>OX123204.2:9297491-10596241 GCA_944739405.2 Euclidia mi
CACAAAAATCTACACGCAGTCCATAAATACGTAATAATAACAATAAACTAGACTGCGAGAATAGGTCGAAAAATCTGTGGTTAATTAAATTATCTTTGTATAAATTCACTAGTACTAAATTTACACATAACTCACATGACCTATCAATCCTATCATATCTATAATGTACAAAATTAAATTGTTTAATTAAATCGTTCAGACTGACTACAGTGTACCTTAGGATTAAATACTGAAAATTCAACTTATAGTGTCTATTGGAGACTAATGCGGACGTAATACTGAATGAAGATTGAAACAATTTGTGAAACATATGTATTGTACTGTGTATGACTAGCAATAATAATTGCATTAAGCCGAGTCAACGACTGCGGTACCAAAAACACGGGTGATATCGTTATCGGATCTTATATTGTAAACGGGTTCGCCTTCCTCTTGCCTAACAAAGATACGACCACGTTTAATCCAAACAAACTTTCAATGCATACGCAGCCGAGCCTCTCGAACCTTATACAACAATTGTCGATTGGTCTTAGTGAGTCGTTCATTGAACCGAAGAAGGATGTGTTAGCCCCTCGCCGCACACGCATGCTGCGTAGTATGTCGTCGCGATGCGAGCGGCGAGCGAGACGAACTACCAGAGGTCTCGGCACGGTAATATAATCTAACAGTATTGTAACTCGGCCGCCTTCGTGAGTTATATACCTACAGACGCGCCGTATGCGACCTGCGGTACGATCGTGGCTGTGGGTACTCTTGGCACAGTCCGCACAGTCTAATGGCGTGCTAATGGGTACTCTACTCGAGGCGCGTAGGTATAACTCGAGTTTCGTGCGTTTGTATGGAGTTACAATACTGTTAGATATTATTACCGTGGTCTCGGCTTCCCACTCCGCGCTCCGCCGGCTCCGCCCTCAGTCGCCGCGCCGCCGCCGCCGCCGCCGCCGCGCAGTTTCTTCGGCCCCACACTTTCCGCGCTGACAATATCTCGCTCTTCTATTGACACCCCTAACTTGGTGCCAATGAGGGCAACAACGTGAGTAGGGTTCTACCCCGGCATTTCAGGCAAATTTGAGATCTCAATATCATTTGAAAGCAGCTCCTGATCCTTCTCATTTTACTCGAGCGGAAGTTGTGTAATTGTTTCGCCAAAATCTGTCGCGTTTGACTCTTTTTGAGCAACTTTTTCCAATGATTCCACCCTTTCTTCCAAGTTGTCCATACGCTCGTTGTACGAAGACAATGTACAACGCAGTTCCTTCACTTCATCCCGCATAAGTTTCACCTCACCTCTAAGGGCTTGAAGTTCCTGGCGAAACAAATGCACTTCTCGGGCCAGGTCAAATTTCGCTTGCTCGCTACTGTCAACGGAAGTAGTCATTCCCATGTTGTTATCCGGCGATCTCCACATTTCCTGATTCCCTTTAACCGGTGTCTCCTGACCATTATCCCGCTGTTTGTTCTTAGTGCATTCAGGGCATGACCATGGCTTAGTCATTTTACTAGCTTTGCCTTTACCAAGACATCCTTGATGATAAGTAACATTACATGTAGAACATGCAACGCCATCTGCCGTAGAGATAAAGCGACCGCACGCACTGCACTTGGCCATTGAGCTTACGGATATCTTACACTATTGCATAGTACTATTAATTATTCTGTGACTATTGATCCAGCTACAAAGTCACGCGTCTAATTAATTGACACTGATTGATCTAGATGGCGCTAATACTAGTTCGTTTGAGTCAGCTGATATGAACAGCTGATCGGGTAAACAGTAAACAATTAAAGTTGATTGACCCACAATTAAAAGTTATATATGTCTACACAATATTTTAGGAGCGATTTTGATAGGTTTAACTGTAAAATTGCACTTGGAAAACACTAGTGTCACTGCTACTGTACATATAGTTTATCACAAATGAACTTTTATAATGATTTTCGACTTAAAACTATTTTTACTTCTCAAACAACGCGACAAAGGTATGTAGGCAACTAAACACTTTATTCAAATTATTTACATATGTTTATCTATATAATTTAAAACTTAAAACTAATATTTACAAGCAAACACAATTACAAATTACTATACAATTTATACATATATTTATTTACATTTAAACACAATCACTGAACACCACCATTTGGTCGAAAAAAGTTCTATCGATAGTCGATGTTCACTGAACTATCGACAGAGCCGTCATCACTAATGACCGATACCTGCATAACTATCAATAGCCATATACGGCCGGCTACGGCTGCGCGGGCGCATTCCTTCTCGCCGCGCAAGGTAAAACCAGTCAGGACCTTACCTCGACGCGGAGCGCACGCTTGTCGCTTTAATATTATAAACACGCGAAATTGCGATTTAGCTTTGATTTCTATGTTATTAACCTTTACTATACTGCATCTATCTATCATTCTTCTACTTTCATCCTTACGCTATTCATCTATACTGTGCTTCAGCTTGTGCTTGTGAACTCTTCTCTATTGTGCCTTCTGAACTTAGTGTTAACGGTGTACGACTGTGGACAATAAACTCCTCTACATTGTGAGTAACGTATTATTTTCTACCACCCACCACGCCTATACCCATAGGTATCACCATGACAGACGTCCGTGACGTGAACCATTATGGTTCAAAAACTCTCGATGAGTTAAAAAACTAACCCAACAATTCTGCTGGTAACAATAATTCAATTGACAAAAGAATAAAAAAATCAATGCGAATAAATTTAAAACTTTGCTTTAAATAACGCGCAAATCTGATACTACGAGTAAATTTTGTTTTCCCGGCTATATTCATTTGTTTTACTGTAGTTCTATTTTTAAACTGAAAAAAAACCAGTCTCTAAAAGTTTGCATACTTATTAAAAAAAATCATTTCAAAGTAATCCTGAACTTTGATGCAGTTTATGAGTACGTCACTTTATATTTTATGGTAAATATCAAACTGCAGATTAACGGGACATCCCATCTTACTTTAGTCCTAGCAAAAGCAATAGCATGGGCACTGTTTAATCAAAAATCGAGACTTATATTTGCAGATTAGCCATTTGGCCATTGCTATATTGGCTCTATATCTATCTCTCTCGTCTTTTTAAAACTAGTTCAGCCTACTAATATTGAGACAAAAAATATAGCACGATCATAAATAAATGACTACCTAATAATTATGTAAACAATTCGTATAAACTGTACCAAAATATAAAAATGTAAAAAGGACAGATTGTTGAATTGTAAAAAGACAGAAGTAGAGAACGTACACCGGGTCAGTGTTAACAAAATATAAAGCAAAAATGCCATTCCTATAGACAAACAGGAATAAAAATGTGGGTAATCAACTCATTGACAGCTCACCGTAATTCCCATCTGCGATATAGTCATCATTATCGTTTTTACAGGAACAGTAAGCCGATACTTTTGGCACGATCTTAACGACTTGATATAAAAACACGATAAATCACCTTAAACGCAGGATAAAAAAGGTGGGAATGCAATTTGGACAATTTACCGAAAAGGCGATAAATACTTTTTAGAGATGCTACTTTATCACAGTTACTAAACTGATGCTGAGTTTATCGGAGACAGAGTCTACTTAGGCCCCCCTCACATTGGGCGTCAGCGTCAACGCAGCGCCACTTCGGCGTCTACGCGGAGTCTACGCAGCGTCGACGCTGCGTCAGCCGAGCGTTCCTTGAGCGACCGCCTGCTTACCACTAGAGATGTTCGCTTTATTATAGATAGTTAAGTAACATATTATTTTATAAAAACTATATAATCTGTTATGCTATTTTAACATGCTATGCTATTTTATTTGAATATAGGTCAATTAATTATGTCCTAGGTACCTTGGATTGTCACCTAGCAGAGCTTTTTGGCCTCCCGCACTTTAGGCACATGAGTAGATAAACGGAACAGAGACACAGCTTCATACAACAGCGCGAATCGGTTGCACTACTACAAGCACGCGGCTTATGTGTGCGTGACCACTGGCCGCTTGTCGTGTACGCGGCGAGACTGGAAAAAACCGGTTTACGTAGGCACAAGCAGTTGACAATCTTAGGGTTATTACGACGCACGTTGTTTGTTTTGTACGTTGCAAGCTTTAATATTTTAATGTAAAAACGTGGTGTTTTATTATGAATAATGGTTGTTTATTGTAGGTACTGTGTGTATGAATAATACTAGATGAAATAATTCAGTCATTATAAAGATTTTATCGATGGTAACGTGCAATTGGGTTTTTTAATTAGGTATAGGTACCTCCTGATAATTTTGTCGCATTTGTTGAATTGCTCGAGCAAAAGTTTCGCGAATATTTCGATCTTGAAATAAATATTGTCAATGTTGGCAACGAAATACTTAACATGTTTGTATGTTGTCCACCAGGACCTCCTAGCCCGATCCCCCAGAGGATCCTCATGAACTCATTAGTTGTGAAATTGTGTAAAAGCAATTAATGTTTACAAAACCAATGACTATCAGAAAGTGATCAGCCATCAATAGGGATTACAGAAAACAGGTGCATGCGATTTTCGACCTTATTGACGGAACTGAGAATTTATAATTTTATTAACGTATCAATGTCAGAAAGCAAGAAAATACCAAAAAAAAAAACTGTCATGAATTTTCAATAAGGTCGAAAATCGCATGCACCTGTTTTTTGTAAGCCCTATCGATGGTTGATCATTTTATAGTCATTTGTTTTGTAGACGTTCATTTGTCTTACACAATTTATTTTTAAACTTATTTTAGGTACCTATCCCCGTTGTAAAACTAGTGGCGCATAATAGCTAAAGGAGATTCCTATGTTTATTAGCAAAATAGATCGTATTACCAGAAAATATTCAACACTATTAGTGGTATCGCTGGGAATGTCAAATAAATCACGTCGTCACGTCGTGTCCTTGATAAAAAATGTATATTTTTATTTCCGTGCTTTTAAAAGTTTCAGGTGCATGCCTTTTTTGGTTCCACTCACTATTTTATTTACAACTGTACTTCTGCCGTATAGCGAATCCGTCGAGTCCAAGAATCTGCCCAATCCATGAATCTGTCGAGTTGGGAATCTGCCAAATCACGAATCTGTCCAATCCAGAATCTGTCGTATACGGAACAAGCGATTTGTCTTAACCTATTGTGACAACCCTACCAAAATAGGTAACAAATTTACAAGCTCTTAAGAAGCTGTCTCTCTGTTCGGTTTATTTACTCATGTGCTTTAGGTATGTGTGTTCCTTGAGCGTGCGCTAGGTTGGAATTCTTCGTGCGCTCAATTTTCACTTTGTACAACATTACTTGTTATTGCATCTCTACCTACCACTTTAGGAATATAGACGTGAGTGTATAAAAATATGAATATCTTATATTGTCATTGTATATCTGAGATTTTATGAACATGTCTGATAAAACAAAATTAAACTCTCTATCACTGGCCTAAAATTGTTTTTATTTAATTTTATTGAAGTCGCCACGTGTCACTAAATTGGCAATACTGCGAGTATCTCACAGCAACAATATGATATAAGACATTAACTGTCAATTCGTTTGCCACAGGACTTCATTAGAGGCACCGGCTATAGATAGCATGTAGATAGACTACTGACAGTTAAAAATAACGTTTAACAGACATCCTTGTGTGATAGATGGCGATCTAATAAATTTTGTTTAGCAGTCTTATGGTGCTAGAGTGCTGGCTGGTGATAGCGTTCATAATATAATTAGTACCTGTTCACTTCATAGTAAATAAACAAGTAAATGATAAAAATGTATTCTAAGGCCCACTTGCGTAACGTTTGATTTAAGTCACTCCTTAATTTAAATTTTTTGAACAGAATTAACAACATAAAATAATTTAAGTTAAAAGTATTTAGCGTCCTCTTGCACAACGACAATAACGCTTAGATTTAGTTAAACATTTTATGAGGTCGGTAAAGTAGTTTCTACGTTTTGTTTCATGGTATGAAGCCTTTTTGTTACGATTTTAACGATGTTATGCGTATGCTTTCGCATAAAACCTTAGACTATATATACTTTGAGCATAAAACAAAACGCATTGTCGTCGCCTAGCAACGAAATGACAATTGACAAATAATAACTAGAAACTTTTGAGCATTAACCCTAGAACCCTACATGGGGTGCAGGTGCACCCCACACCGATTTGTTTTCTAAATATCTCAATTTCTTTAATATCCATGAATTCGCGCGTCGGAGTATTTTAGTTTGGTGTCAACCACTCGCGTTACGTCAATACCGTGACGAGGGCCGCGTTGTGTGGTCGCCTGTATAAGTGCTGTGGGGTATGCCAGTACCCCAGTCTAGTAAAATCGTAAGATTGTTAATTTATTACGATTGATGCATTTATATGTAATCAGTTATTAAATTTGATTATTTATTAAAACAATAGTGTTATATGAATTAAATACAGATATTTTTAGATATTATGAAGGTAAAATTCAATGAAGTTTATTTATTTTGTTTCGGATGGCTCTCAGCGGTTTGAATTACGAAGAAATAAGCTTTATTCCAGACCACAAATCTGGCGAGGAAGAAATAGAAGTTGGGACAAGTTGTAATTGCTGGGTTCTTTACAAGTGTTCAAGATCAAATAATAAGCCAAATATAAAGTTTCAGCAGACAGTTTTGAAATTGGGTTTGGAACTGATACATGAACATTTGGAGGACCGTTACCGGATGCCAACTTAGTCCATTGCAGTGATCCTCAAAAAAGGACCAAATCCTACAAGCGCTGTTTCTCAAACTACATTTAACTTTGTGTAATAAGGCTGATTTGTGATCTCAAGTTACCGATTATGTTTAATAAAACGTATTTTCATGAATTGTTTTTTTCATTTTAAGGACTACAGTCATTTTAGTATGGGGTGTTCCAGCACCCCAGTGTAGGAATAACATGTGCGCCAAATAGTGTAGTATTCTAGGGTTAACAATAACACAGGTAGGTACATTGTTATCAGTTATATAATCATCATCATCATGTCAGCCTAGGGACGTCCACTGCTGGACATAGGCCTCCCCCTGCTGCGTCGTCCGGTCCAGTTCTATAATTATAGATAATTCTCGTCGCTAATGACAAGATGCCAACATCAGTGTGACAGTTCTTAAATGAAATTAGCCACTAAACAGCCGATTTTCGGTAATTAATTTTGACAGTTCTTAAATCATATTACTCGACAAATTTTTCGTTGTGCAAGACGCTAGTGGTGTTTAATATTTTTTTTCTCGTTAAATACATCTTAATTCAATTTAAGAATCGTTGTGCAAGTGGGCCTAAATGTGATTAATTCTATTTAACCATTTTATTATTTACTAGCACTCGCCAGCGGTTCTGACCGCATAGATGTCTGTTATCGCGATAAAAACTATCTTATGTCCTTCCTCGGGCCTTTGATTGATCGAAGAATTAGTTACTGTTATTGGTATGAACACCTTCTTGCTGCGTTATTTCTATATTTGTGTATAGTGTAACTGGGCTCTTAGAGTTCCACATTAGATGTTCGAGATCTTCAAATTTTAATCTCTCAAAAGAGAATGCTTATCAGGCGTAATGTTTATTACCAAACCGCAATTTTTTATTACCTACTTATAGTTTTGATGGGCTGTTGTGGTTCTGCATCAGGTGTCCACTTTCCAAAATCATTACAGCATTTACGTTGCCCAGACGAAATAGCAATATAACAAAAAGTTTCATTCAAATCCGTCCAGAAGCTTTGGAGATTAGCGTGTTCAAACAGAGAAACATACAGTTTTTTTATTCTTGCTCCATTACTGGTTCTTAGCCTAACAGATTTTTTTTGTAAATATATTGTGTATATGTAAATATATGTACATATTTTTTTAACTGTTTTATTATATGTATAGATTACTCAATCCTTTATTTAAAAACTAAATGATACACCAATTTTAAGTAACAAAATTTATTAAAAAATAACAATAAATAACTTATGTATTTAATGTTTACTAAAACTATCAAATGCTTGTTTTTTACTAGGTTAATAGGTTATTCCTTTCAAAATTAGAAATTGTACCACTTACATTTCTATTTAATAAAGCATTTATTCTCCACGACTATTCTTTACAAATTTCAAAGTACACTATTAAAATAACAACACATCATCAATTAAAACTATGTTAGGATCATGATTTCTGTTATTAATTCAAACTTAACACCTTAACAAAAAATCGCCTGAACAAATACATTTATTGAATAAGTTGCTTATATAAGGAGCTACTATATTCATTATAGTTTTCAAAACCTTTACAGATATTTCCCTGAGATCACCCGTTTTCTTAGATTCTAGTGATTTAAAGGTGTTTATAATTTCGGTATAACTATTAAGACTGAATTGAAATAATATATTACATTTTTGTATACTAGATTCATATTGTATATAATTATATCCATATTATAATAATATTGAAGTCAAATATTACTTTCCGGGGATAATAGATGGTGCAAGTGTGTATCAAGTGTATTCATTTCTATAAAGGTAATTTCTGTAAAGGACAGTATTGTGTCGCGTAAAAATGGAGTCTGATTTAGTGAGAGAAATTAATATCGAAAATTTTATCCAAGAAATACAGAATCGTCCTGTGATATGGGACATTGCAAATCGGGAGTACAGTGATCTGATTGCAAAAACAAGGGCGTGGGAAGAAATAAGTACCTTATTCATACAGGATTTTTTAACAAAAAACTACAAAGCATAAAAATGAAGAAGGTCATTTTACAGTTTAAATTTTATGATCTTGCCATGACAGTGCACCTTCCTCAGAGGCGAAGTAATCAGCAAACTTATTTCTTTCGGTAATACCTCTTCAGAATTGTATATTACCTTCTGATTCTGCGCCGTCAATGTTAAAGTTGATGTCGAGTCCAGAAGTTATTGATATGTTGCGTTACGGTCTGCAATTTTTTCTAGATATAACAAAGTTGTGCAATATGCAACAAGTTTTAATAATTTCTTCACTAAACTCAATTTCAACATTTAAAGGTCTCTGCAAAATTCTCCATTTTGCTGTCATAATTCTAAAGGTGCACTCAATATACAGGTTGTTGCCAGCATACGGACGTTGCATATAACCTGACAAAGGAAAAGCTTCGTCACCTACAAAGATAAACGGCAGTGACTCACCGTTGTTTGTTATCGTTGAGTTGGTTTAGGAATCTCTAAATTGTTTTCTTGTATATCGTTGTAAAAATTGCTGCTATAGAAAATCGTTGAGTCAGAAGTTTTTCCGTAGGAACCAACATCTACATAATTACAACACATTTTTTTAATTAGTACAAAACATTTAACAGGGCACTAAGTATCTTTAACTGATCATATTTATGTAGTTAAAAAATAAAAACACTAAGTCCCAAAACTGTCTCAAAACTGTCCACAAAAATACGTGATAATTGGTAAATGCATAACTAATACTATGACCGACCCGTGTACTATCATAGTAAAATGACCCATTGATAAATAGTTGTAAAACGGTAAATTTTGCCGGTCCTAAGCCCGGATAAACTATGAATGAGAGGGTAGAATTAAGAAAATTAAAAAGTATCTACCTACATTGATTATTTTGCTTCATTTTATTGTTTAAGGCTACCTACATTATAAGTGCGACGGAAAGAATGCGTAAGAGTAGGACGGAAAGTAAATACTATCAATGAAGTAGTGAATGGATTGTAAAATATGTCTATCATTTTGGTGAGATTTTCTACAAAAAACAAATGATTATAACTTGGCTATTTATAGATATTATGAAATTCTTATGTCACATACATGATAATAATGCCTTCGCTAATGTCCTTAAAGTTTTTGTACTAATTAAAAAATAGTGGTGTATATACTCATAATTAATTCATCATCATCAGCCTTTAATAGTCCACTGCTGGACTAGGCCTCTCCTTTGAAAGGAGGAATTGGCCTACTATACCACGCTGGCCAAGCGGGTTGGTATAGGGTTTGTATCAAGTTTTCCTTCTCTTACAATGCTGTTCTCTGCATAATATGCTCCCACTGTCGGCTCTTACGACTCCCATGGGATGATATGGGGTGGTGACAATTCGTATTCTTAATCCGTCACCACACGGACAATTATTTGCATTACATATCGCCAAATAATTTATAGAAAAATATTTCTTATAATTGTTGTACAGGGAACCGCTATCGCACGGTCTTATAATTCTGATATGTTTGCCGTCAATTGCACCTATGCAGTTAGGAAAATTTGCGTTTAAATTAAAACCGTTTACTATATTTTGCCAATCCGATGCTTTTCTGGGTGGCACGCAAATTAAAAAGTTTTTAATAATGGCTTGACAAGTCTTTCGGAATATTGTTGTTATTGTTGAGTATCCTCTTCTGAAGGAATATTGCAAGTCTGTCTGTCAATCTGAAATAAGCAAGTATTAATATCATTTTTAACATTTGTTTTAGCTTTAAAATTACAGAAAAAATGGAAAAGCCTCAGAGATGCTTACAAAAGAAATAAAATTACAAGACCGAAAAGTGGATCGGGAGCAGCTACTACCAGAGAATATAATATATATTTGCCGCAACTGTCGTTTCTTAGCCGTTCATCAAATACTCGGCCGTAGAGAAACATACAGAAAGTTAATCAGGATTCTAGAAAATTAAATGTCGATAGTGCAGAAGATAATTCTGAAAACTTATAAAAATGTTAACTGCTAGGTTGGAGAGCAAGAGTGAAAAAAAGAAACCCGATTATAATTTTTTTATGTCGTTACTGGATGATTTTAGTGCCATAAACACAGATTTAAAAATGGACGCCAAAATGGAAATTATGACTGTAATTAAAAAATATATGCAGATATCCAAATACTCCAATCAAAATAAAAGTGCTGATTATTTTGCGTCCTTGGTTCCTATACCAATCCCCCGCATCCCACGCAAGCAACATCAGAAAATTTTATCATTTCTTCGCCCACTGTACCTTGTGATTCCACTGGAGAAACAATTTATGTTAATCTGTTTGGAAAATATGATCACGACTAAAATTAGCTCAAGTTTTTGCTACCGTAAAATATCATATATTTTTACGGTCGTAATTACTGTCTATTTGTTTCATTTGATATTCTTACCTTATAGTTATAATAAGCTTTTCTTCTGGTGTCATTGGAAGTCTAAAATTTGAATGTTGGCACTGTATAACACTTTTGTCTCTAATACTTCATTGAATATTGCCCTTGGCATTCGTAAATAATCATTGGTTCGGCGTTACACCGAAACCGTAGATTCCTAGGCGATTTGGGAAAAAATGGACTGTATCTAAAGGATGGCGAGTTCTGGTCGCCTAGGATTGGAATGGGAGAGAAAGTATGGTGTAGAAAGGAACCTCTTACCTTGCACGGCAATCTTCTTCCTCTCAGAAGGGCAGTCTCCTGGTGTTTTCGAGATGAAGCTGCTTGATTCACTTCACCATACAAATCACTTTCACCCGCGAGCGGCCTAGTTGAGTTTTGTATAAGCGGTAATAATTATAGCGGTGCGGTGCGGTATGGCGGACACGATCTCCGCGTCTCGAATGTTCTGCGTCGCCGTTGAGCAAGGCGGCCAATAGCGAGGTGTTTCGGGAAGGGATTTATGAAAAGGATCGCTCGGATTGGCCGAGCAGCGACGAACCATTGACGTTGACGTGATTAGTTCTCGATGGAAAGGTAGATGGCGCTACCAATCATAAAAATGCTTTTCACTCTGTTTTATATGTTTCCAAAATAAAATATGATAATCACTCTCTTGTAAACAAAAAGACCATAATGGATCTTGCCAAAGGTGCTTAGTTCGTTTTTTAAGTGCCTTTTTTCTATTCAGTAGTAAAGCTAACAGCAAGGTTTCCTCGTCAGAATCCATTTTGTTATGGATTTTACACACAAAAAACTGAAACTGAAGCACTTGCAGGCGGCGGGGATAGCGGGTAACTGGATTCCAAGCGAATCGGTCTTTAGAATAACTACGTCCATACAAGAAAAGTTCAGACACTGAAATTCGAATCGTCAGTAAAATAATATGTCAGTTAGTTAAACTGCTTTTCCGTCAAAATTAAACAGAATTTTATTTCAAGCCTATATGAATGAAGTGGCAAAACTTCATTCATAGATATTTTGATGTATTATAAATAATTGATGAAAAACTGAGGGAGAATAAAGTTCATTGACTTTTCGGCACTTGGATCACGCGTTATAAATGATTAAGTACACGTACAAGTTTAGAAGACCCAGAAATTAACATTTTGTAAGGATAGATGCAAGTGGCGTTCCGTTGTCTCTGCCTACCCCGACGGGAAAAAGGCGTGAGTATATGTATGTATGTATGTTGTATTAAAATGTTGACCCTTGAGGTGCGATCAAACTAAAGGCAAAGTGCCACATGTGCAAAGGGTCACGTTGCTGCAAATTTTTATTGGCATAGGTTACCGGAAAAAAAATAATTATGACCCCTTAATATAATTATATCACATAAATTGCATATCATTGTGTTGGTTATAAAATCAGCTATGATAATAATAACATAAATTACTACTAAATACTCACCTTTCCGGCAAAACAAGCTTACAAACTTAGAAGTTTGTTATTTTTCACTGGTTCGCACAAACATTTCATCACATATTAATGAATTTCATTACTTGTTTGGTTCATAAACACAAAAACATTATCACATATACCTTTAGGTTTTCACACAATACATTATTTATTTGTAACAAATGAATCTAACGCCACTAAAAAAATTATAATCCGAACGCGTAACAATAAGTTCGCCGTGCTGGGCCGCCATGTTACTGTAGCGAACACTGTGGCTGTGAATTATTTACCATTTGAAACACGATAACAGTGAAAACGTACAACAATACTAGTATTTAATTGCTAAAATATGTTTTCAGATAAATAATCTGGGTACTTTTATGTCTTTCATAACTATTAAAAGAGTATTTATCATAAAACTATTACGAAAATAGCAAGTTTCAAGAGTAGAAATAGTCGTTCTTAAAAGTTTTTGCCTTTTATCACTGTATTTCTTGTCTCTGTCACGAAAAATGTCACTTCACAATTAATATTTATTTATTTCTGAGTAAATCTATATAAGTATCTTTATAAAATATTCACCGGTTTCTTCCACAAGACAACTTTTATTATAAAGATCGCGGAACAAAACACAACAATGGCGGACGCTTTCGCAACTGAGACACAGATCATTATATTTCAATATTTTTTGGCACGTTTCGTTTCCCTCACCCTTCTAAAACGATTTAGTTGCATAGAATATGAACTATTCCAATAGTTACTACTTTCGTTTCTTGGTTTAAGTAAAACAAAACGTAAAAAATCCGCGACCAATAGGACGACTTTTTTAGAGCAGCGTGCTGTAAACACATGAGACCACTTGAATTAGAGCACGACCGTGCGTGCTGTAATCACGTTAAATATGCCTACTATTGATAATAAAACGCACGTACACCTACTAACACAAAAAGTGATGATAACACTGTGATTTATATAGATTAAACAAGACATCTATTTGATAAATTAAACAATATTTTATTAATACTGGCTTTTAATTTTCTTACCGACTTTACTTTTTAACCACACTTATAGTTCTGGTAATAGAACGCGTAATATCGCAATCTTTGAGATTGAGAAAGATATGTTGCGATGGTTTGGACTTTGGAACGGATGGATGAAAGAGATTTACGAAAGACGGGTATGGAGTAAGAATGAATGGAGGACGCCCGAGACGGACTTACTCCGACCAAATTGGTGACGTACTGCGGAAGGGCCAAATTAAAAGTACCCATAACCGACGAGCATGCATGACGAGGTAAATGAATTTCGAGGAAGTGAAAGAGTTATGTTTGAACCGGAGTATTTGGCGTTCCATAGTCTTTGCCTGCCTCAGTGGGAGACAGGCATGACGTTTAAATAAATAGATAGAATATCGCAATTTTTGCAAAATCCAGACCCAATGTAAAGGGGATAAAAAAAACGTACCTAAATGTTATGTAACTGTACTTTCTTACGTAAATAACCACACCTAATATTTCTAGACATAATCTGTATATATAAAATCCTTACGTTACTGACTGACTGACAGACAAGCTACAGCCTAAACTACTCGGCGCAAGAAGCTGAAATTTAGCATGTATGTTCCTTGGGGACCGTAGGGGTGCACTTGTTTGTTTGTTTTTCGTGTGAGTGTGTGGTGAACTCTGGTGTCGGAGTTTTCAGACCGCCCGAAGGCCTCCGACATGGCCTAACGATCCTTATCCTGAGACAAAAACCGGGACCGACAGCTTTACGTGCCCTCCGAAGCACGGTAGCGCTCAGATGTAAATGCCACACGCGGTCACCCATCCAAGTGGCAACCTGTGCAAGCGTTGCTTAACACGTTGGCTGCCATGGGGGGCCAAAATGACTGGCAATTGGTAAAAGCGTTGAGGCCATGGGGAGCTTAAATGACCGGCACAACTAAGGTGAACTTGAACACCTTTTGCTCGCTGACGGCCATGCGTGTAACGCAAAATACCATTACAAATGGCCCGCGCGGCCCCAATGATCACTTTAGCTAACTTGGCCTCAATGTTTTTTTTATAATTTTTGGTTGTATGAATGTTTTTGTAGCGAGTCAAACAAAATAATGATTTTTGAAATATTTTCATTATTACAAATCAAAGACTAGTGTTATTTAGGGACAAATTATTTTGTGTTGGGATCAAAGTAATTTAAAATTAAAAAACAACCAGAAAATTAATGATTTTTATCAACAAGGATGACCGGCGATTTGACCGGCGATTTGACCGGCGGACTAAAAACAGCATATAATGTACAAAAAAAATATAAAAACATATATTATATATATACATCTTATAAATAAGTCGTTTTACGTCATTTAAACGACTGATGAAAACCGCAAATATATTCGGATTTCCATATGGCAGCCAACGTGTTTACTTTGCCGATCTGTTACGAACGGCTAGCCAACCAGCCGGTGCACTAAGACGGAATTTCCCGAAATTCCCACGGGATAGGGCAAAACGGGAAATTCGAAAATATGTGCGCGCGAAGCCGCTGGCGTCGACTAGTGGTACATACTTTTATTTATTTATTTAGGACAACCAGTAGTTGTTAAATTGTAATAGATAATAAAAAACAGTATTATCTAAATATCATCCGTATTAACACTACTGATTTCTATTTTATTAAAAGTATATGGATATGCATAAACATAATTATACTTACTTATTAGCGCTGCAAACATAACCTGCTATTGAAACATATTATTACGTTATACTATAATATTTAGATGTAGCACTTTAGCACATCCCTATTCACAACTCCGTCGTATGCTACAGTGTTGCCAGCTTAGAAGATTTTACACTAAAACTGGTGGTTGCAACTGGAAGAAATAAATAAGCAGACGCACACAATAAAAAATAATGTTTTAACTGCTACGTTAAGAACAATTAATTCGTCTGATAATTACAAACACATACATGCCTTTGTTCCCAAAATAACTTGTACGTTGATTTATTTAAAAATGTTAAATTGCTTTACAAAATAGATTTTATTGTGATTTATTGTTACTTTATTGTTACCTAAAAGGGAATTTATAACTTGTGTGCGACTGATCGTTATGTAAGAAAATCTTAGTGGACAAAACTATATTTATGTCTAGTGTCTAGTTAAGCAAACAAAATATCCCGATAAGCGGCAATAGGCTCGCCACCTATTACGTGGGATCAAAACTCTGGCGAAAAGTGGGCGTTTAATATGCCTCTGCCTACCCCTTCGGGGAAACAGGCGTGAGTCTATGTATGTATGTATGTCTAGTTAAAGACAATATTTCTCAGTGTTTTATGGTAGTTTTAGCATTCGGATCAGATGGAAACATGATTTAGTTGTTGGCACCACTGGTGAGGTCATCCGCTGTACCACAATGTAAAAAACCAACAGAAGTTAAACTTATACGTAGATGGTCGCGCGAGTGTTATCATATCTGGTTTATGCGGATTATCTATTACGGTAATAGTACTCGTATCTAGATTGATTATAAAAAAACTGATGCACATAAAATATTTTCGATTCCAGCCCATTAGTCCATTGAAATGTTACATTTTTTTGGGCTTAGCGTACATTTGTCAGAGGACGCAATTTTATTTCATGGATACCAAGGGGAGAGTCCTTGTCCTGCAGTCGCCATCTTGTAAAAAGTGGTACAAATGGGTTTTCTTGTATATCTAGCAAACTATTTGCTGCACAGAAAAAAATCGAAACATGATGAGTTGCAAATTAAATTCGCTAGAACTTTGGTCCCGTAGCATTAAGTAGTAAAATAATAAATAAAAGAGTTACCAACGAAAATCAAATGCAATTTGCAACAAATTTTATTTTCAATGTGTTGTAGTTTTTTCGTCCTAAGTAACAAAAAAAAACTATTTAATTTATCTCTACTGCCTCCAAAACAAGAACCAGTCCTCCAACTTGAGACTCCGCAGCCTCCAAAACTACCACTAGGTGCAATTTTAACTCATTGCAACGATCATGAAAATAGGGGTTGGCAAAATATGGAAAAACTCTAAAACTACGGCACTCTGTGGGCTATTTGAGTTGATGTTCCGCCCAAGTCAAGGAAACTGCAATGCTCTGCAGCACCTCAATGTTCTGGGGAGAGACGCAGCAAAATAATTGGAAAATCAGTAGCAATTATGATTTACCGACAAAATGTGATTTTTTTTCTATAATTCTTCTAAAGGTCTATTAGATCATAAGCCGCAGCCTGGCTCATAAAAAGACTAAAGACAGTAATCATTAAGAAACGTTATAATTATATTAGTTCGTTATAAAAACCTAAAGAAAACAATATCATAGAAAAACTTTTTTATTCATGATTTTACGACAAAAGCTGTCAAAAAAGAAAGTTGTAGAGAATTTAATTTGCAGCAAAAAATGCTTGAATCATATCTTAGCGTGATCAATAGTTTACCAGATAAGAAAAACCATCCGCGCCCACACTCTTTACAAGATGGTGGCCGAGGGAAAAGAGGTACGACCTAATAAATTTGGATCAAGCTTTTAAGTAGCCGTCCCTACACATCTATAAAAAATGCGTCCTCTGACAAATGCAACCCCAAATGTAACTTTTCAATGGTCTAATTAGTCCAGTCACTTTAGGGATTCACCTCGGAATTTGAGATAATAAGCTGGAAACGCGTATACAGCTTCATTTAGGCGTTCTAAAAGTTGTCGCAAAAGTCTCATATTATCTCGTGTCTGCGTCGTAAGTTATTCGAGGTCAAAGGTCACGAAAATCGGTTTTTTGCAATTATCTCCGTTTCTATGGTTCCAATCACTTCAACACTTATTATAAAAATTGAAGTTAAAAAAAAATTCCACAACTTTTGTCTCAACGCTTTTTTTGTACGCTCAACCCTTTTCGAGATAGAGAGCGGAGAGCACCCAGCGCTCAGGCATATATACTGTTATACAAGGTCACGCTGCGGATGCAGAAAATCTGGCTTGCAATGCACTTTAGCTTGCGGACAATGCAATGGGCAAGCTTGTCTCAATGCTGTTGTATTGCAAGACGATCCTGAGGAAGAAACTGCATTTGATCCAGAAATTTTAGAAGGTTTGGAGACAATCATGCAGGTAAACGAAGATGATGAAGATGAAATTGAAATTTTCAATTTCCCAGGAGATGATGATGAAGAAGAAGAAGAAGAAAATTGATATTTTTGAACGTCAAGTTATTGAAGAATTTAAATGTACATTTAATTTTAATTGTAACAAAAGTACAGCTACTAAATAAAAATTAACTTAAATTATATTTACTTGACTTATTTCTATATACAAGGTATTATTCACCAAGATTCACGGTTGACCTTGTATAACAGTATATATGCCTGAGCGCTGGGTGCTCTCCGCTCTCTATCTCGAAAAGGGTTGAGCGAGCACAGAACAGAAAAAGAGTTGAGACAAAAGTTGTGGCAAATTTTTTTATCTTCAATTTTCATAATAGCTGTTGAAGTGATTGGAACCATAGAAACGGAGACAATTGCAAAAAAACGATTTTCGTGACCTTTGACCTCGAATAACTTACGACGCAGACACGAGATAATATGAGACTTTTGAGACAACTTTTAGAACGCCAAATTGAAGCTGTATACAAGTTTTCAGCTTATTATCTCAAATTCCGAGATTGACCCCGTTTTTTGCCTAGTGACTGGACTAAATAGTTTCCGATAAGAACATCATTGTGTAACCTGAGAATATAACCAAATATCTAGTTAGGTGGTACTAATAATCTTCAAAAGCGACAATTATCTGCTTAAACTTAATAATAATTTGTTATTCTTCGTTGCTCCATGTTTGCACAATAATCATTACAAGACCCGTGTCTGAAGCGGATGGGACCTATATTCCGCGCTATACCTGACCGTTCTGAGATATCCTATCGGTAAGCGACGTCTATGTGTACGTTGCTCGAGTGCACTTTATAATTATATCATAGTTTAACTTCTGTTAGTTTTTTGTGATTGTGACATGCCGTCGCTGAAAATGCGGCGTCGCTGCGTTGACGCTGACGCCTAATGTGAGGCAGGCCTTACGGTAGTTAAGGCGGACACACAATCTTCCATCTTCTCCCCTTTAGACACGGTTTGTCTAAAGGGGAGAAGATTTTTGCCGCTTTATGGAAACATGTGTTAAATGAGTTACATACATAGTTTCTTGCTGCGGTGAAAAACGTGGATTACAGACTCACACGTAACAGAACCCGCACTTGGCAGGGTGGCCGGCGTGGTGGACTATGGCCTTACCCTTTTCCTATTGAGAAGAGGGCCGTGCCCAGCAGTGGGACAGTAGAAAGGGTTGATGATGATGATGACGTAACCGAAAAGAAGAAAGCTTTATTCTGTATTGTGGTGACTGGCTACAAAAATATTTTAGTGCGTGACTGTGGCTAGGCGTTCAATAAAAATATATATTTTAATATATTTGTCGGCAAACCTTTTAAACCTCGAACCAAAACATCAACTGGCTGAATAGACCAAAACGAATACTGAACACTGGTGAGGCGGCCAATTGTAGAACAAAGGCAGAATACCTTCTATCTTCGTGAGGTGCGTGGCCTACAGACAATCATATTAACGACGATTTATGATAAGTTCCTAAACGTGTAATCGCTTCAAAAGTTACTTGAAATATATATAACTTTATGATTTGAAATGCTTTTACGATGGCGAATGCGATGCAGCGAGTGGAACAAGTGAATGAGTTTATATGTACGTTGTTTACAAGATAAGGTAAGAATGAAGAATATATTGAAAGAAGAGTTAAAGGAGGTAATAGAGTGAATGGAGCTCTGAAGGCGTTTATGAACAGTCAAAATGTGTCCCAAAAGGCACGTTTGGCTGTGCATAGAGGGGTGTTAGTGCCTACTCACGCTTATGTATGGTAGTGAAAGTTGGGTATGGCAGAAGAGACTTGAAAGTAGAACAAATGCTGTAGATATGAGAGCACTGAGAAGTATGTGTGGTGTATCTTTGACTGACAGAGTAAAAACTAGTATGATAAGAGAGTGGTGTGGGGTAAAAGAAGATGAGGTGACAAGCATCGAGACAGGCATGTTAAGATGGTTTGGGCACATAGAGAGGATGGATGACGAAATACTGACAAAGAAGATATATAAGGCAAATGTGAATGGGACAGGGCGAAGGGGAAGACCTAGGCGGACGTTCTCTGACTTGATTGGAGACATCCTAAAAAAAGGACAGGCCAGGAGTACCCTAAACAGAAGAGCATGCATGAGAAACTTGGTGGAAGTGAATGAAGCAAGAGAGGTATGTCAGGATCGTTGCAAATGGCGTTCCGTAATCTCTGCCTACCCCTCCAGGAAACAGGCGTAAGTCTATTTTTTATTTATGTATTAAGCATTATATCTATTTACTTTGCGAAATCTGTTTTTGTTCACATTCACGCGAAGAGCGCTTTATTTAAATTAATTCAACCGTTTTCTTCTTGCATTGCAAATATTATGAATACAACAGACTCGACATTTAAAATTTAGGAAGTAAACTTGTCTATTGTTTTGGCGAAGACATGAGGTCACAATCGCATTAATATTTTAAGGTTAATATGAATAAGTAATTAAGATGAATTTGAGCTTCGGTCCGTGTCCCTGCGGATTTTATAGAAAGGTATTAAAAATTTCGGTTCGTGTCGGGCCGGGCAGTGTTATTGGGTTTTTCTGTCACGAAATTCTCAGTAGCAGCACGGAGTCTGGAAATGTGCCCGGTACGGCAATAGGCTCGCCCCTTATTACGTGGGACTAAAGTAAATCTGGCGAAAAGTGGGTGTAGAAATACACCTCTGCCTACCTCTTCGGGGTTATAGGCGTGAGACTATGTATGTATGTATTAAAAATGTAATACTTCGATGTACAGTCAAAGTTTCCTGTTTATGAAAAGCTTCGGTTCAATAATGTGAAACAAAAATAAAATATCTGGGAAATGCAAATTTATTATTAATAAGCAAGATACCCAATTTTGATTTTTCAAATTGACTGCCTCATTGGTCTCGCGGCATAAATGTGCGCGTGGGATTGGGAGATCTCGGGTTCGATGTCCAGGTCGGACGGAGTCTGGTAATGTACCCGGTACGGCAATAGGCTCGCCCCCTATTACGTGGGACCTAAAAATTCATGGCGAAATGTGGCTGTAATATTACACCTCTGCCTACCCCTTCGGGGATACACAATAATGCAGACTGGAACTAACCAATTCGAAACTATTACTTTTGAGTTTTCTGAGCAAAATGTCACGCTACGATACTTTTACGTAGACAATGAGTTAAAATATACCACAATCATATACATAGATCTCCAAAAAGTCTTACAAATTAACTTTCAAAAGCCTGCTCTAATGACCTGTGTGACTTGACGGGTAAAATCGGAACATGTTATTCTAAGACTACATTCTATACGCCTACTGTGGCGACAGGTAGGTCCTGCCTCAACTTTTAATTGCGGCGACAATTCGTGCATTCCTTTCGAATATTATAGTAGCCCTGCAAACCATTACCTTAGTTCCTTAATCGGTATATCTACTTTACAGAAAGAGACGGTGGTTCTTAAGCATCGAGAGCCAGAGTATAAGCAATTCTGCTTCTAAGACTAGGACACTGCTTAACCCAAGCGGGGTATTCCGTCCATGAGTGCAGCAAAGTGACATCAATAAGGCCACCCGCATCTAAAGCAATGATGGCATCCGGGCCTGTCCTCTCGCCCAGTCCTTCACAAAAACCAGCCGAAATATTCGTGGCTGGTCAGGACCTGCACCAACTGGAAAGAGGCCGCTGTGACGTCATCAGAGGCCTAATTCTCATATTTTTATATGACATTCAAATTATATTTTGAATGTACCCAGAAGCGGTATTCTGATAAGTTATCAGTGATAACCTACTATCATTATCGCATAATTTGAAATAAACAGTTCGTCGTTGACACATATTTTGACACTTGTTTCAATTACAATCTCGTGACTTAGGCCTTGACTTAGGCTTTTTTGAATTAGGCCCCAGATTTCTTTCCTTTTTTGGTGGTGCCCCAGTATCAAACTTGTTAAACATAACCTCGAAAGGAACCAGAGACCGCATAACACGTCCTACCAATTTTAAAAATCATTCCCAAGAAGATTAAAAAAATAGGCTTTAGGTCTTAATGGAGTCTAATTTACAGAGAGAAAACTAAACAACCTCCCGTTTTAAAGTCAATAACACGTAACTAGTGTCTTCTAAAGTAAAGCAGGAAATAAGATACGTATCGTATGGCATTTTAAAAGGTCGTATACAAAGGCTTGTTATGACAAAAGTCACAAAGAAAAGGCTTAGACTGAACTCCGAGAATACTAACACAATTTCATTTACGTAATGGAAACAGTTATATTAGAAAATTAAAACAATGTTTACATTTAATAAGCTGAGCATGCGGTTACACCCACATTATTTAGGGCTACTGCTGCCTATAAAGCATTCCTTAATAAATGGGCTATTCAACACAAAAAGGATTATTCAAATCGAACCGATAGTAGCTAAGATCAGCGCGTTCAACGAAACAAACAATCATGCCAACAAACTCTGAAGCTTTATAATATTAGTAAAGATGATACAAAAATGTAAGCATCAATCAAATATATAAATTGAGTTGTCCTGACTGACAAACCATCACAGAGCCTATAACCTACTGATGTCTATGAAAAAGTGAAATTCGGGCAGTGGGTTCCTTAAATAGCCCATAATATATTCTGTTCTTAAGTAGGTAAAATAGGATAAATAGCGATTGACTGGAAAACCTAGTGAAAGAAATTTGTTTAATTATAAAATGTCTACGCTTGAATAGCTAAAGTTATACGTTGCCAATGTTATGTAGTGATCTCCATTACTGAAATATTTTAATCAAAATAATCGTTTGAAGTTCAACCCGATGTCCAAGTGTAGAATATTTCAATAAAATATCAATAATGTTTCAATAGAATCGAGTTTTCTGAGCTGACATCAACATACATAGACTGATATTGGAAATAACAAAACCAAAGCTTCCAACTGAAGGTTCAAATGATTGATTTAGCTGTAAATCTAGAAAATCAATACTGAGCCAATTCATAATTTAATCCCGATTCCGACAGCATGCAACGAAAATTTAATTTTGAGGGACTGGCCTTCAAGATCCTAGTTGTTCTCAAATATAGACGTTTCTACACACAACCACAAAATACTCAAGAGAAATTCCTTTAATATAATGTGATTTACTGTGGGGCTTGCTCTGACGAAGCAGATTGTAGACCACCGAAGGCACTTCCAATGTAACTTAAAGATCCTGGCCCCGAGACAAAACACCAGAACAGACGGTTTTACGTACTCTTCAAAGAGCTTTGATATAAATGCCATAAAAGCGGTCACCCATTCATGTGATGACCTCTGCCAACAAGTCACGCTATGAGCGTTAGAAGAATGGAAGGAAAGAAAATTGCTGTAAAATATATAATAACACCATCTAAGTACACATAAAAGTCGTCCCTTACCAGATATTAAGAACATTATTTACGCATTCCGACAAAGAAACATTTGGTCTTTATTAAACAAGTTCTATGGGGAAGCGACGCGTAGAGTCATTAAGCCCCTAAGAAAACAAGTTTACACATTGAAGGAACCCGTCTCACAGTACAATTTGTCAACAAGCCATGCAGTGACACCTTAAATTTAATTCCGCTCAAAACCCTTACTATTGGAAATTAACGGAACGTATTATTTTGTAAAAGTTATGAAGTCGGTTAAAAATGAATAATTTGCAGACACTTCCATTTTATGGGTACGGTTTGTTTACAGTAGTGGGAATACATGAAGGAACTACGAGACATGTAGGTAAAATTGAAAATATTATCTAATCAATAAACGAAAGTGAAACATGGCTGTTCCAGACTGCTACTGTCCACGGACGGTGAAACTTGCCGTCAAGCCTTGTAATAAAGGTAAATACCAAAGAATATTGTTGTATTCATTGCCGTATTTTAATTATCATATTATAATGTCGAAGCAACATTGCGTATGGTTTTACGGCAGTAGATTGGTGTTACTGCGACTTTACTACGAAATGTAATTAAACGTCATTTCGATTCGTAGTGGTGTTGAAAATGAAGGTTAAATGTTATTTTTAGAATAGAGTTGAGACGTGGATTTGTTTAGATAGAGAACATTTGATATTGAAAATACTTATCGTTTTCACTACAGAGTGTCTGAACTCTCAACGTTTCGATATAATTATATAAAAATTTCAACACATAGTAGTGGTCAAAGAAGATTACGCCATGAGTAAGGAACCAACCAGAAGGTCTCGAAGTTTAGCTTTTACCCAACAATCTGCCGCATGACAAATGCCCTCTTAATTTGTGACATTATTGATTCATTATTCTCTAAGCAAATATAATAACAGCCATCTTTAAAATGGAACTTGGTTATTGAACAAGAGATTTCGTTAACATTAGCAATGTTTTTTTAAACTATTAAATTACTTTTGTTACAAGCTTGACATCTAAAATTAGTTTCGTATTTAATTGGAAAAATAACCTACTTCAAACTAATGTTTTTCCCGTAAAAAACGTTTTTGACATGATGCGCAAAATTTAAGCTTTTAATATTCTCCTTGAAATTTAGTCGAATTATTAATCTAATAAAGCAATAGTTTTCATGATTTTCTCGGCAGAATAACCAGGTCAAACAATTATTTCCATTGGGTTTATGTAGTTTCAATAACGGAGCGGACTCAATATTAGTAGGTCTTGTGGGTGATTTGTAGGAAATGGCAATATTTGCAAGGATGCTGGCGAGGGCAATAATAATTATCTTCCAAGCAGAGAACAAACAGGTCATTAAGTAATTAGGCTATAGGTATAAATACGCGTAGAGTAAATTCAAAATTATGATTTTTGGTAATAAATATTGTTAGTCCATTTTATAAAATGATAAATCTCTTCTAAAAACAAAAACTTTACGTTCACTACAATTCAAAACAGATCAAAGAGATGATTCTATTCAATAGACTTGATGGTCTAGTAACAACAACAATGCCATACTAATCGATATCAAAAACGAAGAACGACAGAGTACAGAAATCCAGAAGCACAGAAACGTAGGTATTTTCATTTCAAAACTAACTAAGTTTTTATTACAGCTGTCAGTTGTACATAGGAATAATATAGTGCAAGGATACTGTTTTTAAACATTAACGTCCCCTGAGGCTGTGGGCTTTAGTAATTGTTCACAGAAAGTAAAATTAAAAAAGTTTCGCTTTATTTCTAGCTATTCTCTCTTGCAAAACTAAAATATAAGAGGTCACGCAACACATTTCGTTCTGAATAATAAGTGACATCAGGAGGTAGATATTATTTTTTAGACGCTGCAGCAAAGAAAAGCTTATTTAAAACTGGTTATCGCATGTATATAACATGACCGGTGGCTGGCTTACGTAATAAACGGTGTCCAAACGCAGATTAAACATTTAAGATGTAAAAGGTACACAAGTAATACAAATTTTGTTTACACTTTTTGGCTAAAGCACAAAAGTTATAGTTTATATTGATTATTTAAACTGCGTTCTTCAAGCTCTAACCACTGAATATGAAGTGCGCTCTTAAAGTTTGAGTAACTGATGAATAAAATTTCGGTCATCTCATGATTCCCGTGAAGTGGATTCCTGTTCAGGAGGCTAGAAGCAGTTCAGATGGTCTTTACGCCGCGAATAAAAGCTACACATACTCCGATACTCGATTGCTCTTGCCATGACAAAACAAGTAAAGCCACACTAATAAGGGAATGAGGAAAAGAAGGGGTTTCGGCGATTAGGTCGGCAAATTGAATCAGATGAAACATACAACAAGGTATAAAATTTCCATCAATCAGTTCAGACAATCACAAACACAAATTGCGCCTTCCCGGTTACCCGATAAACACCGATCATTACGCGTCGATTCATTTATATGTAAACATATGCTAACGTTTTCAGTGTTGAACAATGAACATAAACCCGGGTAATGAGATTTCAGTTAAATTCCATCAATTGACAACACTACTGATTTCGGCAGCGTCCTGTTTATTTGGGCCACATTAATTTGACTGACTTTTAATTGGGTGTGTTCATTAAGTACGCCAGTCTTGATAACTAGTTTACTTTTAATTTATTTAAACCGACTTTAATAAAAGTCGGTTTTTAAGCACCTTACCTAAATAAATTCATAGTAAATTGTGATAATCTTGAGGCAATGATAGAAAAATATGTATGTCGAATTATTTAGTAACTGTTACATACAGAAGGCCAAGTCTCATATTTTATAATTATGACATTGACATTTTATCTTGAATGAAATGAGATTAGATTTTGAATGGTCTCACAATTGGTATTCTGCTAAATTAATGTCATTACCATCTAATAGTTCGTCGTTAACACATAATTATTTTGACATATTGTTCAATTTTCGATCTAGTCGCGATATCATTCAAATATCAATTGATTTAAGGGAATACCGCATACGTCATAAGTATGACACTGACACAATATTATTATCGAAACTGTATTTTCAACAAATGTATCTAGTAGAATCGAGCCTCAGATGCTTTGTGTGAATGTAGGACTGGCTGTCTGCTAAATAGATTAGCGAACCTCCGCATTAAGAGAGATATTGAAGCACACAGTCTAAAATATTATTTGATCGTGCCGTATCAATACTTGTGTATATTTATTCAGTTTTAGATATTATTATAACTATCACTATTTTGATATAACAGTAACAGGCAGCCACAATTTATTTCGTATTTGGTCAGTTCCGAATAAATTATACACAAAATAATAGAGATGTCAGAATTCAGCTAGTGAACAAATATTACCAAAATCTTATCACAAGACTAAATTTTAAAGTTTTTGTTAGGATTGTTAAATATTTGCTTATATTAGAAGATATGTATGTAGATCTATCGAAAATTTGTTGACATCGCATATGATTTTATAATTGGTCAAGATATCTTAATAGTATGATATTTCATCACATTGTTCAAGAAGCCTCTGTTACGAATGAATACGATAGTTGAATATAGAAACAACCGTGTACAATATTCATACAATACTTGTCACAGCTACCGGTACGTCGGATAATTTATCGGTGAGAGTTCTCCACGCCGCGTATGTTTCATGGATTGACGATCTTATCAAATCATTCAATCGCTGAATCAACCGCTAATTAATAATAATAATAATAATAATAATAATAATAATCATTTATTTGCAGACATTGAAGTCCATAGAATTAAATTTTACACATTGAAATCATAACATAATTAATAATAACAGAAATAACATTATTTAAAAAATATCTGAAATTACATAAAAAATAACTCAATAAAAACACATAAAAAATCATAACTAGGCATAATAATAATAATAACATAATAGGCATAAAAAATAATAAATAAAAATTCACGTACAGCTATCTAGAGCCGACCTGTGTGTGCAGTCTCACCCATCGACCAAGCATCGGGCAGTCCCACCGGTTACTCAATGCCTTCAACATGCCGTGGGTGCTGATATCTGTTCTGTGCCGGAGAGAAGCGCATCGTTTACGAATAATGGCATAAAAATCATCTACTCTCGCATCGGCAAACATACCCGAAGCGCTACAATACCGCGGCAGCCCCACAAGCATCCTGAAGGCATTGTTATACTGTACGCGCAGGGCGCTGTATGCCTTCTGCGTATACTTGACCCATAGGCTACAGGTGTAAAAAGTCTGACAGTAGGCTCGAAAGAGCGTCATTTTGACGTCGTAAGAACACCGTGCAAACCTACGGGCCAGCATATTACTTCGAACAGACAGCGCCCTACGCTCTCTCTCAATATCTAAATCGTCGCAAAGATCCTCGGTGACCCAGTGGCCCAGATACTTAAATTTTGATACTTGCTTCAAGGGTGTACCTGCTAGTGAGATGCATGGAACATGTAAGTATCTTCTGGCACCACCATTGAAAACAAGTACCTCACTCTTAGTAACATTATACCTAAGCCCATGAGTCACCGCATAGTTCTCACAGACCTTCAGCAAACGTCTTAATGCACTGATTGATGGGCTCAGCAAGACCATATCGTCTGCATAGCTAATGTTGTTCATAGCAACTCCGTCAATATGACATCCGACTCCAGTATTGCTGAGCTCAACAATCAGTTGGTTTATATATAAATTGAAAAGGCGAGGGGAGGTGATTCCCCCCTGCCTCACCCCACATTCCAATCTATATTCTTCGGATATAGTCCCTGCCCACCTAACATTGTTTATTTGGTTCTCATACCAGAATTTTAGCAATGACGTGACCTCAAAATCTACTTTTTTCACGTTTCTTAGCTTATCCCAAAGCTGGTCATAGGGCACAAGGTCGAATGCCTTGGACAGATCTAAGAAGCACGCATTAACTGTCGTTTTCCTATCAGTATAATACCGGACAGTCCGCTTTAAACACATAATGGCACTTTCAGTCGACAGCCCAGGCCTGAAGCCAAACTGTGCATCATGCAAGTCAATCCTGGGGGCCATATATGCATCCAGCAGACTATCCAGCACCTTTGCTATGACCGTTGCCAGGGATATTGGTCTGTAATTACTGGGATCAGCAGCATCACCGGTTTTATTTTTTATGACAGGTACAACTATAGTACGCATAAGTTCACTGGGCAAATAAGAATGACTCACACACAGTCTAAAAAACATCGACAGTACTCTAGGTAAGTGTACACCTGCATACTTAAGGTGCTCGACACTAAGGTGATCATGTCCCGGGGATTTGCCTCTAACCATATTTTTTATCACTTTCTTGACATCTTTAGTGGTTAAATTCAATCCCCGCGCCACGCCCACATCAGCGCCAGTCACCTCCTGCATCACATAACCAGGAGAGGAATTTGACAAGGGTTTCACTTTAAATTGGTCTACAAACATATTAGCAATTTGTGTGGGATCATGTTTACCACCCACACTTACGGGGAGGCTCGACCTAGGATTCAGTTTATTCGTGTTTTTCCAAAAATTTACAAAGTCCTTCGCTTTATGATTTTCAGCTATTAAATTTAGTTTAATTTGTTTTTCATTGTTACGACACCATTTTAATCTACTTTTGAAATTTCGCCGCGTATCACGCATTTTATTATATTCAATACCTGAATCTGGTTTACCACATAACTGCCAACCGTGAAAAGCTAAGCGAGCCTCTTCGTAAGCTATTTTCACATGTTTATTCCACCCTGGCACAGACTTATACGTTCGGGGCTTATTCGCCGCCGCACTACACTCAGCAGACTGTTGGAGAATACATATTATGTTACTGTATAAATCATCCAGAACAACATTATGGTTCACATTCCTACAATGAAAGTCTGCACAGTGTCTGAATGCGTGCGGAAAATCTATTTCCCGTAAACCCACATTACACATTTCCTCATACATACTTATCTGAGTCGAGTCACGTTGTCCCCAGACAATGTTATTACTGTTTAGTTTAGGTAATACTATATTAGGTGTAATTAGCTTGAGATTACATTCTACCTCTATAGGCATATGATCCGACCAATATATATCGTACAGTACTTTAATACTAACGACTGTCCGTTGCGCGGCCTGTGTCGTAATACAGTGGTCCAGCGCCTACACCCGTGGGTAATGCTAAGTCCGCCACACGCTATGATTTATTGCGAAATGAAATTGAAAAATATATATGTTTTGCAAATCAGTGTAGACGTTTATTATATGCTTCTTCGAGAGTGACACTGTGATTAAACCCTGTATAAAAAAGAAAGAAAATAATACAGCTGTTTAAACAATTTTAATTATTTACGACTTGCATGACTCATGCAACTTTGCTCGCGACCGCGCGCCAACCGCTATCGGTCGAAACGTCGGAGAACAGAGATTAATACCTTATATGCGACAGCTAACTCGATAAATACCCGTTTAATAAACCTGTACGGTAGAACTGTGAACAGACAATTTACTATACAAAACTAAAGTCAAACTAACCAACATAAAACACACAGCGATTTATCAGAAACCGCAAAAACCATCAGCAATCAAACTTTCCATTGGTTCAAAGACTCCAGATACAAAACAAATAAAATATGACTATCGCAATACACGTGCGTTACCTGCCAAACGTTCGGTTGAATACGCTCGTAGTGTTTCTCAAATCTCATAAAAACACATTAGCTGAAATAATGTCGCGTTGGGCGCGACGCGGAACCTACCAACAACGTTACGCAAACAAATGTTACCTCTCGCCGTCACATAAAGCTGAAAGTTCTGCGCGTTTGGTGTCATGCCAATCGAATACTACGACTGAAAGTCAGTCACTGAAGATTCGGCGCGAACATTCAACAGAAGTGTCGCTACGCTAACGCTGACATTTTGTGTTGACAGTCGTTGACTAAAATGTCAGTTGCAGTGCTGATTTTGACATTCGTTCGTGGATTTGTGAATACTAATTTTATGCTGATTACTTTTATTGATTAAGCTGCTGATATTCATTGATCTAATTGCAGTTTATTTAAGATCTAATTACTTGTCAAATAAAATATAATGTATTTTAAAACTGTCTGATTTTTAATGATAAGTGGCAAATAATATTGCTATTTTATAATAATAATAAAATCATACAAAGTAATCTATAAAAGCGACTTATTTCGTGACTTTGTAACGAAACAAATTGTTGCATTATGACCATTTCTTAAATATAATTACCTAATTGATGACCTTCAATATTACTGATACATTTAGTTGCTACAAAGAAGTATTAGGAACGATTAACGTATTCGAAGGCTGGCCTGGCCGCCTAAAAACAGATTCGTTTGTAATCGACGTCGGCATTGAATTGGTTCATACAATTGTTTAACAAAGAAACCAGATAACAAGATTAAAATAGTTTAGATTGTAGCGGACACAACAAATAAATTTTAAGCGAATACTATAAGCTTATTAGAATTCATGCAAGCGACAAAACTAAAAAGAGTTTTAGCACCCAAATTTCGAGTAAATAATGACCAAACTTCATTGGAAAATCTATACACAACACAAAATTACTATTTTCTGAACGATTTCTACTTTTACTATTACACAGTCGTATATCATCGTTATGATGTAGGTATACACATACTTGGGAACCTAGTTTAGTTTTTAATTCAATAAAATTGCATATATATGTTTGCCTCAATATGTACTAGCTTCTGTCAGGTGTAAATAAATAAATAAATATCGTAGCTACGAGTATGTTATAAATCCTATCTGACACGTGAAATGGCTATAGATTCTGATATTCTTTAGTCTTTGAAGCCTTAGCAACCCGGAAGTAAACCCGGTCTACACTGAACAGCACGCAGTCCTTACTTGGAGCTCCATTTTTAAAATGAACTTCATCTGATGATACGGATGGCTCACTACTAAGTAGGGAGGAAACATATTTTCATTTAATGTTGCAAAGTCGGTTGGAATAGAAAAGGCATTATTATATTGGCGTAATTTTTAACGTCCCGACAGCAGACCTCTTTAGTGCATAGTTAAGGTCTTTAATTTTCTTTCATTTTGACGTTCTTAATCATTTTGCAATAAAAAATATATATTTGAAGCTTAAAATATTAACGGTTTATTTAATCGATTCCATTGATCACTATATACAAATACTAGACGTCGCCAGCGGCTTCACCCGCGTCAATTATACATATAAACCTTCCTCTTGAATCATTCTATCTATTAAAAAAACCCGCATTAAAATCCGTTGGGTAGTTTTTAAGATTTAAGCATACATAGGGACAGAAGACAGACTTTGTTTTATACTATGTAGTGATTTACTTCGACAAAATTCCATACACTCCGCGTAATTTTCGTAAAATACAATTTTTTTTTTGCATGACATGCATAGACATTAATTTATAAAACAATAGGCACATAGGCACATAGTAATGGACAACTTGTAAGAAACCGTAACGACCACCCTACCAACAAACAACTAGATAATTCATGGGGAAAATTTGAGATTAAGAATAAAGGTTTAGATAATGTATAGAGACACGGATCTTGCAGCTCAGTATAGCGGACTATGGTTTAACCTTTATTATAATGAGAAGAGGCCCGTGCTCAGCAGTATACAGGCCTAAAATTATGTACAGAACGCACACGTTTTACCCTAAACAGTCTGCTATGATATCGTATTGCTTATAAAAACTACACTTATCTACTAATCAATACTAATGTAATTAATATATTATGTACTTAAGCTTTTTCATTATTCTTGTTGTACGTACTAAACAGCAAACCCATTTGTACAAAGACCGTATTTTCAATTCAATCATTTTAATAAATTTAGTACCTACAATTTGTTTAGTGGGGTCATTGGTAAAACATACAATACTCAGAAAAACGGTATAGCCAGACCTACACCACCAAAGAAAAAACAGAACTATACAACGCAGGAGTACAATATTACCCATAGACTTTATGAATACTTCTGTAATATAATAAAAATATACCTAATGTTATTCCACTTGCATTAAAAACAAAACAAAAAGTGTGACAAATAAACAATAAGAGGACACACAACAACATGTTCTTCGAAAAATATTACAGTGCTAACGTTAGTTTTATCAAACGAATTAGAATGTATAAATATGTATATTACATTTTATAATATTAAAATGCAAAATTATCGAGAAATTTTACGCAAAGCCTCTTACAACGCAACGCAGTAAAGATGCCATTAAACCAAGTTGTGAATATAACTGCAGTAAACATGAACTTTGCTTAACTCTTATAATGCAGACATTTTTTGTTCAGAAAACACAGGTATTAAGTAATTACACACAATACAAATTACATAAAAAGCTCTAGGGAATATTATTTTCAACACAATATCAAAATGTCAATATGAAAATATTGACATTTTGACATGCTCCTTGCGTTTTGATGCGTCGAAAAACAAAAAACAAACGAGAGGTAAACAGACCAGTTATCAGCATATTAAGTAAAAAGTAATACTGGATATTAATTATTTTAATAACTGAGCAGAAGTGAAATATGAAAAAAATGGTACAATTATGATACTTTAATAGGTTTGTTAATTACGTTCTTGGACTGTTTAGGTATATGACGATTGATAAAAATCTAGTTTATTCTTTAACTAAAGAATCAGCATCAGCAGCAAGAGTCATCCAGCCAACATTAATATAATTTGGTATAATCAACAACAAAAAACATTTGAAATATTCTAAATAACAAGTAAATCACAATTTAATCTAGTAATTGTAATATTTTATTTATTAAATTTAAATAAATAAAATATTACAATTACTAGATACTAATTCTACTACTACAAATTAAGTCTGAACCAGATACATTTTTCGCTGCAATAAATTGGTAATGCCACCCCGTCTTGTTCATTTTCTTCTAAAATTTTGAATATATTCTTTTTTCATAGAGGTTTTATTTCCAAAGGGTTACTGAAAATAGGTCTAGAATCTTAATGAACCTTATGCAGTTAGCTACCACGATATTTTTTATTTCTTTGTATTTTTGCACTCTTTATCTATAAGTCGGAAATTTATCCAAGAAGAAAATTTTCCGATTCCGATAAGCTGTGTTTATAAATATAAAATTCTCGTGTCACAGTATTAGTTACAATATAGAAACGCAAATGGCTGGACCGACTTGTATGAATTTTTATTTGTATATTCGGTAGGTCTGAGAATCGGTCGTAATATTTTCAAGGCCCTTAGTCATATCATAGGGTAATCCAGCCCAAACATATTTTTTATTTTTTTTTTTTCATTGTATTTTCAAGATAAACTTCTGTAGGCGCGTTATGAAAAAAATGATGAGAGTGAAATTTTACGATGCGCGGCATGCGCGCACATGTGTGACTCAAAATTCTTACGTGAGGTGAGAAGTTTTTAGTTTCTACATGCACAAGATGGCGGACGGGACATTTAAATTTATAGTTATACAAACACTACTTAAATTCTTAACGTATTTAAATTTATTTATGTACTTTACTTTTACTCGAGTTCTAGGTATGTATTACAATGTATCTATCATGTTTGTTATATATGTATATTTATATATATTCATATATAATTTATATTGTATGTATGTATCATGTATATACTTAATCTATGTATGTGTAAGTATTTATATGTGATATGTAAATGTATGTATGTATATTATGTAAATCTTTTTTATTGCGAATTCTACTTATTAACTACACCATCGCCTCATAAAACGCTAACATCATTCCTGTCCATCCAAAGGTTGCCTGGAAGAGATCGCACTTAGCGATAAGGCCGCCGATTGTGCATTACTCGTAGTTTTTAAGCCTATATTGTAAACATTTATTTTGGTGTACAATAAAGTATATTCTTATCTTATCTTATCTTATCTTAAAGAAAATACCTATGGGTATCATTTTCGGAGTTTTCATGCATTCTGATCACGAAAATAACATCTATTTGGTAATCCAAAGTGGCAGACGGGACATTTTTAATAAAATGAATATGGGTATAATTTTCAGGGTTTTCATGCATTCTGATAACGAAAATGACATCTAATTGGGAATCCAACATGGCGGACGGGACATTTTTAATGAAATTAATATGGGTATTGTTTTCGGGGTTTTCATGCATTCGCATAACAAAAATGACATTTATTTGGGTAGCCCAGATGAGATATTAATTTTTAGTAAAATTAATATCATTAACATCATAATATAATTGGTCCAATTATCATTTGACATCGTTTTACTGTGTCAATTTTTTTGAAGTTTTACTTCTTTAGGCGCTTTATGAAAAAATGGGACACTCTCCTACCTAAGGTGCAGTTTGCATTAAATACTGCAGTCAATGAAGTCACGGGCTGTACACCTAGTTTTTTAGTCTATGGACGTGAATTAGTTCCATGCGGCTCACACTATGTCGACACGGACGCTGATGATATAGTATACATACCTAGGGACGATTACGCAGAAAACATAGGTCACTTATCAGGCATATTTGACAAAGTTCAGGCGCTCCTCATTCAAGCTCATGCTAGGAATTCCGCAACTTATAATTTACGCCGTAAACCGGCTGAGTTTAATGTGGGAGACACTGTGTGGAAAAGGACTTTTTATCAGAGCGACAAGGATAAGTCCTTCTGTAAGAAACTAGCCCCTAAATTCGTGAAGTGCACAGTGATTAATAAAAAATCGCTTCTCGTTTACGAGTTGTCGGACGCGTCTGGAAATTCTATTGGGTCTTGGCACATAAAAGACTTAAAACTTATACACTATGGCGCCTAACTAATTGTTACAAACCGTATAAGACTTTCCCTTCCTTCTTTCTATATGCCGTCTTAGCTTGGACAGTAGCGGACTCGTAGACCTAACGCAGCTAGTCGGATTTTTCTTGTTAGTCACGCAAAATCCTCTCCTAAGGCGGGCGGCATTGTGACGTATGTCCGGTACCTACGCGTCTACGTCACAGTACCGTCCATACGCTCGGCCAATCAGAGAAGGCCATCGTCCACGCTCGCGAAGCCTGACCAAATATGGTAATGAACGGACTCCAACTCTGATGGAGGGCCCGGTATATAAAGGGGCCGACAGAGAGGCCGGCACCGCTACTCTAACGTCGCTTCTACTACATACCTACGCGTACCTACTGGCCCTACGTCTTACGTGTATCCTGATCCCAGCAGCTGGGTTCCAGGTCTACTTTAAGCTTCGGGCTACGCTACCTAGACCGCTACACTTCCTGCATCGCCTTCGGCGTCACCTCTGCCGAAGAGTCTGGCCCGCCCTGCTCATCGCACACACATCGCCGGCACCTGCCAGCTGAAGCCAACGGCCTGCGAGGATCTGCCCCTACACGCAGCCCTTCGAGTAACCTGCCCTGCACACTACTGGAGGGAACAGCGTGGGATTCTGCAGCCCTTAGTGTTCAGGCCAGTGTCGTGTTGTTGGTCGGTCATACTCGTGCAAGGGAAGTGAGACAATACTCGGCAATAAACGCACCTAGAACCTCTACTGCGTTTTAATACCAGAACCCGTTACAATACAAGTGAAATTTAAGATTCGTGCGTGTGTAACACAAAATTCGCACGGGACAAGTTTCTAGTTTCTACATTCACAACACGTGTTTTAGTTTCGTACAAGTGCGAATTATATAATATGTGCTAATAAATTATATTCAGTAGTGATTTAAACTGAATATTTTGATTAATATTATTTACTATTCGTAAATATTAGTGAAAAAAAAATGTTCTTATATACTTTTTCAAGTGTTTCAATATAATTGAGGTTAACTATCCCTATGTATTATTTATTGATATAAATTAAAATAATATTATTTAACATAATTAATACCAATTAATATTATGAAACTATTAATGTTAAATATTTATTACTGGTTATTTAATATTTACAAAATAATGAAAAAAATTGTGATAAAAATTAAAATCCAACATCAAATTAAAATATGTATTTATTTATTTAATTTATTTATAGACTCACGCCTGTGTCCCCGAAGGAGTAGGCAGAGGTTTAATATTACACCCACATTTTGCCATGAATTTTTAGGTCCCACGTAATAGGGGGCGAGTCTATTGCCGTACCGGGCACATTACCAGACTACGTGCTGCTACTGAGAATTTCCTTACAAAAAAAAACCAATAACTCTTTGCCCGACCCGGGAATCGAACAAACGAGACCCCCACGCGCACATTTATGCCACGAGACCAACGAGGCAGTAGTAATAATAAATATTAAAAATTTAAATAGTAATTTTTAATATTTATTATTACCTAAAAATTAAATTGAATAAATATAAAAAAGTGGATATTTTTAATGATGCCAAAGAAGTATAACTTCTCACGCGCGCATATAAGTACACGCATTTAATTTATTTTTTTATGATATGGCATTAAAAATGGGATCCTGCCGTTTTGCCGAAAAGATTTTGACAAAATTTCATTTACCAAACAAATTTTAGCTATCTTTTTTTATACCACTGCAATATTTCGAATGATTTTAGTACGCATATTTTTATTTGGTCAAATTGTTACTTGGCAAAATATTACCAAGTATAATGTCATTATGGCATTTCGTCTTTAATCAAATGATTTATTACAGTAAACAATCTTAAGACAATAAACGTTTGGTGATATTAGTTTATTTATGGAAGTAGTTAGAGTAGGTTAATTATAAAAAAAATGGTGAGGTTAGGTTAGGTTAGAACTGTGACCTCCTACGCACGAGCCGAGCGAGCGAAGCGAGTGGTGCCGCGGTAGCGGTCTGCGAGTGCTAGAAACGACTTGCATTAATAGAAAAAAGTGTTTAGTAGGTTACTAGGAACTGAAATATTTAGATTAAGATAATTATTGATTTTGCGTAAAAACTGTTATTCCAACTGAAATATTTGACTAAACAAAAAATGTTAAAAGTACTAGTTGGTTTGTGTTACAATTTTTTGTAAATAGATTTTTTGCTAAGTAATAATTTGGCAAATGAAATTATGCAAATTTTTTTTTGGGAAGTGAAAATTTATCAAATTCCTTTCGGTCAAACAAGGGAGACCAATTAAAAATACATACAACTTTCAATTTTCAGACTTTTATCACCAACCTTTATTTTTTATAGCTATATAAGTTATTTAATCAAGTTATTCAAACCACGTATTATTTACCGGACTAAACAAAAATCATGTTTATCACAATACTCCTCCGAAATGGTTTGACTGATTAGAATGAAATTTTATATGTACATTTGGTAGGTCTGCGTATTGGCTGTAATCTATTTTTCAAAGCGCTTAGTCATGAGTGGTCAAACCAAACATATATATATATATATAATTATATATATGTCGGAGCAAGGTGTCAGTTGGACAGATAAAATACGTTTACGGAAGTTGATTTGGATAATTGTTAGTGAGGAAACGTCAAGTTTAGTACCTGGGTAAAATCCTTGATGGCGTGACTAACACGTAATAGGTAGTGTGTTAGTATTATTTTAAATTGGCAACACAGACGGTTGACAGGTCAGGACCGTTATGACGTAAAGTGGGAGGACGGACTGTTGAGGCACGTTGGAACGAAGCGGCGAACGGAGCGGCAGTCACGCTTTACTAAGGGATCACCGCGTTTTCTATCCATTTACATCGGGATAATTAATTGTGTATTCGTTTGACTTTTGTTTAAAATCAATAAAAAGGCGTATCAACTAGCGTGTGGAGTTATTATTTCAACGCCTGTGGCCACACAAAATGGAAGACAACCATGACTCTGGTGACAGCCATGAGGATCCACCGTCATCAGAATTGGGATAGGACCACAACAACCCACGTGTTCAAAATGAAGAAGCTAGTAACGAAAAATTGTTGGGCCTGTTGGAACTACAGAATCGCAATTTTATGACGCTGATTCAAGCCATGAAAATAACTATTACACCGTCACATGGCCTTTGTTTACCGGACTTCGATACTGAGCAACAAGATGTGGATGCACGTATTTGGGTGACGACTGCAGACATGTGATTGAATGATCAAGAGCCGCATTGCGCCCCGCTATTGGTCGCACTAAGCCGGGCCTTGATGGGAGGAGCTGCGGCCTGGCTATCTACCGTGTCGTTTCCTGGGATGACATGGTGCAATGAAGTGTACACACAAGGCGCGAGCGAAGGCGATTGCTAACGCCGCTATGTTGATGAATCAGCTGAGCTTTCAAATGTGCAATCGTGGTGAGTGTATTTTGTCTGACATTTTTTTATTGGTACTGCAAATTTTATTTAGTGACGGTAGTTGTAAAACATTCTTGGTTAGCAGAATGCAGTATTACGCGTTTTAACTTGGAAATGTTATAATCGTTATGGTGATATCGCCATGACATCGTACTGAGTGTTGTGGGTTCGATTCCTACACGAGACATTGAGTTACTGATTGACTTTTACGGTGTCGTTAGCATATGGTTATCAGTCTACTATTCTGACCTAGCGATAGCGTAGATACCGAACGGACGTTTCTGGTTCGCTACTCGGATTAAAAAGAAAGCGATTGTTTTTGTTTCTTTTTCTTAGTAAACATGATGCTTGCCTACAAATAGATTATCTTGTCTCGGTCTTACCTTATGGACTGTAATAGTAACGATAGTGAGCATACACAGAGTTGCATTATTCCAAGCAAGTGCGTTTGAGTGAAACGTGTTAGTTATTGTTCTAGTGCAGTCGTAATATTGATTTTAGAACTAACACCCAGCTTCGTTTGGTTTTCTGCTAAACCTAGAGCAATAACTCCGGTCTAGACTGTCCTTCGCAGGACAGCGGCGCTAAAGTTGTTAGGCTAATCGAATCGTACATACTAAGTTCATAGTGTTAGACTGTGCGGATCTATCGCGGCTGCCCGTGCAAATTTTGTGTAGCACAGCTTGTAGCTTTTATTTCTTAAATAGACCTGTGAACTGCAGTACTGTTTAGACTTGTGCGGTTGGTTGGTTAATATAACCTGACCATAGTCGAAAGATATTGCTAGCGCCATTGTTTTACCTACTCGTGGTGTTGATAATACCTAACGGTTTTCGTTAAAACGTGATCATAGCCTAAGTAAAAAGCGGCACTTTTACTCGTTATAGTTCTGATTTACTGACGATCTCGGTGTTGCAATTATACCTGCTCTTGTATATATTGTCCGCAAATGTTTAACACGTTGATAGATGGCACTATAAAAATGTTTCTTACTCGTGATTATTAGATGGCACCACTAGTAAAATTAAATTCAATTTTAAGATTTTATGAGTAAAAATTACCTGCTGTGTGTTTTAAAATTCATGTGATACGCGGGGAATGTTGCCCAAGTGCCCCCAATTCCTCTAGCCAATTCCAAGTTATGTTTAGGACGTTTAGGAGTGATACAGTAAACGGAAGATACCTTCAGTACCAGGTTTCTGGTAGCTGTTAAACTCGATTTGTCAAGTGATTGAGTTTTCATCGTAGTGCGTTATGGTAATCATTTTCAGTGATTTTAGTTTTCATAGTAATACAAAAGTACTCTGTGGTTTTCATTGCAGGTAGAACCAGGTTAGTGATCGTTAGTGATGATTGTATACCTAATAATAAAGTTAGCTTTATTCCTATTAAGATGGGCAGTTTGTTAGTGGTTGGTTGTGATAATCTTGTGTTACCCTCGTTTACATTGGTGCAGAATGGCAGGAACTGAATAGCTGTCGGTGCGTCGACAAGCTTTTGTTAGGCATAGTTTCCCGTGGTGCGGTGTCATAGTGTCAAAGGCATTGTCCATTGCTTTGAACGCAAAAAGTCCTTTGCTGATCGCTAATGAGTAGGTTAGGACAAGTTTCGTATTTAGACTAGCCATGACGAAATTGAGGTAGAACAAAGTAGTTCTGATATAGAAGAAAGTGTTTAAGTTTACATGACGGTCGAACCGTACCAGAGGCTGTTGTGTAGCCGTAGCTCGGTAGAAATCGGCGTCTACTAACTTAGTAGTCCGTGAGTACGTGGTAAGCAATCGGCTCTGGCGGAGGTCAGGTTTCAGTGGAAACCATGGAGTCCTGGAGAGACTCGGCGTTCCCATGTGTGGTGCGCAGAAAGTAAAAATGAATAACTGGAGGTTACTGGGCTATGCATAGTCATGATCTCATGTTGAGCTTAAATGTTTTGGTTTACTTGGTTTGAAAGATGTATGAGAGATACCGCGATAGTGAAATGGTTTACGGTTACGATGGAATGAAGCATGACTGGACCGTAACAAATGGAGATGTGTGGTCACTGTCATATTTCATAAGTCAGGATTGGACGAGCGGAAATCTGTTTGATGCTTTTTTGTTACTTTCAGGTCGACACACGAGGACGTGTACTTCGCAGTATGTCTGTGTGGCCGGCCTGGTGGCCGGTGTGGCTTGGTGGCTAGCGTAGCGTGTGTGGTGCGCGGCCCGTTTATGGCGCGCGGTCCATGTGTGACGCGGGGCCCGTGTGTGGCGCGCGGGCCGTATGTGGCGCGCGGCCTATGTGTGGCGAGTGACCCATGTGGCGCGTGGCTTGTGTGAGTAGATGTATTTCTACAATATTGTGTTCCGTCATGTTTCGGTTATAATGAAGAGTGCTTATAGTACTAATGTTTGTAATAATCATTTAAGAAGTATTCTCTATCTGTTAGAAAGGCCGTATTGGTATGTGTGTTCCATTATCAGCCAAAAATGACGAAGAGTCGTTATGTATGCCATCGCTAGAGGCGATGATGATTATGATGTGTTCCCGCTACTCTGGGAGTAGTGGATGACTGAGTGTGCCATCGCCAGAGGCGATGATGATTGCGATGTGTTCCCGCTACTCTGGGATTAGTGGATGACTGAATGTGCCAACGCCAGATGCGATGATGATTGTGATGTGTTCCCGCTGCTCTGGGAGTAGTGGATGACTGAGTGTGCCATCGCCACCAGATGCGATGATGATTGTGATGTGTTGCCGCTTCTCTGGGAATAGTGGATGACTGAGTGTGCCATCGCCAGAGGCGATGAAGATTGTGATGTGTTCCCGCTACTCTGGGAGTAGTGGATGACTGGTATAGAGTGCCATCGCCAGAGGTGATGATGATTTATGTTGTGTCCCTGATAATTTAAAATGTTGTGGATGATTGAGATTGTAAGCACTGTATCAATGAAACTGAATGTCACGTCTGTTTGTTTTATGACTTGTGCAGTGACTGAAGTCTGTAATTATTTTTAGAAATCTGCGGTATCGCACCTTGTGATTCATTGTTCGTGCTCTTACTGTAAACAATTTGGATTGAAGTTATTGTGTTGAAATTCGAGATCTGTTTTACTCGAATCCTAATGAATATGGAACAATGTAGGTCAGGCATGGCTGAGCAGAACAGTCTCTACTTCTGTGAATTTTCTCTTGCAGATAAGTCACTTGTGAACAAGTGACCAGCAGGATGGCCGTGTCGGAGCAAGGTGTCAGTTGGATAGATAAAATACGTTTACGGAAGTTGATTTGGTTGATTTTAGTGAGGAAATGTCAGGTTTAGTACCTGGGTGAAATCCTAGATGACGTGACTAACACGTAGTAGTGTGTTAGTATTATTTTAAATTGGCGAAGCGGCGAACGGAGCGGTAGTCACGCTATTCTAGGGGATCATCGCGTTTTCTATCCATTTACATCGGGATAATTAATTGTGTATTCGTTTGACTTTTGTTTAAAATCAATAAAGAGGCGTATAAACTACCGTGTGGAATTATTATTTCAACGCCTATGGCCACACAAAATGGAAGACAACCATGACACTGGTGACAGGCATGAGGATCCGCCGTCATATATATATATATATATTTAACTTCCTGGACATTTTTTATTTATAACGTGGCATTTAAAATACGTACAACTTGGAATTTTCGCTCTTTCATCACCAATCCCTATTTTTATAGCCATATTATTAATTTAATCATATTATTATGACTAGCTTAGTTATTCAGACCAAGCGTACACTGGACAAAAAAAAAGCATGTCAAAGTGTTAAGGCGGCGATTTTCCAAAATACAGTGTTATTTAGCGTGTTTAAACGCGTTTTATTTGTAAACAACAGAGATTTAAATTCGCAAAAAAATAAATGTTATTCTACAGCATTAGATCTATATTTGTCGAAACATGGTTACTGACATTTTATACGATAGAAAATAATCGCGAATATAGGTCTGTTTAAACAATTATTCACGTTTCATTTGAGTTGTTTTAGAATTTTCAAAAGTATACCAAAAGAAAAGTCATGTAAAAGCGGATGTTTCTCGGACATCACATTATGAATTTAAATATATACAAAAATATAATACCGATAATATGTAATTTCCTACTGCCGACGCGCTCTCTCCCGCGCCATTCAGTCCCGCGCGGGATGTAATGGAGACAGGACGTATCGCTAGTTTGCAGAGCCCACCGCAGGATTACGAATTATTTTATCGTCAGTTACGAATGTCACCATCAGTTATTGATAAATATATTATATCTAGGTTTACTTTGTAAATAGGTATTGTAAAATTTTAGTTAGTAATAAGAGTGTATATAATTAGTATACGCCGTGTGGTTGACGGCATAGACATGGCGTCTCATTCCTTAGAACGTTTTCCGTCATTCTTAACTCTCTCAACAGATGGCTTTACTAGTATCGATTGTTATTGATGACTTTTATGCATAAATGATAAATAAGAAAATAAAGTTCTAAAATATGATATTTATTAATTAAAAAATCCCTCTATTACGATTAAATAAAAAAATGAAACATTTAATTGAATATGAATATTTTTGAAAAATATGATGTGCACTTCGTTGCTCTGGTGGCCAAAATACGTACTAGCTTGTAGTAGAACGTTACAATGAGTTAACTTTCACTCGGCATTCATAGATGGCGCTTTTACGTATGTATATATTTATTTTTATTTAATTTGGTATTAATCTGTAGATGGTAAAATAAATAAATATTTATTAAATAAACATCAAATATTTGAAAAAGTAAGATATTATGTTAACCAATGAACGGCCATGAGCATTTATTTTAAAAAGTACCTGTATAGGTACCTAGTCGAGCGATTGCGTTTTGTTTTTACATTTAAGTACGTAAAAGTAGTGTAATTTAAATTTTATACATAATAAAAACTTACTGTGTTTGTAGTAGTATTATATAATTAATTTTCATAAATTATGTTAATCAATATGCGTCTTACATTTATAGGTACCTACCTATAGTCTGTTCAAGATACGAAATAATAAAATGTAAACAAACCATAAAATGGTTCTTTTAATGTCACCTTCGCAACAAAAGTAGATTTAAGTTAAATACTCCAAGCGAAAGATGCAGTTAGTTTTACAAAAATATGCCTGTCCCTTCAATTCATAAAATGATACTGTATATTTTTTACCTTTAATTTTTTCCGTAGGTATCTTGAACAGACAATAGCAACTAATAAACAGTTGATGTTGAGTATGTTGTAAATCAAGCTAATGAAAAAAACAAAACGCATTTTTAAACTTTGATAGCCGACTTCTCTAGAAGTCTAGAACACATTCGCTTGGTTCCCGATAGGTATAGTATTAAATTTATCTATGCCGATAGTCACGACTTCATGAGTCGCACAATTGCAAAATCGCGTACCAAGTACACCAAGTGCGTCTCTATAAAAATACCAGGGTCGAAAACCAGGTATCAATATACTTGCAAGTTTTTGGGCACTCGAGTATAGAAAACTTCGTGTGACGCCCTGGTAATGCAAGTTTGTATTGAAAAATAAACCTTATCTTAATATGAGTAAGGATGTTTATCGCAAAATTTGGTAATGGACTTTTCTAAATACTTTCATGGAAATTTATTCCTTACTACCATATATTTAAGGAACTTTGTCGCGCAAAACCTTGCAATTTTTATATTCCTGAGTACTCAAAATACTTACAAGTATCTTAGTGTTTTGTGCGATAAAGTTCCGTAAATGTATGGCAGTAAGGAATATTATTTCATAAAAGTATCTGTAGGGTAAATACGCCATACGTCGGCCCCTCCCCAAACTTCGGCCGTCTGCACATTTTCGGCTTGCGTTCATTTAAAACGTTTTGAAGTTACAAATTTGCCACTCGAATTACAATCTTAGTTCATAATCTATATGTACAACCGTTACTTTCCGATTACGTTACACACTCTTCGCACACTGAGCGTCAGTAGCGATTGCGCCGTCGAAGCGTCAATTTCATATTTAAAGTACCTTACTTGCTGTGAATACCCACACTTCGGGGATTGATATTAGAACGGTCAGACATTCCTTTTTTATTGTTTTAAGCATTATTATTGGTAATTAGTGATTTTTACTATATTTTGAGATAGGTTTTTCAATGTTTAACGTATTGTTTTAAGGGAAAATAGGAGGCCGCCAATAGAATACCAATTTTGAATTAAAACCGGATTCTCGGCCGTGGCCGACTAAAAGTAAATGCAGTCTGTTTTATAATTTCCAATTGTACTAATTCCGTTGCCTTAATAAGAGAATTTGCAACGCATATAGGCAAATAAATCTATTTTACGTTTAATCGCCAAATACCGGCCGGGGTGATATTAGTTGAATCTCGAGAAATAATGTACACAAAATAGGGGCCGGCTTTAGAAACATTAAAGATCGTAATGTCGACCAGCCTCGAATTCGAGCCCAACTATACAGGCTGATTACTTTTCTTATTTTCTCAAAATTAAATATTTATTATATGTTTATTTATTTATAATATAAAGAGTTAAGTTTAAATGTAGGAGTTGATATTATTGAAAACATTTATATTAGCTTATTATGGTATGGAAATATAAGATATAAATTGCTCTTTGGAACTTGCTACCTTAACCCATGTTAATTACGTAGCTTAAAAATATAAATATATTCAATAATGATACTCTGGGCCAAAAATGGTATGAATTATTTTTGAAAAGATATCCAGAACTAATTATAATTATTTTGATGTTTACTTTGTTATAAATTGTAATACTTACCTAACGTTATTTAAGTGCAAATAAAAAAATACTTTACCTACTATTAAACAAATACGATTAATAACGTATACTTAGTGAGACTCCTGCCAAAATAAATCATTCTTCTTTCTCTTAGCGTTATCCCAGTTTCAATCTGGGGTCCGCTTTCTAGTCTAACCGGATTTGACTGAATATTAGCTTTTCCACGGAGCGACTGCCTGTCTGACCTCCGCAACCCGAAGGGATAGCGATATTCCATGGTTTAGACTAGTGTCAGTTTTATTTAGAAGGTACTGACGCCCTGTAACGATTGTCAAAGATCTTCATGACAACCGGGACCGACGGCTTAACGTGCTCTCCGAGGCACGGGACAAGCGATAATTAACAATTCAATACGCACATAACTCCGAAAAGTCATTGGTGCGCGCCGTGGATTCGAACCCGATACCCTCTGCATGGCAGTCTGTTGGTATACCCACTCGGCTATGCCAAAATAAATCATATTAATAATATTTATCCGTCTTAATTTAAAACATCCTATACCCGGCCGATATTTGGGAAAAACGCGACCGACCATGGCCCGTGAATGGCCGACTTTAGGGATTTTTCGTTCTCGACGCATATAAACCTTAGTACTTTTTCCTTGTAGTAGAAATGTCAACCTTATGCCTATAAACATGAAATAGATTTATCAAACTATCCAAAACCGCATCGGAAGCTATCCTTTCGTTGCAAATTGATGGTGCCAGACCGATTCCAAAACAGAAAAACCGTAAGGATGCCGACATTTAGCGTATTTACCCTACTACGTTACGGTCGGGAGTCGGTAATACGCGAAACGTGTTCGCGTACGTTCAAGTAAAAAATACTTTAAAAATGTTGCAAATATTTTAGTGTTTTGCGCGACAAAGTTCCGTAAATGTATGGCGGTAAGGAATAATATCCCATGAAAGTATAAGTACTCCGTTACGATCGTCGATCGGCAAAACGCGAGACGCGATCGCGTACGTTTAATTCAAGTAAGAAATACTTTGAAAGTGTTGCAAGTATTTAAAAAAAAATCGTTACAATCAGCTTCAAAATTACGAATCCTACAAAATAAATGATTTTATAATAGTTAAATTTAGTTTTTTATCTACTTCTGTTTATCCACTTTAATGGAGGAATAAAAAACGACCTAATTTATCAATTTAAAAATATTAATTTGCCAACATCTGGATTTGAGTTAATTATCTAAATAACTAACTTGCACGTTTGCATAACTTGCTTGTAAGGCCGAATTAATAAACCAATTGTAATGACTAGCTTTTGCGCGCGACTTCGTTCCCGTGAAAGTTGAAGAGAAAAAATTCCAACGTTTTTGCAAGATTTTTTGTTAGTTGACGAGGTATCATGGTTTCATAAATAAAAAAATAAAATGAACTGTTGTTTCATTTCTACATTTTAATAGTTACCTACCTATTCCCCTTTTGCAATCTCGACGTTCGCTTCGCCAGGGGTTCGCCATTTAGGTTACATTAATTTCGCCTGAATACCAATTTAATTAAGAATATAATAATACAAATAAAGAATAACAATTTTCACGAAGCAGAACTCAAAGGAAAGCACCACCTAGTATAGTAATGTACCTATTATATTATCTGTAGCATGCACCACAGACCCTGGGACCACCGACCATCAGACCAAGGCAACCTCACAAGGTTATAGGTTTTGTCAAGTCTATTCAAACGAGCCCAAACACGACTAGTTTCTCATGTGTAGTTTAGGAGTTCCTGTGACCACCTTCCGGCTTCATCATCAGACCAAGGCAACCTCACAAGGTCATAGGTTTTGTCAAGTCTTATCAAACGAGCCCAAACACGACTAGTTTATCATGTGTAGTTTAGGAGTTCCTGTGACTACCTTCTGGCTTCATCATCAGACCAAGGCAACCTCACAAGGTCATAGGTTTTGTCAAGTCTTGTCAAACGAGCCCAAACACGACTAGTTTATCATGTGTAGTTTAGGAGTTCCTGTGACCACCTTCCGGCTTCATCATCAGACCAAGGCAACCACACAGGGTCATAGGTTTTGTCAAATCTATTCAAACGAGTCCAAACACTACTAGTTTATCATGTGTAGTTTAGGAGTTCCTGTGACCACCTTCCGGCTTCATCATCAGACCAAGGCAACCACACAAGGTCATAGGTTTTGTCAAGTCTTGTCAAACGAGCCCAAACACGACTAGTTTATCATGTGTAGTTTAGGAGTTCCTGTGACCACCTTCCGGCTTCATCATCAGACCAAGCCAACCTCACAAGGTCATAGGTTTTGTCAAGTCTTGTCAAACGAGCCCAAACACGACTAGTTTATCATGTGTAGTTTAGGAGTTCCTGTGACCACCTTCCGGCTTCATCATTAGACCAAGGCAACCTCACAAGGTCATAGTTTTTGTCAAGTCTTGTCAAACGAGCCCAAACACGACTTGTTTATCATGTGTAGTTTAGGAGTTCCTGTGACCACCTTCCGGCTTCATCATTAGACCAAGGCAACCACACAAGGTCATAGGTTTTGTCAAGTCTTGTCAAACGAGCCCAAACACGACTAGTTTATCATGTGTAGTTTAGGAGTTCCTGTGACCATCTTCCGGCTTCATCATCAGACCAAGGCAACCTCACAAGGTCATAGGTTTTGTCAAGTCAATTCAAACGAGCCCAAACACGAGTAGTTTATCATAATATGTAGTTTAGAAGTTCCTGTAACCATCTTCCCGGCTTCATCATCAGACCAAGGTGCATTCACAAGGTCATTCATCACTGCACCATTTCAATGTTACCGTAACATAGCCACCAAACTTACGTAAGTATGTCAAATATCAGCTTTATGGAACAGTGTACAAAGTGCATTCCAAATTTTGAACGGAAAGACACGAAGTCATAAAAATATCGCTAGATGTTTTAACGCCACCGGTACATACGTAAAATAGGTACCTACTAGATCGGTTGATCGTGTTATAACCTTGAAATGAGGCACACTTGGGTGACAAGGTGAAATATCATAATATTTCTACATTTTAGACAGAATGCTTTTTTATTATAGCGCCATCTCTTCTTTTTAATTTAAAATAACATTGCTTACAAAATGAGACGTAAGATGTCGCTACCATCGACTCCCAATTTTTTCGTCGCTAGCGCCATCTGTTGTATTATTTACGGTATTAACAAGTACTTATAAAAATAAAGGTCTAATATTAAGGATCTAACGTGGCCAATTTTTATGGACGACTTGCGGCATCTGTACTGTAAAGTATTATATTTATCTATGGCATAGAATACAAGTGTCACCACCCCCTATCTTCCCGTGGGTGTCGTAAGAGGCGACTAAGTGATAACACGATGCAAATACCTACCATCTTTGCGTAGAGACGGAAAACTCAACATCAAACCCTATACGACTGCCTCGTTGGTCTCGCGGCAGAAATGTGCGCGTGGGATCGGGAGGTCCCGGGTTCGATTCCTGGGTCGGGCAGTGTTATTGGGTTTTTCTGTCACGAAATTCTCAGTAGCAGCACGGATTCTGAAAATGTGCCCGTTACGGCAATAGGCTCGCCCCTTATTACGTGGGACTAAAGTATATCTGGCGAAAAGTGGGTGTAGAAATACACCTCTGCCTACCCCTTCGGGTATAAAAGGCGTGACGTTATGTATGTATGTATGTATAATTAGTATAGTTTTGAAAATATCGTTTTGAATAATGGACAAGATAACGGACTTGATAATAACAGCATAGTTAGGTACCAGTGCTTTATAAAATTATTGATTTGTTGTGTATTGTGGATGATTTATAGCATTATTGTTGTTTTGGGCACCTACCTAATATAATAATACACACTTTTATTCCTGTGTACCTATATACGGGAATAAAAGTGTGAGATGTGCCTAAAAGCTATACAAGCCAATTTTATAGGTACCTACCTACCTAAATAAATACAAATATCCGCAGTTACCTGAATAGTGGTATTTATGGTTACTGCACCACCCTCGTGAGTCATAGCGTGATGTTATTTAGTATAACCTTCCTCAACAAATGGGCTAGAGAGGCATAACAATCTAAAAATTGGCCAGCTAGTTCCTAAGACTAGCGCGATCAAAAACAAAAAAAAATGTTTTGATATAGATTGGTAGATTTATGAATTTCCGTATAAGTATATTTATATGTTTATTTATTTATTTTAAAACGTTATATACACTGCGTATACAAGGTGGACTTAATGCCTTAGGCATTTTCCGCCAGTCTACCTTAGGGTGGTGCAGAGATTAAAGGTTTTTCATATTCAATAATTCTATTGACTATTTCCACCAATAATATCATTGATTTCCATACTATTACCAAACACGGAACAATGGACATCTAATAATATTATCGTATTATTTATCACGCCGAGGAAGAATGCACTGGTGTCACAGCTTAGACAGGTTCGGTAGGTAAGTATATCAATTTAACTGACAAATAATAACGAAAACTAGAATTTATTATTGGTTGGCGGAAAAGAAGTGTTGTGGGTATAGGAATATGATTTCGTACATAATATGTATGTATGTATAATTTTTTTAACTTTTTTTCACTACTACTTGCCGATGGCAGCGCCTCAAGGAGATCACCCAAATTGGGCTAATTTTTATTTTTCCGGCCAATCAATAAAATTGTGTTATTTTAATAGAACACGCTGTTTAAACATTTTTAACTATTACACCAAACTTCTTAGTCAATTTTCTGAGACAATATTTAGGTTTGAATGTATTTCCCAAAGTACCGTAGAGCAGTTTTGTTTTGACGAAAGTGATAAATCAAAGAGGTGTAAAGGTGGTCAACTATACGTTTTCAGCCCAACGTAAAATACGTGAGCCTTAAAATGCAGTGGACTCATCAAAAAAGTAAATAATTTTTTTAAATGCACCTGACCAAATATAAAAATATCTTCTAAACCTTTAGTAGGAAAGTCTATGACCGGCCAGGTACAGATGTCTTGTATATACAGGCATGCCACCATAGTGGCGCTAATTCCAGTTCCCAACATGTGGTTTATGTTTCTGTTTTGGGCAGTCTTTAACCAATTACTACCCGCTATCTTTATAATGTCATCTTTCCAGCTCATTTGCAGTCTTCCAGCTGGTCGTTTACAATCCCATGGTCTCCATTTCAATATTTATTTGCACCATGTTTTTGGCATTGGGTTTTGGGTGCGTAGGGTTCCCACCAAGAACTTAGGGTCCCAGGCCAACCTCACCTGCAAGTGGTGCACCTGCCGATTAGCGGACGAAGCTCTGGCAAACAAAATATCCCGCTAACCGGCAATAGGCTCGCCACCTATTACGTGAGATCAAAACACTGGCGAAAAGTGGGCGTTCAATATGCCTCTGCCTACCCCTTCGGGGAAACAGGCGTGGGTCTATGTATGTATGTATGTATGTGTATGTTTTTGGCAACATCTGATACTAGACTTTCTTTTCGGAGCCATTTATTCGTCTTTCTGTCTCCGAGCCCTTTGAACAACTTCAAGTTTCTGTAGCGCTGCCTCTGTAGTAACCCAAGTTTCGGCTCCGTAGGTGAGCACTGGCAGGACGCACTGGTTGAATAATCTTGCTTTTTGTTGCTTCGTAAAAGCAAATGCCAGTTTATTGAAAGCAGCCCAACCCAAATGGATACGTCTATCAATCCTATTCACCTGGTTTGCTTTGCCCATCTTTATTTCTTGCCCTAGGTATAATATATTTACTGACGAATTCTAATCGGGTACATCCTACTGCAATTGTTATTCCGCTGGAGTTTTCACTGGTCATGTTTCGAATTGGCCGTGAACTGATCGCGGCAATTGTTACAGTCGTACCCTCGCTACCTGCCCTGCCCATGGTCTGGTGCGTGATGGCTTGGAACGTCACCGGCTCTTTCTGTTAGGCAGTAATGCTTATCAATCAGATATTTCGCTCTTGGCTTTTGAATTGCAACTTGCACATTATTTTAGGCAAAAAATAACAATAATTACTTAGGATTTATTTCAGTAACAGAATAGATTCTTTGAGGTCGAATATGATCTCACAGACTGCACTTAGAACCTTAATGAAGTAATAAAAAGTGTTTATTTTGTAATATTCTATCATAATTTTAAGTTTATTTATTTGGCTGTTACTTTTAGAATTAGCCCAAATTTGTATGGAGGCTGGGTGGTCTCCTTTATTATGCATGCACGTGAGTCTGCATGAGTATATTTCTATAACTATTGCCCTGTAATAAACATTTTGTGTATTATTGATCTTTTTTCCGGTACTTTTTTGACAGAGTAGTATCTTAGAGATTTTATTGTTAAAATATAACAAAATGTAAATGATTAAAAGTAGCCATGAGTATCTTACCCGTTCTTATTAATGGTTCTATGCCGCTATTTTGCTGCCAGTAGCAACAAATTAAATAATTTACATTAATCTAATCCTTTTCCCTAAGATTGATATCGAGCAAGCGATACTTTCGCATTGCGAGCGATCTTAAGTTTTTTATAATTAACAACAAAGATTATGTTCATAATATTACTGATTATCTATTGTCACTATAAACAATAGCAAGTTTGTAAAACTACTTTCGAATTTCATAGAGGTTTATTCAAAACAGAAACATTGCTAATTATTTATACTCGATAAGTAAGTTTATGTTTCAATTGATAGACTGATTCAATTTTCTATACTATGGCGCGAAAATGTTATACCTACATGGCGGCAGTGGCGTCGCGTCTCGCGTCGCGATTTATGGAGTCGGCATACTCGCGAACTGGGGAAGCGGGGGGCCTCAAAAAACGGCAAAACCGATTTGTATGAAATTTTATATGTATATTCAGTAGGACTGAGAATCGGTCGTAATTTTTTTTTCAAATCTTTAAGTCATAAGGGTTAAAGTAAGAAAAATATGTTTAAGTTAAACTAACTTAAACATATTTTTTTTACTTTACGTTATTTTTATGATGTGGCATTAATAAATTCAGACATATAGTTCTGTTTTAGAAATTGCCTAGAAATAATTTATATGGCAAAACAACTTAAGCTATCAATAGATATAAATAAAAGTCAATGTTTGTTGGTTTATCCTGTATTGACTCTGAAATGGTAGGTGAGAGATTAAGCACTGATGTTTTTGGTAACTTTGTTGAGAATTGTCTGCAATGAAATCTTTGAAAAGGTTGTACGAAGTTCGCCGGGCCAGCTAGCAATTATATAAAATTGTTTCATTACTGAATAACGTACAGCTAAAACTGTTGGGTGGAAGAAGTTGAAATTTGACATGTATGAGCCTTGGGGACCGTGAGGCTACAGTAAGAAGGGATTATCCAAAAATCCCACAGTACAAGAAAGAACCGATAATATTTAAGAAAAAAAACGGCCAAGTGCATGTTAAGCCATGCATAATGTAGGGTACCGTAGAAGCCCTTACCCAATGAAGTCACTGGGCAGCTGCAGCTGACTCAAACACAATATTCATATTTTTGCTCTCAAGTAGAAGTTTTAGTTTATGGTTATTATTTGTTATTTAATAAAGTCTAATTAGCCATTATAATTTTCATTGAAAGTTCATAATATAAGTCATTATTTGGTAGTATGCACACCTCAACGGTTACTACTACAGTTTTAGAGTCTTTCAAATTGGTAGTTTAACCAAATCGCAAACGGATCTCTAAATAAAAGCACGGCTAAAGTAAACCCCCACTGTTTGAAATAACTATTTTACGAGACCCCAGACAATGTTATAGTAATATTATGACAAAAATAATAACGACTGCGGAAGTCGTATTGAAAAAAATATTATATAATATCAGAATCTGTACTAGCTTTCACCAGTGACTCCACCGGTGTTAGTGAATTTTACTTTAACTCTTGGCGGAGAAATAATTAAATGTGCGGGCGTAGCAGAGCTGCGTGCATCCTTTAGTTTGTTAATATAACTCCAGCACTTGGTAAATACTAGCTACTGAAAACCAAAATCGAACTTACGACAATTCTATCGTACAAGCGAAACCTTAGGTTTCCTAAATACTTACATAAAATTTAATTTTCTTTTGTAATCTACGAGAGGTCGACATTGTTGGTATCTAGGGTTGCTTCTTCGTGTCTAGTATACTTAATAGGATTGCTACAAATTATGTTACAACATACATAATTACATATACTCACACATTCGTAGTATTTGCACAGTTTGCACTCCATAAATATACTGCTCTGGTTGTATTGTGTAATTATATAATTTGAATTTTATGTGATGGATATTCAGTTCAGTGAAATGTGTCAAAGGATTATCAATACTTTTCATCCTCCGAACACCTTTATGATACTGTTCTAGATTTTACAAGCAGGGATACGATTATATTATTTATGCGACTTTTTATATTTATTTATTAATTAGAACGAGCGACGGCTAACCAATAACACAAATTAAAACAAAATTACAAATATATAGGTAGACAGATAGATTACTTTATTGAACACCAAAACAAACTAAGTATTTACATAAGTATATAACTTAAAACTAGTGTGCAATTGGCGGCCTTATCGCTAATAGAGCGATCTCTTCCAGGCAACCGCGGATGGACAGAAATTATGTAGGTTAACAGTCATGTTCATTGATGGTGTAGCGTCAGTAATCTATAATATTCATAAATAAGTACCTAAATATATACACATTGTAATATACACTTACATTAATAGATACATTCATTGTTTAGCAAGTGATAATCAACCATAACTTTTAAAAAAACAGTTATACCCGTCGTGGGTTTGATCCTGAGACCGTCTTCGTAGCAGTCTGCTAAGTTCCCATACTAGGCTTTTTCCAATAGCAAATTTGAGGATCATCTCACTAGTTCCACCAACAAGTAGTTCCATGGAACTAGTGAGACTTTTTCTTCTCAGTAGTTCCATGGACTTAATAACTACGCTGGAACTACTGAGAAAAAAAAGTCTCACTAGTTCCATGGAACTAATTGCTGGTGAACTGAGAATGATCCAAAATAAAATTAATAAAATCAAAAGATATTCCGTCATTGCTCTGAGTACATTTCCGATTTTACAACACAGCCCTAAGTCCCGATTGGCTCAATTTACTTTGGGGCATATTGGGCAGTCAAATAAATGAGAATTACGAATGGGACTGTTTATGTAAAGCAGGCACCTTTCGCCCCATATCCTTACCTTCATGTGTCGTAAATTCACAACTAGTGCCTTCTGTGAATTACTGTTATGTACTCACATTGCCCGCTGGATTAGCTACATTGATTAGATTGTCTCATGTTGGATGGAGGATGGAGGCTGTGTATTTCGAATAGTTGTGGCCTCGGATGGATTTTCTGAGTTGGTTTTTCGTAACATGTTTACAAAAGGAATTTAAATTAAATGCGGTCAACGGCAATGTTTTCTTTATATGTGTAGGTCATTGAACAGATTTTTGTATATTTGTGATTCTCAGAATATTTAAAAGTTTATTTACTTTCAATCCATCGTGATTAATTGTATATAAACTGCTAACTAGAGTCAGCAGTGCAATATTTGTCAAGCTCTATGGCTTTTATCACCCAACGCAAAAAGAGAAGTGTCATAAATCTGACGTGTTAGTGTATTTGTGTGTCTGTCTGCGGCATCGTAACTTCTAAACATGGACCCGTAATGATACCGTTTTTTATTGACATATGACACAAACAAACGTAGCTACAATTTATAAAGATCCGTTGGCTATTTACATTAATTATAATAATTTAAATTTAATATTACCTATTTGCGCGATAGTCCAGTGGAGAGACCGACAGACTGCGCAGAGGGTTTCGGGTTCAAATCCACGGCGCGCACCAATGAATTTTCGAAGTAAAGTGCGTATTAAATTGTTAATTATCGCTTGTTTATCGGTGAAGGATAACATCGTGAGGAAACCTGCATGTCTGAGAGTTTCCTCATAAAGTTGCCGAAAGACATGTGAAGTCTGCCAACCCGCACTTCGCCAACGTGGTGGACTATGGCCTTATCCTTCTCATAGAGAAAAGAGGCCCGTGGTCAGTAGTGCGACGAAATATATAAAGGGCTGGTGATCATGATTACCTATACAACTAACGTTTCAAGGCATATTCAAACAATTAGGTCAGACTCAGTCAAGCTACTCTGAAATTAAAAATTTCTTATCTTTTGGTTAGGAAGGCGCTAACAAAAAACTTATTTAAACTTAACATTTGAAGCAGCATACATCGGTCGTAAGTGTGAATAAGATACAGTCCATTATGCAACTGCGAACGATGTTAGCTGGTAGAAGCTGCTAAAAACAAAGCACTAATAACTGAAGGAACTCGTAGCTATGATGTATACTAATCATTATAAGCCTTTTAAACAAGGCCAATACCTGAGAGAATCTAGTAAGCCAAACCAAGCCAGCAAGCCAAGCCAAGCCAGCAAGTCAAGCCAAGCCACTTGATCCTTGTGTTGAAGACAATCCAGTGCAATGGATTGTCTCTATTTAGACTTTACTTTTTCCGCTTATTGGATTGTCATAGATAATTATAGCCTCGTATAAAGTAACGTAATCGATTGCCTCATATTGAACCGTTATTGCGTTAGTTAAAAGCTTTTAACACCGATACTCCCAATTCTATTTAATACTTCATTTATTAAAAATAAATTCCCTTTATATTTTGTTCATCAATATCAATTATTCAAAGTGCTATTGAATAATTTACCTGTTATTTTAAGTAGGCGAGAAAAATGTATTTTTTATTTATAACCTATTTACCTTTGAGGATAATAATATATGCCTTGCCTAATAATAATATTATCTGCCATGTTCGAGTTTTGTTTGCAAGGGTCAAATCAGACAATAAGAACAACCACTATGACTTGCACTCCAACCATCAGGCAGGGTTACAACGTGACTATTCAGCTATATGCTTAAATGTAGAATTCTTGCTGCGGCACTGATGCATCATCATTATCATCAACAGCCTGCCATAGCCAATGGCACGACACTTTACAAGACAGAAGTAGATAAAATTTCCTCTTCAGTAACACCTTATGTTTGGTAGATTAAACGTACGAAGTGTTGGTGTATTTCAGTGTCTATAAAAATTATAGTTAAGTTAATGTTCTCCAATAATATCCTCAATGCAAACTTATTTATGTTTTCTTTTTTTTAATGTTTTACGTATTCATTTTTAACTTTTACATTTCAAAGGGGGTAATGGTACTAACGGCTCACGAAGTTTGATCTTAATGGGTAAATTGTCTAACTGGGCTGTTCTAAAAAAAAGAAAAAAAACCGAGTAGTTTGAATACTTTAGATAAAAATGATATATTTAAAGTTGAGTTTCAAAATCTCTTTAACAGATTAATTTGTGGATTGGTGTGGATCAACAGTGTTTTAATCTTGTTTCTATAATACGGATACTCTAGAAGTCTTTACCTGTTTATCTTGAGGGTGAGTATTTCAAATAACATTTGTGACATTTCATCAATATTAAATCTCTGCTGTTACTTCTTAACGTGTAAACATAGTCAAAACAATATTTCTGTCTTCTGTATTATATAAAATTCTTGTGTTACTGACTGACAACGCACAGCCGAAACTATTGGGTGCAAAAAGCTGAAATTTGTATGTATCGGGGATCCTTGGGGATCGTAGGGGTGCACTAATAAAGGAGTTCAAAATTTCCACAAGACCGGGTGGAAATGGTTTAATAAAAAAATGTGCATCGTAGCTACGAAAATCTTTTATTTTCAAATAAAAATGTCATCAATATTTAATTTTTGGTGTAAGATAAGCAATTTGTGTAGACATAGTCAAAACAACACTATATACACAAACACATTATGTAACTAGAAAAACACTGCTCTTAAACCAGTTACAAAGCAAATAAAAATAAGGAAACTCAGTGAACGTAAGTACGTACACATAATTACGACGTATCCCGAGATATATCGCCCCTTCCTTATGTGAAGTGAACCAAGCGGAACTAATGCACCTGTCCAAGTCAGCTATAATGGAATCGTGTTTATTTATCTTCGGACATATCAATTATGTGTTCCGTAACGAACAATTCGTACAAGAATAGATTTGGTAGAAATGTAGTACAGTTAGTATACAAATAGAAAGAAAACTTTTAGAAAGAAAGCCTTTTTAAACGATTATTTTAAGTATTCACCTATGTAACATAAAAATCAATAACGCGAAAGTATTCTCCTACGCCGATGACACAGCTGTTGTGCTTTTTGGCAAGACGTGGTATTGACATGTTAAGCGTAGCACAGAAATCGGTATGGTTCGTATAGCAAAATGGTTAAATGACAACCTACTCACGCTTAACACGAGCAAAACCATTGTCATTAATTTTAGCATTAGTAATCGCACACTTCCAAACGACACCTTTTACATCAAATTACACGCATGCCATGATGTCAACAACAGAAATTGCGACTGTCCATTTATAAAAAAATTCGAGTAAACGAGATATCATGGCGTAGTAGTGGACCAAAGACTGCCTTGGTACCCTCACATAGAGCAAGTCACAAATAGGGTTAGAAAACTAAGCTGGATCTTTACAACACTTCGTCATGTGGTACCAAAACACGCATCTACAGACAAGGTCCAGAATAGAAATATTCTTAACGAGATATATGTTGCACTAGTGCAGTCTGTATTGACATATTGTATTCCCATTTGGGGTGGTGAGAGAAAAACTAAATTATTAGTCATAGAACGAGCGCAACGTGCATTGATTAAATGAATGTATTTTAAGAAGATGATATTTCCCACGACTACCCTATATCATATCAGTGATTTGTTATCCGTAAGAAAGCTTTACATAGTCCAAACAGTATTGAAAGTACACAAAACGTTTTTTTTATGGTAATAGGCGGCTTTGTTTGCTGAAATTGGGCCTTCTCTCTAAGACTTGTCTGCTCCATCGGTCGTCAGTCCTTCGGGAGACGTGGCCAGCTCATTGCTACTTCAGACTGCTTATACGGCGAGCTATGTGGGTGACTCCAGTTCTCTTCCTGATGAGCTCGTTGCAAATTCTATCCTTTAGAGAGACTCCGAGCATAGCTCGATCTATAGTACGCTGAGCTATTTTAAATCTATGGACCAGCACTACCATGAGTGTCCAGATTTCAGCACCGTATATCATTACTGGTAGGAAGCATTGGTTGAAGACTATTGTCTTGAGGCTTTGCGGGATAGGCGACGAAAAAATCCGACGTAGCTTGCCGAATGCTGCCCACACCAACTTAATCCACTTATCGATTTCCTTCTCGAACCTGTGTCTACCCAACTGTATTACTTGCCCCAGGTATGTCAACAACAGTATGTCACTGTTGCACAACTTCGAGCAAGGAACCGTCAATGCAGATCGGTCTAAACACGACGTGTTCATTGAATATTACCTTCGTTTTAGCCAGGTTCATGCCAAGATCAATCCACCGGAGAGGCTTCATTAAGGTCGACAGCATTCCGCTAAGCTCTTCCAACGTCTCTGCTATTAGGACGATGTCATCAGCAAATTGAAGGTGTGAGATGTACTCGCCGTTGATATTCGTTAAACCCACTCCAGTTTCTTGTAGACATCCTCAAGTGCCTTGGTGAACAGCTTTGGCGATATTACATCCCCATACCGGACTCCCCTACGCAACTCTATGTATCTTAACATCTCTATATATCGCCAGCTAATGCATCATCGTTGCAGGCTGTCAAGAACTGCCCAGGTTTCGATAGAGTCGAGTGCTTTCTGGTGGTCCGCGAATGCCATACACAGCGGCTGGTTGTACTCATGGGTCTTCAGTATGGATGTGGTCCACGGTGATGAAGCCTTTTTGAAACCCGGCTTGCACTGATGGCTGGAAGTCGTCGAGTCGTTTGTTACAACCCTCGAGAGCAACTTGTAGATATGGCTCAGGAGTGAAATGGATTTGTAATTCTTTAATAAACTTTTGCAACCTTTTTTAAGAATAGAATCACCATACACCCGCTCCAGTTGAACCTTTGTGATTGACGGTATTGAAAAGACTTGCTAGCTCTCTCAAGGTTGTGTCTCCACCTGTTCAGAGGAGTTTTGCAGTGATTCCGTCATCCCCAGGTGCTTTATTTTTCCTAATTTGCTCAAATGCCATCCGTACCTCACTCTGTTTGACATCCGGGATAGGTAAATTCGGTAAAGTAGCTCGAGGGCTCTGTGGTCGCCCAATTGGTCTGTCACGTTGAACTCATGTTTCAGTGGAACTCCTCTTTCAGTTGAACTCACCTATGATTTGAAATCTACTTTGAGTTGAAGTCAACTTGACAACGCATCATCAAACTTTAGTTGCCATATAGGATCAGAGTATTCGTCAATACGATTGAAACGAGCTCAAACTCGACGGGCTTGTGTCGTTTTATTGCGGAGTTCCTATGGCCACTTTCCAGCTCCATCATGCGAGTACTCTATACAAATTAAGAAATGCGAGCAGAGCACCGTTTTATTTTTCATTATAAATAGTATTTATGCCTCGTAATAAAATACGTTTTGAAATATAAACATCAAGCCCTTGCATATGATAGGGTTTAGAATCAAGTGGTAGTGTACGTCTCAGAATCAGGCAGAATATATAATGTTATAATTAATACTCTACTACTACCACTAATACAGTTTCAAAGTATAATGAGACTTATTGCAAGGCACTAAGGTGCAGTAATGGGTTCCGGTGCAACGGGTAGTACGAAGTTAACTCGTGTACCAGTATCCGGTAAAAAAGGGTATAATATTGCCGGGTACTGGGTCATGTAGGGGTTTCTGAGTCCCAGTAAATGTAATATGCCAAAATACATACTACTTCATTAAATTCATCGCAGCTTATGGACTATATCGCGAGATAATTAACTCAAATATTTAAGCAAATAAACACTCTCACGGTGCCGCTATCCGCAGCAATATGATAAGCAAACCAATACAATGTGGTAGCTTCGTAGTTTAGTGACAGAACCTCGAAATTCCACAAAATTTTCGCACACCACTCTTTCATTGTAGTATAGTTTTGGAACCATTGCAGTTATTGAGCAGCGTTCATATTATAATTATACGAAATAATATCAAGTATGTATTGCAATTCTCAAACTTCAATATTCTTTTGGTAGAAACCTACAAAATGATAAAAACCGACTAGTTACCGGGTACCGGGACACTGCCGGAATTACGTACGTTTACCTTACTGTGTAGAACTCCCAAATCTTTGTGTAGAAGCTTGCCACCATCCATGCTGCATCTAATTTGCTAAACTTAGAAAGGAGAATACCAGAAAATATTGTTCAAGGGAACGTCAGTATGTTGGACTTTAAGTGGTTCCGAGTAACGTATACGTATACGTGTACCAACATATATTTAGGCTAGCAGAATTGAAGTGCAAGTGGCCCACTTGATCGTCTACCACTTATAGCTACGAAAAGATCAATTGGTCTGTAGCAGTAGACGGCTGTTAAATGTGAGTTTTACATCGTTTTCATAATTGCAGCTTGGAAGCCAATACTATTTATAATTATATATTATTTCGCGTGGCATAGACGTATAGAAAAATACCTTACAGTCAAACATACATACAGTTGTTGTTAATATAAATATACTTATAAACTATGTTAGTATCGCTTCACTTGCACCTTGTTGATGTGCGCTCGTGTGGCACTTGTCCGCGGAAGCGACGGAACACCATTCCCTTTGGCCAAAATTCTTCCTTCAGAACAACAGGCAGAAAGCACGTCGGGACCCGCACCACAAACGCCTTGAAGTTGACGTTGCGACGCGACTCCAGCGGCTGTACTCTCAGCGTGTATTTTGTCTTTTGGCATACTCCGCGTTGTCCTCCACCTTAGTTGTGTAGTGTAGGCGAGAGACATAGACGGGTGTGTTCGGTGCGGCGGCGCGCAGATTCACACCCAGCTCCACAGGAGCCGTACCGCAGCAGTTCTTGTTGGTTTTCTGACGACGCTGCCTCCTCTGCACCGTCACAAAACCATCATCTGATTTCAGCGTGGAAGCAACGCGGGTACTCGCAGTAACCTGCCGAACCTCTTTTCGCTTATTTAGATATAGAGTCTATAATTATCCGTAAAGTAAATTGTATCCTACATTTTACAATGTATATTTATTCAAATTAAAGCTGAAAATATATTTACCAATATCTATTAGTTATGTATACATAGATAGGTAGTGCTAGCTGTTAGGTTCGTGTTGTCATAATTATCCCAGTTGGCTGCAAGACTTTCTGAGTCTAGAGTTTGCTTCGTAATCTAACCATCTTTTTCAGATTATTAATGAAATCAAGGCAAACGCATTACTAAATAACATGACTGTGTCGTCATGTCTGTTAAAAAGTATCTCGATATTAAAAAAAAAACATTGACAGCGTTACGATATTTATTACTACAAATAATACATCGCCGGTTTACAACGCTAACTTCGTTGTCATGTAATCACAGAATCACCAATGTACAGAAACCTTTGTGGCAACGTGTTAGTATCGCAAAGTTCTCCCGTAGGAGACAGACAGTCTTCAGACTTCAGTATGGCTTCAGCTTTCGAGCTGAGCGGTTGTGCGCGAGGCCGAGGCGTTTTTGCCCCTCAAACTTTTGAATGCAAAACACGCGATGATTTTTTTCTAAGAATTTATTAATTATAAAGTGCATTTTGACTGTGGATATTTTTATTGATGTGTTGTGCATGACTCGTGTTTGTTGAAAACAGTGATGAAACAAATATATTTGTTTTGCAATGAGTCCCGGAACGAGGTTTCAGGGTATCCTGGTTTAGGTAAATATTTGCTGTTCATTATCTCTCTTATTAATGGCTTTGTTAATTGCTGTGTTTATATTTTTCGTGTATTCTATAGCCACATCTTGTGTTGCGAGTGACAAAATTTCTTTAACAAACACAGTTCTTAGATTGATTGATCTAGTTTTCCGAGCATGATACTACTGTAAAGTTATTTTTAAATATACGTGAAAACAAAAACTATTTTCATTTTAAAATTCTGTAAATTCATTTTACCAAAGGAGTATTGATTGATACATGTTTAATTCTATAAAGGATTTTCCAACTCCCGAGAGTATTTCTGGGTTTTTCTACATCCACGTTAAATAAGTACTACAAAAACTAAAATAAACCGTTTTCTAGGTCGCTTTCTACGATAATTTGGTCCATTTTGACGCGAAAATGGCAAAGTATCAGCCCAGCCCTAAATGGGCTAATTGTAAGCCGAACTTAATTCAGTTTTACATAATTTTAAAGGAAAATTATGAATAATTCTAGTTACATTATAATATAGAATGTCAGGTTAAATATTATATTATGTATTAGGTATATTGTTATATCGAATACTAGTGAAAACCCGCAGCTACGCCTGCACATTTACCCGTTTTCCCGTGGGAATTTCGGGAAATCCCTTCTTAGTGCACCCCTACGGTCCCCAAGGAACATACATGCCAAATATCAGCGTCCTGCCCCCAATAGTTTCGGCTGTAGCGTGTCTGTCAGTCAGTCAGTAACGCAAGGATTTTATATATTAAGATTATCTATTATACTACATAATTATTGCTAATATGCTCATCTTATCAGTTAATGTATATTATTTGAAAACGTGTAAAAATACAAATCTCTTGTGCACCTACTACATTTATCTCTGCACCACCTAAAGGTCGACAGGTAGAGAATGCCTCAAGGCATTATGTCCACCATTGTACAGTATGTATGTGCATAAAGTTTTAAATAAATAAATATAATTCAAGAAATGTTTTTCATCAGCAAATTTATGAATTATTAAAAATATAAAAAAATCTTATTGAGCCTAAAATATCCTAAAATCTCATTATACCTACTCTGTATCATACTTTATTTTATATTTATAAATATTTATAATATGAGATAAAATATATGTGTTTCTATTAGTGTCCATACTTTCCATCTCAAAGTAAAACAAATATATATAATATACGGTACACTAATATAATTACTTAAATTTATAAATAACATTTCAGGTAATATTCCTATGATATTTCTGACAGAACTGTTTATTTCATTTCATGTATATACCTAGTTATTATATTACTTAATTTCATACTATACAGTGTATTTGGATTATTTTATCAACGTCTAAAATATGAATAAATTATTCAAATCGTAGTGAATATAGAGTATGCAGGATATAATTTGAGATATATAGCATTTTCATTTGACTTTATCTTCTAATTTAAATGTATTCTGCACACGTAAAGCTCCACATTAAAGCCATTATATGCCAATGTTTTATGTTTGATACCTACTAGTTTCATTTTAGTACAAGTAATGATAAACTACAAAGTACCTCTCGTTTCGCATCCATCTTTGGTTTTACTGGACAACTTCAGACACTAAACTTTTTAAATTTGATATGGTAGACCACTCTCCAAAAGATATTAACTTAATAGACGCCAAATGCAAAGTACCAATGATACCCTAAATTTTTTTGGATTTGAAATTGAAATATTTAAGAACAAAATATATGAACTAAAATAAAAATTGTTTTTACAGGCAGCACCTATTCATGTTAATGCGTATTTTGTTAAATATCGTTAGATGCGTCTTCAAATATATTTGAGATTTGCTTTCAGACTTTTTCTATTGAGGTATCTGTTAACCTAACATTTGGTATCAAAATTATAGAAAGGTATTTGGGTTGGTTTACACTATTCCAAAAATGACATAGATAATGAAATCGTAAGGATATGATTACCGATAAGCCATCATCAACCTGCCGAAGTGCACTGCTGGATATAGCTGGCCTTGCCAAGGGCACGCTACTAAGCCCGTTTATCAGCTCATCGTGTCCTACAGTAGCCAGTCACTTTGTATATATTAATACCCGTGTCACGAATGAGAAGGCTTCTCAAACTGTTAGTCGAATAGACACCCAAATTACACACATTTTAGCAAGCGATAAAAATTAATATTTCCGAGTTTTTATAATAGAAGAACCCGGAATTGTGCGTCTTCCACACGTTTGACCGGTTTTATTATCGTAAGGATATTGTAATAGGTATAATGTTATCTTCATACTAGTTGCTAACTCCAACTTCCTATCATTTGCTAAATTGTTCCAATTTCGGTCGATTTAACACGACCGCCCATAAAAACTGCCATTTGGCCGGGTTATGGTTGCAAGATATATGCACTGTTGTATTTGAAACTACACTATCATTACTAGTAAAATATTGAAGCTTATTCAGATGGAATAAGAAATTTTTTTACCACAGTTTTTCTCGTAATTTAGTAAACTATCTGAATGAGTATTTACATAAAAGTATCTTCAGATAATTCAGTGATGACTATACCAGTTTAATTGTGTTATTCACCAGCGTCTGCCGCTCTAAATGTTTGCAATACAATGGAATGGCATACGCAACTAGTGGGTAAAATAATAAATATTATTTCTTACTAGAGGATGCCCGCAGCTACGCCTGCTCATTGTTCGTGCTCCTCAACGGTCCCCAAGGAACATACATGCCAAATTTCAGCTTCTTGCGGCCAACAGTTTTGGCTCTAGCTTGTCTGTCAGTAACGTAAGAAGTTTACTTATATATACACATACAGATATTCAGTATTATCTACATGACTGACTTATTGGTCTAGTAGTGAGTGACTCTGTAGAAATGTTTGTTTAATAAGCTTGATGACTTTTTTGACTTTGGGTTAATATTAACTTATCTATAACATGTATTTTGTTTGTACCTTTTAGTCTATTTTCACACAATAATTACACTACACAGGCGGACTTTATGCGTTCCGTAACAGTTAGATTCCTGTTTTTGAAACTTACCAAATACATGAATTTAATAAGGTACATAATATGTATACTTGCATGTTTTGATAGCCTCCGTGTCCGGTGAATAGTGTATGCGTGTGCTGATCAGGTTCCTGGTCCGATTCCTGGGCGGGGCAAAAGTGTAACTGAGTTTTTCCGAAATCTCTTTAACAGCACGGAGTCTGGAGTAGCGTTGAAAATGCCGAAAATAACAATTTGTTTTTTTCACGAAAAAACAAATTGTGGTTTTATTCCGTTTTTTTCAATGTTTCATTCGAAAGTTTCAAGAAGATTTGCCAGTATATATTTCATGTTTTTTTTCAATAAAACCGGAAAAAACCGAAAATATGAAAAGAAACGGGAAACTTTTCATGTCTTTTTTTCAAATCCTTACTTTACTTACTACAAGTACGAGATTTAACTAAGGAGATTCTATGCTTTAACTGTTTCCATAATAATACCTACGTACTAAGGGTAGGGTAGAATGAAAAAAATACCTCATTTTTGGTCGAACGCATACAAAGTACGTGTGGTGACGGATTAAGAATACAGAATGTCGCCACCCCATATCATCCCATGGGTGTCGTAAGAGCCGACAAAGGGAACATATTATGCAGAGAGCACTGTAGGAGAAGGAAAACTTGATACAAACCCTATACCAACCCGTTTGGCCAGCCTGGTATCGTAGGCTAATTCCTCCTTTCAAGGGAGAGGCCTAGTCCAGCAGTGGGCTGTTAAAGGCTGATGATAATGATGCATACAAAAGATAGGAATCGCCTTCTACCAGAGCTACTTTAAACTGGTAAAGTAAGGATTTGAAAAAAAAAACATGAAAAGTTTCCCGTTTCTTTCCATATTTTCGGTTCTTTTCGGTTTTATTGGAAAAAAACATGAAATATATACTAGCAAATCTTCTTGAAACTTTCGAATGAAACATTGAAAAAAACAACAGAATTGGAAAGAAACGGGATTTTTTCCTGATTTTTTCAACGCTAGTCTGGAGGCAAAGTGCCTGGTGACAGCAATTATGCGGGACTTAGAATTCATAATATAGTGAAATGTGGATTTAGTACCTATTACACCTGTATCCCCTTCGGGGATACACAGGCGTGCGTCTATAAATACTAATTATGTTTATCAGATATCTAACTGTGAGGCTGAAATCAATCGCATAAAAGACTATAAGTATCTGAGATAGGCTAGTAACTGTAAAATTCCTCTTATTTTTCTTCTTTCAGCCATTACTGCTTCCAACCCTTTGGGGTTGATAGACACGAAAATCAGACATAATGTCACATTAATAAGTAGCTTCGCCGAGCTTGTTTGAACCTAACCACAGTCTTATATACTCTATGCAGTTATTACTAAGGTTGTTTTTCATGAATATTGAATTAGTCTAGTGTTTCAATCTATATACACAAGTGCTTCAGAAGGCTAAGCAGATTCCGGATCTAAATATGCTAGTGCCTTCTGTTGCTTTTGGCACATTTTTAAGGCTGATAATATGATTTTAAGAATAATGTAGAACATGGATTCATCTTCATCAGTATCTTGTAGTCCATCGCTGGACAGGATAGGCATCTCATATTTCGTGATAATAACATGAGGTAAAAACAAGATTTGCCGCTGGTCAGAAGAGTTGCCAGAAGACTTGATGTCGTGTTTTCCGTCTCTTCCGCAAGATAGTATTTGCTTCGTGTATTTTCCTTAGTCACCTATTACGACGGACACGAAATATAATTGGTTGGTGATTGTATTTTTTATCTATTACCACACGGAATGATGATATTATTTGATCAAATAATCGTGTTAAGCTTTAATTAACCGTTTTCATTGAGCACTCAGACAAATGGAGCTGATATACAATCTATTGAGGTTCAATAAAATTATTAGTGTAGGGCCACATGCTGGAGCCAATTATCTGATTGTGAAATAGATTTGGCCATCAGTTACTTTAGTTTTAGAGCTCTGATATTATCATCTTAGTGTTATCCCAGTTACATCCAAGGCTTCTCGCTTGGAGCTCGGTGTCTGCTAACTAGTCTAATCAGATTGACAGAATATCAGGTTTTCTACAGAGCAACTGCCGTTTGACCTCCACAACCTAGAGGGATAGCCATAATTCATGGTTTAGTATGTATATAACTAAAAAATGTATATTGTATGGCAGTTTTTTGACACCTAAACACATAAACCAAATTACTGTGAAGCAAATAAAAGGAGGCGGCTCGCGTCCAGCAGTGGGCTGTGGGAGGCTGTAAAAGAAGGAAGGAATACCAATTTTAACGGGATTTTAACAAGAAATCTAATAATAATTAATTTAATTCAATATTACGAGTAATAAAATATATTAATATTAAATTAAATTATTTACCTTATTTTAGAAACAACTTAGGAAAGGCCAATTTCCAGCAGTGCTGCGTGCGGCTGTGAAAGTTTCAAACTTTATTTAGTTCTTTTTGAGGTTGCATAGTAAAAATCCATCTTTAGTCCTTCATACGTCATAAAAAAACATCTGTTCAAATTTTATGCTTCAAGCTTCAATAGTTTTGGCACTGTGGAAATAAGACAGTCATGACAAGTAATTTCATGTATATGTTGATGATGATAACTATAGTAGTTCCGTTCAAAACAATAATGAGTAGATCTCCTCCTTATAATATCGAATATTCGTCGAGTAAAAATATTACATACCTACCTGGCACTGTATGCCATTTTATTTAAAACTCAAAAGCCCTAAATATACTAAAATAAAAGAAATACTAAAAAAGGAATACAGTCTAATTACTGTTCCAGTAAATAAAAATAGACTTCCTTTTCCGTCTTTTTTTAGAATTTTTTTTTGTTGTACTAATGGGCTTACATTATTCTTTTCTATCAAGTTGTCTTGATATTTACATTTTTAAATAAGAAACTCAACCTAAAAAACTACTCTTCTACCTGCGTAATTATATACATTCTTATAACATGTATTACAATAAAATTAAACTACTTAAAAGCTAACTATCCTAAACTAACGAAAAACAAAAGAGGCAATAAAACTATGAAGCGTCAAAAAATTCCTCCGCAACGCTGTCGACTGGTAGCGTGCCCAGAAGGCTGGCAGCATTGCCACGTTGTATAGCAATGCTTATTCTCTCGGCTAAATACAAACCAGCCTTTTGGTCACGGGAAGCATCAATCAGCCTCCTGGCGATTTCTTTATATAGAGCGTGTGCACTAGGGCCCCATGGCCCCAGCGTTTCGACCTCAAACGGCTCAAAAATGTAATTACCCGCTAGGTTTCCATATTTGCGCCGTTTGAGGGCCTCCGCCGATGCAGCAGCAGCGCCCGCTGATCCAGCTGTACTTGAAAGATGTGATGGCGCAAGGGTATCGACGCATGTCGCGTCCCACACCAAAGGCTTACCCATCTTCCAAGGTAATAACGTCATACCGTCTGGTCTTTTCCCATCGTCGCGTACCAAGCCATTAGGTTCAAGATGAGCTGGTACTCCGGCGGTGACAAGAGCTCGACGGAGTATCTCATTAATATGTGCATGTCGGGAAATACGCCCAGCACTCCTGCTGCACGATAGCCCATGGTGGCCAAGACTGTCGACGGCTTCACCGCAGTGACAGCGATGCGGAGAAACGCAAACAGCTCCCAAGCGCAAGCAAAAAGCGATGCGGAAAGTTGTATCGTCCAACATAGTTCCTATGTTGGACGATATTTAGATGTATCTGTACAATATTTGATTTGGTATCAATATTTCAGTAAATACCAAAAAGTAGGGCGATCGCCGTCGTATTATTTTTGCTGGCTGCTGGTATGTATGAATGATCGATATTGGGCTCAGTTAGCTACGTGTATAGTCTTTATCTTGATTGCACGCTTGTTGTAGTGGTTTAAAAACTGCGCCGAGTGTTTTAAGCGGCAGCCTCGCCACTGCGCCGAGTTATGTGGGTTCGATTCCCACCGGAGACAACACTTATTGTGATCCTTAAATTGTTTCGAGTCTGGGTGTTCATTGTGTTCGTTAGTTGTATCTCTGTAAAGTTCCCTACCTCACAGGATTTGTGCCTACATTAAAAAATATATTTAAATTTTTTTACCATGGACTAAAGTAATCTAAATTTGTAACGCATGTTTTTGTCTCCTCCATTGTTATTTACACTTATTTATTACAAAATAAACCATCAATTCAAAATTATGCAACTTTGTTTAGAATAAACTAGTTGATTCTCTATTTCATCTAATTACTCTAAAAGCGAAAGCTTGTTTGAGTATGTAGATAGATGTTGTTCCACTTTCACGCAAAAACAACAGGACGGATATTGATGAAAATTTACAAGCATGTAGTCCCAATAACTAACCCCACGCAGGCAAAACTGCGCGCTAACGCTACCATAACATCAAGCAAAAACAAATAGAATTACCCTGCAAAATAAAATTGTAATACGGAAAATACAATACGATTCTTCTCAACAGAATTTTGTATGTGTTTTCATCAAGCATTTGTCTTTTTTATGTGAAGTTATCGCACCATGTTTTCATCCCAAAGGTTAACGGATGAAAATCTAAAGTAAATTGGTTTACCTAGCTCTTTGTCGACCTTTCTTGTAATGGATGGGCTGCCCTACATTTTGAGATATATGGACCTACTGTTTTGGAGTAGCCAGAGATGGTAGATTAGCTTTTATAAAATAACTAGGTTTGTGCGAATTCGCTCTACGATTTTTCTCGTTTAGCGCGTGTGTGCTTCTTGTTCCTATGGACTGTAGCTTGATGTTTTAGAACCATTTTTTAATATTACACTGCCCACTCTGCTGTACTACCTCCGTGGATACCTTATGCTTCTGCTGATCGGTTGGTGCCGGGTTTGTTGCCCGAGTTGGGCAAAAGGGATACTGCCGCTTCAAATTCTCAGTACCAGCACGGAGTTTGGTAATGTGCCCGATAACGGCAATAGGCTCGCTCCCTATAACGTGGCTCCTAAAACTTTATCAACATGACGAAATGTGGGTGTAATATTACACCTCTGCCTGCTCTTTCGGGTGCATGCTATTAAAAAACTGCCAACTCAAAGAATCAAAAGTCAAGTTAAAAGTCAAAATCATTTATTCATCTAGGTCACAAGGTGACGCTTATGAACGTAATTTTTTTTGTTGAATTACTTAATGCTTCTACATTTACTGTCTCGTTCGTAAAGCAATAGGTAGAACCACGAGAAATAACGGGCAGTAAAACTCGTGGCCACCCTTTTCAATCGCCAATATTATGGTACATATACATTCAAGAAAAAGACAAATATCACCTCAGTCTGCCGTGACCATGAATCCTGTTAAAAATTCGAAACGTCGACTAGTAATAAATTAATAATGTAGTTTCTAGATCATACGGATTGAATGTAATAACGAAGTGAAACCAATATATTGCGATAAAATCCGTAAACTGTAGTTTAATTTCAATGTGTAACATTTGCGTACAACCATGAAGATATTATGTTACTATTAAATACTGTTTTAAAATTTCGTTACTATTCCTGTTTACTTTTCCCCTAAACTATCTATATTTATGTCATATTTCATAAATATTAATCGAGTTGGTTGGTAAGAATTAAAAAAAAGAACAAACAAATTTAATGCAAGTTTTCCTCAATCGCATTATGCCGAAAATACTGCGTCTATCTTCTTTTTAATTATAGAAGCAGAAATAATGAGGTGCCATGTTTCAACATTTTGTGCATTAATATCCGTAAATACTTTGCCATGGTTACTAATTAATTAGACAAAGAAATATTCAGTATAATAAGATAAAATTATCTTATGAGGCAGTGTTGTTGTATTCCGTCTTATTAGATTACTTTTTTTGGTATTATGGTTGCAGTTACAAATGTATACGTATGTATGCTTACCTTCTGAATTTGTACCTTAGGACATACCTATGTACCTTGTGTACGTTCAAAGTACTTTTATATATCTAACAAGAAAATAAAATATTAAGTTTAATAAGACATCTCCAAGGCCACAGGAGAGATGGATATCGGATTCAACTTGATGTGGTTTTGTCCCAGACTTTATATTCTACATCCATGACTGCCTCCGTGTTCCAGTGGACAGCGTATGTATGCGTTTGCTGATCTGTTGGTTCCGGGTTCGATTTTCGGGTTGGGCAAAGGTGCTCCTAAGTTTTTCGAATTCTCAGTAGTAGCACGGAATCCGGCAAACCTCTGCCTACCCCTTCGGTGATACAGGCGAGAGTCAATAAACACAAAAATAACAATCCGCGTAAAGAAAATAGTGTCAAATATTTCCTTCTGCTTTCGTGTTATCCTGGATGGGCATTGAACTCAGAACACTCAACGCAGTGCTAATCTTAGCCAAATAATGAGGAAAACGGCAATAGGTACAATAGTAGTAAGAGTACATAATGTACCTCCGTACAGTTTCTCCAGTTTTCTCACTTCTTAATGCCAGATTATTGTCATCAGCCCTCGATAGAAAGACGAACATATTTGTGAGGTATTTACGAAACGGCGATTAATCCTAGAACTGCTGACAAAATTATACTCATGGCTGCATAATATTGTTCTTTCATCTCACTAATAAAGGAGTGTCTTTGTGACAATATTATTTACGTACCCTTTGATCTGTGCAGCCAGAAACAAGATCTTTCAAAATATAAATTAATCATCGTCTTAGCGTTATTCCGGTTGCATCCGAGACTTACACGCCTCGGAGCCCAGGGCCCGCTTACCAAATTTGACAGGATATCCTAACTGCTGTCTGACTTACTCAATCTAAAGGTTGTTTGGGTTGCGTAATATTCCATAGTTCAGACCAGTTTCAATTTATTTGAGGGTACTGGCTCCCCATAACGACTGTCAAAGAAGTCCATGACAGCCGGGACCGACAGTTCAACGCGCTCTACCAAATCCGGGCCATGGATTCGAACCCGAAACCCTCTGCATAGCAGTTTAATGGTATCTCCATTAGGCTATTGTCCTCTTTAAATATATATAATCCGAGTGATATTCGCGATAGCGAGGCGAAGAATCTATTGGATTACCGCGTCTGATCTTCAGTTCAATCTTAAGCCCCGCATCGCAGATTTTGAATTCTGTGTTCATCTGTTCATATAATACAGATAATTATTTAATGTTTGTTAGAATAAGAACTATGAGACTCACAGAAATGTATCTAAGCTCCTCCTCACTCTAATTGTAAGCTATTCATAAATATTACCTATAGCTCCTTCTAGGTTTAATTTGTAAGTTTGCTGTGCGTTTGCTGTTAAATTCTTATAGTCTTTCTTCGTTTTCAAAAGTTGTCCTCTTGGACCATGTATACAGTACACATCATCAACAATAATAAAATAAATTAAATTGAGGCACAGTAAACATGAATATGTACCAAGATGGCACTCATGCTAGACACCTTATTTACCCGACAAGCTTTGACTAGCTCAGACTTTTGTGTGTAAAACCCATTAGTACCAACACAAGAAATAGTGACGATAAAGAAAATAAAGCAATAATATTTTCAAACTTTAATTCTTATCTCTCTACACAATCCCACAGTCTATTATTTATGCCATAAAAAACTGCAAACTAAACCCGATAAAATTGCGTGCGGGCGACGGGCAGTGGTAAACGAAACTTCACCGACTTTGGAAATAAAAAATAAATAAAAAAGTGTATCCGTTCCCACCAACGTTTCATTCTTTGCCGCTAATTGGAATCGCTTTACGGGCAACGTCCAATTTTATTTCGCTTTACAAGTTTGAGCTTTATTTGGGATAAGCTGAATGGCGTCAACATTAACGGACAACTTGAGACGTATTTCTCATTACAGTTTTATCGCAGCAAATATGTCGTAATATTTATTTCTGCTACGTCTGTATGAACACAGGCTACCACCTCAAGCTGTAATATAAAGATAAAGATAAAAATTATTTATTTGTCACAACATGTGTACATTTCGGTGTTATAATACATATTATACATACAGTCTCAACATGTTCTGTCCATTCCAAGACATGCAAATATTGAATTAAGAATAACAAAGTAAGGCTTCTCAAGTTAATTAGAAATTCAATTGACATAATTATGTAAATTACAAATATGAAACAAAATTAATTATTATTAATATCATGTCAATTTCAATAAAGCCTACAAAAATATCAAAGAAAAAAATAATAATGTCAGTTATAGTAATAATAATTAATATCATGTCAATGTCAACAAAGCCTACGAAATTACTTCGACCTTTGTACCGTTCTTATGGTGTAGTAGGAAATAAAGTTTTTTTTTTGTTTTATAGACTCACGCCTGTATCCCCGAAAGGGTAGGCAGAGATGTAATACGAGGGTCAAACTGAAAGTTCTTAGAACTGGCCACTTATAAACAATATAATAAAAAAAATATTCTAAAATTTGAAAATAGAACTCTTTGCCAATATTACTGAGTATATATTTCATTCATTTGTCATTTGTTTTACGATTTGGCGGCAAATTGAAAATTGTCTGTGTCACGTCAACATGAATTTAACACGAGAAAATTTTCGTGCAATGATTTTTTATGACTTTCGATGTCATTTAAGTCAACAAGAAAGTTATGATAGACTACGATTGGCCTTTCACGATGAAGCCCCATCTCGTGCGACTGTTTACAACTGGTTTAATGAGTTTAAACGTGGTCGCACTAATCTCACTGATGATGTACGTGAGGGACGGCCTTCTACGGCGACGACTGAAAATAACATCTGTGTTGTGCGGCGTATGATAGAGACTGACAAAAGAGTGACCTATCAGCAGATTTGGACAAGCTTAGGCATCGGTATGAGTCAAGTGCACAAAATCCTCCACGAACATTTAGCGGTCAGGAAGCTTTGCGCCCGGTGGATACCTCATAATTTGACTAAGGCTCAAAAACTCCATCGTGTGGATTGGTGCCGTAAAATGATTGAAAGATTTAACGGAGGTGACTCAAATGCTGTGTTCGACATACTAACAGGTGACGAAAGCTGGATTTACTGTTATGATCCTGAAACCAAAAGACAATCTGCTCAGTGGGTGTTTCCTTTCGAGGAGTTGCCAACTAAAGTGAAGAGAGATCGAAGTGCGGGAAAAAAAATGGTGGCCTCGTTCTTTGGAAGGATAGGTCATTTCGCAACAATTGTGTTAGAGGATCAAAAAACAGTTTCTGCAGAATGGTACACTACCAATTGTTTGCCACTTGTCTTGGAAAAAGTTCGAGAGAAACGACCTCGCAGTAGGATCCTCCTTCACCACGACAACGCCTCGTCGCACACCGCCAAGCGAACGATCGACTATTTGGCGACATCAAACGTTGAATTACTGGGTCACCCGCCGTATAGCCCCGACCTCGCGCCTTGTGATTTTTATTTATTTCCAAAAATTAAAGAAAAACTTAAAGGAAAGCGGTTTATGAATGCTGAAGAAGCGGTGGCTGCGTATCGCGATGCCATTGAAGAGACCCCTAAGGACGAGTGGGCAAAGTGCTTTTCCCAGTGGTTCCATCGCATGCAGCGGTGTATTGACGTCAATGGACAATATTTTGAAAAGATATAATAAAACTAATAACTGGCTAATGTAATCAGTTTTTGATTTTCTAAGAACTTTCAGTTTGACCCTCGTATTACACCCACATTTCACCACGAATTGTTAGGTCTCACGTAATAGGGGGCGAGCCTATTGCCGTACCGGGCACATTACCAGACTCTGTGCTGCTACTGAGAATTTCCTAACGGAAAACCCAATAACACTGCCCGACCCGGGAACCGAACCCGAGACCTCCCAATCCCACGCAGACATTTATGCCGCGAGACCAACGAGGCAGAGTATAGAGATTAAAATGTGTACATATTTAATTTCTACTTTAATATGTCGGAGATTGGAAACTTTAAATCTTAATAGATTTGGGCGTATTCGGATACGATGGTTGGCAACACTGAGGACGGCAGTTGACAGCTGTCAATGTCATTTGATGTTTTTATAAGCGAACGTAGAGCTGTCAACAGACACAGCGGAAACAAGTGTGGCCTACCTACGTCCGACTTCGTCGCGTTTCCAAAAGTTATCCATCTGAGCCACGTGTGCATATTAAGAATGTGAAGATACTGTATTTTACCTCGAATAAACAGTGTGTTGTAGGTACTTTGTGTATTAATTGCAAAGAGACCCAGCTGTGCCCAGCTAGAACTGTGAAGCGTTGATCCCGGCCGAAGTGAAGATACCCTTCGTCAAATAGAACTAAAGCCAAAATTTTCGTCATCAGCAGATATGAAACGAACAAGGTTACGATGAATCTTATGAACCCAACTTGTGAGTTTACTAGTAGGCATTTCAGGCTTTAATATTATTCCTTAGAGTTCCATCATCAGACCAGCTCTGACTCAGTGACACCGCATTATTGTATTGTCATGACTATTCAATATGACGATGTACCTAAGCGAAATTCAGTGTACGTCGGATCGCCTGATAGTTAGCGACTACCGCCACTGATGGACACAAGTAATACCTCACACCAGTAAGTAGAAAAAGTGAGATGAAAGAGCAGGGAATAGGACCTCCAGCACTCTCACTCACTCATTGAACGAAAAGTAACAGTATACCTTATTACATATATTGTTGCGTTTGGTGGTAGTTACTTTACGTCAACATTTTGTGGGAGGATAGTACTTCTTCGGTCGAGCCGTCATATTCATTCTGAAATCAGTAAAGCTCTACTACCTAAAAGATCTCTTAGATTTTTATTCTCAGATTACAGGTCGCTTTAATAAAAACGAGATAATATTCGATATGAATATGGCTTAAAAGCTTTGAATAATTCATTACACTATTTATGCTAGATGGTTTCCATTCCACAGCCAATAAAATAAAATATCTAATACTAGCTGCTGCTTGCGTAGTATTTCCATTTAAATAGGCTCCGTTAATCTTATTTATACCACCCGTGCGAAGCTAGGCCGAGTTGCTAGTAGGCTCTAAATGTAGCACTATGCTGTCCCTGTTTTGTAATAACCAGAGGATTCCCGTAGCTACCACTGCACATTACTTTCTTTTAATCTGTCTATTCCCAAATTGCTGCCCAGTCCCGCGGGATTGCCAGGAAACCCTTTTTTTAGTGTCTGAGTGCACCTCTATTGTTCTCAAGGAAAATACATGCCATTCAGGTGGTGCACCCATTACTTTTGGCTGTTCGTTGTCTGTCTGTCAGTCATGCAAGAATTTTATATTTACAGATTAGAGGATGCGCGCAGCCACGCCCACACTTTATCCGACTGTTACCGACCCCTTGGGAATTACGGGAAATCCGTTCTTAACACATTTTTATGATCCTCAAGAAAACACATGCCTAATTTTACCTTCTTATACCTACCCAATAGTTTCGGCTGTGCATTGTGTGTCAGTCAGTAATGCAACATTTTTTTAGAGATTGTACCTTAAATGTTTAATATACACATCTTTCAAAAGCTACAGATGTTCTTTCTCGTGTGTAATTTCAGTTGTATTCATGGCACACTATAATTTTCTCTAATAGTTATTGTCTTACAGTCAATAAGGTTTTGTATCCTTGTGCCCATTATCCTTAATGACTGTGGACCGAGCAGAGTTAATAGTACGTTTATATGTTTAAGAGTCAGCCGGTAAACCAAAGATGCCTTGAATTCTTAGTCGACAGACAGTTGTTTTATTGATTAAGAGTTATAAGCACGTTTTAATGCTGAATTCTTAGTATTATAGGATATGAGACAGCCATAATTTGATAGAAAGATTCGTCTCGGGTTCGAATCCACGGCTCGCACCAATGACTTTTCGAAGATATGTGCGTATTAAATTATCGCTTGTTATAACGGTGAAGGAAAGCATCATCGGGAAACTGCATGTCTATGAGTTCTTCGTAAGGTTTTCGTTATGTGAAGTCTGCCAACCCACATTTGGACACAATGATGGACTATATATCCTTAGCCTTCTCATAGTGAGAGGTGATGATAGGATACCTTGCTGATACAGCTGTAGCTGGGAGAATATCAATGAAGATTAGTATATAATGTGTAGCACCTTGTATCCATTATAACTCTTATTTATGAGTAAATGCAGCTTCCCTACAGTAGCCCACGAGGATCAGCGATAAACAATAAATCACCAGACCGTTAGCACATATTAAATATAGCAAAAAATAGTAAACCAGATTAGTTTGGAAGTACTTTGTATCCATTGTATTAATTATTGATATTTCTTACAAAAATTGTAATCACACTGTAGTGTATTATTTCACGGAAATACTACGTACTGTCTTACGAGAAATAACTTATACGCAGCAGAAATCAAAACTTTAATAGAGGAACTTATCATGTATGCGATTCTCTTCCATTTTAACCCCTAGTATAAGTTCCTGCCAGTTTACAAGTAAAAACTTGTAACATCGCCTCCGGCAAACCATTGCTACAACTCTTTGGGTATCATTAAGGTTCAAAGAGGTAGAGTTAAACGCAAGAATTTCACTCATTGCCACCTAATTGAAATTGCGTCACGTTCTGACAGTATTTTTTATAATGCAAGCTGGTTTTTGAATTAAAATGAATAAATGTTAAAATCATTGATGCTTTTTTGACCTTAATAGAGAGGGAAATTGACGATAAACATCGGTTGCACTACCATCGATTTGACAGGTCATGAATTAAAAAAAAAATACACTACTTTTTAAGTAAATCTACTTCTGGCGTAAAGATTAACACAAATATTTTTTAAGTTACAGCCTTGCGTATTTTAGTGCAGTGACGAAAGTCGGTGACTCTATCAGGTTTAACTGCATTGATTGGCTCGCTCCTCCTACAACGGTCTACCTTGAAACGTGCCAATCAGTGCAAAGCTATTTCGAAGACGAGGTCGTCGTTTGGTACAGCATCAAATATTTTTAGGAGGATCGCATAGTTTAACAAGAACGAGAGAGCAATAAAGCTACGTGGTATAAATTCCGAAAATCAGTTTAAAAGTAACATTAATGAACACGATAATTTAAATTCATAACACATATTTACGAAATTATAACCATTTTTCAACCGAAACTATCGGAAGTATTTTCGAAGGACAAAACTATTTACTGTAACGATGCTCCGTGAATAATAACCCAAAGTACTCTTTATTTTATATCTTATATTATCTCCTCCTATATTAATAGGTTGTTAGTAAATCACTTCAACAATATCAGGCATTGATTTTTCTATGTATTTTTGGTGCCTAAGCAAGAGACGGGCGTATTATTCATTATCTTCAAGGTATGATCAATTTAATATAGACCCTGCGCTTCTATTATTCGGTGAAAGGAATAATACCATAAAGGAATAATACAATAGGCTCGCCCCCTATTACGTGGAACCTAAAAATTCATGGCGAAATGTGGATGTAATATTACGCCTCTGCCTACCCTTTCGGGGATACAAGCGTGAGTTTATAAAATAAGGAATAATACCTATAAAGAAGGAATTTTCGTAAATCCTCTTTATTATAAAGCGTTCGTGTCGTTCCGTCGGTCTTGGATTCTATAAAAGGGGCGTAAAATATCCTTTGATAGTGGTGAACTGCTTAGCATTAAATGGAGTGGCATAAATATAGCTTTTATGTTTACTGATGTATTGTATTTTAGTTCAATCAGTGTTTTTATGTATCTTATGATAGCGCGTTTTGAATAATAAATAAGACTAGAAAACTAGAGTATCTTTCGTAACAATCCACTGAACACACACAAGCACGTCTACATATCATATACAAGCACGCACTTATGCCACACAAATACACACGTAGACACGTATTTTTACCTCACGCGGTAAAGAGCACATACCATACAATATCACTATACAGCAGCAAAGTATCTGAACCGCAATAGAATTTTCTAGATAACCAAAGCCACCTGGACCGACGAACAAATTATCATCATTGTAGCTTAGAGACGTCCACTGCAGTAGGATATAGGTCTCTCTCAAGGCTCTCCACACCGACAGATCTCGAGCTGCCCGCATCTATGTCGGCGTTTTCGTTTCTCCTGCGGATCTGATTTCATTTCTGAAACCCCGAGCTCTCTGCATTGCCCTCTGAGTGACTTTGAGCCTTCTGATTAGGCCTCAAACACTTCCAAAGAGCTTAGCAAGTAAATTATTTTAAGTTGTCGTAAATTCAGCCTGTGAAATCATACATCATAGAAAAGTATTTCAGATTATCCCACGATTAAACATATATTTGTACAAGTGCTATAAACGAAACGTAAACATGAATTTTCCTAAGTGAAAATTTGCTGAGGGAACGCGGTGATATTCTGATTTTTGACGAAACTCGACATGTTTGAGCGAGGCACAAGTTATTTCTATAAACACCTATTATTTTTATATTAATCACATACTATTTAAATATGTACATACATACGTGTAAAAAAGACTGTATTTATCCTACATTCTAACACTATCATAAACGATAAGTTTGTGGGGATGGTCATAGATCCCATATATTTTTTTTATTATTTCACGCAAAAATATCTCAACAATATGAAATATTAAATATAGCTTATACTACATCAGAATAAGTTTTGTAGTGATAACCAACACTCTGCGAGCAAACCGGCGGGCAGAAACTAGTGTAGGTAATAGACATTCGGCAATGGTTTTCCACGCCCAACCTATTTTATTCATCCAAAATACGACATGCCCCAGCGTACCAAACCTTAATCAAGGTCAGGCCATAGTGACCGTTTTATCTATTACACAGAACACTTTAAGAAATCATGAGGCGTTGCCTTTGGGCAACGTGTTTATCAAAGATACACGAAACGGCTAACCGATATGGGGGAAAACGTCCATCGGCGTATTGTTTTTTGATAATCATGCTACTTCACTAGGCAATAATCTCGTACCAAGAGAGACTTCTTCAAATTCAAAATAACAATTTGTTGATCATACAAAGTATTTTCCCCTATGGGGATCGAGCCCGCAATACTCGGCGCAGTGTTAAACGGTAAGGCAGCGGCTGAAACCACTTGACTATTAACACAAGTACGTACTGACAGTCATGGTGATATTATTATTCAGCTGCCTTGCACGCTTTACAGTAAGCTGTGAAAACTATATCGTACCGACCTTGGAGATTCCCACTTACAAGCTATTTGCTTCAATAACCTCGAATACACGCAAATATTATGACGGAACTACACATTCCCTCCATTCCAATGAAATACATCAGATAGGTACATAAGATAAACTGTCTGAGAGAATTTGTGCCGCCACTTCCAACGTTTGGATGAAAAGTGGAAATGTTGGTTGGAATTTTATAACATTCTTGACGGCTCTGGTGAGATTGTGGCTTATTTAGTTGGTTTTGTTAGGCATACCTAGTATTTAAAAGACAATGAAAGTTTGTTGTATTGTTGTAAGATTTTGTCAATGAAGTGATCTTCATTTAGCTCTTAAGTTTTTTGAGTCTGTTTATCTGCTTAGTAGTGATCTGTTTAGGAACGCTTCCCTCTCTCTCTCTTTATCTTTATCTCTCTCTCTCTCCCCTCTTTCTCGCTCTCTCTCTCTCTCTCTCTCTCTCTCTATACAGTTTTTCAAATCGACTGCTGCATTTAGTTCTCTCCTAACTTGCTTCACATTGCTGTGAGACAGTAAGACGATTTGGTCTACTATACCATGCTGGTCGGAGTGTGGTAACAGGCTACAGCACACTTTGATATTGAGATTTTCGTCTCTTCGTAAAGATAACTCTTTAAATTATAATGTAAATGTTATAATCAAGAAGAAATTAAATTCAACGCTCAGTTTATGAAGTCTGAGTCAATTATTATTGCTCATTGTCAACTTCACAAATAAAGAGTCACTCCGATGGCAGTGTTCGAGGAAAAAAGCGCTCCCCTGTTGAAAAAACAATGTCTCGTTAAGGAATTATTTACCGCTTATCGCTACACAACACGATAATATTTTGCTGAAGTCTTCTGTACCGCAAAAATACTGTTGCAATTTTGACTTGGAAATATTTTATCGGGAATATCCGATATGAATATTTTTACGCAAAAATATGGAGGTAGGTACTTTTCAATACTCACTATTTTTATTGCTACCTAAACTTATTTAGATTAATAATTTTAAATTCTAACGACACTATGACGACAGGATCTTATACAGCAAATATTTTCTATTGGCGATACGAGAGGAACTGATATGAACATGATTTGGCTAATTAGACAAAAACCTTGGTCAACTTAGCTCTGGTTACAAGTCTCACACTAAGTTATATCACAGACTTAGCGCAGTAAATAATGTATTCAGTTTCTTTTAACACACAGGCGTATTAAATAACCTACCAAACACCTGATTGAAATTGCTACAGGATCCCTGCCATCCTGTTCTATCCTGCTTCGTCTAGCAATGCACATATACAAGGAATATCTAAATCGAAATAATACTTTTATTTGAAGGTCCTTATTGACTTCCTCTTGATGAATACATGCCATACATGAGAAACTTGGTAGTTTCAATCACAGTGAAATCCATATCGCCGATCAAAGGGCTTTAGCTTTTCATGAAACTTTTTATTGCTTAACATGCTTCCATTTTGTACGTACATAGTGTCACGTCAACGGATGTTTTTGCGACATAAAATTCGCATAACATTCTCCACTATGCTTCAAACAGCTTTAAGCCGTACATTACACTGAAACTTCGTATTTCTTGTTATTTCAAGGAGTGTATTTTTAAAACAAAGTTATATAATAGTGAAAATTCTTGATGTAGGTACCACGATATTACAATATAGTTACATCTTACATCATATCCACATATACATTTTTAATAATTTAAAAATCTTTTAGTCGTTTTGTCATGCCTGGACTTACGAATCTTAGTAATAACAACACATCCTAGTCGCAGTATCTTAGATCAAACGGTCGTCGAACAAAAGTCTTCTATTTTTTTTAATTTGAAAATTCTTTACACATGTTGTTTATATTTCATTCGTTTTGTTTTTTCAAGGAAAGGTCACCTTAAAAATAAAGGACTTACATTTCTTTATAATAAAGAGATGTAAGAGTATTTAATGTTTAGTTTATTTGAAGGCAACGCTAGTAACCTCATATACATTATCCAACTAACGCATGAACGTAAAGAATTTATAGTCAAGTATATTGCATTTTGTAACCATCTAGAGTCGCCCTGTTTAATTTTGCGGATCGCTTCGCTATCTCTACTGCGCAGAGGGCCTTTTATGTGCTTTAATATTGCACCCTAAACATCAAACGAAATAAATGTAGCGATAAACTCAAAACAGGAATGCAATAACGTTGAAGGGCCTTTCGTATTCTACCTACTACCTCAAGCAGGCTTTGAGTGCCTGAAACAAAGTCGTTGATTTGCCTTCGAACAGTAAGTATTGACTTCCATAATTGAGTCAGCGCGGGACAGGAAATAGGTTGGCAGATACTTCAAACTGCTCCGAATTTTGTCTCTATTTTTGCATGAAACCTTTGATTAATTTTATTATCTATATCTTTAGGCAAAAGGTGCGGTTTTGGTTGGTAAAAATTTTTATTTATAATGTACGTAAGTCAGACCATTTTAAAGTGGGTCAAATAAAATCGGAGTATTTACCTGTAATATCGGGCATACTACAACGTTTACGTTTATGTACCTATACAATCTGTAACTTTCTGTACTAATAACATGTCCACTGACATTTTATTCAACTTTTTTTCGCCTAAACAATATTCGATATCGACTTTCTAACTACAACGATAATGTCGCGAAGCGTAAAAATGTTGCATTTTCTATGCAATGTTTGATCAATTTTAAAACTATTTCTTGTCTGTTTATCATAGCTTGGTCATAACTAAACTTACACGAAATAAAATTTTCTAACAAAATTTTCGTTCTTCTTTATGTAATACTACAGGTGAACAAAAATCGTGTAAAAGTTAATATTATATAAAATGGTGCAGAAAATGACTCGTTATAACCGGCAATTTTATTTTTCCTTATACATATTACATCGGTACGTTGAAGAACCATTTTGAGAAAATTGCGAGCGATATTAAATTGAAAACGATTCAATTTAAGAAAACCAAACTGTTGTACAATTATGTGAATATTTTTGATGCGGAAGTCTATAAACTCAGAAAAAATTCAATAGCTTAAATGAGTAGCAAAATGAGACGATAAACAGGTTGCCACGCAGACGTTCGAATTAAATGGCGGGCACCACTGCTTTTTCAGAATTTGCCTAAAAGTTGTTAATTATAACTTGAGAAACGATGAAAGAAAACATAGTAAGAAAATTCTACATGTTTTTCGAGTAATAAATCGACTATGTACCTCATAGCTTATTTTTTTTTTTATACTTAAAAGAATCCATGCCCTGGAGTGAGATGGTTTGTAAAGGTAAAGCTATTTTAATGTTTAGTAAATATTTTAAGTTTGCGAGTCAAAATAAAGTTATAATAAAAAATAATTTCAGTTAAAATCTAAAAATATCTTTAAACATATTTCTACTAAATGCACTGCTGAAAAATTACCCCAGTCTTACTAGATGACACGGAAAGAATCCAGATAACTTTTAAAATATGGTTTCCTTGTCTCAACCTCACAGCGAGAAGCCTTTTCCTTGTCAAGAACACCGGCAATAAATTATATTAGTTTAAGTGTATTTATTGTACACAAGTGGGGAGTGCTATCGCAAATAGCATAAGTACCGTTTATATTAAATTATTTTCAATTTTTTTTATGTTGATGAAACAAGGTTTGCTTAGGTTTTTCTATAAGATTATTTTGATTGGCAATGTTTGGTTAAGGAATTATTGAAAAGGGTGTAGAAGTATTGAGAGCAAATATTCCATTGAAGCTAGGCCAAGTTTCTGGTGAAACAACCATAGCAGTAGCTGGAATCCAAATTATCTTAAGTGCTATGTTCCTAATCTGAGTGTAGCCCTGTGCATGTTTTAAATAGACGGTCCAATAAAAACCGGGTCTGATACTCGTATGCTGGTGTTATAAAAGTACCAGGCTAATTAGTTATCAGACATATACTTTAAAATCACGATACATTTTGGCACAGGCTATGCTGAAAAAAGCCGAAGTCAGAAAGACGACGTTATTATGCAAGTTTCGTCAATAATTATTAGATAAATACCTACCAATCAACTGATTTTATCTATAACTACTCATCTATCCTGTCTACACGTATATCTTTCCAAGAAAATACAAAATAAAACCATGCATATAGACATCGAGCAAAATACCTACATTCCAAATACCACGATGTAGGTAAATACGTTCCATAAGCCATCACCTTTGAAATAGATGTGTCAACGTTCCTCGTCATCCCTATCACCGGATTAGATTTGTTCCCCCGCTATTTGTTCAGCGTACTTATTTACTTCACAAAGAAAACGAAAACTATTCCCGGATAAGTTACTGATGTGTGACGCGGGGACAGTTTCGCCTTTTTTCCGTTGCGTGTTAATCTTTACGGCTTTTCGGGGTGTTTCCTGTTGGTTGAAAGGCTTTGGGTGGTCAACGGGATTTTGTACTCGTTATTAGTTATCCATATAGTTTGTTAGGCTGTAAAGGTCTGTGGATTGAGGTATTTCGTTTCGTTATTTTTCAGTAACTCAAATGGATTATTGTACATAATATAATTATTATGTTTTAAAGACCAATTCAAGGTTTTGGATTCAGTTTACGTAGCGTCCTCTCGCGGTTTAGGAAACTTTCATTAGGTTACAAGCAAAGACGATGAGCTTGTTAAATCTTCTATACTATTCTTACATTTGTTATTGTCGTTGAGCAAAACTATATGAAATTGCTAATCTATGTGAGAAATTGTTTTGAGAGAATAACTCAAAAACACTTATTTAAATCGAAGAAATCAAAACCGTGCCAGGCAAAATTGCACTAGAACAAAGAAGGATTCTTTTGCAACATATAATCTCATCGTAAAATATGTGAACTACTAAAATATTCTTTTAAGATTTCCACGTTTCACAGAACTTGAAACCTAAGATTGGAGACCGGCTGTCACAAGTTTTCAGGAGTGACATTGTCTGTAACGAGTGGCAAGGAGGTTCACATTGCAACTGAGATCGAGGCGACGCGTCGCCTCGATCTCAGTTGCAATGTGTCGACGTCTCGTGCAGTTTCAAGATAGCATGTTTACGTGGTCCGGTTTCTTCGCAATACTTTTCTTATTTTACGAAATGCTTTGAGATTGCATGTACATTTGGGAAATTGACGCCTTTATCACGCATCAACACGGAGTATTTTGGTACAATCATAATTACTGGCGAGAGTACTCAACCGATGGCGTAGTGGTTTAGGCGGGTGCCTTGCCACGTAAAGCATAGTTTTAAGTCGTAAGGCACCGCCTAAATAAGTGTGTAGTGTTATGGGTTCCAATCTAACACAAGAAATGAAAAAAAGCAACATTTTGGTGTTATTTGTTTCAGTTGGTTGAATGTTTGTAATTTGCCACACGATATAGGTTTTATTCCTAGCACGACTGCTATATTTTTTCAGAAACTAATAAAATAAAGCATACAAAGTTGTATGGATTGTTTATGTTTATATTGATTTCCGGCAACTAAATATCGTTGGCTTTCTTTGTTATACCACAGAAGCTATTATAAGTTAAAGTTTAGGTTCACCTTTTGGCTAAACGGTTCAAAGTAATAAATCCCATTTACCAAACAAATTCTTGCCGTCCGTCGGCAGTAGTGCAATTTGGTACTGCTTCTAGAAATATTCTTAAAGAGATGGAGTCACTTTGATGGCAACAATAAAAAAAAAAAACTCGATTGCCCTTACGACTGAACATGTGCTTTTTAAACAGCGTGTTGTATTCTACGGGGGTTTTCCTATGTAGGTATCTTCCGACCTCCGGAAATGACCATCCACCACCTGTGCATAAACTGATGTCACTGTGAAGTTTTTATGAGGTTTAAAAGTCAGTCGCATATTGCGTGAGTATGGTAAAATCTGACGGACTATCAGTACATTGCCGAAATGTATGAGATAGATGTCGTCCAAATATAGCAAGATTTGTGTAAATAGAAATAATACATGGCAATAGCGAGTCAATGAGATAATTGTTTCTAATTTTTATGTAATAGACGGGCAAAGAGCAGGTGAATTGCCTGATGGTAAGCGATTTTCGCCGTCAATGGACACAAACAACACAAAAAGAGACACAAGTGCGTTGCCGCTCTGTGGGTGGGAAAAGACATACTATAGGGCCTCAGAGACTCTCACTGACTGAACGAAACGCAACAGTAAAAATACTGTTGCTTTACGTCGATATTCTGTGAGAGGGTAGTACTACCCGGTAGGTCTAGCCCATTCTTCAGTTCTACTACTATAGTAATTTCTATAGCAATAAGTAGAGGCTCTAGCAACGGGGAATTAGCTATAAAACTAATGTCGGTCTTAATGCCTGATTTGAACAAACTGGTATGGCTGGCAAAACTAAATGGATCGGTGCCAAGATATTATCAGTGGTCTCAAATTGCGATTATATCTTAACGAATTAAAGTTAGAATCACTATTTGAGTCGAATAGCTAGGCTACTAATAATATTATAAACCCAATAGTTTTGTTCGTTTGAAGGCGCTAGTCTTAAAAACTAATGGTTCCATTTGAATTATTATTGTTGTAGATTTTGTCAAGGAAGACTATAGGTTATATAGCTTCACGCTACGGGCCATGGGTATGGAGCTGTAGGCCTGATTATTTTTTATAATTTAGTTTTCTTAAGCTGGGTAATTAGGAATCCAAAAGAAGCAAAATACAATTCGATTCTAGAAGTAATCTACTGAAAATGGTATTGGTATCCATCAAAACTTTGTTTAGATAGTTGCTTCATTATCATTAAGGCTTAACAGGACCAATACCAGGCACCCGTCTCTTTCTAAAATAATCTTTGGTGAAACTTAGTGTCGTAGCCTAAGTGATTTGGCTGTCTTCCAATATATTCAAGAACCTTTTTGGAGAATACTCAGACGAAAATATCGCTTAGGTATAATGAAGGCTTATTTCATCATTTTTGAGAAAGGCTAGAAGAAACATAATTGTGTTAAAGTAGATAAATATCAATATCATTTACTTACACAATCAACTATTAGACAATTAGCACATTTCATACAATTTAAACGTATTTTTCCACCCATATTTTAATATGTTCTGATATTTAAGTATGGACCTACAAATATCAACGAAAATGTTAATTTTGCTATTAAGTCTATTTTAGAACAGAAACAAGAATATTGAAAACAGAAGGATACGAAAATTTGTTTCAGGGTCATCAAGTTTGAACTAAGTTGTAACTCGATATGAAAACTTTTAGGGATTAAGATGATCTATTTGTTACTAAAACTAAACCTCATCCGCTGCTTCTCTCGCTGGGTTTTAATCGATGACTGCGACAAAATTTAAATTGTGTTATTCTAATGTACAACTCAAAGTTTCATCCAAATCCGTTTCGTAGTTTTTTCGTGAAAGAGTGACAAAACTACATAATTATGTGATGTGATAGGTGGATGACCCATCATTATAAACAATAGTAATATTGCAGCTTATTGTCTGTTCCACACGTGTCTATCAAAGTTTTAAAAGATTTAGAGTAAGTTATTTTCAAGTAATAATTTACTGATTAGTGAATCAAATAACACAAACCAATAACCGCTTGACCCCAATTTTCTTGATTTAGGAAAAAGGTTTGTATACAACAAGTAATGGCCTGATGACGAGGATATACCATTCTTCTCGTTGAAATGCGCCTCGAGGGAATACACGGTAAAGGTTTTTGTACCGTAACGAACGAAATTGAAATGTATCTTCGTACACTAAAGTATACATTTGAACCATGCTGGCTTTCTTAATGGAGAAATAAAATTCAAATATGTAACTTAATCTGTAAGGATAAATTCTAATTTACTTAAATACCGCGTAATGGATGGTAACCGTAGTTGTCGCGTGGTAGTTCGCGTGGCGTAGGATATTAGGTAATAGCATGGCGTATTGTCTAGCCTATATGTCTATACGGGAAACGTTCGCCGTCAAGCAACTTCCACGAAACAAAGGTATCCTGTTCCATAAACAAAATATCTAATATCGTTCTGCAAATATTCGTAAAAATACATTTTAAAAGCCTTCGTTCAAAGTTCATACCGATCCACGACCTCGGATTATCATAGCTTTGTCAAATTGATTTGAAAAACGATCGCATTTTGAAGGCATTAAGTCAAATGGCCCCATTTGATGTCCGCTCTTTATTGATGAGATGAAAAATCTTCCGGCATCTCGGCGAATATTAAAAGCGGGTCTTTAGCAGTCGTTTATTAAAAATATACTGTCGTGTGATCTTCTCAAAGAGTATTCAGAGACTTTCTTATTTAAATAAACTTTCTTCATTGACTTGGAAAACGATCTTTTTTTCTTCGTATTGGAGTCATACAATTATTTTTTTAGATAATTGACTTTTATTTAACAGAAAAATAGTATATCATATTAAATACCTTACTTAAAATAAACTTTTAATTTAAACTAGCTTTTGCCCGCGGCTTCGCTCACGTTAAATTCGGGGTAAAACAAAACTCCTTCATCGTTCGATAGTAACATACATACATACATACATAGTCAGTACATACACAGTCCTAGTCAAAAATGGCTAAACATGGAATCCTTATAGGCGCGCTATGTCTGTCAGTCTATCCGTATATCATTGCCACTTTATGCCGAAAATATTCAGTTTACACATTTAAAAATTGCTAGGTAGATGTATTCTGTGAACCGCTTTACGACGTTTTAGAAAATATTGAATATTAAGGGGGGGGGGGGGCTTTTCATACATTGGACTGATGTGGAAAATGGGTTGTTAAAAATTACTTTGAGGTTCCTAAAACCATTGTTTCTCAAAGTCAATCGTTTGAAAGATATACGGTTCCAAAGTGGTAAAATGGGTGTGTGTGTCCCTCTAACTTTTAAAGTAAGAGAGGGACAAATCTAAAACAAATACATGCTGTAGATCATTATAAAAACCTCCTTCGAAAATTGGTTTCAACGATATGTAGTCAGCAGTTTTTGAAATAAAGCACATCTATAGCTTTATCGTTTATACAAAGACTATTAATATTTAGTCGAAGATAATGACTATGGTAAGTGGACACGTCCACTACGGAACCCTTCATAGCGAATAGCTTTTGTAATGTTTTGTCCTAGGTGTTACTTGTAGCCGTTTGCCATTACAAAGCTTTGATGCATTAAGATTCCGCATTATCAGGACTGGATGGCGCGAGGCGGGCCCCGAACAAAACCCCCTTGGTGGCGGATGAAGGTGTTGGGCTGCGCCGCCAAAACACCAAGCGGCATACATACATGCATACAGTCAAATGTCAAAGCCATGGTCCGATATGGTCCGATATATCTCTATAATTATACACTTTCGCATTTATGAGTAGAGAATATTGGCTCAGCCGGTTTAGCGTGAAATTGGTAGGTACATACATACATACACATTTCGCATTTATACCTTATATTAGTAGGGATTAGCCAAGGCTGTTACGTACAATAATTGTTAGTTTATTTAAGTAAGCGAACGAAGAAATGACAGTGCACCATATGACAATGTATAATGTGACAGTACTAATAGATAGCACATGCGCAGTAGTCAATTATTACAGCGCATGCGTTTTTACTGTCAGTAGGTAGGAGGTTTGTCCCTACAAACCTCGACCCTCTCTAAAATCCCTCCCTTGCATTTAATTGTATCCTATGTGTTTTTCCCGGTTCTGAGCTACCTCCCCATCAATTTTCAGCCAAATCGGTTCAGCCGTTCTTCAGTTATAAATAGTGTAACTAACACGACTTTCTTTTATAAATATAGATTAAATTCTAAAGTATCAGTGGTTATTCTTAGTAATCATTTTATTTTTCTTGAATGGTAGCGGCGATAGCCTAGTGGTGTACGTAACGGACTGCCGAGACGATGGTCTCGGGTTCGATCTTCAGGTATCCATGGCACACACCTCTGACTTTTCGAAGTTATGTGTGTATTAAAATTTTTTATTATCGCTCGTTTAATAATGTGCCCGGTAGATGGCAATAAGCTCGCCTCCTATTACATTGGAACCTAAACATAACTGGCGAAATGTGGATGTGTCACACACCTCTGCCTTCGGGGATAAAAAGGCGTGAAGTTATGTATGTATTTTCTTGTACCTATGACATGTAAAGTATAAAATAATGAGAGGCATCCATTGTTCTAATTTGAAATCTACACATTTGTTTAGGCAGTCTAAAATAAAAGACTGCCTTATTAAGAAAGGTTATTATACTATTAATGATTATTTCAGTGATAAGGATAGCTGGTCACTTACGCTAGACAACTCATGATCTTTATACCTAATTAGAATTATATAGATACTTTGCATTTTTCAGTTAATCTTTATATAATAATTCTAGTTCTTTTAAATTACTGTTCATGTATTATTAGGTCATTCAACTTAGGTACTACATTTACGTTTGCATTGTTGTTCCACTAATTTTATTAAAGTTTTACTGCACTGTAAGATGAAGATAACTCGTGATTATGGGCTGTAAACTAATGTTTTAGTAATTTTGTGTATTCATATACAGTCACTTCTGTAACATATATTTCCACCATAGTTATGAACATGGTCGCGAGTTGCCTACATTATAAGACGTAAGTGGATGCTCCTGTTACACAATATTCATACTGGAAGGCTACTACAGCAGTTAAAATGGTAACTGCATTAATTATTTAAGTATTACGTATGTTCCTATTTACTATTTACAAGTAATTAATTACAATGTGAAACAGTTGCAGCTCCTTACAAAAACAAAATATGTAACATAACACTGGCGATTAAAAAGAGTGGCCACGAGTTTTATTACCCGTTCTTTCTCGTGGTTCTACCTATTGCTTTGCGAATGGGCAGTAAATGTAAATGAAAAAATTTGACGTTCATAAGCGTCACCTTGTGACCTAGATGAATAAATGATTTTGACTTTTGACTTTTGTCTAATTTTGTCATTAAATAGAGTACGCTTCTACTACCTTATATTTTTTAATTATATTGTTGACATTATCATCTTAAATAAAATACTATTTCACTATTCATTGTAAGTAAGAACAGGTTTTAATTTATTTTCTTATGGCTCAAGAGCACATTACCATAATTCTTTACTGATGTTCTTATCTCGTACCTTAGGTACTTAAATTCCATGGCTAACAACACAAAGATTTCCCTTTGGCTAAAAGAGCTGAGACTGAGACAATGATAGCCCAGATACACCAAACTGCTACCTACTAAGAAAGTCACGGGTTAAAAGCTACGCTGCGCTTTTTGAAGTTTAGTGTGTATTCAATAATAAATTACTACTTCTAAACAGTGAAAAAAAAGGATGTGCCCAGCAGGACAGTTTATATAGTAAACTGGTCATGTTAAAAGCTGATAAAACTAGGTACTAGGATGTAAAACGAAATAAAACTGTGCACTACGACGACCTTTCCAAACATGTCACATATTTTGATGCAATATTTTGCAGAATTTCGATTCGACTATTTTTTTCCACCTTGAACTTTCATAACATCCAATTAAACGAAACATTTTTACGTACAAAAACTCTAGGGAAAAATGCAAAAATTCTCCCTAGAAAAACTGGGGTAACCGCATTGCGTTCATATTCATATATTTGTAAAATAATGCATAAAGTATGTCTTTCTCACGTCAACACAGTTATGTGGAAAAAAGTTGATTTTTATTTGTTGTAACATGATACCAGTTTGTGGGTTGAACGAAATATGTATATTACGGTTTCTTTCGGAACATGCCGACACAGTTTTGTCTATATTTATTTATAGAGTTGAGAAAGGTGTGTACTTAATTAATTGTGTACCTATTAGTTCTCTTTGTGTTTGTCTGAATTTAGAGCCTATCAATTGAACAGTTTTGAGCCAAAATGCAGTTGGCTCTTCTGTTTTTCTTTATTTCTTTCTACAGTATTTATATAATATAGCAAGAAGTTGGGATGCTTCAGCGGTAATGGTATACTTTAGATCAGACGCAAATTAAATGACTCTTTATGTGGATGACTCGACCGGCCGGTCATTAACTTTGCATCACAAGAGCAGCTGTGTTATCTGACCCTCTCTATCTAGCGGGAATGTTCGGGAATGAGATCCACATAATATTAATTACACGATACAACATATACCGTCATGAAATGGCTTAGAGCTTAGCCATGCCAAAAAAATATTTAACTCCTTGCCAACTTATTTGTTCCTTCCTCGTTTAATATTTTGTGAAATGATTGGGATAGCCACCTCTGAAAGAAAGTGGATATTTTTAACATTGGTCACACAAACTAGATATTGAGGATATATTATAATTCTACTCTCCCTATATTTGATTATTAAAAAGTTAAGTTTCGTTTAGAAGAAGTAAATACTTTAGTAAAGTGTAATGTAATCAATCTTATATGAAATTATTAATTCAAAGAATTAGAAATGCTTTAGTAAACAATAATAATGTTACTTGAAAAAAAAAACAGAGATTGACATTTAATTAGAATTTAATATCTATTCATATTTGATATTTTATTACTCGAATAAAATGCTTTTTGATTGAAGCAATAAAACAATTTCAGAGGTGTATATTAAACAGAATAAATATTTTTCTTTTGCTGTAGACTTGTAAATGGAATTATGAAAACTAAATCTGAATGTATTTTATGTTTCTCTAAGGAAAAACATTTTGATTGATCTTTTATACTTTATATTTTGAATAATTTTCTGATAAATTAAACATCCTTATAATTTGAATTAATATTGTTACAAGCTGGGGTTCGACGATAAATTATAACTCACTATGCCACTTAAACTGAACTTTATTTATACACAAACACTATACACACTTATTTACACAACTAGTAAAAACACACTTATTTCACACTTAATTCTCAACACTAATAAAAACACCACTAAACACTTCCGAATTACTTCCCTTCGCTTCTTGTTTATCGCTTCGATATTCAATTGTTACTGTGTGAACTCGCTCGCCCGCCGTATATTTATACCGGCCGGACAGGCAACGAGATCTTTCTAGCATATTCTCGAACATTCGCGCTAGGCCGCTACAGACGAAACATTCTAGTAAGTCGGGAACAATCGACATAGTCCAACGCCATCTAGTACAGAATAGCTGAATTACCTTTAAACCACCGATACATTCAATCTCTTCTAGTACGGGGCCATTCACCGATAGATGGCGTAACAATATTAATATTTAACATGAATATCCACATAATTATAATACATTTTAAGAGCCCTGGTCTGCTACACTCATCAAACATACGGGCCCACTTATGGCTACCAAGTATGGTTGAGGGTAATATCAGGCTACAATTTCGACAATGCTACATAAAAGTGTTAAAGCAGTTTATTTGACATACTACTGATACAACACAGGATTAAAATTAAAAACAATAATTATATACAATAATATACATCAAACAGACTGCGACATAAAGCAAAATCAACCCTTTCAATGCAGCTGGTACAAAAATACTGCAGTACCATAAAAACCGTTTTGAAACTGGAATCGAGTTTCGCTTGTGTCGGCGAGCGTCACTAGATTGAATTGTTACGACTATATCTCGACAGACAGGGGATAGAGCGAGTCGACAGCGTTTCCGTGTGAAAACCACTTGATAAAGTCTAACTTGAAACGTTGGTTCGCATAATATCTGTTTATTTTATAGATAGTTTGTGTTTAAATGGTTTTTCGATAAAGGTTTTGCTGAAGAGTATTTTAGTACTCATAGGATTAAGTTAGTTCTTGTTTGCTTTATACGAATGTTAACGTCATACAACAATTATAATAATGCGGAATGTGGCGTGGCAGTATGCAACGATGGATGTTTGTTACTTTTTATGAAGAAGCTATTTGACTGATTTTGATAACACTGTAATATATGAAATGTTTAACATGAAAGCCACTATCTGCATATATATATATATATAAATTCATGCGTTACTGACTGGCTGACACACAAGCTACAGCCAAAACTATAATGACCAAAAAGTTAGTATTTGGTATGTATATTCTTTGGGGACTGTAAGGGTGCACTACGAAGGTATTTCCTGAAATAACCACTGGATCAGGCAGAAACCATTAAGCTATTTTTATGTCATAAGTGGCAAATGAGCAGACGGATCGCCTGATGGTAAGCAATTACCGTCGTCGAAAGACACAAGCAAAAACAGAGGAGTCCTTGGGTTAAGAAAAGTGATGAGCGGAAGAGTGGGGTGAGGGAGATTAATAGGGCATGTGGCCTCCGGCACTCTTACTTACCCAACGAAACAGGTAATAATTATAAATAGGTACTGTTACTTTACGTCGAATTTCTGTGAGAGGGAATACTTCCCCGGTTGAACCGGCCTATGCGTGCCGAAATCAGCAAGGATCTACTATGTAGTACGCGTAGCTGCGGTATCCTCTAGTAATTACTAGCATGTTTAAGAATTCTTACACTAGTATCTTTATACATTCTTAAAGATACCAGTGTTAGTCTTTTTAAAAAGGTTTTTAAATAGAGCTACCAGCAAAGGCAATGTTTTTTTGCATGAAATTATATTATCTCATGGTATTGATATAATATATAGCTATAGCTTCAAAGCAGACTCGTATGTACGCCGAAAAATATGTTTCGTTATTAAGGCCAATACATTCACCAGTATAATCTAATCTGTAAAATATATAATCAAATCAATCAATCATGTGCTACTGATTTAGTGAATGTCTGATGTAGCCAGACAGCCAGCTAGTCGTAATTTTCGATATTCTATTGACTTAAAATTTTTGTACCACTACTAAAAATCGATATAGCAATAAAAATGTATCGCCAAAAAGCATGTAGGTACATTCATAGTCTAAGAGCGATTGCATCAAACTACATAATTACTTTTTACTGTGTTTGTAATGCAAAACTTGTATAAAGTAAAATAAAACTAACCAAAAAAATAATCACGATTGTAAAAAAATATTTCGTCTATTTTTTTTATTAGTACACTAAGCGTGCAAAGCCGGAGGAGGTACCTTGTAAAATATAAAATGAAACAATAAATGAAACAATTTTATACGTGTTACAAAAATAATTGAGCTTTAAAGAATTTCCTCCACCTATAAACAACCTATTGTTTTCTTAGTCATTGTTCTACAAACGAATGAGACAGACTACAATTGATTTTAAATGATTTCCGCTTACAAACAGGACTAATATTAACAACAAAGCAAACACTAAATGGCAGATTTATTCAATAACCAGCCAAGCACCTTTGAGCGTTCAGCTATTTCTACTTTTGAATTACACTGGCTATTTTCAAGACGTTTGAAACGGTTGTTTATGTATTTCTTCGTGGTTGATAGAAAATGAAAACTACATTTATATTGAATGTAACGTAAAGATTTAATCTCGAAAATTTCACACAATCTATGACATGTACACATTGTCCGTGTGGTGACGGATTAAGAATACGGAATGTCACCATCCCATATCATCCCATGGGTGTCGTAAGAGCCGACAGAGGGAGCATAATATGCAGAGAACAGCATTGTAAGAGAAGGAAAACTTGAAACAAACCCTATACCAACCCGTTTGGCCAGCGTGGTATAGTAGGCCAATTCCTCCTTTCAAAGGAGAGGCCTAGTCCAGCAGTGGACTGTAAGGGGCTGATGATGATGACATGTAGGTTTTTAGAGATCAGGACAAATTTTAGGTTTAATTCGTGGTCAAATATTACGTGTTACATGTATAGTTCGATAAGCTTCGCGAAGTCGAGATACTTACCGTCGCGAGAAAACGTGGCACACAATATCAAATCGTTGATCAATGCGCCGCAAATCTGTGCTCGACTTGTAGTTAAAATACAACTGAATGTAATAAGATATTGTTGGAATAGAATCAAGAAGTAAACTTTTGAAGACGAATAACCTTGGTGATCAATATCACTTTAAATGTTTCGTACAATCCCTTGTGTTTTCATTGCACGAGAACCAATCGCTTTCCTGCATCTAAAAGTATCTAAACTGTCAGAAATACGGCCTAAAATCAGAATATCTAAAACATCTTTAACGATAAATTGTACTAATTTCCTTAGCATGTAATATTGCCAGATCTTGTGAGAATTTTAATCTGTATGTATCAAATTCTTACGTTACTGACTGACTTGTCAGACAATGCACAGCCCAAGCTATTGGGCGTAAAAGAAGCTAAAATGCAGCTTGTATGTTCATTGCCAACCGAAAAGGTGCACCAAGAAGGGATTGCCTGAAAATCCCACGGGATCGAGAAAACAGTAAAATAAAATTATTTGCAGGCGAAGCTGCGGGCATCCTCTAGTAGTTGAATTAAGCTTAAGTCTCGGATTTTAATAAAAGTGAAGCAGCTCAATAGTGGGAGGATCTCTGCTTTACAGGTACATAGACAAAAGCGAGTCAAAAGCTTTTTAGCCATTTAAAATTGATGAATAATTCGTTTTACCCCCAATCAAAGTCCAATATCAAAGAAGTGTAATAAGTTTGCGCAATGCATTGAATGCATAAATTTCTGACCAGTTAAATAGATTTTGTGCTGCAATCAACTCTCGCGAAGGCTAATAGAATATTTGCGATAGGACAAGCCATAATCCCCCCCGTGGGATATCCAGCTTGTCGTGGTGGGGGGGTCTCAGTAACCGTGGGTTTGAGGTACACACACGGTGAAGCTAAGCGGGATCCCGGGAGGAGACGCTCCACGTAGGCTTCGGTGAGGCCTGCGTAGGATGCGTCCCAAGGTGCGGGTACGGTCGCGGGAGGAGAGGCGTGTCGGTGTTGCGTTGCCGCGCGGCCTATCTCCCGCGACCAAATGGGGGCGCACCATTTGTTGCGTCGCGGTGGGGCCACAGAGGAAGAGGAGATGCGGTCTTGCGTTGCCGTCCTCGCTATCCTCTGCGGCCGCTGGGTGTTTTGACGGCGGAGCAATTGGGCTCCGTCGCCAAAACTTATTATTTTTCATACTTTATAATTGTTCATTACTAAATACGTTACTTGTACGATCCGTTTATGGTTATTTTTCTGGGTTATTTACCGTTTTTTTGTTCTTTGTATCCGTTATCGGGACGTCTTTCAAATTATTTGATACTCGTATTTAATAAAATAGTCATCCATGTTCTAGTGCATCAGCAGTCTTTTAAAAACATATGTAAATAGGTGTGCAATATGCTAAATTTTGGCCCCCAATATAATATGCAATCATTTATTAGCCATTTATGATTATAAGTGATTAATGTAACTATAATTTTTACTCGTACTATATCCACGCTATAAGAAGGAGTCTGTGTCTTAAGGAATACTTCCGAATAAGGTTCCCGGATAACTAAGCGGTATAACGTAGTCCAAAAACTTTAATTTCATTTTATGACGTCTCATATGATAAGCTGGGATGGTCTAGTGTCAACTGCTTTATTTTCGCAGCATCTTCCTTCAAGATATAAAATTCATCCGTGAAGATGGCTGACGAAAATATTATATTGCACTGTTTGTTTTTCTTAATCCGAAAAGCAATTTAATTTTGGTGAAGAGAGATGGTGTTCAGTATAAACTCGAGATTAGTTATTTTATGTTCTTATTAAATGTTCAAATTGTATATTTATTTATACGGACATTTAAAAACATATTTTCAGTAATAGTGTGATCTCGTGGGTCCTCAATTTATCTTATTCTCGTTGCGAAGTTGTCTCCATAGTCCAACATCTCACTGCAATAATTATTAACTAAAATTGTATTACTTTATTTGTATAAATGAAAGTAATAAGGATAAGCTAGTTTGCTTGTGAACTAAACCCTTGTCAACCGTTTCTGCCCTTTTACGTGGGAATTTCGGCTAATTCAGAGATCAGGCAGAGACGGTTTAGTTAAAAAAATCTTAGTGCAACCTTACTGTGCCCAAGGTTACATATGTTATGTACATGCCATTCATTTCAGCTTCTTGTGCCCAATAATTCTGGCTGTGTTTTGTCTATCAGTTTTACAGTAACGCAAGAATGTTAAATGTATGGACAGATGTCCAAAATGTAACTAAGTATCTCGCTACACGCACTTACCCAGCCCTGACCTCACTGACCGGTGTCAGTCATTGGCTCTCTAGATGTTAACTGATCAAAACAACATAACATGTGAAAACAGCTGTACCTGTCAATAAATATACAGGAACTTATCAAACACAATAATCAAACGAAACAACGTAAAATATTTGGAAATATCACTAAAATCCTTTATCCTTATCGAAAGCAACGTAGCTATCAGTATCTTAAACAACTTTACAAAATCACTCAAAGCTAACTCAAACTGCCAGCGGAATTTTAGTTTCCCCCTCTACAGATAATAGAAAATTATCTCCAGTACTAAAGTTGAAAAAACTATTACAATATAAGCAAGAGCGGCGTCTTTAAAATTAATAAATTTTATCGAAGAGACATAACTTTACAAAGTTAGAGTATTAATTAAACCCAGGGGTTTAAATGTTCCACTCTGAATTCCTTTTTGATAAATCTGGTTTTATTAATTACTAATTGAAAATAAAACGGTGATTTTTTCAATAACTATTATGGGGAATAATACAGAGTGTAAAAAGATCCTTAACGAAGATTGAAATCCTATATTGTACCAATAAATATGAACATTTTTTACTTCAGCACCATATGCCTATAATATTAATTAAAATATGTTGAATGAAAACCTCTTATTTGACTGGTGGTCACAAATAACATTGAATAGTCTGGTCACGATAAGGGGGCACGATTTTGGTTATAAGTTTGTTATTTTTTTTAATTTAGTTACCAAATATACATTTAATATTACTCTCAATACGAAATCCAATGTCAACAATAATACATTTACATCATGTACATATTAAGTTTATATTATGACGACCGGTTGGCGCAGCGGGAGTGTAAGCGACTGCTACGCCGGAGGTCGCGGGTTCGATTCCCGCTCATGTCAAACATTTGTGTGCATGAACATGGATGGTCGTCTTGGTCTGGGTGTTTCTGGACATAGGCCTCCCCCAAGGTTCTCCACACAGACCGGTCTTGAGCCGCCCGCATCCAACCTCCTCCCGCGATCTAGACAAGATCGTCGCTCCACCTTGCGGGGGGCCTACCTCTGCTGCGTCGTCCGGTACATTGCCGCCACTCCAGAACCTTTCTGCCCCAACGGCCATCGGTTCTTCGAGCTATGTGCCCTGCCCACTACCACTTCAGCTTGGCTATCCGGAGAGCTATGTCGGCGACTTTGGTTCTACTGCGGATCTCCTCATTTCTGATTCGATCTCGCAGGGAAACTCCAAGCATAGCTCTCTCCATCGCCCTCTGAGTGACCTTGAGCCTTCTGATAAGGCCCATAGTGAGCGACCACGTCTCTGATCCGTAAGTCATCACTGGCAACACACACTAGTCAAAGACTTTCGTCTTGAGACACTGCAGGATATCGGACGAGAAGATATGTCGCAGATTCCCGAACGCTGCCCAACCGAGTTGGATTCGACGATTGACCTCCTTCTCGAAGTTGGACCTACCTAATTGGACTACTTGTCCCAGGTAGATATACTTGTCGACAACTTCGAGCGAAGAGTTCCCAACCTGAATAGGAGCAGGTACAACATGGACGTTCGACATGATTTTCGTCTTGTCCATGTTCATCTTAAGACCTACTTGTTGGGAGACTCTACAGAGGCCATCGAGCATTGTGCCTAGGTCTTCCATGGTCTCAGCCATGACTACGATATCGTCTGCGAATCGAAGGTGAGTGATGTACTCGCCGTTGATGTTGATGCCGAGTCCATTCCAGTCCAGAAGCTTGAAAACATCCTCCAGCGCAGTGGTAAACAGTTTCGGGGATATGACATCCCCCTGTCTCACCCCTCGCTGGAGTTGAATAGGTTTCGAACTCTGGTCCTGGAGGCGGACTGACATAGTGGCGTTTTCATACAAACACTTCAGCATTTCGATATATCGGTAGACAATCCGGCACCGTTGGAGAGACTGTAGCACCGCCCAGGTTTCGATCGAATCGAAGGCTTTCTCATAGTCCACAAACGCCAAGCATAGGGGCTGGTTATACTCCTCGGACTTCTGTATAACCTGCCGCAGCATATGTATGTGGTCTATGGTACTATAGCCTTTACGGAAACCGGCTTGTTCGGGAGGCTGGAAGTCGTCTAGCTTGCTCTCGAGACGATTCGTGATGACCCTCTAAAACAGCTTGTAGACGTGGCTCAGAAGTGTGATGGGTCTGTAGTTCTTCAAGAGGGTTTTATCCCCTTTCTTAAAGAAAAGCACCACCACACCTCTGTGCCACGCCTGTGGCATTTAACCCTCAAGAATGACGAATGTAGAATATAATATTATTATATAATTATATTATATTAAGTATTTATATTAGTTACCAAATACCAAAAGGCCGTTCTGTCCGCCGTGATAATGAACATCTTAAACTTATATTATGCTGTTGTTCATTATAGCGTTTAGATGAGGACTTATTTGATATTTGAACTCATAACAAAGACATGGAAACAGCAGCGACTTTTATTGTACAGATATTTCTTTTATGCAAAGCCCCTGCATAATACAGGGCACAGACAACGTCACTGCCAATTCAAAGTGATGGTCCTGTTAAAATGCCAATCCGATACATAGGCGTATCCAAAATAGCTTCCTATTATACTAATATCGTTTAAGCGTTTGAAAAGCCTCCTATAGCACTGGTTATTCGAAAATAAAATGAACTTATAGAGTGGCTTGATACTAGTATATGTGTACAACTGACTATCAGTTGCTTAGCCTAAAACGCGAAAAAGCGACGCTTTCACATTATATGATATGTGTAAAACTACTGGTATAGGGATGATTATCATTACTTCGTGAAATCGATCGTCCATGCGTCCACGTTCGATGATGCAGCAGCAGTATGACCTATAGAAGTTTTCATATATTTTAGAGATTATGAGTAAGAATCAAAGCTCCAAAAGCATGAAATACCTGGTTTAAAAGAAAAAAATGGCTAGTTATTTGATTACAAATGTTGTACTCATAAGGTTTGTAAATTATTTTCAGACATAAAACATTATAGCAATAAATTAACTTAATACAATATGCCTTAGGCGATAAATGAAAACTAGACCTGTCTAAATTTTCATTACAAATAATATATAAAATGAATGATTAAATTTTCCAGAGATCCTCGAATTGATTGTTTCAACTCGTTTATGAATAGTTCTTCATCTTTTTCTAGGACTTACTAAACTGTAATTTAGGCATCCGTAAAAGGCATGTCATTAACTAAGGTAGTCAGTTAAAATATTTGTTTTTATTATTTATTCTGAATTTCGCCTTGAAACCGGCGCTGATTTCTGATATGTAATCGGATAATCTATTTTTCATCATCACCTTTATAGCATTGTCCCGGATGCCTCCGAGAAGCTTACATTTGGCAGAATATTAGCTTTATCTATTTTTTAAATGTCTTTAAAATAGATATCTGGATACATCGCATGTTCAAAAGTGATAAATTACGTAAGTACAAAATGCAAACACATGTAGTCAACACGCGAGTACTGTAATTAAGCATCCATTTACACTTAAGTACGTTGTCTTGTGCGTTGCGTGTTACGGGGCTTTAAATTTTACTTGCGTGAAAACACATTATTTGAAAAATGTCCCTTGGGGAGAAAATATTTCATTACTATTAGATTCAAATGGAACACTGTAATAAAATAATTCTTGGAACATCGTGGACTGGTTAAAAACTGATAATGTTAAAACGCACGACTGCGCGTATATAGTAATCATTTATGGAGTCACCTCGCATTTTAGAACTGCGCTAGTAAAAAAAAAGTAGAAGTATTATGATCAATCCCACAGACCATGATTAACCCGGCGTCGTGGAGGATGGGTCATAATGACCCGGCGATTTAAAAATTGTTTGTAATTTTAACACAAAGCGCGTAACGTTGCCGCTTGTCTCAGTAGCTGGAGGTGTTAACTGGTTCGTCGCGTTGTTAACTTGAACTTAGTCGGACGGCGGATATGCTGTGAGTTGGACGTGCCGCAAGATGAAAAAGGTAAATATGACCCATCCGTAACTATTTTGGCCATATGTTCGCTTATTATTATGTCTTCCTTTTTTAGTTTTTAATAATATTTTTATATATTATTATTATTGCTTACTCCCCTTGTATTTTCGTGACGAAATTTATCGTTTTATATATCTATATGTTATTATACTGTTTTATAGCATATAAATTATGGTCGTTTTTATTTTATTTGTAGGTATATTTTGTTGCAAGTTTGAATAAACATGGACAAATAAGATAGACACTGCCAGCGTATATCGGCGGCCCTCCAAGAATCTGATGCCTTACCATTTGAAGAGGAGTCGTCTTATGAAGAAGGAGCCCATGTCAGTGAGCGTAGTTGGGCCAGTGACACAGAACAAGATGCATCAGACCAATCAGATAGTGACGAATTGCCAGAAAACCCTCCACCAAAAAGACCCAATGTTCGTAGAAGGTGCCAGGTGTGTCCCATCAAAAAAGACCGAAAGACTAAGCATACGTGCCATTGTTGCGGCAAACATATTTGTCCCGAACATTTCATAACTTTAAGCGCCAAATGTGCTCATGTTGATGGTTCCAATTAATTTTTGTTATGTTTTTTCAAAGATTCTTTTGTTATGTCCTATTAGTGCCATATAAATTAAAAAAAATATTAAAAATAAGTGTTTATTGTGACTAAGCTAGAGAAGGCTATTTTTGTTAACTTTTTAAAGTGATATATTTAATGATTAAGTAAACTAACTAATAAATATCTTTTTGTACAAATAAATTGATATTTTATTTAATTACACAAGGTTCGATTAGAAAAAATGTGTTTTTTTTTCGAAATATTGGATTAAAAAAGGGTAATTATGACCCATCCCCGACGTCCTACATGGACGAATTTCTGCCCCCACGCCGCCGGGTTAATTTCCATATGAAACGCATGACTTTGTGTACTTACCAATGGTTGGTGAGAGTCTGGATTTACTCAAATTAAGGATTTTATTTTATTTTTTCATCGATGCCTATCAAAATGACTCCATGCCGCCTGATCCTAAGCGTACATGGAGGCCCATAGCAAAAGTCATCATGCCAATAGAATATTAATAATAATGGCATGATGATACTTTGATGACCTAGAGAAAAGCTTTACAAATTCAATCCAGTATTTTAATATTCGTTAAGCACCGTTTTAGATGGAAGTGAAGGACACGAATAATAATTCGTTCAATTTCATTTATTTGGAAATTTGTCTCAGTCATCTTTTGATTAAAGGTTAATAAAAAATTCAGCGTCCAAGTATACAATAAAGAAAAAGACACAATATAACTAGCTATCTAGGAGTTATTAAATATTACGGGATATGTTATGATCGATGTTGTCAGTAGGCAATATCCAGCTTACTGACAACATCGATCATTTACGCGTAATTTATCGCTACTTCTGTATTACTTTCAATATTTTCAGGATGATAAGTATAACTTATTATAAAATTGCAATATTCTTAGTAGATAGCGTTATTTTTATTAATGAAGAGTACCTGTAATATACTACCTAGCTATATTAAAAAGAAAACTAAAGATATCATAGACGAAATAATTCTAAACTTAGCATTTTAAATACATCATCATTAGCCTTTAACAGTCCACTGCTGGACCAGGCCTCTCCTTTGAGAGGAGGAATTGGCCTACTATACCACGCTGGCTAAACGGGTTGGTATAGGGTTTGTAACAAGATTTCCTTCTCTTAGAGTGCTGTTCTCTGCATAATATGCTCCCTCTGTCAGCTCCTACGACACCCATGGGATGATATGGGGTGGTGACATTCCGTATTCTTAATCCGCCACCACACGGACTTTAAATACATATCTTATCTTATATCTTATACTAATATATAAAGCTGAAGAGTTTGTTTGTTTGGTTGAACGCGCTAATCTCAGGACTGATTTAAAAATTATTTCAGTGTTAGATAGCCCATTTATCGAGGAAGGCTAAAGGCTACATAACATCACGCTATGAGCGACGGGAGTGGAGCAGCAAGTCTTAAATAACGCGATTGTAAGCGCGGGCATCCTCTAGTTTATAATAAAACTAAATAAGTTTTGAGAATGTGTTTCGGTGTATTCAAGGGAAGTGATTTTCAAGCATGTTCATGAGCACGCTTTTACTTCTCACGCAAGCATTTACCACTTCTGGTGTCGCAGCTTACAGACACTCCATTTCCTTAGACCGATGGTCTTGCATTCTCTCCCAAGACCGCTAGCACTATGAAGTACGCTACAATAAGCGGCCATCCATATAGGTGGTAACCTGGCCGTTATATTCATCTTCGGATCTCAGAAAAGCACATAAATACCAAATGTCAGTTTATCTGATCTGAGTCCAGAGTCTGGAATGGCGCATTATCATCATTTTTCTTGAATAACTTTAAAACTATCTTTTTAGAACTATTACGAAAATGTCTACAGACGGTACTTTTTTGATAAACCTTAAAATACAGCTTACAAAACCTTTTTTTTTTCAATTTTATTTCGCCTTCCTTTTAGACACCATCCTCAAGTCATTCCATTTTTCAAAATTCAATTGTTTAGTTCAGTTCTTTGTTAAAATTTCAACTCATTCGGTGCAGTACTTTCCGATGAAATCTCAAAAATTATGTTTGGTATAATTTATTAACCCCTTTGACCCATAAGTGTCTTTACATACTATCCATTTAGATCTTTATACATACCATACATTCATAAGCTCACAGTCAATTTAACGTGTGTGGTTACTATAGGCCTAATCGCGTTGTATTGTTTATCAACTTAGTTTACACGACGTTGATGCATATTCAGAAGAGGTTCCATTGATCAACTCCAATGCATTATTAAATCATATTATCATCGGGCTAAACATGTCTATGAGCAATAGAGATGTTTACTACTTAGTGAATAAACTAAAGATGTAGGTATCTGATAGTAAATCAGTAGATAGTCCACTGTATGTATCAGGTAGTTACATCAATCTTGACAGCACGTAAGAACAGATTGATTTGAAGAGTGCCAGAGGCTTCATCCACTTTTCCTTCTCCCTCATCCCGCTTCTTCTGCTTTTGGGTAAAGGAATATCTTTACCCAAAAGTCTAGCAACGCACTTGTGACTTCTTTGGTGCTGCATGTGTCCATTGGCGGCGATAATCCCTTACCATCCGTCTGCTCGTTGTCTCTTATAATAAATAAAATAAAAAGTTTATCTGAGATGCCTTATGCTTTTATTAAAATTTTGGGCTGCGGTATGGGCTTATTAAAGAGCTCCTGATATGGATTTATTCGATCCCATAATTTAAGCAGCAGAACTCATTTTAGATTCGGTCTTTATTATTATAAATTTAAGGTTCTTATTATTTTTCGGTGACATATACAGGGTGTCACAAGACCCATCACTAAGCCGAAGTCTACTCGTTGTGGACATCATGCCAAGTCATACTAACCAAAAATAATACCTGGGAAACGATTTTTTTTTAAGTTTTCTCATTTTTTAAACCGCAATTAAAAGCGCGCGCGTGCAATGCTCGAAATACCTACTTATCCATGCGGTCATAGGGCATCTAAAGAAAATGTTGGCGGGGTAAATGCATCGATTTTGTACCTAATTAGAAAAATTCTATACTAACTTTGAGCCTCAATATCTCCTGAACCAGTAATTTCCCAGGTATGGTGCTGAAGTAAAAAATTTTTGTAGTGATTGGTACAACATGAGATTTCAGTTTTCGTTAAGGGTCTTTTTAAACCCTGTATATGTCGCAGGTCAAAAACTTATATTATTATAATTTCAAAAGCTGTTAAATTATCAGAGCGATCGCTGATTAGTCCGTTTTCGTTACCAGCTGTATTAAACCTAGAGTTAGGTAATAAGAGACAGGTTTTGGAAAACCAACGACCTTACCCCATCAGGTTATGTTAGGTTTTCTTGTGACCCTGAACATAAATATAGGAGCCCTGCGTAGCAGGGCTCGTTCAACTTAGCCTCATAAACATCTCCAACGTTCAGATTTTTTCGTTTTATCCGATTGGTCACTATTGTACATTAGTTAGTCTGTGTGACTGATTAAGTCAATTGACCAATCTGAAAACGCGGGGCTCCCACCACAAACTTAACTCATAATAAACCTAGGTTTCTTATAATATCACTATTGCGGACCTAGTTTTATTACAATATTACTATTGCGGCTTAGTGAAATTACAATATCATTGAAAATAGCCCGTGAAAATATACGAACCCGTCGTTATTGACTATAATCTGTGTAATCCACAGTTTTGACTAATTACCTGCGACATATGTAATAGGATAAGCGTCTACTTATGTTCGAATAAATGTATAGAAGAAGACGCCTTATACATAGCTAAAATTCTTTGTCCTCATTCCAGCGATATCTATGTACCTCGGCTCACGTACTATCATCAATAATGAATAATATTGAATAGGCCATTGTTTAGGTATTACCCACATTACAGAACCACACATGAGTGAAACTTATTCATGTGTAGTTAGATATCCTCAACAATCTTCTTTGTTTCATTCTATTTGCGTAGCGGCATTTACTTAAGTATATTCTTGTAAAAGACATGTCTGTTTAGTATTATTTGTTTAAGCTCTAAATTAGGTAAAGTCCGTCTGACAAGAACAACGACGAACGAACGTCTAACGTCTCACGAGATTTTTTGTAAACACGCTTACAGGGGTTTGCAAGTTTTGTTTCATGCAGTTGTGTTTTGTAAATTTTATACTTTTTGAACAGGTATTTTGTTTTTCAATGCTCAATTATGCTAGCATAACCTAAATATTGAGTATGCTATATAGTAACTAATTTTTTTTTGTCTTTCAGTTCAGATATAAATGTCAGCTGCGGTCAATAAGTATGAACTTGAAACGAATCGCGTTCGCGTCTTTTGATGGTATTTTGGTGCACTCATCAGAATTCTGATGTTCACCCAGGTCGTGGTCTAAGATTGAAGATGTCGCGAAACTATTCGAGATTCGTAGTGTAGATATAAGTAAAGTGAGGTTTTAAGTCTAGAATTGAAAAGTGAACTTGTGAACTTGGGTGTTCAAAATAAACGTGATCTAAAATTATCCTTGTGTATCGTTTAAAGTACACGATACGCAACAGTGTGCCCATATAGTAATAAATAATAATATAGTGTCTGAACTGTCAGAAGGACGGCACAAAATGCAGCTACGCTTGTACAAGCATAAATCGTCTCCTGCGAAATTATCATTAATAATTTATTGCAATAAAGCTTTTACATTTTTATAAGAACTAGTCAATTTGATGGATATATTTAAATGCTAAATGTGTAAATACATATGAACACAAACTAAGAAGCTGGCCCTAAAATAAATTGGTCTGGCATTTTAGTTGGTTTCCGCATTACTATAAAATGCTTTTCTAAAGATATAACTGCTTCAAAGAAGTATAGATAATAGGGTGACACTAGCTTGTCTTGCACTTGGAGAACGCTTCTTGTATTTGTCTCACGATTTTATATGCAGTTGCATTTGTCTGTTACAGCAAATTGTCGTTCTTCCATTGGATGAAAGTCTTGTAGTATACATACTTACTAATATTTGACTGGTGTATAGACTATAGAGGGTGTAATATATTTTCTTAGTAGACAAGAAGCTTCATATGTTCAGAAATTATCTAGGATAACAATATGAATTACCGACTTGAGACTGTTCTGTCAGTGGAAAGAGCGGACCATTGTCACTTAGATAAGTACAGATTACTGTATTATGTCATATCTGTTTGTTGCTGCCTTTTTTTTTTTTGGTGTCGGGTTGGAAAATCCTCATGGAGTCCCTCCGCCCTGAGGGAAGGACGAAAGGAAACTGTCAGACTCTTACTGACTAAAAACCAACCCGTGTTCCTCACGTACCCATGTGTCGGAGGGTCGGGTATCGCTGAAGCATTCCTTGCTACCCCCCGACGGGTATTGGCCCGCCAGATGGTCAGGCGGGCCCCGAACAAAACCCCTTTGGCGGCGGATGAAGGTGTTGGGCTCCGCCGCCAAAACACCCAGCGGCCGCAGAGGATAGGGAGGACGGCAACGCAACACCGCATCTCCTCTTCCTCTGCGGCCCACCGCGACGCAAAGATGGTGCGTTAAAAATAAACGCTCACGAACACCTACACAGAAACTTTTCCCTGACTACGATATTACAAACTTAATCATAGCAAAAGAAATTTCGATACTTTGTTATGTTAATAACGACGTAACTTTGAAGGCTCTATTGAAACAGAAATTGATTGATAGCTATCCTTGCGACGGCTTTGTTTCGCACGTCACTCATCGTTATGATGTAATGTATGAAAATGAAGTTCTACTTTGTATGTTATAGGTTATAGCTGCTATAGGTGCCTTCGTCCGCGTGCGTAATAAAATGTGTCTTTTTATGCCCGATAAACGTAATCGTATATTTAAAAACATAAAAGATCTCGCTAAACGTTATGCATAGTCCGAACGGTGGCCAATTATTGCGGATTCCTTCAAATATCTTTTGAAAAAAATGTGGAGAACTATAATTTAAAGGTTTATAAAATTCTGCCTCGTTGGTCTAGCAACATAAATGTGCGCGTGGGATTGGGAAATCTCGGGTTCGATTCCCGGGTCGCGCAAAGTGTTATTGGCTTTTCCCGTTAGAAAATTCTCAGTAGCAGCACGGAGTCCTGTAATGTGCTCGGTACGGTATTTTAGTCCCACGTAAAAGGCTCGCCCTCTATTACGTAAATATATCTGGCGAAAAGTGGGTGTATTAAACCAATCGAATTTGTTTTCTCCCACCTCTTTTAATATACAAAAAACTGAATCTTACCTCCGCTACCTTAAATATCTTTAACCCTTCGTTGAATTTACTTTCTGTCTCTCAACTGGAACAAGTACCCACTTTATTGTCCTCTCTTATTCTGTATACGAATTAGGGAATAAAAAAAACATAAAGCCTGTAACGACTTGTCGTCAGGGTCTCTTGTCTTATGACGATAGTAAAATTGATGTAAGGGCTTTAGTATGCAGATAAATTAAAAAGCTGGCTAGATGGCTCTTTCAAACGTAGGCGATTCGTGGTTTTTGCGTACAAGCAGTAGAACGAATATCATGAGATTTCAAAATCATATTTAGAGTAACAATTATGAACGACAAAATGTAGACATGCAAAAATATGTTCAATATGTCAAAGTGCAATCTGATTAATTGATACATCACATGAAAAATATAAATTGTATACTTCGTACTTACGATATGTACATACATACATACATATACCCACGCCTTTTTCCAATCGGGGAAGGCAAGGACAACGGAACGCCACTTGCTTCTAGCCTTGTATACTTCCGTGCTGATGTTTTTAAATTTATTTTAATACAGTTTTATTTTTTATATAGTATCTCGCATAGTTAAATGTGGTGTTTGTCTATAAAGATTGCACGGTAAGCTTTTAAAAACATTAATTTTAATTTGTTTATTATGTATGCTGTACTGTAACAAACTGTCGATGAACATAATAAAATAAATGAAAGTAAAATAAAATCGTAATTTGTGTTATAAGAAAAACAACCAACATTAGAAATGAAAACTAAACATTCCACCAACGCACTCAAACACCAAGCTCGAGTCAACTAGTTGTGAATCACATTAAGTGCTGTCCCGTGAGAGATTCAAGGCATACAAAACGCTGGCAGTTCGAAGGTGACCTTTTAAACATCTATTCTAGAGCACAGTTCATCTTAACTATCCTAACTATGGACTGATTATCCGTTAGAATCAAGACTGTTGATTTTGGAGTGAAATAACCAAAAACTGAACTGTGTATGACAAATGTCAATTTATTTAGAAGTAACCTAGAGACACAATATTGTAACCATTGTTCAAATAAGGAGTAGCCTCCTGATATACATTTATATATCAAAAATAAAATTAGAGATCTTATCACAGAAAATATGTATTTGTCCCACGCCTAATCAAAAAAGGTGCCCAGGTCAGCTTAATATATCTAGCAATGCAACGCTGGGTTTCGTTCATTATTAGTGATGTAGAGATGTCGGTTATTATTATTTGACGAATGTATATTAATGTGTGTGTCGGTGAACATGTCACCGGGAAATAACAAAAACCGCAAATTTATAAATTTCATAGGAAATTTATAAATTTTCGTAGAATTCTCAACGACATATAAATTTTATTGTTTTACGCTCAGATTTCCGGAAATTGATACACTTACCGAATTCACGCGTAAAATAATCAGTAAGCAATAACCAAACGCCATATGCACTCTGATTAGTTAAATAAGTCACGTGTTCCATTGCCTGACACCGACCGACCAATCAGAGAGCAGTGTGTTAATTGCCGTATTTTAAAGAAGCGTTAAATTAAAAGCTCTTCTGTGACTGGTCGAACCGTTTATAATCTTGCGAATGGATATCCGTTTGTTTATAAATTTACCACGAGATGCGTAAAATAATACAATTTATCGCCCGTTTAGAATCGTACGAAAGTTTATAAATTTTCTAGGAAATTTATAAATTTGCGTTTCTTATCATTTTCTGATGATATATAAATATATTATTCATAACACCACGTGTGTACGTTATTGAAGAAGTATTAAATAAATATTTTCTAATAAGGTTTTCCTTTTTTTGTAATTTGTTAGATTTTTATTTTTCATTTCAATTTTTTAGATCAGAAAGAAAGTGAATGGGATAAAACTAAATCTTATACTATACATCGTGTATTTTAAGTCAGTATTTTCCTGAAAACTAAAGCTAACCATGGGCCTTATCTAAAAGCTTATGTTCATACAGAGGGTGACGGAGAGAGCTATGCTCAGAGTTTCCCTGCGAGATCTAATCTGTAATGAGTGGTTCAAGCTGCAGTGTCAATGGGCAGGGCATAGTTCGAACAAATTTTGAAGCCTTTGGAGGCAAGGTTCTAGAGTGGCGATCACGTACCGGGCGACGCAGCGGGGGTAGAGCTCCCGCAAGGTGGATAGACGATCTGGTTAAGATTGCGGGAACTGATTACATGCGGGCCGCTCAAGATCGGTCTGTGTGGAGAACCTTTGAGGAGACCTTGACCAGCAGTAGCCGTCTCTAGACTATTTATATTATGACATTTATTAGTTATTCTCTTAACGAATTGATTGGTTTTCCTAAGAGATAAATAATTAATTCTACAACCATCTATAACACGTCTGGTTGAAGTCCGTACAACCACTTATTTTAGTATCTTGTTTTTTTAAATATTTCCAAAACCCTTTCAACACTATCTTGCTAGCCGTTTAAACTTACAAGTCAAATATTATTTTTAATTCCACAGAGCCGCATTGCGACTATTTCTTATAATATCCGGCATCCAATCTCCAGTAATCTTCGGTAATCCTCGGCTATCTTTCAAGACACGACGGCGAATAAACCTTGTTACACGCTAGTCTGATTTGTTATGAAATTAGTCCCAATTTATCAGGCTTCTTCAGCGATAGCTTTATTACATTACAATTTTATTGGCTAGTTGTAATTGGAATAAATCCTGGTTTTGAAATTAATTTAGTAGCGAGCGAGTAACCAAGATTAATGATGAGGTAGTTTGGCTTAATCAGGAGCACAGAGTTACGGTAGTGTATGCTTTACTATGTAAGAAAATCTGTTTATATAAAATCCTTGCATTACTGACTGCCTGACAGACAAGCTACAGGCAAAACTGTTAGGCGCACAAAGCTAAAATATGGCATGTATGTTCCTTTGGCTCCGTAAGGAAGCACTAAGAAGAGATTTCTTGAAATTTCCAGACAGAACGACTAGATCGGACAGAAACGGTTGCAGCTGCGGGCATCGACAAGCTAAGTATATGATAAGAAGCTAATGTTCGCGTGATAAAGGCACCCAAGCATTGCATCGATTTTGACAGTACATATAGAAATACATAGCATTTCAAAAAGAGATGAAAAGAGTAGCAATGTGTAATGTCACTACGTATATCAAGATCCGTTTACAATTTTACGGTGAATAGTGGACCCTCGTACAGAATTTTGCTTTATCGACACAGTGACCCAAACTCCGTTATGATCGTATCGCTCTAGTGAGATATGAGACGGCGTCGATTGCTCCTCTTTGTACCATAGTTGCCTCACATTCACTTGATGATGTCGAAGACTTTATTATTTCTTGTGTCATTCACTAACTCCTGATAAAGTGTAGTTTTAGACTTCACTCGAAGATGAGCCCGCGTGGGACTCGATAAAGTAACCAGTATCATTCTCCAACATCCTTACTATTGTTGCATATAAAAACCATACCAAAACATCGACGATGTGAAAGGAGGAGTGAGGAACAAACAAATACACTTTCGCATTTATAATATTACGACATAGATTTGAAGCTCTTTTGACTATCGTATGCTTGTTTAATTAGTTTGTTGTGTGAAATCTGTTTTACAATGCCGTATTTAATTTATAGCATAAACTTGCTCGCATATTTATTGGATTGCAGTTTTGTAACAAATATAATTCTGTTCGAAATTGGTGATTAAAAAACGAATATTATGTATATGGATAACTTTACAGGTTTTGATAGTAAAATCGTATTATTTTCAAAGTAATTTCTGCAGAAATATTATATTTATATTTATTTCATATAAATAATCAAAGAATATTTGAAAAGTAGGTATTTGGAAGACAATGTAATATTTTTTTCAAATATAACCATTATTTTTTTAATCACAAATAAAGAGATTATTTGTGGTCTTAAAGATAAATGGCAAATATAAACACATTATCAATGCGTACATATCGATCAAAATCATAAAATAGGTAATAAGAGTCAAAAGTACAATGCAGCGTAAGGATCGTAATATAAGAACATAACAAAGAATTACAGTCATGATTTTCGCACAGACCAAATTTTCATTAAATTACGTTCATTGGTTCTGACTTGATTAAGCTACAAAACTTTCTATTATATTAGTAAGGTAATTTTATTTTATTAACTTTGTCGAAGTTTGAAAATTGAACTATGTTGATACCTCAAAGAAGAAAGGTAAATTAACAATGGTTAATCAATCATAAAGATAAAGAGACGCTTCGACTGTCTTTACACAAGAATTGCAGCCTGAAATAATGTGTAAAACATGTTTTTTGAAGAAATAAGGTTTGTTTTTTAACCTATATCTACTTTCCCATTGTTGGACAAAGGTCTCCCATACACTTCTCACTTGTGTGCCCAATTTTGTAATAAGGCATCAAGCTCATCTCTCCAATGCTGTGTGGCATCACTGATGTTTGCTAAAAGGCCGCAAATATTAGATGGGATTGGGTAGGTTATGTCTCCAGAATGGATTCCGAAATAAAAATGACCAAATATAATATTTTTGCTGCTTGTTTTTTTTACGTATGGTGATGTGTCTATGAATAAATGTTTGTAACGTCTCCAACGATACAGGTGATATTTCTAGTGCGAGAGATCTGCTTAAGAATTGAAAAACGCATGAATGTACCCATACTTAGCTCAGGGTTCACTTAGCATAAACAGTTCTAAATATTTTGCCGTTCAAATGTATACCCTTTTGCCAACAAAACTTTGAGTGCGACGTCTGATTTTTTACTATCTGTTTTAATAATACTTCGAAGAATGGAAATAACAGACAAAATGTATAAGTAACAATAATGGCCCATATTTGTATCAATTACGTTATGTTAACACCGGTCCAATACCGAACGCGGGTCGCTCTTAAGGGAATATCAATACGTAAATCTTGATTAAGACAATCGTAGTGATTTAAGAAGGAAGTGTGCTGACTGTGGACTTAAGTCGTTGTCAGCAAAATACGTTGTGTTCGGAAATCCTTTTTTGTAGAAATTGAAGCAGAATTAATCGTCTTCCTAGCGTTATCCCAGTTTCAACCTGGGGTCCGCTTACTAGTCTAACCGGATTTGGCTGAATATTAGCTTTTTCCACAGAGCGACTGCCTGTCTGACGTCCGCAACCCGAAGGGATAGCGATATTCCATGGTTTAGACTAGTGTCTGTTCATTTAGAGGTACTGACGCTTTATAACAACTGACAAAGATCTTCATGACAAGCTTGACCGACGGCTTAACGTGCTCTCCGAGCCAATTTACAAATCAATACGCACATACTCGTAACTCCGAAAGGTCATTAGTGAGCCTTGGATTCCAACCCGATACCCTCTACATCGGCAGTCTGTTGGTATTTCCACAGACTTGTAGGCTAGCGCTGCCTCCAAGAAGCAGGTTTAATATCAGAGCTTAATATACATTGCCACAATTTTGCTTTAGGCTTTTAAGAATTTGTACTATCTGATGATAGGAGGTATTAATAAACTAGAGAAAGCTGCCTCGACTCTACTTACAATACCAAGTTTGAGACTTTTTGAGTATGTGTACTAAAAATAAAGCTGTGAATAAAGTTATTAAAAAAAAGTAAAATTTTTCTTAAACAATCTTTCATATGCGCTATACAAAGAGGATTAAATTGCTCGTCAATACAAATAAAATGCCAAACTCGATGGGGTTGTGTTGTTTTACTGCGGAGCTCCGATGGCCATTTTCCAGTTCAATCATCAGATAAGCTCCGTCGTGCCATAATATTGCATAGCCACGCGATATACACATGCATGCAAAATTTCAGCTCTGTAGAAAACCGGAAAGTGGGTCAAGTTTATCTTGCAAGATTTAATTACTGAAAATGAATTAGTGCTTGTTACAAACAAGGCAAGCTCAATAAACAGTTTAAAGCAGGAAATCAGTCCTACACACAGGCTTTGAAATCTAACCCTGAACCTAAGTATATTACACCAAGGTGCCAATAAGACTGAACATTTCTCCTTGAAAACATAATGAACCATTAATATTTTTCATACGAACAGACACGTACCACATAACCTGGAATATTTGCAAACATAACAAAATTTGTAACGGACGTGTCGACATTTTATCTTATAGCACAACAATTTTCAGCTGCAAGAAAGATTCTAGTTTAAGTTTTATTTACATAATTATCTCATTGCCGTCTTCACTTTAAATATTTTTTATTAAATACTATTTAATGTGCATTTAGTACGTTCATGTTTTTTTTTAAATTGTGCTTAGATTAATACTGGCATAGATTGACGCCACAATCCCTTGATTCGAAACAGTCATTTGCCACCACATTTAGTGGACAACGACAGAATCTGTGTTGCTCGTATATGTGGCAATAAAACTTGGCACAGTGATAATTATATCCTTAGGGATATAGCCATAACCCATAATAAAGTTGCGTAAACGCATAACTTTATTACGGTTCGCGCCCTCATATCATCTCAGAAACGGCCTCTCGCCTCGCCTTTCGCTGCTCCATCAACTAGGTCCCACCGACCGGATAACATGACGGATAGCGATTCAGCATCGCCGGCGTATCGTGTTGGCTACGGCTAGGCATTGTCGCCGCGCTTACGGCTCAGCGATCACTAGTTGACCGCTATACTTCACCAACTATAAATTAATGAGAATATTCGATATATAATGCTTTTTAAATTTGAACGCGAGTGGCAATATTATGTACGCTTACATTCTATAATTGTTACCCTGTAAATCAATCAAAAGGAGGCGTTATTTGCTTTCGTGCGTTTGAGAAAAGCTCATCAAACATAGTTCGGTATATCTGTATATATGCCACGCATTTAGAGTAGACTTTTATCATCATAGTCATCAGCCTTTATACAGGGTGTTGATCTGCATTTGCAAAGTATTTTAGGATTACATTATAGACACGATACTTATGGTCAATATACCAAGCTAATTTTTAAAATGCATTATTACAAAAAAACTGTTTAAGTTTTTGTTATCTATTTTTTCATGTATTTGTATTCAGTTATAGTATTATATTCACCCCCTGACGAAGGAAAAAAAAATCATAACACAGCAAATTTCACAAAATGATCTTAATGTTTTTACTACATGCAATTCTACCTACACGAAATCAATAAATCACTCGATAATCGGTTATGTTAATTAATAATTGACTTGTATAATATAATCACTATTAAGACCACCTGCACAGTATTAATTATCACGCTGGATTACGTCTAATGCTGTTAATCTACAAATATTAATTGATACAATGTAAGTTTAACGAATCTGTTAATTTAGTAATTTATTAATGACCAAGACGCCTAAGCCGGAGAGCCTTATCTTTATCTGCCCTTATGGGGATATTTATTGTAGGCTGTCCCTTTCGATACCCTATGATTCGAGTTGGGGTAGTAGGAGTCAGGATGAAAAGTGTATCATCTCGTCTAAAAGTGTTCATTGCCGATTCTTGAAAATGTATGTAATGCGGGATCTTTCGACTGCGCGCTGCAGTGCAGTCACGCGCTTCGAACCCACTGACCAAATATTTGTCATACATCGCGCTTATATCATGTCAATTTTGATACCAAAATGCTATTTAGAAGAAGCTCCTGGCAACTAGTCCTGTTTTTCGACCTTTCAAATTGTTTATACAGCCATTAGGATTGCCGCCCGCTGGCTACTTCTTACGGTAGTCGGAGGTCGTCATGAAATCACTGCGGTATCTTTAAGGTTCCTTAGCAGCGGAGTCACGCGAATCACGTTTAGTTTTCGCCAAAAGAGCTGGTAGAGAGATATTTTATCGTCTGTGTTAGACTTACCCGAGATAGGAAGAGATAAACTTTCAACTTCTTTATACAGTTTCCATTACAGGTTCTACCTAATACGACAATGTTACATTAAATACAAATACTACCTACACCTAGAAATATCAAGCCGTTTTGATACTCAGTTGAGCATCTTCATCGCAGTAACGAGTGGTAAAAACTTTAAGAGTCTCCAATATATAATAACAAGGCAGGAGGCATCAAAACTACGCCTTTTCCACTCGCCTTTTTAACATAATATGTAACATGAAAATAAAAAGAGCCCTATTAATGATTAATCTACATGATTTCATTTGATCCACCATTTCGTATGAATAAACACTGTGTTGAAAATGCGATGAAAACAAATGGCTTTTAGCTTGGAAAAAGTGTAATTCAGCAAACTAAGTTAATGGAACGTCCGAACTCATCCTGCTGTATTCATGAAAATAAAAAAACATCAGAATGAATAATGGAAATTTGCACAAAAATTAAAAATATTCCTTCGGATATGTGCCTTAGTGTGTAATGAATACTACAGTTAAAACAGAAGAATTTTTCATATTTTATATTCTTGCAACAAGTCATTCTTCATAATTCTAGCGTTATCCTGGTTGCATCCAACATTTTGGCTTTAAAAACTGGAGTTTACTTTTATCGGATTAAAGTTTGACAGAATATTATCTTTCACACGGAGTGCATACTGGCCTACTTCTGCAATCCGAGAAAATTGTCAAACTACTGTCATGACAGTTGAGACTTCTTGCCCCACATAGTTTCATGAAAGTTAATTCAATAGTCTTGAGTGTTTACGAGTGATAAAATGTCACAGTCATTATTGTCTCGGTTGTGACTTTTATTTAGGTTAACAAACTACAAACCAGAAACCACGATCTTGAAAGAAACGAGGTTTTGTGGAGTAGCCATTTTACCACGGGATTTTTATAAATGATGCTACTGATACGCTTATAAACCTCAAGTTTTTCTAATACCTACTCACATTTAGAAGTTTTGTAAAAAATAGCGTGCTAGACTTTATTTTATGTTTGTCTATCGCGAAACTTCACAAACGTTAACAGTGAACTGAAAACATCAAAAATCGCTACTAAATGTTTGAGGATAACATATTTTTGTACTTTTTGATGATCGGACCCATGCCAGTTTTCGAAGGATAGTAGCAAGAATTTTACTAAAACCATTAAGACCCCTTAGATCACTCGTGTCAAAGGTACTCATATGACAGCTGAGATTGAGGGTTCACTTGGGTTTGAAAGCTTGAGGGATCGTTACATTCCTAAGCTATCGAGCGACGCTAAGCGACCCGCATACCCGTGTGTTCGGCCGGCACTGGGCGGTATGTATACCTATATTCCTACAGGTCCAGTATATGTACCTACAGGGCATAAGCATTTATACAGAAGGCATAAATTGACAAACAAAACATACAACGCCCGTAATTACACGCCTAATAGTGCCACTCCTCATATTAACACATCGTGTGTAATCTAGAGTCATATGAATAAACAATATTAATTGCCAACATATAGGTAACAAACTGACATGACGTGGCTTATTCGCCGCCAAACTATTCGCCCTTATGAGTTGGTGACGTGTGACGAGGCACACCCTGTATTTAGCCTCACCCTATAATTTAGACAGTTATTAAAAAACGTTGGTATGTACTTGAAAACGAAGTACTTTTTGTTTATTCTAGTTTCAACAACGAGTTTTTTTACTATTTGTTCATACCAAGTTTTTAAGGGTCGAATTCAGAAGCAAATGTATTTCAGTAATAACGTGTGCTACTAAAAGGCTAAATTAAAATCAAGTTCATCATCTTATAGCCTTGTCTGGTCCACTGCTAGACTGGCCTGTCTTGACGTGCTCAAAAGCGTTGTAATTGCATGAAGACTTGAAGAGGATATAATCTAGTACACCACGCTGACCAGATAGGTTGGCATGTTCAATTTTCTGTCTCTTCCGCAAGATACTATTTGCTTCGTGTTTTTCTTTAGGCGCCTATTACGACACTCACTGAATGATATGGCGTAATTACACTTTGCATTCTAAATCTTTCACCACTGAAAAGTTGAGAGGATCAATGAGAAGTCAATTTGGAGAGCTTGTCCTATACAGGGTGTTTAGTAATTCGACTACTATTCCTTATAGGAGGTTATACTTGAGGTCATTTGCAACAAATTCAGCTAAGGGTCCAAAATTGACGGTTTCTGAGATATCGAACTTTAAACCTTTCTTTAAAATTTTCTACCTTGTCATCAAAATAATCGAAATTAAAAAAAACTTTCTTAACTTTTATCTCTAAATTGTAACTTTTTTTAAAGCTTGTTAACTACCAATTGATATAAATAAAAAAAATCAGTTAAAATATCTAAGATTTTATATTTCTGATTTATTTCTGGAAAACTTTATATTTCTGGATGATTTTCTAAAAATGAAATCATTTTTATTAAAAAAATATGTGCTACACTTGACGTGCAAATTAATTAAAAACATCAAGAGTTCATTACCTTTCCATAATGTTACAATCATAGTCCACTTTTGTAACAGTGAAACAATTACGAGCCGGTTTCTTAACTCAAACAGTAGATTTCTTACGTTAAAATTCGCACATACTTGATTTTTCAGACCAAATAATGTATATATTTTTTTAGTTTTCCCCTATTTTACGAACCAACGGCCAATGTGTCTACATTATAAATATCACAAGATTAGATTTGACGTTTACTATCCGTTTAAGTATTTCCTTATAGAGCTCAATACGGTCCCTGGTTACCTTCATTTGCAATTATAATCAGAACACAAGGACGCCTGTAAAGTTGTCTTGCGAGAGAGTTTATGTTTGATGTATTGACAGAATTTGGCTAGGATCATCACAAGGTTTTATTGATTTTATATTTTATGACGTTTTGGGGTAAGGATGCAAACATTCTATGGCGAATGGATGCGAATGAAAGCATTGGGTCGATATAGACCGACCCAATGCTTTCATTCGCATCCAGAAGTGTTTCTCTTTCGGTTGACTTAATGACAATGCAAATATGTATGTAAAGAAGTAGACACGGTGGTGTGCGTGTGTATCTGATACGCATGCGAGCGGCAAAGTGTTGGAAGATATGAACCACGCGAGTTGTCATACTTGGCTACCATAATACTCACAGCGAAGGGAAAACAAGTATGAAAATTACAAAGCGCTGTGTTGCGAGCGAATCACACGCAAGCCAACAGCATGCGGGTGCAAACAGGCGGCACTACTATTTCACTAAACATCTGCCAGGATATTTCTTCATTAATTCAACTGTACCAAGTTACATCTAACTGCCTCGTTAGGAAGTGTTTGCTTGCGGCATGAGTTTGCTATTAAGTTTGCCGCCTATTGTGAGATCCCTTGATCAGTTAGAGTTGTCAAAGTTTCTTACTAAGAAATTTCGATAACGACATGGAGTTTGCCAATATGGTAAATAAACGGTAATGGATGTGTAAAACTCAAACTTCTTCGAAACAAATAAAGAGCTTACATATAGCTGAGTACAGCTACACATTATACTAAATCAAATTAGATTGCTTTTGGCTTAAATAAAATTATAATAGAATGGACTAACTAGACTGGGGAAGCACTACCCGCTCACAAAATATCGACATAAGTAACAGTACTTATACTGTTGCGTTTGGTTTGGTGAGTGAGATTGCCGGAGGCCCCATCCCCTTTTTCTCCTCCCTCATTCCGCTCCGCCTATTCCTTTTTTCATCCTAAAGGAGGGCAACGCACTTGTAATTCCACTGGGAGACGTCCATTGGCGGCGTTAACCGCTTACTATCAGTCGCCTTTTACATAAATATATGCTAGTGCGCTCGCGGCGCCGGAGCCTACTCGCCGCACCGCAGGTATGAACCCGCACCGCGCAGTACGCGCCTACTAGTTACTCAGGCCCTCACACTGCTCAATAATATTTTTGGAAAATATCCGGATGTTGAAATATTTGTCACCAAATTGTATATCTTTTTAATTATATGTAAATTTTTTTTTGGAAATGACTATGAATATTATAAAATAAGCTAATGGGGCATGTTACATTGTCAATAATATCACGATACCGTGGTAATATTGATGGTGTAATAGGCTGTATCGCGGTATCGTGATAATATCACAAATTATTCTAACATCTTGAAATCCGCGATACTCAGGGGGCGGGGCTTCAATATTATTGAAATGTAAGCGCATCGAGATATTTTTCTGTCAGTATGCGTTCGCAGCAATGGCGAAACGACGTCAAAGTTGTGACGATTCGTATGTCCTTTGTCAAAGTGACGATGACGAATTACGCTCCATCGTTGATGCAGGAGGTAAAAATGATCTGGAGGAACTACCTAATTCTTCTTTATGAAACATAACCGTCCTTGTGGAACCCAAAAGATAAAAATTAATTAAATAAAATTAATAAAAATGTAGACTTCGGCAAGATGTTGTTGTTGTTACTGAGTGTTAGTATACAAACATATTACATAGTCTCACGCCTATAACCTCGAAGAGGTAGGCAGAGGTGTATTTTTACACCCACTTTTCGCCAGATATACTTTAATCCCACGTAATAAGTGGCGAGCCTATTGCCGTACCGGGCTCATTTCCAGACTCCGTGCTGCTACTGAGAATTTCGTTATAGAAAAACCCAATAACACTGCCCGACCCAGGAATCGAACCCGGGACCTCCCGATCCCACGCGCACATTTATGCAGCGAGACCAACGAGGCAGTCGTATAGGGTTTGATGTCGAGTTTTCCGTCTCTACGCAAAGATGGTATTTGGATCGTGTTATCCCTTAGTCGCCTCTTACGACACCCACGGAAAGATAGGGGGTGGTGAGTTGGTGACACTTGTATTCTATGCCGTTAACCACACGGCTAACTGTAGTCTGTAAGCAAATGTGTATATTGATTTCGTTTTGAAATCCAGTCTTTTACCCAACACTTCCTGTTTTTGCGCTTAGTTTTTAATGCGCATACGCGTATTATTGCTATAGCGGCATTCCTTTTAGAATCCATGTTCTTTATAAAATTTGTTCAAATTTAATGTTGCACTAAACACTACTTTCTCTAGTAGTTTCAAACGCGTACTGATGATGATATTATTGATAATATAATAGCCCATGTCAATACTTGTGATATCGCGATACTAGGATCATGATAATATTGACAAGTGTAACATGCCCCAATATTATGTACCTACCTAAATGTAATGGCTTACTACACGTTTTGAGCAACTATAAGTGTACTGAGCAGTTGTATTAAATAAATAAATAAATAAAAAAGGTATGGATTCTAAACGGTGATAAGATCGTGAGGAATTTGCGTATGTGATCTCTCACATATATTTATCTCTATGGTGTTCTCGAAAGCATTTGTGTAGTATCCCCATCTGCACTTGGCCAACTTGATGGACTGTGATCTAAAACTTTAAATCTTCTTGTCAAGTTAGTCGTGTCCAGCAGTGGCACAGTTTATTTACCTACATGGTTGCTATTGTTATTATTATATTTTGTTATACTTATTACTTAACAATTACTTAACATTTTAATGAATGTTTCAGTGGCGTGAAACTGCTATCGAAGCTGGTCAATATATATCAATAATATTTAATTTTCCAATAAAGTCTTGCCGTATCTGAAAATCTTATCCAAGAAGCCAATATCGGAAATGTTAACGGTAGGTACTTCGGTTGTCTAGTACAAGCGAGATATTAGTTACTTGTATTCAGCTTACAGGGTCTATTCGATGTAAACTATATTGTATATTATAATGATGGTTTAATACACAAAATCATGTTAGCTTTATGCGAAGTCTGATGTTACAGCTGTTCCTATGATTCTTGATATTGTTACAGAAGTTGGTAAATTGCTACTGATCAGTCGGTTTATTTGTTACTAGCTGATCCCGCGGTTATATCCTCGTTATATAAGGCTACTACTCCGTACCCGTGGCTCATAGCATGACGTTAGATAGCCTATAGCTTTCCTCGATAAATTGGCTATCGGACAAAAGACAGATTTTTCAAATCGTATCAGTAGTTCCTGACATTATTGCATTTAACCAAACAAACAAATCGTTCAACTTTATTATACTAGCATAGATAAGACAAGACTTTTTATTTTCTTCTTCAAAATATTTTGACACATAATAGGCTCAAATGCCGTGTACGTAAAACAATATAGTCCGGTCAAATTAGACAAAAAACAGGGTTAAGGTTACAGTAATAAGCACCAAGCTGAAAATTTTTAAGATTGTTTAAAACACCATTTATAAATGAAATATAAAAAGTCCTCATCGATCCGAGCCCTGGAAAAATAATTACACGGGGTCAAAAGTTACCAAAATGGGATTTGCCGGATTTTCATCCAAACGGTAAGTTTTGTTGTAAAATTGGCCCAGACAAAAATTGTGGATCTGATAATTAATATCTATAAAAATCATATTCTTTTTTTAGATTTATGTCTCTCTTATTCCAAAAGTTAGATTGGAAGGACGCTCATTTTACCACTTTGGAAGCGCCCATCTTTCAAACCATTGACTTTGAGAAACAATAGTGGAACCTCAATTTAATTTTTAAAGATCTTTCTATAGACACCGCACATGTATGTATGTATATAACAGACGAATAAAAAAATCTTATTAATCTTATTATCTGTTCCATGTATGGAGAGTCCACCTTAATTTTCTATATTTTTTTACTTTTGCATAAAATTTTTGAAGCGGTTTACATAATGCCTCTACCCACTAATTTACAGTGCTATGAAACCCTAGAAAACGCGTTAAGTACAATACTTTACTTCAAATGTGGCGTGGAAACGTGTGCATTCATACTCTTTTAACTTTTTTTAATCGTTTTATTTCAAAAACGGTTGCTCTTAGGAAAAAATATCTAGACATTTTTTAGAGATAATTATCTAATTTTCAATTTTTGTTCATCAAGTTTTACGATAAAAATTACCGTTTTGCTGAAAATCGTGAAAACCCCGTTTTTGTGACTTTTGAACCCATGTAATTTTTTTCCAGGTGTCGGATCGATGAGGACTTTTCAGATTTCATTTAATATGATAATATTTTGAACAATCCTATAAATTTTCAGCTGGGTGCGAATTATTGCAACTTCTTTTTTAAACTTTTATTTAAAACTATAAAAAAATAATTGTTTATACGATCTTAAATAAACAAGAATTTTCAATTTTATTGAACTACTCATGACATGACATGACTGAGACTCTAAAAAAGGTTGTAGAATGGTTGAGGTGTAACAATCTTATTATAAATTTTGAGAAAACGTGTGTAATTACATTTAGAAATAGAAAAAAATCTTTAAATAAAATGTATGTGCAATTTTAATTTGTTTTAAGGTATTTATCTTGACTCTAATTTTTACTGGAAAATTCACGTGGAAAGTGTTTGCACTAAACTTAACAAATTCGCCTATGTACTTTATATGCTGAGAACAGTCTTAAATCAGTCTGCTGTATTTACTACTTATTATGGGTATGTAACGTCGATTTTGAGATTTGGTGTCATATATTGGGGTAACTTAGTAAACAAGGAACCTGTATTTAAGGCCAAGAAAATGTTTGCGATCTATATGTGACATTAAGACTACTGATTCCTGTAAACCCTATTTTGTAAATATCAAAATGTTGACACTGGCGTGTGGTATCTGTGTTTGTACATACTCATAAGGCTTTGTTTGAAAGATTAAAGAGTAAGCGACTAAACAATAAAATTTTCTATCCACAGAACAGTACATCACAAATAAATTAGAGTACCTATACTTTGCATGGCACCTCGAGTCTACAATCATCACCAAAATATGTAACAGACAGTGCTAGCATAGATATCTTTAAGTATAAATTAAAAAAAATACTGACTAATAAGGCTTACTAGCTTTTTATTATTATATAAGCAGCGATAGCCTAGTGGAGACACCGACAGACTGCCACGCAGAGGGTCCGGGTTCGAATCCACGGCGCGCACCAATGACTTTTCGGAGTTATGTGCGTATTTAATTGTTAATTATCGCTTGCTAAACGGTGAAGGAAAATATCGTGAGGAAACCTGCATGTCTGAAGGTTCTCCATAATATTCTCGAAAGACATGTGAAGTCAGCCAACGCGCACTAGGCCAGCGTGGTGGACTATGGCCTTACCCTTCTCATAGAGAGAAGAGGCCTGGGCCCAGTAGTGGGACAGTTTATATACAGGGCTGATGAAGGCTTATTATACTATTCAAGAATATTTAAATGAAAAATTTAATTAATTTGATGACTTATATAATAGACCCCTATTATATAAGTCATCAAATTAATAGCATAGGGTTCCCACCAAGAACTTAGGGTCCCAAGCCAACCTCACCTGCAAGTGGTGCACCTGCCGATCAACGGACGAGGCTCTGGCAAACAAAATATCCCGATAAGCGGCAATAGGCTCGCCACCTATTACGTGGGATCAAAACACTGGCGAAAAGTGGGCGTTTAATATGGCCTCTGCCTACCCCTTCGGGGAAAAAGACGTGAGTCTATGTATGTATGTACTTATATAATAATGATTAACGCTAATGAATTTAAATTTTTACGTAATAGGGTATTTGACTAAAAAAAACGAATTAGTCCGTGAGATAGATTTCCAAAAAATATTGGACACGTATATTTTCTTTAGTCGCGTAAACAAAGAATTAAGACGACAAACTTCGCTGAAAACTCGTGTGACGTCACTTGCCAGTACACTTTTTACTGGCAAGTGACGTTACAAGCCCCCACTCTTATACGTTTCTCCATCTTTGATGCGTTTTATCTTCCTTATTTTTTACTGTATCAATAAAACAAAAAATACGTAACCAATATTTTTCGATAATCTAACTGACGGACTAATTAGATTTTTTTAGTCAAATACCCTATTAGCAAAATATTTACATTGTCTAAATTCTAATTTCACTGACTTGTTTTAATCGCATCATGGCAAAAACTAAGTCTGATAATCCTATAAATATAATTGCACGCTTGACAAGCTGAATTTAGCCGAACCACTGTATTTTTCCATCCATGTACTTTCACCTATATTCACAATAAACGATTTGAATTTGAATTTACTGTTTACATAATTATTTCGTGGTCTTATGATATAATCACTCGATCAATTCAAAACAATTTCTTCTAACAAAACCGAATATTTACGTCATCATTATAACCCTCATTTTCGGGGAGATGGGCCTTGTTAGCCTTGGTTGGCTACCTGTCTAGGAGAAGGAAAACTCCGAAATGAAACCAAACGTTCGGGGAGATGGGCCTCGTTAGCCTCGGTTGGCAACCTGTCTAGGAGAAGGAAAACTCCGAAATTAAACCAACTTTCAGGGAGCATACCCGACACAAAACCCCGATCTAAGGTGTAAACCGACCCGTGCCGAGGGATTCGTGGCCAGAGGGCAAGCTGGTCTCAAACGGAGGGTGCCTGTGTTGGTGGTCACAGGGCACAGCTAGGATTCCATCTTACCCCCGTACAGGGCTCTGCGGGGATGGACCTTTTAAATCCCTATTACTCGTGGGAACGCTATGAGGACAGACATTAATTATTCTTCAAATGGCGGCGACACGGTTCGCAACCTGTCACGTCTCGTTTCCCGCGAGGGCGAAAAGCGGCCTACGGAAAGCCGATTTGCAACATTGAATGTTGGCGGTGGAATGGACGGAAAATTGGATGAAGTATGCCAGATGATGGATGATAGAAAGATTGATGTTCTGTGTGTGAATGAAACGAAAAAGAAAGGATGTGACACTACAAAGCATGGCCGCTACACGGCGTATTGGTCCGGAGTAGATAGTACCACCAGAGCCTGCAAGGGAGTTGGCTTAATACTGTCTGCGCGAATAAATGAGTGCGTAAAAGAGTTTGAATGTGTAAATGCAAGGCTACTGTGGATGAGAATGAAAGTAGGACTTACTCGTCTTCTTATTGTAGGGGTTTACGCCCCGGTCAATATAGTAACGGGTATGTTACAACAAGAAAAAGACGAAAGGCAGGAGTTTTGGGAGAGTTTAAGAGAGATTCTGAGGACCTGTAAGGATAACGAGAGATTGATTTTGTTAGGTGATTTCAATGGATGGGTGGGAGTAAAGCGAGATAGATTTGAAAGGGTTTTAGGTGGATTCGGTGATAAGAGTGTGAACGAAAATGGAAAAGAACTGCTTGAGGTTTGTTTGGAGTGAAGCCTTTGTGTGACAAACACCATGTTTGATCACAAAAGGATACATTTGTATACACGTGAGGCGAAAAATGTTAGAAGAAGTATGATTGATTTTGTAATAGTAGATGAACGACTGAGAAAGAATGTGTTGGATACGAGAGTTTTTGGAGGGATCGGCATCCATACAGACCACTTTTTAGTGTTAAGCCGGATAAGTGGGCTCTTTAAAGGATGGCGACACCGAGAAAATAATCAAGAGAGGGTCTTGGAAAGAATAAAAGTAGAAAATCTGCAAGAGAAAGATGGGAAAGATGAGTATGAACGAAGATTGATAGCAAGATTTGAGAGGTTCGATGGCATAAATGATATGGAAGAGTTATGGCATTCCTTTAAAAAAGAGGTAGTATGTGTAGCGTCTGAAGTATGTGGTGTGATCAAGAGAAGGAAACTACGAAAGGTTAAGAATACATGGTGGGACAAGGATGTACAATAAGCAGTGTCAGAGAAGAAGAAAGTTTGGTTAGATTTGTTGGCTGCCAAAGCAATTGAAAGAATGGTAAAAGCATCGAGTGATGACATAGATGAAGCAAGAAAGGAGTTTGTTAGGTCTAAAAGAATAGTGAAATAAATGGTTAAAAGGAAAAAAAGGAAAAGAAAGATGAGTTTAATAGTAGATTATCTGACGAGTTTCGGAGAAACATTAAGTTTTTCTGGAAGTCCGTTCGTGCAGTTTGAGGAAAAACTCAATCCTCAGAATACACAGCAATCAGAGACAAGAATGGAAAGATACTGAATGGTGAATCGTGTGTGCTGAAGAGATGGAAAGAGTATTTTGAAGGATTATTTGAAAGAACGACGACAGAGACATCAACAGGTGAAATGAATGGTAATGATAGCAATGATGAAAGCGATATTGGCGTGGATGAAATTTTGAAGGCACTGGCCAGTATGCAATTAGGTAAGGCTGCAGGGTATGACAGGATTACAGTCGAAATGCTGAAGGCTGGACAGGGCATCATAGTTAGTCAGCTGCAGCGTTTATTCAACTTGTGCTGGAGCACCGGCCGAGTACCTGATGACTGGGCCACAGCAGTAGTTGTGCCTCTTTATAAAGGAAAAGGCTCGCAACAAGACTGCAAAAACTATAGAGGCATTAGCCTTCTCAGCATTGTTGGCAAATTGTATGCGAAGGTACTGATTGAAAGAGTTATGAAAGAAACCGACACGAAAATATGGGATGTACAAGCGGGATTCCGAAAGGGTATGGGGTGTACGGATCAAATCTTTTCCTTGCGATGCATAGCCGAGAAATTTTTGGCCAAAGGTCGAAAGGTCTACTGCGCATTCGTGGATTTGGAAAAGGCTTACGATAAAGTGGTGAGAAATGAAATGTGGTCGGTATTGTCGATGTATGGGGTGAACAGCAGCCTAATTCGAGCTCTGAAATCCCTTAATGAGGATTCTAGAGCTTGTGTGAGGATAAACGGGGCATACACTGACTGGTTTACCATCAACACAGGTGTTAGACAGGGATGTGTAGCGTCGCCGTGGCTTTTCAACCTCTTCATGGACAGTTGTTTGCAAGACTTGAAACATAGTGATTGTGGATTAAGGATGAATGAGTTACTTGTCAAATGCCTCCTTTATGCTGATGATCAGGTTATACTTGCGCCTTCAGCGGAGGAGTTGCAGGAGATGATAACAATTATGCATGGTGCGTTAGAGAGGAAAGGAATGAAAGTGAATGTAAGTAAAACGAAACATATGGTTTTTGAAAAGGAGGAATGGGTTACGGCTTGTAATGTTATGATCGATGGACAGCGAGTGGAGCAACTGAATGAGTTTGTATATTAAGGTACGCTGTTTACAAGAGATGGTAAGAATGTAGAAGATATTGAAAGAAGAGTTAATGCAGGTAATAGAGTGAATGGAGCTCTGAAGGCGTTTATGAATAGCCAAAACGTGTCCAAAAAGGCACGTTTGGCTGTGCATAGAGGGGTCTTAGTACCTACTCTTATGTATGGTAGTGATAGTTGGGTATGGCAGAAAAGTCATGAAAGGAGATGCTGTAGAAATGAGAGCACTGAGAAGTATTTGTGGTGTCTCTCTGACTGACAGAGTAAAGAATTGTGTGATAAGAGAGTGTTGTGGGATAAAAGAAGATGTAGTGACAAGCATCGAGAAAGGTATGCTAAGATGGTTTGGGCACGTGGAGAGGATGGATGACGAAAGACTGACCAAGCAGATATATAAGGCAAGTGTGGAAGGGACAGGACGAAGGGGAAGACCCAGGCGGACGTTCTCTGATCAGATTGGAGACATCCTACAAACAGGACAAGTGAGAAGTACCCTGAACAGAAGAGCATGCATGAGGAATCTGATGGGAGTGAATGAAGCAAGAGAGATATGTCTGGATCGTTGCAAATGGCGTTCCGTAGTCTCTGCCTACCCCTCCGGGAAACAGGCGTGAGTCTATGTATGTATGTATGTATGTATCATTATAACACTGGTCCCAAGTATTTTGGGGTCCAAATAAAATTATAGAATCATTATTATATTATTTTCAGCGGAGGAGTTGCAGGAGATGGTAACAATCATGCATGGTGCGTTAGAGAGGAAAGTAATAAAAGTGAATGTAAGTAAAACGAAATGCGTTACGGCTTGTAATGTTTTGATCGATGGACAGCAAGTGGAACAAGTGAATGAGTTTGTTTACTTAGGTACGTTGTTTACAAGAAATGGTAAGAATGAAGAAGATATTGAAAGAAGAGTTAATGCAGGTAATAGTGTGAATGGAGCTCTGAAGTCGTTTATGAACAGTCAAAACATGTCCAAAAAGGCATGTTTGGCTGTGCATAGAGCCGTGTTAGTGCCTACCCTTATGTACGGTAGTGAAAGTTGGGTATGGCAGAAGAGACTTGAAAGTAGAATAAATGCTGTAGAAATGAGAGCACTGAGAAGAATGTGTGGCGTGTCTTTGACTGACAGAGTAAAGAATTGTGTGATACGAGAGTGGTGTGGGGTAAAAGAAGATGTAGTGACAAGCATCGAGAAAGGCATATTGAGATGGTTTGGGCACATGGAGAGGATGGATGACGAAAGACTGACAAAGAAGATATATAAGGTAAGTGGGAATGGGACAGGACGAAGAGGAAGACCTAGGCGGACGTTCTCTGACCAGATTGGAGACATCCTAAAAAAAGGACAGGTCAGAAGTACCCTAAACAGAAGAGCATGCATGAGAAACTTGATGGAAGTGAATGAAGCAAGAGAGGTAAGTCAGGATCGTTGTAAATGGCGTTCCGTAGTCTCTGCCTACCCCTGCGGGAAACAGGCGTGAGTCTATGTATGTATGTAAATAAAATTATTTAACCGAAAAGTTAGATCATTGATAAAAAATACTACTATATCATTTGAATTAAATGTGTTACCCACACGACCGATGTGATGGGTAGAAATAAAAACCGTAAAAAGCACATAGATTTATATCATATTACCAAATTGACACTTATTAACACTTTCATGGACAGTAAACGCCTATAATACGTGATAACAATAAAACTTCAATTGTGTCTCGTTTACTGTCCGTGAAAGTGTTAATGAAACACAATACTAGTAAACTATACCCATATTCCATGTTATCCAAGTACTCTAATGCATATTCTACACAAAAGCTTCTAAGGCGTCGCTTTAAAACAACCCAAACTCTTTAGTGTTTCAATAAAAGCTTAAGCTCTCAATCTTTCATAAAGCGATGACACACTTACTTTACTCCGACACTTCAAGAGCTGGTTTTCGCTTCATCGAGCTCATTTCTTTTTGCATAGTAAAGAGGTATTGAATTTACTAGTAAGCGAGTTCAGCAGAAAATAGTATATAAGTGAAGTAGTTCTATAAAATTCTGTTTAGGATATCATGCTGTCAGCGTTATGGTAAATTTCTTGAAAAATGTCGATTGAATATTTAACGGATTGAGGGTGTATGAAGGGTCATACGCCCTCAATACTTAATCATTTTTAGAGCGTCAAAAGTGTTTTCATCGAATCTCAGTATTTTCATATTTTTTGCTCTTTACTTGATTTCAAAATTTATTCTGTAATAGCTGCAATGTAAGTTTCAATTTAAAATTTGGATTTCGACTTTTGGATATATTTACATGAATATATCCAAACAACACAACTTAAACACATCAAACAAAATTTAAGCAGTTTTTATTTAATTTTAATGGTAAAATAGGTTAGCCGACAGCGTTGCGGAGGAATTTTTTGACGCCGTCGACGTCTATTTTGTTATTTTTATTTATTTCGTTTTATTGGTTTAGTTTAGGATAGTTTAGTTGCATAAGTAGTTTTATTCTGTTGTATATATGTTATTTGTTACTTGAATACTTATTATCCATTTTAATGGTTACATAATTAATCAACTGCGATGCATTAAGTCGATTTAGTACTGCAAAATATTGATTTTAATCAATGTACTTATATAATTATACTTGAAATATTTTTCTTTATATTTTGAAAAATAAATGCTATTAGGAGACTTTTTAGCGTGGGCTGAGTACATACTTTTTGGGCAAACACTGGCTTAAAATACATGGTGTATATATTAGAAGTATGTTGGGCTTAATGTAATACCTACGAGCTTAGTGAAATTCTAAAGAAAGTTTACCACCCAGGAAACTAAGATTAAAAGCACCCAATAGACTGGAAAATATTTGATTTACTGAATAATAATAATATCTAATAATATCGCGACACTATAGCGCATTAGGACCTAAGTATAAGTTCTTGAAACTTGTAAGTATATAGTTTCTTCTTTAAAACTGTACTTGGGTTAAGTATCACAGTTGAATACAAAAAGCACATTTCTCATATTACGTTCGTAGCTTGGTTTGCCTTTGAAATGGATAATAATTTTTCATTTAACATGATATTTGCGTTCTTTATTTGATAGGATGATTTTGTTTTTGTTTTAACAACCCTTGATGTGAAAGTAGGTGTCACTAACTACTTTCACACTAAGGGTTGTCATAGTCATTCTGCGACTACGGCTATTTCAACTCTTATTTTTAAAATAGTAAAGCGATTAAGACTGGCTACATAGTACCGACTCCTATTTTGTACTAAAGTGTTGAAGATAAAAGTGCCAAACCACAGCTCCTCATTTTGTAATCAAAGTGTCTCTGAAGATCTAGTTCATCAAAGCATTGCGTAGAGACACTAGCCTATTAATAAAAAAGTTAGAATCAGTTACCCTTTTAGCAATCAATGTATTATTGCAATTTGAGCTATAAGTACTTGGAGTCTAAAAGCATTCACGTACATCTGGCAATACTTCATTCACAATATTTCTCGCTCCCTACAAAGTTATTTCAAAGATCCTAAACCTGCCAAAACGGATTATCGTGTAATCTAATAAATATGAAGGACGGCAATCGAACCGAACCATTCATCCGTGTTTCCTGGCCCTACGGTGAGGTGACTCAACCCAATCAGTGAGAGAGTGACCTTAGTCTGTTTACATATTTCCTTCTTCATTACACCGTTCGCAAAGTTTTTATTGGTATATTACAAATACAAAAGTAACTAGAAAATATTGATTAGAATTAAGATCATGTTTTTTTAAGTGTTACATGCTTCTTTCAAGATCTACCGACCAGTCTTAATGGAACAGCTAAATTACATACACAATGTGTAACTGTACTGAATTAAATACACACCACAAATAATACATTGCCAGAAAAAACTAGTTTTAATAAATAAATACAGTAACAGCAAACCTAACACATTAAAAAGAACCCGCATATTAACATGTCAGCTTATAACACAACTGACGTGTACCGGTTGCGAAGTACGTAAAGACCTATCAAGAAATACAAAATCAAATTATTAAACATTAAAATTTCATACGTCTCTTTAACTTACAGTTACGCGCAAGAACGATTTATTCTAATAATGTCGAGTTACATTTACTCGAGTTTTGAAATCATGATCATAAGGGCTGACGTCCAGTGACGATAAGGTACGGCAAGAGATTTTTCTGTGACGAGGAAAAATATACTTTGATGCAAGGTAAGATAAATTGTCACTCTGAGTCTGTATGATTATTTTTGCTGATGATGTCATATTTTAATGGTCTCTGTCCATTTTGTAGTTTTTTTATAACTGTCTAATGTATATGTAGGTTAATACCAAGTATGAATGTAAATAACAAGACAACTCGAAACAAGTTGTGCCGAAATGGCTGGTAAATAAATTAATATAATATTGAGATTTTTCTTAATATTATATTAATTTATTTTTCTGTAAAAAACAGTTTCCATATCACTCCATCTTTGGATGCCAAGCCTTACAAGTTACAATTACAATAAAGCCAATTTAAACGAATGTTCTGTCACGGACTCGCTCGCGTTGAAAATCGTTTGCGATCGGGCCTTATTTAGCTGATTTGTGGCTGTCTAAAAGGTGGCTTTGAAAGTAATTTCGCCTAGTCAGTGTATAATTAGAGAATTTTTTGAAGAGACACATAGAAATTAGGTAATTGGAGGTGTTTGAGGACTATGTATTTCGGTATGCGACAAAAGACGGAAGTAGTCTCATTCATCATTCAAACGATCAACGATCGTTTGAATCGATCGTATTAGTGCTGTACTTCTCAATAATTAATGTAAATTTGACGAGTGTCGACAATTACCTAGTATTGAATTTGTTTTTAGTTCAAAATTTAATCCGAAAGCAGTAAAATTACAGCAGTTTATTGAATTTATTCTAAGTTTGCCTTAGAACTTTCCCTTCCAGAGGGCTTGAATAAAAGAAAATTCTTGATTGGAACGAAGACTGCAACTGTTTCACGATTGTAATACAATCGTGAGGAGCAGTAATTTAAAGAAACACACATATACACCACCATCGTTACGAAACACACACACAAAACATGTTATAAAAACTTTAAACTTATAAAAAAATGCAGGTAATTCCAGTAAATTATACATCGTAGTCGCACAGTCACCCTTCTGATTACTAAATTGCTGTGCCACGAAGCTTAATATTACGAAATTATTTCAAGTTAATTTCACGTAACCGACCATTCATTAATCTTGATAGACGTTATCGTTGTCGTTTCACTTTTGTAATTTCTATGGCCGAGTGAATTGAGGCGTAAAGCCTATAACAAATTTTGTAACTGTCGCGGTGTTTTGCTTACATTGGATATTTTGTACGGTGGATAGGGCATTATTTCCGACTGAGCAAGCAGTAGTTGTGTAATTGCGATATTTTCATAGAAATAGTTTTGGTGGTAGAGGTTTTCGGTTAATTATTTTCTTTGTTTTGAAGATTAGGTTGTAAAATTGAAATATCACATAATCGGCATTTAGCATTCTGAATCATAATAAAAAATTTAATAGATCTTTAACATGTTCATGATAATAATAACTACAAATTATCAACTATCTTAATATAGTTAATGTTAAAAGTGTTACATTTACTAATATTTAAGAGAAAGTAAGTACTTTAAGTACCTATGCAAACATTACATTACAATTAAGTATGTAAGATCTCACTCACTAAACTAGAAAATAGAGTACGTACTGTAACTGTCAAACTGTGATCAGAATAAATATGATATCCTAAAAAGCCCCTTACGTTGCAGACATCGTAGGTCTCTACATATTTTCATATTTTTTATCTCCTAGATTATATTACTGTTTTGGGTGTTGTTTCTAGATATCAACCAATTTTAAGATCCAACCACCGCCAATATCTTGTATTAAATGGGTACCTACTAGAATTGGACTTGTAATAATCAAAAGTTGGTAAGGTAATACGCCTTTACACAGAGGATAGAAACGTAATATTATTTTTCAAGAAAAAAGAAATACACCTATTGTTACATGCACCAATAAACATGTTACTCTTGTTTCCTCGCATTATCAGTCCCTTACCAATGCGACCAATTGTCAATAAGGCCTCGCAAAGCCATTTCGTTTAGGTAAACATCGAATACTTTAAGAAAAACCGTTCAGAAAGTAAAGGAAAGAAGTGTCATGCAAAACTCAGTCCCGGTAGGACTAAGTTCCATTTCGGATAAATGAAGTAAAAAGGGTTTTCCGTTCCCAAGAGTCGATGAACTTGGACACAAACATCGAAGGGTCTGAAAGCAACGAAATGTTATCTAAATTAAAATTTTCGGAGCACTTTGTACAAGAAATCGAATATGTTATTCAGAAACTGACAGCTGATGATAAAATCATGTGTGTGTGGATTTGCCAGCCTTATATACTCTTAAATGGGAAATATGTAATGACGGAATAAATGTTAAAGTTAGTCATATTATGTTCTGAATTTTTTTTTGTCAAAGTGTTTTGTGCTAACATTACTTTGAAGATGCCTATTTACTTTTCACGTATGAATAAAAACGAGCTGAGTGTGTGATGTGTATTTACTAAATGTAGCGGTGCTTTCAATGTTTATATTCAATTCGGTATCTTGCTGTATAATATTTTTGTCCTCAAGCGTTTATCTGCTTTTTATTTGGTGCGTTACCGTAAGCAGTACCGAAGTAGAAGACTTCTTGCATTACATTTTATGCCACAATTGTTAACAGTAAAATATCACTAAGGAGCATATTGTTAGTAACTTATCACCTGTAACGGGGCAAGATAAATGAATGGAACGATATAATACAAGGCGAATTACAAACTAATTTTGAATTACAAACTAAGTCGAAAGTTCATACAATCAACTTGTCGAACAACTGCTAGTAGTCACATTATACTGTGTATACCTATCAATATGACCAAATTGGGGACGTCTTGAACAACGGAAAGGTCCGAAGCTGCCGTAACTGGTGAGCGTGTATAAAAAGAGTAATGAGCGTAGAGGAAGCGCATAAGGTCTGTAAGTTTAGAAACAAGTGGCATTCTGTTGTCTCTGTCTACCCAAATGGAAAACGGCGTGTGCGTATGTATGTGCCTATCAAAATTAAAACACATTAAATACTTAAAAAGTTTAAAAACTTATCAACTTTTGATTTATTATCAACTACATCTCATCATCAATTTTCATTTACAAAATAATGATCGCGATAAGCTATCCGTGCTATTCTGTTACCTTCATTTAGACGTTCTCTAAGTAAATGAGCACTGCATGAAAATTAATGAAGTCACGCTTAAATAATTCATTCTGTAATATATTTCTATTTACTTCCGCGAACTTTATGGGTATGATAAATCTTGTCTTTATTAAAAATGTTTTGCGGAAAGTTTTGACGTGAAGACGAAACATTTGCATACTGATGCAAATTTATATTAATTATTTTGTGTTCTTAGTTTGCGTGGATGTAGTGAGGAAAATCTTGAACTAAATATATTAAAAAGAGTAATCAGTAAACCGATATTAACTGCAGATTATATTTTATGTTATTATAGTCGTAATACCTTCCGTGTGGTGACGGATTAAGAATACGGAATGTCACCACCCCATATCATCCCATGGGTGTCGTAAGAGCCGACAGAGGGAGCATATTATGCAGAGAACAGCACTGTAAGAGAAGGAAAACTTGATACAAACCCTATACCAACCCGTTTGGCCAGCGTGGTATAGTAGGCCAATTCCTCCTTTCAAAGGAGAGGCCTAGTCCAGCAGTGGACTTTTAAAGGCTGATGATAGAATACCTTTATTGGTGTTAACAATAGAATCGACTTGTTCATGTTTAATTTAAAGTGTTTAAACTGACGCAACAACTCAGTTTATTATTAAATTGTCTCCGCTTGTATGTCTACACTAGAACAGAGATGAAAAGAAGATTAGGAGGAAGAATTCACCTTAAAGATAAAGCATTATCTACATAAATACATACGTATACTCACGACCTTTTCCCGTCGGGGTAGGCAGAGACAACAGAACGCCACCTGCTCCTATCCTTACAAACCTCACGCGCTTCCTCTACACTTTTCATACATGCTCGCCGGTTTCGGGTATTTCGGACCTTTCCGTTTCTTAGGACGTCTCCAAGCATTAAATATCAATTAATTCATGCCCTGAGCATTTAATTATGTAAAAGTGTACTTTTGTGACTTTCGGTCAAAAGCCATACATACGTCTAAACAGAGATTTAAATCAGCTCCTTAACATTACTTCTTCAGCTAACTGAATTACTAAGAATCTCTTAGTTTATTATCAAAAAACCACCTCATAGTCTGCTATATAATATTATCAGAACTCATAAATATTTCTTACTAAATTACTATAACGGAGTGTCGTACTTATGCGCAGTAGATCTTTGTAAATTTAATAAATAATTTATTTGGTCACTGTCGAGATGAATTTATGTTAGAAGTTTCGGGTCATGAGTTTCAAGAGAGCAGATATTATAAATCATCTTCATACATATGAATTACCTACTTTTGTACACAATAAATGTATACCGAATGATAATCTCAAACAGATAAAAAAGTTCACAGAGCCATCGCGTCTGGAGCCCGACTAAATAAAATTGTTATAATAATGGTTAGTTATGTAGCCCAACTTAATTACGAAATTATTTCAAAATAAAGTTTTAATTTGTAATATTTATGAAACGTGTCTATTTCGCGTACTTATTTGCAAATACAGGTAAAGTACCTTACTTTTCCCTCGACATCTATGCATGGGTTACACCAGCCGTGCTCACGAGATGAAATAAAAGGTATGTGTACAAGTCGCGCTGGTTTAAAAGTGAAGGTTTTCCATTGGCACCAACATTTCCGCAGGGTTATACTAGCCGTGGTCAAGGGACAACTGTGACGATTTGATACCATGGCTATTACGTGTGCAAGCACACATTCATTGTATTGTTCTTCTATTGATGCCTTAAATTAAATGTTATCAAAGTTATATTTACTGCAACGGTAATACCAAAAGGAAGGGTAATACTTTAAGGAGTCTATAATAATTATATTAAGATATATTTTATTGAAGTATGTTTATTCAGTCACAAAACTTCTCATCATCAGAACTTACTATGCTATCAATCAAGTCTTGATGTAGTTCAGTAGAAAATAACACAATACGACTTCATGACTTCCAGTCTGATTAGGGCTGTTCATATCGAGAACGATCGAACGATCAGTGTCAAGAACTTTTGAAAGCCTGACCCAAACATAATTTCAACATTAAAATTAAATACGACTTCAACAAGCCACCTACATTAAATAAACGTGTCTTCAAAGTAACAACTTATTCTTACATTTCACACACTCGGGAACGGGTCCAAACTCAATCTATTTGAGTGAAATTTCACACTTTCAAAGCAAAAATTCCGCTGACAGCTCCCAAATTAAACACGAACTTTAAAAAAAACTAAAGGGAAATATCTCTCCGTATTTATTCCCGTCACGTAATCTATGTCTGCGATCAAAAATAATAACCTACTTATTCATACGCTGAGGCAATGCCCAAGAAGGATGACTGGCGGATTGCTGACTTTTACGTGTCTTGCTTAGAATGAAGAACATTCATAAATTTGTTTTCTACATACAACAGTATGATAGACAGCAATAGGTCGAACTTTTTAATAAAGGAGTCTACGGTATTGCCACTTTTGATTTGTGAATTTGTACACTGGAAGTTGTATTGTTCAAGGGAAACTATGATACAACAAACAAACAGACTACTCGACGCGCAACGTATTATGATTATTTGACTGTGGTATTATGTCTTTATACTGTGGTATTAGCGATGTCCCTACTTGAATCAGACCTTACTGAGTTACATAAGTAGGTACGCAACGTTACTTCGGCGCATCAATGGTGTAACTACATAAGTGCGTTTGTCATACAATCTTTACAGAAACATGAGCAAGCGCGATACAGACATATAGATACTCACTAATCGCTAAGGTACTAAACCAAACTGCGTGATTGATAGCAAGGCAACCTTGATGAAACTGAATACCTAATGCACAATTTGGGTTCAATCTGAGATTGAGCCTGCAGCGACGTCTTTCAAGCATCAACATAACATAACTTCGTGCCTTTATCGCTGAAGGGATAGACAGAGGTGTATTACACACCCACACTTCGCCAGTTATGTTTCGCCCCAATGTAATAGGGGGCGAGCCTATTGCCATCTTCCGCGCACATTGTTAAGCGAGCGATAATTAACATTTTTAATACACACATAACTTCGAAAAGTCAGAGGTGTGTGCCCGAGGTACCTGGGGATCGAACCCGAGACCATCGTCTCGGCAGTCCGTTGCATACTCCACTGGACTATCGCCGCTTCTATCTTTCAAGCACACCATGAAAATATCTATAAATGATGGTTTTCTAGACCTTGCCAAGGACTTTGATCTGGTACTATTTAATTTGTTTCTGGGTGAGTTGACAATAATTGTAACTGTAAAATCAATACTGCGGTAGTGATATAACAATTAGACTAATTGTGTTAGGTAGGTGGTACTCTTTATCGGGTTTGTAAAGGCTAGCATGCGGGGCATGATAGGGTTGTCTAAGCCCCTTCGTCCACAAGGCAACACAAGTTGTCGATAACTGACGATTTTAATCTCCCACGATGGGTGCCTGAGTTTGAACCTTTATGAATCTGTATTGTGGCAGTCAATAGGGTCTACAATCTATGATTAGTGGCGACTTGCGTCGCCGTGTGTGGGAAGGGCCTAACTTCAGCGAATCTTTTCAGCACATACCTTAATCAGCTGATAGTTGAGTTCAGCGCTAGCAATCTAGAACGTGTTTTAATCAACATTAAAATGTCTTCAAATTATAATACTAATTATTAACTTGTATATTTAGACACTAAATATATTAAATACTAGAGGATGCCCGCGGCTCCGCCCGCTTGAATTATACACTTAAAACTTCCTCAGCAATCATACTTTTGTTTGTTTTTCGTGTGAGTGTGTGGCCAATTCTAGTGTCGGAGTTTTTAGACCACCCGAAGGCCTCCGACATGGCCTAACGATCCTTATCCATAAACAAGAACCGGAACCGACAGCTTTACGTGCCCTTCGAAGCACGGTAGCGCCCAGATGTAAATGCCAAAACACGGTCACCCATCCATGTTGTGACCTGTGCAAGCGTTAAGCGTTTGCTTAACTTTACCGATCTGTTACGAACGGCGACTCAATTCTCGCTATGAGCGTTACAATATATACGATAACAATCATACTATATAATGGTGAAAACCATACAAAATTCCATTTTTGAGTTTTTGGTCAATCATGAATAGTAAAACTGTTAATAGGAATTATTTCTTCTATAGCGGTAGCTACATACAAAGCACGCAAGGGAAGCTTTCACTCGCCATTCGTATATAAACAAGTTCCAAAGTACTTCTGTCGGACTGCAGTCCACCGGGCTCGATCACCTAGCCTGGTGAGAATATCCTCCCTCTAGTTGGAGGAACACCACACCATATTCCTCTACAGTTCGATTCGGTCTCTAAACCTATAATAATATTCGTCCTCAAATTTACCAGTCATACTTATAATTCAGTAGATTCTTAGTTTGTCTACACACATTTACACGACTCATTTGCTCGTATAATTGAAGGTTCCATTACCATTTTGTCACGCTCGAGGCGTGTCCCTCGCGTTATTACACTAATGTGTTCTCTGTAACGTTTAAAAAAGGTTTTCTTCCTCTTACCATGCAATGTTCTAAACCACGGTCCTATTAAAATGTAATCATTGTTTTAATGGAATTTTGTAGAAAAGATTCTCGGGTAATAGGATTAGTAAAAGAGGTTTGTTAATGGTTGCCATGTGGAATAAATTTCAATCACGCTTGCTTGGCGTTTTATGAAGATCTTGTTTTCTGTGACCAAGTTTGTAATTGGTTTCGTGCTTGAAATATTTTCTGAGAATATTTTTTCTAAATATCCATATTGTGGTGTAATTTTTATATAATAATTCAGTAGACAGTTCTTGCTCTAAAAATACTTTTACGGATTCCTGGGATAAAGAAAAGGCGAAACGCTTTGACTTCTAAAGAAATGTACGCGGCACGGTATCCTAAAATTCTAACGTACAAAATACACGTGTATTTTTTAACTAAGACACACTTATATAAATAATATAATTAATGATATAAGTAAACATAGCACGGCCAGACAGAATATATCAACATGTTCATTAAAAATAAACATTAATTACGTATGTTTTTCAAACCGTAAAAGTTAGACATTTTCCGCTAATTGGATCCAAAACTTGGATCAAATATTTCACAAATAGGGTTTTATATGGGCACCAACATCAAAAAACACTTAACTCATAAATTAAAAGCAAACATGAAAGGTAAAATACCGGCATATTTCAATTTAATATAAAATATTAGTCCGAAAGTTGGCCGTCCATATCAGGACTGCAGTCTCCTAAATGAAATACCAAATGGTTTCCAGCAGTTAAGAGCTTTCAAACTTTGTACCACACAAGTTGTATAACGTCGTATTCATTTATGTTTTGGCCACTCAGCGCGCTGAATGCTGAAACTAGGTGTGTGGCAGCTCTATATTATGGCTTACCTAGTTAAAAGTTTATTTCTAAATTGCTCTCACACGCGACTTTGCTTAAAATTAGTATGGCATATGATTTTTGCAAACCTTCTGGATTATTCTACATATTATTTTGTCCTTGGTGATGAAGGTTTTAACTACATTTAAACTGTAGTAACACTTACGTCCGTCCGTGTGGTGACGGATTAAGAATACGGAATGTCACCACCCCATATCATCCCATGGGTGTCGTAAGAGCCGACAGAGGGAACATATTATGCAGAGAACAGCACTGTAAGAGAAGGAAAACTTGATACAAACCCTATACCAACCCGTTTGGCCAGCGTGGTATAGTAGGCCAATTCCTCCTTTCAAAGGAGAGGCCTGGCCCAGCAGTGGACTGTTAAAAGCTGGTGGTGATGATGAACACTTACGTAACAAGTCGTAAGAGCGTAATAGGGTAGTTTCCAGGGTCAAAATAATTACATTTTATTTAGTCCGTATTTTAGATTATAAAAAAATATTGGACACGTACTTATTTTTTCGATTAAATAAAAAATCACAATGATATAGCCCATTAAAGTTACGTGTGACGTCATCTAGTGCGAAAAAATGCAGCACGGCGTGACGTTATACGTAAATTTAATGAGCTATATCTTGGTCATTTTTGGTTTCATTTACAAATAAAAAAATATGTATCGCTTATTTTTGAATAATCTAAAGGACGGACTTATAATTTTTTTTTGTCAACTAGCCTATTATCTACATAAATAAAAATGAATCACCGAAATGTCTGTACGCGCATAACTTCCAAACCAAATTGGATAAATCTTTCTTTTATTTGTTGTCAGGACAAGGTTTGTATGAAAAAAAAAATGTAAAAAATTTAATAGCGGCGGCGGTACGAAATTTGCCGAAAATGATCCCGGAATAACATCAACGTGCTATGCCGTTTCAGCGTTGCACCAAGGCTAGTGGCACCCACGCCAAAATATTGAAGGATTGAGACACTTAATATACCTCTATACATAGATAGAATATACACTCGGTCATACATAGATAGCTGTTTGTATTATATATAATATGTGTAAAAGGCACAAAGGCACAATGTACACGTATCTTAGCTTCGAGCAACCTATATCTCGGCACTGTAAAAAGCGTCCGTAAACATGGCGCTTGACTTTACTTGGAGTTTGATTCACAATTTATTTTTTAATCTGTTGTTAATTTTATTCATGGCTATGGTTTGAATGCTATGATCAAAATAGACCATCATAGCATTCAAACCATAAGATGTGGGATGAAACACGAATTACACACAAATAAAACAGTATTCCAATTTCTTATTATTACTGTTTGCATTTTCGTTGAATTCTAGAATTAAATAGGAGTACAAAGAAAATTATTATCATGTATCGAAAGTTCACGCCAGGTATCTCGGATCGCTGCGTTGTGGCCTATTGTTGTAAGCTAACCAAGTCAGAATAATTTCTAATCGTCTGCGGGAATTTGGTTTTGCTTATCTGCTCGTACAGTTTGCATATATTATAAGATTTGAATCTTTATATAACTGACTTATATTAATTTATGACAGATGGGACCAACGGCTTCTCGTAGACAAGGCAGCTATTAGACGACTTAATTAAGAATTATCCATTTTTTTTTGTTGACCACGGTGGAAACTCTCATAATGAGCCATCTCAACTCGACGCCAACCCGGCCGTGAGTGTGATCGACCGAGCTTGGGACCGATGGAGGTGTGTAGAGGCTCTACCCTACAGGCGTTCGGGGCATACCCATTAAAACCACCGCGGTGTCCCTATGGGTCCCGTATGTTGGCAGGGTCACGCGATTCGCGGATAGCATACTTTTCGTTGGTGTTGTCGGGCTCCGTCTTCTTGGGAGGTGGCGCGGACACTACGCCCCCTTGCCTTTTGGCGGACGGGGGGCAGCTCCAGCGCTCGCCGTCCGCAGGCACTAAAACCCAGCGGCCGCAGAGGATTGGGAGGACGGCAACCTGACAACACCGCATCTCCTCTTCCTCTGCGGCCCCACCGGCACCGCAACGCAGCAAATGGTGCGCACCTATTTGGTCGCGAGAGATAGGGCTCGCGGCAATGCAACACCTACACGCCTCACCTCCCGCGACCTCGCCCGAATGCGAGGGACAGGCAGAACTGTCCCCCGCACCCGTACCCTTGGACGCATTCTACGCAGGCCTCACCCAAGCCCACTTGGAGCATCCATTCCCGGGATCCCGCTTAGCTTCACCGTGGGTGTCCAAGCCACGGTTACTGAGCCCCCCACCACGACAAGGTGGAGATCCTACGGTGGGAATTAAGAATTATAGTAAAAGTATGTCTAGTTAAAAATCTAATTTCTCCGAGACAGGTTTTTGAAGGAATTCGTTTCAAATAGTGTTCATATTTAACCTTCTAGAGAATGATTTTAAATCATCAGCTAAGACGATCTTAAAGTTTCACCTTTCTGATTATTCTAAAACTTCATCTCGTTTACCAGACGAAAGGTTTCACCCACGAAAACTCAATCTATATTATGTGGGCACTAGGTCACCTTGTATGAGAGTTCGAAATAACTTTGAAACCAGCCAGCCTTTTTGTAAGTCTTCCAATTTTTATCGGAGTCCTTGAATTGTTTTCGTATTTCATTTTCGTTTTGGCTGTTCTAGCTTTGCTGTGTTTTTTGTCGTTACGTCTTTTTTCTTAAGGGTAGAAAGCAATTTAAGGTTTACGACTTCTGTTGCTGCCTACATTGGCAACGAATACCTACGCATAGAAAAGGTTAGCCGGAATAACAGATTTTTCTCTTAAATCTTGTGGATAAATTCATAGAAAGAAATATTCGAGTTACTAGATACATACTCTTATGGCAAAAGGTCAAATCAATTTCAGAATCACATAATTCATTCAATCTCCCCGTATAATGTTATACGGATCATTACACAAAAGCAAACTCCATGTTTACTAATTAATGAAATTCTGTTAGCGTCTCGTTGTTTTTGCTTAGCGGAGTTCAATACCAAATTGCTCCCAGCACTGTTATTTCAATCTCAATTTATATTCACTACAGTACATAAATTCTTTGAACAGCGCAGTTCACGTAACTGTTCATGTTTTTCTTCAATTCCTAGCATCTCACCAGAGTTAGTTTTCACAATAAATCATTTACATACGTTGTATAACTTGCTGTTACCAATTCCTTAGTTTGAAACTACAGATGTCTGACTTAGTTCTACGGTTCTACGTAGTATGTAGATTTGTAGATGCGGACTGTTTCTCAAGACGTGCTTTATAGTATTTCTAGTTTATATATACGTCGTGTAGATATTCATGTAAGATTTCACTGTAAATTTGGGCAGATATTTGAGACTGATTTTAAACTTACTAAGGATTAGTTAAAGCCTTATTAATGTCACGAATATTATTATTAGAATAGGAGCAATATGAATTTATCCGACCTTAGTTTGGTGAAAACAAATCCACTAAAGTTGTTTTTGGCAACGATTTCAAAAACATTGACATAATAGACTGTAAGTCTGGCAATAAATCGTGTTGTCCTCGTCGCTGCCAATTTCGTGACAATGTGTTATAGTGATTTTAAATTGTCTTTTGGGTTATATGCCACGTATCTTAGCTTCGAGCAACCTATATCTCGGCACTGTAAAAAGCGTCCGTAAACATGGCGCTTGACTTTACTTGGAGTTTGATTCACAATTTATTTTTTAATCTGTTGTTAATTTTATTCATGGCTATGGTTTGAATGCTATGATCAAAATAGACCATCATAGCATTCAAACCATAAGATGTGGGATGAAACACGAATTACACACAAATAAAACAGTATTCCAATTTCTTATTATTACTGTTTGCATTTTCGTTGAATTCTAGAATTAAATAGGAGTACAAAGAAAATTATTATCATGTATCGAAAGTTCACGCCAGGTATCTCGCGAAGGCTGCTAACAAAACTGTTCTTCGTGTTTCGTAATTCGAGTAGGTGAGTTGGACCTAAATGACTTTACGGGCAAGTCTCACACACCTTACTTTTCCAGGCTCACGCTTGAACCAAAGATTGTCAGAGGTGACGACTGGCGATAAAAATTCCTACCGCTGGAAAAAAAAAACGCAAACAAATAACCTATTGATAAACTAATCAACTTACTAACCTCATCCACCACACACATTATTACATCACAAATAATCCATAACTTAATAAAACTAATCTCACCAATCTAACTTCCTAAGTTACAAGTTTTAATTACACGCCAACCAGAGCATCAATTCTGGTATCACAATCGATAAAAGTTACGCCCATAGAGGCTTGTATAATTTACTATGGAGGTAAACTTCGCTTTGTAGTCCCAAGGGATTGCTATCGCACCTTCTATGTTGTTTAATTAATTCCAAGTACTACTATGCTATGTGATATCATCTTTGGTATATTTTGGTGTTTGGTAATTAACCCAAATTTTAATGGCTGCGGAACACTTGATAAGTTCAAGACTTGCTGACAGATTGCGTCAAATATCGAACACAAAGAGCGTCGTTGATGCGTAAATATTGTATAAATAGGTATGATACTGGATATTTTATAAATATTTTAGGAAATTCAACCTCAGAATCTGCACTTGAGTTATTTGGAATGTTTACGCATTAAAGGTTCTGATATACATAAAGCTTATTAGTAATGTGCCCGGTGCGGCAATAGGCTCGCCCCCTATTACGTGGAACTAAAATAAATCTGGCTAAAAGTGGGTGTAGCAAAAGTCACTCTCCCCTTTTTTGGTGTCGGGTTGGAAAATCCTCATGGAGTCCCTCCGCCCTGGAGGAAGGGCGAAGGGGACTGCCAGACTCTTACTGACTAAAAACAGACCCGTGTTCCTCATGTACCCGTGTGTCGGATGGTCGGGTATCGTCGAAGCATTCGTCGCTACCCCGCCTGCCAGATGGTCAGGCGGGCCCCAAACAAAACCCCCTTGGCGGCGGATGAAAGTGTTGGGCTCCGCCGCCAAAACACCCAGCGGCCGCAGAGGATAGGGAGGACGGCAACCTGGCAACACCGCATCACCTCTTTCTCTGCGGCCCCACCGGGACGCAGCAATGGTGCGCAACCATTTGGTCGCGGGATATAGGGCGCGCCCGACTGCGAGGACAGACAGAACTGTCCCCCGTACCCGCACCTTTGGACGCATCCTGCGCAGGCCCCTCCAAGCGCACACGGAGCGACCACTCCCGGGATCTCTCTTAGCTTCACCGCGGGTGTCCAAGCCACGATTACTGAGCCCGTCCACTACGACATGGTGGAGATCCCACGGGGGGGAAAAGTACCTCTGCCTATCTCTTCGGGAATATAGGCGTGCGACTATGTTTGTATGTAACAAATTAGGGTACGATGGGTCTAACATATTATTATGTAATAAAAGTTCAATAAAGAAAAACATAAATTATAGTGGCTGTGGTGTTGTAGTTTCGGTGCAACAGAATGCTTTATATGATCACTAGACACCGCATAGCTTGTAGCCTATGTCACTCTCCGGCTTCTTAACTATCTCCATACTCAAAAGTTTTAGTATAATATTACTTTGTTGCGACGCGAATTAAGAACAAATAAATACACTTTTATATTTATAATATAAGTATGGATATGGGCAGTCGTAAGAATTAGATAAGTTATTTTGATGGTGTTTGTGGCTGTGATCATGTGGGTAAAAATTGATATGCCTAAAAAATCCTTTTTCTTGGATTTTATTTATTCTTAACATTAATAAATTGTGACACCATTTGTAGACACGGCTTGCAAAAGTATGCCTGAAACAAAGTTATTTTATTACTTTCTAGACACTTATGTACTGGTTTCGCTGTCTGAAAAAATGGTTATAATCTCAATTTCTGGGATCGGTAACTTTCGCCCAATACCGACGGTTCAGGCTTGGCTATTGTTTTAGGTTATAATATTTACCCACATTTATGTGGCCTAATTATGTATCAAAAGTTTTATGTTTAAAATTGCTGATGCAACGTTTTTATACAGCTGTTGTTTATGAAACAACAATATATATTGTTTCAGAGTCTTACATTTTATGAACAGTTACCATCCGCCATTTTTTTATTTTCTCACAGCCAGCCTTACTCTCCGATACACCAGTAAATGAGCTGTAGAGATTTTTAGTACGGTCAGTATATAACAACCATACTAAAATTCTTCGCTTCTTAATGGTACTTGATTCAAGCCTTACTTTGCTACAGAGATTTATAGGTACTTCAGAGTATATGCGTAAGCTCAACTATATTATATCGTGGGCCAAAAAAGGTTTTTAAAATGCTCCTACCAATATTCAGTATGTAGGTACTTATAGTGGCATTTTAGTTGCTTTTCCGTAAGAATTTACATAGTACAAAAAAGTGTAGAAAACAAGTAACGTTTTCACAAAGATACTCAACTACTGTTTTTGATTACGCAATAGGAACACAAATGTTTCCAAGTATTCATAAAAAATGCATATCAAATAATACTAATCAAATATCTTTTACAAAAATAAAACGTGTCCAGCTACATCCTGTTTGATGTAAGTTGTCAATCCCAGTAAAGTTGAAAAGAAGTTGAAACCTTTATTACTCTCTGCTTCCAAAACTTGGGTATCTTTATTATTTCATTTTTCTTCCACTTTAAAAAAGAAACAATAGCTAATTAAAGAAAAGAAAGAAAAGAAAGAAAGAAAAACTATTTATTTCCCACAGATACACACACAACAAAAAACAGGGTAAAAACGTTTAAACATATAAGTAAAAAATAAAAAATAAACGTGCGATCCGTGGAGAATTTGGTACGCACTCAGCATAATGCTCCACTGTGGTCCACAGGGCCCACAATAGAGCGCTGTTTTTCAGTGCGACCATTTGGTGTCGCACGGACGTAAAAATCAGCACAGAATTAAATTGCTACAGCAATGGAAATAAATAACAATAAGCAATGGTCTGGCTGAGCGCATCAGCAGAAATGGTAATGGCTAATTGTGATTCACAATATCTAACCATGGAATTTTTTTTTATGTTGATCAGAAATTGAAACTATCTCGGTCAGCATGATCCATTTGGGTAATCCTTGCGGCAATTTGCCATGAACCAGATTTTCCATATGCCAAATACCTCATAAGTAGGTATTTCTCTAAAATCTTTCAACGTACGACAGTAAACGAGCAAATGTATTATATATTAATCAAAACTTTTGTTATCCTTCACCAAAATAAACCTCACAAAGCAGTGAAATCCAATCGAGCAGTTTTAAAAATTCACACAAGTCTTTGATCCACCTAATTGGTGGTAACGAAGGATCAAGATGCCCAAAAACAATTACTCCATTTAAAATTTTATGCTGCGTAAACAAATTTAATATTTATACTTTTGACAGAGTAAGACCCAATTTCACGAGGGATCTCGAAGTGATGTAAAGAATTTCTCGTGTTGTTTTTGTTTTCTTTGATAATTTATGGTCAGATTCAAGCATTTAATATTTAAATTGTTTATTACAAGGGTGCCCGTTCGGCGTTTACGTAACTCGGTTCTATTTTTGCGTAGTGTCAAGATTCGTTATGTAAATATAATTTTTTCTTGGAAATGTGAATTTTGTAAAATAAGTAAAATATTTTTTGGATTCGATATATAAAACTTTATAGAATCGAAACTTTTAAACACTCGCGTTGCATGTTTAAGATATATTTATAGAATCGTTCAATATGAGAGCTAAGTTTTCCGTAGTAAACTAAGGATCTCTTAGTTTTGCCATGTACCTCCATCTGTCGGTGTGCGATTTATCTTACAAACGAAAATATTGAAATTTGGGAAAGTTTTCACCTTTTGTAAATGTGAAAACGTGTTTATTATATTCATCTTTATCAATAAGCTATATTTGCATTTGGTATGTGCTTATGTACGGCACTGTGTATGATCCAAAAACTGTTGGTTTGAGTCTGGATGTTAAAGAACGAGATCTGTTAGTTGAATCGTTGAAAATCCTGCGTTATACTGTATTAATAACAAGTGTAGACACTGTATAGATAATTTTTATTTTTTAACATTTTTGTGACTTTTGTCTCACTTTAATAAAAAAAATTGAGAATAATAAACGTTTTGTCCTTGACTTTTAAAATTATTTGGCTTTTATTTTGTATGTATGTTTGTATTTATGTATAATGTTTGTTTGTTACAGCGAGCCTGCTGAGCGGGTAGGATGCGGCGGCATGCACCGCATCGTGCTACTAATGGCGGTGCTCACACGGGCCATCGCCCCGCAAACCACCGGCTCAGGTGAAATATAACCACGTACAATATTGTAGCTTTGTTTATTGTGGTTTTTAGCCAGCTATGGGATAAATCATAGCTGCTGGAGTTTTTAATTGGGAGCGTGTCCTAACAGATTGGATATCATCGTAGTAAATCTGACATTTATGAATGTAAACCACAATAATTCGCAGTCCTCTGTAACAAATTAATGTGTATCAAAGTACCTATTAAAATATCGTACCCTTATCACGAATACATTGACAATAATCCCAAAGTCTTCATTGTCAACTAGTATCACCACTAATCCGAATGCGTCTCAACTTAGAGTATGATAAATGATTTCTATTGTTGCAATATAATTAGTCAATTGTTATTGTTGACGAATACGTTCGTAAAGCGATCTAGTGTTGTGAAACTAATTTGGCACTATTAATTGTATTAGATAAGTAATATTACTAATACTAGACACACATACGCAATATTGGATAGTATAGTTGTCATTTGGATAACATTTCGTGCATAAATACTTTATTCTTATGTTTCTTTGTTCTAATAATAGAAATCTAAATTAAGCTTTTTACCGACTAATAATGGAGCTTCATTAAATTACTAATTAAATTGGAAGATTTGTTCGTATCTCATTATTTATTTCAAATACCGACTAACGTTAAATAACTGACTCTACGTTAAATAAACTATTAATTTGAAGCAATCATTTCGTCTTATGCTTCTTTATTTAATGATTATGCAACGAATGTTATACGTTCATTGTATATGTTTATCACTTAATAAGGTACATACAATATCCCCTTCCTTTGATATTGCTTGTAAAATTACATTTTTTTATCTTCGAATTATGTTATCTTTGAGTAACATACCTAGTTATTCAAATATAAGTTAGCCAAACTTCAAATCTCATTTGACCTATGCCATCTGACAAACGGATCAAGCATTTATTTATTGTTGTCTCTTATAGGTGTGAAATATCGATATGTGTACCACCCATCAAGGACATTGACATGTTATATTGGCACTTCTCTGGACAGGCTTTCAATCATCTCAATAGGTTTCGATTCGAGAGGTCGTTTCCTGCAATCGAAGATATGATGGCTTGTGTAATTAATATAATTAAATTATTGTTTAAAGCATACAATATTGCTAGCCATCTATCATATGTATTGAAGAACGGACGACAGTCTCTCCACAAAATATATAATATTACGTCAAATCGGAGGTTCCATAATTAATCACATAATAATAAATTAGTCCATCATTGTTAAAGTTTAATTATAATAGTCATTTCAACTAATGTAATTATATAAAGTCTTTACACTGAATGCTTTTAAATAATTGATGTGGAAAACAGTATGACAAATAATTTAATTGAACTTCAATTGAAATATTAAACAGTTCTGAATCACGTATCTGGTCAGACTAGCGAGGAAAAGGGCCCAGGTCTCAAAGCTAAAGCCTTCCAAAATAAGGTTATCAATTGGATAAAACAAAGATATGTGGCACTTGCTTTCGTTTTTTATATATTAAAACTTGTGAATGCAGCTACGTCCGCGCTTTTACCCAATCCGGCCCAAAATTTCGGAGAATCCCTTCTTAGTGCACACATTCGCTCCTCAAGGAACATACCGAGCAAATTACAGCTACCCTCACCTGGTAATTTCAACTGTGCCTTATCTGTCACTCAGTCAGTGACGCAATAATTTTACATATACAGATTAAGGAACTTTGTGATTTGTTCGGTGGTGGTTACCCCGAAAACCTTCACTCCCTCCATAATCACCTCCTCCTTTGTCCACCTTCCCTTATTAGTCATAATCTCGCTACGACGACGGCGGAGGCAGCGATAGCCTAGTCAAGTGGAGATACCAATGGACTGATATGCACAGAGTATCGGATTCAAATACACGGCGCGCACCAATGACTTTTCGAAGTAATGCGCATATTAAATGGTTAATTGTCGCTAGCCCCGTGCCTCGGAGAGCACGTTAAACCGTCTGATATTTTGTCATATCTGGTTAGACCAGTAAGCGGACCTCGAGCTTCAAGGCGTTTAAGTCTTTGGTGCAACCGAGATAACGCTAGGACGATGATGATGACTCGCTGCGAAGACGGCACCCAATAAATTTAATGTTGACGTTGGCAATATTGCAGTTTTATCACCAGGGGAGACCGGGTTCTCCCCTACTCACCCTGCTTAATGAAACTATACTAGTAACATAAAAGTCACCTAGTGCAATCCTGGCGATGTAAATAAATAGTTACTTCAACTCATTTAAACTTTGTCTGACAATCTTTGTCACTCAACCGAGTAAACAAATCAAAGTTGCAAAACATTGATTCTCCTTCAATATTAACTTAAGAGACCGTAGATATAGCTTATGAACTTAATAATATAATGGACGTATGGTTGTTATTACTGAGTATATTAAAAATATTTTCTACATGCCAACGGCTCTTTACCAAATGAGAAATGAGCATCATAATTCAATAAACCTTTATAGTACCCATCTACTGATTACGTTTACAACTTAAAAGGATTTTATGATATTCGTGACTTTAAGCCAATCACTATATTAAATTTATAACATTATTTGTGATTTGATTTAGTAGCTTGATTGAATGTTTTCGTCGTACATCCGTAATCACAGGTTACGGATTCAAAATATTACTTAAATGAAAATGTATCAAAGTGGCTACTTTGCTAGGTATTTTACTACATGCCTATGTAGTAAAGAATTCAGCATAAAGGAGTTATCTAAAATGTTTTAGGTCTTAAATATTAGTTTATAACAGTGCCTCAAAACAAGTTTGTAACACAGTTAGTGTCATGTTCTCGCATGTACTGTCAAATCGTTAAATAGGGCAATTCAACAGTAGTCATATAACATTTAAAACAAAGGTTCTATAGCATATCAAAATATACGACTTATAAATAACTTACCCAGATGCCGTACTACTCTTTATATCTTTCCAAATGTACACTGAAAGCCTTTTGCCTTCCTTAGCTAAGTGTTATGCTACCGGAGTAAATGCAAAACTCCACAGCTGTCATCTTATTTGGCAAAATTCTTCAGCTAACCAATTTCTCTTCGTTAATTTATTAAATTTATAGACGCTGATATATTGAATTCAATGAAGTTACAGAAGCTAATTTTATAATGCTGATATCTTTTTAATAAAGTTTTATTTTCACAGGACCTCCAGGCACGGAATCCAGTAAAACACCAGCCTCCACAATGCCGACCCAGCCGCCAACAGTCTTTCGAAACCTCAGGGTCACGAGCAGACCCAGAAAACAAGGCATGAGGCAGGGGAAAGCTGACTCACCAATGTTGAACTACATATTTGACTCCTATGCGACTAGCAATAAGCATTTTCATGACAAGTAAGTACTTTAATGATAACGATGGAAAAGATATTATTCAACTTTTTTGCATGTACCATGCATCTTCTCTTTGATGCCTTTGTAAGTTCAACGCCGTGCAGAACGAGCAGACGTTATTGGTATGGTTTTCATAATTATCATCAGGATCGCAAGTTCATTGTGACTCTCCAACTCAATGACTATATTATTATTGATCTTGACATAATTTCCTGCCTGATGAATCGCCGTAATTTCTATTGACAAGGTACGGTATAGCTTTTGTTCACATTGTTATTTCGTAAGAAATTTTGATTCCACTATGGCTACTATTAAATTGCATGTTCAAAGCCCAGCATTACATAGATAGGCCTTCTTATTAACAAATAAGTATTAATTTTTTTTAAATCATACTACACAATTTGCCTGCAATAGAAAAAAATTCCAATTTGGGCATCACAGCGAAAATAAATAAATTAAATGGTGCTTCATTTGTAAAATTAATAAATCCTTTACAATTTGCATTCCCGTACTCCGAAATTCCTTGACCTAGTAAATTTGCATTCGCGAATCATAAGAACAAAATGGGTCGAGTAATTTAGTAAAACCATAACAGTCAGACCCAGATAGAAAGAGAAAAGATTTCACAAGGTTTCTATGGAAGTAGTCACACCCATAATAATATGCCTACTACTTAGTCATCAGATATACACTCTTGACACTCATAAATGCTAAATTCTTAGCGTCCGCACTTCATGCATTCAAAAATATAATATGTTGGTAAGTTGGAAAAGTTGTTCAGAGTTTTTAAACATAGGACTTATTAATTAGTCATTTTATAATGGACGCGATACGATACTTTGATTTAACCCTTCGTTTTGCTTGCATAAATCAATATTTGGCTCACGAACCTTTGTTTGTCTCTTAGTTTTTAGTTATTAGGTTAAAAGTTATGAGAATTCCTAGGATTTTATGAGAAAATTTTAACGAACAACATAAAAGTGAAAACGTGATAATATATATTATTTTGTCTTCTGCTTCATTTCAACGAGTTGGAAATATACTAACTGGGTATTTCTACTTTGCTAAAAGGTAAATATAAATGAGTATTTTAAATAGCTTTAGAAATAGACCTATGCCAATTTCTAAAGCTATTTAAACTACTACTCATTCTTATTACATATCGTCACGCCTTTTATCCCCGAAGGGGTAGGCAGACGTGTATTTCTACACCCACTTTTCGCCAGATATACTTTAGTCCCACGTAATAAGGGGCGAGCCTATTGCCGTACCGGGCACATTTCCAGACTCCGTGCTGCTACTGAGAATTTCGTGACAGAAAAACCCAATAACACTGCCCGACCCAGGAATCGAACCCGGAACCTCCCGATCCCACGCGCACATTTATGCTGCGAGACCAACGAGGCATTCTTATTATCCGTTACAAATACTTTTCAGAACTTATTTTGAGTCTAGAATAATTGGGTGCTTAAGAGTATAAAGTGATTTGCGATCTTAATTGCCTTTCAGATTAACTTTAAGAAAATTGATTTCGTTCAGATTCAGCCCAGAAAGAAAACCTCTACATTATTCAAATTTTACATTTAGGTCAAAAGACATATTTTAACATAGATGACTTGATAGAACAATTCTTCTGACTGTGTCGCATTTTTGACTTTATAATATGCTTTACTACAGTATCAAGGTGTTCAATTATGGTTTTAGTGGCTTTTATTATAAGCCACTAAACTGTAATTCTTTATCTTAACGTAAGACGATACTCATTATATAACTTGTGATTCTTAAAATTGTCATCATATCAGCTAAACGACGTCCACTGCTGGACATAGGCCTCCCCCAAGGTTCTCCACACAGACCGGTCTTGAGCCGCCCGCATCCAACCTCCTCCCGCGATCTTGACAAGATCGTCGGTCCACCTTGCGGGGGGCCTACCTCTGCTGCGTCGTCCGGTACGTGGCCGCCACTCCAGAACCTTTCTGCCCCAACGGCCATCGGTTCTTCGAGCTATGTGCCCTGCCCACTGCCACTTCAGCTTGGCTATCCGGAGAGCTATGTCGGCGACTTTGGTTCTACTGCGGATCTCCTCATTTCTGATTCGATCTCGCAGGGAAACTCCAAGCATAGCTCTCTCCATCGCCCTCTGAGTGACCTTGAGCCTTCTGATAAGGCCCATAGTGAGCGACCACGTCTCTGATCCGTAAGTCATCACTGGCAACACACACTGGTCAAAGACTTTCGTCTTGAGACACTGCGGGATATCGGACGAGAAGATATGTCGTAGCTTCCCGAACGCTGCCCAACCGAGTTGGATTCGACGATTGACCTCCTTCTCGAAATTGGATCTACCTAATTGGACTACTTGTCCCAGGTAGATATACTTGTCGACAACTTCGAGCGTAGAGTTCCCAACCTGAATAGGAGCAGGTACAACATGGACGTTCGACATGATTTTCGTCTTGTCTATGTTCATCTTAAGACCTACTTGTTGGGAGACTCTACAGAGGCCATCGAGCATTGTGCCTAGGTCTTCCATGGTCTCAGCCATGACTACGATATCGTCTGCAAATCGAAGGTGAGTGATGTACTCGCCGTTGATGTTGATGCCGAGTCCATTCCAGTCCAGAAGCTTGAAAACATCCTCCAGCGCAGTGGTAAACAGTTTCGGGGATATGACATCCCCCTGGCTCACCCCTCGCTGGAGTTGAATAGGTTTCGAACTCTGGTCCTGGAGGCGGACTGACATAGTGGCGTTTTCATACAAACACTTCAGCACTTCGATATATCGGTAGTCAATCCGGCACCGTTGGAGAGACTGTAGCATCGCCCAGGTTTCGATCGAATCGAAGGCTTTCTCATAGTCCACAAACGCCAAGCATAGGGGCTGGTTATACTCCTCGGACTTCTGTATAACCTGCCGCAGCGTATGTATGTGGTCTATGGTACTATAGCCTTTACGGAAACCGGCTTGTTCGGGAGGCTGGAAGTCGTCTAGCTTGCTCTCGAGACGATTCGTGATGACCCTCGAAAACAGCTTGTAGACGTAGCTCAGAAGTGTGATGGGTCTGTAATTCTTCAAGAGGTTTTTATCCCCTTTCTTAAAAAAAAGCACCACCACACCTCTGTGCCACGCCTGTGGCGTTTTACCCTCGAGAATGACGGAATTAAATAGCTTCCGGAGGGCTTCTCTAGCGGGTGCACCGCCGGCCTTCAGAAGCTCACTCGTAATTCCGTCATCACCCGGCGCCTTGTTGTTTTTAAGCTGTTTGAGAGCCACACTAATCTCGTGCATGCTGACGTCCGGGATATCTTCGGTATAGTGTCGGGTCAATCCAGCTCTAGGGTCTGACGCTGGAGTGCTTGCGGGTTGTTGCGTTGTCGTGTATAGCTGTCCATAGAACCTTTCGATCTCCTCCAAGAGCTCAGGCTTGGACGATACGATTCTGCCATCCTCCGTCTTCAGCTTTGTCAGCTGACTCTGCCCAACAGACAGATCCCTTTGGAACACTTTGGATCCCTTATTCCGCTCGATCGCCTCACGAACACATTTTGTGTTGTATTGGCGGAGATCGCGAGTCAGAGACTTAGAGATCTGTCTGTTGAGGTGCCGATATTTCGGCATGTCGTCGGAGGATAGCAGAACCATCTTGCGCCTTTCCTCTAACAGCTCGAGGGTCGGATCCGAGATCTTTTTGGTTCTCTGGCTTTTCTGGGGCTTAAAAAATTTAGCCTCTGTTGCATGGACAGCATCCACGAACCCGTTACTGTACACGTCCACATCTACGCATTCACCCAGGCATTCGAAACGGTTCTTGAGTTCGAGCTGAAAGCTCTCGGGATTTTGGATATGAACCGGTGCCGGTCGGAGCGTGGACTTTATCAACCTCGACCGTTCGAGGCTTGTACAGATATTCAATGTGCCTCTTACCATTCGGTGATCGCTCCCCACTTTAAGTGAATTGATCACGGAGACATCATTGAATATCTGCCACTTCGTCGTCATGATAAAGTCGATCTCATTTTTGGTTGCACCGTCTGGACTTACCCAGGTCCACTTGCGGCATTCTCGCTTCTTGAAGAAGGAATTCATCATATAGAGTCCTTCCTTCTCCATAAAGCTAGCCAGCAAGTGACCCCGGGAATTCCGATGCCCATAACCAAATGGCCCCACTCTCAGCTCATCACCGTCGCGTTTGCCCAGTTTCGCGTTAAAATCTCCCATGACCACGGTGTAATGGGTTTTGTAGCCATGTATAGCCCGAGATATGTTCCCGTACATGGCTTCCACCTCCTCATTGGGGTGCGACGAGGTCGGAGCGTATACCTGTATGACCTTCAGCGAATACCGCTTGGATATTCTGAGTATAAGGTACGCTACCCTGCTCGACACACTCCCGCTATTTACCACGTTGGTCACGAGAGATTTGTGGACGATGAACCCGACACCACCTTGGGACTGTTGGTCGCCCTCCCGGTAGAAGAGCAAGTTACCGGAATTGAGAACTATCGAGTCCTCCCCCTGTCTTCGGACTTCAGATAGGCCTATGATATCCCATCGCAACTTGCTCAATTCTTCTTCCAGCTCGACAATCTTCTCGTCGGTCCGCAGTGTGCGCGTGTTCAGTGTTGCCAGGGCCAATTGTCGTTGGTGGTGGTAGCCCGATCTCTTCCGGAGATTCTTCGCACCCCTTGCCCCGCCGTTACCATGGCCGCTACCATAACCAGGACTAGCGGGGCTGCCGGGGACTAGGGGCCGGTTTTTAATGGTGTGATTCATAATTGGGGGGATATGCCATAACCGCCACGCTTGGCAGGCGTATTGGCGATCGCAGTGGCGGAAGTTCTTAGTGCTGGACGCTGCTGCCCATCTAGCATCTCGGGATTTCCTTCCGCCAGGTTCGGATGGTTTGACCGCCATCTTTCGGTTGACTGCTTGCGCTGGGGGAGATATTATGACGAGTATCTACTCGTCAGAGTAACTCCCCCAGTGGGCGGTGGGGTCGTCACGTCCCGACGCCACAACTTAAAATTGTAAAGGGAATTTAAAAAGTGGCATAATAACGTGTTCAAGGTATGACGTTTTGGTATATATAAACATAGTATCTTCTACTATAGATTAATGAAAATCCCATCCCAACAGTCAAATAAGAACATATAGATAGGGTTAAATCTATGCTCTACGTGGATGTAGAAGCTAGTTGCGACGCAGCGGGCAAATTCTGTTCACTTGTTGACACATGCGCGATAATGCATTAGAATGTTCTGTCACTAATTCATACGATGCATTAAAGGTTTTCTGTTCTCTTCGTTCTGAGAGTTGGCATCCGCTTGATATTTTTCACGCTGACAGGCAAATTGTATTTAAAAAGATAGGTAGATGACTCGCAAGCGTAATTGGAAAATACTCCTGCCTACCCAGTTTGGAAAACAACTGTTACTAAATCATCAATTAAAGAACGTAAGCCCATTTCGGTCCTAAGAGGAAAATGGAAGCCATTCTGCTTCCAACTCGCATTAATATTCAAGAAAGTTTATTTTACAGAATTTTATATTCATGAAAATATTGCGTAGCAGTTTTCAAGGAGTCATAAAATGTGATATAAAATCACGTAGCTAAAACTCTTGGAAGTCTCCGAGGATTAAAACTACACTAGTTGAATTGCTGATTGAATATGTCTAGATTTTCAGTAAAGAGGTTATTGTGGAATATGATGAGTATTGTTTTGTGAAGCACATTTCCTTTTAATAAGTTTTTTATTAACAAATAGAAAAGTACTTTACGATTTCAACATGACTGTATGGACGTAGTTTATTAGTCTGTTGTTTCTTTGCATTAGAATCCCAGTGTGTGTGGCTCTCCTTTAAAGGCGTTCCAGAAATACACAATAAAACGAATAATATTTTCTTTTCCAAGAACATTGTTTACAACATAACATACAGATTGCATAGAAATACTAATACTATTATTACAGATTATTTCTTCTATAATTGTACATGGAGTCTATAGAGCCTCAAAATCACTAACCTGATCGAATAAAACATTTGGTGTTGTACCAAACACGTCCGCTTAAATACTGAACTAATTTTGGTAATACCGACCCCGGTATCTCATTTGTCGGCCCTAATGAAGATCCTTTTCAGCCCCAAGTCAAAGGCCTTTGTCACACCGTTTCGTATTAATCCATTTAGCCATAAGCCCGTGTTTTGTATTCGAAAATGATTGAGTTAAAACTTTGTTCTAAGTTAAAGTATTTGAAAACTAAAAACACAGGCTTAATTGCTTAAAATATTCAACTAAATATCAAATTGACTTTCTAAAATAACGATTTCAATTTAATAGTTTCTTAATACGTTGTGATAACTGAAATAAAAACTTGTGTGTTAATGAAATAAATATCAATCTCTGTACACATATGTAATGTCAGTACATCCGCAAAACATTTACTGCGGCTAGATGAGCAACCAAATTATGGCCGTTTTAACTTCAAATTAGGAGCTATTTCATTGCGGATTGACAGAATCTGTGCTGTGTTGGGGCATTATAATCATCAAAACTTAATAAGATTTCTCGTGTGAACTTGATCGCAACCTTTTTAAACCACTGGCGTATATACCGAAAAACAAGTTTCTTGGGCGCGACGATCTTGGTTATGTGACCTGGAAACAGGTCGTAAAACTCTACAGTGCGATTTATATCAGTTTTTATAGTCAGTTTCTGCTACCACCGTTATCAAGATTGTCAAGTCATCTAGTGCATGAGATTTTATACTCTATTAGAGGATGACCGCAGCTACGCCCGAACATATTTTTAATTTAACCGTTTCTGTCCGATCCCGTGTGAAATTCAGTTAATCTCTTCTTTTTGCATTCTTACGGTCCCCAAGGAAAACGTATGCCAAACTTCAATTTCTTGTACCTAATAGTTTTGGCTGTAGCTTGTCTGTCAGTCAGTCAGAAAATACAATACCTAATGCCAAACTCACACACGAGACCAATTGGTAGTTACTTCATTATGTACATTTCTATTAGTTGAAGAAGTAGAATGCCAAAACTTTTCTCTATTTGTTGTTTGTCTAGGATTAGTTTTATTACCTTAAAAGTTAGTCCACTAGTTAGAAACTTTCAAGGATTCTATTAGGCTCATGTAAGTGTAAACTTAGTACGTTTGTTGCTTGCTTAGTACAGAAAAACTAAAAGTAATAATACCAGTCCATTTTGTACTCGGAAAGTGATCTTCTAACAATGTGCTGAAATGGCCAATATAACACAATTCGCTTTATGAAAAATTTTGTTCACGTCGCGTCGTATACGAAAATTGAAAAGGAGACACTAACATTCAGAATTTTAAAAACTCACTGCGCATACAATCTATGATAGCGACACTGGAGAAAAACTTTTTACCGTAAATTTTATACATAGTCAGCTTGTGGCAAAGTGACGATTATACTAGTTAAACTAAATTTCACCCACGCCTTCACCCGCATGAATTATACGCCTTAAGCTTTCTCAGCAATCACACTAATAAATAGTGTGGTTACGAGTAGTCACTATCAAATTTATCCTGACACTGATCCAAAATAAACAATATGGCTATCTTATGAAATAGCCACGTTCTCCTTTTTGGAGGGAATAGGATTTTTGTGGTAAGACGGTCGGTTTGTGAAAAAGCGAATATTAGACCAAAAAGTTTAGTAGGATCAATGTGATGGACATTGATAGTGACGGCAAACACAAAATAATTATTAAATTCAAAACACAACGAAATTAGGTGACCTCTTCCCTGTCTACTTTGATGAGCTAAAATCTAGGTTATTCTTTATAAACCGTAATTCATGATAAAAAAGACTCGTATCCAATTTAAAAGTAGCTTTATTACGCTTAAACCACACACATCCATTTGTAGATTATACAAATTAAGCCAAACCTTACGCTCCGGTGTCAGCGCCGCCCATTTAATTTGCAAGCGTATCACGTCTATACAAAAGTTACCAGTTTGAATAAAATGAGCCTCGTCGGGTCACACTTTTTCTTTTGTAAAAAAATATTATATAGTATACATACACAAACGTCTCGACCTTACATATGTTAGAGCTGTTCCCTTTTGTAAATTAGACTCAGAATAATATCATAACTCTGTTTTTTATCCGACTGCGTGGCTCTTTTGCTTTGCTGTTATTTAGTTTGGCAATGGGAAAAAGATTCTTGCATTTTTGGTTCGTAGCGTTATTTTGAGCGTTGATTTTCCCGTTATATACGTGTGTGTGGTTACGTAACTTCGTTGAGTGTTATATTCTGATGTTGGAAACTTTATATTAAAGTCTTGTCTGTGATTTACGAGTGTGTAAGTTTATATTAAGGAGTTGACTTTGATTCATATGTAGCACAGAAGGGAATTAGCTTTGTTAAACCTTACTCAATTTGAGACTTGAAGTAGTGTCTGTATTCGATAGGTCGGGATAGGGTTTCCAAAGCTCATTAAAGGGCGTTGAGATGTTAACAACGGTACTAGTGGCTTACCTACCTGTTATCGCAGGAAGATGACTGGGATGTAACCTCGATATAACAGCCAAATAAAAAAAATGGCCGTGAGACATGACTAGCTGAATATGACAAAAATATACTGACAGAAGTCGGTCAATTAAACCAAAAGGAAAGTCTACGAGTTAGAAAGCGATAGTAATGTAATTACTATCATGCGCTAATTTATTACCATGAAATTCGTAACATATTATTCTGGGCTTGCCTTATACTTAATCCCTAGACACGCATATTTCCATAACTGTCATGTGTCACAAATGTAATTAAAAACATTCGTTAGTAACGAGTACAAACAATATTCCGTAAAAAATCACACAATGTTGTGCTGGTAGTAGAAATAGACAAGACAAACCAAGCAAAAATAACTTCTAGGACAGAAAATGAAAATAATTATAAAGTTTTCGTATTAATTAAATTTTATCATCTTCTTCTTCTTCTTGATGTACTTCTCCATTACTGAAGGTTGGCGGTCAGTTTTTTTATAATAATATAATAATAATGGTTTATTTGCTAAAACATGGTGAAATGGTTTTTACAAATGTTGTTGTTCACACATGTTTTGCCAAGTATGGCGTGCAAATATTATGTCAATTACAAGTAAGAAGATTAAATTAAATTATTATGGAATTAGAATAGAATTATATAATATTATGCATTAAATTGTAATATCTTTGTCATCCAGGTATCAAATGCAAATTCAAAGCGTTTATTGCGAACCAAGTGTACAAACATAGGTATTCGGTTACAATTATGGTGCTTAAAACTTAGTGCCTTTTACAAGCATTGCAATATTATCCAAACAAAAATTACAAAATAGAAATTCACTTATAATAATTGCAACTAATACTTATATTTAAACAATACTTATTAATAATTATACCAGTAGCTATTGTTAGGTTGTTTTATTTATAATAACAAGTATAATATGTCGCTTGCGCATACATACCTACAATTAAATTAATGATTAAAATAATGTCTAATATCATAATGTTTCAGTCTAGGTTGCTGGTCGTCATAGTAATTTATTTATTTTATGTTTAGTAATTAGGTTTGGTCAATTTTTATTTATTTTCTAGGTATTCTGCGATTGAATAGTAGCAGTTATTTATTAAATAGGTTCTGATTGACTTGTTGAATGAAGGTAGAGTAGTGGTGTCTTTGATGTATTTAGGTAACTATTTGTAAATTTTTACTGCCATGTAGTAAGGACTTTCGTTTAACATTTTTATGCGTGATGGTGGTAAGTGTAGCCTATCTTTATTGCGAGTGTTTATGTCGTGGACATCATGTTTTGTAGAGAAGGTATGGATGTTTTTATATACAAAGATACATATATCCAGTATATATATTGAGGTGAGTGTTAATATATTAAGCTTTAAAAAATACGGTTTGCAAGTCTCTGTATTATCTATTTCAGCAAGTATTCGAATACCTTTCTTTTGGATGATGAATTATTCTGCAATATTTACACTATTACCCCACAGCATGACGCCGTATCGTAACCATGAGTAGGCGTATGCGTAATACGCAGATAAAGCTGTTTCTAAATTGGTGCTGTATTTGATGTGGAAGAGAGCATATGTAAAACTTGACAGTTTAGATTTAATGTGTTCAATGTGGGATTTCCAATTGATATGTGTGTCTATATTTATTCCTAATAATCGAAATCAATCTACTTCATAACAAATTGTGTTTTCATAGATAATGGGTATGTCAAGGGGAGGTTTCTTGTATGACCAGAATTGCATTACTTTTGTTTTGTTTGAGTTAATTTCTAAATTATGGTTGGCAAGCCATTGTGTAATAGTTTTGAGTGTATTTTGGATTAAACTGTATTAAATTTTCTGATTAAATCTTGTAGGTTGTCACCATTTATTAAAATAGAAACGTCATCTGCAAATAGTACTGGAAGCGAGATTGTTGGATCTAATATTTTTGGCAAATCGTTGATATATATGAGGAACAATACGCACCCTAGTACACTTCCTTGCGGGATGGAATGAGTTAGCTGCCTCACTTGTGACCGCACGGATTTAATTTCTTTTTATTATTGTCAAAATGTTCAATTTGGATTATTTGCATTCTATTGTTTAAATAGGACCTAAACCACTCGTAAGCAGTGCCACGTATTCCGCAGCCGTAGATTTTCATCGTAATCGTTTAAGTTATAATCATTTTTATTCAATAAAAGTTTATACAATGTCTTTTTAAATGTCTTAATGGGTAAAAGACAATGAGCAGAAGTGGTCCAAATTTCCATCACTATTGGGGGCTATGTAAGCTTAAAGTTGACTAAATACCATACAATTTTGATTACAAGACGAAAAAATATATTCACTTAGAAAAAAGTTAAGACTGTTTTAAAAATACGTATTTTGAATTATTTAACCGTTAATTTTTTCGCACATAGCCACATTTCAAGCAGTAAAAACATGGTAGCAATGATGACGCATTCCCCCTGTGCTGTAATGCACTCAAATCGTCTGCAAAGTATACAATGATAACGTTAGCGCACCTACCCATATAAAAATGTAATACGGAACGGTTCGCAATCGTGCTAAAAGCTAAAAGTATTTTTAATATTTTTACATTTCGGAACCCGGGGATTGCTAGCGTCGACTCGTAGATAGAGACAGCATTAGTTTTGCCCCTTTCGCACTTAGGAAGCAATACGGTATACGCTGCGCCGACGACGTTGAAAGAAAACTGGTTTTTACCTAACTACCTGACCCAATCAACACATGTGTCCCACGCAGTCGTTCGTTTGCTTGCTTTCGGTGCGTACTGTGCATTTTCTGGTTATGTTTTCCCTGCGACTTTTGTGTACCTGATTTCTTCTGATTCCCTACTTTCGACCACGGCTATATCTCATCGGACTTTTTGTTATTGCTTTAAGTATCTGTGACAATGGAAGCGGAAAGAAGAAACTGCATAATGTTGCAATTATTAATTGTTTCAAAGAAGAAACTATCAGTTGCTATGCATATGTTACAGATAGAAATATAAATAGACGGCGGGCAAGTTTTCGAAGTATTGAAGCCGACGCCTTAGGAGCAGATGAATTTCCTTTTCTGACTCAAGAAGATTTGACATTGTTTGCACTTGGTTCATATCACATAAAACTTGCGCGTAGCTACTAAAGCGAACACGTACGCAATGGCGTGTATCAGATTGAAGTAGCAAGAGATGGAGCATTTAGTGAAATAGTTGGTTTCAGCATTGAACCTGAAAACGCTTTGTTGCTACGCGCAAGAATACAATCCCGACACGCACGTGCAAGACAATACTACACGTATGTAATGATCCATAGTCGAGAAACCATTTCGAACTACTACTGTTCTTGTCTTTCTGGAATGCGAACTGTGGGTTGCTGTATCCACGTCATGGTAATTAATTGGTATTTTGGATGGGCTAGACACCAACCCACAATTCTACTTTCAGCTGCGAATCTGGATAATGTTATTGTGGATGAAGACATATGAGATGTACTCTTTTAAGGACAGACCCCACACTATGAGACAGGAATAAATAAAACTATTGTGAAATATTTTTGTGATTACATTCTTCCCAGTATTACAAATATTTTAAAATAAATATAAGCATTGTAAAGATAGGTATAAGTCCTTTCGTTGGATACCCCACATGATAGGGTTTGATTTTTTTGACGAAGCGAGGTACCTACTGCGGCCGCCATATTGTTTTTATTTTGACGTCATATAGTTAATATCAACTAGATTAACGTATGAATTACAACGAAGTGTCATACACCTAAATCAATCGAGTAGTTTAAAAGATATAGTGAAATAAAGAAGCGTAAAAAGGTTTTTAAATTGCAAGTTTTCATGGCGTCGTAACTTTTTACTGAGTAAATATTTTTGGTTGCAGTTTTCTTATAATGATTCAGTACGCAGTGTTCCATCATATGTCATAGTTCTTATTAGTGGTGGAAATTTGGACCAAGCTCCATATATTTTTGCCCATTCCCCTTTTGAAAATTATTTGGTAAGTGATTAAATATTTTAATGCACATACAATACACGTTTTTCTTATACATTTCTAATTTGATTGCGGGTAAATGTAGTCTGTTCTTATGTCTTGTGCGACTATTTTCTGAATCACCCATCCTTTGAAAAAGGTCTTGGTGCTTTCTTACAAACATACATATTTCCAGAATATATAAACATGGAAGGGGTAGTATTTTAAGTTTGCGGAATAGTGGTTTACAGCTGTCAAGGAAATTTAAAAACTACTTTTCTCTGTTCCTTGCAAGTCGGAACAGTTCTTCCACAGACTTGATGCCAGTCCACTCTCTGATGTTCCAGAGCCAAGACATTTTTCTTCTACCAACTTTTCTTTTGCCTGCAATCTTGCCCATCATGATGGTTTGCAAAAGCCTGTATCTTTCATGCCTGAAAACATGACCTAGATCAGCCACTGTCCTTTGCTTGATGGTGCGCAGCAACTCTGTTCCCTTGGACATACGCCTCAGAACTTCAACATTGGTGACTTTATCAGTCCAACTGATTCGAAGCATACGCCTCACACCCGTAAAGGACAACTGGCCAGCTATAACATTGTAGGAGTCTGGTACGAAGCTTTATTGATAATTGTCGGCAGCATAATACTTTCTTCATGGTCATGAATGACGTTCGGGCAATCTCGATACGTGTCCGGATCTCCGTTTCACTTTCCCATGTTTCTGTCAACCATGATCCGAGGTACCTATACTTCATATAAATTAATTTAGCGGGTCTTAATCGCGTTAACTTACTTATTTAAGGTATAAATACCTATTTGTTACCGACGTTTCGCTCGTCTTGCACCGAGCGTGGTCGCGGAGAGACTGATGAGGGCTCAGCGACGTCTTGTGAAAGTCAGGGTTTCGGCACCTACCCTCACTTGGTCTTTATTTAAGTTCGCAATGTCAGTACTCCGACACACTACACTAATGACGTCTACACACTGTTGAGATTTATCACTGCGGCAGTGTTTACACTTGCTGATGACTGGATTCCAAGTGGCCGATAATCTATATCCATCCTCCCGGTTGAAATTGTTATATTTCTTGATTTCTACCGCTTCACGTACTATCCTGGAGTAATTGTGACGATCGGTGGATAAGACTTGTGGTTGATGCAGTTCTATCCAGTGGTTTGGTCCAGACTCCAACAAATGCTCAGCTATCGCCGACTAGTTAATATGTCGGTTTTTTACAGCTGCGATATGTTCCTTTACCCTTTCAGCGATTGTACGCTTAGTCTGCCCAATATATGAACTACCACAGCTGCAATCGACTTTGTAGACGCCAGGTGTTTGGAGAGGAATTACATCCTTTGGTGTACGCAGATTGTGTGCTATCTTAGAGAGCGGACTGTATACAGTCTTGATGGAGTATTTCTTGAGTACTGTTCCAACTTTGTCCGTCACTCCCTTTAGATACGGCATGTAAGCGGGCACTCTGCTTACTTCAGGTTTACGCTCGTTCCTCTTCTGACAGAGTAAGTTTTTCTTGTATCCGTTGCACCTAAGTACCTCCCGAACATGTGACAGCTCACTATTTAATTGTTCGGGGTCACATAAGTCATACGCTCTGTTCACTAAAGAGGACACAACGGAATCCAAGTGCCGCGGATGGTGGTGCGAGTTCGCGTTGAGATACCTGTCGGTGTGTGTCGGTTTCCTATACACAGTGTGTCCAAGGGTACCATTATCTCTCACTGTCACTTTAACGTCGAGAAAGGGTAACGATCCGTCTACCTCCATTTCGAATGTGAATCGGATGTTCGGATGTATGGAGTTCAATTTGTGTGCGAATTGTTCTACGTCCTGCTTGTTGCCCTTCATGATGCAGAAGATATCGTCGACATACCTTTTCCATAGTTTCACATTTGACGCCTGCATGTCTATGGATTCCTCAAAGTGCTCCATCTAGATGTTGGCCATTACCAGTGCTATAGGGCTACCTATAGCCACTCCATCGAGCTGGAGGTAATGTTGTCCACGATATAGGAAGTAGTTTCCATCCAAGCAATTCCTGAGTAGAACGATGTATTCGTTAGACAGACCGTTTTCCCTTAATTTCCTCTCTACGACGTCAAGGCAATCTTGAATAGGAACATTGGTGAATAGTGACTCAACATCAAAACTCACCATCGCCTCGTCCGGTTCCCTTTTCATGCTCTTGATGATTTCAATAAAGTGGCGAGAGTCATTTACGAAAGAGTGCGTCTTGCCTACTAACGGTTGTAGTACCTTGCTTATGTGTTTCGCCAAACCATATGTGGGTGAATTTATTTGACTCACAATCGGTCGCAAAGGTACGTTAGTCTTATGTACTTTAGGTAATCCGTACATCTTAGGCGGCTGCACAATGTGAGGTTTATGTAACCGTTCAAATTCCTCTTCCGTAAATAAGCTTTTATGGTCCCTAATTAAGGCTCGAATGCGTTTTGTCACTCTGGCGGTCGGGTTGTATGACACAGCCTTATATACTAATTTGTCACTCAACAGATTCCTTAAAAAACCGACATATTAACAAGTCGGCGATAGCTGAGCATTTGTTGGAGTCTGGACCAAACCACTGGATAGAACTGCATCAGCCACAAGTCTTATCCACCGATCGTCACTATTACTCCAGGGTAGTACGTGAAGCGGTAGAAATCAAGAAATATAACAATTTCAACCGGGAGGATGGATATAGATTATCGGCCACTTGGAATCCAGTCATCAGCAAGTGTAAACACCGCCGCAGTGATAAATCTCAACAGTGTGTAGACGTCATTAGTGTAGTGTGTCGGAGTACCGACATTGCGAACTTAAATAAAGACCAAGTGAGGGTAGGTGCTGAAACCCGCACTTCCACAAGACGTCGCTGAGCTCTCATCAGTCTCTCCGCGACCACGCTCGGTGCAAGACGAGCGAAACGTCGGTAACAAATAGGTATTTATACCTTAAATAAGTTAAGTTAACGCGATTGTCTTAATCGCTAAATTAATTTCTATGATGTATACAAATCACGAAAGTTTAAAATCGATTAGTTATACTATATATACTATACTTGCCGACTTGCTCCAAACCGTTCGTACCAACGAAAAGGTTAGGGTGAGTTTTGGGTTCACTTTTTACCACCATGAACTTAGTTTTTGACACATTCATGTCCAATACCACTTTTTTACTAATGACTCGGTCGACAACTTTCTGGAGGCCTTCATGCGAGGACGCTAAAAGAACGGTATCGTCAGCGTAGCGCAAGTTATTAATTACTTTACCATTGACGATCACACCTTCACCCATATCTTCAAGCGCTTCTTGGATAATTGCCTCCGAGTACAACTTGAACAACGTTGGTGATAAAATGCATCCTTGTCGCACGCCACGTTGGATCTCTACAGATTCTGTTTCTTCGCCATTCACCCTAATCGTCCCTGTTCGGCAACAGTACAAGTTATTAATAATGCGAACGTCCTTGCTATCGACGCCAGTATCTTCGAGTGTCTTTATAAGTACCTCGTGTTTAACACGGTCGAATGCCTTCTCGTAATCGATAAAACATAGAAACACTGGTTGTTGCATGTCTCTGCACTTTTGGACAAGAACATTTAGCGCAAATTGTGCCTCTCTTGTACCCATTACTGCCCGAAAACCAAACTGAGTCTCACTTAGCTGAACCTCGCACTTAGGTATTATGCGGTTATGAATAATGGACAAAAAGGCTTTCAGTATGTGGCTCATTAAGCTAATGGTCCTGAATTCGGGGCATTTTCTCGCGTTTCTCTTTTTGGGCAATGTGATAAATATTGACTTTAGCCATTCTGATGGTAGGGCTCCAGAATCATAGATTTTGTTAAAAAGATCAACGAGAAGTTTCCGGTAATTTTAATGTTTCTATGTAGATGTTATCTGGTCTGGTTGCTTTGCCTGTCTTGGCTTTTGACAGTGCAGTGAGTACTTCAAATTTCAATATCTTCGGGCTTTCCACCTGACATAGGTTTTTCGTGAGATTTCGGGAGTCATCTCTGAAGAGCTCTTTGATGTAATTAGCCCATGTCTCTTTTTTTATTTTCAAGATCGATAATAACGTTCCCACCATCATGTACTAAAAAGCTATGCTGGTTTCGCTTGTGGATGTTTGCCATATCTTCCTTATGCAGGCCAAACGAATCATGTTTCCTCAAAAGCGACTCAGCGTATTCACAACGTTGCTCATACCACTGTGATCTAGCCTCACGAGCTTTACGTCGTATTTTCTTGTCAAGAGCCTCGTACTTTTCTCTATCAACGTTTTTGGTGAGTCAACGTTCATCTAGTAAGCGCACGATTCCATCAGTCATCCACACCTGTTTTTTAACTATGGTAGACGTTTGTAGAAAGTTATTTATTTCAGACACTTTTTCTTTCAGACTCGCACACAAGTTGTTCATATCAAGATCATCAATGTGTTTGTTGTTTTTGGCCCATGCATTGATTTCATTATGGACTCGAGCTCTAAGTGTTGGTTTGCATAAATTGCTTATGTCAACGCGCCTTAAGGGGATCTTTTTAGGGATATATTTTAAACGACATGAGAGTTCAATAACGATAGGATTGTGATCGTAGCCTACATCTGCCCCTGGGTAGGTTTTAGCCGCTGAAATGCTATTCTTAAATCTATTGTTTATCATCACATAATCGATTTGGTTTCGCACGATCTTATCACAAGTGTGCGCTGAAGATATCTATGTGTACAGCCTCCTTGGTGGTAGTTAAAACATTGTATTTGTGATGACTAAAGTAATTTCTTGGCAAAATTGTATTAGCAGATCTCCTCTATCGTTTCTGGTACCTAGCCCTCATTTTCCGACTACACCTGGCACCTCGCCTTTCCCCACTTAGGCATTATAATCACCTATAATAATGTTCATGTCCTCTTTCTTCTTGAGCTTAAACAGTTTTTCTAAGTCATTGTAAAATATAAACAAATTATCATATAAATATAAAAAAGACACAAAATATATCTGATCGTGGAAACAGAATGGCTTTAACTTTCTTTTAAAATTATTATGTTACTAATTAGGCTAGACTGACGAGTGATCTCATTAGCTAGTATTTCCATACTAGTCAGTGGCTGCCCCACACAACTCATTTTGTGAGAAAGGGGTAGAACAAGTGCCTTTTATTCTTAAGCTTGTAATTTTTAGCCGTATATATATTTTGCTCGCCATTTCACACACCAGCTTAAATTCTTATTTAATTGAAAAACATAAGTAGACAATTATTCATATTTTTTATGTCTCAAATACTTGTCTTGATTCTAATGCCGCGTTTCCACGCTTGCCAAGCCTCGACAAGCTTCCACAAGCTCCAAGCGTCCACAAATCTCGCTTGGCGTTTGGGAGCCGTTTACACGCTTGTGAATGCGTCAGTATGCTACGTACATGTGTACCAAGCATGGCGGACACCGAACTTGTATCGACTATAACCTTTGGTTTAACCTACTTTTATTTGAAATACACTTAAAGAGAAGCAAAACCAATTATTTTGTATGATGTAGATTGCCAGGGCCGCTTCCTTACCCTCTACGGAAAACCTTACCTATATAGCCTCGAAATATTACTGGTGCCATATAGGTTACGGCATTAGGTATGTCAATACACCTGCATATTATTAATATGTTCCCTCGTGACATTCCTCTGGGAGCGAATAGTGCATAATCATACAAACAAGCAAAAGAAGTTCGACCAGCCACTAATTTTGAGACAGAATTAGACGTGCGTTCGTTTCGAGATTACAGCGACTACTAGCACGCGCCAACGTGTGAACGCGTCGCAAGCGCTTGCCGCAAGCGCCCTTTGATCTGTGTCCAAAAACCGACACTAGACCGGATCCTGTACAAGCGTCCACATGCTCACGCAAGCCAAGCCAAACGGCCTGTTTACACGCTTGTGCTTGTGGAAGCTTTTCGAGGCTTGGCAAGCGTGGAAACGCGGCATAATAATTATCATCATCCTCCTAGCGTTATCCCAGTTGCAACCCGAGGTCTGCTTATTGGATTTGACTGAATATTTACTTTCCACAGAGCGACTGCCTGTCAGACCTCGGCAACTCAAAAGAATGCGATAGCGATATTCCATGGTTTAGAATAGTGTCATTTTATTCAAAGTTACTCCCTTATAACATCTGTCAAAGATATAAAAACACCCTATTCTAATATACAGTTTACAAATTCTTCCACTTCTGAGTTAAAACTTTTTCTGTGTAGAAGAATTTCGGTGACGTGCCGCAAAATACTTTTCACGATATTTCTTGCACTGGTCAATAGCACGTCAGTTTTCCACAATATAGTTAAGGAACACATAGAGGTACCATACCGGCACCACTCCAACACAGCGCGTATAGACGCTCAAAATGTACACAGCAGTCTTTTTTGTATGCGATACTTTATAAACTAGTCGTAAAGAAGCACAATATTATACTAAAATTTAAATTACTATGATTAATGTCATTATCTCCTGTGTGTAAATAGTTAATGCACCTCATCATTATTCTAATATTCAGTTTCAAAGCTTTAGTTAACAGTTTTAATGGTCGATTCAAGTTCTAAAGATCCTTGATTATTTAAGTTGTTACTCCAATTAGTTTTGACGCGTTTCTAAATATTATCTCAATTTTCAACAACATCTTCAAAGGAGAATGTTGCTAAGCGGATTACACGTCCTTAGCAGTTTAAGAAGACATAAACAACACAAGTTTATTTTAATACTAGCTCAACCTGCGGTTGTACCCGTACTATGCTGCTGTCAAGGAAGGCGATAGGCTATATAGCCTTCAATTGACTTATTTAAGGTATAAAATTATCAAGGAAAGCTTTACATATGTAAAGCTTTCCTTGATAAAAAGGCTATTAACTACTTTTAAACTACCACGATTTGTACACATATTAAAAATTATGTAACGGGTCTGAATCGTGTTAATAAACACCCCGAACACTTAGATAGTGAGCTCACACATGTTCGGGAGGTACTCAAGCAAAACGGTTACAAACACAATATGCGAGGTTCAAGGAAAAGGTCGAGACTGACTGAAGTAAACAGAGCGCCGGCGTTCATGCGTACTACAAAAAATACTCCATTAAGACTGCATATAGTCCGTACTCCAAAGTAGCAAATTACCTGCGTACTCCAAAGGATGTCATCCCTTTTCAAACACCAGGCGTGTACAAGGTGGATTGCAGCTGTGGTAGTTCCTACATCGGGCAAACAAAAAGGACCATCGCCGAACGAGTTAAGGAACACATCACGGCCGTCAAAAACCGACAAACCACCAAGTCGGCCATAGCTGAGCATTTGTTGGAGTCAGGATCCAATCACTGGATTGAGCTACATCAGCCCCAGGTTCTCTCCACAGACCGTCACTATTTTTCAAGAATAGCACGGGAAGCGGTTGAAATAAAAAAGCACGCAAATTTCAACCGGGAGGATGGTTACCGTTTATCTACATCTTGGAATCCTGTCATCAGCAAATGTAGACACCGACGAGGTGATATTACGCTCCAGTGTGAAGATACCATTAGTGTTGTGTGTCGAAGTACCGACAGTTCCGAACATATAAAAGTTAATAATTGTGAAGACCAAGTGAGGGTAGGTTCCAAAACTTGCACTTCTCGGAGGCAGCGCTGACGAACATCAGCCATCCCGTGACCACGGCAGGTGTAACCCATGCCGAAACGTCGGGACAAATAGAAAGGTATTTCATCTTTCTTTTCGTTTATTAACACGATTCAGACCCGTTACATAATTTTTCAAAAGGCTATAATATGTACCTCACATTAAATTTGCCAAAATTTTAAAATCAGTCCAGTAGATAAGGACAAACAAACCAAAACTTTAGCTTTATTATATATATTACTTATAGAACAAATATATATAAGATTGACTAAAAATTGCTGAAATGAAAAGTTCTATATATATTTTTTCAAGAGTCGCGACTAAATTTGAATAACTTGAGTTTTAATTTCTAGCGCTGGATCTTAGACAGATGGAATAATATAAGATGATTTTATTTATAGGCTCACGCCTGTATCCCCAAAAGGGTAGGCAGAGGTGTAATATTACACCCACATTTCGCCATGAATTTTTAGGTCCCACGTAATACGAAGGCGAGCCTGTTGCCATTACCGGTCATATCACCAGACTCCGTGCTGCTACTGAGAATTCGGAAAAACCAAGTAATACTTTTGCCCGACCCGGGAATCGAGCCCGGGACCCCGATCAGCAGTCGCATACGCTATCCACTAGACCGCGGAGGCAGTCACATTTGCCAAACACCAGTTTTACATTTTATGAGCTGTTACAAAAGTTGAATAACTTTGAATTTATTTAATATCAGCCATGTAAATATACTAGAGGACGTCAGCAGCTACGCCTGCAATTTTTTAAAATTTACCCGTTTTGGCCGATCCGGTGAGAATTTTGGGAAATCCCTTCTTAGTGCACCCCTACGGTCCTCAAGGAACATACATGCCAAATTTCAGCATCCTGCGCCCAATAGTTTCGGCTGTAGCGTGTCTGTCAGTCAGTCAGTAACGCAAGGATTTTATATATTAAGATTGTCAAATTGCTAGGCATGGGCTTCTTCTCACCATTAGAAAGGTAAGGCGGATTGGCATACTTCACATTACTAGAGCGTTATATACTCGTAGAACTCTAAAACATGCATGTTTTCTGTTTCCTGTCATTGACAAGCGATAAAGAGTCTTTTCATTAGGCTATTGCTGAACTAGGTTATCCATAATCTTCTTTTTAATATTACATCTGGCAAGGCTGAACCGATTTTGATTAAAATATATAACATGGTGAAAATTGAAGGCTTGGACAATAACAAAACAATCTAACACATCAGGGGTTGAAATAAAAGTTTGTATAAAATTTGGCACATCGCACAGTCCGAACGTGTCAATGTGAAAGCGATAAACTCAAAAACTTCAAAATGGATTTTTATACCGTTTTCACCAAAAGATAGTGTGGTTCCTTACTCAGGAACCACACTATCTTTTGGTTTAGGTGTCGTCTCGCGAGCGAAGCCGCATATAAAGTTTTGTTTTACACTTCTACTCTTTACACTATACGTAGAAGTACCTCCAATTAAACGTACCACTATTCAGAAAAAGTACAGACAGCAAACAAACTACAAAACTAGCGGCACACGTTTTAAAAAGTTTAACTGAGTTAATAGTTTATTTTCCTCTTTGTGCTCGTCGCTGCCTTATTATTAGGTTGGCACTAATTAGTTAACAAAACTGGTAGGTGCGTATGTGTGGATCTTGGCTTGTCACGTGCTATAATCAAAGTGGGTATACAACAGGAGCAGTATTGTTAATTGGTTTGTATACAATTAAGTTTGTGTTTGTATTGTATTTCAAATGCTCTATTTTTGACCATTTGAATTGATGTTATGTTACGTTGTCACTATACGATCATTAATTGTACGAGCTTGTTTTGGATAGGGTCCAAAATAATAATACGTCATTGTTCTTATATTTTGATATCAATTTTGAATTCGCATACTCAAGTAGTACCTACTGAACTATAGCCTTACCCTTCTCATAGTGAGAAGAGGCCCGTGCTGAGCAGTGGGATAGTTTATATACAGAGCTGATGATGATATTCAGTTAGTACTTCCACTTAGAGTTGTTCTCCTGAGATCGGTAGCTGAATTTTCTCTGAAATGCAACTTTCATTTACACTATATCCTGGTTTTTATGTCTGTCGTTGGCACTGTGGAGAGTGTCGTGTCGTTTTGTATTCGAAACCAAGCGGACCTGATCAGGTTCAATTATGAGAGTACGTAACTTTATCGACTTTATGCTAAAGATAAGGGGTTGGGTGATAGTAGGAATCTTTGATCTGCTTCATCATCATACAGGATACCATACATTACATAGGATAAAAAAATATTACAAATGAATTTTCCATAACAACAATAATATTTCAATTACGACATTTTGTTTATAATATTGAAATTAAGGCAAACTCTAGTCGATGCCCACTGATGATTGAAAGCTGACACTCAAATTAATAGCTCTGATTAGTAAGTAAACCGTCCAATTACGTGGTATGGTTAAATCAATTGTGGTTATGTTACTCGAGCGACGGAAATAATATTTATTCATTCAATATTAATTTATACGTGTACCAATTCACCCAATATTTTAGTTGTAAAGTGGAAAACCACCTATATAAGGCTTGGTTCGCTGCTCAGCTTACGGCTTGTGGAAGTGTCACAGTGCTAGACGTGAGCATCTTACCGCAACAACTAGTGTAGCCAGTTGTTTAGTGTGTTGTTGTTGTGTTGTAAACGTTCAAGTTTAACGGTTTGGTACAAAATACAAACGTTGTTCATGTACCAACGCCTTTATCTTTCTCAAATATGAAAAAGCATGACGTACCAAAACATACAGCAATTTTAATTCATATTTGGCGAAGTGGTTTAAGTTTCCGCTTCGCCGTTTACTATAGTGACGTGGGCTATAGATTCGATCGTCACAATAATTTTTACGTTACACAAACTGACGCAGTTAGTTTAAGTGTTTTTGTAAATAATCTCACAGTACAGTATACAATTTTAAGTCTAATTTTTAGTCATAATAGTCTATTACGACCAACAACAAAACTTGCAAAAACCATGAAGCAATAAAGGACTGCAGCAACTGAATATCCAATATTCTACGGATTTAGTAGTTAATTTTGTATAATTCATCCACGCAAAATCTAAGTCAAAGTTGGCACTTAAATCATCAAACTTAAGTCGGATTTATACTGGTGCTTAAAATTGGCCCTGAATTTGTTGGACGTTATTGAACGTTGCGAATAACAAGGACATTATAAAGTAACTTATTGGAGTTTCGTGACGGGATGCGAAGAGAAGTCTTGATCCGAATATCTTTATATCAGTACTAGAGGATGCCAGCAGCTACGCCTGCAATTTTTTTAAATTTACCCTTTTTGGCTTATCCCGTGGGAATTTCGGGAAATCCCTTCTTAGTGCACCCCTACGGTCCCCAAGGAACATACATGCCAAATTTCAGCTTCCTGCGCCCAATAGTTTCGGTTGTAGCGTGTCTGTCAGTCAGTAAGTAACGCCAGGATTTTATATATTAAGACTAGGACAACGATACATTTATATGGCTTTCCCATTATATTTTGACTGACATACCATGTGGGGTTGTTTCTCTTTTGGAAATTTATTATGTAACGTGTGCAGTTACTGTTGCCTAAAACATGTGAGGATGGATTATAGAATAACCCAAAGTTTCCTCACAGAAAAATATAACTAATGATAATTAGTGATAATAATATACTATTATTATCTACTATTATATATTAGAATAATATACTTATGACAAAATCTTACTACTAGTATAAATATGAAAGATGCTATCAATGGATGTAAATTTTTTACTCTTTCACGCATAAATGACTGAACCCTTAGCCCGTGAGTGGAAGCTAGAGTAAGATGAATGTATATTTCAATACATCTACATATTACAAGTCTGCACTAGGAATCTAGCAACCGTTTACGTCCAGTCTTAGAATGGATCTTTGTGGATGGGACGCTTTGTATATGCACGGAAGTTACTTTTAAACCAGGTCTAAAATCAAATCAGTAAATGAAATCCTGATTGAGGCACCTACTATAACGAAAACTTAATATGTCATACAATATTATTTGGCGGGTCTTCCTTGCGATAGTTGACTTATTTAAAGGTTATAATAATATTTTATGATGTATACAAATCACAAAAGTTTAAAATTGATTACCAATTTAATATATTATGCAATAGATATAAAAATAGAAAAAGCACACACCTAAATTTAGTTGCGCTGAGTAGATTGGTTTGCCGCTACGTACTATTTGCTTCTTGTACTTTGTTTAATCGCTTCTAACACTTTGTATAAAATCCGATTGGATACCTACTTACTAACATTTGAGCATACTAAATTATTATATTCACTACTGAATTATTTCACAATCAATCTTTACGATGCCTATTTATTGACAATACAAGCCCATATTGAATTAAGACAACTACAAAGGGAATGAAAACAAAAAATATAACACTGATTACCTTTATAAGATACGACGCTCTACCTTATGTAGTTTATAAAGTAAGTGTCACACAGCCATGAATCGCATATTTCAGTCTATGCACGTGTTATTATCGTAGCTAGCTGCCGTGGGAACATATATTATGCACATATATAACACTCACATTTGGAATTCTAGTAACCAAACAAAATACACAATATATCAACAAATACATACGTATTCCCCAAACGCGTACATATGTAATGTCTGAGACAACACATTCGCGAGATAAAGCCAAAATCCGATACAAATCCTTGTTTTATGCATGCAAATATTGATCAGAGGTGAAATGGGACCTATTGTGTACTAACTAGAATAAATATGTCGTTCAGTGTGAGTGAGAACATTTGAGGAATGGATTAACAATGTGTAAAATACATACAAGCCCCGTAGGGACAAGCAGCGATCAATGGACTTTAGGACTTATATATTGATGGTTAATTGTTAATAAATTGAATGTATTACATAGGTTTAAATTTACTTAATGCCACAGGTAGCGATAGCCTAGTGGAGAGACAAACAGATGGATACGCAATGAGTTTGGGTTCAGAATGGCGCCCAGCAATTAATTTTCGAAGTGTGTACTTATTTAATTGTTAATTAAACCCTTGATCGCAGGAAAGCACCGTGAGGAAACCTGCTTCTCTATACAGGCAGGCAGACTTCACATCTCTCATCACATGTGAAGTCTGCCAACCTACACATGGCCAGCACGGATGACGATGAAATGCTACATACATTTTGTGAATCACGACTGATTGATACAATAGTTTAAAAGTATTTAAGGACTGTAATCTCCCATATATTTTTATTGGATTGAGAACCTATATTTTTTACAGCACGCAATAGGTAATCATAGAGCTAAAATATGAGACTGAGAGCTACATAACCTGAATACATATTAAGTCCTTAAAATAGTAGCGGATAAATTAAATCCTCCGATGTCCTTTGGATAGCATATGCGACTGCTGATCTGAGGTTCCGGGTTCGATTCCCGAGTCGAGCTAAAGTGTTACTGGGGTTTTCCGAATTCTCAGTAGCAGCACGGAATGTGGTGATGTGCCCGATAACGCTAATAGGCTCGCTCCCTATTACGTGAGACCTAAAAATTCATGGCGAAAAGTGGGTGTAATATTACACCTCTGCCTACCCCTTCGGAGATACATACGTGATTCTTTTAAAAAAATGAAAATTTGATTGAACTAGAAATATTCACAAAAGTAGTCTGGCAAAATATTTGAACAGGTCTATGTAAGTTACCAAATTTTCCCAGAACATAATTTAGAAAAGAATATCTAAGTAATTTAAATTATGTTAGTATTTGATCTGTGAAAAACAGGCATATATATTTAGATACACGTACTTTAAAATTGAGCTGTTGAAAATCGGGCTCTGTTGCGTATCGTTAAAGAGGCCTATATACAGCAGTGGATTTTGACAGGCTGATGATGATCAAAATTTAGGAACTACGTGATGGGGATATTTCGTATAGTGTAGTGGTTTAAGCGGTCGCCTCACCGTTTAGCACTGCACCGAGACTCGTTCGTGGGTTCGATTCTAACACGAGACAACATTTTGTGTAAACCAAACATTCTTCCGAGTATGTGCGTTTTATTGATTGAATGTTTGTAAAGTCTTCCGCGTCGAAGGATTATAAGAAGGTGCATGCGTAATCTTTAAAAAAAAAGAAATATTAATGGGGAAATGAACACATTTCTCCGAGAGGTAAAATGACTAAAGCCTGGCTCAACGCCTCTTCGATTGCAACGCCAATAATACTATCCTTTCTAGGTTTTTAAACGTAATTTAGCCCCACCTTTATACTTTTTGCTACAAAGAAAAGGCACGACTTATTTCTCGTTTGATGAGTAAGAGCGACTGGTGACATAAGCAAAAAAAAAATGCGGGCAAGTGCGAGTCTGACCCGCGCACCGAGGATTCCGTACGCATTTTACCTTATTTGAGGTTGGTGCTAATTACGCTAGTCCTCTAAATCTGTATGAGCGCCCATACAACTTAGAGGACTGTCTTAAATGGAGTCTACTATTTATGTATGGGACCATCCTTAAATTTTCGACTTTTTTATTTTTTGTAATTTTTCCTTTATTTGTGCTGTAAGACCCTGCTTTTGGCCAAATTTCGTGAATCTAGTTACTAAACTCTAGTACTAAACTACTAAAACTCTAGTTACGAAACGGGAACTACCATATAGGTTTTCGACCCAAAACCTATAGGGTACTTACGGTTGACCTATCTATCTATCTATCTATATCGTCACGCCTGTCTCCCATTGGGGTAGGCAGAGACTATAGAACGCCACATGCTTCGGTTCAAACATACCTCTTTCGCTTCCTCGACATTCATTAACCTCATCATGCATGCGCGTCGGTTATGGGTACTTTTAATTTGGCCCTTTTTCAGTACGTCACCTATTTGATCGGCGTACGCCTTAGGCATCTCCTACCGACATTTCCATTCATTCTCGCACGATACACTCCTTTCGTATTTCTTCTTTCATCCATCCGTTCCAAATGTCCAAACCAACGCAACATTCCTTTTTCAATCTTTGTCACTACATCTTCTTTCAAACCACACTTCTCTCGTATCACACAGTTTTTTACTTTATCTATCAGCCTTACTCCGCACATACTCCTCAAAGCTCTCATCTCCACAGCATTGATTCTACTTTCATGCTTCTTCTGCCATACCCATGATTCACTACCATACATCAGCGCCAAAACTCCCTGCAGTATAGCAAGGCGAGCTTGCTTTGGGATAATACCATTGCTGATTATGGACTGTAAGGCGCCATTCACACTATTTCCTGCTTTAACTCTCCTTTCAATATCGCCCTCACATTTTCCATCTCTCGTAAACTTCTTTCTCTTAGCGTTATCCCAGTTTCAATCTGGGGTCCGCTTTCTAGTCTAACCGGATTTGACTGAATATTAGCTTTTCCACGGAGCGACTGCCTGTCTGACCTCCGCAACCCGAAGGGATAGCGATATTCCATGGTTTAGACTAGTGTCAGTTTTATTTAGAAGGTACTGACGCCCTGTAACGATTGTTAAAGATCTTCATGACAACCGGGACCGACGGCTTAACGTGCTCTCCGAGGCACGGGACAAGCGATAATTAACAATTCAATACGCACATAACTCCGAAAAGTCATTGGTGCGCGCCGTGGATTCGAACCCGATACCCTCTGCATGGCAGTCTGTTGGTATACCCCATCTCTATGGCTATCGCCGCCATCTCTCGTAAACAAACACGCTAAATACACAAACTCGTTCACTTGCTCCACTTTTTCATCTCCTATACGGTTGACCTAGAATTGTTAATTTTGGTTACAACCAAGGTCTTACAGCACAAGTAAAGGAAAAATTCCGAAAATTGAAAAAAAAATAAAAATTAAGGTTAATTTTGGTACTTACAAGTTTTCGCAAAAATCAAATTTTGACCATATCTATTATCGGGTTGACCCATGACCCTGATTTTTATTCACCTAATAGGAGCCATAGATCTCAGTATCTGGTATAAATTTAAAGGTCCACCCGTTTCTGAGAAAACCGGTGGTGACACACGGACAGACAGACAGACAGATGGACAAGAAAGAGATCTTATAAGGGTTCCTATTTTTACCTTGTGAGGTATGGAACCCTAATAAAAGAAAGTGTACAGTTTAGTTGACTGTACACTTATAGTTAGTTGTGTTTGTTAGTTAGTTTAGATGGTAGTTATTGGTTGTGAGTGTGACTAAAAGATAAACGCGTTTAGACACCGAATTTAGGTTTATTATTCACTCGTTACAAATAGTTGCGTAAAAGTTGATGATTCTCACATACATACGTCTGTCTCGCGCGTTAGTTAAAATGCACACTACTTACAATATAATTTGTTGCGACATCGATGAGTCGGCAGTTTGTTTAAAATGCAAATTAAAATGTACGTAAACCGTACATATTCCCAACTCGAGAAAAGAAAAGATAAAATAAACATATGAGAATCACCAGTACAAAGCAAAAAAATTTAAGTAAAATGAAATAAAAGTATAAAACTAGTAAAAAAAATAATGTAAACGTTTAGAAATGAAATTCAATATCAGGAACCGCCGAACCCTTGATAGACTCGGAGCATGCTTGATTGTTGAGTGTATTCCCATGTCGTGACTCCTTGGGACGTGGGCGCTCCAGCAGCGAACGCGACCGGTACACCGTCTTCCTCGTGACAGTGGGTTTATTGGCTTGTAATTCGACGTCAACCGGTGCGGTACTTTGTTCTGACGTGTTCTTGTTACAGCAACTATACTTTTTCGCTATCCACACGCTTATTGCGACTCCAGTAACAGCCAGAAGTAAGTAAGATATTGCATAGTGATGAATATCGTGATTTGTCAGGACTGGGAGATGTTCATGATTCTTTAAGTACCGCAACCGTTCTTCAACTAAGTCAATGTTTTCATCGTGAGATACCTTCAGCAACGGCGTTGAGTGGGTGTTAACTATGCTGTTTATTGTCTTATCCAGCGAAGGTATTTTCAAATCGTAGTCCAATCTGGCATTGCTGTCGTAGTTGTTGTGCGAGTGTATTTTTAGATCCTTCGTCTGCAGAAGGCATCCTTGTTTCAATGACACAATCGATGACGTATTGATGATGTGAGATTTGACATCATTATTGCAGACCGTACGTATAATGCATGTGTCACAGGTCAGTACCAACCATGTATTTGTAGTATGTAATTCAATCCAGGTAGTTTTACATTCAGTTTTCTTTGTTATACATGGCAATGTAGTTTGATGACCAAGTAATTTTGCTTCACATGGAGCGTTGACATTTTGTAGGTTGAAAATAGGCAAATTCAATATACATACGAAAATGTTTGTTCGGCGTTGAATGCAGTGAGATAACTTATTTTCGTTTAATTCCACGTAAGAGTTCTTCTCAAGATTTACTGCAATATACGTTGTTGTAACTAATACAGCAACCGCCTCGTTCTCTTTATGCGGATTCTTCATAGGTAGAGGTATGTTGCGATACAGCATAAAGTCCTCGTCGCTTGCCAACGGAATGTGAAGCTCGTACATGAAGTGGCTGTTGGTAACTCGGGCCTTTACGTAAATTAACTTGTAGATATCCTTTATCTCATCCTGGATGTTATCTACTGGTAATGTTAGTGTTTTTGGTAATCTTCCTGAGATAATCGTTAGCTGTTGTACCAAGTTGACAGGGGTGAGCAAGTGAACGTCCATCCTTCCTTTGTAGACGTCGACTAACGTGTTGAACAGAGTTTCTTGAATATTCTTTAAGTTTGCGAGAAGTAAATGCGCAGCGAGAGAAGCTGAACTAAAATAGCTCGTAGCCATAGCTATCTCAATGTCCGATTCAACACGTACTAATCTTCTGTCCGTTTCATTCATGAACTGGTCAATAAGTGTAAATTGTCGATCAATATTTTCTTCATTTTTCTTTAAGATATTGTTATCAATTTCGGCAATAGAAGTCTGGTTTTGTATGAGTTGTAGGAGATATTCTTCATTCTTCTGTACCTTCTGAATGTCGATCTGATATTGATCGGCGAACCTCTGGTCCAGGATACCAAATAAACTATTCGCTACATATCCTACGCCGTCGACTACTCCCCTTTTCATCTTGCTGGATAGATGCTTGTGTGGAGCTAGTAGCGCCTGGTTGTAATAGTGCAGAAGATCCATCTCGTGTGTAAGCTGTTGAGTAGTAGTTTCGCAATATTTTGGGTTCACACTTTCGCACAGGTTCTGGATGTCTTGTAAATAGTTTTCGAATTTTTGTACAGCAGTCCAGTACGTAGATAGATTGTAGTACATCAGCAATCTCCACTCGTCATGAATCAGCTGCATTTTTCCAACTGTATCGTAGTAGATAGGGCGATCAATTCCGAGACTTGTAATTTGCACGGTTGATGACGCGTCTGTTGGCGTAACTCTGCCACTCGAGCTGCTCGCTAAAGAGATGCAGAACAGTAGCGTAGCTAACATGATAAAGAATTTTTATTTTCTAGTTGTCTATAGTATGACTTACGATGAGTGAATAATTTTATAATTATATTGTTCGACTTGTATTGTTATTGCGTAATTTCAATTGGCAACAGCGACAGTTTTGTTATGGGTCGCTTCAATATGCCTGCTTGCGTTTTTATTGTTGCAACACGCACGTGACCATCGCTGCCCGGGTGTACTTCGATTACGCGGCCAAGGGCCCACTTTCCTGGTGGTAGATTGTTTTCCTTTACCAGAACCACTCTGTCTATTTCAATGTTAGGTGTAGGTTTTAACCATTTGCTGCGTGCTTGCAATGATGTTAAATAGTCAGAAGACCAAAGTTTCCAGAACCGCTGGTACATATTCTCGGTTAGTTGCCACCTTTTGCGTAAATCTAAGTAACGGTCATCTTCATAGTTAGAGAGAGGCAGAGTCATGGTAGGACTGCCAGTAAGGAAGTGACCGGGTGTTAAATAGTTGAAGAACTCATCTGGATCTTCCGTAAGAGGGCAAAGCGGCCGAGAGTTCATGCACGCTTCTATCTTGGCCAATAGTGTTGAAAACTCTTCGTAAGTTAGCTTTTGTTCCCCCAAAATACGACGTAAATGGTGTTTCATAGATCGCACGGCTCCATCTAGGATTATATCTGCGTATACGTCAGCCCCTAGGAGGAGGTCTATTGAGCTAGACACGTTGTAGTGCGGATCAGCGAGTTTTAAGTTTTGTACATGTGTCCAGCTAGCATTGTCATAAGTACCGCTTGGTAATTTGTTTGTTAGTTTGTGTAAGACTAAAGCTTGTACGTTGAATTTGAAGTTAGAATGAATGGATTGACACTGGAGATGCACAAGTCCTTGGCAGTTCCGGGATGTTGCTCCAATTCCAGTTACAGCTGCATCAAATTTTGTTCGCGGCAAACGTAGCAGTTGAGCGGCGTTTTCTGTAATTAAATTAGTTTGTGATCCCTGATCTAGGAGACCACGGAGGGTTATATAGGTTCCGTCGGCTGATTTTACCTTGACCTGAACCGTTGTTAATAAAATTTCCGTGTCATTGATCGCTAAGTGGTGGGCTCCCTGTTGACTTGATGTCGAAGGACGTGAGTTAGAGTTCGAATCCTGATCCCTTTTTGTAGTTGGTTCAGATTCGGAAGGTCGTTTCATGTGTAATAATGTGTGATGTTTTAAATTGCATTCTCGGCACGTTTTCCAAGAATTACACGCTACGTTGCCATGACTGTACAGGCAGTTTTTGCAAACTTTTAATTTTAAAACAGTTTTGTTTCGTTGCGGTATATCCATGTCGAGAAATTTATCGCATTGCATCAACACGTGATCGCTGGCACATAGAGGGCATTGTCCGTAGTGTGACGTATGAAAGGTTTTCGGATGGTTATTAGTTTCATAGGTCGATAATTTCTTTGTAAATTGTTGTTTAATAGGATTGTTATTCTTGTAGTTTATCCAGGGCTTGTTATTTGGTTTCTGAGTCGTTTTGGTGAAAGACTGGTTTTGGGATCCGGGAGCGTCCTTTAAGCAACTCTTAGCGGTTTCGTAAGCTAGGAACTTGGCTTCTAAGAAGTTCAAGAATTCATGCAGGTCTGGTAGTTCCTTATTGTTTTGTGTTTCCTTTGTGTACTCGTTAAGCGTCATAGTATCCAGTTTTTGAGACATAAAGTAAACAATCATGGGTCCCCAACTAGACACATCAATACTCATGTTACCAAGGCCGTTGAGGCATTCAGTTATTACCCCATGCATGCGTTTCAGATTATTTGCGTTGGGTTGTTGAATAGTGGGCAAATGTTGCATAGTGCTCATGAAAGAGGTGAATTGAAGGCGTCGATTATCGTAACGGTGCGAGAGTATTTCCCAGCATGAGTCATAGTTGTCTGCACTAATCGATAAATGGTGTACAAGACGTTCCGCTTCTCCTCTAAGTTTTGTCTTTAAGTGCTGCATTTTTTGAGCTTTGGAAATGCTTGGGTTGTTATGGATTGTTTCTATAAAAATGTCCTTGAAAGTAATCCAATGAACGTAGTTTCCCGTGAATTCCGGAATGTTGATTTTGGGTGCCGATTGTTGGTAGTGAATATTGGACCATATCTTGCTGTTCAAATCCCTTTTCAAACTGTCATATCTTTGCTCGATGGCTTCAAACTTTCGATTGTACTCCTCCTTCAAACTGGACACCTTTAACTCATCTTCTAATTCCCAGTGAATTTTGTCTATGGATTCCCACTTAGATTTTAAAGTTGCTAAATGCTCTTCAAACTCCCATTTTTCGGTAATAAAATCAATGTTTATCTTAGACATATTCCTCGATAACGCCTTAAAGTTTCTCTCTTGTTGGTTAATAAGTTTCTTCAAGTTGTCGTCACCTTCTTCATCCATAATTCCAGTTAGGTCAAAATCCACATTTTGTTGTTGTTGTTTCTGTTGGACTACCAGTAAGTCCATCATATGTTTCTTAGTAGATTCGTACATACTCTTTGTTTTCTCATACACATCATTGTTAAAGTAGCCGATATTTTTGTTTTCAATCGTATCCAACAGTATTTTGTGTTGTTGGTCGAAAGTTTCCCATAGGGTTTCTAAAGTACGTAAACGTTTTTCCAAGTAATCCACGGTTTTCCTGGTTACGCTGTCCTTTTTGTAGTTGCTACATAAAGTTTTAATATCTTCAAAGATACCTACTTGTTTTGTAAGCGGATCCATGATAAAAATAATAGTTAATTAAAATTAAGTACAGTACCTTAACTTCGAAGTAAGTTTAGTTCAGTGGCCGTTACCAGGATAGTTGTTTCCTAGACACGTAGACGACTGCGAAGCTCCGGTATGCTGGTTCTTTCAAGGTTCCTGCGTTGCCCGTCCCAGTTTACGAGCTCCGGCGAATCTTGAAGTACGATGCTCAGTGTACCTGTTGTCCCGTTGTGACACTCGACTCTCAATCTGGACTGGTGAGACCCGCTTGTGGGAGGCCACCCAAACCGATTCGCTATCACACTTAAGCACACACAGAATTCACTAAGCACTTAGTTTTCTCGGGAAGGACCAGAAAATGTACAGTTTAGTTGACTGTACACTTATAGTTAGTTGTGTTTGTTAGTTAGTTTAGATGGTAGTTATTGGTTGTGAGTGTGACTAAAAGATAAACGCGTTTAGACACCGAATTTAGGTTTATTATTCACTCGTTACAAATAGTTGCGTAAAAGTTGATGATTCTCACATACATACGTCTGTCTCGCGCGTTAGTTAAAATGCACACTACTTACAATATAATTTGTTGCGACATCGATGAGTCGGCAGTTTGTTTAAAATGCAAATTAAAATGTACGTAAACCGTACAGAAAGAGAGGTCTTCTCTTTCTTTTTTGTTCTCCTTTTTCTTCCGCCTTAATAATACCACTTTTCATATCTATATTTTTTTGTTTGTTTTAGATTTCGGCCACCGTCATTTGAAGGAACGGCATCAGAAGACACAATAATTGACGCAGACACCGGATCAACAGTCATTTTCGACTGCATAGTCACTGCGTTGCGAGATAAAACGGTAATTGCAGTTTAATTTAAAGTAACCTTTATACACACAATAGTCCGTGTGGTGACGGATTAAGAATACGGATTGTCACCACCCCATTTCATCCCATGGGTGTCGTAAGAGCCGACAGAGGGAGCATATTATGCAGAGAACAGCACTGTAAGAGAAGGAAAACTTGATACAAACCCTATACCAACCCGTTTGGCTAGCGTGGTATAGTAGGCCAATTCCTCCTTTCAAAGGAGAGGCCTAGTCCAGCAGTGGACTGTTAAAGGCTGATGATGATGATTATACACCCAACAAATAGTTTTCAATTGATTTTCGATCGTTTTTTATAATTGAATCTGCCAAACCTTCAAGAAAGACGTAGTGGGTTGGTAAACCGGGGTTTTAGGTGATTGTCTCACCGTTTGGTACAACACCGCGTGCGGTGGGGTGTATTCCCACACATGAGACAACAATTTGTGTGTGCGTCTTACACACAGGAGACAACAACAACAGATTTTTGTTTCTAGTCTGCGGTATCTTTTGTGTCCGTTGATTGCATGCTTGTATAGTCCAACGGGATATAAGATTTATCGCTAGAACGAGAGCCATTTTTAAAAGAATTACTGGTTAGACTAGAAACGTACTCAGCCTCTAATTTTAGTGGTCGCCGGGTTTCATGGCATGAAAAGGTCTTTCATACAACCTGGTTATCCAAATGAGTATTTAATTAGCCGCACGACTTTTCCTGTTCGCTTTGTTACAGGTGTCGTGGATAAGGGTATCAGAAGACGACAATCTAGCACTCTTGACTCTAGATCTTGACACCCATACAGCTGATGCAAGGTAAGTCATATTCTGCGTGAATTTTTTTTTGGTCTAATCTTCTCTGGAACGGAACAACAGAGTGGTGTGATTTTGATAAAGAGATAGCTAAAGGGCTGAAAAGTAGCATAGGCTGCTTTCAATTAAGGATGGGTAAATTCGCTGACAAAAGCTATTTCTAATGCCAACTATAATTGGGATAAAACGATAAATGAGCGTTTTTATACCGCTCATACAAAATGGCCCAATGATTCCTATTGAGACAAGAACCAAGGCCGACGGCTATACGTGCCCTTCAAAGCACAACAACATTTTGATGTAAATCTCATACGCATCCAAGTGGCAAATGTGTAACTGTAAATTTGCTGACTATTACTATCGGCAAGGCAAGTCACGCTATAAACGCTAAGAGCAATGATAATCAGTATTATAATTTGAATAATAATTATGTCTCCATACGCGATCATTTCAAGAACATAATTATGTAAACGACACGACAAAACCTTAGCCAAATCAGTAATGTTACAAAATCAACGTGTACTAAAAGATTAGAATACATCATACTAGTATTATATTTATATCTTTGTGGCGTATAGGGAAACCCTGCGTTCGCTATCTCTGATTTTCTCCACTCAAAGAAATTAACCCTTGTCATGCACGTCACATTCTGAGAGGCCTAATTCCATTCCCTGTTATTCAGTATTAACAAGAAGATTAATCTGACCACATTTCAAAGGCTTGGAATAAAGAGATTTAGGCATACGTGAAATTGTGATGAACACGACTATGATATGTATTTTAGCTTGAAAATTTTAGGTCATGTATAAGCAATTGACTTTTTCACAATTTCAGATAATATTTCGTTTGTTTTGTTAAAATAATTGCCAGACATTTTGATACGACTTATTTAATACTTACCTTGTGATATGAGTAGGCTCTTTCGGAGAAATTCACTTAATTTATCAACATCACCCAGTTCTATTGCTTGAGGCCATGTGTTATTTATTAATATAATACTTTATTTTACTCTATTATGGAAATTTAAAAATGAATCATATAACAAACACAGTACAAAGGGCGGCCTTATCGCTAACAGCGATTTATACCAGGCAACCTTTGGCCAACCAAACTTCAACCAGTACCAATAATATATTATATAATATTATTGGTGCTGGTTGAAGTGAATGTCTTTAACATAAAAGTTTTGCAATAGTACACACCATATTTTGACTCTACGGTTGACGTTGTGGTTTATGCGGCCACGACGGTTATAAGTTCGATCCCCACAAAAAATAACCGTTGTTTGTGTGCTACATAAATTGTTGATCGGAGTCGGGTGTTAGTTGTGTCCGCTGATTATGTGTGTGTAAATTCCCCTGCGAAGTAGGATTCATTCATAGTGCAGAAGTAGCCTTTAAAAAAAATATCAAAGTTATCAGTTACATTGGAAGTAGATTCTTTATTAAAATGAACGTTTACTATCGAAGTGAAATATAATACAATTACATTGTTTTTTATAGGGCCCTTAACTAGGAGCATATTGTTTACAAAATTAGGTACTTATACTGACTGCCTCCGTAGACCAGTGGATAGCGTATGCGGTTGCTGATTGGGAGGTCCCGGATTTGAATTACGGGTTGAGCAAAAGTGTTAATGTTTTTTTTTCCAATTCTTAGTAGCCGCACAGAGTCTGGAAATGGGCCCGGTAACAGCAATAGGCTCGTCCCCCATTACGTGAGACCTAAAATTTATCATGGCGAATGTGAGTGTAATATCACACCTCTGCCAACCCCTTCGTGGCTATAGGTGTGAGTCTATAAAAAATACAGCTTGGCATTTTTCGTTGTAGTGAAACTAAAATAAATAAACACCTGCGAGTAAATAGCAGCGCTCAACCACACACATGCATAAAAGGAAACTCCTTCCACGGAACTTAAATATTAACTAGAAGGCTGTATTTTTATCCGTGTGGTGACGGAATAAGAATACGAAATGTCACCACCCCATATCATCCCATGGGTGTCGTAAGAGCCGACAGAGGGAGCACATTATGCTGAGAACAGCACTGTAAGAGAAGGAAAACTTGATACAAACCCTATACCAACCCGTTTGGCTAGTGTGGTATAGTAGGCCAATACCTCCTTTCAAAGAAGAGGCCTAGTCCAGCAGTGGACTGTTAAAGGCTGATGATGATGATGTATTTCAATTCTCTTGTTACAAGGTTCCTTGATGCTACAACTGCCTTTTATCCTGCATTTAAGTTAAACACAATTGCGCTGGTATGAGTTTTATTTGTTTTCAGATAGTCTATGGTATCTATACTAATATTATAAAGCTGAAGATTTTGTTTCTTTTGTTGAACGTGCTAATATTATCGAAAGTTTTGAAATCGAAAATTGGATTTTTTTATTTTTGATAGCTCCTCTTTCGAGGAAAGCTATATATAGACTATGTAACATCACGCTATAAGCCCAGGGTGCGGAGCAAAATCTAAGGATATTACTAACACGGGTCTAAACTCAGGCTCAGCTATTTGGGTAAATTCAGAATGACTTCGTTGATGGGGCGTTTTTTGCTGCAAAGGAGCAGTCCAAAGGCCATTCATAAGTTCTCAGATGCCATGACAATAGGCCCGCGTACTAGACATTCTCTGTGGGATTTCAAAGCATCCTCTACCTTTCACTACCTTGAGTTTATGCACGAAAACACAATTTCATTCACCAGTCGACAATAGTAAACAACGTTCGGGCTCCGTTCGGCGACTGGACCATAAATATAACTTCTTATTTACGCATGCCAGCATCGAAATGGGGTTTGTGTTCGTGTTAAAATATTGGATGCGTTTAGATTACCTTGTCTCTGCTAGGTTTTAAATTATCCTTTTTTGTTCACAAATATTGTGTTGAGTTGACAATGCCTGCTAAGAATTCTAATATCAAACATAATGATGCAACAGATATTATTTATTTATTTATTTTAAAACTTCATGTAGGTACAATATATTTGTACATTGGCGGACTTAATGCTAAAAGCATTCTCTTCCAGTCAACCATAGGGTGATGCAGAGATAGGTATGGTAGGCGTACAAAACAGTTTTGCTTTATTTGAAAAAAGTGATAATTTTATTATAAATATCATGAATAACCGCTTGACCGCGCACAAGTGACTATTCTCCCTTTTTCGAAATTCCGTAGACCGCGCACAAGTTACTATTTTCCCTTTTTGGTTACAGCGCTATAGTCGGTCTGAATTTACTGTTTCTTTCTTTTACGTAATGTTTTAAATCCTTTTTCTCTAGTCTATTCAAATCATTGAACATTTCTTCATGCTAATAATACGAAGCGAGTCTTTAAATCGTTAACCCGGAACGAAAAAATAATGTCAAATGCCACTCTTTGTTTCGCGCGCTCCGTGATTACGTGCTAATTGTATGCGTGTAATTAAATATTTTTATACTATGATACATGTATTTTTTTATTTAATTCGGTGAAGATAGAATCCCTCTACAGTGAAAACTCATAAAATATGTATGTCATCGATTTACTTTTTAAAATAATCCTGTTTAAAATACACAAAGTGTTTTTATCAACGATAGTCAATGTTCGCTGCTAAGTATAGTAAATTAGAAACTAAACATCAACAAAGAATTTATACGACTTGAACGAGTCTTACACATGCTTTAAGAAAAACATCACTTCAACTTACTCGTGTTACCGACTCATCAACAATAAATGTTTATGTTAGCGCGCCCATCTGGCGAGCGACGGCGCAACATTTTGTTTAGAACGTGAGCGGTTGAGTGAATTCGGCGAATTGGCGCTAGCGGTCAAGCGGTTAAGTACACAGATATAACATTACATACATACTATATAATAAATGTATGTACATGAATAGATAAAATAAATAAATATACATATATAGCTAAGCATATACAAATATAAATTTATTATCCGACTTGCTTTGTACTGATAAATTCGTACTTTTCCTATAACTTGTGGTGCAGGTTTAGATACCGCTCAAGCAACGTTTAGTGTTTTGGTATATACTAAGATAAACCTAATTAGACTAGGGTGCTGTTCAAAAGAAATATCTGCCGCTTAAATACAGTACACTATTCATTTGCAAATTAAATGAACTTCTGAAAATAAACATAGCGAATTTTCTATTGTTGTATAGAAGAGGCGATGTTAAAGAATACCTATAAGCAAAAAGTATGTTTGCAAACTAAATCAATGCAATATGTTTTTTTTTGCAAGTAGCTATTGTTTTGTTATTACTCTTTACTCAAGTTAATAACAATTTTCTATTCCATTTCCTATGTGGAACGAGTGCCGTGGTCTCCAAATTTTTGAAACGTGGTTTAAAATTTATGCTGAACTGTTGAGTAGTGCTCTACTCTGGAGCCATTTGTAGACGTAGAATTGGGACATGTTTATCATAATAATGCATTCATGCAACTTTCAACTCCGTAGACTGAACTGAAAGCATGTAAGCGGTTCTAATTCAGCTCGTAAGGATTTGACTCTTAAGTACTTTTAATCATAAGGCAAATCAAAATCTGCTTAAACGGAACAGCGTTACCAAAGTAACTGTTTCTAAGATTCTGATGGTTATGAGTATAATAATATAAATATGTTTTCTGATGATTTATGTTACTACATATTTTATATCTATTTACTAGAAAAAAACTATTATACTAGGAATACGTCATATATCAATAGTGACTTTACAAACATCCAGTTACACAATAAATAACGACATAATGATAATATACTATGTAGGTGTCCGACAAAATATAGTCATGCGTGGGGACAGATTCTACAATACTCCGCGCAATAAGCGATCTCTACGGTATCCATTCAAATATATTTTCTTCTTTGTTTAGGTACAGGGTAGACTTAGCCGGTGAGAACTGGAAACTGGCGTTGGCTGACGCGAAGGTGCAAGACTCAGGAGTATACTGTTGTCACGTGTCTACTCATCCGCCGATGTTGAGGAGATACATACTGACCGTTCATCGTAAGTTACTAAGTCTATTACTAGCTTTATATTTAATGCGGCTTGATAAAATATATTCGGTGATATTGATAAGTATACGCGATCAGTATAAAAAGTTATTGAAAGAGAGGTTAAAAGATTTGTTTGAGAAAGAAGAGTGCGAAATAGAAGAATTTTGGAAAGAGTTTAAGAATGGAATGATTGAGACAGCCACTCAAGTATGTGGCGTAAGCAAGAGGAAGAATGTTAAGAAAATTTGTAATGAATGGTGGGATCAAGAAGTAAGCGGTGTGGTTGCGGAAAAGCGCAAAGCTTGGATGGACTTGCTGGCCATAAGAGCCAACAAAAGAGTACAAGGTGGTGTGAATGACAATGAAAGTATTGTAAAAGAAAAGTATAACAGGTTGAAATATAAAGTAAAAGAGATAGTGAGAAGAAAGAAAGAAGAATGCAAGGATAAATTTGATAGAAAAGTTGCCCATCATTTTCGGGCCAATATCAAATTATTCTGGCACTTGGTCAGAACAGCCCGAGGCAAATCAGGGGTTTCGAAAGTTGGTGTGATGAGGGATATAAATGGAAGTATTATTAGAGAGCATGGGGAAGTTCTGAATCAGTGGAAGGTATATTTTGAGAATTTGTTTGAACGAGGAGGGAGCGACAATAGGAATATAGTAACGAATGAAGAAGATACTTGTGAAAGTGGGATAAGTATGGAAGAGATACGATATGCATTGAAAAGTATAAAGGCGGGTAAAGCTGCGAGATATGAAAGGATATCTGCTGAAATACTCAAGGTAGGCGAAGGCGTCACTGCAAGCCTGCTGTATCTACTGTTCAATAAATGTTGGCGGTCCGGTCAACCGGTACCTGGTGACTGGAACAAAGCCGTTATTGTGCCACTGTACAAGGGCAAAGGGTCACAGCAGGAATGCAAAAATTATCGCGGTATCAGCCTCCTGATTGTTGTTGGCAAATTGTATGCAAAGATACTGATTGAAAGAGTGATTTCTGAAACGGACAGTAAAATTTGGGATGTGCAAGCGGGATTCAGAAAGGGAATGGGATGTACGGATCAAGTCTTTTCCTTAAGGTGCATTGCAGAGAAAGTCTTAAGTAAACACCAGAAGGTTTTCTGCACCTTTATTGACCTGGAAAAGGCTTACGTTCGAGTGGTGAGGGATGAACTTTGGTCAACACTTTCTGTGTATGGAGTGAGCAGCAGTCTGATACGGGCACTTGAATAGGGATTCAAGTGCCTGTGTCAGAATAAACGGGGCCTACACGGACTGGTTTAACATTGATCGTGGTGTTAGACAGGGATGTGTAGCGTCTCCTTGGCTGTTCAATCTGTTCATGGACAATTGTTTGCCGATCTGAAAGAGTCTGAATGTGGATTAAGAATAGGTGAGTCAGTGTTTAAGACCCTGCTATACGCTGACGATCAGGTTCTATTTGCATCGTCAGCGTCGGATTTGCAGCAGATGGTCACCACGATGAATGAGGCGTATAAGAAGAAAGGTATGAAAGTGAATGTTCACAAAACCAAAGTCATGGTCGTAGAGAGGGATGATAGTGTAACTGAATGTGACGTAATGATAGGAGATGAAAAAGTGGAGCAAGTGAACGAGTTTGTGTATTTAGGGTCCTTGTTTACGAGAGATGGAAAATGTGAGGGAGATATTGAAAGGAGAGTGAAAGCAGGAAATAGTGTGAATGGCGCCTTACAGTCCATCATCAGAAATGGTATTATCCCAAAGCAAGCTCGCCTTGCTATACAGCAGGGAGTTTTGGCGCCAATACTGATGTATGGTAGTGAATCATGGGTTTCCAAGAAGAAGCATGAAAGTAGAATCAATGCTGTGGAGATGAGAGCTTTGAGGAGTATGTGCGGAGTAAGGCTGATAGATAAAGTTAAAAACTGTGTGATACGAGAGAAGTGTGGTTTGAAAGAAGATGTAGTGACAAAGATTGAAAAAGGAATGTTGCGTTGGTTTGGACATTTGGAACGGATGGATAAAAGAATAAATACGAAAGGACCGTATCGTGCGAGAATGAATGGAAATGTCGGTAGGGGACGCCCTAGGCGGACGTACGCCAACCAAATAGGTGACGTACTGAAAAAGGGCCAAATTAAAAGTACCCATAACCGACGCGCATGCATGATGAGGTTAATGAATGTCGAGGAAGCGAAAGAGGTATGTTTGAACCGAAGCATGTGGCGTTCTATAGTCTCTGCCTACCCCAATGGGAGACAGTCGTGACGATATAGATAGACGGATGATAAGTATTTCGATGTATCATCAATATTCTATGTCATGTGTTTGTGTATAATATTTCATGTTCACTTATTTTAATCAGTAGTTGATACAAATATAAATATATAGAAGAAAATGTTTTTACCCATATTCTAAATTATAATTGAAAGTATACAAATATATGGTTAGTTTGCGGCTAAAAGCGATGTAAACACAAAATAAGTAGTACGAAGTCTGTAAATGTTTTTAACTTTATTATATCGTGTTTTCACATTATCACCATGCTGGTGTATGATGTAAGCATATTCGCACGCATATATGCCGCCCGCATGCGATTAAAACACGAACGCGAACCTTTATTGGAATACTTATAGGTCGACTCCTATAATTTTAGGATCTCAAAACACAGCCTCAATTTTTTTTTCAAGTTATACACTCAATGTGTCCGATTGTCTATGAACGTCTTTTCAAACCATAGGTACCTACAATAAAATCCCCGTAGAAAGTAAGTGCAGTGAATAATCCAGTAAATTTGTTCCAGCTCCATCAATAAAGATGAGTAAAGAAGCATTCTTAGAGACTGGCGAGACGCTCTCACTTAAGTGCGCGATACTACATTTGCACCCAGGCGATGATGTGCCAGAGATGCATTGGTACAGAGGCAATAGTACTGTGTCTCTAGACGAAATCAGAGGAGGGGTGCTGATTGAAACAGATCATTTGACTTTGACGAGTCAGTTGCAGGTAAGACTACCATTCGATTGGCCGTAATAATACGAAAGTAATAGGTAGGAAATTATTGCAGTCTTTTGAAGCCCAAATGTATAGGTTGAAATGAAATGCAATATTTTGTTTCTTACTATTGGGTGAGGTCTCTGCACTAAACCGTCACTGTGTGTTTTGACGTACCTCTGTGGCGAGCCGACGCCAATTGGATCGTGACCCATATACAAATCACTTAAGCTAAATTAAACAAAAAGTTAGGATCATGGCGCAACGATGTAATACTATTCATATTGCAAACACATTATTTGTTAAAAATATTATGTGGGTTATTATTGCCGTTATTAAAAAATGTTCATAAATTGTCTTTGGAATTGATATTTAACGTGATTTTGGATACATCGATTAACAGACGTTGTCACTCATCGCGAGAATATTTATCTTATGAGTACATTTATTAGAGTGCTTTTTAATCAAAGACTTTTTAAATAAAGTGCTTCCCAAACACTATGCAATATATGTAATTGTAATAATTATGCCAAGGTTTGTCAGCGGTACGCGTTGTCATAGCCACTCATATCCCTTTTTATTATGCTTGCTTAGAATTCGAATGGTAGCGATTTTGTTTAAAAAAAAGCCTTGTAGGAAAAATCGTAATCCTTAAAAAAGGCCGACAATGCACTTGGCGCGGCTGCAAACGCGATCTATATTAAGAATAGTATTCTTGGTATAAACTTTGAAGTCATTTTGATACGCAAATATTCGATTACAGAATCATAAGTCCGCTAAATTGTCGCGAAGCAGTACCAGACCCCTTTTTTGTTTAATTTAAAAAACTCTTTACGAGCTTATGATCTGCAGTAATCTGGAGGATGAAGGAATCGTGTGTGGAGACCTTTTCATAAAGGCGTTCGGGAGGATAATTACTTAAAGCACCGTTTTCCTTCTGCGTCCCGTAACGGATTCACGAATAGCACGGATATTCCGCAATGAGAACGGCCCGTCTAATGCCAATGTATGATTTTTTTTTGTTTCATGCCGTTATAAAAATGTGGAATACATTTTTCCCAACCGTGGTAAGGTAGGCCAAATCTTTCTATTATTCACAATTCTACAGTAAGGCAAAGTAGAAGAGGCCTAAGTCTAGCAGTTGACTGTGAAAGGCTGCAAAGAAGGCTGGTACACAAGCCTACCCTATCAAAGAACTTTTACCTACTCCTATGTCAGTTTGATACTACTACCTCCTTCTTGGCTTTTAACAGTCACTTGACTAGCAAATTTGTCTATTAAAAAAAAAAAGAAAAAGAAAATAAAAATTTTGTAAAATACCTCCACGACTACAAATATCTACAACTTCATACATATCCTGTTTGAGTTAGTGACTGACACTTAACTCGTTAAAGTTGTCATACACACTGTTTTCTACAAAAAAAGATCATTTATTTCTACACCCGAGTAAAGCCGACATAATTTGTTTGTGTCTCAGCCCTATGTCTGTTCTAAAGATAGATGTAAAGAAATAACCTTCCTGAAATTTCTCCAAGCAATTTTGCAAAGCTATACATTTGTTTTATTTTACCAAGAATAATGATAATTTAAAGGTACATTTGCTGTCTCCTTAAACAGCCCTAGTTGCGCTCGCAACTTAAGTAGGTTACATTATCTAGACTCGAGCTGGTTGGATTCGTCTTACCTACATAATAATATAATATATTCATATTAAAAATGTCGCATGAATACAAAAAAAATGTATTTAGTTGTAACGATTCTGATTCCAGTTAGGCTCAGCTGGATATTGAAAATAATAATTATTATTATGTAGATTTACGGCATTCGACGTCTCTATAAGTGCAGGAATTCTAAACATTGTACAATTCCTAACAGAATGTAGTAATTCCCATCATATGTCATAGTTAGAAAATGCTTGCAAATATCTTAAACGTTGCTGTTAATGTATAAATTCAGTGGTAGTATCTCATTAAATAATGCTGAGAAAATACCATGAATACTTTAGTCAATATGAAGTCATCAGCTGCCTTCTTTTTATTTTTACGAACGGCAATTCAGTACCGTTAGTCACGTAGCACTATTATTCAAAATTGTTATTGCTAGTGCAGCAGATGGTATTGATTGATATTGCCACTCTCCATCAGCATAAAAACGTTATTACAAACGATTATATAAAAAAATACTTTATGTAGAGACAAGAGGCGGCGATAGCCGATAGATAGACTGATACGCAGGTTTCGGGTCCAAAGCCACAGCACGCAGCACTAACTTTTCGAAGTTGTATGCATTTTCAATTGACAATAATAATTGGCGGTTCTTGAAACGGCGAAAGCTTTAGTCCATAATGTTCTCTGAGACATATGTCGGTTAGCAACCCACGCTTGACTAGCGTAGTGGACTGCGACCTAAATCGTCTCATTGTGAGAAGCGGCCTGCGCCCCAGCAGAGGGAGAATTTACATTGCTGATATTATTATTCACTTTATTTATTACACTTCTCGTAGTTAATTTTATATTAATAAACTACATTATAAAAAAGTTTAAAAATATAAAAGGGACCACGGAGACCCACCGGTGTCGGGTACAGGGACCAAGCCACCGGTGGTTAGGGCCTCATAGACAGGAACTTCCTCACGATGCGTGCTGTGTCGAGAAGAACTGCCTTCTCAATCAAGGACTTGCTCCAGATGCCTAGTGCGAGCCTCTTTAGGTGTTGATTGAGGCTCTTGGCGATTAGCCCATTTACCGACACGACTATCGGCACAATGATCGCTGAATCCACATCCTACATGTCAACAATCTCGTGAGCTAGGTCCAAATATTTAATCTCCTTCTCTTTTTCTGCCTTCACGAGATTGCCGTCATGCGGTATGGTGATATCGATTATCATTGCGAGTCGCTCTGCTCGGTCTATCACTACAATATCAGGCTTATTGGCTACAATAGTCCTGTCTGTAATGATAGACCGATCCCAGTACAACAATGCACGACCATTCTCGAGAACTGGGTCGGGCACATATCTGTAGTACGGTACCTCTGAACCAACGAGATTATATTTAAGGGCTAGTTACTGATGGATTATCCTGGCCACTTGGTTGTGTCTGTGCAAATACTGACCGTTGGCAAGACTCGAACAACCGGGCACTATATGCCTGAGGGATTCCCCGGGTTGGTGACAAGCCCGACATATGTCAATCGTCCCATCCCTCAGAATATACTTCTGGTAGTTGTTTGTAATGACAACTTCGTCCATAATTGCAAAGACAAAACCTTCGGTTTCTCCAAAGAGATCACTGAATCGCAGCCAGGAGATGGAAGCTTTAAAATTTACATCGGGCCCATGTAAGACCCGGTAGAATCGTCCATGCAGCTCCTTGCCTCTCAATACTTCCGGTCGGTCCTCCGTACTAAGTACTGCAGGTTTGTGCCAGTTCTCTTTAGCCAGAGCAAGCGGGGTAAGTTCGGTATCAATTGTGACTACATCGCGATGCACATTCACACTCATCTGCAGAAAATAATCTCTGAGGTTGCACACCTCGCGGTTGTGGAGGGTCTTAGAAGGCACATAAAAAGCCTCGACCCTCACATTTCCGCGGGATGTACAGCCTCATTACCGATAAGCGTGGATGATGCATACGAGATACAGTCAGCATTGAACGGAGTTTTCTATCCAGGGCATGTAGTTCAGTCTGGGTCCACCTGAGTATGCCGAAGGAATATATTATGACTAGCATGGCCCACCCGACCTTGTTGTCACCTGATAAAAGACTGTTAAGTACTTTTCTCAGGCGACCAAAGAACCGAGCCTGCAACGTCTGTTTCATGTCAGTCTCAGAAATATTCAAAGACTGTGACATAAATAAAGATCTTCATGACAGCTGGGACCGATAGGTTAACGCGCTCTCCGAGGCACGGGATAAGCGATAATTTACAATTCGTGCGTATTGAATTGTCTTGACTCCGAAAATTCATTGGTGCGCCGTGGATTCGAGCCCTATACCCTCTGCATGGCTCTGCGGTTACAATGGAGTTCTGCCAAGTAACGCCTGATTCAATCAACTATAACAATCATTTATAATTAATTACGAAAAGCAAGGCAGCGATAGCCTAGTGGATCTCCACTAGGCTATCGCTGCCTTGCTTTTCGTAAAAAAAATACATGTAAAAGGATATGGAACGATGGGCAACGACTGCAGTCGTTGCCCATCGCTCCTGAGGATGCCTCATGCAGAGGCGAAACACGTGTCGAAGAATAGTCGGCGCATACAGCGGGATACTGCAAGTCAGGTATCTTCCTGGAACCCGTACCATTCCTATATCCCTTATCCTTTTAGAGGAGTTCGATGTTGTCAACCTTTTTCTATTGCAATAGTTGGGGTGGTCAATCCGAGGGTGCGTGGTGGGTTCCTCTTTCCTTCCATTAGGATATAAATGATTGTATTAAAAAGTATTCCGTGCTTTTATGTTTCAAAAAATCAGGTCAAAAGTTATTTTAATATCAACGAAAAAAAAGCTGAACGCGTTCAAGGTAGGTATCGATAAAAGTACTAGACAAAAAACGTGCCCACCAACTTTATCAGAATCGAGGCCACTGGAACGGTCTTAAGAATATTGATCATGTCTAGGCTGTTGATTTATGTGATTTTTACCCTGACTGTCATGGCGGAGTTTGTGGGTTAAATAGGCCACCATGAAAAATATTGGGATGACGATAGTTTTGCTATGCCTGGGTGTAAATTATTTACTTAATAATATAGTCTGCGTATGTATTGTACTATATATTATACATATTTAAAAGTAAATTTTCTATCTGTTAATCACCAGTTGTCTGGTGGTCTCAGACATGCTCTGTTTAGTCTGCTAGTATAGTAATAAACTACCTGCAGAAATAGAAAGACAACATTCTCGTGAGAACTCTTACATGTCTTATGAATAAACAGCAAGCAGTCTAGACTAACCTTCCTACAGCACCACAAATTAAAATAGTACCTATTTCACCTCGAGCTCTTCATAGCAAGAAATGATCTTCACTTATGTAATTTTCAAAAAAATATTCTTGGCCTATATAGACTTTTTTCCCGACACGTTAAAATATCGGAAAATCATTTACAGTTGCAAAGAAATGGAAACAATACTTATAAAAATCGTCCAGGTGCGTCGAATCTCTGAGAATGTGTTTCGTACTTTGTGTAGAAAGGAAAATTTCGCTTTTGATGTATTCTTTTTATTTGTCTGATGAGTAGCGAAAGTAGATATGAAATATTTTAAATGTCACGGAATATTTTTAGTGTTGCGAGTCTATTTTCTTCTTTATGAACTGTTGCTTTCCACAACAATGTGTTCTCGTATTTACGCAGCATTTGTGGACTTGATTCTGACTGATAAAAAAAATATATGTACATTTGTTGCTTTTATATTATTATACGAATATGTCTGTAACAGTGAGGCTATGGTTTGTATGTGTTTATCTGTTCGGTGGGCAGTGAAAATTCAACTTAAATATAATAAACACACATTCCACGCTGTTAACCACAGAATTAAAACAATACGATTTTATTTTGTATCATTATTGTTTACTTTTCGTTCTGAATTTTCCGCCTATCGATTGCAAAATGTTTACATTTTAATTGGTGAATTATAATATAGACAAAATAGCGATAAACAAACCTTCTCAATAATCCATTAGGGAATGCTAGGCGTACCCGTACCACCGGTCCCGTCGCTCGGGACAACAGATTAATAGATGACAACTATCTCTTTCAATTTACAGCCAGTCCAGCCACACACATACACACACACATTATACGAACAGGAGTTTGGGCTTATTCTAAAAGAGGTGAAAAGCCATGTATATCTTTTGTCTACATTTACTTCTATAACTCGCCACTCAGTCCTTTTCTATTTGCGAAAGCCTGAATGAGAGCCTATCTGTGTAAAAAATCTCATTGCTTATTTACATTTCATCAACTGTGGCCGACATTGTAGGTGGTGAAAAAATGTGTTTAACTCCGAAATGAGGGTTACTAAGTAAGCTTGTCTTCACAGGGGAGTCCGTAATTATGTCTGTAAACGTTTATATTTTGTAGAGATAACAGAACGTATGATATTTACCGTATGATAGCCATGAGTTAAGTGGGACGGTAGGGTATGGTGCCAGTGAGTGCGAGTTACCTGGGGTATAAAAAAGCAGTATATCTTTTTATGACTGCAGTTTTGTGGGACTGTGAAAAAGGGTAGTTTGTTCGGTTGTGAGATATTTTGCTAATAGACCACGACACGAAGTTAGTAAAGAGGGAGATATAGGATTTATTTTACGGTTTACTAATATTGCACGTTGACAGTTTCAATGTGATAAAGGATAGAAAACCGCGCAAATGCGAATATCGAAGAAACACGGGCAACGCTCACAAAATATCGAAGCAATGATAATTATGATATTTTTGACAGCTACGAAATATTTTATTATTTTTTTCAACGTGTCTTTAACTTTGACATTTAAAACATATGAAATTTAATGGTCCCATTTTTTTTAATATTCTCGTTATAAGTAGAAATTTTGCACTTTTGTATCACACAAGACGGCATTATAAAATTAATGGTTAATGTTCTTGTTTTCGTAATCTGATGTTTCGACTGGTACTCCAATTTTAAGAGTGGTCGTTTGCTTCACTTTGACAAGTAATGGCTCCTTACAATTTTGTGGATTATATATTATAGATTTTGTTTAAATCAGTTTACGTAAACTTAACTTATTTAAGGTATAAATACCTATTTGTTGCCGACGTTTCGCTTTTTGTTTCGTCTTTCCGCGACCACGCTAATTATTTTGTATGAAGTGTTTTACTGTCCAAGCTGTGCGCCTGTCGAATGGACTTCCTTTAGAAATTCATAGCGCAAAATCACTTAAAATCATTATTAAGCTATATAAACTCACTACATTTCATCCCTTTGATGTCATAGAATGTGTAGGTATATTGTATGTATGTGGCCTTTTCATCTATATTCAGATGGTTTACGCAGTGATTGTAAATTATTGCAGACACTTCTTCTGATGACTGTACAAGCCAATTCTGGAGCGGCAAGATCGACCGCATCCAGAACATATGTGCAATGTGTTTGGTGGGTTTGATGGAAGATTGTCACTTTGGTGCCGTTTGGCCCTAGTGTCGGCAAGCCTGTCGAACCACTCTGTGTCATGGCGCTTTATACCCTGTGCAACCTGATATCTCCACTGGTCCCTATCTTCAGCAAGCTTCTCCCATACGCTATGCTTGATGTTGAACGTGGCCATGTCACGCTTGACGCAGTCCTTAAAGCGAAGCAGCGGGCGCCCAATTTTTCTCTTTGCATCGGCTACGGTACCCAGCATGACCTTCCTCGGCAGTCTGGAAGCATCCATGCGTTGCACATGCCCCAGCCACCGTAGTCGTCGCTGTTTAAGCAGCGCAGTTAAGCTGGGAAGCCGCGCTTTGGTGAGAACTGCCTCATTCGTGACCCGGTCCTTCCACGTTATGCCCAAAATACGGCGCACGCAACGCATGTGGAAAGCGTTGAGCCGACGTTCATGTTTGGCGTACGAGGTCCATGTCTCAGCTCCGTACAAGAGTATGCTGAGAATGCACGCTTGGTAGACCAATATTTTGGTTCTAGCGGTTAGGTGGTTGTTTTCCCATACTCTTGAACGTAGCCTCCCGAACATAGTGGCCGCCTTACCGATGCGAGTGTCCATCTCCGCATTGAGCGAGAGATTGCTTGTAACGGTCGAGCCAAGGTAGGAGAACTTGTCGACTACGTCTAAAGGGGCGCCATTCAGTAAAATAACTGGTTTTTGAGCAAAACCTTGGGCGAGTATTACAGTTTTCCTGGCGTTGATGGACATGGAAAACAGACTACATGCATGGGAAAACTTATCCATCATAGTTTGGAGCTCCGAAGGGGACGTTGCAACAAAAGCGGCGTCATCAGCAAAAAGAAGACTGTCCGCGTATAGGTCTTCCCGGTTGCGCTTAGATCTTTGTAGGGAAATATTGTAGAGTTTCCCATCGGCTCTCGTATGGAGATGGACACCTTGTTGGTTTTCACCAAAGGCAACTTTTAAAATCAAAGAAAAGAAAATCCCAAACAGGGTAGGAGCCAAAACGCAACCTTGACGCACGCCTCTGCGCATGTCAAAAGGCTCGGACAAGTCACCCTTGAAGACCACAGATCCTTTCATTTCCTGATGGAATGATTTGATGAGACTAAGTAGTTTCGGCGGACAGCCTACCCTTACGAGTGCCTCATAAAGACCCTCCCTGCTAACAGCGTCGAAGGCCTTATTAAGGTCCACGAACGCTATCAAGACAGGAGTCTGCTGCTCTCTGCATTTCTCTTGAATCTGGCGTAGCGTAAATATCATATCTATTGTTGATCGCCCGGCCCGGAATCCGCATTGGGACTCAGGATAGATGCGGTCAGCAAGATGTTGTAGTTTCTTAAGAAGTACTCGACCTATGAGCTTGCCAACGATACTGAGAAGGGATATACCGCGATATGAGTTACAGTCGCCGCGGTCACCTTTGCCTTTGTAAAGGGTGACAATATTGGCATCGCGCATATCCTGAGGTACCATACCCTCGGACCAACACTTTACTAAAAGATTATGCAGGAGCGGAGCTACGAAGTCGAATTTGAGGATCTCTGGATATATGGAGTCTCCACCAGGACTTTTGCCGCACTTGAGTTGTCGTATGGCGCTATGGAGATCTTCCAGTGTGGGTTCGTCGTCTAGCTCGTACCATGTTGCCCATTCAGGAATTTGGTCTATAGCTTCGGGCCGTAAGTTTACTGGTTGTGAGTAAAGACTGGTGTAATGTTCGACCCATCTTTGTAGCTGACGCTTGCTGTCCTTGATGATCCTTCCATCAGGTTCCCTCAGAAGGGCAATCTTGCTAGGAACAGGGCCGAGAGCCTTTTTTATACCCGAATATACTCCACTGAAATTACCCGAATCAGCGCATAGCTGGATGTTACGGCAGAGTTCAAGCCAGTATTTATTTGAAAAGAAACGACAGTTTCGCTGCAGTACCGACTTGGCCCTTGTAAGTTCAGTTCGAGTGGCAGGAGACGGGTTCAAGCGGTGATTTAAAGCGGCAACTCGTTTAGAGTCAAGCAGGGGTTGTAATTGCTCGATGTTTTCGGCGAACCAGTCCTCAGTCCTTGCTTTCTGGTATCCGAAAGATTTGCTTGCGGTCTCTGAGAGAGTTCTTTTAACACGATCCCACTCATCCTGAAGCGACACATCTTGGTCCCAAAGTGAAGCCTCGGAGCGAACCAGCTCTTTAAAGGTCTCAACTTTTGCGCTTATCTTAGTTTGGCCAAGATCGATTTTCTTCCTTCCAATAGGCCTTAATGAGTGAATTCTTTTGCGGGAAATGGCTATTTTTGTCCCCACAAGTGAATGGTCTGAGTCGCAATCGGCGCTTTGATAAGAACGGGTGTGGAGGACGAAGCGAAGATCTTTCCTCCGAGTTAGGATTAGATCAAGCTGATGCCAGTGACCAGAACGGGGATGCTTCCATGAAACTTTATGCGAAGATTTGCCTCTGAAGTATGAGTTAGTAACACATAGCCGGTGATTAGAACAAAACTCAAGCAAACGTTGTCCGTTTTCGTTCATTTTGCCCACACCTTGGTTACCAAGACAATCTGGCCATGTCATGTTATCTTGGCCGACTCTTGCATTGAAGTCACCCAGGATGTAAATATGATCATTGGGAGGTACCGCGCATACGACTTGCGAAAGCTGATCGTAGAAACGATCTTTAACCTCCGGTGCTGAACCCAATGTTGGTGAATATGCGGAAATCAATGTTACAAAGCCGCAATTACTAAAAAGACGCAGTACCATGATGCGCTCTGAAATTCCTTGGGGTGCCTCAATAGATGTGAGGAGATCATTACGAACAGCGAAACCCACGCCATGCTCGCGGATGGAGTGCTGATCCTTTCCTACCCAAAAAAAGGTGTAATGTTCTTCTCGAATGGAACCAGTGTCAGGAAGCCTCGTCTCTTGAAGGGCCAAAACAGCGATATTAAGTCTCATCAGCTCGGTATCAATCACAGCAGTCTTGCGCAGATCTTGTACGCAACCTAAACCCCCACAGGTCTCCGGGAGGCCTGTCCTCATTGTTCGGACATTCCATGTTGCTAAACGCATGGAAAGGAGTGGTTGTTGTTTTAAATTATTCACTTTTCGTTTTCGCGCAGGTGAGTAATTTACAGCACCAACTGTCTAGTTTTATACTAGTGTCTCCTACACCCAACGGAGACAAATTAGTGCTGAGACGGATCAGTACCTTATTGGCCGGGGGCTGCCCAGCTAAAGCGGGCGGTAACTGATCAGTGGACCTACGAAGGGCCCTCCCACTGCCAAGAACGACCCCTAGCGCCTGCGCTTACGCCTATTCGCGCTGACTTAGAACTGGTGACTGTCATTCCCCGTGTTGTTTTCACCGCTGATGGACTGCAGTGACGAAGTGTCCTCTCCGCAAAATTTAAATCTGCTACGCCTGGGATTTCTTTTAGGAAATGCAGGTTTTCCCACTGCCTACATCTCCCTCTCGACCTCACCAGCTTAGCCCACAGGAGCGACGAGTCGCTACGTGTGGAGCCGGCTCGGCTGCAGGACCTGGCTCATGCCTTACGATGGTGCCGTTTCGGGTTTGTTTCGAGTTTTCCATCTCTGGACCTGGCTCGTGCCTTACGGAGGATCCACACCGGGATTGTATCGAGTTTACCTTCTCTAATGATGGCCTTGCAGTTTCAGATGGAATGCTGCATATTATGGGCCATCGAGTGCCTCAGTCGCCTCTTACGACACCTGGCATCCCTTATTTGCCATGGTTGTTCTTAATTGCTCCACACAATGAAATTTAATGCTGACATCGTTCCTGTATATCCTAAGGTTTCCTGGAAGAGATTGCTCTTAGCGGTAAGACCGCCTTTTGTACAATTTGTAAACATTATATAATAACATGTTTTCTGGTAGTTAGTAAACCTTGTACCTAAACGTATTTTAAATTTAAAACTAAAATTCGTACAAATAGAACTGTTTTTATTTCGAAAATTCAACACGAAAATAAATAGCGAGAAACATACAACGTATATTCCTCCAACAAAGGAGCTCTCCAATAGAATTTGGAATAACTAAACATATTTAGCTTAAGTAAATAGGCTTCTACGAAGTAATCTCACTGGTATCTTTATTTCTTTGATCTTGTTATTATTAAAACATCTACTTACTTGTAAATAGACTTAGGGTTCGAATGTTTTATATAATATCTTTACTTAATATGCTTAATATGAAAAGAGTTCGTTAGTTCAAAAAAAATAGTGACAGAAATGGTTAAAAGGAAAAAAGAGGAAAAAAAAGATGAGTTTGACAGCAGATTATCTGACGATTTTCGGAGAAACATTAAGTTTTTCTGGAAATCCGTTCGTGCAGTTCGAGGAAAAACTCAATCCTCAAAATACACAGCATTCAGAGACAAGAATGAAAAGATACTAAATAGTGAATCGTGCGTGCTGCAGAGATGGAAAAATTATTTTGAAGGATTATTTGAAAGAACGGCGACAGAGACATCAACAGGTGAAATGAGTGGTAATGATAGCAATGATGAAAGCGATATTAACGTGGATGAGATTTTTAAGGCACTGGCCAGCATGAAATTAGGTAAGGCTGGACAGGGCATCATAGTTAATCAGCTGCAGCGTTTATTTAACTTGTGCTGGAGCACCAGCGGAGTACCTGATGACTGGGCCATAGCAGTAGTTGTGCCTCTTTATAAAGGAAAAGGCTCAAAAAAAAGACTGCAAGAACTATAGAGCATTGTTGGCAAATTGTATGCGAAGGTATTATTAATAATATTTCAATCAATTAATATAATAAATATATTCATTGATTGAAAGAGTTATAAAAGTACCCGACAAGAAAATATGGGATGTAACGCTATGGGAATAAATCCTGTGTCGCGGGGGAAAAAGTGTCTAACCATTCACAAATGGTTAAAGCTGAAAGTACTTTGAGTTTGTAGTACTAATGTCATCTTCCACACAGGAATATAAAAAGGCCTCGGAGTTGTCTTTAATGGTGGACGCACACCTATCCGAGCCGAACGCGTCGAACGAATCGAAGTCAAGGAGGCCTCGCACATTAGCAAGAATCGACCGCGCCGAAAGAATCGACCGCGCCGAAAGAATCGAGCGCATCGAACAAATGGTTTCCATTTCCTTTACGCCTGTCGCACTGTTATTGCAGTGAATTGTGATGGATCTTGACGAGGTTTTTATTTATCAGTGCTTTATTAATGGAAGATGAAGAAACAATGCGGATATAGTACTCGTGCGTTGCTCTGTCATACCCAACTGATAGAATGCGAGCGCATCGGACGAATCGACCGCACTAACCGCGCCGAATCTGATGACGTCATTCGAATTCTTCGAGGATTTCTGAGGTGCTCCATATTCGGACGATTCGACGCGGACAAGTGTGCGAGGTTTCATGAGATTTCATATAAAGAATTCTAAAATTCGTTTCCTTCGACGCGTTCGACGCGTTCGGCTCGGATAAGTGTGCGTTCACCATAATAGGTCGCCTGTTTCTCGCAAGGGGAAAGTAGGACAGCATATTTGGTCTTTTGTTTGAAAACTAAACTCGCAAATATACTTGAGAACCCAACTACCTCAGGAAGGGGGCACTGTTTTTCGAGAGTATGCATGTATATGTGTGTCCATTTATTTGCCATAGCATAGAGCCCAAATAGCTTGACAGTTTTTGACAAATGGGGTGTCGTTGAATTCGTTGAGACGGAAACTAACACAAATTTCACCTACTGGGACATAAAGGTCTACCAAATCCACGTTACGTTACTACCGTAAGCAGCACTTTAAACATTGTGATATGCACATAACTTCGAAAAGTCATTGGTGCACGCCGTAGATTCGAACCCGAGAACCTCTAAGTAGCAGTCTGTCGGTCTCTCCACCAGGCTTACGCTCGGCTTTATTTTTAAACCTCTCTAAATTTAGTTTTAACTGCTTTCTTCTCATTTATAAACTTCAATTATATATTTTTTCTAACCACTGAATAATCTTGAATATTTCAGTATTTAAATCCCTCCGTTTATCTAACCAATACATAAAATCAAAATCCTTCGTTGAACTCCATTACTAATAAACGCTCATTTCTAAAGACAGTTTCTCGCTATCATTGGCACCACAAAGCAACTACAAGTAAAGCAAGTACCCTCAAGGCCCAGTAATTCTACCTCGCAGTTTGGTCTAAATTGCCGCCATATATTTGCGGGCTAAAGTGTAAGCGAAACTTAAACATTCTCCTTCACTAAAAGCCTGAGTAGATACTATAATGCAGTCTTAAAAAAATCTTACATAAAATTTAATGACGAACTATATTATAAGTGCTTACGCATCTGGGCAAAATTTTTTGTCTTTATTATTTTTAGTGGTGCTGGAGTCAAAATTTGAATTTTAATAAGATGTAGAAATAAATATAATAACTAAAATATTTTCGTAGGCAAATCAACCAGCAACCACTCGCATTTTTAAAATGTCTTGTTTTTCTTCTGTATTTTGCTAAAAATGGAAATTATTTTAAGTTCACTGGACATGTTAGCAGTAACTTTTAGTCACTTTGTTTATTAGAGGTGGATTAATAAGTCCGTTACCTAGCCTCGCTGATCTAGAGCATATGGAGGCTGCCAGTTGCCAATTTGCGTATGATAGCCATGCTGGTCAGGCAGGAAACCACTAATAATTCTACGTCTCCCCCTAAACAGAAATGACAACCGCTCACTAAGCAGGCAACAGACAAAAAAAATATGTTAGATTTTTGTTTATAACCCCTCAATTACTTACCTTGCAAAGTAGGACGTGCTTTACCTCCTACATAATGTAAAATAGTATTATACCACCGAATTTTATTCCTTTGACGAGAATTATAGCCCTGCCTTAGTACGTCACCTATCCTACGTAAGCTTAACTCTCCCTATGTTTTGTCCCACTTTACGACCTAGACCCTAGCTACGAAGGAGGTAATACGGTTTGTTGTTCTATGTATTCCAAGCGTGTTTCTAATAATTAAAGCTAGCTAGCTCCCTAGCGGTGTGGTATGACCAGGCTTGGTTTCTATGGAACAAGGTAGACTAGGTGAAGCCCGATAAAGCTAGACCCATACCGTTTTAATATACAGAATATTGACTTTTCGAATGGCATAGTGGTTTAAGTAAAGTCGTTTCACCGTTTAATTGTTGGTTCGATCCGAGAAATGATTGTGTCGGTCTGATTTTGTTCTGTGTCTGTTGATCAAATGTTTGTAAAGTCCTTAGTGACTCAGAAATTATTTCTAGTGTGAGAGTTGTCTTTAAAACTAAAGCTAGTATATTTTTATAGTTTTCTTTGGTAACATGACTTACACGAGTGATATTACCATTGTGATGACATAGAATAGTCTGTACAGAGTCTACGACTGTTATGTAGTATATTTATGTACATCGAAGACATTTTCTAAAATATCAATGGTTCGCAACTTAAGTTTCAATAATATAAAAAGACTCACCTGTGACTTGAAGCAATACAATATATCAAAATAATATTATAACTATATCATGTATAACGCGATATATATACGAATGTAATAACTAAGTAAAACCAATTATGGGACACACCTCGGAAATAAAAGCCTTATACCACTTTTATAAGTTTATTGGTTCACACAATAAATTATTTGCACTCACTTCAGACTCACCAGGATAGTTTATACGGTTAATTATTTAATTTAATTATTCACTATTATTATTATTATCACTTATCACTTATATTAATATAATTGTTTACACTACACACGGTACACAGTAACAAACTTACAGGTCAGAGGTCCCAGCCCGAATCCCCGAACTGCAGTTCTAATTTATAAGAATAACTGTAGCCAATATAAAGACTTTTAAAATACAATATTAATCATAACGGAAGTTGATAAACTTCCGTCAAATGTTAAATATAATATTTGAGCCATATTAGTCAATATAAATCCTGTTAAATTACTAAATATTCTGATACTAAATATTCTTATTATTAAAGCTTTTTAAAATTATTTGGTGTAAATACTTTTAATTTTATAACGTTCAATATTATAGTATGTATAATCAAATACTTGTTTTACCGGTTGTTGTGTGATTATTTGTATATAATTAAATATGTTTCTTACAAAATATAATGTGATAAAATCCGTAAACTGTAGATTATTTTCAATATATCAAAACTTTTTAAAGTTCAACATTCTAACACGTTCAGTCTGAATATTTTCCAAATTATCAGTATGCTTTGTTATTTAGTTGTCCGAAGTTTGCTAGTTTATGTCTGTAAACTTCTGACCCTTGTATTGTTTAATTGTTAATATAGTTTGGTATTATAAGCCCTGAACTTTGATCTAATTGCTTTCTTAACTTGTTGCGAAGATTCGTAAGTGATGTTTGGTTGAAATTGTATTGTGTTAGATCTTATATTAGTTTTGAAAGCCTTTTGTTGTATTTATTATTAGCTAATATTATTTTAAAACTTTATGTATTTGTAGGTACCATTAATTTTTAAAGCCTATATAAGCTTGAATTTTATTGCGTAATCAGGAACGTCGTCGACATTTACACATGTTATACACTAAATGATTTCCAAAAAGACTCATGTCAATTGAAAATTTGTGCCAACGAGGATTAAAAACAGAAAATTTACAAAATATTCGAATAAAATTACACAAATAAGATTAAGCCTAAACTACTGACTAGAATTATTAATCCATACTTCAAAATAAGGCGGTAAAACCAAAAGCTATCTTATATAATTATAAACATAAGAATTTACCCGAAACAAAAGTACGTGGTATATATCCCGACAGACAATTTAAAATCAGTTCACTGCACGGTTGGCGTAGTGGTTTTAGCGGTCGCCTCGCCGCTTGACACTGCGCCAAGTGTTGTGGGTTCGATCCCCACACGAGGCAACACTTTTTGTAATTCACAAATTGTTGTTTCTAGTCTGGGTGTTCATTGTGTCCGTTAGTTGTATGTTTATAAAGTCCCCCGCGACACAGGATTTAGTCCTAATGCGGGAGTTGTCTTTCTTTTTTTTTAAAATAAAGGGAAAGAAAAGAAATAGAAAGAAAAGTTTAAATGATCACGAAAGTTTAAAATCCTGTATTATAATTTAACTAGTATAAGGCTGGTATTTAGTAAGCATAAAATTATTCTCATTATAAGTAAAACTGTAAAGCTTTTTATGAGCAACATAAATTCTTTAAACCTTACTGCTATTGTTATCCAAATTAACTTCAAAATGTTCTAAGGTAGAATTCACACAGTACAATTTGTCGCAGGTGGCCCGTTTGAAAGTGGAGGACGCTGGCAACTACACCTGCGCCCTGGAGTCGCCCCTACAAATGAGAGCGACAGCCAGAGTACACGTTTTACAAGGTAAGTGCACCTGCTGCATACTGGAATTATCTTTCGTATTTCAATTTTAAACGGGTTAAACGTAGCATAGAACTTTAAAGGCAGGGATAGCCTGGTTATCTTTACTAGGCTTTATCTGCCTTTTTCGTTATACCATCGAACAGCATGGAATTCAAAACCTTAAATCAGAACCGCAGCGCAATACTGACTTTATGAAACGTATGCGTATACTATGCGTCTTAAATTGTTTATGCTTGCTTTTCTAGTGCCTTAGCGAGCACGTTAAGCCATAAGAACCGACTGTCGTATTTGTAGATATTTGACAGTAGTTGTGGAGAGTAAGTACCTTTGCATAAACTGACATTGATCGAAGCCATGAACTATCACTATCCCTTTTAAATGTAGAGGCCAGCAGCCTTCGCTTTATTTTGAAAAGCGTAGTTCTGTCGTATCTAGTTAGACTAGAAAACAGATCTGATTTTGGACTATAATAAATGTATCCTGTTTCAATAGTAACATGTAAGATAAATTAATAAATAAACTAACGTTTTATTCAATATAAAATATGATGACAATTGATAGTTAATAAAGGTTATAGACAATCTATTCCGTTGATATGCCACCGTCAACAACAACGTGTGACAACGTCGTTGGTTTGATTTCTACCAATTTAATACACTCGGTATATAAATAGCAGCTTAGTTTAAAGGGGTCTCATGATTATTAGCAATTAGTAACACAATTCCCTTGAATATAAGTAAAAACGCCTAACTGTATGAATGTTATCATAATGTTTCTGAAGCCTAGAACTACTAAATCGCCGATCGATCATATGACCCGATGGAAAGCTTATTGTGTAAACAATAAATAATTGAACATCTATGAGTATGCCAAATTGTTGCGTTGCGTTGAGAGTACCTAATGGATGTTTCTTGAAACAGAACTATAATTTGAAAGATGAAATTATAAGGTTAATTGTGTAGATCAATATGTTTTAGATGGAAATGTAGATTTAACACGTATAAAACCCCGAAATAATTATACAAAAGAACAGCGATAGCCTAGTGGAGAGATTAACAGATTAGTAAATTTAGTCATCCGATGTTACAATAAATCGCACCCAGCAGAAAATTTGTAGGATTCTTCAAAACGCCATAAAAATACCGTTTTGCTGAAAATCGCGAGAAACCTATTTTGATGAGGTTTGACCCCGTGTTATTTTTTTAGAGGTGTCGGATCAATGCGAAGTTTTTAGATTTAATTTATAATGGTGTTTGGAACAATCCTACAAAGAAGAATGCCCATTTTTCACCTGACTATGTATATGTATGAAATAAATCTTAAAATTCAGCTTATTTAACTGTTTATTATCTATTTATCCATTATCTAGTACCCATAGTACAAGCTTCTGCTTAGTTTGGGACTAGATGGTGTTGTGTGAATGTGGTAGAATATTATTATATTATTATTATATTATATATTAATTACGCTTATCACAATGTTAAAAGAAACCCAGGAAAAATATTTATCAGTAATTCTTAACACTTATTCTACGTAAAGTATAAACGTATTAGCATCTTTTGAACGCATCACAACTACCATCTATTTACGACGTTCCATTTTACGCATTGGCATGGTCTTCATTCAAATCTGTTTCCGAGTTTTAGACATTATTTTACGTTTTATTTAATCAGTCAATATATCCTTATTAGTCTTTATATAATACAGATGAATTAAAAATAATATTATCCAGAAATAAATTAATTATGCAATATATAAATTGAGTTCGCACGAGTGAAACGGATTTTTATGACATTTGACAGTTCTCCAATTGCTATGATTGACTGACGTAAGAGTAGTTGGTTTAAAGGAATTCAAAGGAAGAAAAAGGTTGTTTTAGACCATGGTAAGTATTCCTATTTTAGACGAAACTTCGAGCGTTCATAATTAGTTTTGGTAGGTACATCACCTATTGGTAACGAACAATCCTAATCTAAAAAGTAACATTAATGTATATTTTTTGGGCTTCGTAGCGTCAAAATCATTATATTCTAAACTTACAAGCAATCTTTCTACTATACCTTATGACTATACAAATACTTTCACTATCAGGTTTTGAAATGTATGGGAAGTGGGCATTGTTCTTTCAATTTCTCACAATTATCGTAACCTCACCCCTATTTTGGTCCAATTTGACCGGACTAAGACTGTTCGCTTGCTTAACAGTGAAGGAAAATATCGTAGGGAAACATAGATAATATTAATAAAGTTGAAAAATTCATATTTCCAAGAAATGTTTGTGATGTCCATAATTTTCTTTTGCCAACTGTAGTTGACTGTGGCTTAAACCTACTCATAGTTAAAATTGGCCACGTCTAGTATTGTGATAGTTTATATCAGAGCTAATATTACTGTAGTAGGGGATGGAAACATTTAATAACTACTGATAAGCATTCCGCAAACAAATCACTGAATAGAAAAATTGCTAACATTTCAATCTCAAAAATGTTGTTTACTCGTATTTTTTAAACAATAATTTAGATCTAATTAAAACAACAGCCTCACAAGTTACAGACTTATTAAAGTACATGCTTTAGATAGACATTTTAATTCAGCATATAATTATAATATCAAACCACAACTTAAAATAGAGATTCATATAAAAGCAATTATCTTAACTGGAGTAAAACCAATTTAACAGCAAACATGTTTTTAATATATAACAAGCAAAAGTACGCAAATATTTTGTTTTTTTAAACCTAAACCATTTAAAAATATCTAATGTACTTTTAATGACATGTTAGAATTAATATGGTATTAAAACGGCATTATATAAAACATTATTTTTAAATGAAATCCATCTAGACAAAATGGTCGTTAATCATTGAGAATTTAAAATACCATGTCATTATGTTAATGCTAAATGAGTGTATTCAAATATATTTCACAATTTAATTTATTTTTGTGATAAAAATCTTCTAATATACGCCGCAGTAAAATGCAATGGTGCGATGATTCCAATTTTTTGTGAGTTATTGTGGCTTTGCGAGCATACTCTGAACTTGATCTTTTTACCGACGATATTCTTTTTCACATAATATGATTGTTAGGCGTCTTTTAATACGTCTATAATCAATTGTAGCTATCTAAGATTTCTCATGGCATTTGCACTACACGTAATAATGTATTGCGTATCGTAGCGTAACTAAAATATTAGCATCCAAAAGTAACAATTCGTAGTATACATCATCATCATTGATCGAATGTATGGCTCAAGTTTTCACCTATGCTAACTTTCATTGATAACCCAGTTATACTAACAAATGTAGGTTTTATGTTTGCCACCTTCTTTGTTAGTCTTTCCTAAAGTCGAATTTCTAATTATTTGTAAAAAATGAAGATCGCGTCTGGGTAGGTCATATTTTAGCTAGATAAAGTGACGATATACACAGAATACCTGGCAAACACGAAGAGCAGAAAATCAAGTGAGTGAAGTACCATGGCAGAGGCCTGTATTAAACAGTGGGCTAAGGGACATTCCGACTTATATCATTATTGGCTGAAATCAAGCTGTTCATAATTGCCATTATATTGTCAATGTTATTCGAACGTTGTATTAAAAATAATGTCAATTGAGAGCCCTTTATATTTACTGACATATTCCTATCTAATATACTCAAGATTAGTGCATAGTTTTATAATAATATTACTATATTAACTAAATACTTTCATCAGTCTCTAACATTTGTTGTACACGTTTCAGGTGCGCGTAGGGACATAAACGTATTAGGTATGCTGCACACATATATTATGCCGCTAGGTAACATCGCGAATATGAGGATTAAGCTTCCTGTTTATTTGTTCTGGTGTTTTGGCTCTATATAAATCATGCACGTTATTACTTTCTTATATTTGTATTCTGGAACTTTATTTATTTTATAATAACTTAAATATTTCAAGTAACTTAAATATGTCTTAAAATTAAAATAGGTACAAAGAAAAAGTAACTAGTTCTAAAATTACTATACAAAGAAATATATACAGAACATAGAAATAAATATATACAGAAAGAGAAAAAATAATAATTTAGAGGGCATTTCTGGAATAGCTTAAGGAATCAATCTCCACGAACTCATTTTTGAAGGGCCTTTTTTGATATTTACAGAATAATGTTTTAAAATAGTAAAATAAACGCAGAAATATTGATAACAAATAATATTTTAAAGTTGGGTCTTTACCCAAAAAGAAATGGACAGTTAACTTTTTCATCCTGTAAAGGAAATTATTCTATCTGATGATTCTATACATACCAAGAAAGATAATAAAATTAAAACAAAAAGAAACGGATAGTAAATTAAATCCTAAAGGAAATTATTCTATCTGATGATTCTGCTCACCCTAACAAAGACAAAGTTACGAGAGTACTAAGAACTTCGTAGCGGCAGTTCAACGTTGTTGCGTGCCGAGGATCGAGATCTGAGAGACCTGCTACGGAGACTGTAGAGTGCTACTCGTAGTATTCTACGGTCAACGTAGCGCATGATCTACGGGATACGATATCAGCTACAGTGGAGATCATTGCCGTTTTAAAATATTTTCAGACAGACAGAATGTTATTGAAACACGTCAATATTTTACTACCGAACATGCGAAATGTATGATATATGTTCACATATATCATACATTTCAACTGTTGTAAAACATTTTAGGACTAGGTTTTACAGTTAAATATTTGGTTTATGGTGGAAATACAGGTTTGTGTTCTGAAATAATACTATTTCCAGATGTTTCTATTCAGTTTTAAGGTTCGGGTTTTAAGATAAAACAACTGACTAAAATAAAAAGAAAATATCTTAATATAAATTTTTTTGTGTGCGTGTGTATGTCACTGAACTCCTCCTAAACGACTGGACCGATCTTGATATTTTTTTGTGTGTTTTCAAAGGGACCTGAGAATGGTTTAGATTCACAATTTTAGTCCACTGGAAAATGTTTTTTACTTAATTTTTAATTTGTAAGTAGTTGTGGATTTCGGAATGTTTCACATTGGCACCGACGGACTGCGCTGCTATCGCAGTGTCAAATCTTATATTAATAATTTCGTCAAGAAGTACATCGAAACCTTATCTGAATAATAAAACATTAAAAAATAAAGATTTCGAGTCGACAACATATATCCGCAAAATTCGGATTGTAAAGTATTTTGTTAAATTCTAATGGTTCTGACAGACAAATCACAGTCGCCATATTGGCCACTCTTGCGAAACGTCACAGATACCGGATAACATTTTGAGTCAATTTTGGGTACTACTAAGTCTTAGTACGAAGTATTATGTATGTGTAAATACTTTTTGCAGTTATATAGTATCCGCCCAATAAAGGAGATTTGTGTTACCCCGAACATCGATCATATACAATAATTAGATAACCCTAAATTTACGTGAGCGAAGCCGCGGGCAAAAGCTAGTTTAAATATAATATATTACAGTAATATTGAATTTTTCGACCTAGACTGAAGCCGTTGTGGATCTTAAAGTTGGTACATTGATTTGAAATTAATTCAGTATTTTGTAACTGCTACTTACTATTTCAAACGACAAAGAAGTAAATTATTTGCCGTTTGAAAGTTTGTTTTTGATACCTATTATTTTAATATAAATTCTTTAGTTGTAGAATTTTATTGTACTTAACATTACTAAATTAATTTAGTTGTGATAGTTACTTCGTTACAACTTCACTTTTTAGTCTTTGATTTCTTTTTTGAGATTGCTCTTGTTCTAGATGTACCTAAATATTGCGTCATTGACTTTACAAACGTTCAACTAACACACACAAAGAATACCCAGTCTCGAGACAACAATTAGTGGATGACACAAAATGCTGTACCATGTTAGGATCAAACCCAAAACACTAAGCGCAGTGGTAAACGGCAAGTCCCTTAAATCGAACCTCACCGAACCAACCTCACTACAAAACAACAGTTCAATTTTAAAATAATAATATAAATACAGTGGGCTCTGACTAACTTTGCTTAGCAGGACAAAACCTCATCTACTACAAAGTAATAAAATATACGTATTTGATTACTATTTGATGAAATGTGCTGCATACATTGTTTCTCATTACTAATTCTAGCCTAGAATATGTAACGAGTAATGTAAAAAGAAACATTATTTCGTATGTGGTTGGTATATAAATAAAAGTGTTATTACGAAAATGAGGCCTAAATACAACGTGTTTTATTAAAGGCGAGGTCTGATTGAAGCGGATATGTGTTCGACACGGCTTCACACCTCACGCCATATTTAAGTTTAAATAGTGTGCCACTAAAGGCTAGTTACATTCCGGTCAATTTGGACATCCCAGGGTACAACATTTTTTAGATTTCATTGATGATGGTGCTTAGAACAACGCTACCAACTTTCAGCTGGGTGTGAATTTTTGTAACTTCACTTTGATTTGACACTCTAATTTGACTACACATCGTTCATCATGTGCGGCGTCTAATTGCAGTTTGAAATCTACAGCATGTGATCCACTAGTTATGAATTAAAGCCATAGTAGTGTTCGTCGTTCGAGCAAAAGCGAGCGTATTTCAAATGGATGATCACTTCTATACATAGCAACATTGTCGTTGACGTGTAAAAATACAAGCAAAACGAATGAAAATTACAGAATACAAATATGGTTCTTTTTATCACGATACACACAAAATAAGCCTATTTTAATTATTAATTATTGCTGCCCAACCACGAACGCTGTAAATGCAATAGGCTGAGCGAATAGACGGACTTTCCATTTTTTTTCTTTCCATCAACCGATCTTCAGGTGCTAAACGGATTACCACGCTGCCCACTTATATAATGGCACCAAAGTTAAACAAACCAACCTCAATCTACCAGCATGCTGGCAGATTATGGTTAGATAGCACCTTCTCATATCCCATCTCAAACCGCCGCTTCGTTCATCTTGACTCTGCTCTAACCTGACCTCAAATAAACACCACATTTCACTTTCTCAAACTCATATTTGTACAATAAATAGGTTACAGTCCTCGATAAATTCTCTGCAAATGTTACAAATATCGTCCTTAGTTCTAGTTTTGGGTTACACATTTTTTGTCTTAAGCTCTGATATTGTGTTGGTAGAAATGTGTCTCTTTATAAGTTTGTTAATGTTTGGATTCGTATAGTACATATATTTTTGTTTCATTTTCATTATAGCTACAACTTGTTACACGATGGATAACTATAATTGGATTGGTTGTTGGACAGCTGTTGTTTAAAGTAATTATTTCGACAGAACTTGTCAACACTCAACGAGTTTTTCTATTGCGTTGACTAGAAAAATTGCCTTATTTTGCCAAGGAACTAAATATTATTACTCCTATAAAAGCAAAATACTAATAGCTTGATATCTATATCGATAAATCGGATTCGGGATTTCCTTGTGACCCTTGTCAATCTTTATTTTAAATATTTATTGCTTTAAAGTAAGAAGTAGGTATTTGTTACTCAGTATCACACGTGTATAATATTTTTCTTACTCTGCTCAAATATACCTCAATTTGCTAATTGACGTTTTAGTCTTTGTCTTTGTGTCCATTACTTGAATGTTACGGGATTCCTTCCTAGTGCAGGATTTATCATTTTATCAAAGAAAGAAAATAAGATCTCTGAGTGTGACATAAAAACCTAGCGTCAAAGAATGTACCTATAGAAAAAATCCAATCTAGAGCCAGCTTTAAAAGATCAGCCAAGCATTATCCAGTGCCTACCCACGAGTATTTCAGAACACATTATCGTTAAGCTCTTCGATCGATTAAACTCGATTACTTACGTCCCCATTTCGTTCGGTAACCATTTGTTGGACTGACACCTGATTTCCTTCGCGAACTCGAAAAGTCGTCAAGAGGCTCTGACCGAAGCGAAGCAATTAACTTTCAGCAAAAAATGCGAGAATACCTCATATGTATTATCGATTTCGATTTAGTGCTGGATGAAAAATGAGTGTGTTAGCTTTGTCCGATGGTGTCAAAAAGATATTTAAAGCGTTCTTTGCACAGCATTAATGTTATTTGTTAATTAAACTACTGATTGTCAATGAGTATGTATCCAGATTCCGATCAACAACATACTTATAAAAATTCTTACATCTACGACGAGGAAATTATGCCGAGTTATTTGTATTTTCATCTCATTAACACTTACTTCAGGCCCAGCTTCTTAGGCCCTACAACAATAGCATTCGTTGTGATTTGAACCTTTAACATGATTTTTCATTTACTATCATTTAGAAATTATAGTCATTCATGTCATTCAGTTTTACAATTCTACATTTCTCATGCTGCCTTTTGTCCACAGGATCAAGCCTAGCAGAACTGCAGAGTGGTGTCAAGACCACCACCAGCTACTTGAGTCTACTACTGGCGTCGCTGTTGGTAGCACTCAGCACACGATACGAAGATGTAAGGTGACCTATTTAGACGACATAGTAATCGTGCTTAGAAAGAAAGGAGAGCAAGAATTAATCTTTGGATATGCACTTATAAAAGGGCTTAATATTGGCACTGATGGAAAATAAAGTCATAGAAAATTTATGAGATTGGTAATAAAAGATGAAAAATTGTTTAACGAACGTGTAGTTTAATATGAGAGATTAAACAAAGAATGACATAACGTAAACTCAACAAATTATTCAACAAAAATATTTGATATCACTGACGACTTCTTCTTCAACTTGGGAGAGTGATTAAATTAGCCTCCAATATGTCACAAACACAGATAGAACTAAAGTTTAAATTTGGACAAGTCAACTATGGTAATTTAGAAAATGTCGCAAAATTTATAGGTAAAACGTGTACAATGCAACAAAAACTACTAGAATAACGACAAATGTGCATTAACGTTAAACGTACATATATTATTTTAGTTGGACTTGTGAATTCACACAGTGACTGAAAATCATCGTTATCAGTCTCATTAAAGCACATCACAAAATCTACGTCAAAGTAATAGAGCCTTAACGAGTTCCAACGTAAAATACCAGGTGTTCCAGATTTCAGTTAGATACCAAATCTGCTAGGCGACAAAACCTTTGCTAACAACGTGTACTAATTGGGTGACACCTGAAGCCGGCTTTAATCGAGACCATCAAGAAAAAAACTCTACTTTGGTATTGCTATTGTCCTGATTTGCAATCAGTTAGAATTGGTGAATTCTTCTTGCCAATCTTAACAAATGCTTTGTCTTAGGCTAATTTTACCTATGTTAAATGTGGTAAATAGATATGTCTGAGTCATTATTCTCAAAAGATACTTAAGCTTTTTTATATAGTTATAGGTCTATAACTATATAAAAAAGCTTAAGTAAGACTGACAGTCAATATGAATGGCATTATTAGTATGACTAAATCCTCATTCTCAGCAGCCATACAACATCGTAATACTTCTACTACAATAAAACGCAAAAGGATTTATGGATGTTTGTTACTCTTTTACACAATTTTGGAATCCCCGAGGGACTCTGCAAATGGATTGCCAGCTTTCTGGCTGATCGGAGCATTAAAGTCGTCGCAGACGGCAGCTGCTCCGAAATGAAGTCGATCAACGCTGGCGTCCCACAAGGCTCGGTGCTCTCCCCAACGCTGTTCATCTTGCATATCAATGACTTGTTGTCAATTGAGAACATGCATTGCTATGCAGATGACAGTACGGGTGATGCGCGGTACACCAGCCACCAGAATGTCCCTCGGAGCCAGGTACAGGAAAGACGATTGCAACTTGTGTCTGAAGTCGAGGACTCTCTAGGGCGCGCCTCCAAATGGGGTGAAAAGAACCTTGTTCAATTTAACCCCACTAAGACACAAGTATGCGCGTTCACTGCGAAGAAGGACCCTTTCGTTATAGCGCCTCGGTTTCAAGGAGTACCCCTGAATATTGCCGAGAATATTGGGATCCTCGGCGTCGAAATATCGAACAAAGTCCAATTTGGGAGTCATTTGGAGGATAAAACCAAATTGGCAAGCAAGAAGCTGGGAGTGCTGAACCGGGCTATGTGGTACTTCACACCAAGCCAACGGCTTATGCTTTATAAATCGCAAGTCCGGCCACATGTGGAGTACTGCTCACATCTCTGGGCTGGAGCGCCAAAATATCAGCTTGATCCACTTGACTCCCTACAGAGACGAGCTGTTCGAATCGTCGATGATCCCGATCTCACGGCTAGACTAGAGTCGCTGGAGCAGCGGAGAGACTTTGGTTCTCTCTGCGTATTTTACCGACTCTTTCACGGGGAGTGCTCCGAAGAATTGTTTAATTTGGTACCAGGGTCACCCTTCTACCAACGTACCACTCGCCGACGCAGTAGAGTTCACCCGTACTACCTGGAAGCGTTCTCATCTAGTACGGTGCGCTTCCAGCGATCTTTTCTACCACGTACGTGTAGGCTCTGGAATGAACTACCTGCTGCGGTGTTACCCGAGCACTATGACTTGTCCTTCTTCAAACGAGGTTTAAAGAGAGCATTACTTTCACGGTAGGCAGCGGCTTTGCTGTGTATACCCTGACATTAGCGAAGTCCATGAGCAGCGGTTACCGTTTACCATCAGATGGGCCGTTCGCTCGTCTGCCACTAGCAGCAATAAAAAAAAAAAAAAAAAAAAAAACACAAAAACTACTAAACGGATTGTGACGGAACTGTACAGTAACATAATATAACTTTGCCAGCAGTAACTTTATATGTTACCTTTTGCCGCAATTGCCAAATTCCGCATGGGTGGAGCAGCAGGTGTAAACTAGATCAAAAATAAATTATGTAGACGGGTTTTAAAGTAAAAAAAAATCATTGAAGAATATTGCGTATGGTCATACGCGATATTCTTCAATGATGTTTTTGAAGTACAGTTGTTACAAATATAACGGTGTTGTACCTCATATGCCCTTCGGCGTAATAAATTTTATGTTCATCATCAGCCCTTTATACTGTCCCACTGCTGGGCACGGGCCTCTTCTCATTATGAGAAGGGTAAGGCCATAATCCACCATGCTGGCCAAGGGGGGTCAGGCAGACTTCACATGTCTTTCGAGAACATTATGGAGAAATCTCAGACATGCAGGTTTTCTCACGATGTTTTCCTTCACCGATTAGCTAGCGATAATTAACAATTTCATACGCACTTAACTCCGAAAAGTCATTGGTGCGTGCCGTGGATTCGAACCCGAGAACCTCTGCATAGCAGTCCGTCGGTATCCCCACTCAGTTAGCGCTGCTCAATTTCATGTTATGAGTGCTTTAATGCCGTTTGATACACTTTAATCCTCAACAAATATAGTTATATTCATGTGCCTTAAAATACTAAAACCATTGTTACTATAAGGATTGGTGTTTAATTTGCAGTTTCAATTAAATATCAATGCAAATTATAAATACAATAATGTATGGACTATTAACATTAATAAATTATTAAACAAAATATCCACTGATTAACAAATTTCATGAAAGAGCTTCATATTTTGTGTATATTTTGTTAATTTGCTATATTTTAAATTACCACAATGGATGATACTGAATTAATATTTTTGATTAAATTGAGTTCTTATTGCTAATAGGTGTAATTATCAAGTTATTATTTTAGCAGATTTGTGTTTAATGTAAACAAAAATCTGCTAAAATAAAAATTTGATAATTACACACATTTAAAACTAGTTTCTGCTCAAAGCTTCGACCGCTATCAGTGATTCGCGGGCATCAGTGATCGCGACTAAACGTAATACATGTGACAATTATAAGCTATATTACTGCAAACTTTCATCAAAAACCGTACAGTAGTTCTTGCGCGAAAGTGTAACAAATAATGTCTAGTAGGATAAGCTTTTCTGGTTCGGCAACAAAAGGCGGAGATAATTTTAAAATATATCATATCATCAATAAAATATTATATCACTACTTGCATATTATAAAACAAAATGCTCGACCGCGTCGGTCTGTTGGTTCGCGAAAAACTCTTAAACAACAGAACGTAACTAATGAACGGATTTGTAATTTGATAATTAGACGGTAATTAATGAATACGGTAAAACGGAAGGTTAGTTAAGACCAGACATACTATGCAACGAAGCTACCAGTGTCAGCTGCTTTATAATAAATCGAGACAAAAACTATTCCATTTATTTACTAAAACTGTCCATATCTATTAAAAGCAGTTATGAACTAAATGATCATCTAATAATATTTTACTATGTTCTGTAGTGCCATTAACCTAATACGGCACAAATTTGTTTTAATCTTAGTACCTACCCAACAGTTTAATTAACGCAGAGGGTAAATGTTATAGGATGTTCTAAAAATTAATTCTTGCTTATCCAATGTGGGTGAAAGATCCTTAAAATGAAGTTTGAGCCGTCCAAGGATCTTGGGATATAAGGACCATTAGTGAGAGTGTATATATATTGTACAAAATTAAATATATATTATACAGTATGTTTCTAAAGTCAGTCAGTTCCTAACTGTTATTTTAGTACTAATTTAGATTGTATTATATTTGTATTGTATTTGGTACAATTTTATGCTCATGTATAGCTTAGTTTATTCGTATTGGTCTAAGATAATTAAACTTGTACCATGCTGTGCTATCTTAGTACCTATACTTTATACTTCTGCCGAATTTTTGTGTCACTATGGCCTCAATATTTTTGTATCCAATCCAAGTACTTCAACGACGAATTATGTAATACGAGTTGTCACCTCAAAGTGTCACAATGAAATTCGTAGCCATTTCACTTAAAGCGCCATGAAGAGTCGACAATGCTGGGCTACTAACATTCTTACCTAAAAGAACTTATAAAACAGGTGTATTCTTGTTACTCTGTTCATTTTGTTAGTAATTGTTTGGGTTTATTAACTCGTAGTTTATGCGCTAGTGACAGTTGGTTGATTATTTGAAAATACCCGACTTTTTATAGAAGAAGTAAAATTGTACAGATATTTATTCGATCTCAAAAATAAAAAAACATTTGGCATTCAATAAATACCGAAATATCGAAATTTGCGCGCTTACTCAATTTGTGTAGATCTACGTGACCTTCAAGAAGTATTATATTACTTAATTACTTGGTTGAATAATGTCTTAAAGAATTCATTGTGATTTTGAATACGTCTAGATTTTTTTCCTCACTGAGATGGTAATAATAGCTGGCTACGAATAAAATATTTTATAATAAATTAATTCATGATTGATTGTATGTTTTGTATGGGATACTGACTGACCTAAAATATCACAATTAGAGAATACATATCACTTTATCTCTTCATATCACTTGAATGCACTATCACTTTTCTACTGACTTTAATTTTATCCACAGTGTTCCACAATAACTGTATTTTAAGAACAATTTAATAAACTGTAGCTTTAGATGAATAAACTCATATCAGAATTGTTGGATAAATATTATTTGCAACTGGAATCGCTAAGAAATGATTGTCTTTAATGCGTCTGGTCGCTTGGAGATCGCAATTTTGTGGAGATATTTACATCTAAAATTTAAATTTTTAATACAAGTTTAGAAAAATATGTAAAAGGTATAAAATGTGATTTTGTCACGCAAAAAGTTCGAGCGACTGCTACTCGTAAGAATGGTAAAATCATCATATTTTGTTTAAGACACACAAGTCGAAACCCTGTCCTAGATGGTGCCGGATATTCCTAGCTAAATAACTGCCTAAGACGAAAAGTCAAAATAAACTCAGAGCCACATTTTTTTTAAGATACAGGCCCATTTAAACGTGGATTAGAAAGATAGTCCTGATTCCTGCTCTTTTGGTCTCTTTTTGACTTACAAACATAAACTACAAAACTTACACCACAAAAAAGACACGAAGTAACTAGATTAAATACCATTCACGCTACATATCAAATAAAAAAATCGTCAAAATATAACAAAACATTGTTACATGTATAACCAAAGGATGCTCCAGTTGCGAATACTATTTTACAAAATAGCACCGGTAGGTGGCATTTGCTTAGAACGAGACGTCTTACTCTAAATGTTGCATCAGCAAGATATTCGTTTCATATAAAACTCATGTTTTATACTCCACCATTTTATTCTTTACTTTTTTGGTAATATTGTTGTGTTGAGGCGTCCGTGATATTTCGTTGATAATTCATGAAGGTACCATGTGAGGCAATTTGAATTTTGCCTTTGCCTAGGAGAGGTACCGATAGCCGAATGATAATACGAACAAGCTGCTATGCAGAGGGTATCGGGTTCGAATCCACGGCGTGCATCACTGACTTTTCGAAGGTATAGAAGTTTTTTAGAAGTTCATAACATGGCGAAATGTGGATGTAGTATTACAACTTCCACCAACTTCAACTCCTTCGGGGATACAAGTGTGATATGGCAGTGTTTTAAAATCACATAAAGATTATAATGACGTATATAAATAGTTGTAGTAGTATCAATGATATGATACAAACCAGTGACATACATTGCTATGCAGATGACATCACTGTAGACGCTTTGTACTCCGGTAGTGCTAAAATCTCTCAGGCACAAGTCATTGAGTGTCGGAACAAAGTTGTGTCTTTAACGGAAACCACACTGGACCTGGTCTCCGATTGGGGTCATCGTAATCTGGTCACTTTTAACCCCAAAAAGACACAGGTTTGCGCGTTTACCGCAAAAAGGACCCCCTTTATCGATTCTCTAATATTTCAGAGCACTTCCCTTGATATTAAGCCGGTCATAGGGATACTCGGCGTCGAGATAACGCGAGACGTCCAATTTCGCGGTCATCTGGAAGATAAGGCTAAACTAGCCTCCAAAAAACTGGGTGTCCTCAATAAAACAAGAAGATGCTTCACATCAGTGCAGCGTCTCTTGCTTTACGAAGCTCAAGTTAGGCCCCACATGGAGTACTGCTGCCATCTTTGGGCCGGGGCACCACAATACCAACTGCTTCCATTTGACCGTGTCCAACGGCGAGCGGCTCGAGCTATCGATGACGCGGTCCTTACAAACCGGCTCGACCATCTTGACCTGCGTAGAGATGTAGCGTCCCTCTGCGTTCTCTATCGTATGTATCATGGGGAGTGTTCTGAGGAGTTGTTTGGTCTGATACCCGCTGCAGAATTTCACCACCGTACAACTCGCCACAAATTAAAATTCCACCCTCACCACCTTGATGAGTGGCGGTCTTCTACTGTACGATTCACACGCCATTTCCTGCCTCGTACGACCAAACTGTGGAACCAGCTGCCTGCAGCGGTATTTCCAAACCAGTTCGACATTGGAATCTTCAAGAATCAAGCATATTCCTTTTTAAAAGGTAGGCAACCCACTTGTGATCCTTCGGGCATTGCAGGTGTCTATGGGCGGCGGTGATTACTTACAATCAGGTGACCCGCTTGTTCGTTTGTCTTCCTATACTATAAAAAAAAGGTGTTTATTACTATTGTAACCACATCGAAACTTGCCACATGCATCGCACAAAATACACTACATTTCGATTGCTCTTTACAGTTTCACGGTAACTAATCAAGTTCTAAGAAAATGCTACAAGCCCCTAATTAACAAAGCAGCCATTTTAAATGTGTAGTGGAACAATCCGCTATCTGTATCTTTCATGTTCAAGTACTTCTATGTAAATATAATCGTTCAATACCTTCGCTAAAAGCACTAAGTAAGAATTTTGTTATTAGTTATTTATTTCTTATAAATTTTGTTTTCTCATTTTATATTTGTAATTTTTGTTTGCTTTTGATTCTGTTTTTTATTTACACTCGTTTTTTCAATGATATTGAGAAATCGATTACATTTATTAGAAGTTATGTGGTTTTGTTTTGTATTGTATTCATTTTAAAAACTTTTAATATATTAATGTGTGATATTACCTATGTGATCTTTTTAATATCTTAATCTTTTTATTATTATTTATTTTATATTTTTTTGCCTTTCTTGTATCAACCACTTACATTTTCATTTCACACTTTCTTCTAACATATCAATGTAAAATACACATATTTCTTCAGATATGTACTAAACCCTATGTATAGAATAAGTAAATAATAAATAGTGTAAGATATTATAATTATTGCTATAAAATGTGTAATACATGCGTAATATACAGGATTGTAAAATATCATTATTTTAAATTAAATCAATTAGTTATACGGCGGTTCTCATGGGGAAATCTTAACTATATTTTTATAGTACCTATGAATACCTATGTATGAACCATAGTTCAGAAAGAAAATATCAATTAGATCCAGACATATCTCAAAAGAGAATAAAAAAGAAATATCTCCAATTCAGTCCAAAATAATAGTTTATTAAATAAATTCCAGCTGCTATTAAATCGTAATTATCAGCTGGAGTTATTGTAAATTACTATTTCGATATTTTAAAATCCTGTTTAATGTATACAAGATGTAAGTATATGGTGTAGTCTGTCAGTCGATACTGTATATCAGAAAATTAAACCAGGGCAAATCTATTTATGTAAAAATAAATAAAATACATAAAATTATCAATTAATCTTCATATTTTGCCCGATACGACTACACTTTTACGTTTATTGTAAATTTAGAAATAGTGTAATACTTTCCAGTTTTGTTGACTTATTAAGATTGTATCGCAATAAAATGAAAATTATCTGTCTATTAAATACTCAAGTTATCGCAAAATACATATTTACAAAATAAATAATTGTTAGTACTGTCGTAAATTTATAGTTTCAATTATTGTTAATTAATTATTAAAGTATATGAATTTGATAAAATGTTTGTAATTAGTTATAAATATGTTTTGTATTTAATTAAGATTTACAATCTCTGACGTGTGGATTGAATTATATCAAAAAAGTATAGTAAAAATACAACAATAAATTTTGTTCTACAGTCCACTTCATAATTAAAAAACAAATCAGACTGTTCCAAAATAATATTTTACTGTGTATTTTATAATAATTTTGCCAAAATTATTCTTTAGTATTTCCATCATGTGTTATTTATAATTAGTTTGTTTATCCGTATATTTCACACATTTTGAAGAGTGTAGATAAAATTGTAAAAAAATTGGACAAAATTCGTAAATATATAAATCCTATGGATAATCACGTCACAGATTGTAAAAATACGAAATATTTAAACATATCGGTGCTTTTGTTGACTGTTGATTTTAGCGTAATTATAAGTAATAATATTAATGAAAATGGTCATGAAATGAAAATATAAAATAATACGTGTGCAATATTGTGATAAAATAAGATTTTGTAATAAAAGTCTACATAAAAATAAACTGAGTAGTATTTAACTGTTGAGTACCTAAACATTTTTTTGTCAAATGAACAGCTGAGCTATTGTCAGTGGAGACTTTTCCATGAAATCCCATCTTCAGCCAACGGGTTGACCCCTTGAAATGTGACCACCCAAGGTGAGTATGTTTGACTAGCCACAAAACACCATAATACAGCAGTCTTTATAAAAACCTGTGAAGACGAACTACAAAAAATAAAAATTTACCTGTGTTACATTCACATATTGTCTTACAGCCGTTCCCAATATTTGATCTAGGTATTCATGGATTTGGCTACTAGAGGTAATATATTTATTTATTTATTTTTCAAGGACAACTCCCGCATTAGGACCAAATCCTGTGTCGCGGGGGACTTTACTAACATTCATCTAACAGGGACAATTGACACCCAGACTCGAAACAACAATTTATGGATCACACAAAGTGTCTGTGTGTGGATGGCACAACACTCGGCGTAGTGCCAAGTGACGAGGCGGCCGCTTAAACCACTACGCCAAACGTGCAGTCAAATTAAATTTGACATAATTATTTTTCAAGTAGTTTTTCTCAAATATATTATTATATTTCTAGTAGTCAAATCCATAGATAGATGACACATAAGGACCTGTGTTAGTGGGTTATAAAGCAAGCAAGGCTGCTGGCTGAAATTGTAATCTCGGCTGGTAGGATAACCGAAAGTTGTTTCAAAATGTTTCGATTGATTTTAATTTAATGTCTGTCGTGCTACCGGTCACTTCACGATTAAGAGTATTTATGTGTCGAGATACTCGTGGTATTGATTCTCACGAGGACAACACATTGTGAGGCACATTAATTGTTGGTTCGAATCTGTTTCGAAGTTTGATACATCCACGTAGTACAAGAATTTACATATTTAAATGACCAAATAAACCTCGGCTAGTTGTGAGATCTTTGGATAAAACATTTCAACTCTATGCCTCAATCTTTTAACTACCATTGCATATCCTAACATCATGAAATTTATATTTAGATACCTGAAACAGAACAAAAATAGTTTTCACGAAAGAACAATTTACTTAAAACTTAAGAAATAAATTTCATCATGAATACAAACTATTTTTGTTTTCGAAAATTCGATAAAATGTTTCTTGGAGATACTGATATGTTCTTGTAGATCATCGATATATAATACTACTAGGACAAGATGACGGGTCACGTACAAAATCTTAGCTAAAATCTGTTCGCGACATTTGATTCCTACCAAACAGAGACAAATGTTTTAAAACAGTTTTAAGTTAAACCAAATTACAACCATGAGACCGAGTAATAAAGTCACAAATCATAAAAATGTTATCTAATACTTACGACCAGCTGTGACAAAGAACGTCATTTTCGTTTATTTTCTTATTTTTTCGAATTTCGAATTCGAATTTTACTACATGGTATGGACTATGACATTATATGGACTCGCGCAAAACACTAAAATAATTTATAATAAGAATGAATTGAAAAGTTTACTAGGTCTTTACTTTTATATGTAAGTCTATGTTTCTTAGTAAACATTACTTATAATTTAACTATCTGGTCCCCGCGGCATCGTTATATAATAGCAGTTATAGATTAGCCTTACTTTTTTGTGTATAATGTTTATTAACTTTTAATGCACTGTACACAAAAATGTAAGTACGCCTGTTTTCAAATGTATTAATTGTCGATGGCTCACCAAGCTAGATATCGCAGGATGTGACAAATAAAAATACACCTTAATTCCATATCTTTATAATCACTTCAATCTTCATTGTACAATGACAGTTCTATTTATTTATTTAGGTTCACCAACAGACATTTAACATTTAATATGCACATTAAGCCTATTACAATTACGTAGGTTCTGAATGCACACCTTTAATAGGTAAACAGCCACTGCTACGCCGCAGGTCGCGGGTTAGATTCTCGCTCAAGTCAAATATTTGTGTGCTTGAACATGAATGTTTGTCTTGGTCTGGGTGTGTCTATGCATAATATGCAGGTATTTACAAAAAGAAGTAGCTATATATGTCGATCCAATGTCTAATATCCACAATACCAGCTTATGCTTAGTTTGGGACTAGATGGTGTCGTAAGTGGTTAAAAAAAAAACAAATAATTCAAATAGCCTTAACGAATTTTAAACAACCAATTTCGGCTCTGTGCATCTACTGTTCTGGTTTGTGTATGTATTATCACTGTTATCTGTAGCTTGACAAGATTTTTTGACGTGCGTCAAATTTTTTTTTATGGCGGATTAAATCATTAATTTCGTTCAAAATATGATATAATTTGGTAATTCTTAGCTTAAAATATAACTTATTTTTTATTTACTTACCGAAAGTAATATACTCCATCCGTTAAATTGCATTTTCAGGCATTACTTTTGCAACTTTTATTAGGTACTGCGGCATTGTGAAACGTATTGACGTTGGCTGTGTTTCAAATCAACTAAACTCAATATACGATCGCGCTGTCAAGCGAGCCGTTATTTGCCGAGACGGTTTTTTGGCGCGGACACGATATCTGGTAGTATCATATATCGATGTCGTAGATAAAATAGAATGAAAATAATTTCCAAAAATTGAAAATAATGTATATAATAGTTAGTACCCGAAACTAGTGAGCGTGTATGAAAAGAGTAATTAATGTAGAGGAAGCGAATCAAGTTTGTAAGAATAAGGAAGTGGCCTTATGTTGTCTCTGCATAACCCAACGCGAAAAAGGCGTAAGTATAATTATGTATGTATATAAAAAACACTATTGATGTATGTACTTATAAAAGGTAATTTTTATGTAGTTCGGATATTTTAGTATGCTGTACATTTACAAAAATTAATAAACATGTATTTTTTTATTATTTTGTTTTACCAAAAAATAACAAAGTTATCGCTTATTAAAGAATATGTACTTGAAACAGATGTTCATGGTCACCCGATGGCTTATCTATCAGCTGTGAGGTCAACGCATGCGACACAATTAAGTGCGCGGGCGCGCTACCTACCTACTATGCTACCTACACCGATCTGATACTGTGTTCTAGCTTCAAAATTATTGTTATTCACGTACCTACCGTGCTTCATCAGTCCATAGGATATTCACTTCGGCATGATTAATACGCCATTCACACAAGACTCGTCGTGGTAGGTACTTGGTCTACTTCCTGAAGATGTTGTACCGCCTGGTAATCGTACGGATGGAGACCGGCTGCGTTTAGCAGTCTCCACACTGCGGGCTGGCTCACACCGAAGCGACGTGCTGCATCGTATGTGCTGGCTCGTGGATCCCTTTCGAAGAATTCGAAGATCAAGTCTTCGACGTCAGTAGCCAGGCGAGGTCTGCCATACCCTAGTGCATGGCTAGGGGTTGTGAACTGGCCATGATCCAAAAGCCTTTGGTTGGCCGCTAAAATAATCCGTTCACTTGGAACTACTGGGTTGGTAACTCCTTGAGCTTGCATACGAGGTACACTTTCTTGTTCGTACATTGTTCTAGCTGCACGAAGGCTTTCACCACTGAGTAAATAAATAAGTACCATTTCGTAGCACTCGCGATTTGAAAATCGTTGGGACGTCATTCGAACGACTTACGACCGGCACGTGCGTCGGCGCTTGCGCGAAAGTGCAACACGTGCCACTTTCTCGATGCGCCCGAGTTGACTGGCGCGCGCCGCGCGGCCGGCACGGCACCATGCCCCGCACCCCGCGTCCTGCATCCCGCGTCTCGTACCCCTGTCGCATCGCGCGCGTGTTTGATAGTATTATTGCAATGAATAACGTTGTGTCTATGATTTCCTTGTTTCCCGGATATTTTTACTCGGATTTGGTGGGATAAAAAAGTAAAAAGTTATTTATCCGCTAGTTTGCCCGTGTAATATGGCATATAACAAAATTCAAAGACTACATTGCCCGTGTTATATGGCATATGACATCGCATCTCAGTCTACTCTGCCCGTGTCATACTGTATATGACATGGCTCCCGCGGTCGAAAGAGTGAAATATACTCGTCTCTGTCGCTCTAGGGCTTAGTTTGTATTATGTATCTCGTTTCTACGTTAAATTTCCCGTCATACTAATCCCAGTCGAGTTTCGACTCCATAGAGAAATTAAAAAAAAAACGTTCGTTGTCAATGTTGTCATTGAGTGTTGAGACAGTGCGGAATGTGCGGAATGTGTGAGTGTATTTCTGCTGTTTTTTCTATTAAATTTAGTTTTATTCTTTAAGATCTTTTGTGTTTATCAAGCTATAATAATAATAATAATCATTTTATATATTTAAATTTATATATCGTATCTATTGTGTATATTGTATTGTAATATTTAGTATATAAAATGTGGCTATGAGAAAAAGGTTAAATAAAAGGAATAATAATAATATTCTACCACATACACACATCACAATCTAGTCCCAAACTAAGCAAAGCTTGTACTATGGGTACTAGATAATGGATAAACATACATATATACTTTTTTTTTGTAAATACATACATATTATACATAGAAACACCCAGACCAAGACAAACATCCATGTTCAAGCACACAAATGTTTGACTTGAGCGGGAATCGAACCCGCAACCATCAGCGTAGCAGTCGCTTACACTCCCGCTGCGCCTACCGGTCGTCAATTTATGTAAATAACTAACACGTATATTTAAAAATTCGAGCATGAAATATAAGATTTGACTTTTTTCGAGACCTTAAGTAGATTTTGGCGCGCAGCAGTGATTTTACTGAGAACATGGGAACTGTTTCAGAAATGTTCATATTTCTCAGAAGTGGTGAATGCTATCCCTTTGATTTCTTTTTGTTTTAAAAGAATATAAGACTACTTCTTTAGTGTTTATTTAATGTTATGCTTAAAAAGGTTATTTGTGCAGTAAATGGCCTTATCAAATTTAACATAAATTACGCCGCGCGGCGCCATATTATGGTTTGGAATCAGAGGCCTATAATTCATAAATATGTATGAACAAGTGTACTTTTATGTTTTTTATCTTATTATCTATTATATAGGTAACGTAATTAAATATTAAAAACGATATGTCACCACTTTAAGTTTTGAGGTATGAACTTATAAATACAAAGCGAGCTCTAAAACGCGCTATCTCAATTTCAAACGAGCATCGCTCGACACCAGAGTCGTAATCTAAATAAACAAAGATAACATTGTATAGTTAGTTTCATAACAAACATAAATAATATAACACTTGACAACCTTTCAAAACAAATTGAGTCACAATGACCGATTGTGTGAAACCCGACCCGCGCGCCGAGGCGATAAAAACGCGCGGGCGTTTGATCGTTATCGCTTTCAAGTGGCCGGGCAGGGGGGCCGGCGCGGGTTGCGGCGCGGAGCAAACAAGCGGTTATGGAAATGTGTTCTATTATTGATATAGAACCACAGGAAAAAATATCCGAACTACATAAAAAATTACCCTGTATTTGCTTTGCTGTAATGCTAATGGAAAATGAAAAGTCCAAGATTGAACATACTTAACGCTTAACCGGAATCGCTATTTCAACCAACTTAACTTTTTCCAGATTTAATTACATAAAAACTAAGTTAAGGTAAAGCAATTGACATCGCGGTCATTTTATGGATGGGTGACCGAGCGATGAGCTTACAGAGCTCTTGTGTGGGTTTTATAAAAGGGGGCCAAAAATATGTTTTTTTTTTAGGTAGAACGCACCGCTTTCGAGATACCTATTTAATAGGTACTTACCATTGATATAAATACTAAAGATACGTGCGACCGAACATTTGACAGACGCAGTTACCTTACAAAAAAAATAACGCCTTCTATTCAAACTAGTATGAACTACGATGTAAATCGGCATGGTCTGCTCCTAGACATAACCTTGTAAGAGCGGGGTGAGGTATTTTTCGAGGTACAAAAAAATATAATATATATTTTTCCATTTTGGATTCGTACCTAATGTTTTTTGACGTTGGTGTATTTTAAATTTTAAGAATCAATTAAAAATAATTTTTTTGAACATAATTTAATCTTATAGTAATAATAATAAATCTTTTTATTTCATCGGTTACAACGCCCGCCGCTTCAAAGTTATGTCGCACTTTTACGCGGCTTCGTGCCGTTTTACCAATATGAAAGAAAATTGCTTTAAATAATTTTAGAAGTTGATTTAATGACATATTTTTAAGTTACCGGTGACATGATATTTTATCATATTTTTATTATGTTTTTTTGTCGTAGTTCACGCTACTTTCACTGCACAATTGGCATTTTTGTTCGCAAAATTTCCGACCGCTCTCGATGACAGCTGATCGCGTTCTAGTTCACTTCGTTAAAGAGAAGACCATTTTAGAACCAACTTCGAGGCGTCATTGTAACATGTGGTCCGCCCAGTCCTTACGCAGTAATATATATGTCAATGGTACTTACCCAATACGTTCTTGATGCTAATTTCTAAGTGGGACAATTTTATAGTTGTGTATGTTTTTTTATTTGAACACATTGATATTTTTGTCAAGTATTTTTAGGAACTTAATGAAAGAAGTAAGTATTTGTTGACAGAATTGAAATATGTATTATCCAAAGCTTAAAAGCCCTATTTCAAGGGTATCGCGGAGTCGTAACGGCTGCTATAATAATAAAACGGTATCTAATTTTGAAAGAATGTGTAGACCTTATAGAAGTGTGTATTTCTAAATAAAAAAACGTTTTATTCCTTCGAAAGTGATTTTTAAGATCCTGGGATTTTTAGATAAGCCATGACTGTTGAATCCGGCGGAATGGCACTTCCTATTCCTGGTCGGAATAGGAAGTGTTAATAATAACGCACTATATTCACAATATCTCGCCGAGAATCCAAGCCATCTTAGCTCTTTATATTTAGGATCTAATTTAAAACAATCTATATATTTTTTTATAGACTCACGCCTGTATCCCCGAAGGGGTAGGCAGAGGTGTAATATTACACCCACATTTCACTATGAATTTTTAGGTCCCACGTAGGGATCACTTCTTTTTGCATAATGTTCTTTGTCGTTATATACTTTGGCATAACGATTTTGGCACAATTTGTTTGGGTATAATAATACTTCGGCATATTTTTTTAGGCATACATTTTATGTTGGCATAATCATCTTAAAGACTAAATTGTTTTGGCATAAATTTGATTCGCATAACGTTAGTAGGCCTAATGACTATTAGCATAACGTTAGTAGGCCTAATGACTATTAGCATAACGTTAGTAGGCCTAATGACTATTAGCATAATATTTATATAATTACATATTTAACTTGTAAAAAATGTATATGCTGTGCAACAAAAGTTAGTGACAGAACCGAATTAGCACGCGTGGGGCCGCCGGAGGCCCGCAGCGCCGGAGCCGTGACAGAAGCCCTGCCTTCTGCATATTGCATACTGCAAAGTTATTATATCCAATTTATATTGTATTGTAATCATTATGCGTAAATAAATTTATGCTTTAGGATTTTATGCTTTAGGATTTTATGCTTTAGGATTTTATGCTTTAGGATATTATGCTTAAAAAAGTTATGCTTTAGAACTTTATGCTTTAGAATATTATGCTTAATCATTATTATGGTTAGAGAAAATATGCTTAAAAAATTATGCGTAAGCTGTTATGCGTAATTATATTATGCGAAAATATAATTATGCCAAACAAAATTATGCTAAGTTATATTAGGTCTTAAAATTTTATGCAAATGGATAGGGAACCTCCCACGTAATAGGTGGCGAGCCTATTGCCATTACCGGGCACATCACCAGACTCCATGCTTCTACTGAGAATTCGGAAAAACCCAGTAACACTTTTGGCCGACCCGGGAATCGAACCCGGGACTTCCGATCAGCAGTCGCATACGCTAACCACTGGACCACGGAGGCAGTCCATACTGAATATAATCTATACTGATTTCTAATAAAAGATTAAAATAGGTATAGTTCTAAAAAAGCTTTAACACTATTAATAATTGTTATCTTTGTATAATTAACTAATTGGCCCAAATCACTGAGATGAAATAACGGTACGTTGGAAATAGTGAATGTGATTATGAATTAGAGTATTCCTCTAGCCTTCTAAGCTAGATACGTTTTCTAAGCGCACCATAATCAAAATATCAACCTTATGTTAACATAACTAAAGTTGCCTTAAAAAGAATAATAATAATCATAGACAAGTTAAATTAAAATGATTCGTAGTGCTACTTTATCACTTTATCATCGCAAAACAAAAAGAATGTTGCATCTGGATAGCTAAAATATCACAGACTCAAAATATATTTTAAAAATATGCCCCAATATTTTGCTCATCCATTGTCGATATTGCTTTTCAATTTAATGTGGTGGTGGAGCAACATACAGTTTGTCTAGTAGAAGTGTTACCGATGGAAACTTCGAATATAGTATCTTGTAATATTTTTTTAGGTAGGTTTTGTTTTTTTTTTGGGTCTTGCAAAAAAACAGTGACTGCTGTCAGTGCCTAGAAAAATATATATCATACGATTTCAAGAAGCTCTGGGCTATAATATTCAAGATAATAGCAAATATTTTATCAAAGTCACATACTATTTTTAAACTTTACGTTTTATTATTGCTATTTTGTATTTCTTCAAAGTCACAAAATTGCCTGATCGTTATGGATTCAAGGTGCAATCAAAAATAATTTAATATATAAGTATAGTAAGTATATATAAACGGCGAGTACCTCTCACACCTAAGATTTGCAGACGATATCGTCATCGTACCTGAAACCGTGCAGGACTTGCAGTATATTATGCTGAACAGCCTAGCTGATTCTTCTGCTCGCATCGGTCTCCGGATGAGCCTGGAAAAGTTAAGATAATGTTCAATGAACATGTCTCTCCGGAGCCAATTACCCTAAATGGGGTCCCTCTCGAAGTTGTTCAGGGTTCGTCTACCTTGGGCAAACCTTGCAGTTGGGTAGAAACAACTTCGAGAAGGAGGCTGGCAGAATAATACGGCTGGGCTCGGCCGTATATAGGAAACTCCGTCACGTCTTTTCGTCACCCCTACCGCAAAGCCTTAAAACAACGGTCTACCCGTTATGACTTATGGAGCCGAGACGTGGACATTGACGGTGCGACTGGTCCACCAATTTAAGGTCGCTCAGCAAGCTATGGAGGGGGCTCGGAGTTTCTCTGAAGGATCGAATTCGTAATGAAGTGATACGACAGAGATCTAAGGTAATCGTTTTGGCTCAAAGAATTAGCAAGCTAAAGTGGCAGTGGGCCGGCCACTTTTGTCCAAAAACCGATAACCGTTGGAGTAGTCGTGTTCTAGAGTGGAGACCGCGCCTTGGCAAACGTAGTGTAGGACGCCCTCCGGCTAGGTGGATTGACGATATACGCAAAGTGGCTGGCAGCGGCTGGACATGAAAAGCCTATATCCAGCAGTAGACTCTTGCAGGCTGATGATGATAAATATATTTGCTATTGACACATGTAACTATACATATCTGAGTATCTATCTGCAAAATTTTATTATTATTTGGATATTTATATCATAATTATTATAATTTAATTTCAGTAAGAATTGTTCTGAGAGCTCAGGAATAAACATGCTGACGTTCAGAGTTTCCCAAGAAGACTGTATCTTTCTAGTATGAGTTGATAATGCACAATACCATTACAAATAAACTAACACTTTTCTTCTGTTACTAAAATGTTATAGTTGACCTTGTTCCAAATAGTTAAATAGTTACTTGAATACCTGGCTTCTGGGGGTTGTGCGGGTCTCTTTTCTGTTGACAGTTTGAGACACACAAGGGATGTTGCAAATGGATACTGGTTGCGAGCACGGAATATAACAAACATGTGTTGAATTCTCTAAACTATTTGAAAAATAGTGACTGTGGATTAAGGATGAATGAGTTACTTGTCAAATGCCTTCTTTATGCTGATGATTAAGTTATACTTGCGTCTTCAGCGGAGGAGTTGCAGGAGATGGTAACAATCATGCATGGTGCGTTAGAGAGGAAGGGAATGAAAGTAAATGTAAGTAAATCGAAAGTTATGGTTTTTGAAAAGGAGGAATGCGTTACGGCTTGTAATGTTATGATCGATGGACAGCGAGTGGAGCAAGTGAATGAGTTTGTATATTTAGGTACGCTGTTTACAAGAGATGGTAAGAATGTAGAAGATATTGAAAGAAGAGTTAATGCAGGTAATAGAGTGAATGGAGCTCTGAATGCGTTTATGAATAGCCAAAACGTGTCCAAAAAGGCACGTTTGGCTGTCCATAGAGGGGTGTTAGTACCTACTCTTATGTATGGTAGTGATAGTTGGGTATGGCAGAAGAGTCATGAAAGTAGAATAAATGCTGTAGAAAGTATGTGTGGTGTTTCTTTGACTGACAGAGTAAAGAATTGTGTGATAAGAGAGTGTTGTGGTAAAAGAAAATGTAGTGACAAGCATCGAGAAAGGTATGCTAAGATGGTTTGGACACGTGGAGAGGATGGATGACGAAAGACTGACCAAGCAGATATATAAGGCAAGTGTGGAAGGGACAGGACGAAGGGGAAGACCTAGGCGGACGTTCTCTGACCAGATTGGAGACATCCTAACAACAGGACAGGTTAGAAGCACCCTGAACAGAAGAGCATGCATGAGGAATCTGATGGGAGTGAATGAAGCAAGAGAGATATGTCAAGATCGTTGCAAATGGCGCTCCGTAGTCTCTGCCTACCCCTCCGGGAAACAGGCGTGAGTCTATGTAAGTATGTATGTATTACACTAAACAAGCAGGGAGAGGCTCATAACCTGATGAAATAAATAAAAATCAAGACTTCGAACTGTAGAAAACCATTTTTTATTTAGACTCAAATAACAATACGGTAACACATACTATTTTCAAATTATAAAAACGTAAGAGAAGCCTGTCAAATTAATTGCCAGTATGCATAAGCGTGACATTGCTATTTTATAATGTTAGGCGCGGTGCATATCTGCGTTTCTCCCAACAAACACAAGATACAAGCTTTATTATCGATTGTAATATAAATGGAACCAATTGAAAAGAAAATGAACCGTCAGATTTTCAAGTCTAGAGTAGCTAAAGCTAGCTTGATTGCAGTTCATTGCCTAGGCGAAGTTTCAACAAATGTTTTCAGGCAGCTCTATGAAGTTTATGCATTACAATTGTTCGTCAACCTCATTTGATTCGAGTTTAAAGCAACGGCCTCACAGGTGGTAAGGAGCGAGTTGGAAGTACATGTAATTGGTGATAAGTACTTAATTGAAAATTAAATAGAATATTTTTTTATTTGTTCTAGAAATAGTAATTAATTCTCCGGCTAATAATAAATAACTCAGATACAAAGAGCCCATTTTGTGCAGCACACGCATTTTTTAAACCGATTGATATTTAATTATACATACAATGCTAACCATACGTGAACCCATTATCTAAATTTCATGTTTCAAGGTTTAGTAGATTAGGGTCTGCAATTATATATATAAATATATGTATTAGGTCAAGACAAATACATAATTTTATAATTATACATGGTGTTAAATTGGCAATCCAATTTCCAACTAAATGCTTGATTTATTCGCTTGTGCGAGAACATCCACACACAATCCTTACCTTTACAAAATAAATGTGGTACCTAACAATATGTATATACGATATGCAAATGTTTATTGTTATTTAAGTTTATTTATACAAGGGTATTCTATGAATAAAAATGATATAATTATATTTGCAAAAAATATTCAAAATAAACACGAAAGCTTTGAATTAGAAAATGTTTTTTTAATAAACATCTACCTCGGCTATACTTTTAGCTTTATGATTTAAAGGTTGAAAAGTCTGGAATTAAGAAACGAAGTGTCTAATCTAATGAAAAGTTTTTTCGTTTCGTTTCGTTTACCAATGGGTAATTGAATTTGTAACATGTTTATCATTCTGATCGTAATCGTCGTCCTAAGTTGATTTCATTATCCCGGTTGCGTCCAAGACTTTTCACCTTAGGGCTTAGGCCCGTTGACTAGATTCAGATTCACACATCCAGATTTAGCATAATATTAGCTTTCGTGACGTTGTCATTTCTAGTTAGTAGATATGGCATCCTTGTATCTGCACAAACAAACTCCTTCCAGTTTGGTCAAGATTTCTAACGTGACCTACAAAACTATATAACTATTGATATTTCAGAAAACTCAGAATTCTATCCCAATAAAGGTCAACATCTGACCCGCTTTGCGAACAGTGGCGGACATTAACCAAAATAGTTTTAAACAAAGGGGAATAATAATTATGATCTTTCATTGCATATAGGTAATTGTTTGATTAAAAATCGTCGGAAAAAAATTTACAGGATCCTTTAAAAAAAAAACAAACGGTATCGAAGGATTTTATTTAATCTTATAAAGGCATAAAACGACGAAATATATAATGTTATCGAATATGTATTTCTAAGGAATAATTTAATTCAATATTCACAAATTACAAGTCTCGTGACAATTATGTTGTACTAGGATCAAATGTAACCCTTTTTATGTTTATAGTTTTAACTACAAAACGTGTAGCCAATATTACTTTTAGTCTCAATAGAGGATTAACATAATATGATGGATACGTGTAATGAATATGAAGGTGTTGAATACATTTGTTTTGAGGGATATTCTTTAGCACTATTTGTAAATAATTAATTTATATGTAGGTGTAATTTATCTATAACAATGTATTTAGTAATTGTATGAGTTTTTTTATCAATCGTCTGATAGAGGTATAAATGTCGATCTTGAGTAGATGAAGAGGCTGTATACGACGATATGTGGAAGGGTTTAAATTGCACTAGCAACCGAACGCTCTCTCATTTTACTGTTGTTATGGAGGCTTCAACGCCAGAGTAAAGCAATAGCGTGCGAAATATTTTTTGGATCGCATAGTTATCGGCGCAGAAAACATAGAGTGCAAATTCTAGTCAACTTCTCACAGGAGATTTTCATGAGAGATATCTGCATGAAAAGGAAGTTTAACTAGTAAATCCCCAATGGAAGTGGGCCTGAAACGCCTTGACCATTACTGATAATTTGCAAATATTTAGGGAAGTATCAATGATCAACAAATTAAATACCAGAAAGAATCTCTGACTTTTGAGAACCACCCTAAATATAAATTGAAGCTTGCGTGTTGATGCAGCCAGATGAGGTCTGTTCTTTACCCTACTGAGTCAATAGCGAGCGCTTTCCAATCGCCAATTTTATTACTTTCTCTGCACTTGAAAGCCCGGAAAATTAAGATAAGGGCATGAGGGGCATAGTCGAAACTGTGCGCAAACAAGGAAAAAGGCACATTTGGAAAGGAAATGTAAACGTTCAAACGAGACTCTGTTGTGACTTCTTGGGAAACATCAAAGGCAGCCTTATAAGTCCCCCAATCACGCTACAAATAGATCTGGAACAAGATGAAGGATTACCTTCGAAGATGGAACACTTCTCTCATCATCATGGGCACTGTATACCCTGTATATAAACTGTCCCACTGTTGCACACGGGCCACCTCTCAGCTTCTCACTATGAGAAGGGTAAGGCTATAGTCCACCATGCTGGCCAAGTGCGGGTTGGCAGACTTCACATGTCTTTCAAAAACATGAGGGAGAACTCTTAGACATGCAGGTTTCCTCACGATGTTTTCCTGCAGCGTCTAGGAGGCAATAATTAACACTTCATTACGCAAATAACTTTGAAAAGTCATTGCTGCGCGCCGTGGATTCGAACTCCAGGCCCTCTGTGTCAGTCCGTTCAACTTTCCACTAGGCTATCACTGCCTACTAGGCAATCCCTGCCTTGTGAAAGCTATTGTGAATCTTACACCTGTCTCATAAAGATGGATATTGTGCAAAATCGGAAGTCAAAGTCTTTACGAAGGTGTTGCTAAACAGTCATCTGACAAAGTTGAGAACCTCGAATATTGATACCAACACATCAGTTCCAGAGGCAGTCGCTGAAATGTAACACTTCTACGAAAGTGTACCCAGTCACACACAGCCACACTTGCTCGCCACTAAACAGAAGATTTCCGAAGAGTGGTGTCGTCGAAATCAGTGTGCATCTCACGGAGCGCCCTCCTAAATTCTTGCGCGGCGAGTCTTGCAGAAAATGCTTCCTAGTTAATATAAAAAGTACGGCCCGCTTTCACATAATTTTACCATCTAGCTGCCCTTGTCTACTAAAAGGTTGCCGACCGCTGGTCTAAGCACGTAAAGCCTAAAGGCCAAGTAACTTCTTGAAATATCATGAAATTTCCTTTGAGTAAGACGTTTGACTAGCATGTTGGTCTACCTGTTTAGTGACTCTGAATGCTAAGCTGAAAGTTATGAGTTCGTTTCCCATCAAGGATAAATCTCTGTGAGATGAGCACAATTATTTGTTAGGCGACTAGGTTTAGTTTAAAGATATGTGTGTATATCAGGATTGATGAGTAGAGTTGGTTGATGAGTCTGGTTAGCATAGTACAGATTCGTTCTAGTTTGGTGAGAGAATTGACCGGTGTGAGTTGTTTCAGTTATTGACATTTTCTTTTCATTGTTATAATAAAGAGAAAATGTGAGGATCTTACTTGTATACAAATATTTTAGACGTTTCGTTATCACACGAACGTAATTTTAAAGCAGTTCTCGGCATTTACATATTCTTAGATATTTCCAGTATTTAGGAAATACAAAGACTCCAGGCTCTATTTAGGTCGAGTAGGTAGATAGGTGTGAATATTGAACCAGCGACACTCAACACAATAGCATCTAGAAAATGAGGCACCTTTTCATAAAATGAATCGTCCACTTTTACGCCATTACAATATACCGCCAATGTCCAGAGGTATTCATAATTTACTTTCATCGCCGCTACAGCCATTTGCCGCTCTACTCGATTTTGAAATATCATGAACAAAAATTGTCCCGTTTTCAAATTAACTGAGAAAAAATTAAAACAGGCCGAGAGCTGAAGTAATAACATTAAGGCAAAGGCTCTCATAAAACTGCCTTGAGGTCGGTTCTCAGGAAACGAGATTTGGGTATCGTTTAACGTAAAATTAACCTGTCATGACTGGATGTTTCTGTATGAAAAATGTCGCCGCACCACCTTTCAGTTTCGTACTAGTTAGTTCATTTTATATGGTGACTTTTCGTCTTGATTTTTTGTTTAATTTAGTTCATTTAGCTGTTAAATCGGTTTGGTGATTCTTTTGATTACATGAAATGAAATGTTTAATAGGTTATTATGGTTGATGGTGCCGCTTTCTGGTACGTCGCTGCTTGTCTTCGCACCTCTGTCGACGCGGAAAACTTCTTTTATCGAGAAAGTTGTAACTTATAGCATTAAATATTTTGTTTTCTCTGCATGAGACCCTCATTATGAATTTCAGAATCATGTTTGGTCTACATACATACATACATAGACTCACGCCTGTTCCCGAAAGGGTAGGCAGAGACAACGGAACGCCATTTGCAACGATCCTGAAATATTATCCCTCTTGCTTCATTCACTCCCATCAGATTCCTCATGCATGCTTCTGTTCAGGGTACTTCTAACCTGTCCTGTTTTTAGGATGTCTCCAATCTGGTTAGAGAACGTCCGCCTAGGTCTTCCCCTTCGTCCTGTCCCTTCCACACTTGCCTTATATATCTGCTTGGTCAGTCTTTCATCATCCATCCTCTCCACGTGCCCAAACCATCTTAGCATACCTTTCTCGATGCTTGTCACTACATCATCTTTTACCTCACAATACTCTCTTATCACCCAATTCTTTACTCTGACAGTCAAAGAAACACCACACATACTTCTCAGTTTTCTCATTTCTACAGCATTTATTCTACTTTCATGACTCTTCTGACAATTAGGTATGGGCTAATTGTCACTACCATACATAAGAGTAGGTACTAACACCCCTCTATGCACAGCCAAACGTGCCTTTTTGGACACGTTTTGGCTATTCATAAACGCCTTCAGAGCTCCATTCACTCTAGTACCTGCATTAACTCTTCTTTCAATATCTTCTACATTCTTACCATCTCTTGTAAACAGCGTACCTAAATATACAAACTCATTCACTTGCTCCACTCGCTGTCCATCGATCATAACATTACAAGCCGTAACGCATTCCTCCGTTCCAAAAACATAACTTTCGTTTTACTTACATTCACTTTCATTCCTTTCCTCTCTAACGCACCATGCATGATTGTTACCATCTCTTTGGTCTAAGTTTTTTTATGAACACGGTAGAAGGTATGATATAATAATTATTAGCAACTTATTGTTGTTTGATGGTTAATGATTTTTGGTAGCTCACACTCAACTTACGCAAATGACATACCTAACATAATTATATTCAACAGTGCTGACAATTTACGCTACGACATAAGACGACATTGGATAAAAATATAGTTTTGTTTGCATATTATTCTAAGCGCTAAGACTGCCTCCGTGGTCCAGTGGATAGCGTATGCGACTGCTGATTGGAGGTCCCGGGTTCGATTCCCGGGTCGGGCACAAGTGTTACTGTTTTTTTGAATACTCAGTAGCAGCCTAGAGTCTGGTGATGTGCGTGGTAATGGCAATAGGCTCGCCCCCTATTACGTGGGACCTAAAATTCATGGCGAAATGTGGGTGTAATATTTACACCTCTGCCTAGCCCTTCGGGGATACAGGCGTGAGTCTATAAAAAAATATATATGTACAATATATTGCCACGCCAGCCACTTGATGTTTACTGTCGACTGTCACAAAAAATGTAATAAAATAATATTATTCTAATTAAATTGATAAAAATAGCAAAACTGTTCAGGGTGATCTATAAGTCCATTCCAGTAAATGTTTGTGTTACTTAGAGTGTTTGTTTTGTACAGGGGTCGGCGGTCCAGCAAACATTATTAAAGGACCCAGTGGAAGACGGATAAGCGTGAAATGTTGAAATAACAAATTATAAAGCATATTTTTTATTGTAATATTTATTCCTCCAAAAAAGGGGCTTCAAAAAACTACGAATTACCTATTAGTTGTACAAAAGGGCTCAATAACGTTATTAATTTAAAAAAAGAACTTCAATTACGCTCCGACGTTTCAGGGTGGGAGTGACATTTCATCAGCTATAGTGATAGTCATATCGTGAAAATAAAATTAAGTCAATTAAAAATAACTTCAAATAATTATGCAATTGAGACCCGTTACATAAATATAATTAACCATATAGACTTACATAACGTATTTTGTGGTTTTAATACTTCCCTGCGAATGGTGTTTCTGACGCAAGTTCGCAGAAGGAATAATAAACACGCGTCTAAGCGCTGCACTGGTAGCTACAATGTTTTTTATTAGCTATCTCAACTTCATTATACACGCTCACCTCTTCGCACGAATACTATTTTATTCGCAAAAAAGTCTGTGTTCAAAGTCAAAGTCAAAATCCTTTATTCATTTAAATCACAAAGTGACACTTATGAACGTCAATTTAAAAAAATAATTACTTAAAGCTTCTACATTTACATTTACTGCCACGTTCGCAAAGCAATAGGTAGAACCATGAGAAAGAACGGGCAATAAAACTCAAGGTCACTCTTTTTCATCGCCAGGTTTTGCATAATACATACAAATTTAAATTTTGTAAGGTGCTGCAACTGTTTCACCTTCTATGTCATTTGTATATATTTACTCTACTTAATACTCAAGCATAATGTAGTAAAATTTTGATGTTCATTTAATTAGCCTCCTGAGAATTGACATGGTGAAACAGGAGCATCCACTTACATTAAGTACCTAACAATGCAGGCAATCCGCGCAAATGTTCAGAACCATGATAGAAATGATACAGTTTAATATTAAAAATGTAATACCAGCCCTTAAGACCGACATCGACCAGTCATCGCAAGTAGCACCCGTTCACGAGTATGACGCATGGGCCAGCCATCATCCCTCTCGCCATATCAGAGGGACAGGGATGACCCGACACACGACGCCACCACAAGAAATGACATTTTAGTGAGCATGACGACAACGGTACACGAACCGGCAGTAATTAACAATCTGTTGGTATACTGACCATGAACACGAATTACCTGCATTTTCCAGATCGTTAATATTATCATAAATATGTGGAACGCGTGCAAAATGCAAATGTAGTACCTATATTTGATTGATTGACATGATACTTTTTGAAATATAACCACCGATCGAACTGATTGGCTACACGATTATAATACATTATAAAAAAAATAACAAATAAAAGTATCTAACGAGATGAGTGACATTTAGTAATGTGGTGGCGATTCCAAAAACTATCATTTACATGATTTTAATTGGAATTTGAGTTGTTAATATCGTTAGTAGGCCGTCTCGTTGGGTTAGTAGGGTCTGGTACATAATTATAATATCACTAAATCAATAATATTATTATTTTTAGAAAATTAATATTATTTTCATGTCGTTCAGAGCGTGAGCATACCATATCCCAATTACTTTCACTTTATCAGTATCAATACCTACTAGATGTGATGATTCCAGGATTATCGTTTTGTGTACTACAGTCTACACTAATGTATTTATTATTCGAACATTGTATTAAAAATAATATCAATTGTAATATACTCTAGATTAGTGCATATTTTTATAATAATATTACTGTATTAGCTAAATATTTTCAGGAGATTTCAGGAGCGCGTAGGGATATAAACGTATTAGGTATGCTGCACACATATATTATGCCGCTAGGTAACATCACGAATATGAGGTTTAACTTCCTGTTTATTTGCTCTGGTGTGTTGGCTCTATATAAATCTTGCACGTTCTTACTTTCTTATGTTTGTATTCTGGAATAGCTTAACGAATAAATCTTCACGAACTCATTTTTGAAGGGCCTTTATTGATATTTACAGAATCATGTTTTAAAATAGTAAAATAGACTCAAACATAACTTTTTCATAACAAATAATATTTTAAAGTTGAGTAAACACAAAAAGAAATGGACAATTAACTTTTTATCCTGTAAAGGAAATTATTCTATCTGATGATTCTATACATCCTAACACAGATAATAAAATGAAAACAAAAACAGATAGTAAACTAAATACCAAAGGAAATAATTCTATGTGATGATTCTGCTCACCCTAACAAAGACAATGGTACCTATAAAGTTACGAGAGTACTAAGAACTGCGTAGCGGCAGTTCAATGTGGTTGCGTGCCGGAGACTGTAGAGTGCTACTCGTAACATTCTACGGTCAACGTAGTGCCTGAGCTACGGGATACGATATCATCTACAGTGGAGATCATTGCCGTTTTAAAATATTTTCAGACAGACAGAATGTTATTGAACACGTCAATACTTTACTACCGTATATGCGAATGAACATATATCATACATTTCAACTGTCGTAAAACATTTTACAACCAGGTTGTATAGTAAAATATTTGTTTTAGTTTAGAAACACGGCTTTATATTATGAAATAATACTGTTTCCAGATGTTTCTATTCAGTTAGCTTTTAAGATAAAACAATTGACAGAAATAAAAAGAAAATATTATAATAATATTGAATTTTTCGACCTAGACTGAAGTCCTTCAAGTTCGTATAATGATTCGTAATTAATTCAGTCGTTTGTAACTTTGCCATTTACTATTCCAAATAACAAAGAAGTAATACTTTGCTGTACGATAGTATGTTTTTGATACCTATTAATTCAATAAAAAGTCATTTATTTTAGATTTCTCATTGTACCTAACAATGTTATTTTCGGTGCGATAGATATTTTGTAATAAGTATTTTTAATTGTGTCGTTTTAAACTTTAATTATTTTTTAAAACGACTAACGCTCCATTGTTAAATACATCGTCGAGAGTGACGATACTGACTTGAGACAACAATTAGTGGATCACAAAAAATGTTGTACCATGTTAGGATCGAAACTCATATCAAACCGACCGAACAGTTGATATCCAAAATAATAATATAAATACAATGAGGTGTGCTTAGCACAACAAAACCTCACCTACTCCTTAGTAATTAAATATACGTATTTGATGAAATGTCTACACACATTGTTTCTCATTACTAATTCTAGCCTAGAATATGTTACAAGTAACGTAAAAAGAAACATTATTTAGTATGTGGTTGGTTTATAAATAACAGTGTTATTACAAAAATGAGGCCTAAATACAACGTGTTTCATTAAAGGCGACGTCTGATTGAAGCGGAGATGTGTGCGACTCAGCTTCACACCTCACGCCATATTTAAGTTTAAATAGTATCCCACTTAAGGCTAGTTATAGTCAAATTGGACATCCGAGGGTACAACAATTTTAGATCTCATTTATGATGGTGTTTTAAACAATGCTACCAACTTTCAGCTGGGTGCGAATTTTTATAACTTCACTCAGGAGTGAAGATATATTTTTATTTTTGTTTAATTTAACTACATATCGTTCAGCGTGTGCGGCGTCCAATTGCAGTTTGAAATCTACAGCATGTGATCTACAAGTTATGAATTAAAGCCACAGTTAGTGTTTGTCTAAAACGCCTCAGATTTTGTGAAGAGCAAAAGCGAGCGTGTATCAAATGGATGAACACTTCGATACACAGCAGTATTGTCGTTGACGATTAAAAATACAAACAAATACGAACGAAAACTACGGAATACAAATATGGTTGTTTTTATCACGATACACAAAAGAAGCCCTTTTTAATTATTAACTATTGCTGCCCAACCACTAATGGAGTGGCTCCAATAGGCTGAGCGAATAGACGGACTTTCCATATTTTTTTTCTTTCCATTCACTGATCGCCAGGTGCAAAACAGATTGCCCCGCTGCCCACTTATATAATGGTACCAACATTAAACAAACCAACCACAATCTACCAGCATACTGGCAGATTTTGGTTAGTTACAGCACCTTCTCATATCCTATCTCAAACTGCCGCTTCGTTCATCTCCATTCTACTCTAACCTGACCTCATTAATTTGGTTTATTCAAAAAACCTTGGTAATATATTTTACACGCGGCCACATTTCACTTTCTCAAACTCATATTTGTACAATAAATAGGTTACAGTCCTCGATTAATTCTCTGCAAATGTTACAAATATCGTCCTTAGTTCTAGTTTTGGGTTACACATTTTTTGTCTTAAGCTCTCATATTGTGTTGGAAGAGTGTCTCTTTATAAGTTTTTTAATGGTTGGATTCGTGTAGTACATATATTTATGTTTCGTTTTCATTATAGTTACAAATTGTTACACGATGGATAACTATAATTGGATTGGTTGTTAGACAGCTGTTGTTTAAAGTATTTATTTCGACAGAACTTGTCAACACTCAACGAGTTTTTCTATTGCGTAGCCATATTTTGCCAAGGAACCAAATATTATTGCTCCCATAAAAACAAAAAACTAATAGCTCGATATCTATATCGATAAATCGGGTTCCTTGTGACCCTTGTCAATCTTTATTTTTAATATTTATTGCTTTAAAGTAAGAAGTAGGTATTTGTTACTCAGTATCACACGTGTATCATATTTACCTTACTCTGCTCAAATATACCTCAATTTGCTAATTGACGTTTTAGTCTTTGTCTTTGTATCCATTACTTGAATGTTACGGGATTCCTTCCTAGTGCAGGATTTATCATTATATCAAAGAAAGAAAATAAGATCTCTGAGTGTGACATAAAAACCTAGCGTCAAATAAAGTACCTATAGAAAAATCCAATCTAGAACCAGCTTTAAAAGATCAGCCAAGCATTATCCAGTGACTACCCACGAGTATTTCAGAACACATTATCGTTAAGCTCTTCGATCGATTAAACTCGATTACTTACGTCCCCATCTCGTTCGGTAACTATTTGTTGGACTGACACCTGATTTCTTTCACGAACTCGAACAGTCGTCAAGAGGCTCTGGCCGAAGCGAATCAATTAACTTTCAGCAAAAAATGCGAGAATACCTCATATTATGGATTATCGATTTCGATTTAGTACTGGATGAAAAATGAATGTGTTAGCTGTTCAACAACTTATTCAACAAAAATATTTGATATTTTTTATATCACTGACGACTTCTTCTTCAACTTGGGAGAGTGATTAAATTAGTCTCCAGTATGTCATAAACACAGATATAATTAAAGTTCAAATTTGGACAAGTTAACTATTGTAATTTAGATATTGTCGCAAATTTCTTAGGTAAAACGTGTACAATGCAACAAAAAATACTAGAATTACGACAAAATTAAATGTGCATTAACTTTAAACGTACATATATTATTTTAGTTGGACTTGTGAATTCACAAAGTGACTGAAAATCATCGTTATCAGTCTCATTAAAGCGCATCGCAAAATCTACGTCAAAGTAATAGAGCCTTAACGAGTTCCATCGTAAAATACCAGGTGTTCCAGATTTCAGTTAGATCTCAAATCTGCCAGGTGACAAAACCTTTTCTAACAACGTGTACTAATTGGGTGACACCTGAAGCCGGCTTTAATCGAGACCATCAACAGAACAGCTCTAATTTGGTATTGCTATCGATCTAATTTGGAATCAGTTAGAATTGGTAAATTCTTGTTGCCAATTTTATGAACTGCTGTATCAAAGGCTAATTTTACTCTGAATATGGTAGATAGAGATGGCTGAATCATAGTTCTCAAAAGAAAACGAAACGAACTAAGGGCGACAGTTAATATGACTGACCTAATTAGTAGGACTAAATTAGATATAATATCGCAATTCTATTATTTAACGCAAGAGCAGGTATCGATGGATGTTTGTTACTGTTTTACACAAAAACTACTGAACGGATTGTGACGGAACTGTACAGTAACATAATATAAGATTACCAGCAGTAATTCATACGTTATCTTTTGCCGCAATAGCCAAATTCCGCATGGGTGGAGCAGCAGAACTAGATAAAAAATAAATTAAGTAGACGGGTTTTAAAGTAGAAAACAGAATTTAATAATATTGCGTATGACCGAAGTACAGTTATTACAAATAAAACGGTGTTGTACCTCATATGCCCTTCGGCGTATTAAATTCCATGTTATGATTGCTCAAATGCCGTTTGATAGACTTTAATCCTCAATAACAATAATTATATTCATGTACCTTAAAATACTAAAACCATTACTATAAAGATTGGTATTTAATTTGCAGTTTCAATTAAATATCAATGCAAATTATAAATATATTACTGCATGGACTATCAACATTAATAAATTATTGTACAAAATATTCATTGATTAACTAATTTCATGAAAGAGCTTCATATTTTGTGTAAATTTTGTTAATTTGCTATATTTTAAATTACCACAATCGATAATATTGAATTCGATATATTTTTTATTAAATTGAGTTCATATTGCTAATAGGTGTAATTATCTAATTATTATTGTAGCAGATCTATGTTTAATGTAAACTAGTTTCTGCCCAAAGCTTCGCCCGCTTGGGTATCAGTGATCGCAACTAAACGTAGTCCATGTGATAATGTGATGTAGAAGCTATATTACCGCAAAACTTTCATCAAAATCCGTACAGTAGTTCTTGCGCAAAAGTGTAACAAATAATGTCTAGTAGTATCTTACTACTAGACATTATAAGCTTTTCTGGTTCGGCAACAAAAGACGGAGACAATTTTAAAATATATCATATGATATATAAAATATTATATCACTTTATGTTATGAAATAAAATACTCGACCGCGTCGGTCTGTCGGTTCGCGAGGAACTCTAAAACAACAGAACGTAACTAATGAGCTGATTTGTAATTTGATAATTAGACGGTAATTAATGAATACGATAAAACGGAAGGTTAGTTAAGACCAGGCATACTTTGCAACGAAGCTACCAGTGACAGCTACTTTATAATAAAGCGAGACAAAAACTATTCCATTTATTTACTAAAACTATCCATATCTATTAAAAGCAATTATGAACTAAATGATCATCTAATATTATTTTACTATGTTGTGTAGTACCATTAACCTAATACGACACAAATTAGTTTTAATCTTAGTACCCAAAAGTTAAATTAACGCAGAGGGTAAATGTTATAGGCTGTTCTAAAAATTAATTCTTGCTTATCCAATGTGGGTGAAAGATCCTTAAAATGAAGTTTGAGCCGTCCAAGGATCTTGGGATATAAGGACCATTAGTGAGAGTGTATATATATTGTACAAAATTAAATATATATTATACAGTATGTTTCTAAAGTCAGTCGATTCCTGACTGTTATTTTAGTACTAATTTAGATTGTATCATATTTGCATTGTATTTGGTACAATTTTATGTTCACGTATAGTTTAGTTTATTTGTATTGGTCTAAGATCATTAAACTTGTACCATGCTGCGCTATCTTAGTACCTATATTTTTATCATCTTACTACCTATACTTCTGCCGAATTTTTGTGTCACTATGGCCTGTATATTTTTGTATCCAAACAAGTACTTCAATTACGAATTCTGTAATACGAGTTGTCACCTCAAAGTGTCTCAATGCAATTCGCAGCCATTTCACTAAAAGCGCCATGAAGAGTCGACAATGCTGGGCTACTAACATTCTTACCTAAAAGAACTTATAAAACAGGTGTATTCTTGTTATTCTGTTCATTTTGTTAGTAATTGTTTGGGTATATTAACTCGTACTTTAAGCGCTAGTGACAGTTGGTTGATTATTAGAAAATACCCGACTTTTTTATAGAAGAAGTAAAAATACATACATACATACATAACGTCACGCCTTTTATCCCCGAAGGGGTAGGCAGAGGTGTATTTGTACACCCACTTTTCGCCAGATATACTTAAGTCCCACGTAATAAGGGGCGAGCCTATTGCCGTACCGGGCACATTTCCAGACTCCGTGCGGCTACTGAGAATTTCGTGACAGAAAAACCCAATAACACTGCCCGACCCAGGAATCGAACCCGGGACCTCCCGATCCCACGCGCATATTTATGCCGCGAGACCAACAAGGCAGTCGTATAGAGTTTGATGTCGAGTTTTCCGTCTCTACGCAAAGATGGTATTTGCATCGTGTTATCTCTTAGTCGCCTCTTACGACACCCACGGGAAGAAAGGGGGTGGTGACACTTGTATTCTATGCCGTCAACCACATGGCAAAAAGTAAAAATATACAGATATTTATTCGATCCCAAGGATAGAAAACATTTGGCATTTAATAAATATCGAAATATCGAAAACTTGGCGCTTAGACAATTTGTGTAGACCTACGTTACCAGTATATACCATACTTCAAGAAGTATTATTTTGATTACTTGGTTGAATAATGTCATTTAGAATTCATTCTGATTTTGAATACGTCTAGATTTTATTCCTCACTGAGATGGTTATACTAGCTGGCTACGAATAAAATCTTTTATAATTAATTCATGAATGATTGTATGTTTTGTATGGGATACTGACTGACCTAAAATATCACTATTAGAAAATACATATTATAGGCATGAGATATACCTGCTACATTCCATACCCGGCCTCACGGGTACGGGTATGGCCATGCACCCAGTACAGAAACCCAGTATTAAAATACCTATAGGTATTTTCAGGGCAGGTCTTTGACGGCTTCCTTTTGGAGGCTCTTACAGACTTTTTCATCAGTTTGATGACTCTTTTGGCTCACCCAGGTCTAATTGACATGGGGGACTCGCGCTTTCCAGTTATTTAGGTTTTCAGACTATACTTTATTACTTGAAACGAGGAATACATACCTATATATTTAGATAGAGTTTGGCTTGGTAAGTTTATCTACATAGTTAGATTGCCCGGGAAAACGCCACAAAAAAATGATAATTTCTTAAATTGTAAGAACTTTATAAAACATCAAAACAGTTCAAAATAAAATTGTCGACCTAAGTACAAACACCTAATATCATCTTATATTTTCATCCACTCTAAAATCACCTCTATCTTCTTAAGCGTACAATCCTTTTTCGTCAAAAGTCATTGAAACACTGCTCTCTAACATTATTTACGCAATTAACTTCTTTATCATGAATGAACTGCCGCACCCGCTGTCGGCGTCGCCCCGCCGCCGCCGCGCCGTACCCGACGAGGCGGGCGCTAGCGGTTCGGGGCGCGGCGCGGTGTCAAACGTAGACCGGGTACAACTTATGATCAGGTATAGGTACGTACGGGCCGGCGCGGCGGTACTGTCATGCGATGTGCGACTTCGTTCGGCGCGCAGTTCGTACAATAGGTACCTATCGGGTACGGTCCGGGTCTCTACCGTACATACCCGGTATGCGTACTGCCATGTTCATACTGGGTATTTATACCTGTACCAGTATATACGCATCATCCCTAACATATTACTTTATCTCTGCATATCACTTGAATGCACTATCACTTTTCTACTGACTTTAATTTTATCTACAGTGTACCACAATAACTGTATTTTAAGAACAATATAAAAAAAAACTGTAGCTTTAGATGAACAAACATATATCAGAACTGTTGGAGAAATATTATTTGCAACTGGAGACGCTGAGAAATAATGGTCTTAAATACCTACGTCTGGTGGCTTGGAGATCGCAATTTTTTGCAGATTTTTATATCTCTCAGATTTAAATTCATTAAAATATAAAAAGTATAATTTTCTCTCACGAAGAGTTTGAACTCGTAAGGGTAGAAAAACATCGTGTTTTGACGTCAAAACCTACGAATCAAAGCCCTATTCAAAATGTCCAACCTAAATGATCTTCTGAAAGGAAAAGTCAAACCAAACTCAGAGCTACTGCTTTTTTCAAGGGTACGCTCACATTTGAGTAAGGATTAGGAAGACAGTTTTGAAGGTTAAGCTGCTAAAGTGAGTGGGTCTCTTTACGATCAGCTTAAATAAACTATAAATTTATTATACCACAAGACAAAGCCACCAAGCGATAAGACCAAATAATACTACTCCATTTCCATTTATATATCAAATAAAAAAAAACCAAAACATAAAACATTGTAACATTTATAACCAACGGTGCACCAGTTGAGAATACTATTTTACAAAATAACACGGGAATGTGGCATTTGCTTAGAACGAGACGTCTTACTCTAAATGTTGCAACAGCAAGACATTAACTCAAGAAACTCAGGTTTTATACTTAAGCTTTGTTTTATTTAGCTTGTTGTTAATATTGTTGTGTTGAGGCGGCCGTGATATTTCTTTGATAATTCATGAAGTTACCACGATGGTGAGGCAATTTGAGTTTCCCCTGCTTGCCTAGTAGAGGCAGCGATAGCCTAGTGAAAATACGTACAGACTGCTATGAGGAGGGTATCGTGTTCGAATACACGACGGTCATCACTGACTTAAAAGTTTTGTGCATATTAACTTGTTAATTATCGCTTGGCTTGTGCATCGGAGAGCACGTTACGCCGTCGGTCCCGACTCCCGACTGTGGTAAAGATGTTTAACTGTCGTCAATAAATATCGATTTTCAAAAAATGCCAACTTCCAAATATCACTTTAATTATGGCAGAATATTAAAATCTCGTTGTTTGGTCGGCCCTGTGGGGGGTGCTGCGTGGACTGGGAGTACCTGAACACCTAGTGGCGCTCATACAAAATCTGTACCTTAACAGCGAGGGTGTCGTTAAAAGTTGATGGTGGTGGAACGAAGTAGAAAGCTGCAACTCACGGGAACTCTTGGACTTGAAGTGGTCGATGACTTCATCTATCTCGGTGCGAATATCAGCAACTCAGGTTCTTGTGAAAAGTAGATCTACATAGATAACGCAAATGCATGCACTTCGCGTGTCTGAACTCCGACCAAGCGTCGAGCTTGGTCGCCACTAACTTCAGTCCCCGCGCATCCGTTTTACCGTTAAGTAAACTTTATTCACATTACGTTGCCGCGTTTGCTTCGGACGTTTGATCTGACGTTGTGTATTAGGAGACGATGAATATCGTACAAGCGATACTGTTGCGCATCGCTTCGAGTTCGTGATACAGGCAACGTCACTGTAGGTATTAAAAAGTCGGCACGCTTGGTTTCAATACAAATCGTGATAATTGCGTTATCTATGTAGATCTATATCTGTGATGGTGACACTTGTATTCTATGCCGTCAACCACACGGCTTCAAGTACTTGTATGTAAATATAATCGTTCAATATTTTCGCTAAAAGCACTACGTAAGAATTTTGGTGTTATTTATTTATTTCTTATAAATTTTGTTTTCTGATTTTATATTAGTAGATTTCTTGTGTGTTTCTGGTTTTTATTTTCACTCGTTTTTTTAATGATATTGAGAAATTGATTACATTGATTAGAAGTTATGTGGTTTTATTGTTTATTGTATTTATTTTAGAAACGTTTTATATATAAATGTGTGATATTATGTGATCTTTTAAATATCTTAATGTTTTTATTATTATTTATTTTATACATTTTTGCCTTTCTTATATCCACTTACATTTTTTCACACTTACTTCTATCATATCAATGTAAAATACACATATTTCTTCAGGTATGTACTAAACTCTATGTACAGAATAACTAAATAATAAAAAATAAATAAAGTGTAAAATATTATAATTATTGCTATAAAATGTGTAATATATGCGTAATAAACCTACAGGATTGTAAAATATCATTATTTTAAATTAAATAAATTTGTTATACGGCGGTTCTCATAGGGAAAACTAAACTGTATTTTTATAGTACCTACTAGCTGACCCGGCAAACGTTGTTTTGCAAATTTTTTTTTTTTGAAAAACAGATGTTGGCCTATTCTCATAGATACCGGATAAGCACAAAAAATTTCATCAAAATCGGTCAAGCCGTTTCGGAGGAGTATGGGAACGAAAACTGTGAGAAATTTATATATTAGATGCATATTGTTCAGAAGGAAAAAATCAATTATATCCAGACATATTTCAAAAGAGAATAAAAAAATCTATCTCCATATCAGTGCAAAATAATAGTTTATTAAATAAATTCCAGCTGCTATTAAATCGTAATTATCAGCTGGAGTTATTGTAAATTACTACTTCGATATTTTTTAAATCCTGTTTAATGTATACAAGATGTAAGTATAAGTGTAGTCTGTCAGTAGATACTGTATATCAGAAAATTAAACCAGGGCAAATCGATTTATGCAAAAATTAATAAAATACATAAAAGTTTCAAATCTTCATATGCTCGATACGACTATACTTTATTTGGGTTATTGTAAACTCGCCATAATGAAAATTTGCCACAAGTAAAAATTTTTGTAAACTCGCCACACTCTCATCTGTCTCACGAAAACTTGCCACAGCTTTAAAAGTACCGATAGCAAACGAAGTAGCGGTGTTTAATAATACATACGTATTATTAAACACTACTATTAAACATATGTACATATATATTATCATACAAAATTAGTTTGTACTAAAGGTATATATCAAAACCTGCGTACCTACGTACTTATATCAACAATATCAATAGCTTTGGTATCTCGGTACAATATAATTAAATTTTTTCGATCGCGCCAATAGGTATTTAAAAATCTCAAAAAGTTATCCAAAACCACAAAACTTTCAAATTTTAAGTAGAGTACCAGCCCTTTAGCGACTCGCTAAAATGAAACCGGTTTGGCCCGTGCTAGCGCAGAGCCGGCATCGCATGCCTGCCCCCCTACCCCGCACTTGTGCGGACCATTGCATTTGTCTATTAAGTTTTATCAGTGGTTCGGTTAGCAACAAATATTGTGGTGACATTGCTTGCAATTATATTATAACTACACAGTGCAATTTTGAAAAGTAAGATAAAATTGAAAGTGTTTTTTTAAATAATGGATGAAAACATTGCGAGTTCAAGTTCGGGCATAGTTGTGTGAGTATTTTTTAAAATTATTACATTTGTTTCATATTTTTGACTAGCTGTGTGCCGTCCCCAGTAATTTACTCTAGGTACTGTAACGTTACTTCGAACATTAACATATACCTAATAGGGTAATATTGGGTAACAACAAAATATGTAGAATGAAACATTGTTTGTGTTTATGAGTAAACCAAAAGGTACACTGTTAGAAGTTTAAATACAACCGATATTATATGCTCTAAATATTATTTCCCCAATATTCCTGGTAACTTAGAAAGTAAGATTCGAGGACGAATGAACATTTATTTAAATCAGCACTCTGATCAACATGGGTTAAGAACGACTATAAAAATATATGTTAAGGTGCTAGCATATTTTTTTGAATTATTAGACTTTTAACTCTTTTTTGTACCTAACCTACTGCAAACAAGTGGGATATACATACTGCAAACAGTATAAGCAATTAAAGTATCTTAGTAACTTCAGGAAATATTGCCAGTAAGAAAGGAAAGTTACTGGGAATATTTCCCTATGGGAAAATATCGGTAACTGGTAAAATGGTAAAGACAAATCACAATTTTTGACCGATTAATATAGAGATATAAGGGATAGAGTGGCAGAGAGGGGCCAATGAGTGTTCGTCGGTGCGAGAGAGAACGCTACAGTTAAATAACCCCTGCATCTCTCTCTAACAGTACATGCACAACATCAACATTGCGCAATGGCGTGCTACCTGTAACTATTATTTATATCAGTTTATCTGTAATCAATAGTTTAAAAGTTGTTTTTATTGATACACGAAATTAGTTTAAAATGACAAAAAAGTGTATATATTGCAAAAAATTGACCATAATACAAATTCTATGTTTGGGGACACAAAGACACACTTTGACAGTTGCCAACCCCATTGTAGAATGTAGAGCATGCGTTGTTAAAGAGAGATGCAGGGGGCCTTTAACTGTTGCGTTCTCTTTCCCACTGGCGGTCACGACACAGTATTGAGTTCGGTACAATTCTGTCACTCTATTCTTTATATATCTATGCCGATTAAGCCTGAAAGAGGGCAACAATTTAGACGATTTTAAGTTATGTTTAAGTTTTGTTCAATAGTTTAGTGATTTCAGAAGTTAATATTGATATAATGTTTTCCAATTAACCAAGTTATTATGCGCTGAATTTTAAAATAGTAATTATTATTTAGACATATAATCGTCACAATTTAATTGATATAACTATTTTTACAGATTACATTTACGACTACAGAAAGAGGGCGGCGACTACTTGTAAGGTACGGCTACACGTACCATTTTCATCGAGAAAATAAAACAGGAACTGTGTGGAGATGTACTAATCGTAGACTTTGTAATGCTACGATTACAATTTCTGAGTCTCCGAACATTAGAATCCTGCAAGAGACTGCTCACAAATGCTTACCAAATGAAGTAAAAATAGATATTTTGAAGATAAAAAATATATGTAAACAGAAAGCAGCATCTTCATGTATGCCTATACCCAAGATATATCAAGAGGCGTTCCAGGCTACCAAAGATGCAGGTTACGATTTATTAAACGCCATACCCAATCTTGCAAATATGTCACGAACACTCTACAATGCGAGAAATCGTGAATTAAATGTACCAGAAACCTGTTTCTCGAAACTGGAAGATGTGATCATACCAGAAAAATACAAACATTTATTTATGTTGTTCGATGATGACAGTGAGCCTGAAAACTGAATGATCGCATTCTCTACTATGGCAGCTCGTGAATTAATTCCAACTCTTAAGACTTTTATGTCCGATGGAACATTTTCAAGCTGTTGCACCCCTTTTTACCAATTATATTGCATACACGGGGACGTAAATAGCAACAATGACTCCACTAACATAGTACCAGTAATCTATGTTCTTATGCCTAATAAAGAAGAAAGGTCTTATTTACGTTTATTTTCATTAATAAAGCAGAATTTACCAAATTGGAAACCACAAACAATGGTTGTAGATTTTGAAGTCGCCGTTATAAATGCGATAAAAATAGCATTTCCAGAGATACAGCTGCAAGGTTGCAACTTCCATTTCTAACAGGCGCTGGCAAAAAAAGCACATGCCTTTAAACTGAACACCAGCGAAGAGAAAAAACATGTAACTATGTGTGCTGCATTGGCTCATGTAAGAAAGCAGGATATTGATGATGCCTGGTTACATATAATGGAAAAATCACCACCTAATGAAGCTACCAATAAATTTAATGATTATTTTGTAACGCAGTGGCTAGAAAACAGCAGTTTACAAAATATTTGGAATGTTCACGGAGTTTGCCACAGGATCATTAATTCTGCAGAAGCATGGCATAAACGCCTTAATAATAACATGGGAAAAAAGAAACCTAATTTACTTCATTTTCTTGACGTCCTAAAAAAAGAAGCCGAGTATATGGATTGGAAATTAAAAATAATAAGTGTTGAAATACCGCTTAATTTGAGAACGTGTCGGTCAATTGCATACGATAAAAAATTAAAAGCCATCGCTGACAATTATGATAATATGCCTCTAGCAGAAGTAATAGCAAAAATAGCTGCATTGCAACAATTGTAATAATATGCCAATTGATTACATAATACTGATCTTCAATTTTATCAATACTGTGATCTTAAACTAAATAGTCTGTTTTCTTCTTATTGTAATAGTAAGTTTGACTGTGATTTTTAATTAAGCCAAAGTTAGATATTTTAAACTTAGATGTTGTACCTGTTAAATTATTTAAGATAAATAAATACCGTTGATTTTTTTTAAATATATAATGTTTTCATCATATATTTTAACTGTGTTTAAAGAATAAACGTCTCTATATGTATTTTATAGTATGTACCAATTGTGATTGTAAGTATGACTGTGATTAGTAATTAAGCCAAAGTTAGATATTTTAAAGTTTTATGTCGTACCTGTTAAATAACACTGTGATTTTTTTATATATAATGATTTTCCCTTATGTTTTAACTGTGTTGAAAGATAAACGTCTCTACATTTTATATTATGTACCAATGTAGTTGTAAGTTTGATTGTGTACTACAAAATGCTGTGATTTGTAATTAAGCCAAAGTTTGTTGTTTTCGTTAATAATTCCTATTTTAAAACATAGTTAAACCTTTTCAAATCTATGATTTTTCCAATTAAACTGATCTATCTTTCTATATGATCACGCCTTTTACTTTCAATTAAACTGATTGTTACATTAAATCGTTTTCTTCTTTTTCTTTATTCTGAAACTACATTACTTTTACTAAACACTAATGTAGAACGAATATCGTTTTGCTGTCGGTACATTAAAAACAAGTTTGACGTACCTGTGACGAGTTTACAATACCTGTTGTGAATTATTTTGTAACTGTGGCAAGTTTACCGATATTTTTAAATGTGGCGAATTTTCGTTGTGACGAGTTTACAATAACCCCTTTATTTTACGTATTGTAAATTTAAAAATAGTGCGTACCTTTCCAGTTTTGTTTATTATCTGTATATTATCTGTCTATTATCTCTAGTTATCGCAAAATACATATTTACAAAATAAATAATTGTTAGTACTGTCGTAAATTTATAGTTTCATTTATTGTTAATTAATTATTAAAGTATACGAATTTGATAAAATGTTTGTAATTAGTTAAAAATATGTTTTGTATATAATTAAGATTTACGATCTCTGACGTGTGGAATGAATTATATCAAAAAAGTATAGTAAAAATATAACAATAAATTGTGTTCTACAGTCCTACTCATAATTAAAAAACAAATCAGACTGTTCCGAAATAATATTTTATTGTGTATTTTCTAATAGTTTTGCCAAAATTACTCTTTAGAAATTCCATCGTATTTTATTTATAAGTAGTTTGTTTATACGTATATTTCACACATTTTAAAGAGTGTAGATAAAATTGTAAATAAAATGGACAAAATTCGTAAATATGTAAATCCTATGGATAATCATATACGAAATATTTAAACACATAGGTGCTTTTGTTGACTGTTGATTTTTAAGTAGTTTGTTTATCCGTATATTTCACACATTTTGAAGAGTGTAGATAAAATTGTAAATAAAATGGACAAAATTCGTAAATATATAAATCCTATGGATAATCACATACGAAATATTTAAACATATCGATTCTTTTGTTGACTGTTGATTTTAGCGTAATTATAAGTAATAATATAAATAAAAATGATCATGGAATGAAAATATAAAATAATACGTGTGGAATATTGTGATAAAATAAGATTTTGTAATAAAAGTCTACATAAAAATAAACTGAGTATTATTTAACTGATGAGTATCTAAACATTTTTTTTTCAAATTAACAGCTGAGCTATTGTCAGTGGAGAATTTTCCATGAAATGCCATCTTCAGCCAGCGCTTTGACCGCTTGAAATGTGACCACCCAAGGTGAGTATGTTTGACTAGCCACAAAACACCACAATCTAGAAGTCTTTATAAAAAATCTGTGAAGAGGAACTACAAAAAATAAAAACTTACCTGTGTTACATTCACATTACTGTCTTACAGCCGATCCCAATATTTGAAGGTATTCATGGATTTGGCTACTAGAGGTACCTAATTATATTTTACATAATTATTTTCCAAGGAGCTTATCTCAAATATATAATGATATTTTTAGTAGCCAAATACATAGATAGATGACATATTAGGACCTATGTTAGTGGGTTATAAAGCGAGTAAATGCCTGGCTGAAATTGTAATCTTGGCTGGTAGGACACTCGAAAGTTGTATCAAAATGTTTCGAATGATTTTAATTTAATGTTTGACGTGCTACCGGTCACTTCACGATAAATAGTATTCACGTGTCGAGATACTCGTGGTATTGATTCCCACGAGGACAACACGTAGTGAAGCACATAAATTGTTGGTTCGAATCTGATTCGAAGTTTGATACATTCTCGTGGTACAAGAATTTACATATTTAAATGACCAAATAAACATCGGCTAGTTGTGAGGTCTTTGGATAAAACATTTCAACTCTATGCCTTAATCTTTTAACTACCATTGCATATCCTAACATCATGAAATTTATATTTAGATACCTGAAACAGAACAAAAATAGGTTTCAACGAAGAAAAATCTACAACAAACTTAAGAAATGCATTTCATCATGAATACAAACTATTTTTGTTTTTTTTAATGATATTTAGATAATTCATTATACCTTTTTAATGTTCGCTAAATCAACAATACAAAAGTAATTTTAAACAAAGTACTTGCACTGTAACAACTAAGAAACAAACTGAGTAATATTGTAACTTAGGTAAGTACTTTACAAAGTAAAGCAATCAAACATCATTTGATTTCGAAAGTAAACAAGTTACTACAAAGTAGGAGTTTCAAATAAACAAAATTTCAGATAAACAGTTCAAAATTCTGTTGTTTATCTTATTGAAGAGAACATTAAGGATTCGCGTACATATAATACACTATATTCAAGCATTTTTTTAACAGGGATAACACGCGCCGTATTAATTAATCTTGTAATGCGGTGGACTTTATAAACGTTCAACCAATGGACACAAGCGAGAATACTGAAAATACACAGACATAAAACAAAACATTTATTTAGCACTCAGTATTGTCTTGAATAGATTTCACAACTTTCGTGGTAGTATCAAGCGACATGGCGGCCGTTTAAACAACTGCGACAACCGTACAGTCGATTACTAATTATTACCAAGTAGGTATTGCCTACGATATCTTCATTGCTTGCCTATAATGTAAACTACTTTTTTACGAATTAGATTATTCGGTCGATTCGGATTCGATCACATATCGTACTAAATCCGTAAACAGGGATCCACTTCTACTAAATAAATATAGTTTCGATATCATGTCAGTGTCATACTTACGTCACAAAAAGCGTATTCTTCTATATTATCTGATAATTGAACGAAGTTTTAACGAGATCGTAAATTGAAACAAGTGTCAAAATATGTGTCGACTACGAACTGTTTATTTCAAATTATACGATAATGAAATTAGGTTATCAGAATACCGCTTCTTAGTCCATTCAAAATATAATATCAATGTCATATAAAAATAAGAGAATTAGTTTTATTTCAATGTGTAATATTCGAGTAAACCCAAGTTCATCGTATTGATTCTAGCTAATTTTCACTACGAAAAATATCTCATAATCCCTAAAAAATATTTTATTAGATAAGAAGGCAATATAAATTATACGCAGCTATTTAAGATCCTAAGATTTCTCTATAAACGCCTTGAACTAAATAGATTTATTAAAAATCTTAACACTGTTAATACGTTCCGCTAGAAAGGATCCCCGCATAAAAAATAAAGTATATTTCAAGTGTTTCATTAAGATGTCCTTCTTTGTTCTTCGCGACAATTTGTATGAAAAATTGCTTCAGAAGATAATTTGTCTTTTTTCTGAGAAAATAAAATAAAACAACTCTTGTGAATAATAGTTTCGCTGAGGAGTTATGACAGCATTTTTGTTTTTATTTCATTTGAAAATAAGGAGTAACGTTTCATTTCACTGTATTTAATGACGTAAGAAAATGAGTGCTTTTCTTCGCGATAAGCAGGCACGTAGCATAAATATTTCCACAAATTTTAACACAAAAGTGATTTCATATATACGTATGAGAAACGTTATCAGAAGCGTGTTGAGTACCTGCTATTCTTTTCTTATTATGGAAAGCGTAAGTGTACTATTAATCATGCCGACTTTACTGGACTATTTGTCTTCACGGTGGTTATCTAAATTATAGGCTCATGTTCTGCCTCTTAAGACAGGCAAAAGGGGTGTATGCAATGCTTTCGTTGAAAATCGTATAGAAACGTTCAAAAACTTTCCTCATGCACGTTTATCTTAGCCTATTATCGAACTTTAATACTCGCAGATTCGAGGAGTTATTCCATTCAAACGATGAAGGGACAGACCGGCTCATTCTAGTCCTTGCATTTATAAAATAAAATACTTGAATAAAAGCCACACCGCTCACGTTTCCCTTCGACACAAACTTATACTCTTACCTGAGGCTCAAGCACGAAATATTTATGAATTTGTTAAGTAAATATGTCGAGTCGTCGATGACAGAACTATAGCATGCAGCACCAACGGCATTTTGACATCTATCGTTTACTCGATGACTTTACATTAGTAACGTACATAGAGATGTGGCCATGTGAGCTAAATGACCGCCTTATTAAATGATTGGTACGTTCCAAACTAGGTGAAATGGGTAATATTTATAAAATTTATATTTAATTAGTAACGCATTGTGTTGATAGGAAATGTAATGCATAAATTGACGCCAGTTAAAAAATAAAATATTAAAGCAGCATAATATAAAACTCTTTTGTAGAAAACGAAAAAATATTTTATGGTTTCCGAATGACCTTTCTTGTCATTGTCAGATGACGGCCTTATGTCATTAAATAAAAATGTAGTAAATCAAAATACGAGTAATTAAATCATAGGCACATTGTCATATAAATAATTAAATACTATTATGGAAGGTTTTCGTGATACATTATTTTATTTTGGTTAAAACTGCGTGAATACTACAATATAACGTGTTCAACGAGAAGTTTATAATAAAATAATATAAGTTTACAAGTTTCATTTTTGTTGGAACACCTTCAATGTATGATGTCTAAAGAAGATTTCGGTTATTTATTGTATAACTAAGAAACATGAAGTTTTATACAGAAGCTAATAAAGTGAACCAGTGTTATGTACCTGACATTTAAAGCCTATTTTTAACCGACTTCAAAAAAAAGGAGGTTCTCAGTTTGACCTGTATGTATGTATGTATGTATGTATGTTTGTCCGCGATTATCTCGCGTTTGGCTGAACCGATTTTGATACGGTTTTCAGAAAAGTATTTGTTACACTTAGGAGAAGGTTTTAGGCCCTTAACCGACTTCAAAAAAAGAAGGTTCTGAGTTTGACCCGTAAATATGTAAGTTAGCCCGCGATAAACTCGAGATTGGCTGAACCGATTTTTATGCGGTTTTCAAAAAAAAAAGTATTTGTTACACTTAGGAGAAAGTTTTAGTGTTTTAACCAACTTCAAAAAAAGAAGGTTCTCTGTTTGACCCGTATATATTGGTTTGCCCGCGATTAACTCGAGATTGGCTGAACCGATTTTTATGCGGTTTTCAGAAAAAAGTATTTGTTAAACTTAGGACAAAGTTGTAGTGTTTTAACCGACTTCAAAAAAAGAAGGTTCTCTGTTTGACCCGTATATTTTGGTTCTTAGTATGTTTGTATGTATTATGTGTGTGTATTTGTACGTGTGTACGTGTGTGCGCGCGCGCGCGTGGGTGTGTGTGTTTGTATGTGTACGTGTGTGTGTGCGTGTGTGTACGAGTGTATGTGTATTTATGTGTGTGTGTACGTGTCTCTGTCTCTGAGATTAACAAAAAACAAAGGAAATCGGTGAAAGAATCTAATGCGAGAGCATATTTCTCATTCTTGTCATTTCGGATAAGGCTCTGTTGTCGTGGGGATGATTGAGTAATTTGTTCGAGTCAATATCACTTAAAACCATGCCTTCTAGGGATTTGACCCGACTCAAGGCAACATAGCATTGGCCTTTAGCAAAGATTTTAGGCCCTAGGTCGATTACCGCGGAACTAAGTGTACCTACATCCTTCCAAGTTGTGTACCGTCACAGCCCAACTCATTATGACTGGCAACATCCGCCTCTCGATATCACCGTAACCGAAATTGATAGGTCGCTGTCACTGGAGCTATGGAAATGTATCCATCATCATCTTTAAGACGCATTCCTATTGATGGATCATCAAATAATATCAAAATGGCAACAGGCAGTTCACCTGGCTTAAGGTGATCTCTTCTTAGTGCCGGCCATTTAAATCCTTTAAGAACACCCATTGCCCCGTTCGCTAAGCCATCCGTTATTGACATATGTCTCCGGAGCATAAAACGAGAGCTCACAGCCAATTTAATAGTCTGAACAAGTCCGCCGCATTTGTTTGGATCAGCCGGAACAGCATTTGCGGAGGGCTTCCATCCGTATGTTGCTGATTCCCTGAACTCATCTCTCTCTTGCAGCATCAAGTCGTCGTTTTTTTAGTGTTCCATACCTCACAAGGTAAAAAAAGGAACCCTTATAAGATCACTTTCTTGTCCGTCTGTCTGTCTGTCTGTCCGTGTGTCACCACCAATTTTTTCAGGAATGGGTGGACCTAGCAAATTGAAATTTATACCAGATACTGAAGTCTATGGTTCCTATTAGGTGTATAAAAATCAGGGTTCTGGATCAACCCGATAAAAAGATATGGTCAAAATTAGATTTTTGCGAAAAGTTGTAAGTACCGAAATTAACCTTAATTTTCAACATTTTTTAATTTTCGGAATTTTTCCTTTACTTGTGCTGTAAGACCTTGGTTTTAACCAAAATTGACAATTCTAGGTCAACCGTAAGTACCCTATAGGTTTTGGGTCGAAAACCTATATGGCAGTTCCCGTTGAACTGTAATCACGAAATTTGGCCAAAAGCAGGGTCTTACAGCACAAATAAAGGAAAAATTACAAAAAATATAAAAGTGGAATATTTAAGGGTGTCCCCATACATACATAGTAGACTGATAGTCCTATAAGTTGTATGGGCGATCATACAGATTAAGAGGACTAGCGTAATTAGCACTAACCTCAAATAAGGTAAAATACGTACGGAACCCTCGATGCGCGAGTCAGACTCGCACTTGCCCGAATTTTTTTAATCGGGAGTTTCATTCTCCCTTGCGCAACTCTTTGTTAAAGCATCCCTCGTTTTTCTACCTAAGCCCATAGGCACACAGAATAAAAGTAGGTACCTATGTCAAAGTCATGATTAAAGACTGATACTAGCAGAAAACTTTTCACTAAAATAATTGAAGAATCTAACTATAAACAAACTATTAAATACTCCAAAACTTAAAGTAAATGGAGTACCTACCTATCACTAAAAAGTATGAAATAAAAATAATAAGAAAAAAAAACAAAACGAAAATGAAAACATAAAAATCGGAACAAAAATGTGAACTAGGTACCTATTTAGTATCTTTTTTAAAAAAAGAGAACCGCCTTCAAAAAATCGACGCACAGAAAAGTACGAAATAATTTTTACATACGCTAAATTAAACTATTAAATACTTAGGTTTTGAAGTCGGTGCCAAACCAACAAAAACAAAAGAGAATACTGGCTAACAGAGAAAATAATACGACGAATGTATCGAATCAATAAAGCCTCAAAAAATATAAAAAACATCAGAATTAATAAAATTAAAAAAACGACCTATCTAACTATATACTAAAAAAAAACAAATATATAAAACACAGGAAAAGTATGAAATAAATGCTTAATTGTATAATTAATTATACTTCTTAGCCATTTTGGGCTGTAAGTATGTATGTACCTATTGATTGCTCTGGATTGGAAAGGATGACGCCAAATGCTTTAGAGGGATTTGGTTTGGCACCGACTTCAAAACCTAAGTATTTAATAGTTTAATTTAGCGTATGTAAAAATTATTTCGTACTTTTCTGTGGGTCGATTTTTTGAAGGCGGTTCTCTTTTTTTAAAAAAGATACTAAATACCTAGTTCACATTTTTGTTCCGATTTTTATGTTTTCATTTTCGTTTTGTTTTTTTTAGGGTTCCGTACCTAAAAGGTAAAAAACGGGACCCTATTATTAAGCCTCCGCTGTCTGTCTGTCTGTCTGTCTGTCCGTCTGTCTGTCACCAGGCTGTATCTCATTAACCGTGATAGCTAGGAAGCTGAAATTTTCACAAATTATGTATTTCGGTTGCCGCTATAACTAATAAAAAAAAATGAAAATGCTAAGGGAGGGGTCCTATACAATAAACGTGTTTTTTTCGTATTTTTTGCTCAAAATCACTAACGGTAACAGGTAGATGCTTAAAATTTTCACAGAATATGTTGTTGTATATAACCTTTGAAAATAAATAATTAAATAAATAAAAAAAGTTAAATAAAGGGGGCTCCCATACAACAAACTTGTTTTTTTGCGTATTTTTTGCTAAAAATTATTAACGGTAACAGGTAGACGCTTAAAATGTTCACTGAATATGTAGTTGTATATTACCTTTCAAAATAAATAATTAAATTTAAAAAAGTTTATAATAAAGGGGGGCTCCCATACAACAAATGTAATTTTTAAGCAATTTGTTACTCGATTTTAATAAACAGGTAAAAAAATATATATATATAAAACTTAAAAAAATCTTTAAGTATTTTCAACGAACGTGATTTTCTTTTATAGATGATGGTACGGAACCCTTCGTGCGCGAGACCGACTCGCACTTGCCCAATTTTTAATAAGAATATTTGGTTGAAAATAAAGTAATGGTTATTGTTGTATTGGTGTTTTTCATTTATTACTAGAGCTTAATAAGCATCTCATCACATGTCTTCTGACTACAGCGTTTGTTTTTATTGATATTCAGTCATATCCGAGAGGGCTAGGTAAGACGCTGATATAAGACACACAAATTATTTACGGCAGATACTCGTCCATCACCTAAACTTTATTATTATACTCGCTGTGGCAGCACATTATGGTACCTACTTCGAAATAAGAGGATTTTAAAACAATCTTACAAACCCAATTTTACCCCCTTAGATATACAATTTAAAACTCCTTCCTAAGTGTTATAAAATTAATCCGCTGTCCAAATTTCGACTGCACGGTTGGCGTAGTGGTTTAAGCGGCCGCCTCGCCGCTTGGTACTGCGCCGTGTGCCGTGGGTTCGATTCCCACGCGAGACAACACTTTGTGTGATCCATAAATTGTTGTTTCGAGTCTAGGTTTACATTGTGTCCGTTGGTTGTATGTTTTTAAAGTCCCCCGCGATACAGGATTTATGGCTAGTGCGGGAGTTGTATTTTTAAAAGAAAAAAAAAGGTGAAAATTGTGTGTTTCTTTCTTCAGCAGTGCGATTACTTAATCGCACTGCTGAAGAAAGAAACACATATACTTATATGTCAGTCTGGATAAGTTATATCATAGTTGTGTTGACGATTATGGTGATGTTACCCACTTAATAACTGTAAACATTTTTTTTTATAAAATAAAGAAAAACTGTAGAGTACGAAGGACTGTTAAAAGAAGGCTCTAAGTATTATCCTATCAACATATTAGAAAATTGATATGATGTCGATGGCTTACTTTGTTTTTCGGATATACTTATATCATTTTCACTTATATCTTTACAGGCTCGCAACCAAAATACGGTATTAATTACTACCTATGTATAGTGATGATATTTGCGTATTTACTTCTTTATTGTGTCAATAATCACAGCCTACATAAAAAAGGAACACATCAAATATGAAAATACATAAATATTTATCATAAAACGGCTCAAAAACGTATAAATATGATACATTTATACGTGTCGAAACTTTTCTCACCAACAAATTCTAGGTGAAAATAGTTTCGACAAAATGACATTAGATTGACATTAGTTTTACTTTCCTTATGTCAAATCAGGAATACGTGCTGCCGTTTTTTGCTTGTTAGAAAGCTCGATACTTTTACATGACATTTACCGCAGGATTGTCGTCGAAAGTACTTTGTGCTGCCAATATTAGTTGCGTCTTACGCAAGATACGCTGTACAATTGTCATACAAATTTTGACATTTACCTTACGAATACTTTCTCGAGAGTATTTCGTGCTCGGGGCTCTGATATAATAATGTATTGTTCACCCAACGTAACAGAAGAATATGAGTAACTATCGTGTTTCAGTAATATAATAACATGACAAACGACGTTCTACTGTATTGTAGTAGCCATATTTCTTAAGATGTTCCGGTTAGGCCTAACATGTACATACAATAAAATTGTCTTACAAAACGCGAACAACACGGCGATAAAAACATTGTTGCTTGTAGTAGTTTACTTTGATAAAACTTTTTATTTTCAAGTGTAGTATACAAATAGAAAGAGATTTAAAACTAGGTAATGGCAGATTTTACGAATGTTTAAGCATACATTTGATACAATGAATCATATGTAATGTCTCATGTATAAAATCATTGTGAAATTGCTAGGATTCAGAAACGTCTATGTAATTTGACTATCTATTTTATTAATGTTTGTGTGTGTGGATAGGATTCAAGCAGCCGCCTTACCACTCAATACTGCACCAAGTGTTGTGGGTTCTATTCCCTAACCGGACATAATAGAACAACAGAATTTTCCATTACTTTTATAGATAATATGATACATTTTCGCCATTTTTTTTAAAGGCCGAACTTTAACAAGAATATTTTACTGTCTGGCGTAGAAGTCTCTGGCAACTGAAATGATTGCGGTTTCACAAATACGCACACACACGTCACTGGTTTATCATACCTAAGTATAATACGTAAATATACGTAAGTTTGTATACGCCTTTCCTTAAGGCGCACGACACACATCGTTAACTACATCAAATGCTGTAATACATATCATCGCTTCTAAAACAGAAGCACTTTATTCTATGACGTCACGTATTGCGTCATTACTGTAGAAGGGCTCATAACTGGGCACGTATATACGTTCAACGAATACTAAATCCATGTTTGTGGGAAAATTCGATATGTTTCTTGGAGATACTGATATGTTTTTGGAGCTCAAATTGACTGTATGACTGATGTGCGATTTGAAGACGAATAAAAATAATTTCGAACAAAAATATATTTATATGTTAGTATATATACCTGAAACCGCCAAGCATATATGAAAAGAGTTATTAATGTAGAGGAAGCGAATGAGGTTTGTAAGAATAAGGAAGTGGCGCTCTGTTGTCTCTGCATAACCCAACGAGAAAAAGGCGTGAGTATAATTGTGTACGTATAAAATAGACACTATTTAATTGATAGGTGTACTTAATAAGCGCTTTGCAGCAATGCTAATAAAAAATAAAAAGTCCAAGATTGAACATTCTTAAGCGCCACGCTCAATGTCGTCATAGTATGCCGAGGGATTTTGCAACAAAGAAGAATATAACTTAAAAGTTTGATTATAAAATTGAAACTTCAGAGGCGCATCTCCTGCGTAGTTCAAAACTCAGTTAAACGTAATACCTTTTTTGCGTACATACGAAAAAGTGTTTTCTTTGCCTAGTTATGCTGTTCATAATGCAATGCATTATGCAATTATTCACATTGTCAGGATTCAAATAGTCGGGTAAAGATAGCTTTTCTAATCTTTAATTCCAGGTAAGACATAATCGTAATACACCGAATCGTAAAAACTATTAAGAATCTAGCCAATTGCAATGGCAATTGAAAAAACATAGCAACGTGCTTCGTTAGTTTTAAAAGTTGTCATTGAGAGACGGCTGAATTTCATAGTAAAACGTCAATATACCTCTTTCATTAATTTCAGAATTAGAAACACGCGTATTTGTTATAATATATTAATTGTAAGCATAGTGGTAATATAAGGTTTTCTCTCTTATTAATAAATATTCCTTTATTCACTCTGCTAAGGTCGCCTGCACTACTAACTACCTTGATCGTGTAATCAGACTGGCTGTCAGTCTCAGAGTAAGAGCACATAGCTTGTGGCGAGAAATTGTGAATACAGTGTGTCGTATAACACTGTATTCGCAATTTCTCGCCACAAGCAAATCTTAGCCCTTTATATTTGGGATCTGGTTAAGAACATTCTAGACAACATTTTAAGAAAATAAACTTAAAACATAATTCCGTAAAAGCTCTGACACTGCTAGTAATTGTTTTCCTTGAATAATTAACTAATTGGCCCAAATCATTGACGTGAAATGACGGTACCGTGTAAATAGTAGATTTGATTACGTACTATTCCTTCAGCCCTCTAAACTAGATAAATATTCTAAGCGAGCCACAACGCACGAATTATCATAATAAAGTTACTTTGATAACTATTAAAAGCATCATCAATTAAAATGCGTCGTAATGAAAAGTATTTTACATTACTTTTCCATCGCAAAACAAAAAGAATGTTGCGTCTGCATACCAAAAAATATCACAGAGTCAAAATATATTTTTGAAATATGCCCCAATATTTTGCTTATCCATTATTGATATTACTTTTCAATTCAATGAGGTTGCGGGGCACTTCTAGTAGAAGTGTTACCGATGGAAGCATCGAAAAATAATATCTTGTAATATTTTTCTATGTAGATTGACGGTCTTGCAAAATAACAGTGACTGCCGTCAGTGCCTAGAAAAATATTTATCATACTATTTCAAGAAGCTCTGGGATATAATATTCAAGAAAATAGCACAAACAAATGATAATATTTTCTCAAAGTCAGATACTATTTTTGAACTTTACGTTTTATTTTTGCTCATTCGTATTTCTTCAAAGTTACAAAATTGCCTGATCGTTATATTAATAATAATTACGCCGGCACCAACGCCAGCATCGCCGAGTGTTGAGGCGTCGAGCTCGTCGAGCGACGAGTATTTTTCCCCGCCGTCGTCGCCAACACCAGCACGTCGCCGGGGAAGAGGCCGGCCACCCCTACGCTTGGAACCCTGAGACCCACGGGTTTCGAACAGGGCCCCCGCTACCGGTGGTAATGTGCACCGCATGAGATGGACACAATCCATGAACAAAAATGTCATGCGGGCATATTTTGTGGCTACAGAGGGAGGTACCAACCTTACGGCGTACCGTGATCACATGCTGCCTCTGTTTCAGGGCTTGGAACCGGCTGTCAACGTTTCGGCACAGCGACTGTCGGATCAAGTGCGAGCCATCCAGCGCTGCCGCCTGCTTGATGACTACGCATTTGAGAGGCTACGTTCAGACTTGCCCGTTATCCCTGCCAACCAACCTCCTACACGCAATGTGGCTTCAGTGCCAAACATATGTCACAGATAACAAGAAGGAGATGAAGAGGTGGTAGACACGGATACACAAGTAAGTACCCAGTGCATTGATAAGATAAGGAGTACTTTGGAGTGTGCCATTTGGGAATATCGGTACGTTGCATTGCAAGACAGACCTCGGCTGCCGCGTTTGCCCACGCATAAAAATAATATGGCGCTTGTGTGTGCCCTGGATTCACTATTGCCTATTTACTTAGACAATAGTGAAAATCTTAGCGATACGCACTCAATTCTGTACTGCACGGCTGTAGCGGCATGTCGAGTAGCTAATATTAAAATAGAAAACAGTTTTGATATTGCTCCTCGAGATGCCGTCCCGGCTTGGCAGCGTAGAATTGAGCGGCGCATTGCTGAGACCAGGGCACTCATAGGCAAGCTAATCTGCTTCAGGTCGGGCAATACCCGCCCGAGAGTGATGCGTTTTGTGAACCGGGCGTTTAAAGGAACGCGACTCCGTCCTCAAGAGTATGTGTCACGGGTCACAGAACGCATCGACCTCCCTTAGCAGAAAGTTTATGCGTGGTCAAATCGTATCAAACGATACAAGAAAAGGGTAGCCCAATACTCCCAAAATCGCGCAATCCAAAAAGATGAGAAGTTGGTTTATAGAAATTGGGAGCGACCTGACCCACGTGTGGATGATGGACGTCGGCCAGATGATGCGAATACGATTGAATTTTGGCGCAGCATATGGTCGACTCCCATCAGCCATACGGAAGATGACTGGATTAGAGACGTTAAACGATCTTGTGACGCAATACCTCACATGGAGCCCGTAGCCATTGACACCACAGATGTTTATTGTGCAGTCCGTCAGTTAACCAACTGGAAATCGGCAGGACCGGACGGGCTGCACAATTTCTGGTTAAAATGGCTACACAGTGCACATGCTCGTTTGGCTTCTCAATTTCAGTCATCTCTGGATTCAGGATCGCTGCCAATTTTTATGACAACTGGCGTAACTCATCTGCTCTTTAAGGCTGGTAGTAACACGGAGGCTACGAACTATAGGCCTATAACTTGCCTGCCTACAATGTATAAAGTTTTTACATCCATTTTGAGAACGAAATTAGAAGCACATATATGTATTTAGAAATAACATCTTATCTGTATCTCAAAATGGATGTAGAAGCGGGGCCCGTGGTACTAAAGAGCTACTCCTTATTGACATGACCGTAAGCCAACAGGTTCGCCGTAGTCGAAAGAATCTGGCGACATGCTGAATAGACTTACAGGCTTTAAGCCTAATACAATAGTTTGGCATGTATACATATTATTTTACTAACTACTACTCTAACATACAATTATAGATTATAGTTGTATAAAGTTGATGCAACTCTATGCGACCTCTTGAAGGCATGTACATATGTGGCACAGAGTCGTAGGCCTTCTTATAGTCTATCCAGCATGTCGCCAGATTCTTTCGACTACGGCGAACCTGTTGGCTTCTCTAAGTGGAGTACGGTGCTTCGCTATCCAGGATGTCGACAGCCTTGCGGGTATGGCGTACCTATAAGGATCAAGCGGGGTATTTTCCAAGGCGACAGTTTGAGTCCACTATGGTTTTGCCTAGCACTGAACCCACTGAACACTTTGCTCGAAAGTTCAGGGCTAGGCTATAGATTGCAGAGTAGAGGTCAAGTTATTTCTCATCTCCTCTTCATGGATGACCTCAAAATATTTGCCCCCACTGACCCCAAATTAACTGAGTTACTAAAGATAAGTGAAAGCTTTAGTAATTCAATTAAGATGGAGTTTGGTGTGGATAAATATGCATGTAAAGCGAGGTAGGAGTGTGGCATCTGATGGTATAGAGATCTCTCTCTGCAACCGAAACCTAAAAATATCAGGGTATATCTCAGGCATTAGGCATTGATGACGCTGGCATGAAACAGGCGTTGCGGGTACGTTTCTTTGGCCGCCTGAAAAAAGTCTTAAAAGCGTTATTTTTTTTTACGAGAAATGTGGTTACATAGTGCTGGTACAGTAATAGTGATCCTCACATTCTACCATAACAATGGTGCGCAAATATTTCAATTTATACAATAATATAATTCAAAGAAATTCTGTTTATATTGTATTGATTTGTCAGTTAATTAATGTCAAAATGTTAGTCATGTATAATTGTAAAATATAATATTAAATTAATAATTGCATAGAAGTGACAAATTAAAATAAATTTAAATGTCCAGATAATATTGCTATTGTTGTCATACGTGATTTTTTAACGTTAATTAATTTAAACATTTTCTTTATGTGTCATAAAATCATTTAAAGTATAGAAACATTTTTCCGCTAGCCACGCTGTAACATTTCTTTTAAATACAGTATAAGGTAGTTCTTTAAACGTGTCTGGTAACTTATTATACATTACAAGAAAAATTTGTCATTCACACGTTCATGCAGGAATAGTGCAGTGTCCCACAAAACCGTGTCATCGGTTTGACTGTGGGATCCAGGCTCCGTACAGTAAATTAGAACGTTTACATAGATAAAATTACAATAACTACTTATAGCTAACTTCACTCTTAAATTCTAGCACTTATCTAAGTAATATTGTTTAAGTCTCCTTTTAAATATAGTTTCATCATTTTCGTTCCTTTATGTCCTCTGGGACATTGTTTGGCGGATATGGCAAACGTTTTTAAAGTTCTACCACCATAATAATTAAACACTCTTGGTACAATATATTTGCCAGAGGCCATCGATCGGGTGTTATGACTATTTGTAAAAGGTTCCAAGTTATGCCTAAGACTGCCATGGTTGTTTACAGCCAATAAGTATTTATGTTTTAGGGAAATTGGTACTATTTTACAAATTTTAAATAATTTTGTGTAGACATTTTTATGCTGATTTCTAGTTTTATTATTGACAAGAAGTTTAAGAAACTTTGTTTGGATTGATTCTAATTTATTTATATATGTTTTGAATGTAAGACCATGGCAATCTAAAGCATACCGAGAATAGACTCCTAGAGTGACTTATATAAGGATTTCAATGTTCCTTTAGGTACTTTAAAGCTTAAATGATAGAATTTTCCAAGTAATACTCTGTTTTACATCTGTTTTAAATTGTATGATGAATACTCTGTTTGTCACAAAGGTAATTTAAATGATGGGACCATGAAAAATGTTTATCTATTTTCATGCCTAAGTATTTAAAACAGTTTACTTTTTCATTAGGTTTACATTGACGGTTTGATAAATTATGAAAGCTTGAATGGTTGTGTGTATACAATACTGGTTCTACTGATGGACGCAAATATGTATAGTGTATTATTAGCAGTTTGGGTTTCTCTGACTTGATGACGATGCCATTATCGTCGCATAGACCGACATCATTGAGACAGGATGAGATGCGGTCTTTTCGAAAGGACAGCCGAGGTGAGCAGCGATGCCGTCTTGAACGGGACGACAAAGAGCTGCCTCATGACCCCTCCAGAAGTTTTCGTCTCCAAGTACTCATGGATTTCAGAGTTGCGAGTGGGCCGGCCGGCGCCACTTGTAGTCCTGAGGATGTTATTTTGGGCTCTGGAGGCATTGGATGTTTGATTTGCAGGCTGAGGACCACAGTTGGAATCCATAAGTCCATATGGGTTTTATAACTGAGCTGTAGACTCTGGGTTTGTTACTCAGGGACGGAGCGGATTGTTTACCGAGTAACCACAATAGGTTTTTTTTAAAACGAAAGTTGACTTCGTTCCGTTTATGTTTTACATGCTCCTTCCAGGTCATCCGTTGATCCAAGTGGAGGCCCGGGGGCTTCACACATGTAGACTGAGGTAGCGGTACTTGACCGGGATTTGCTGTTGGGCATAGTTTCTTTCGCGGCATGAAAGTGATGTGGTGCGATTTGGGGGCACTCGCTCTAATTCGCCATTTTTGCAACCAGCTATAGGTTTGGTCTGGTTGGATTTGTAAGGGTCCCCTGACTTCATCTGGGTCACTACTAGATGTCAGAAATGCAGCGTCATCCGCAGGCGTCGCAATAATTACGTTTGGGGGCTTGCAGTAGGTCGTGAGTAAATATGTTATACATATCTGGGCCAAGGACCGAGCCTTGAGGCGCTCCTGCATCGCAAGTGTGCGGAGGGGATCTGGAGCCGCGTTGCTTGACTTGGAGGGTTCTATCCTTTAAATATGATGCCAAAAGAAGGTAGAACGTGTGGGGCAGGGTCCTCTTTATTTTGCACAATAGGCTTTTGTTCCAAACCCGATCGAAAGCATGTTGGACATCGAGAAATGCTGCTGAGCAATACTCCTTATTTTCGAGACTTTGTCTTATCTTTTGGTAGACTCTATGCATTTGCAACCTGTGCGAGAGCAGTCCTTAGTTCAGTGATCACCCGGTTGAGTTGTGTTTTGTCTTCTCTATTGCGTGAATGTTGCCACACTCTGCGAAGTCTGCGCATTTCAGATATCTTGCTGCGGATATCAACTGGAATTAGTTTTCTACGATTGGGTGTTTCTAGAGTGGGAGTATTTTTCCAAGCCGCTACTTGTATCAGGTTGGTGATGTATGGGCACGCGTGGTCCATGTTTTCGGGATTTTTCAGTGGATGTTTAAGAATTATATTGGATTCCAGAAATTCACGAAAATTACCCCAGTCTGTTTTTTCATTGTACAGGTTCTTATTATAGGGTACACAGTAAATGATTGTTGTGCTTATCATCAGCATCACTAGACTATGGTCTGAGGAGACGTCGAGGCTTGATACTATGTGAACGTAAAGGGATTGAATATTTTTGGTGATATAAAAGTCCAACAAATCTGGTATCTTGTTGTCCTGGCAAGAACTAGTCAATGGACTGGACAGGGACCCATGGGGGCGCCCTTACAAATTTGTTATGGGCAAGCTCAGACCGTGGGTCCCTCCCATCACGTCGACCCTGGACCCGCCGTTTTTGGAGAGAGTAGTCGATACCCTCTTCCCGCGGGCCGAGGTTAGCAACTCGACACCTCCTCCGTCACAGTCGTCCCAAGTCCCTTGGGATGACCAACTTGACGTGACGGAAGACGAGCTGGACCGAGCCATTCGACGGCTCCGGGCCCGCAACACCGCCCCGGGTCCCGATGGGATCCCGGGTCGGGCGTGGGTGCTCGCGCTCGCAATCTTGGGGGACAGGCTAAGGCAATTGTTCACCGACTGCCTCCGTTGTGCCGTATTCCCCTCCGGTTGGAAAGAGGCTGATCTGGTCTTAATCCAGAAGCCCGGCAGGACTGCCGATTCTCCCTCAGCTTTCCGACCCATTTGTTTGCTGGACGAGGTGGGCAAGCTCTTTGAGCGCATTATTGCTGCCCGCCTCCAGGACCACCTGTCGAACGTGGGCCCCGATTTGTCTGAGTGCCAGTTCGGCTTCCGGCAGGGGCGTTCGACTATAGATGCAATCCGTCGCGTCCGCTCCCTGTCGGAGCCGGTGCTCAGGGAGGGAGGCGTTGCGTTGGCGGTCAGTCTTGACATTGCCAATGCCTTTAACTCCCTCCCCTGGCAGTCAATTAGGAGGGCGCTGATTTATCATAACGTGCCCTCCTATCTGCGTGATATTATCGGGTCGTACCTAAATGGGAGGTCCATCAGGATAAAAGTTCGGAACGGAGCTCTGCTCACGAGGGAGCTCTCAAACGGAGTTCCACAGGGGTCCGTATTAGGACCCCTTCTGTGGAACATCACGTTCGATGCGGTCCTGCGTATCGGTCTCCCCTCTGATGTCAGCGTCGTCTGCTATGCGGACGACACGTTGGTGCTGGCGCGGGGGACAACCGGCTTCCGCAGTGTCGTGGCTCTCGCCAATTGTGGCGTGGCACTGGTCGTCTCGGCGATCAGCCAGCTGGGCCTTCGAGTGGCGCCTCACAAATCTGAGGCGCTATGGTTCCATGCCCTTCCTCGGGGTCGGGAACCACCCAGCTCTGTGGTGTCAATTTGTGGTGCACAAGTCCGGGTGGGGCGTACTATTAAGTACCTTGGCCTCATTTTGGACTCTCGCTGGGCGTTCGAAGACCACTTCGAGCGCTTGGCCCCCCGAGTTCGTGGTGCGGCGGGCGCGCTTCGACGCCTGCTCCCGAACCTTGGTGGGCCACGCGAGGAAGTTTGCCGCCTCTACTGTGGCGTCGTGCGGTCCATGGTTCTCTATGGGGCGCCCGTGTGGCATCATCGTCTTACGCGCGCCTCCCGCTGCAGGGCTATCCTAGCCAGTCTGCAGCGGTTGGTGGCCATTCGGGTAGCACGAGGCTACAGGACGATATCCCATGAGGCGGCGACGCTCATTGCGCGCCTCCCGCCGTGGGATCTCCTGGCGTGGGTAAATGCCCGTCTTTATGACGAGGTTCGCCTTCGTCGGGTAGGCGGAGAGGCGTCGAGTGAAACGCTCGAAGAGTGCCGGCGAAATGCGCACCGAAGTGCGTATGAGGAGTGGCGCGTACGGCTGCATCTACCGCGTTGCACGCGCCAACGCATCGTCGGTGCGATTTTGCCAATATTTGACGCCTGGCTCGAGACGAAAGAGTCTTAATAATATAATTTCCGGCTGACTCAGATACTTTCCGGGCATGGTTGCTTCGGTGAGTATCTGAGTCGGATCGGCCGTGAGGAGACGACACAGTGCCACCACTGCGATGACGATCTGGACTCCGCCCAACATACACTAGAGGTGTGCCCCGCGTGGGCGGACGAGCGGAGTACTCTGGTCGCTACAATCGGGAGGGATTTGTCCCTACCAGCCGTAGTAGCGACAATGGTAGAGGACACCCACAATTGGCGTGCAATGGTCTCCTTCTATGAAGCTGTAATGCTCCAGAAGGAGGCCGCCGAGCGGGAGCGTGAACGACGCAACCCCGCTCGCAGGCGAAGGCGGCGTCGAGGCGGCGGCAGCGGCCGTTGAACTCGACTCTTCCTCAGGTCTGCGGGCGTTGGAGGGGGAGCCTCTAATGACCCACCACAAGCGGACCCGAAAAGGCAGCGGACTGTGTGGCGCAGTCTGCTGTGAAAGGCATTGCACACCCCGCCTTTCCCCGAGCACGCGTCCCAAGCAAGGGGACGGACGCGACAGGTACAGCGGAGCAATACAACACAGTTCCCGCTGTACCTGCAAGGCGTCGAGCTACGGAGCCACCGTGTGGTTTTTAGTCGGTAACCCACGTGAGAGAAACAGGCGTGAGTCTATGTATGTATGTATGTATTATTCGTTGGCGTAAGTGTTTCGTTTCTGAAGGAGTACTTTGAAGATGATAAAATAAATTTGGATGAATAACAAACAGTTTGTGTATTATTGATCTTTTCCCGGTACTTTCTTGGCAGAGTAGTATTATCTCAATTTTATAGATATTTTTATTTTAACGATATCATTATAAATGCTTCGCCTTCTAGCGAAATGAAATTGAATTGTAAGACTAAAAATCGATCGAAGGAATTTCTTCTTAATACAGCTGAGCACAAAAAGAGCATGTAGTTGCTCCTGGAATATAATCTTTCCCAGAAAAAGTTTAAATATTCTCTTCAGCATTGAAAAATCGCTCGCTTTTGGAAGAAGTTATTAGTATGGTAGAAAGGCTTCTGAGAAACACGATAAATTCTGAGAACCAAACCGTGTGCTTGCATTATCCTTACTAATATTATAAATGCTTATCCTTATTTCAAGACTTAAGGAAGCGATATTATGGTATATAATTTACAGTAAGTTAGAAAGCAGGAGCAAGACAGCCTACTTTTTACGACTCCCACGCGGGTATTGCCGCGGGTAAAGTTTATTAGTTAAATATTTTAGCAAAATAACCCCTTAATAGATCTAAAGCAATAAATCGCAATAACACCAGTTAACATGACAGCAACAACGGGTTCTAATGCATTTTAACAATTTTTTTTTAAACAATACAATGTTTTGGACACTTGAATATTGTCGGCATATCGGAGTAAAGTGTCGCATTGATAACATCGCTTTTTCAAATCGGAAAAATGCACAAGTTAGTGAAGTATTTTTATCATTAATTATTTGTTTAAATAATAAAAGTACTAAACCACAGTGGTTCTTAATATATATTTCACAGAAAAGCAAAAACAAAACGGTCAAAGTTTATTCTAAAAAGTTTTAATCGCAAATACTTCCACAGACAGTTTCACTTCCAATTTGAATTACAAATGACAGCTTTTAATAAAACTTTTATGTGTCCTTACAGTGACTCTGTACTCAGAAATTCTCTGATTGAATAGCGAGATTTAATTCTGTTTGTTTGTCGTCCAGTACTGATTCAGTCTTCATTGTTATTTGTTTAAAGTCGAATGATTATTTCTTTAAATTGACTCTTTTGTAATGGTTGTGAAGTAGTCCATCTTGTTAAAGAGTGTAATTAATTAAATAGGTCTCGAAATTGTTGTAATCTTTCATCTCATAAACACCTCCCAACTGCTTCTAAGCCGGTTGTGAAATTTTTTTTATTAAATTTTATCTATACGTGAGAGTAGTTGCGATTTTTATTATTTTCAGAATATTATTTGCACCAGGCTCACTACATTCTAATGCCTTCTTTCACTGAAATTCGCGTATAATCTCGTAAGTCAAGACTCTATTGTCAATATTTTCATTTTGATTGATCCGAATAATATCGATGATAAACCATTTTTGTCTGCATTCATTTTCACAATGTCTGTCAAAAGTAATTTGCTATTAGAAAATGTGTTTAAAAATTCTGAAAACATAGGGATAAAAATGAAAAGATACTTATAAAATTGCTGCATGTAGCTATATCTTCTTCTATGTGTTTTTTAGTCTGCCTTAATTGAGCGAGAAATAAGCTTTGATTAAGCTGTTAAAGATCAGGATTTATTTTTAACAGCAGAATTTTGCTTTGCAGCTTTGACGAGACGTCGCGTGTTTTGCGGCAACAAGTGACGAGTTATTTATTTATTTACCGTAAGTATGGATTTGCTGTGTTATGTAGCAAATATGTGTTAGGTGTCAGATACGCCTGCAATAATCTAGCGTACTAATTTTATTGAGTAGTAATATGGAATGCTAGAACTTGAACGTCTCTTCAACAGTAAGTCTCTACACACAATACTGTGATCAATATTGCACAATATCATTTGAGTCATATTTGTTTGTTTGTTTTCCGTGTGAACGTGTGGCCAACTCTGGTGTCGGAGTTTTCAGACCGCCCGAAGGCCTCCGACATGGTCATATGATACATATTTAATCGTTGGAAGTATGAGAACTTCTAATAGCATATCTGGTACTTATTGAAATATTTTTTCATCACAGAGACCTGCATTTTAACCTCATTGAACTTGAAAAAATATTTAGCAGTTATAAAATGTAAGTACTAAAATTTAAATGAAAATCACTGAAATAGAAATGATAATACTATTACTTTACAGACATTGTCTACACCAAAATTACTGCATGACTGAGTCCTATTGGGTCACCTGGCTGACCCATTCGTTAAACGGTCACCTCCACAATTATTTTATCACTCATGTGTAAAGTAATAAAAGAGTGTAAGCGACTGCTACGCCGAAGGTCAAGGGTTCAATTACAGCTCAAGTCAAACATTTGTTTGCGTGAACATTGATGTTTATCTTGGTCTGGGTGTTTCTATTTATAATATGCATGTATTTACAAAAAAAGAAGTATACGTTTATGTATGTATATGTATATCCATTGTCTAGTATCCATAGTACAAGCTCTGCTTAGTGTGTGATTAGATGGTGTTGTATGTATGTGGTAGAATGTGGGGGCAGTGGAATATTTTTAATTTCTTAGTAATCCTAGTTACTTATTGCTCGAGCTTAACGCACAATAAACGTACCAAGTCATGAAGTACCGCGTGATTTCGACAACTGAATATGCGATTAACGCTACTGCGACTCATCATAGTTCGAATGCACGCTTGTGCGACACAGACGATCGACATTAAGTTAATCTCTCTTCCATTTGTTGAACTTACGTGGTACAAGAAATCATGTTCACTTTTTGAATATTAGTTAGGACGTAGGCACTTATTTTTTATGGCTTGCTCAAAAATCTCCTATGATCGATTTTAGTTTCACCATATTTTTAAGCTACATTACAGGAAAATAAAATAATTATAATTTTGCATTAGAAATAAATGTAACAATATAAAACCTTTGAAAGTGATGTTAGTAGATCTACTGGCTGCGGCCTAGCACAGGGTGATCCCCTCTCTCCCTTACTATTCAACATTCTTACTAAAAGCATATGTAATTGTATTCGAAATGTTGAAATCACTCAATATGCTGACGATTTTGTCCTTTATCTATCATCAAGCAATCTGTCTGCGGCCGCACAAGAGTTAAATTCAGCGTTAGTAAATGTCAATAATTTGTTTAATAAACTTGGCTTAGAAATTTCCACATCAAAAAGTAAGATCTGCGTTTTTAACAAAGGTCGCCTTACGGGTGCAAACAATATAAAATGTTCTATTAACAACAATTTGGACTATATTCCTGTGGTTGGACAATTTAAGTACCTTGGTGTATGGCTGGATAGCTCTCTGAGATGGGGTAAACATTTAAACGAGTTGATTGAAAAAGTAAATAGATACATAAATATTTTAAAAGTTCTATCCGGTTCTGGGTGGGGACTTCACCCAAAGCATTTAAGAAGGCTGTATATTTCGGTAATTCGTAGTAGAATTGACTTTGCCTCTTTTATGTATGACAATAGTTGTAAAACGCGCCTAATCAAATTAGACAGGATACAAAATCAGGCTCTCCGCATTATAGGTAACTATATTTGTAGCACCCCTATACATGTCATGGAAAATGATTTATGTCTTCCACCCCTTTTTATTCGTAGGATTACAATTGATTCTTATATAAATAAAAACAAATTCACCAAGATTTCTTAAATAAACAATTAAAACAGACTCAAGTGCGTAAATCGCGCGGAATATCCTTTCAAATGACATTATCCACACTTTCCTATCTGTAAGGTTTTTAAAACTTTGTTTGCTGTGAGAAACTCAATGATAATGACTATTTAAACAGACAGATTGCTTTGACTGAAATGACCTTTCATTTCTCGCTTAGCATTGGAAAACAAGTGAAATTACAGACGAGACGTAAATTCAACAATCGATGAGATTTGAGATGTCCTTTTATTTTTTATTTAAACAGCACTCTGATCTTATTCCGCTTGCTCATCTATATTTTCTCTTTGAATGAAACAACTTAAACATTTTCGGAGGCATTAAAATTATATTTATGTCGATTTATCTAATGGCACCATCACAATACCAATCATAGACAATCGGTAAGGTTTTTGAGCAACAAGAACAGAACTACTAATAGACCATACCGGGGTAGTACCCTCTTACTGAAAGTTGACCCGAAGTAGCATTCCTCCTATCCTGGATAGGAGACCACGACTCGGCACTGACGTAAAGCTCCCGGCTAGGTGGACCACAGACCCGAAAACGGTGTAACGTAAAAAGGACCTTTCGGGTGTGTGCTGTTACGATATCCCTACTTAGGGTGTGTCTAAATGAGAAGCGTGGTTAAATGTTACAATAAAAATTGATTTAATAGCCAATAAATTTTATACATCAATAAGCAAGCGTTACTTAAATGAAAAAGATTACGATTTATGTGATATTTAGAAAAATTAACACAGGGTCGCGTAGTTCGGCGAGGGGTTGGGTTTGTGTGGAGAATCCAGCTGCCGATGGTCCAGGATAGTTGGTCCACTTAACTCCGAGCTGTAGTCGCTGCAGAAAGGCGCGCGGAGCCAACGCGTCCGCTTATATAGAGGCTCGCAGTGCGGTGGGGACGGAACATGCAGGCAGCCGGGAGGCGGTGTCGTCCCGACGTCACAGCGACGTCACAACGGAGCCTGAGACAAACTGGATGCGGAAGGCTGAGGACCGTGTGCTGTGGCGCGTGTTGGAAGAGACCTATGTCTTGCAGTGCACTGCGATATGCAGATTGAGAGAATTCCTCCTCATGTGAGGCGTTCAGTGAGTAAAATCCTACTTCCAATCTGTTCCTCATTGCCTCTAGGGGATGGTGAGAGAATAAAAAGTAAGATAAGTGCAAAGCAATGAAGGTAGGGATATAAAACATACTTAATTGGAATAAAGTGTAGTTTGGTAGCTTTTAAAGTCCACGATCAACCACTTAGCTCTTTTGCTAATCTTGAGGTAATACACAGAAAACCCAATATAATTTGATAACATGTACGACTAGTCTTGTTTTTCAAACTGCTTGAAGCGACGAAATAATCTCGCCGTTATAAAATATAGGCTTTTGTTGAATATACTTCATCATCTGCCCCTTGACCCATCGCTAAGTGCTCATTTATATCTTAAGCCAGTTCCTATCTGAATTTCTTATCTTAGCCCTTAATATTGTAAATTATTATATTTTTCTGTGAAGAATTCTAGTCACTGCTTACGGAACGGCAGCGGTATGTGCTGGACTTCTTCTAGCTAAACCTCAATTGCGTTTTATACTTTGTTTATGGCAGGGAGTGCGAAATCGTTTCAGCAATCACCACTCCCTCCCCTGACAAGCCGACCCATATCTTTACGACTGATATTTCCAACATGGAAAACAAATCATGAAAAATATTATTAACTTAATATTTTATAATTTAATGTTATACTTGTTGTGTTTATTTACTGCTGTTTATTTTATAATCAGTACACAATGCAAGCCTTGTTTTCAAATAAAATCTTGATATTATTCCGTTACACTTAAAATTTCACTTGGTGAGATAATAGGATAAGCAGGTATTGTAGTGACTTGATTACAAAATTTTGTAAATGCCATAATATTTTGAAGGTTTGTTAAAAGGTTCCCTTTGTTCCTAATATTGCTTTTGAATTAGTGCTTAGGAGCGTGAGGTCGTAAGCAGGTATTATGTATTCGGTTACTAAAGCATATCTAGATAATTGGAACTCCGTTTTTAGTTATGGTATTCTTTGTTTATTAAAGAAAAGAAGCTTAATCTGCAGCAAAATAGTACGCGGATAGTGGCGATATTGCAAAAACGCACGTGCAAATTCTGAAACTGAGGTCTCTTTATTCTAAAACCACAAAGCACCTAGTGCTTCTACAAATACAATGGCATAATTGTCATTGTATTTGTACCAAGAATTATATACAACAGTCAGTTGCGATCAACTGACTGTTGTATATAATCCAATATCAAGTACATTCTTATATAGACACAACATCGCAACGGCGCATTCACCGTGCTTTAGCGAGCACGTAAAGCCGTCAGTCTCAGCTGTCATGAACATGACAGACGATACGGGTAGTCAGCACTCTCAAATATTCTGAAATCGGTCTAAATTAGAGCATGAATCAAAATGGATTGCACCAGTCAGTCAATCAATCTATAGATGTTCATTCTCTGTAAATTCTGGCAATATTTCAAAGAAAATTTTGTTTGGCAATTAATGTCTTAGATGCAACTAAGATAATGGTTAAATAATACGATGGAAAATTCTAATGCAATAGTATTTTCTAGATAGCATAAACAACGTTGTTACGAACATGGTTTTGCTTTCCGTTTAAAGACTATAATGTCAATTTAAAAGTTAAAGGAAGATTTAAAATCCTAACTGATGAAATATTGTATTTTCTGTAACTATTTACAATATTGAATATTTCATTTATGTTAGAAAACAGAAATTTAATACAAGATACAAGCTTTGCTGTCGATTGAAATATAAATGGAACCAATTGAAAAGAAAATGAACCGTCAGAGTTTCAAGTCTAGAGTAGCTAAACGACCGCTTGATTGCAGTTTATTGCCTAGGCGAAGATTCAACAAATGTTTTCAGGCAGAGCTCTCTATAAAGTTTATGCATTACAGTTGTTCGCCGACCTCATTTGAATCGAGCTTATAGCACCGACCCCACCGGTGGCAAGGAGCGTGTTGGAAGTTGATCAAATCGGAGCTAGGTAAATAGAATTAAGTAATAGGTATATTTGTCTATGTGTTCCAAAAAAGTAATTAATTCTCAGACTAATAATAAATATTACAGATACTTATGGCCCATTTTGTGGTTCACACAATGTGCATTTTTGTCTATTTGTTCCAAAAAAGTTATTAATTCTTTGACTAATAATAAATAACACAGATACTTATAGCCCATATTGTGGTTCCCACAATGTGCATTTTTTGTACTGATTGATATTATGCTTGTGGGCGCAGCGGAAAAGGCTAGGAATTTAGGTACTTACGGAAAAGCAGGAACGGAGTTTGTTTAGAGTGTTTTCTTCGATAGCTTGAAGCGGAACAGTGCTGTATTCCTAGGTCTTAGAAGCTGGTTAGCCAATAACAAAGTGAATTTTCACACACACAACAATTTTGAGTACTTGAGTTTTTGAGAACTTTTTTGGCGGAGCGGCGGGCGCGGACACGCGCTTCAGGGTGCGAATTTGGAACGACACTAATTGGAGCGGGGAAGGCGGAAGCGGCAGGGGTATGCGCGGGAGTAAGGTAATACAGGATTTTGATTAGCCCTCGCGTGTTAGAAAAGAATGAATTTGAGTGAATTGTTGAGTGAGGTGATTATGAATGTTACTAGATTAATAATATTTATTTTTATTTTGTGCGTGCTTGAGTGAATGGCTTTCTTTTTATAAATATATTAAATTTAATATCATATTTATCTAATTTGATTGTGGCACAGACAATGCTAAAACCATAGGTAAACCCACTATGTAAATTTCATATTTCGAGATTTAGTAGATTAGGCTCTACAATTATATAATTATCTCAGTATAGACAAGCATGTATTTTTATGTACATAAAATTCGCAATCCCATTTCTAAGTAAATGCTACATTTATAAGCTTATTCGAGAAATGCACAAGCCTTACCTTAACAGAATAAATATTGTAGATACCCAAAAATTTACATACGATATGCAAATACATATTGTTATTTATTATTGTTTTAAAGTTTATTTAAACAAAAGTATTCAATGAATAAAAATGATATAATTATATTTGCAAAACTTATTCAAAACAAACATGAGAGATTTAAACAAGAAATTTAATGTTTATTATATCTTCAACCTGACTAATACTATGAAAACAATATTTTAAGTTTTATGATTCGAAAGTTGAATAAGAATAAGTATACATTTATTTCGTAAAACATGAGTAATACAGTACAAGTTTTAGCTTGCATATAAGTTGTTACAAAGAATTCTTAAAAATGATCTACATGTAATGCCAGTTACGGCATACGAAATTTTATTGGTACATTAATATTACCGAACGCTATTCAAGCAGAATTTAAAACAAAAATACAGACGACAGACATATTGAATTAAGAATAAAGTTTTATATTATTAATAAAATACTTACAGTAAGTCAAGAAATTTGATTGCATCAGAAACTACATTGCATATAACTTAACAAAACACACATGTATACATAACAAACACGCATCAGAAACATTTTAGCATAAAAAATATATATTAATATCTCAAGTGATTTGTACTCAAGAAATTTATGTCCATGGATTATGTTTATATTCAAACTATCAGTTAATAACATTTCAGCATTATAAAATATATAAATGTCTCAAGTGATTCAAAATTTAAAAAAATCATACAAAGATGTCTCAAGTAATTTAAATTAGAATATGTTCGCAATAAATACAGGTAATCACAGTATAAGTACTAATGTTTGAAGAATGTCATAATGGCAGGCGTCAGGGATATTATAGATTACTAGCTGACCCAGCAAACGTTGTTTTGTAAATTTTTTTTTTTTTTGAAGAATAGATGTTGGCCGATTCTCATAGATACCGGATAAGCACAAAAAATTTCATCAAAATCGGTCAAGCCGTTTCGGAGGAGTATGGGAACGAAAACTGTGACACGAGAATTTTATATATTAGATATTATGAAAGATACAGGATACAATTTTTATCTGAACAATAATTTATATTTATATATTCGGTTATCCTAGAAACGCGCTGTCTCTTATCTTACGAAAACTTTTTCTTTTTATAGCATATGAATTTGATAAACAGAGCGATAAATATAAAAATAAGTAAGTAAATAGTAGTAGGGGATTATGTAGGTGTTTGAGCCGTTAGGAGTCGAAACGATGGGACCATGGGGTCCAACTGCAAAAACTATTTTTAGAGATCTCTCAAAGAGTTTGGTTGACGCCTCGCGTGACCAGACGGTTGGCCTTTATACATGAACTTCGGCGTAAAAGGTCAGTATTGCCATACAACATGGCAATGCTGCCAGCATTCTGGCCACGCTTCCAATTGACGGCGACGTGGAGGATTTTCATGACGCCCTTTAAATTTTTATTTTCTTTTTTTAATTTATTGCTTTTATTCGTAAGTTATTTAAGTATGGAAATTATTGTTTCATTTTGTATGTTAGTCACCAATGAAAATTTATCTAACTATTAGTTAGATTAACTTTCATTGCAAATAATTGTGAATAAATAAAGAGTAAGTAAATTAATGTTTAAATCTTATATTAACTTCATTATTTTTAATCGTATATACACCAAATAGAATTGTTTGCAATAATTAGTATGTAGTTACAACAATATGTAGTAGACCTTCGCTGGTCGCAGTATGAATGGACCGACTAGGAAAGTATTGCAAACTAATACGTATGCTCGAATTTGTAACATTGTCATCGTAATCATCATCGTCCTAAAGTTATTTTTTTGTTGCATCCAAGACTTTACGCGTTAGGGCCCAGGGTCCACCTATTATTCTATCCAGATTTGGCACAATATAAGCCTTTTGTGGCATTGTTATTTGTAGTTATTAGTCATTGCATCCTTATCTGCACAAAAAATCTCCTATTAGTTTGGTCAAGAGGTCTTACGCGACCTACTCTAACCTACTCAGAATTCTATAATAGTAAATTTAAAGCATAAATGCTTTAAATCCGTATCGAATGCCTATACGATTAGCCCACGTCGGCATTATCGTAACAACCTTAAAATTTCAAAATATAAACTTTGAACAATGTCTCTAACAGTAAAAGCCGAGTAACCTAAATAATAAAACGATTAAGGCCAACAAATTCAGGAGAAAAGCTTCATAAATTACAAATGTCATCTACACATTAATAATTAATTTTGTCATCCATTAATTTACATAAAATTGCGCCTTTTAGCCACCATTACGCTGCAAACCGTAGGCTTTCAAAGTCTTGCATTGTTACACTTTTGATAAAACAGTTCATTGTTTTGTGATCCCGGTGTGATGAGATAATAATTACAGTCTAAGATCCCAATCGCAGGATTTCTACTTTCAACTGTTTTCTAATTAAAATTCCTTTTTTAGTAAATAAACTAATACGAATCTGCAGGATCGCCGGTGATAATTTACAACCAACAAACCTTTTCTCACTATGAGAACAGTAATGCCATAGTCTATTACGCTGGCCAAGTGCGAACTGGCAGACATTATGGAGAACTTGAAGACATGCCATTAATTCACTATTTTTAATAGTGATTTCGAGAAGCGTACGTGCCGTGGTTTCGAATCCGTTTAACCGTGTATATTATAAACATCAGTAAATAACATTATTCTTTTAATGTCGAATTATGTAATTGGAGATTTAATTCAGTATAATAGGGGCTGCTAACTGCGTACGCAAAACTCTTGATATAAATGTGAGCATAACATATATTCATAAACCCACACATCGAAAGGCCATGCCTCATTTACCTCTCATAGGACATACGTTATTTAAATTAATACGACGGTACGGCCTATCTGCCCACGGTACGCCCTGTATCGCCATTGCGGCAGAAAAGCCTAAACGAGATCGGACCTTACATTCTGGCTTTTGGCCAAAACTGTTCGCTGGAGTACTTAATTTATGTAACGAAACGTACTAAAATTATATATTAATTTGAATTTTCGATGCATTAATGTGATTTACTACTAATATATTCTTATTAAGTGTGGTGATTTATGTAAGTTTAATAGCTGTTTCGGTTGTGTTGTGTGAAAAGTGGTTGGTGTATCATTGTGGAGAAAGTAATGCATGTGGTAATGCATCCATCTAAAAAAAAAAATGTTATGGAAATAATAAATGTTTACCTAAAGCGATATGAATTATGGTTTCAATTACAGGTTTCTTGTAATTTAATATAGAAATGTATTGATTGGGTACGTATGTATTTCTACACTAGCGGAATAATCGAATTCAATATTCACCTACGTATAACAAGGCACAGGGACAGTTATGTTGTAATAGAATTAAATTTGCCCCTTTTTATGTTTATAGTTTGGAAGGCTTAACTGCAAAAGGAAAACCTAATACCTGTTCCGTAAAATCTGCTAAGACTAGTAAGCGGACCCGGGGTTGCTAATGGGATAACCCTAGGAGGATGAAACTATGAATGTTTGGTCGGCCTTCGTTCTGGGACGCAATGCATGCAATATAACTTGCACGGTTCTAAGTTTATTTTAGGTATTTTCATATTGTTATGTCACAGTTAGGGCCATTTACAAGTTAAAGATAAGAGTCTCATTCAAAGAAAAATTTTAAACTATTGGTATTCTTACTGTAGCGTCACAATATATTTATACCAGCGTTATGTGTGTAAGACTAAATATAAATTCATATAAAATCAATAGTGACATACACAATATCAATACTAGAAATATACATAAATTATGTGTGCCGTATTTTCGTTTTCACAAAACGCATAGCTCTTTTATTGGGCTCAGTATACGCATATACAATAAAATACCTACTTATATTTTAGACTTGCCGTTTAGTTTGTTTCAGGCAGAAGTTAAAAATAATTTTATAAATAAGGCATATTATAGTTTGAAGGATTATTTTGATGACAGGTGCGCTTGGAAGTAGTTGTTCTCTTTTGACTAGGTCAATAATTAAGTAGTTTTATTTAATAGTGTAGTTAATTACCATATTCTCATTTCATTTTCTGCATTCATGTTCCACACTTTCATTATAACTTTGCGGATTTGTAAAATGTGGGTAACTCGGTCATGGGCTAACAAATAGGTTGTCAATTGCTTTGGTTTCATATACCGTTACTTTCTGCTACATTTACTTCCACCATACTCGTAGTTCTGACCATGTTCGCGAGTTGCCTACATTAAGTGGATGCTCCTGTTTCACCATATTTACTTTGGGAGGCTTACCAAATGAACATCATTTACTGCTTGAGTATGATATCAATAGTTACTAAAAAATTTACTAGTAGATATCTACAATGTGAAACAGTTGCAGCTCCTCCTTATAAATAATATTATATATAAATCAAATATAATGTACAACCATTATATTTGATTGAAAAGAGTGGCCATGAGTTTTATTGCCCGTTCTTTCTCGTGGTTCTACCTATTGTATTGCGAACGTGGCAGTAAATGTAGAATCATTAAGTAATTAACTTAAATTTAGACCTTTATAAGCGTCACTTTGTGGCCTAGATGAATAAATGATTTTGACTTCGAGTTTAAGCATAGGCAGTAACAGTTTTGCAGAAATGGTTTTGCAGTAACGGTTTTGCAGCGGAGCTACATTCATTTTTAATGAGTTTTCGTACGAATGTTTTGTATTTGATAATTTAGTTTCAGGTTCTCGACTCATTTAGTGTCTCTAAATTTTTTGTTTAACACAGAAAGTGTAACTAAATATATACAAATACTATTAAACTAGCTTCTTTCTGAAATGAGCGGGAGTTTCATTAAGGAGGCAATTCAGCAAGTTCAGTATAATTTTTAATTCCAGGAATCACTCCTGTTTGAAGACAGACAGTTAGTAAAAATTTGTAAGTCTAAACACGTAAAGCCTAACGGGAAAGTTACATTTTCGTTTACTAGTTTGTTATCATAAAATTTCCTTTGAGTAAGACGTTTGGCCGGCCTATTGGTCTAGTGGTTAGTGGCTCTGACTGCTAAGCTGGAAGTTATGAGTTCCACGTTAATCTTCGTATGATGAGTACAATTATTTTACTGTGTCTAGGTACGTTTGATTGATATGTGTTTGTTAATATTTGAGAATTTATAAATATGTTTGTCTGTTGGCATAGTACAGGTTCATTCTATTTTGGTATAAGATAACCCCGTGTTTCAATAGTTTATTTTAAAAATAAGCAAAAATCGACGACGATCCTGTTCGTTTTTAAAGATTTCAGACATTTCATTTATCACACAAACGTGATTTTAAGGCAGTTCTCGCTATTTACATATTTTTTAGATATTTACAATATTTTATAAATACAAAAACTCCAGGCTCTATTTGGATCGACGCGGTAGTTAGGTTTGAATATTGAACCAGCGGCACTAAACACAATAGCATCTAGAAAATGAGGCACATTTTCATAAAATGAATCGTCCACTATTACGCTATTACAATCTACCGCCAATATCCAGAGGTATTCATAATTTACTTTCATCGCCGCTTCAGCCATTTGCCGCTCTACTCGATTTTTAAATATCATGAACAAAAATGGTCCCGTTTTCAAATTAACTGAGGAAAAATTAAAACAGGCCGAGAGCTGAAGTTATAACATTAAGGCAAAGGCTCTCATAAAACTGCCTTGAGCTCGATTCTCAGGAAACGAGATAAGGGTATTGTTTATCGTAAAATTAACCTGTCACGACTGGATGTTTCTGTATGAAAAATGTCGCTGCACCACTTTTTAGTTTCGTATTAGTTAGCTCATTTTATATAGTGACTTTTCATCTTGATTTTTCGTTCAATTTAGTTCGTTTAGCTGTTTAATTGGTTTGGTGGTTCCTTTGATAACATATTGTTACCGTTTTAGGGGCACGTTCTACAGAAATTTAATGAAATACCTAATTTTATAATATAATGGATGGTGGTGGATGGTATCGTTTTTCTGATGTTACGTCGTTACTTGTCTTCGTGCCTCTGACAACGCTTAAATCTTCTATTGTCAAGAAAATTGAATTGTAGGCGCTTTGTTATTTCCTACATTTGAAAAAAAAAATTATATGTTCCTGATAAATTGTGCTTAAAAATATCTTACAATATTAATTTCCTGCGCTTGCCCGCTTTGGTGGTTATTGTATTTTTGATAACTGTGACAATAAATGTCATAATAATTTAATATTTTTTTTTAATAAATTGATAAAAATAGCAAAGACTCTTCAGGGTGATCTATAAGTCTATTCCAGTAAATTTTTGTGTTACTCACAGTGTTTGTTTCCCCTTACCCTTCATTTTACCCCAACGTTTGAGCTTGGTTTACGTCGACGTTACTCACGATTAATTCCACGAAAATAAAAAGAACCACTTTGTTTAATAATCATGGCGAGAAGCGTCACATGAATATTTTATGAGATTTATATTGTGTTGGTATATTGTAGCTTAAATAACTCCCTATATATTATCTATCGCTTTTCTTAGGAGCTCATAATGCTCACAATACGTTTTTTCTAGAAAACGGAAAGAAGGACGGTGTAAAGTCTATTATCAGAGTTAGCTATATGTACGTAGTTCCTGAAGTGAACGATTTTGAAATGCAAAGGAACAGGCGTCTAAGCGCTCCACTGGCAAGCACAAAGTTCTTATATTATCTCAACTACCATCATTATTTAGTTAGTTTTTAAGTTATTATCTCTCTCTCTCTCTCTGTTGCATGCATGTTCATAAACGGAATAAATGAGTTTTCTTTCTTTCTTTCTTTCATTATACGCGCTCACTTCTTTGCACGAATTAACTATTTTAATCGCAAAAGAGTCTTTAAGTTAATAAGGAATTAGTAGGTAAACCGATATTAATGTTATTTCTAGTAAATTACCATTATTTTCATATCTTTCAGAGCGTGAGACTTCCATATAACAATTACTTTCACTTTATCAGTCTAATATTACCTTGGATCCATCAGGTAATACCAGCTGATGGATCCAGGATTTATTTTTTGTCCCTGTCGAGGATGCACTTCGTTAAAGCCAACGCTGTTAACACATTTTTCACGGAAGGATTCAGATACTTTTAGGGAGAGATTGAGCTCTTTAACGCTCCTCTCCACTGAATCCGCTCCGCCTCAATTATTTGTGTGTTCTTGCATTTTGTTCGGTAAGCTCTTTTGCTTACACACCATCAGTAGTTTTTATATGATATCCTTCTAGATTTTATTTGTCAAATAAATTACTATACTTTAATAGGTAGTAGAGCCTCGCTGATTTCAGCACTAATGGGCCGGCTCGACCGGGGAAGTACTACCCTCTCACAGAAAATCGACGTAAAGTAACAGTACCCAAACTGTTGCGTTTCGTTTGGTGACTGGGAGTGCCGGAGGCCCATCCCCTATTCCTTCGCCTTCATCCCATTCCTCCTCCTGTCCCCTTTCCCAACCCCAAGGGGCGGCAACGCACTTGTGACTCCTATGGTGCTGCTTGTGTCCATGGGCGGCGATAATTGCTTACCATCAGGCGATCCATCTACTCGTTTGCCGCCTAATTTTATAAAAAATAAAACGATAGCTTTGTTAACCTGTTTGACGTCAACAGCAGTAAAAAAATAAAGAAGATATTTTCACTCTATTTTTACAAGCCCTTTTAAATGTACCCACATCTGCGTACTTTGTTCGACGACTACAAATATTCTAGACCGTTTAAATTGTTATGACCTAGACTATGATATTGTCTTTGTGTGAATGCCTTATTTGTTCTAGTTTACGAATATACCCGCATTTTTATCTGGGCTAGATAATATTTAGATTGGACCAGATCTTTTGAGAGAAATGTAAATTTCAATTGAGTATAAAAAGGAGATTTTTTCATAATACTCCAGAATCTTGGATATAATTATGTAGATAGCAGTAAATAGACGCAATTAACGGCTACTGGATATTTTTCCTACTCCTACATGAAAACTGATACGAGTTTCTAAGGCGAGGATATTGGATTGAAACGATGGTGCTGATGGATTTTATTCCCATTTTTATATTTCTGTGGCGGTTATCAGGCTATGCACGTATCGAAAAACTAAAATTATATATTTTCATGCTCAAATATATGTACATAATTATATTTATCGTAAAGTTTCTTCCTAGGTTACAAGACCCGTGGCCCCGCAATGACGCTCGTGACCACGGCTGCTGTTAGATACTAGGTGGATGATCCCGTAACATTTACACCATCGTATACATACATATGTGTGCAAATATTGACCTAGAATCAAAGAGCAACTATGTAAAACATAGTTCCTCTTTAACTCTAGCACGATTTTTCGCAAAGCGATAGGACAATTGAGGCGTATATAGGTAAAATGTATCAATCAGAAGGAAGCACTGGCTTCTAAGATACAGGTACATACCTAGTTTAGAAGTCAGGGTCTGTAGCTTGTAAATGAAAGAAGTGTAATTCTTATGGAGTAAATATTTTTTTTTATTATTAAAAAAAAATGAGCCGTATGAATTCAACTATAACGAGAGCAGAAATTATGTAAAGCACTAGACACCATTTTCATGAAATACAGACATATCTTTAATGCATTTAATCCAGAAGCAATATGCATTTGTATTAGAATATTCTTACTGCGAGCATCTGGCACGGCGCCATAAGCAATGAGCTCGGACCCACCGATGCTAAACCTGTGTGTTGACTTGAGCATAACTTAGAAATATATGCTTGCACTGTTACGATAATGTTTTGTGTCAGACAGACACACATTAAGATCAAAAGACATGGCACTATGCATACTGAATTCAAGTACCAACTGAATGAAAGTCCGCTTTTAAATTTTAAAATCACTGGGCATGTTTTGACGCAATTGATTTGGGCAGGGGACACGTGACGATACAAAATATACATATTTGTTTTCCGCGTTGTTTGTGGCAGGCGATACAGCGACGACACAGGGAGTGCTTTTCTGCATGGGCCAAGTGACGCCAGGCAGTGAATTGTTTTTAGGTTGCTCAAATAATAATTTGATATTTTCTAAGTATCCCTTGACGTACTGTAAACGCTAAGTCTTATAGAAATTCCTGTATTGATTTTATATGCATACAAGATTGCCCATCTTACAAACAACTCTGTGTAATAATGCAACATGCTCCTCTCTAGCTTCTTGCAGTCCTCAGAATCCTTTAAATATACACTCAGGCCGATTTATTAAACTCTTCTCTATTATTAGCCCTTTATATGTAGGATATATATATGTGGTTAAGAACATTCTAGATAAAATTCTAAGAATAAAAGCTTAAAATAGGTATAATTCTATAAAAGCTCTGGCACTCCTAATAATTGTTTGATTTGAATAATTAACTAATTGGCCCAAATCACTAATCTGAAATGACGGTACGGTGGAAATAGTAAATGTGATTACGAATTAGGCTATTCCTCTAGCCTTCTAAACTAGATATATTTTCTGAGAGTACGACAATCAAAATATCAACATTATGTTAACATAAATAAAGTTGCCCTAAAAAGAATAATAACAATCGTAAACATGATAAATCAAAATGAGTCGTACTGAAAAGTATTTCACATTACTTTTCCATCGCAAAACAAAAAGGATACCGCGTCTGAATAGCTAAAATATCACAGAGTCAAAATATATTTTCAAAATATGCCCCAATATTTTGCTTATCTATTAACGATATTGCTTTACAATGCAATGAGGTGGCGTAGCAACATACAGTTTGTATAGTAAAAGTATTACCGATGGGAGCATCGAAAATAATATCTTGTAATATTTTTCTAGGTTGACGGTCTTGTAAAATATCAGTGATTGCTATCAGTGCCTAGAAAAATGTTTATCATACTATTTCAAGAAGCTCTGGGGTATTATATTCAAGAAAATAGCACAAACTAATGATAATATTTTCTCAAAGTCGCATACTATTTTTAAACTTTACGTTTTATTTTTGCTATTTCGTATTTCTTCAAAGTTACAAAATTGTCTGATCGTTATGGATTCAAGGCGCGATAAAAAATAATTAAATACATAAGTGTAGTATATATAAATGGCGAGTACCTCTCACACCTAAGATTTGCAGTCGATATCGTCATCGTGGCTGAAACCGTGCAGGACTTGCAGTATATGCTGAGCAGCCTAGCTGATTCTTCTGCTCGCATTGGTCTTCGGATGAACTTGGAAACAAACAAGATAATGTTCAATGAACATGTGTCTCCGGAACCGATTACCCTAAATGGGGTCCCCCTCGAAGTTGTTTAGGACTACATCTACCTTGGGCAAACCTTGCAGTTGGGTAGAAACAACTTCGAGAAAGAGGTTGGTAGAAGGATACGGCTGGTTTGGGCAGCATATACCCCCCTTCATTTTCCCCCGGATCGCTGAGGTGTTCAGTCATGTTTTAAAGCAATTTCTTTCGCCAATTTTAAAATAATACAAATAAATTAATTAATTAAAATAAAATTAAAATAAACAAATAAAATACAAACAGTACATAAAAAAACAGTACATAAAATACAGCGTTAGCCATTAAAACGCCAAACAACATTACAAGCAATAACAAGCGAGAGAAGTACCAGGAGCCCATAATTAGCAGCTGAGCGAATGCGCGCACGCACACACTACGCATCATCCGACGTGACATTACCACAAACGCATCAGCACACACATACGCGCAACCACCTATTCAAGTGAGTTACGATTACCCCTACTTAACGTAAAGTGAGCGAGACAGAGACAGCCGATGCGTGTCACACACACCTATGCGCTCCATTCAGTATTAGGTACCACTGTTAGCTACGTTGTGACGCGTGCCTCGCGTTTAATAATACCCTAGTACCTATTGGATGTTTGACTATTTTTCTGTCCCTTGAGTGAACGTGTTTACAGTAGGTATATAATTTTGAGCTCTACTAAAAGCGCAATGCCTCTTAAACATACCCCGCCGAAGACAATTGTGTCTGACACGAACTCTAATGCACCAACAGATACAGATAATGAAGGCAGCAGGAATATTACTATTAGAACCCGCCTGCGTAAGCAAAAACAAAAAACAAAACAAAAAACAAAAAATATTTTATTTGCTTCTCCAAAACTTAAAATACATTTTCTTACTTAAATTTACAGAAGGCGGTATGTGGAGAACAAATTAGGCAACTGCGTCAGCTATTGTTGCAGTTATAAAACTACAACAAGCGACAGCATGACGATGAATGAGCTTTTTTCATGCGTGAAATGAAGGAGAATTTTGAAACATTAAAGACGGGACAAGAACAGAAATATAATTTGCTACTGAGCTCTATGGAAGAAAAAAAAAGCGCAAAATAGTGAATTAAAAACGTCTTTAGATTTTTATTAGTAAGCAGTATGATGAATTTGAAAAGAAATTGGCAACTATGAACACTGAAAGGAAAGCTTTTTTAGCACAGATTCAACAGCTACAACTGAAATTGGAAATACTGGAAAGGTCTCAAAAATGGACTAGTATCGAAATCAAAAATATTCCCCCCAAAAAAGGAGAATCGAAGTCAGAACTTTAGAATTTTGTGGTCTGTATATCACAAGCGTTGGATGTTAGAGTATCAGATTCCCCCCCCCGTGGGATCTCCACCTTGTCGTGGTGCGGCTCACGGCTCAGTAACCGTGGATTGGTCACCCGCGGTGAAGCTAAAAGGGATCCAGGAGGGGACGCTCCGCGTGGGCTTGGAGGGGCCTGCGCAGGATGCGTCCTACGGTGCGGGTGCGGGGGACAGTTCTGTCTGTCCCTCGCAGTCGGGTGCGGTCGCGGGAGGAGAGGCGTGTCGGTGTTGCGTTGCCGCGCGCCCTATCTCCCTCGACCAAATGGGGGCGCACCATTCGATGCGTCGCGGCGGGGCCGCAGAGGAAGAGGAGATGCGGTGTTGCGTTGCCGTCCTCCCTATCCTCTGCGGCCGCTGGGCGTTTTGGCGGCGGAGTCCAACACCTTAATCCGTCGCCAAGGGGGTTTTGTTCGGGGCCCGCCTGACCATCTGGCGGGCCAATACCCGTCGGAGGGTGGCGACGAGTGCTTTGGTGATGCCCCACCCTCCGACACACGGGTACATGGCGGAAGTCGAGGTGGTTTTTAGTGGAAACACCACATACTCCGGCTCTTATTTCCCCCAAGAGTCGGAGATCCGAAGGGATTTTCCACCTCGTAAAACAGAAAAAAAAAAAAAAAAAGAGTATCAGATTCAGAAGTCCACAATATCTACCGGATTAATACTAGAAAAGAGGAAAATAAACCTATAATTGTGGAGTTCACTACGTGTTCTGAAAGAAAATATATTATCTCGCACAAAACAATATAAGTAATAGAGATAATAAAAACTGCAAATTAAACACAAGTCATCTGCATTTACCCGGCCCCTCGAAACCCCTCTATATAGAGGGGAACCTTCCAGTGAAGACTAGAAAGCTGTTCTTTTAAGCCCGAGAGTACGCGAAGTCGAACGGATACTCTTACTGTTGGGTATCAAACGGGAAAGTTTTTATGCGGAAAAAGGAAGGTACACCTCAATTGCGTATCGATAATGAAGAAACTGTTGAGAAATCAAAATCCCAGAGGTCAGAATGACTATTTTTTGCATCATTATATTCAACAATACATAGTTTATTTTATTGCATGCTTATATTTAAATTATCATTCTATTATGTAGTTGTAAAAGATAATGTAGTTGATTATTTGTCAAAGATTGCTTACATTCACACCCTAACACATACATTTCATAAATATAACACATACAATACAACTCACTACAGATATCATGCAAATATAACCACTCTAGGACACAAGAAGCATAAAATAGTTGAAAATTACGTGCAACAATGTGTGGTTCTAATAAAATCTACTAGGTTTGTTATGGCAATGCTCAGTTTAATATTTTTTAAGTCTTGCTATTAAAAAATTACAGTTATCTATCGGTATAGTTTAGGTTCATGTACCATATTAAAATCTATTTCATAATCACTACCTAATAAAATCGTATTAGCTCTCACATACACGTATAATAAGGTGTATGTTTATACTGGTATACTTAGCCATCTTCACACAAAAATATAATTTGATCGTATTCTATCTCTTCTACAATATATGTAAGTGTTATACTTACATATATTGTAGAAGAGATAGAATCGACTGGTCAAGTTGAGTGTAACATGCTTAGTAGTGTCGGAGCACGCTCACGATTATTAAACTATGACGTGAACAATGAATCATTTACAGCAATTACCCTTAATATAAGAAGCATAAATTGTAATTTTGATCAATGTTTAGCATATATGTCTGCTTTGAATATTCCCCTAGATTTAATTGTACTGACAGAATGTTGGACTAGTGGGAATAATCCGCCACAGAATATTGACGGCTTTAACAAATTTCGGGCAAAAGTAAGTAATAATCAAAATGACGGCGTTGTGGTGTTTGTACGAAATGTGTTTGAGGTTCATGTCTACGAGCCAGAATTTTTAGAAGAGAATTGTCTAGTTGCTACTATTCTTCCTAACTATACATTCATTTGTTCTTATCGTTCTCCAAGCTATAGGAATACGAGTAATTATTTAGAATCTCTTGATAAAGTGCTTGGTAATATCCATACTAAATATGTCATTTTGACAGGAGACATAAACATTGATATCCTGCCAGACCCCTTATCAAGCTCAGCAGAGAGTTACCTTAACTTAATGGCTGTTTATGGACTTGTACCGGGACTAAATAGGCCCACAGGTGTCAACACCTATATAGACCATTTCATGGTGAAATGTAACCTAAATTGGAAAACTGTAGTATTTGACCAACAGTTAACTGATCATTCTCCTATATTATTGTATATCAATAAATCTCAAATTGATAACAAGAAGTCAGATTTTAATAAAGTTAAAATTGATTACAATAATATAAAAGAGGTACTTAGCAAACTAGTTTGGAATAAGTTATATGAAACAAACGACACAAATGTAGCGTCTGATATATTTACGACTGAATTGTTGAATATAATCATTAATAACACTGGTATCTTACGGATTTCGAATCGATTCAAACTACTTAAGTAAGCCATGGATAACTAGAGGAATCGTAGAATGTATTAGAAAACGAGACGTTCTACACTATCAAGCTAAAAAAGCACCCAAAGACATTCAACAGAAAGAAAAATATATTAAATAGTGAAGTCTTTGTAACCACATTATAAAAAAACTTAAAAATTGCTATTATCAGGAAAAATTACGGATAAATAACGGTAATGTTAAAGAAACATGGAAAATTGTAAAATAAGTATGTGCTCTAAATAGTAAAAATGAAGATTCAAAGGAACTACTCGCTATTGATGTAAATTCTAAAACTGCACTTTATAAAGTTAATAAATATTTCACATCAATAGGATGTAGCTTAGCTAATCAACAGCTAAATGATATGTCGTTAAGTGAACAAGACCTAGCACGCCAAGCGCAAAAAGATAACACACCCTTGAAATCAATGGCGCTTACATTAACAGATGAGTATGAAGTGCGTGGTATTATTTTGGGTCTGCGATCGCACAGTGCACCAGGGTGGGACAAAATTACTGCAACAATCTTGAAACAAAGCCTTAGTTCTGTTGTTCTGCCTATCACGTACTTGTGCAATCTGAGGCTAGCAACTGGTATTTTCCCTGCCGCCTACAAGAAGGCCGTTATCGGACCAATATATAAGAAAGGTGTCAAAAGTGAACTATCTAATTACAGACCCATATCTCTTCTGTCAACGCTATCAAAAATATTAGAAAAAGTTGTTAATAGAAGACTAATTAACTATCTAGAACACAGTAGAATTCTTAGTGAATCTCAATTTGGTTTTCGGGCTAAAAAGTCAACGGAAGATGCAGTGTTGACACTTGTATCAAATATAGTAACAAATTTAGACAAAGGACAAAAGTGTCTGGGTATCTTTTTGGATCTTCAAAAAGCATTTGATACGGTGTCTATTCCGATATTATTAACACGGCTTGAAAGCGTTGGTATAAGAGGCACACCTCTTCTGCGAACGCAGTCTGTGAACCAGTCCAGAGCCACAGCTCTGGACTAGTTCACAGACTACCTTTCAGGTAGATCACAGGCAGTGCGAGTTGCTGGTATTGAAAGTGATGATGCTAATTGCAGACACGGTGTTCCGCAGGGAAGTACGCTTGGTCCGACTCTATTTATCACTTATGTCAATAATCTGCTAGATGTAACTGCTATGACCAGCATGAAAGCTGTAATGTTTGCTGATGATACCGTTTTACTGTGTAACGAAGGCACGTGGGATGCGTTATTCCATCTTGCAGAACAAGGCCTAGCGAAGGTTACTGCCTGGTTGGAAGACAGTCTTCTTTCAATAAAAAAGCTAAAAACAAAATACATCTGTTTTAGTAAATCTACCAAAGGTCAAACACCAGCGACACTTACCTTAAAAATTCATACGTACCCGTGTAATCGTAATATAAATAGTACAGATTGTACCTGTGCAAGTTTATGGAGAGTCTGTTCTTTAAAGTATCTTGGTGTTGTACTGGATGAACAACTTAGCTAAAAACAACATATAACCATTGTCAGCTAGAATTAGGAAGATGATATATTTGTTTAAAAATCTACGTAATGTTGGTGACATGCAACTTCTAATTTCAACTTACAAAGCTCTGTGTGAATGCATAATAAGATACTGTATCTGTGCATGGGATATCGCAGGAAAGACCTTTATCCTATCTGCAGAGCGGGCCCAGCGCTCGGTGTTAAAAGTTATATTGCGTTTACCCTTCAGACATCCTACTTTAGCAGTTTATCAAATGGCTGGCGTTATTATTATTAATATTCACTTAATTTATCATACTTCTCATGATTCATTTTATATTAGTTAACTACATTTAAAAAAAAGAGGTTTAAAAATATAAAAGGGACCACGGAGACCCACCGGTGTCGGGTACAGGGACCAAGCCACCGGTGGTTAGGGCCTCAGAGACAGGAACCTCCTCACGATGCGTGCCGTGTCGAGAAGAACTGCCTTCTGAATCAAGGACTTGATCCAGCTGCCTAGTGCAAGCCTCTTTAGGTATTGATCTAGGCTTTTGGTGATTAGCCCATTTACCGACACGACTATCGGCACAATGATCGCCGAATCCACATCCCACATGTCAACAATCTCGTGAGCTAGGTCCAAATATTTAATCTCCTTCTCTTTTTCTGCCTTCACGAGATTGCCGTCATGCGGTATGGTGATATCGATTATCATCGCGAGTCGATCTGCTCGGTTTATCACTACAATATCAGGCTTATTGGCTACAATAGTCCTGTCTGTTACGATAGATCGATCCCAGTACAACAATGCACGACCATTCTCGAGAACTGGGTCGGGCAGATATCTGTAGTACGATACCTCTGAACCAACGAGAATTTATTTAAGAGCTAGTTGCTGATGGATTATCCTGGCCACTTGGCTGTGTCTATGCAAATACTGACCGTTAGCAAGACTTTAACAACCGGACACTATATGCCTGAGGGATTCCCCGGGTTGGTGACACGCCCGACATATATAATGTATAACTTCATATCTAACTATGCAGACAGTACTGTGTTGCTGGGGAGTTTGTTGCACTGCTTCTTCTTCCTAGCGAAAACACATAGCAAGCAGTGAAGGGTGGGGCTTTTTGGGGGACTGTCTATTGTAAAATTTAAAGTTCAGAAAGAGCTGTTTACCAGCCAATTTTTCCATAATTGCAAAGACAAAACCTTCGGTTTCTCCAAAGAGATCACCGAATCGCAGCCAGGAGATAGAAGCTTTAAAATTCACATCGGGCCCATGTAAGGCCCGGTAGAATCGTCCATGCAGCTCCTTGCCCTTCCATACTTCCCGTCGGTCCTCAGTACTAAGTACTGCAGGTTTGTGCCAGTTCTCTTTAGCCAGAGCGAGCGGGGTAAGTCCGGTATCAATTGTGACTACATCGCGATGCACATCCACACTCATCTGCAGAAAATAATCTCTGAGGTTGCACACCTCGCGGTTGTGGAGGGTCTTAGCACATAAAAAGCCTCGACCCCCACATTTCCGCGGTATGTACAGCCTCATTACCGATGGTCGTGGATGATGCATACGAGATGCAGTCAGCATTGAACGGGCTTTACTATCCAGGGCATCTAGTTCAGTCTGGGTCCACTTGAGTATGCCGAAGGAATACATTAGGACTGGCATGGCCCACCCGTTGCAGGCCCGCACCTTGTTGCCACCTGATAAAAGACTATTAAGTACTTTTCTGAGGCGGCCAAAGAACCGAGCCTGCAACGTCTGATTCATGTCAGTCTCAGAAATATTCAAAGACTGTGACATACCCAGGTATTTGTAGGTCTCAGTTGGGAAGAGGGATCCAAGTTCTATGGAATCTTAGAGTTGGATCCCTGCAGATTCCATAATCCTGCCTCTCTTCACATGCATGACCGCACATTTATCCACACCAAATTCCATCCTGATAGAATTACTAAAGGTTTCGGTTACCTTAAGTAATGCAGTCAGTTGGAATTTGTTGGGGGCAAATAATTTCAGGTCATCCATGAAAAGAATTAAATTATATTTTAATAATCACTCGTAACTAAGTCAATACAAAATAATTAATGTAGGTTTTTCGTTAGAAATAATTTTGAAATGAAACACATAAATATTTTTCAATTACTTTTTATTGAAATTTTTTGTTAAAATATTCCTTGAAGATATTTAGGTCTACTTGGAATAAAAAACCAACAACTTATTTATACTGCTTTCTGTTAGTTAAAGATGTCTGCTGGAAAAAAAAACATTTTAATTAAGAAAATGACCTTTCGACTTCATTTGACATAACAAAGTCGTATTTATTTTAAACTTGTGAAATAATTTGAAAGTTTATATTGTTAAATTTTCACTTAATGTTAGTGTTGCCAATTTTTAAAATATGTTAACACTTTTTAACATTACAACAAAAATATGAAAGTTAAGAATAGATTAAAACATATTTTTAACATAGATGCTTGTAAAAAATTTATCCAATATAATTATGACGACTGCGAAATAATAATTTAATATTTTTGAAAATAATTTCGCCTTAACTTTCAAATTACATTGAAGTAGTAAAGAGTAATAAGTAAAAAAGTAATTACAATACGAAAAAAAAAAACAATACTATATAGCTATACTTTTAAAAAAACATTTAAAACTATAATACATTTTAATTAAATAAAGGTATTGTACGATATAACATAATCGAAAAAGCTTATTAAATGTATGCACCTACGTGACGCATACGTATGACAACCCTATTGTCGTGCGCTACCGCACTGCCACCATTTTTACCCGCCCGATAACGATGTTTACTTATGATATAAAAAAAAAAATATTGTCTTTGGATTTTCGTTTTTTTTTTTTTTGTTTCTGTATCATGTGTAAATGTTATATTCTAAACAATTATAATATATATAGTTAGTAAGTATTGCTCTCTGGTTTTGACGTCCGCGTCTAATAAGGAGCCAGTTGAAAACCAGCGCCGGGCACATACAAATGTCCGGCATTATGCTGAACTGGCCTCCTATTTTTGTACAGACGACGGGCGTGCAAGTTTTTGTTCCTAGTATGTTATTTTCCTCATTGTTTATATAATTATGTCCTTCGTCTGTTATAAAAATAAACGTATTTTTTTTTTTTTTTTTTTAGATGTAACATGACCTCCTCTCCTTAACTGATAGCCCAGCCCTGAAGCCTCTAATAAGGTACTCAGGGGGTTCAGGGCCAGGCAAAACCACAAAGAACTCAGGCTGTCGCCCTGGAATATACCTCGCTCGATCATTATGGGAGCGCCGCAACCCAAGGTCGATCAACACCCTGGATAGCGCAATACGGTCCTCCATTGCCCCATATACGCCCTTAAGAAGGTGCATAGAGTTCTATCTACTTTGTACAACTCTAGCACCCTCAAAAGTCACGCATGAGGCACGCAGTCGTATGCCTTTTTGTAATCTATCCAGCATGTTGATAGATTCTTCAGGATACGGCGCATCTGTTGGCTAATAGCCATGTCTATCAGAAGGAGCTGTTTAGTACCACGAGCCCCACTCATACATCCATTTTGAGAAACAGATAAAATTGAATTATCAAATATATGTTTAGATAATGTCGTTCTCAAAATGGATGTACGAAGTTTATATAAAGTTGGTAAGCACGTAATTGGCCTATAATTCTTGGGGCCCGTGGTACTACCAGACTTATAAAGTAGGTGTTTAACGCCGGATGTTAAAAAAATAGACAGCGACTCTGATAAAAATTTTGTAACGGACGGACTGCACTGGCTATGTCGTCAGTTGTTACATTTATTGGCTCCATAGATGGAATTCGTTCACATGCTCGCTCAACATCCCCAATCCAATCACCCTCTTCATGGTTGACGGGCATCGACCAGATGCTGCGCCAAAATGTAACAGTGGCACCATCATTTGGTCGACACCCATCACTATTACTGGCCGAGGAATCAGGTTGCACCCATCCCCGGTACACACACTATCGATTCACTCTTTTCTTATATCGCCGAATACGGTTTGCCCATGCATAAAGCTTTTGTTTTAGAAAGTCGATGCGCTCTGGAACTCGAGACAAATAATCTTCGGAACTGAACAGAGGCGGCTCGTGAAAGGCTATATTGGGTGTTCACTAAAAAAAAGGTGAAAGTGCTTACCATTTATTTTGTGAGTGCTTTTTTGTTTAATAGTAGGATGTGCTAAATCATCGATACCTGAATCGTCCACGCAGTATTAAGTCCGGCGCCACTAAACAAAATACACGGAAAACAAAACAGCTTCTTACTTCCTTCGCAATCACATAACCAAGGTGTTTTATCATATTGGTCGTTTTTTAAACTGCGATTGTGTATGTTTTTGTTTTAGTTAAACATAGTTGCGTAGGTAATTGTAATTTGTTGCCGAAGTGGTCCCTTGCTTTCTATTTTAACTCTCATTTTTTAACAGTTTTTTTATAAAGTTTACGCTGTTATGTTCCATATTAGTTACACAATTTAACTGTCTTTCTTAAACATATACACACAATCACACATACATACAATTAATTACCTAACTATATTTTAAACAACAATCCTTTTCTAATTAGTAATTACCAACGCACTTACAGATAAATGTTTTGTTTTTGTTTACATTCAATGATTATTATATATATATATATATATATATATATATATATATATATATATATATATATATATATATATATAATATATATATATATATATAATATATATATATATCATTAGTAGGGTAATATATTCGCGCATGCGCACCTCGTCAAGCAAGCCAGGAGCGCCGCTCCGTATTTGACTTATTACTCATACAAATCTTTTGTCTCACGCGCCCATCGCATAGAACGCTCTCTCTTTCGCACTCATTACATTTCCGTACTAAGATTTCGTCAACCAAGAGCGCTGTTATGAGCGCTCCACTCAACAAAAATACCTATATTGTATGTTTCAAGAGTGTTGACAAAATTATGATAAACAGCTTAGTAGTCAAATACTTATTTGTGGATATGCATTGTAGAAAAGAGAATAGGTGTATATTAAAATATTGAGTATGTTTATAGAAAAAGTTTATATGAGTTGTAAATATAAGTATATTTTATAATTTTTGGAGTTCACTGCTCCAGCGCTCCTTTGAACGAGCCGCCACTGGAACTGATACCAGTTCTCGCGAAGGCCCGAGTCACAAAGCACATCACTCTCGGTCGTGTATTACCGACTCTAAAAGAAGACAGCTTGCCAATGAGTGCCCTAGTTTCAGCGATACGACTCTCAATCCTGCGTTCCCATGCTGGCACCATAACGGACCGTCGAGTAGCGGTATTATCTACAGGAAATTTAACTCCCGCTACTCGACATGCCGTAACAGCCGCACAATACAGGATTGACTGTGTATCGCTGAGATTTTCACTATTGTCAAAATATATTGACAATAGTGAATCCAAAGCACTCACTAGCGCTATGTTTTTCTTATGCATGGGCAACCGAGGCAAACGAGGCCGAACACTTGGATTCATGGATTGGTATTCCCCAATAGCACATTCCAAAGTGCTCCTTAACTGATCATTGTACTAGGTGCTTACATGAGAAGTCTCGTCATCTACCTCTTCATCGACGACATTAAGCTGTTGCTGTTGAGCAATCTCTGTCCCAGTTTGCGATGAAGAAGTGATGGGGAGACTTCTCCGCACGTCAGAGCGAAGTCTCTCAAGCACGGTATCATCCAACAGACAACTATTTTAACCCACATTACGTAATAATAAAATTAGCTATTGAGAATTCCAAATAAATATATAAAAACCCCTTAACGATTATATTAATCTGAATAGAAACAAATTCACCAACATTTCTTAAATAAACAATTAAAACAGATTCCAGTGCGTAAATCGCGCGGAATATCCTTTTAAATGACACTATCCACACCTTCCTACCTGTAAGGCTGTTAAGGTTTTGTTTGTTTTGAGAAACACAATGATAATGAAATAATCTATAATATCTATTTAAACAGACAGATTGCTTTGAATCCAAAGACTTAAAAGTTTACATTGAGCTAAGCAGGAAATTACCTCTCATTTCCCGCTTAACATTGGAAAACAAGAGAAATTACAGACTAAACGTAAATTCAACAATTAATGTGATTTACAGTGAGACGTCCTTTTTTTTCTTAAATAACACCACTTAGATCTTATTTTGATTGCTCATCTATATTTTCTCTTTGAATGAAACAACTTGAACATTTTATAACTAACACACTAATAGAATTAACCAGGGCATTACCAACCGCGTACAGTAAATTTACCTAAGGTAGTATTCCTGCTGTCCTGGATTGGAAACCACGACTCGGCTTTGGCGTAAAGCCCCCGGCTAGGTTGACTGCATACTTGAAAACAGAGCCTGAGGCAAACTGGATGCGGAAGGCTGAGGACCGTGTACTGTGTCGCCTGTTGGAAGGGACCTGTGTCCAGCAGTGGACTACGATATGCAGATTGAGAGAATTCCTCCTCATGCAAGTCGTTCGTCGAGTAAAGTCCTACTTCCAATCTGTTTCTCGTTACGTTTAGGGGATGGTGAGATAATAAGAAGTAAGGTAAGTGCAAGGTAGAGACGGTTAGAAGAAGAAGGCTAAGCTAAGAAGAAAAAATGTGAAGCTGTCGCACATTGAAATAAAGTGTGTTTCGGTAGCTCTTAATGTCAACGATCAACCACATGGCACTTTTGCTATTCTTGAGGTAATTCACAGAAAACCTAATAGACTTTGATAACATGTACGACTAGTCTTGTTTTTCAAACTGCTTGAAGCGACGAAATAATCTCGCGGTTATAAAATATAGGCTTTTGTTGAATATACTTCATCATCTGCCCCTTGACCCAGCGCTAAGTGCTCATTTATCATATAGCCCTTATTATTGTAAGTATATTATATTTTTCTGTGAAGAATTCAAGTCACTGCTTATGGAACGGGCAGCGGTATGTGCCGGACTTCAACTGGCTAAACCTCAATTGCTTTGTTATGTTTTATGTTTATTGCTTATGGCAGGGAGTGCGAAATCGTTTCACAATCACCACTCCCTTCCCTGAAAAGCCTACACATATCTTTACGACTGATATTTCTAACATGGAAAACAAATCATGAAAAATATGTTTACCTAAATTATAAAATATTTTAATGTTTTACTTGTTATGTTTATTTATTGCTCTTTATTTTGTTATCAGTACACAATTCAAGCCTTGTTTTCAAACAAAATCTTGATATTATTCCGTTACACTTAAAATTTCGTTTCATCCGGCACGTCGCTTATTTAACGCTTGGTGAGTTAATAGGATAAGCAGGTATTGTAGTGACTTGATCACAACATTTTGTAAATGCCACAATGTTCAAGGTTCCCTTTGTTCGTAATATTGCTTTTGAATTAGTGCTTAGGAACGTGACATCGTAAGCAGGTATTATGTATTCGGTTGTTAAAGCATGTCTGGATAATTAGAACTCAGTTTTTGGTTATGATATTCTTTGTTTATTAAAGAATATAAGCTTTATCTGCTGCAAAATAGTACCCGGCTAGTGGCGATATTGCAAAAACGCACGTGCAGATTTTGAGACTGACGTCTCTTTATCCTAAAACCACAAATCACATACCTTGTGCTTCTACAAATACAATGGCATAATTGCCATTGTATTTGCACCAAGAATTATATACAACAGTTAGTTGATCGTATCCAAAAACTGTTTTCTTTTTTCCTTTTCTCACTGATATTTTTACTGTTGCATTGGAGTTGCAAATAAAACAAATTCTTTTCATTTCATTTCAATATTAAACATTCCTACATTCTTATATAGACACAACATCGCAACGGCGCATTCACCGTACTTCAGCAAGCACGTAAAGCCGTCAGTCTCAACTGTCATAAACATGACAGACGATGCGGGTAGTCAGCACTCTCAAATATTTTGAGGTCGGTCTAAATTAGAGCATGCATCAAAATGGATTGCAGCAGTCAGTCAATCAATCTATAGACGTTTATACTCTGCAAATTCTAGCAATATTTCAAAGAAAATTTTGGGTAGAAAATAATGTCTTAGATGCAACTAAGAAAATGGTTAAATAATACGATGGAAAATTCTAATGCAATAGTATTTTCTAGATAGCATAAAAAGCATTTGTTACGAACACGGTTTTGCCTTCCATTTAAAGACTATAATGTCAATTTAAAAGTTAAAAGGAGATTTAAACCCCTAACTAATGAAATGTGTTGTATGTTTCTGTAACTATTTACAATATTGTATATGTTTCATTTATGTTAAATAGAAAACAGAATGTTAACCCAAGATACAAGCTTTGCTATCGATTGCAATATAAATGGAACAAATTGAAAAGAAAACGAAGCGTCAGCATTTCAAGTCCCGAGTAGCTAAACGACCGCTTGATTGCAGTTCATTGCCTAGGCGAAGTTACAACAAATGTTTTCAGGTAGCTCTCTATAAAGTTTACGCATTACAGTTGTTCGCCGGCCTCATTAGAATCGAGTTTAAAACACGGGCCTCGCGGTGGCAAGGAGCGTGTTGGAAGTTGATAAAAAGTGAAATTAAGTAATATATTTGTCTATTTGTTCCAAAAAAGTAATTAATTCTCTGACTAATAATAAATATTACAGATACTTATGGTCCATTTTGTGGTTCACACAATGTGCATTTTTGTCTATTTGTTCCAAAAAAGTAATTAATTCTCTGACTAATAATAAATATTACAGAAACTTATAGCTCATTTTGTGGTTCACACAATGTGCACAATGTGTACTGATTGATATTATGCTAAAACCATACGTAAACCCAATATGTAAACTTCATATTTCGAGATTTAGTAAATTAGGCTCTACAATTATATAATTATCTCAGTATAGACAAGCACGTATTTTTTCTGTCCATACATGGCAATCCCATTTCTAAGTAAATGCTACATTTATAAGCTTATTCGAGAAGTGCATAATTCATAATTCATTTATTCATTTACGAATATGGGTATAGGTACATTTGCAGATCTTATGGCTAAAACATTTATGTTCTCCACAATCCACCATTAGGCATGCAAGATTCAGTGTTATCAATTCATTAATCATTAGTTATTACATTTCACTTGACTTAATTGGAATTTCAGAATAATTAACAATTAATTATTTAAGAAACAGCAATGAGATGTCACAAAATAATAACAATAATGTGACGTCAAATAGTATTAGAGGTATAGGCAAACAAAGAAACAAAAAACAATGAAAAATTGGCTATTAATTAAATTAGTGCAAAGGACAATGGCAGATCTCCATACATCAAAATGTCTGAAATTAAATTGAAGCGACCAGTAATAAAAAATATATCAAAAAATTTGGCGTAAGTAACAGAGTCTAGAAATGATTCTATTTTCACTCAGGAAAGGTGGAAAAAGAAGATATCGGTGTTTGAAGTTTTAGTTAAAAATGAACAATGTAGGTACAAGGAAAGTTATAGTATGAAAGTTAAACAATGTAGGTAGATACGTTTGAATTATCAAATGACATATGTCAGATTGACATCAAAACACGGAAGTATTTTGTAGCATCTAACTGTCACAGCCATAGACAAAAGCAGAGCTGCACATTTTGAATCGATTTTATGTGAAATCGATACAACTTTAAAACGATGCTGTGACGTTTTTATTTGATTTAAACGTTGTTTTGCTTCAAAAATATTAACTTAATGATATTATGTTGAATAAATGTTAAATAACTGCATTTTAAACCAAACCAACTCTATAAAGGTCGATCGTATCGATTACTTATTTAATAATCGATACGGATATAGCACTCACGTCTATTCCTGTCACACCATTGTCTATGGCATCAATCAAATAAAAAAAAGTATTCGTAATCAATTGGAATGCTTTTAATCATCATAAAATACTCCAGCTTTAACGAGACAAAGTGAAAATGTTAAAAATCGTAGAAAAATAAACAATTTGTTTTGTTCATATGAAGTTTAAGGTCGCCACAACAAACCCAGACTAAATTCTGCCATTGTTCTTTAAGACATACATTTTTTCTATTAATTTTCAATATTCTTATCCTCCAAGAGCTTTTGAAATGAGTAGCAGCATTTGGCTAGAGGCAGTTTTGACGCCTTTTGAATATTTGTATACTCTCAGTGTTTATATATATATATATATATATATATATATATATATATGCAACGCAAAGTCATTAGTTTATATTTCATAAAGTAAGGTTTGCAGCTGTCGGGTATTTTTATATTAAAAATTGTTCTAATGCAGCGTTTCTGAGCTTTAAATACTAAGGGCCAGTCAGTGAAGTTGCCCCAAAATATGATCCCGTAACGTAAGGAAGATGAAACAATGCCGTGATAAGCTGTGATTTGAGTTGTTATATTTGCTATGTTTCGTAATTTATATAAACCATATGCTTATTTGCTTACTTTGGTACTAACATGTTCTATATGCGCTTTCCAGTTTAATTTATTATCTATTTTTAACCCAAAAAATTTAGTGGACTCAGTTACTTCGAATTTATAGCCATTATAATTAATATCTAATTCATTATCGGTATTCTTATTTCTTTGTTTAAAATCTAGTACTTTCGTTTTATCTAAATTAAATTTTAAGTTATTGATTTTGAGAGTTGTTAATGTCCGTTTCAAAAGATGTCATGGATTTATTCGTAAAAAGTATATCGCTATCATCTGCAAATAATGTCATATCGTAGGTAGTGCATAGTGGTAAATCGTTTATATATATTATAAACAGTAAGGGTCCCATTACACTGCCCTATGGGACGCCAAATTTGACTTTCCTTACATCTGACCTAAATATCAATTCAGATTTTGATTTAACAGATATATTCCAGATCTCAGTAAGCTGCCGCCTGTTTGATAAGTATGATTTTATAAGATTTTAGACATTGCCTCTTATTCCATATTGATATAATTTACTTAGTAGAGTATCATGTCTTACATGATCAAAGGCCTTGGACATGTCCATAAACATTCCTATTGCTGGTTGCCCCTTGTCCATATTTATCACAACGGATTTCAAAAATTTATAGATGGCCATATTAATATATTTGTTTTTTTCTAAAACCATATTGCTCTGGAACTAATATGTTTAGTTTCTCCAAATAGACATAAATGCAGTTATAAATTACTCTTTCAAATACTTTAGCAAAAATAGGAACTAGAGCAATTGGTCTATAATTACTCACTTCCGATCTCTCTCCTGTCTTACATAGAGGCTTTATAACTGTAATCTTCAATACGTCTGGAAAGATAACCTGTTCGTTGCATAAATTAATTAAATGTGATAAAACTGGCGAAATTATATACCCTACGTTTTTTATAACTGATGTAGTAAACACCATCATATCCAGCACTGTTTGTGTTTTTAAGACAATTAATTATGTCACTTAATTCTCATAAAAACACAAACATTGCAATCTGGTGACTGGTGAGGTTTGACATGTGAAGAAAAATAAATAATGAATATAAAATAAATAAAATATATTAAAAAACTGTCTGACGCTTGGCAATATCAAACGCTACAATAGGATTCTCCATGTATTGTGAAAATTCCTCGGAATTGTTTATAATTTTCACCTATTATTGATGAAAAAGAAAAGTGTCATTGGTGTCACAATCTCTTTGCGGAAATCGGTAATCTATAACTTATCAAATAAAACAATAATTGGCGCAAGAGAAGGCAAGAAATAAGGAAAATCTCTCGCTGGCTGGCGTGAGCAGCGGCGTGCAGCCTCCGCTAGGAGGCCTGATGCTACGATATGCCGGCCTCCGTCAGCGTACTGGCCGGCAGCCAAAAGCCGCCGCCACGGACAATAATAGAAACTAGACAGTGTCCAAGTCAAGCGTTTTGTGTTATTATTTTGATATTTTCGTTGTTATTTATATAGTATTTATTTTTAGTGACTGATATTTTAAGTTTATGTCTCTTAACGGTGGTAAGGGTGATTATGAAATAGGTGCAGATCAACCTTGCACTTCGTCTACTCTGGTGCGCTGCCCGAATTGTTCCCAAGCTCGTTATTTTAAAGGTGAGCGAGGCCTAAAAGTACATTTTGGTAAAATTCATAAAAACCAGAATGTACTTTCTAGCCCCAATACGTCCACATAAACACACAACAACACAGTCTCCCCCAAAATTCCCTTTTGGCAACATTTAAGTCAATTAAAAAATTCAATTTCAATTTTAAAGCGAATTCCCCGTGGTGCAAGACCTTCAGTGGCCCAAAATCTAGCACACTGCATAGGTCTTGTTACCCGGGAGAATTCTATAACCGCTTGGGAGCAGCTACTCACCTTTCCCTATAGAATTTTGCATGCACAGGAAGACCGGATAACAAAAAAACACTTACATCAAAAATTAAGGAAAATTGTATTAATTCGACAATCCAATTCAATCCCCACCCTCATAATCCATATCGCAATAGCCCCATCTACCATCACGTAGAATCAAAACTCGTTTTTTGAGGCTACAAAGTTTTAATCCTTTATCAAGCCAAGGAACTTTATTAGTTGAGAATCTTTTAATTTTCACTTAAGGGAAAACATAAATTATACATAAGACTAAACAAATCATAAAATGTTATAACTGCTTAATTGAGTCATTTTCTTTAAAAACATAACTAAAGCTGATTTGGGCTAAGTAATATTTAAACTAATTTTTATTTTCGCTAGAAAACTCTCTTTTTTCAGTATACCAAAACTTTAATAGACATCTCTTTTTAACTGGACATTCTAATATTTGTGCTGTATGGTCTGCACAATCCTTACCTTAAAATGGATTACGTATGTAATCCGCGCAACCACTTACGTTACTTCTAAATGCGCGACTACTGCAGGGTTAACCGTATTTACATATATATTATAAACATCAATAAATACCATCATTCTTTTGATGTCGAATTATGTAATTGGACATTTATTTCAGTAAAAGAGGGCCTTACTACACGACTGCTACCTGTCTAAACACTAACTATCTACGCAAAACTCTTGATGTGAGCATATCATATATTCCGAAACCCACATATCGAAAAGCCGTGCCCCATTTACCTCTCATAGGATATACGTTATTTGAATTGATACGACAGTACGGCTTATTGGCCTATCTGCTCTGTATCGCCATTGCGGCAGAAAAGCTTAAACGAGACCGGACCTTACATTCTGGCTTTTGGCCAAAATTGTTCGCTGGAGTACTTAATTTAACGTAACGTACTGAAATCATATTAATTTGAATTTTCGATGCATTAATGTGATTTACTATAAGTATATTCTTATTTAGTGTGGTGGCTTATGTAAGTTTAATAGCTGTTGGTAGTGTTGTGGGAAAGTGGTTACGAGTGTAACATTGTGGAGAAAGTAATGTATGCATGTGGTTTTTGACAATGGAAATAGTAGTCATGATTAAGTTGATGGCTAATTTAACGGTTTGGATGCTGTGACATTTGAACGTGTTGGTTTTTTTAATTATGCGCAAGCACGGTACGCACTGTGGCGCCCTGATAAAAAAAACCACACGCAGTCATCCATCTAAATAAATTAATGTTGTGTAAATAATAAATGTAAACCCAAAGCAACATAAATTTAAATTTTAGTAACAGGTTTCTTGTAATTGAATATACAATTTTATTGATTTGGTCATAAGTATTTCCACACAAACAGAATAATTGAATTCAATATTCACAAATAGCAAGTCGCCGGAGAGTTATGTCGTACTAGGATCAAATTTGACCCTTTCTATGTTTATAGTTTAATGGGCTTAGCTACAAAACGTGTAGCCAATATTATTTTTAGTCTGAATAGAGAATGAACATAATATGATGAATACGCGTAATAAATATGAAGGTATTAAATACATTTGTTTTGACAGATATTCTTTAGCAATATTTCTTCATTATGTACCAGGTCACTTGGAAAGTAGTGCTAGAAAAAGTTTTACGATTCTAAGTGTCACCTGAACCTGGACGAATTGTACGATAGACTTCAAATGGCATTCATGAATGAAGGCCCTTCTAAGGCAACTGTGTATCGTTGAATAATGTGGACCGGTTGGCTCGTTACTATGGGTCCAACGATAATCGGGACGAACACGTCTAAGAGTGCAAGTGTTACGAATGGCGATATTTTAAAAATAACGCCATCTGTCAGTAAATGAGAGAACTAGAATGGATATATCGGTAATTTAAAAGTGTTTCATCTATTCTCTACTAGATGGCGTTGCTGTTTTTTTCTATCGAACAATCGAATGCGTTTCCGAATGAAACGAAAACGTTCCAGAATATACTAGAATGGACTAGTTTATTATCCGGCCGGTATAAATACCGCGTGGACGCGCGAATTGACACAGTTTAGTTGAATAAACAGCGATAAACATCGAGCGGAGGATCTGAAGAGGAAGTATGTTTTCAGTGTGTTTAGTAGTGTGAAATAGTGTTATTATTAGTGTTTATAGTTAGGTGTGTTAATAAATAAAGTACAGTTTAGTGGCATAGTGCATTTAATTTATCGACGCACCCCAGCTCGTAACACTATAGATGTCTGAGTATCTATCGTGCTTAAACTGCTACATATTATTATTATTTGGAAATTTGGATAGATAGATAGATAGTAACTCTTTATTGTACACCAGAAAAAACAAGAATACATGGATCAAAAGAAGAACTTAAGTCTAGTGGTACAAGGGCGGCCTTATCGCAAAATGCGATTTCTTCCAGACAACCAAGAATGGAATACAATGATTTAGTGACTGAGAGAGTGGGTAAATTATGGTGTACTTTATGGAATAGTGTATTCATAGGAGCTCAGCAAAACTAATAACAATACTATTTACTTACATACTAAAATTATTAAATACATAAATACATACATTATAAAATATTTAAATAGATACCATATATAATATTAGTGCAAGTTTAAAAGAGCAGTCAAGGAATATCTGCCAAGTAGTGATTGGTGACGAGTTTCTTAAATACTGTTAAGGACTGAGCCTGTCGGATTGTCTCAGGCAACGAATTCCACAATCGTACAGCCTGTACAGTAAAAGATTTGTCGTAGAAAACCGTAGTGTGTGAAGGAACTTTCAATCTAAGATTCTCCGATGATCTTAAGCACTTCGTATGATAGTCGTGAAGGTATTCAAAGCGTGTTTTGAGATATAAGGGAAATGAAGGATTGTATAGAATATTATAGAGAAGACAGAGAATATGAGTATTCCGTCGAAGGCGGATAGGCAGCCACTTGAGCTTTATGCAAAATTCGGAGATATGATCATATTTGCGTAACCCGTATATGAATCTTATACAGAAATTTTGGAGTCGCTCAAGTTTATCAAGCTGATCATTGTTGAGATCAAGGTAGCTGGCATCGGCATAGTCAAGAATGGGAAGAAAAATAGATTGCACAAGTGCAATTTTAGTGGCAGTCGGAAGGAAATTACGCAGTCGTCTCAATGATGCCACGGCAGCAAAAAGGCGTCGACTGATGTATTGTAGCTGGATGATCCAAGAAAATGTTGTGTCTATGTATATCCCCAGATTCTTAACATTTTTACTGAAAGGTATAGAAGCACCTGCAAAAGACACATGGGGAAGCAAAGACCAGTTAATTCTAGAAATAAGTCTAGCGCTGCCGCTAATGATAGCCTGTGTTTTAAGGGGATTAACCTTAAGACCATACGTTTCAGTCCATTCAGATATAGCAACTAGATCCTTATTAATACTGGCGACGCCTAACAACAAATTTTCAAGCTTCGCTTGAGTGTAGATTTGCAAGACATCTGCATAGAGGTGGTAGGAACTAGAAATAGAATTAGATATTGAATTGATAAAGATTGAGAAGAGCAGAGGAGAAAGAACGCCGCCCTGAGTTACACCCACAGTATTGTCACACCAGGACGAATAAGTTTCATCCAGATGGACACGCTGCCGGCGGCCATACAGGTAATTACGAAACCAGTCAATCACTGATGGAGATATGCTAAGAGAGCTTAAAATGGCAAGGAGAACATCGAAGTCAACGGTGTTGAAAGCATTGCTGAAATCCAACAAACAGAGAATTGTGAGCTTGCCATCCTCTATGCCTGACCTGATATCATGCGTAATATTGACAAGTGCAGTCGTTGTACTATAAACTGAACGGAAACCTGATTGAAAAGGATTGAGGATGTTGTTTTTAATAAGGAATGAGTTGAGTTGATTATGGATAAGACGTTCAAGGACTTTGGAAAGGAAGGGTAGTATGGATATGGGCCGGAATTCTGAGAAGGATACAGGATTGGATTTTTTAGGTAGAAGAACCACATGATCATACTTCCAAGCTGTAGGAAACACGCCACTAGTAATTGAGAAGTTGAACATGAGCGTGATAATAGGCAGGATAACATCAAGGATGGAGAGGATCATATTACGGGTGATACCATCAGAACCAACAGCGTTAGAGCTAATGGATAAAATGCTCTTCTTAACATCACATGCAGTAAACTGACTAAAGACAAAAGGAGTATAATCAGGAGTTGAAAGCAATGAAAGATAATTAATTGTACTCAATTTGATTGTCCTTTCAAAATTGGACGAAGCAGAGAAGTGCTGGTTAAGCAAATTAATATCAAAGTTGTAAGGATTAAATTTATTCTGACTTTGCCTTCCAACCCCTAAAGATTTGAGAAATTTCCATACTTTTGCTGGATCTCCGTTTTCTACAGAGCTATGGATATGCTGGCGTTGTACATCCCTACACACCCTGTTGCAGTGATTTCTGAGTGTAATGTAATTTAATTTATTTACCTCAGTAGGTTTTGATTTTAACTTAGACTTAGCCGCTGCTTTTTTCTGAATCAGTACTCTTATTTCCTCAGTAAGCTAGGGTGAAGGCGCATGCTTTAATTTAATAGCACGAACAGGTGCATGAGCATCGTAGAGGTCGATAATATTTTTCTCAAACGACTCGATTTTGTGATCTACAGTTTCAGCATCCAGTAGTGGTTTCCAGTCAATTGCCTTAGCATCATCCATGAGACTATCATTATCCATGCCACTAAAATTGCGAAGCAAGAGAGTTTTAGACTTTGCCTTGGGGGGACGAACTTTATAGGACAGATTAATGAGATCGTGGTAGGAAAATGCATCTGCACTACATTGGCCATGTTTAGCAACATGGCCAAGCGATGAGACAAATATGAGGTCTAAAAGTGTAGGTGTAGAATTTGGAAAGTGATGAGTGGCATTCAGAGGAAGTATATGCAGTTTAGTGGAGACAGCTATAGAAGAGAAAGAAGAGGAACGTGAGTCGTTTTTAAAAAGACAGGTGTTAAAGTCACCCATAATCATGGGTGACTTTAACACCTGGTTTGACTGTAAGAGGGTGATAGATTAAGTAAAAGATTCTCGAAGGATGAAAGAAATCAACACGCAAAGATGGACAATAGTAAACACCAAGGAGAATTTTTGTATGGTGCAGCTCAACTTCCAGGAAGAGATGCTCACCGGCATTGGGTGGGGGCGGTTGTGGGGACATGTTTAATACTGAATAAGCAATATGTGAACGGAGATAACTGGCAACACCACCGCCACCACTCCAAGTCCGGTCATTCCTAATGAGCTGGAAGCCAGGCAGCGTATACGAAGCCGAAGGAATACATGGCTTAAGCCATGATTCAGAGACTAGAATAGCATGGATATTCTTACAGTCAAAACTAGCCAGCATATCAGGGAAATGGGCGGGAATACTCTGTGCATTAATATGGACACAATTTAAGTCTCTCGAAACACCAGAGAACAAAGATTGCAAGTTTTCTACCAAAGAAGGAACACTTATGTAACTGTCTTGGTCGCTACTAGCAGAATAAAAATCGTCACTGTCACTATCCATGCACTAATTAATAAAATAATAGTAGTGTAAAAATGGGGGACCTGGATCAAAAGATCCAGGATCCCCCATTTTTACAATTAATTTCATTCTTTACATTCACAGCAACATAATTTACTTATTTTACTACTCATATAATATATTCTTTAATACGTACTGAATGAACATCTTAATCATTTTTCTGTCCATGAAATTAAATGATTAATGTATCTATATCTAAGTATTTGATAACATATACAGATATTAATTAAGTAAACCCATATTCATTACAAAATCTCTTCCTTTCACGGCGTTCAAATAAAAACATTGAGGATAAAGTATAGCATGTTGCATCCAAGGATCGTCATAAATCTCCCAATCTTCTATAACCCCCCCACATGAGAAACATGCCGCTTTATCATTTATCCTATTTCCATAATAAAAGAATCCTGCGTCAGCCATTTACATCACTAACCGTTTCTTTGAATTAATCGTCCCCCAGTAATAATTAAATGAGAATTCACGCATTTTATACGTGTTATACATGTCATATCGAGGTTTGTATTCATTTTGTAACATATTGGGCATATGTTTGATACTCACTTTCTAGTTCATTCACTTTCTATTTCATTCACTTGCTAGTTCTATATACAGACATTAATGAACGTATAATGAGATCGCCCATCTGTTGTCAACGATTAATATAATTATACAGCAGGATAACAATTAGGAGGGGATAGAAAAATAGATCATAGAAATTAAACAAGATTATACTCATTTTAAAATGTTATTATCTAAGCACCATTTATTTAAACACAAGACATTCTTTAAAGCACATACAGAGTCATGATAAATACAGTTATACAAATCTCGAGACTATTTATATTGATTGTACAAACTTATTAAACTAGGACAACCTTTATCTTCTAAATTAAATAAATTATTATTATTATTACTATTTTCTAAAATATGCTTTAACCATAAAACTTTTTCTGAACCTTTGACGTAGACATACTTATCTCTTAAAATATCTATAACTAAAGTCTGATAGTTAGAATAGGGCACAAATCCTTTATTCCAGTATATCTTTCTGTTACGTTCAATCCAACTAACTTGCTTCTTTTCTGGTTCCGTTAAATTTTTAAATGGAAATGGTGGCTTAATCAAAAGCACTTCTATTTTTTTGTTATACAATACAGCTATTTCTTTTAATATAAATTCATTTCTTTCTGTTTTAAAGCCTTGAATATCAACAACAGCAATCATGATCACCTGCGCACAATGTTGCTGAGAGGTTTGTATTCCACAAGTCGGTCGTTTATAATCAAACAATACGCAGTTGTCTTATCTGGTATTGGCTTGGAACATTCAATTTCCAGCCGTACGTCCACTGGACCTGTTTTTAGACTATCGTTTTGTCTTGAGCAATCAATGATAAACAAGGGGGCCTTTTCTTTAAAATCTTTTATATCTAGCAACGGGTCTATAGGACCGTTGTAATACGACTGACAAAATTTCACATACATTTCATATAATATACTGTACTTGTTGTCAGAAAACTTTAAACTCAAAGGTTCATAGGGATAATATTGCGAATTCAAAAAAAGCGTTACGTTGGTCACATCACAATGATCAAATAGTGAACTGTCCTTAGTTTTATTATTTCTCCTATCAGTTTGCAAGCAAAAAATAACATATCTGGGCTTTTCCAATTGTGAAAGAATGCTTTGTGCTTTTAGGGAGTAAAGGATATTCATATAAATCCCAATTTCTAAAAGCCATCTGAATAGGTTTATCTCTTTCTAAATGCTTTAAATGTGTTAGTCGTTCTCGATCTGACACTTTTATGTGTGGCACCCTCCACTGAACTCTTTCTATATCTATTTGAAAATGAACAACATCATCAGTAAGAGTAACACTGTTTAAGTTAGAGTTACTTCTGCTCAAAATAAGTTCGTGTTTACAATTTATCACAATTTTATTGTAATCTTCTGCAAACCCTAAAACCTTATTTAATGGTATTACAGCACTAAAATGTCCATCACTTTGGAATCCTGCTAAGTTCCAACCCCATAAGGCAGCAACTTTATTTTCTGCTTCATTTAATGAAATGTATGATTTTATAGTGGATGTGATTCCAGAATTTTTTATACGGTCTATTTCAATACCATTTATTTCGTATCTGATGTCTTGAAACAAAGACATAACAGGGTTTTTAGTTAACGTAACGTTTTTCTTGATCGGATTCCCATCTTTGCCGAAGAGCTTTGCTTGACCTTCGACGTAAATGGAACTGGCTGATGGTAGCACGTATATGTCTTGCTGATGTATAGGGATTCTGATTTCATCGTTTTCTCTAAAGCTGTTGTTGTATGGATTATATGAATGGACTTCATAACTTTCGATCGAAGTGTCGAAATGCGGCAATTCAGTAATTTGTAGTATACTCATACTTTAAACCCTAGGGCTTTAAGAAAATCTTTATTCAACTTAGTCAATTTCTTAATATTTTTCTTACGTCTTTGCACCTTAACAATCGTAGAAGAACTAAGACGTTTTGTTTTCACTGGGGTATCTTTATAGTATACTAACATTTTGTTTTTCTTAAATGAAGACGTAGTTCAATATGTTTTTCTCCAAAGTTAATACAGTGCCCAAATTGATCAACAATCTTAACAGATATGGATGAAATTATATTTTTGTTCACTGGAAAGTAAATAACGTTTTGTGGTATTTCTATGTAACGATGACGTGGAGCAATATCAGATACAAATTCATGAATAAAATGTGTTGGTAATCCGTTGCAGTATGAGCCGTACACAAGATGACATTCGATTTTAATCACAGACAGATTGCCAGTTTTAATAGGAAGATCTGGTCTTGAATTCAATACTGAAAAGTGTAGTAAACCGCATTCATATTGGTCAGACAAATTAAGTGGTGGTTGAAAGTATGAAATTAATTCTGATTTATTTCCAGAGATGGTAACCGTAGTAGACATGCTTATATACTGGACTGTTATGAAAGATCACGTTTATTTTATTATTTTACTACACCAAAAATTGTTTAAGAATTTTAAACAAAGATGCCCGCAATTAAAGGGATGGTCTTGTTGTATATTTTTATAATTGTAGTTAACTTTAGAACCCATATATTTGATGAATTCTTTTGGCGGTTTAGGATTTCCATAACTATCAAAATACTCAATATAATTATTAAATTTTGCATAGGCTACCCAATGAGATCCAGGGTTTTTAGAACTATCTAAATTAATAACTCCACATTCATTTTCGAAGGGGTATTTAGGGAGCTCATCTCTCATAAAGACACCTCTAAAATATGGAATACTACTTCCATAATTTAAAATGTCTAAATTTGTTTTTTCGTTTTGGTAATAACACTTTTTAATTTATTTTTTTTATCCTTTTCCAGATGCATATTTTCGAGAACGCTAGTTGCTACATTTCTTTAGGCCAGAACCAGTTTTAATTTTTGATGACATAGCATTGTGTACTAAACGTGCTGCAAGTTTTTCACCCGGACTGGCATCCGGGGCTACTACTCGCTCTTTTGCCATGTTTAACAAAACTAAATCTGCCTTATGACGATCCTCTAAGTTCGAAGACTTGTGGTAAGCGATGTCGTGCTCTTTACAATATTCGTCTAATTTATTGATACCTTTATCACCACGTCTAAGCCGTTTAATTAATTTGGTGCCAGGTCCACATTGTTGTATTGTAGCCTGGTAAGTGTAACTCAAATGGTAAATTATTTATTAACCAATTGAGAAGACTGCTGTCTCCAATACACATCCTAAGACTGACGAATAATTGATTGAACAGATAATAAATAGTATAGTAAAAGTTAAGTAAGTACCTTTTATTCATTTGTTACAATTTATTCGATTTATCAATCCAGCTATTCTCAGAAGAAGACAAACCCAACCATTTCACTAAAACTTTATTTCCTTTACGTCTTAGAACTTTCTCCACTAGATATACATTAGGATGTTTCGTTTTTTGAAGTTCTTGTGCATAAAATGCACCTAAGATAGGTCTACCTCTAGTTGTATCTTCAATTAAATACGTGACAGGAGCTGTATTTTGTACTTTTTTAATTTTAAATATTTCTGTTGACCAGTTGGGTGTATATCCTTTTTCAAAAGTTACTAATACGCACATAATCATCTACTTTAAACTTACTTTTTATATTAACGTGTTTTACTAAACTTGCATATCTTTCCATTATACGTTTTTTATTTTTATTATCTACATTTTTCGTTAATTGTTCGATGTTGAGTGTGATTATATTTATAAACAATATTATCAAGAGTATTATCTATCCATTTATAGTTTCCTTTTAAACTAAATTCTTTATACAATTTGGATTTCAGGGTTCGGATAAATCTCTCAACTATTGAAGCCTTTTTTGTTGAAAATGTTGAATAATGATTAATATTGTAAGATTTCATAAGTTTTTGAAATGTATTGTTATAAAATTCAGTCCCATTATCCGTTTGCAGATTTTTAGGCACACGTCCTTTATTCAAAAACATCTTGAAAGTATGACTTATAACATCTTTGGTCTTACATTTCAACGGAAAGGCCCATGCGTATTTCGAAAATGTATCAATAACAACGAGAATATAACGAAAGCTTTTGTTTTCTTTGGAAATTGATTGCATGTCAATTAAATCCGCTTGCCATAAATCATCTATATCTTACATAATAACATGTCTCCGTGAAAAGTTCACTCTTGCATTTTTATGAATTTCGTTGACCACATCTGCTTTGCTCATGTCTCTTTTTATGTGTCAATTTAATTATGTCTCTTGTCAAGTTCTATATGATACTGAATAAACGGCACATTATTATCACTATTTATTCCTTAATAATTTCAGCTTCTTTTAATTCTTCAATTATTGATAAAATTTCATTATCATGATTTGTGTTGCAAGCATCCCTTGAAGCAACTAGTAATTTCAATCTCTCAACCAATTCATTTGGGTCATCCCAATATACTAGATCAGTGTTCTTTTTGTATTCCTTAAGCTTTGGTAAGTTTCCTCCACATTTAGTGTGGACTTTTTCATTTAATATTTCGGAAAATAGTGGTCTGATGATTGGACGGTATTTTGTTCCTTTATCGCCTCTTATTTGGCCATTAGGATTAAAATCTCTTTAATGCGCATTTGTAAAATGTAACATATCCTTATATACAAGTTTATCTTTGCCAGATATTAATTTTAAATCAGGTTTTCTTCGAAGTAAAAGTTCTTTTAGACCAGGGGTTAAATTATAGGCTCTGTCACCGATTTTAACCAAAATTGTATTATCATTATTCAAGTTTTCTATCTTAGAAAAGGATACTACTGAATTGCCCATCCATAATTTTTTATTTTCACTTCTTATCCCGAACGGTATATTTACACCATCATAAATATCATGGATATCATAGCTCTCTAATGATGTTTCTAGGTCATCAGGTAATTCCATTTTAGGTGAGTTTTCAACTAATTGTTCAGAATCTTGTTTAATATTGTAACAGTTTTCAAACTTTGCAAATGAGCCAGTATTATTGCTGTCGGATCCTATGCTGCCAGTATTATTGAAAGATGTATTTTCCACATTCCTATTTTTTATAATAGAAATATTCGAATCAACTAAGGTTTTAAGAGGATCAGCGACAGGTTTCAGCATTTTATCGAGTGACAAGTTCCTGGCATATTCCTGAGTCTTCATTTGTTTTATTTTATTCTTTATGGAGTCTACAGACTTTAATAATTCTATTTTAATGTTTTTCTCCATGTTATAATATAACAACTGTAACAACTGCTTTTAGCCAAAGAAAAAGTAATACTGATTGTTGTTTACATAATTATGTAAATCATTTATATTGTATACATTTATAAACCATCAATCGAATTTAAAAAATGCATCAAAATTCTGTCTATAGCGTCCATTATTCAATGATGATTCTTTGTGAATAAGTAAAAAATTGTAAGGTTTACTCCAAACAGATTGACAAATGTTTCTGAACTGTTTCCATTGTAGATCAGTACTAACATGCTCTTCATAAATATGTTTTAAATTCACATCATCTTGTTTAAATACAATAATCAAATTAACATTGTCACGTAGCAATTGTTTCGGAATTTTAGAATAGGTTTGAGATAAATAGAAACAATCGATTTGTTTATGTCGACCCATACAGAAATTATTGCGTATATTTACTTGATTTTCACACGCAACATCATCAAATATAAACACCGAATTTGTTAAAGCTTCACTTGGAGAAATGACATCATTATCATTATTAAATTCATAGAAATTAACTTGTGGTACTCTTTTTAACACTTCGGTCAAGAAACGGTATTTAGGTTGAAAAGAAGTTTTAGAGTAAAGGTATAGATTTCTAAATTTCGGGCCATTTTCATGCAGCAGTAAACTAATCATAACATTCGTTTTACCACAGTTTGAAGGACCACATATTATACAGCGAATGGTATTCGGCAATAAAGTGCTATGTCTAATGTGGTGAGCCGAGTCACTTAACCTTATATTATTAAAATTTAAGGATATGGGTTGCTTGATCAACTTCATCTTGCCAATTAATTCAAATGCTATTTAACATTAACATAATTATATACATATGCAAAATATTTTTATTATATACAGAGCTAACTTACAGGTTTGCATACCAGGTAAACGCTCGAGTTATGTTTGTTGAAATAAAAGCATTCATTTTGTAAATTCTTATTTATTAATTCTTGTTTAACATAATACACATTTTGTTATTATACACTTATATGCTTATTAACTATAGGTATTGTATTCATATATCAAATAAGTATACATAGCTGCTTTAGTAAACATACATTTTGAAATGAAAATGTTTTATTTAAATAGTCCACAGTTACACTTGCAGTAATTAATAATAGTAATATTATTGTCGAAACAACGAAGTATTGTTAAATACTGATTCAAAACATTGCATCAAAATATCCCCAAGGCAAAGTATGAATCTGATCTGGAAGTATCTGAACCTTGTCATCGTTTCTATTTAATGTTTGCTTACTCACTTGTTGCGAGTACAAAACATGTTTGATAGATCTTATAATATTCATTTTAAACGATTGACTTTTATCTAATAACAAAGAGCCTTTATAATCACTTAATTGTAAATTCTTGGTAACAGACTTAGACATACCTTTTGCTTTAGTTATACGTGTATTTATACTATTGATACAACACAGTTTTGCCCTTAAACCTGTATATTCTGTAATAATATCACCTCCCATTTCATCTTTAAATAGACCGGGGATTTTGGATTTTACTCTAGGTAAATTATATTTGTTATCCATTGGAAAGTTACTAGTATCAAAATACGATAAATCATCATGCATGTCGTGATAAAAGTCTTCTGTATGAATTAAGTAAAGTAAACTATCGGTATCAGTATAACATAATTCAACATTGTCTCTATATTTTTTCTTCATAAAATCATAATGAAATTGATACAGATGCTCCTTGGCATATTCTAAAACTGTAAATCCGACATAAATTGGTCGGTCTAATAATATTTTATTGCGATTTAACTGTATAGCTACAAAATCCTCAGAAAATATTGATAATCTTTTAAAGTTAGGTTTTGAAATCAATTTTTGTTCGCAAAGTTTTTTATTGGTGACATTCTCTTTATCATCCCATTTAGTAACTAATTTTATGTCTACCTGTTTTCTTCTATTTTCTATGGTTTTACCGAAAATTGCATTATTGAGAAGCTTAAAACAATCTTTTTCAAAAGATGTTTTAGATGCTATACGTAGATTGGTATTAAGAACTAAATATTTTTTTAAAAAGTCATCTTGTTTGAACGTGAGAATGCGATGAATTCTTTTTAAAACCAGACCATGTTTTATACATTGTTTTAAATGTACGTAATGTATGACATAATTTAATTTATCATGCAAGTTAGCAATTAACTTAGCAGATTTTCCACCTCGGGGTACGAATTTCTCTGCAGCGAATGGTAAATCCTTATGCTGACCATGAATAGTATCTGGGTAAGACAAATCTACTTCTAAAATAAAACTGTACAAGTTGTCATCAGATACTTTTAAAACATTAAAACTGTCCATTTCACCTTGACTTAAAAATCTAAAATCTGATACAGGTAATTTTTTAGTCATTGCATAACCATAAAGGTTGTTGCAATCCAGATATATCAAATAACTCGAGGGTTTTAAGTCATTATAATGAGGTAAATATTTATTGTTAGCTTTTGCATGACGCAGAAAGCACTGTGCTAAGCCTCCACGTATACCATTTTCAATAAATGTATAAATTTCTAAGTCGCTAATGAGCTCTAGTTCAGCATTCGTGTAAAGAAGCATAGCATCCCAGCTCAAACTAGGCGATGTCACATAATGAGCCGGATCCAGTTTATAATAATTTAAACTCGTGTCTCTAAATTTTTCAAAAATGTCACTTAATAATAAAACATCACATTTTAAATACAGATCACTGTATTCACCTAGTGATTTTATATTAAATGTTTTCCAAATATTTTGAGTATGAGCATACTCGTCATCTGTAATAGATTCCATTGTTAAACTATTATAAAAATTGCCTTTTGACGGTAGTTGCTTTTCGTTAAATTTTGACCAATCGTGCATGTACTCATAAGGGTAAATGCCTTTCTTTCCTAATAAATTAAGTTTACTTTCATCAATAAATTCTCTTGACAAATTTACAAAATCTCTTTCTGATAAACTTTTACTTAAAGAATCTAGGCTTGAGCTTAGAAAATGAAAGGAATCAATAAATTTTATTTGTATTGAACGAGTGCCTTTGTTTGTTCTAATTTGTTTAGTAATCGAAAGATATTTTTCTTTTGTTTTTGGTATTATTTTGATTGAACCTTCATATTTAGCCAACTCTCTAATAAATATATGTGAATCATAACCACTTAAATTATGAAATACTACTGGAATGAATGGACACACTTTGTACATTAAATTACAATAAGAGTGCGCCGCCCCTCTATACTCGCTAGTAATATGATCATGATCATGAACTTTATCTCCAGACAATAACTGATTGCATATGTGACACTCGGTTGCATTTCGATATTCTCTTTCTTGATCGTGAGTTAAAGGTTTCATTGGTAAATTAGTACATAAAACTTTGGTTATTCTTTTGACATCTTTTATTAAACGTTTAATAAAAACTTCAACGCAATCTATGCCTCTGTAAGTGACAAACTTATTGAGTCTGCTGTTATGAGAACAGCATATATAATATGCAAAACTTGACGGCTGATGTACTTTTAGTGTTGTGGTATTTTTAGATTTATTATCATTACAATTGATTAACAAACTTTCGAAATCAGCATAAATAATAAAATTAATTTTAAGTTTTCTTTCATAATGTTTAAATTTCAGTATAGTATGTTTTTCCGGTAGTATTGTCAGAATTTTAGAACATGCATGAGAGACATATTTATTTTCATTAGTAAAAAATTGTAAACATAAATCACATAAGAAAATTTTACCATGATGATGAGTAACCTGACGTCGCACTAATCGTATGAGATCTTTTATTAAACAGTAATGTCCTTTACCATTCCGTTCTAAATATAATAAATTTACATGATTTTCTTTTTTCTTATTTGTCATGTATAACGGTCCAGTGACAATACTCTTCTTGTCTAAACCGTATACGGTAATGCTTATTGTAGGGTTTATCTGTTCAAAAATCTTTATGTCACTATATGAAGGAGGTAATGATATTCCTTGAATATTTAGAACTTTGCTGTAATGAGGATAAGATGTCGTTCTGCACACATTCTTTTTACAAGGAAATAGTGCAGCTACGATGCTCCATAAGAAACAAGACTCATCATTATTATATAAATTCAAACAACTTTTAGTATTTTTTATTATTGAAGGTAACTGTATGTAGGTGCCACCACGCATGGGACAGTATTTACATATATTTATCTCAATATGACTTAGCGAAAGGTATGTCCAACCTGACTGTACATGCTCAAATTCTGAAAATTTTCGCATCAAGATATGTATTTTATTCGAAAAAAACTCATGTATATCGATATTCCTAAACAGACGATATTCCTCCAAATATGTCCTTAATTTGCTTAAAGTGCAAAATAAGATACCTATCCTATTTAATGTTTTAAAATCATACAACCCGAATACTATGTCTTCGCTTATGTATATACTTACCGAACACATGTTTTTGTTCATATAAAATCTGTTCCGAACATACAGACAATCCGATACTAAAACAATATAGTGACTTACAAATATAAAAACATGGTTGTAGAGCTCAGTCAGCACTTTGTCTAAATAAGTACCTATCATTAGGATGATGGTACACTGTTACTCATGTTGTATTCTGAATGGTGTATACACTCCCTTTAAACTTTAAGTGGAGCGTACTTTTTTAATACCATGGATGTACTTGTAAATTATATGTATAAACAAGAGAACACTTAATTTCCACTAATGAGACGTCTATTCTGACTACACAAATAACACGGGTTTGCTCGTACTAAATATATGCATAGTCTGCATAAATCTTTTATAGCACATGTAACAACGCAATAATGAATTCAACGATATCTAGTTCTTGAAAGACAGGACATTGCTATGATTGAACATCTTTAATAAAAAAGTATAACTTTTTTGTTAAAACCATTAACTCTTTTTACGTAGTCAGGTAAAACAGCAACGGACATAAAATATGATGATAGTATTACAATACAATGACATACGTTTGGAATCAAATATCTGTAAACCTCTGAGTCTCATTGGGGATATGATACACTGTTGTTACTTGGATAGTAAATAAATATAATTTTATAATAAAAATATATCAGTAGTATGCTACATTATGAACAGTAGGTTTAAACCTTTAATTTTAGATATATACTAATTGATTTCTATGGATTTGCCCGTGTTAAGTATTTATTATAGGTATGTTAGTATAAGGCATTAGCAAAAAATCAAATTTACAATCATCATCATCATCATCCTCCGAGCGTTATCCCGATTGCATCCAGGACTTACGCCTTGGAGCCCGGGGTCCACTTTCTAGTCTAACCAGATTTGACTGAACATTCGTTTTTCCACAGAGCGACTGCCGTCTGACCTCCGCAACCCGAAGGGACAGCCATATTCTGTGGTTTAGACTAGATGTATGAGGGTACTGATGCCTCTAACGACTGTCAAAGATGTTCTGATGACAGCCGGGGCCGACGGCTTAACGTGCTCCCCGAGGCACGGGGGGTGTGACTTTTTGTGGCCGGTCACCCATCTATAAACCAGACGGTGACGAACGCGCTTAACCTCGCGAATCACTTGATTCGAGCGGTCGCCACTTTGCCACGGGCCCCTCAAAATCAAATTTACAATGAACAAACATATCTTCACATTTCATGATATTATGTTACACCTGATCTTATATTACATATGAATATTCATTTTACAATACAAAATGATTGTTATATAAGATAAAGAAAAAAATGAAATAAAATTATTTAACTTTCTGACTTCTTTTGACGTGCACCTGTGAAATACTATAATGTCGGTCAGTATATTAACTATATATTATTTGTTTTTTTATTAATTTCATAGGATTAATTAATATAGTGGTCTGTAAACTAAATATAAACGAATAATATGTTTCAGCTACCCACTTGGACTTACTCACCGGTTTCACCTCCGCTGATGATAGACCCTGATGTGGTGCAAAATGTCGTTAATTATTTGGATGAGGAAGAACGGACGAACAATGCGGATAGCAGACAGTTGTTGAATTTTTATAAAACTGTTTCAAAGGGCTCGAAAGTAATTCGGGTCGAGGTTTATAATGCAAACCAGTTTGAAAGCATTGAATCATCCGTCTGTCGGTGCAGTGCTGAGATATGTTTTCAGCATATTGTAAAAGACATTTACACTGATAGCATCTACTTGCGAGTTAAAGATATGTTACATTACTTGAACAATACGTTTTATCAGTCTTTGTAAAATTAAATTATTGTCAATAAACACTTGTTATGTTGCCAATGAATTGTAGTTTTATTTAAGAAAATGAAAACTTGAAACATAAATAGATACCTATATTTTAAATAGTGTATTAAGAGAAACAATTATAAATAGCAGGTGTAACAATCTGCGTCCCTCAGTGATGAGATCATTATTGCATTGTACGGGTCAGATATCAATGTTCATTCGATGTTTATCATGTTATCAAATACTCAGAACTAGATACATTAATCATTTAATTTCATGGACAGAAAAATGATTAAGATATTCATTCAGAACGTATTAAAGAATATATTATATGAGTAGTAAAATAAGTAAATTATGTTGCTGTGAATGTAAAGACTGAATATGAATTAATTGTAAAAATGGGGGATCCTGGATCTTTTGATCCAGGTCCCCCATTTTTACACTACTAATAATATTAATAATATAATATAAATAAATATGGGTTATATATAAATACTTTATCTAAGTCAAATAAATCAGTACTACTAATCGACACTACTAAATAAAGCCCACCTGCCAGTTTTTACAATTTAAAATACAATTATACACATGTGCAACATTCAGTGTAAGGAAGTAATAATTAAACAAAGAAAAAAAATACACAATACAGTAAAATATCAGATAAAAAATTAAATTTAATCTCAGGTAGTGTAGTCAAATTTACGTTCTATGCTTTAAAATTAAAATTATAAAATCTTTCTATTAAATGAATAATGGTAAAAGTTAACCGCAGTGGCATGTGACAATGGCCCATCATAAACGCAAATGTCATCGGTTACTAATTCCGAACGATACACATTGACAAGTAAATGTAACATCAGAACTGTCACTGTCATACATACCAATATTATCAAAACATTATAATTAAATAGTCGGATTCTTGCTGGGTATTCTATGGTGAACACATGTGCGAGAATTTTCCATAAGGCTTATTGAAGTTGAAAGTCTATTTTGGTGTTATTTGTGGCGTAGTATCTGTTTGTGTTGTTTTAGTTGTGCCGTGTCTGTATTTGTTTGTGTGATTTACTGGTAAGTTCCTTTGATTTTTTTAAATCCTAGGCCTTATGCCGGACGACCATGGAGATAGATGATCTGCCTCCTGGTCGCCCGCCAGACCCGTGTACTTCACGCGACTCTCAGAATATTACGACGGTTTGCACTTCCCAAGACGTTTTTGCGTATTCGCCGGGCTTAACAACTTCTCTCTCCAATTTTGAAGCCGCTGAGAATGCTCTGCGACGTAAACATATGTCACAGGGTGATGTGGATGGTCCGCCTCCCCCCAAAAAACATAATGCGGATTCGCAACCCCAAGTCTACAGCCGCTCTAGATATTCCGCTATGGATGTAGCTCCCTTTCTGGTCCACGTTTCAGTCAAATCCGAAGATCCTGCTTCTGCCACCTCAATTCATCCAATTAACTTTGGACGTCTAATGCTCAAACTCAACATTAAGAATGTTCTAGCTGATGGCATTAAGAAGGTTGGCAGAAACAGAATCTCTGTGGAATTTAAGTCTCCTGAGGACGCGAATGCATTTATAGGCAACTCGGAGATGGTGGAAAAAGGCTATTCTCTATCCATTCCGACTTACAACATTACAAGAATGGGTATAGTTAAAGGCATTCCCTCAGAGTGGTGTGATAAGGACATCTTCGAAAACGTAAAAACTCCTACAGGATGTGGCCGCATAATAAAAATTAGAAGGTTAAATAGAAAGGTTGTTAATGACGGTATATCCGAATGGAAGCCTACTTCGACAGTAGTGTTGTCGTTTGATGGCCAAGTTCTCCCCAAGAGGGTATTTTGCTGTTACAACGCCCTCCCCGTTGAATTATATCATTTCCCAACTATTCAGTGTTTCGCATGCTGTAAATACGGACATACAAAACTTCAGTGCCGGTCCAAACCACGTTGCTACCGCTGCGGTGGTGAACACCTTGGAGAGGGGTGCTCTGCAGAAGAGCCAGTGTGTTTTTATTGTTCAGGCCCTCATTGTGCAAATAGCAAACAGTGCCCAGAATTCTTGAGACAAAAGAACATCAAAATCACCATGGCAGAACAATCCATATCATATCAGGAAGCCTCCAAAAAAATCCCAAGCAGTTTCAAATCTTATGCTGATGTCTCAGCCACTTCTCCGCCCACTTATTACTCTGCTTCTACCCCTTCTATCTCGAAATCCAACCCCCATGTATCTTCTACCACTTCTTATCGCAAAACTGTTTTTTTAAATCCCAAAACTCATGCTCCTCTCTCTCCTGGATATGACAAGAGAGCCCATCAAGACCTTATACACAACTATTCGTTCTCCCCTTCCTCTAATGGTTGTGGTCTCATAAACCAGCACTCTCCTGGCACTCAGGATGATTCCTCAAAGGAATTGGAATCACTGATTAATATAATTTGTTTTCTCCTATCCAAAGTCAACTTACCGGACTACGTTGCCCATGATTTAGTAAATCTCATTCTTTCTCGCCACCATGAACCTCAAGTGTCTACAGTGGAACGCCAGGAGCGCTCTGCCGAAAAAACATGAAATTATATCACTATTAAATATATATAAACCTGCTGTTTTTGCTCTATCAGAGACTTGGCTTTTGCCTCGCCTCAATTTCAGTTTCACAGGGTATAGTACGCATCGTGATGACCGTTCTGACGGTTATGGTGGTGCAGCTATCCTTATCAACAATGTCTTTCCTTCCTCATCCCTACAACTCCCTAGTCATGGAGATGAGATTAATGCAGTAGGTGTTAACATCTGTGGCATTAATTTTATTTCTATATACATTCCTTCCCCTAATTCCCTGTGTCTTCAATTTATTAATAATGTTTGTGCTGCTTTCAGCCCAATCATCTTTTTAGGTGATTTTAACTGTCACCATGTTTTGTGGGGATCTGATCACTGTGATAGCCCCGGAAGTGACCTAGTTGACCTATTGGACTCTACAGGGTTATGTGTTGTTAATGATGGTTCAACCACCCGGCTCCCCAGACCAGGTCAGGGTAGGAGTTGTGTTGATCTGACACTCTGCTCAGCTAATTTAACTGGCCTATTAGATTGGAACCGGTTAAACCTGACATATGGAAGTGATCACTATCCTATCTGCACAACCATTATTAACAAATACATGCCCGTTAGAGATAAAACTCCACTGTTAAGGTACAGAGTCGCGGATGCAAAGTGGAGCCTATACCGATCTTCCCTAGAGGAAAAAGTCTCGTCATGTCCCCGAATTACCAGATCCAATTTAGATGCCTGTATTTCGCAATTCAACGAGTCCGTTTCATCTTCAGCTGATATGTCCATTCCTCTGAAAAACTCTGCATCTGGCAAAATCTCTTCTCCTCCATGGTGGGACAAGGAATGTACTGAAATAATTAAAGAACGTGAAGCAGCTGAACTCAATTACATTCATAATATGTCCATTGATAACTTGTTGACATATAAAAGGTTAGTTGCAAAATCCAGGCGTTTATTCAGGAAGAAAAAATATGAAGGATGGAAAAAGTTTTGTCACTCTCTCTCCCCTTCTTCCCCATCACATCTGGTATGGCAAAAATTTAAAAATTTTCGGCGTGGTTGCTCTGCTTCAACTTCTTCTCCTATCACCAGGGATCTTGCTGAATCATTCTTTAATAAATTAGCCCCTTCTTTTGTCCCTTTCATTGGCGAATGTCCTCTTCCCCTAGACGAGGAGATTGTTTCCAATGATCCATTAGACAACCCTTTCTCTTTAGAAGAACTAGATTCGGTCCTCCATCGTGTCCAAGACTCGGCTCCTGGGATAGATGGCTTCCCATATTCATTTTTCAAAATGACAGGCCTCCAGAGTCGCAGATATCTTTTAGATTTGTTTAATTGTTGTTTCTCACAAGGTTACATTCCTGATGATTGGAAAACTCAACTAATTATTCCTTTATTAAAACCCGGAAAATCACCAAATAAGGTTGATAATTATCGTCCTATTGCCCTTTCCCCGGTTATTTGTAAAATTTTGGAACACCTTATAAAAAATAGATTAGAGTGGTTTGTTGAAAGTAGGGGACTTTTAGCAAAATCCCAGTTCGGTTTCCGGAAGGGTTTTAGTACCATGGACAGCATCGCGACTTTTATTACTGATACCCGTATTGCGTTTAGCCATAATAAGTCTGTTGTAGCGGTTTTCCTGGATATCTCTTCAGCTTATGACAGTGTTAATCTTACAGTGCTCAGAAGTAAGTTACGCCAGCTGAGTATACCTGCTAAGATACTTCACTGTATTTGCAATCTTCTATCTAGTCGCATCGTTAACCTCTTCATCCCAGGGGAAAAGTTTAACCCCAGAACCGTTTGGCGCGGGCTCCCGCAGGGATCTGTTTTAAGCCCCTTACTTTATAGTATTTATACATCTGATCTTCACAAATCACTGAATGCCAACTGTCAGATTCTACAATATGCTGATGATCTATGTTTATATGTGACAGATCCATCGATACTGACCGCAAAAATATCTATGCAGGTCTCCCTAGAGTCTTTAAATTCCTGGCTTTGTTCCCATGGTCTTCAACTGTCGGCCCCCAAAAGTACAGCTGTTGTCTTTTCAAGGAAGAGAAGTACCCCAGATATTCAGTTGGATATTGAAGGGTCTCCTATAAATAAAGCTGAGCATGTTAAATTTCTTGGAGTCGTGCTGGATTCAAAGCTAACTGGTGTCCCTCATATCAACTATGTACTTGGCAAATGTGAAAAGAATCTCAATATCTTACGAGCTCTAGCTGGTGTTTGGTGGGGTGCTCATCCGTTTACACTGAAACTTATACACAATGCCGTAATAAGAAGTATAATTGATTATGGTACATTTCTTTTGGAACCTTGTAGCAAAGTTATGTTAGGGAAATTGGATACCGTGCAATCTAAATCTCTCCGAATAGTCTTGGGTTGTATGAAATCTACCCCAATCAATGCTCTACAGGTGGAGAGTGGGGATCCTCCTCTTTCCCTTCGTAGGCAATATCTGGCTGACAGATTTGTATGTAAGTCATATTACCTTAAAAACCATACAATTCTCAAGAAACTTCGACAGCTGGATTGTTTATGCCGTCAAGAGGGTTATTGGAGCCACAAAGATTCTCCTCGGTTGATAAACTCAATCAGGAAAATCCGAGCCCTAGAGGAAAATGTCCCTGTGCACCAGTGTTCCAAATTCCCCTTATATGATTCTCCTTATGAAGTCTTAAATTTTAGACCTAATTATATCCCATATCTTGGCATAAATAAAGAATCGGTTCAGGCTAATAAAGAGTTTACTTCTATTGTGGAGGAAAGATGGGGTGAATTTCATAAATTTTTCACAGATGCTTCTAAGCTGGGTCCACATAGCAAAACTGGGATCTCAGTATACTATTTGAACGCTCAAATAATTTTACAGCTTCAGTGCCCTCCACAGGCATCTGTTTTCACTGGGGAATGCATTGGCATTCTCGAGGCTTCCTTGTTTATCCTTTCCCACTCAGCTATTACAAAAGCAGTTATTTTTTCTGATTCCAGTAGTGCCCTAGATGCTATAGTCAAAAACTCTTTTAGGAGCGACATCCGTTGCCCCATTATCTTGGAAATTAAAAAATGTTTGTATTCATGCTGTATGAAAGGTATTGAAGTCAGTCTTGTCTGGATTCCTAGCCACATGGGTATCCGGGGTAATGAGTGTGCGGATGTTGCTGCTAAAGATGCTGTAACTAGTGACATTGCAGATCAGAAATATTACCACATTTTGACAAATGATTTGTTACATATATCTAGAGAAGACTTATATAATTCCTGGCAGTCAGCCTGGACCAAATCCAGTAGGACCAAGGGGTCGTTGTATGCATCAATCCAACCGATCATACCTGTTAAACCCTGGTTTTACAAGTTTAAAAATGTCTCTAAAACTGTTACATCTGTTATATGCAGAATACGTCTTGGATTTTGTTGCACTCCAGTCTTTCTCCATAAAATAAGAGTACGTGACAGCTCCCTTTGTGAATGTGGTCTAGACGATGGTACCCTAGATCACATTTTCCTCAAGTGTCAGTTAAATGAAGCCTTTCCTTTAGACCAAATTGTTTCTAAATTAAAAATTCAACGTCCGGTTAATGTTCGCCACCTCCTGTCATATTTCCCAAATCCCTTTATAATTAACGCTTTTATTAAATTTATATCCACTAACATGATTAAGCTGTAATTTTGCAATATTCAGTATACATTATTATCTATATTATTGTGTGTCATAGTTCGTAATTTTTTTTATTTATAAACTAACACTTGTATTTGTCCATTGTTTCAGGTCGTAAATAGGGCCTCAATAGATCAATGACAGTACCTAATTAAAATTGTTTTTAGCTAACTATTAACACATGTGTAATCATTACCCGACATTGGCAGGAATTGCTGAAAGTTTCGGCAGATTGCCATAAAAAAAAAAAAAAAAAAAAAAAAAAAATTAAATAGTCGGTAATGTAATAAAATTAAAAGAAAAATATGTCAAGTAGATTATCTACTTTCAGTGACAAATGCATGGAATGCAGCGAATTCAGAAGAGAGACCAGCAACATTGGATGGAGGAGTTGTGTTGCTTTGTAGTTTCCCTTCAAACTCTGACATCCTTAGATGAAACATGGTGTTCAGGTTTTCGATGGTGTGATGTATTGACTCCATTCTAGTATGTATAAAAGTGTATGTGGAAAGTAGATAACACTCTCTGGCAGGTAGAGTAATGTAATAAATTAAATTATATCATTAAATTACTTTTAAACTTTGAAAATTAATTTATAATTAAATAAAAAGCGAGAGCTAACTTTTTTGCTGCTGTGGCCACAACTACTCACTATAATAAGTCTATAAGGGATCATAATTATCATAATTTAGTTTCAGTAATAATTGTTCTGAGAGTTTAGGAATAAACATGCTGACGTTCAGAGTTTCTCAAGAAGACTGTATCTTTCTCGTATGAGATGATAATGCACAATACCATTACAAATAAATTTTCTAATTATTTTCTTATGTTACTAAAATGTTATAGTTGACATTGTTCCAAATAGATACTTGCTTACCCGGCTTCTGGCGGGTTGTGCGGTTCTCTTTTTAACCGACTTCAAAAAAAGGAGGAGGTTCTCAATTCGTCGAAATCTTTTTTTCTGTGGACAGTTTGAGACACACAAGTGATGTTGCAAATGGCTACTGGTTTCGAGCAGCGAATATAACAAACATGTTTTCAATTCTCTAAGCTAATTGTATAAAAAACTCAGACACAATTAGAGACATTTTATGCCAGTATTTTGTATAAATTGTTCCATAACAGTGGTTTACATTTGATTGTTTCAAGCGTAAAACACGATCGTGCAGTTTGACGTTAAAAATACATAGTAACTTCCAGACGATTAAAAAGGTTGTTATTATACGTCAAATAATAATTTGCCTCGTCCGCAAATACTCCCTGACTGTTCCATACCTTTTCTATTTCGATTATTAGTGACCGTCAGTCTGAGATGGGTCCTCATGTCAGGTCGGGAAATGTGTTGGAGTTTTCTTTTCCATGTCTTGAAGGCGTATTTATTCATAGTGTTTTATAAGTTATTTTATATATATTAGGCAGACCTTTACACTAAAATTGGCTTATGTATGCCGTGACGTACATCAATAGTTGTGGAATTTAAATACTCAGTTAAAGCAATCTTAATAAATGTTTTGACCTAACATATTATTCATTATATTGGCCAGCAATAGAAAATGTTTCTCATTGTCTGAATATTTCAATTAGACGGCTATCACTACCATTAATATTGTTTTTTAGATGATGCGAATCCTGGTAGTGTTACAGACCACAAAAGAGATTAATGAAAGATTTTTTATAAGATAAAATGTAATATAACATAGCAATACAACACAGACAGTATCTCAATCCGTTCTCACCAGTCCTTTAATTTGGTATTTAAGCCAAAAGACGTTGTTTCTTCTACAAAGAAGAATGGCAGAATCAGTGTCGCTTATTTGTGAAAGCAAGCATGAATGAATTTATATACATTTTATAGCATGATAGCTGTAGTTTATTTTATTAATTGTTGCTTTTTTTATGTCTATTTTATTATATTTTATGAATTAATGGGATAAAGCAAATATCTAACAAACAAATATTTTGTTACATCTGAAAACGCATTGAACTAAACGTCAAAAAGCAAGATTTTGTAATAATCATTTAATCCTTGATGAAATCGTTTCTAAACGGGTGGCAACCTGTGGAAACGCATGCTTTTTTGTCCTGTTACCTGTCATTGTTATGTGTCTTGTCAAAGGTCCTATGAATGAATGCGTCGGTATTATATTTATTTTACGTATTTTAACATTTTTAGTAAACTTTTCTTCGTTTCTGCGTTCAATTGAGCTATATATGGTATTACACAATAACGTTGTTGTGATAGTGGGGCGTACGTCTGAGACAGCACTTTATATGTATTGTTATTTCGAACAAATTTTTATTTACATAGTTTGCATACTATGGGATGTTGATGTTCACACATTATGAGCATTGTATGGTATCTGTTATGTGTATTCCTCGTCAAGCTAATATTCCACCGCCTGTTCAGCTTCTCGACGAAGTTTGAGTCAGATTAGCGGCATGAAATACTAGTTTTGATAATAAATGCTTTGTATTACCAAACATATTATTTTATTTTAATCTTAATTAATATCTTATTATACATGGTGCTCAGTGCTGATGAAACGCTATATTAGTAAACTACCTAAATGCTTTTGGAGATGAGTATGACGTGAAATACCGTGAGCGCTTTGCAAAGAATAGTTGGTGTAAGTTTGCTAGGTGGAGCATGGAGCAACATAATTACAGAAAAGTGAGAGATACCTATAACATTACAAAGAAATACGTATTAATATGTATTGGGAAAGTTACTTTAAGATGATTTGCCATTACCTCCTCACGTATGTAAATAGATATGTCCTCTAAAACATAAAATGCTATTATAACTTCATATATACAAAATAATGGACATATCACTTTAATAATATTGGAGGTATATGGTATAGGAAACGTCACCTGGCCTACAATAATTCGTGCCGATTCGCGCACTTTTAGGTGGTCGGGCTGACGTTGTCATTACCGGCTGCGCAATGCACGTTTTATTGTACTGCACATTCGTGAACTTATCTCTGTGACATTAGTTACCATAGATTATATAATATAAAGAAGAAAGATTAGTGGCTAACTTCAGACCTGGCCACATTGAATGCGCGAGGTGTAACTTCCAACTCTTTTAACTTCGTTTACCATTAAAATCCCATGATATAAAAATATGGTGTAATTATATTTTATGTTAATAGGCCAGATTTATCCTTTTTAAGTATTTTTACTAATGCTCGCGAAGTCTAAATACGACACTAAAAATGTACGGTTGTTTGCCATTGTTCTTTTTTTATATAGCCGTAAAGCATAGGATATTAAACCAACGCTCTTGTTATCATTTTGATGTTATATTACGTTAAAAACATCTAGCTAATAATACAGACGCTCAGGCAAGTGATTATGTTTGCTACATAGTTTACTTTTTAACGTTTTCAATAAAAACTTTATGTGCCCTTACAGAGGCTCTGTAATCAGCAATTCTCTGATCGAATAGCGAGTACTCATAGGGACTTATGGCGGTTTCAGATTAGCGTTTTATAGGCGCGAATAAGCTCGTTTTTGGAAGCGCATGTAGGCGCGTATAGGTACGCCTTTTGGCACACGCGCAACCCGTACGAGCGTTGACGCGCATCTAAGCTCGTATAAGCGTGAGCCGTCAGAATCAATATTGACACTGACACGATGTCACTGTTATTGATCTTTTCCCGGTACTTTCTTGGCAGAGTAGTATTATCTCAATTTTATAGATATTTTTATTTTAACGATATCATTATAAATGCTTCGCCTTCTAGCGAAATGAAATTGAATTGTAAGACTAAAAATCGATCGAAGGAATTTCTTCTTAATACAGCTGAGCACAAAAAGAGCATGTAGTTGCTCCTGGAATATAATCTTTCCCAGAAAAAGTTTAAATATTCTCTTCAGCATTGAAAAATCGCTCGCTTTTGGAAGAAGTTATTAGTATGGTAGAAAGGCTTCTGAGAAACACGATAAATTCTGAGAACCAAACCGTGTGCTTTCATTATCCTTACTAATATTATAAATGCTTATCCTTATTTCAAGACTTAAGGAAGCGATATTATGGTATATAATTTACAGTAAGTTAGAAAGCAGGAGCAAGACAGCCTACTTTTTACGACTCCCACGCGGGTATTGCCGCGGGTAAAGTTTATTAGTTAAATATTTTAGCAAAATAACCCCTTAATAGATCTAAAGCAATAAATCGCAATAACACCAGTTAACATGACAGCAACAACGGGTTCTAATGCATTTTAACAATTTTTTTTTAAACAATACAATGTTTTGGACACTTGAATATTGTCGGCATATCGGAGTAAAGTGTCGCATTGATAACATCGCTTTTTCAAATCGGAAAAATGCACAAGTTAGTGAAGTATTTTTATCATTAATTATTTGTTTAAATAATAAAAGTACTAAACCACAGTGGTTCTTAATATATATTTCACAGAAAAGCAAAAACAAAACGGTCAAAGTTTATTCTAAAAAGTTTTAATCGCAAATACTTCCACAGACAGTTTCACTTCCAATTTGAATTACAAATGACAGCTTTTAATAAAACTTTTATGTGTCCTTACAGTGACTCTGTACTCAGAAATTCTCTGATTGAATAGCGAGATTTAATTCTGTTTGTTTGTCGTCCAGTACTGATTCAGTCTTCATTGTTATTTGTTTAAAGTCGAATGATTATTTCTTTAAATTGACTCTTTTGTAATGGTTGTGAAGTAGTCCATCTTGTTAAAGAGTGTAATTAATTAAATAGGTCTCGAAATTGTTGTAATCTTTCATCTCATAAACACCTCCCAACTGCTTCTAAGCCGGTTGTGAAATTTTTTTTATTAAATTTTATCTATACGTGAGAGTAGTTGCGATTTTTATTATTTTCAGAATATTATTTGCACCAGGCTCACTACATTCTAATGCCTTCTTTCACTGAAATTCGCGTATAATCTCGTAAGTCAAGACTCTATTGTCAATATTTTCATTTTGATTGATCCGAATAATATCGATGATAAACCATTTTTGTCTGCATTCATTTTCACAATGTCTGTCAAAAGTAATTTGCTATTAGAAAATGTGTTTAAAAATTCTGAAAACATAGGGATAAAAATGAAAAGATACTTATAAAATTGCTGCATGTAGCTATATCTTCTTCTATGTGTTTTTTAGTCTGCCTTAATTGAGCGAGAAATAAGCTTTGATTAAGCTGTTAAAGATCAGGATTTATTTTTAACAGCAGAATTTTGCTTTGCAGCTTTGACGAGACGTCGCGTGTTTTGCGGCAACAAGTGACGAGTTATTTATTTATTTACCGTAAGTATGGATTTGCTGTGTTATGTAGCAAATATGTGTTAGGTGTCAGATACGCCTGCAATAATCTAGCGTACTAATTTTATTGAGTAGTAATATGGAATGCTAGAACTTGAACGTCTCTTCAACAGTAAGTCTCTACACACAATACTGTGATCAATATTGCACAATATCATTTGAGTCATATTTGTTTGTTTGTTTTCCGTGTGAACGTGTGGCCAACTCTGGTGTCGGAGTTTTCAGACCGCCCGAAGGCCTCCGACATGGTCATATGATACATATTTAATCGTTGGAAGTATGAGAACTTCTAATAGCATATCTGGTACTTATTGAAATATTTTTTCATCACAGAGACCTGCATTTTAACCTCATTGAACTTGAAAAAATATTTAGCAGTTATAAAATGTAAGTACTAAAATTTAAATGAAAATCACTGAAATAGAAATGATAATACTATTACTTTACAGACATTGTCTACACCAAAATTACTGCATGACTGAGTCCTATTGGGTCACCTGGCTGACCCATTCGTTAAACGGTCACCTCCACAATTATTTTATCACTCATGTGTAAAGTAATAAAAGAGTGTAAGCGACTGCTACGCCGAAGGTCAAGGGTTCAATTACAGCTCAAGTCAAACATTTGTTTGCGTGAACATTGATGTTTATCTTGGTCTGGGTGTTTCTATTTATAATATGCATGTATTTACAAAAAAAGAAGTATACGTTTATGTATGTATATGTATATCCATTGTCTAGTATCCATAGTACAAGCTCTGCTTAGTGTGTGATTAGATGGTGTTGTATGTATGTGGTAGAATGTGGGGGCAGTGGAATATTTTTAATTTCTTAGTAATCCTAGTTACTTATTGCTCGAGCTTAACGCACAATAAACGTACCAAGTCATGAAGTACCGCGTGATTTCGACAACTGAATATGCGATTAACGCTACTGCGACTCATCATAGTTCGAATGCACGCTTGTGCGACACAGACGATCGACATTAAGTTAATCTCTCTTCCATTTGTTGAACTTACGTGGTACAAGAAATCATGTTCACTTTTTGAATATTAGTTAGGACGTAGGCACTTATTTTTTATGGCTTGCTCAAAAATCTCCTATGATCGATTTTAGTTTCACCATATTTTTAAGCTACATTACAGGAAAATAAAATAATTATAATTTTGCATTAGAAATAAATGTAACAATATAAAACCTTTGAAAGTGATGTTAGTAGATCTACTGGCTGCGGCCTAGCACAGGGTGATCCCCTCTCTCCCTTACTATTCAACATTCTTACTAAAAGCATATGTAATTGTATTCGAAATGTTGAAATCACTCAATATGCTGACGATTTTGTCCTTTATCTATCATCAAGCAATCTGTCTGCGGCCGCACAAGAGTTAAATTCAGCGTTAGTAAATGTCAATAATTTGTTTAATAAACTTGGCTTAGAAATTTCCACATCAAAAAGTAAGATCTGCGTTTTTAACAAAGGTCGCCTTACGGGTGCAAACAATATAAAATGTTCTATTAACAACAATTTGGACTATATTCCTGTGGTTGGACAATTTAAGTACCTTGGTGTATGGCTGGATAGCTCTCTGAGATGGGGTAAACATTTAAACGAGTTGATTGAAAAAATAAATAGATACATAAATATTTTAAAAGTTCTATCCGGTTCTGGGTGGGGACTTCACCCAAAGCATTTAAGAAGGCTGTATATTTCGGTAATTCGTAGTAGAATTGACTTTGCCTCTTTTATGTATGACAATAGTTGTAAAACGCGCCTAATCAAATTAGACAGGATACAAAATCAGGCTCTCCGCATTATAGGTAACTATATTTGTAGCACCCCTATACATGTCATGGAAAATGATTTATGTCTTCCACCCCTTTTTATTCGTAGGATTACAATTGATTCTTATATAAATAAAAACAAATTCACCAAGATTTCTTAAATAAACAATTAAAACAGACTCAAGTGCGTAAATCGCGCGGAATATCCTTTCAAATGACATTATCCACACTTTCCTATCTGTAAGGTTTTTAAAACTTTGTTTGCTGTGAGAAACTCAATGATAATGACTATTTAAACAGACAGATTGCTTTGACTGAAATGACCTTTCATTTCTCGCTTAGCATTGGAAAACAAGTGAAATTACAGACGAGACGTAAATTCAACAATCGATGAGATTTGAGATGTCCTTTTATTTTTTATTTAAACAGCACTCTGATCTTATTCCGCTTGCTCATCTATATTTTCTCTTTGAATGAAACAACTTAAACATTTTCGGAGGCATTAAAATTATATTTATGTCGATTTATCTAATGGCACCATCACAATACCAATCATAGACAATCGGTAAGGTTTTTGAGCAACAAGAACAGAACTACTAATAGACCATACCGGGGTAGTACCCTCTTACTGAAAGTTGACCCGAAGTAGCATTCCTCCTATCCTGGATAGGAGACCACGACTCGGCACTGACGTAAAGCTCCCGGCTAGGTGGACCACAGACCCGAAAACGGTGTAACGTAAAAAGGACCTTTCGGGTGTGTGCTGTTACGATATCCCTACTTAGGGTGTGTCTAAATGAGAAGCGTGGTTAAATGTTACAATAAAAATTGATTTAATAGCCAATAAATTTTATACATCAATAAGCAAGCGTTACTTAAATGAAAAAGATTACGATTTATGTGATATTTAGAAAAATTAACACAGGGTCGCGTAGTTCGGCGAGGGGTTGGGTTTGTGTGGAGAATCCAGCTGCCGATGGTCCAGGATAGTTGGTCCACTTAACTCCGAGCTGTAGTCGCTGCAGAAAGGCGCGCGGAGCCAACGCGTCCGCTTATATAGAGGCTCGCAGTGCGGTGGGGACGGAACATGCAGGCAGCCGGGAGGCGGTGTCGTCCCGACGTCACAGCGACGTCACAACGGAGCCTGAGACAAACTGGATGCGGAAGGCTGAGGACCGTGTGCTGTGGCGCGTGTTGGAAGAGACCTATGTCTTGCAGTGCACTGCGATATGCAGATTGAGAGAATTCCTCCTCATGTGAGGCGTTCAGTGAGTAAAATCCTACTTCCAATCTGTTCCTCATTGCCTCTAGGGGATGGTGAGAGAATAAAAAGTAAGATAAGTGCAAAGCAATGAAGGTAGGGATATAAAACATACTTAATTGGAATAAAGTGTAGTTTGGTAGCTTTTAAAGTCCACGATCAACCACTTAGCTCTTTTGCTAATCTTGAGGTAATACACAGAAAACCCAATATAATTTGATAACATGTACGACTAGTCTTGTTTTTCAAACTGCTTGAAGCGACGAAATAATCTCGCCGTTATAAAATATAGGCTTTTGTTGAATATACTTCATCATCTGCCCCTTGACCCATCGCTAAGTGCTCATTTATATCTTAAGCCAGTTCCTATCTGAATTTCTTATCTTAGCCCTTAATATTGTAAATTATTATATTTTTCTGTGAAGAATTCTAGTCACTGCTTACGGAACGGCAGCGGTATGTGCTGGACTTCTTCTAGCTAAACCTCAATTGCGTTTTATACTTTGTTTATGGCAGGGAGTGCGAAATCGTTTCAGCAATCACCACTCCCTCCCCTGACAAGCCGACCCATATCTTTACGACTGATATTTCCAACATGGAAAACAAATCATGAAAAATATTATTAACTTAATATTTTATAATTTAATGTTATACTTGTTGTGTTTATTTACTGCTGTTTATTTTATAATCAGTACACAATGCAAGCCTTGTTTTCAAATAAAATCTTGATATTATTCCGTTACACTTAAAATTTCACTTGGTGAGATAATAGGATAAGCAGGTATTGTAGTGACTTGATTACAAAATTTTGTAAATGCCATAATATTTTGAAGGTTTGTTAAAAGGTTCCCTTTGTTCCTAATATTGCTTTTGAATTAGTGCTTAGGAGCGTGAGGTCGTAAGCAGGTATTATGTATTCGGTTACTAAAGCATATCTAGATAATTGGAACTCCGTTTTTAGTTATGGTATTCTTTGTTTATTAAAGAAAAGAAGCTTAATCTGCAGCAAAATAGTACGCGGATAGTGGCGATATTGCAAAAACGCACGTGCAAATTCTGAAACTGAGGTCTCTTTATTCTAAAACCACAAAGCACCTAGTGCTTCTACAAATACAATGGCATAATTGTCATTGTATTTGTACCAAGAATTATATACAACAGTCAGTTGCGATCAACTGACTGTTGTATATAATCCAATATCAAGTACATTCTTATATAGACACAACATCGCAACGGCGCATTCACCGTGCTTTAGCGAGCACGTAAAGCCGTCAGTCTCAGCTGTCATGAACATGACAGACGATACGGGTAGTCAGCACTCTCAAATATTCTGAAATCGGTCTAAATTAGAGCATGAATCAAAATGGATTGCACCAGTCAGTCAATCAATCTATAGATGTTCATTCTCTGTAAATTCTGGCAATATTTCAAAGAAAATTTTGTTTGGCAATTAATGTCTTAGATGCAACTAAGATAATGGTTAAATAATACGATGGAAAATTCTAATGCAATAGTATTTTCTAGATAGCATAAACAACGTTGTTACGAACATGGTTTTGCTTTCCGTTTAAAGACTATAATGTCAATTTAAAAGTTAAAGGAAGATTTAAAATCCTAACTGATGAAATATTGTATTTTCTGTAACTATTTACAATATTGAATATTTCATTTATGTTAGAAAACAGAAATTTAATACAAGATACAAGCTTTGCTGTCGATTGAAATATAAATGGAACCAATTGAAAAGAAAATGAACCGTCAGAGTTTCAAGTCTAGAGTAGCTAAACGACCGCTTGATTGCAGTTTATTGCCTAGGCGAAGATTCAACAAATGTTTTCAGGCAGAGCTCTCTATAAAGTTTATGCATTACAGTTGTTCGCCGACCTCATTTGAATCGAGCTTATAGCACCGACCCCACCGGTGGCAAGGAGCGTGTTGGAAGTTGATCAAATCGGAGCTAGGTAAATAGAATTAAGTAATAGGTATATTTGTCTATGTGTTCCAAAAAAGTAATTAATTCTCAGACTAATAATAAATATTACAGATACTTATGGCCCATTTTGTGGTTCACACAATGTGCATTTTTGTCTATTTGTTCCAAAAAAGTTATTAATTCTTTGACTAATAATAAATAACACAGATACTTATAGCCCATATTGTGGTTCCCACAATGTGCATTTTTTGTACTGATTGATATTATGCTTGTGGGCGCAGCGGAAAAGGCTAGGAATTTAGGTACTTACGGAAAAGCAGGAACGGAGTTTGTTTAGAGTGTTTTCTTCGATAGCTTGAAGCGGAACAGTGCTGTATTCCTAGGTCTTAGAAGCTGGTTAGCCAATAACAAAGTGAATTTTCACACACACAACAATTTTGAGTACTTGAGTTTTTGAGAACTTTTTTGGCGGAGCGGCGGGCGCGGACACGCGCTTCAGGGTGCGAATTTGGAACGACACTAATTGGAGCGGGGAAGGCGGAAGCGGCAGGGGTATGCGCGGGAGTAAGGTAATACAGGATTTTGATTAGCCCTCGCGTGTTAGAAAAGAATGAATTTGAGTGAATTGTTGAGTGAGGTGATTATGAATGTTACTAGATTAATAATATTTATTTTTATTTTGTGCGTGCTTGAGTGAATGGCTTTCTTTTTATAAATATATTAAATTTAATATCATATTTATCTAATTTGATTGTGGCACAGACAATGCTAAAACCATAGGTAAACCCACTATGTAAATTTCATATTTCGAGATTTAGTAGATTAGGCTCTACAATTATATAATTATCTCAGTATAGACAAGCATGTATTTTTATGTACATAAAATTCGCAATCCCATTTCTAAGTAAATGCTACATTTATAAGCTTATTCGAGAAATGCACAAGCCTTACCTTAACAGAATAAATATTGTAGATACCCAAAAATTTACATACGATATGCAAATACATATTGTTATTTATTATTGTTTTAAAGTTTATTTAAACAAAAGTATTCAATGAATAAAAATGATATAATTATATTTGCAAAACTTATTCAAAACAAACATGAGAGATTTAAACAAGAAATTTAATGTTTATTATATCTTCAACCTGACTAATACTATGAAAACAATATTTTAAGTTTTATGATTCGAAAGTTGAATAAGAATAAGTATACATTTATTTCGTAAAACATGAGTAATACAGTACAAGTTTTAGCTTGCATATAAGTTGTTACAAAGAATTCTTAAAAATGATCTACATGTAATGCCAGTTACGGCATACGAAATTTTATTGGTACATTAATATTACCGAACGCTATTCAAGCAGAATTTAAAACAAAAATACAGACGACAGACATATTGAATTAAGAATAAAGTTTTATATTATTAATAAAATACTTACAGTAAGTCAAGAAATTTGATTGCATCAGAAACTACATTGCATATAACTTAACAAAACACACATGTATACATAACAAACACGCATCAGAAACATTTTAGCATAAAAAATATATATTAATATCTCAAGTGATTTGTACTCAAGAAATTTATGTCCATGGATTATGTTTATATTCAAACTATCAGTTAATAACATTTCAGCATTATAAAATATATAAATGTCTCAAGTGATTCAAAATTTAAAAAAATCATACAAAGATGTCTCAAGTAATTTAAATTAGAATATGTTCGCAATAAATACAGGTAATCACAGTATAAGTACTAATGTTTGAAGAATGTCATAATGGCAGGCGTCAGGGATATTATAGATTACTAGCTGACCCAGCAAACGTTGTTTTGTAAATTTTTTTTTTTTTTGAAGAATAGATGTTGGCCGATTCTCATAGATACCGGATAAGCACAAAAAATTTCATCAAAATCGGTCAAGCCGTTTCGGAGGAGTATGGGAACGAAAACTGTGACACGAGAATTTTATATATTAGATATTATGAAAGATACAGGATACAATTTTTATCTGAACAATAATTTATATTTATATATTCGGTTATCCTAGAAACGCGCTGTCTCTTATCTTACGAAAACTTTTTCTTTTTATAGCATATGAATTTGATAAACAGAGCGATAAATATAAAAATAAGTAAGTAAATAGTAGTAGGGGATTATGTAGGTGTTTGAGCCGTTAGGAGTCGAAACGATGGGACCATGGGGTCCAACTGCAAAAACTATTTTTAGAGATCTCTCAAAGAGTTTGGTTGACGCCTCGCGTGACCAGACGGTTGGCCTTTATACATGAACTTCGGCGTAAAAGGTCAGTATTGCCATACAACATGGCAATGCTGCCAGCATTCTGGCCACGCTTCCAATTGACGGCGACGTGGAGGATTTTCATGACGCCCTTTAAATTTTTATTTTCTTTTTTTAATTTATTGCTTTTATTCGTAAGTTATTTAAGTATGGAAATTATTGTTTCATTTTGTATGTTAGTCACCAATGAAAATTTATCTAACTATTAGTTAGATTAACTTTCATTGCAAATAATTGTGAATAAATAAAGAGTAAGTAAATTAATGTTTAAATCTTATATTAACTTCATTATTTTTAATCGTATATACACCAAATAGAATTGTTTGCAATAATTAGTATGTAGTTACAACAATATGTAGTAGACCTTCGCTGGTCGCAGTATGAATGGACCGACTAGGAAAGTATTGCAAACTAATACGTATGCTCGAATTTGTAACATTGTCATCGTAATCATCATCGTCCTAAAGTTATTTTTTTGTTGCATCCAAGACTTTACGCGTTAGGGCCCAGGGTCCACCTATTATTCTATCCAGATTTGGCACAATATAAGCCTTTTGTGGCATTGTTATTTGTAGTTATTAGTCATTGCATCCTTATCTGCACAAAAAATCTCCTATTAGTTTGGTCAAGAGGTCTTACGCGACCTACTCTAACCTACTCAGAATTCTATAATAGTAAATTTAAAGCATAAATGCTTTAAATCCGTATCGAATGCCTATACGATTAGCCCACGTCGGCATTATCGTAACAACCTTAAAATTTCAAAATATAAACTTTGAACAATGTCTCTAACAGTAAAAGCCGAGTAACCTAAATAATAAAACGATTAAGGCCAACAAATTCAGGAGAAAAGCTTCATAAATTACAAATGTCATCTACACATTAATAATTAATTTTGTCATCCATTAATTTACATAAAATTGCGCCTTTTAGCCACCATTACGCTGCAAACCGTAGGCTTTCAAAGTCTTGCATTGTTACACTTTTGATAAAACAGTTCATTGTTTTGTGATCCCGGTGTGATGAGATAATAATTACAGTCTAAGATCCCAATCGCAGGATTTCTACTTTCAACTGTTTTCTAATTAAAATTCCTTTTTTAGTAAATAAACTAATACGAATCTGCAGGATCGCCGGTGATAATTTACAACCAACAAACCTTTTCTCACTATGAGAACAGTAATGCCATAGTCTATTACGCTGGCCAAGTGCGAACTGGCAGACATTATGGAGAACTTGAAGACATGCCATTAATTCACTATTTTTAATAGTGATTTCGAGAAGCGTACGTGCCGTGGTTTCGAATCCGTTTAACCGTGTATATTATAAACATCAGTAAATAACATTATTCTTTTAATGTCGAATTATGTAATTGGAGATTTAATTCAGTATAATAGGGGCTGCTAACTGCGTACGCAAAACTCTTGATATAAATGTGAGCATAACATATATTCATAAACCCACACATCGAAAGGCCATGCCTCATTTACCTCTCATAGGACATACGTTATTTAAATTAATACGACGGTACGGCCTATCTGCCCACGGTACGCCCTGTATCGCCATTGCGGCAGAAAAGCCTAAACGAGATCGGACCTTACATTCTGGCTTTTGGCCAAAACTGTTCGCTGGAGTACTTAATTTATGTAACGAAACGTACTAAAATTATATATTAATTTGAATTTTCGATGCATTAATGTGATTTACTACTAATATATTCTTATTAAGTGTGGTGATTTATGTAAGTTTAATAGCTGTTTCGGTTGTGTTGTGTGAAAAGTGGTTGGTGTATCATTGTGGAGAAAGTAATGCATGTGGTAATGCATCCATCTAAAAAAAAAAATGTTATGGAAATAATAAATGTTTACCTAAAGCGATATGAATTATGGTTTCAATTACAGGTTTCTTGTAATTTAATATAGAAATGTATTGATTGGGTACGTATGTATTTCTACACTAGCGGAATAATCGAATTCAATATTCACCTACGTATAACAAGGCACAGGGACAGTTATGTTGTAATAGAATTAAATTTGCCCCTTTTTATGTTTATAGTTTGGAAGGCTTAACTGCAAAAGGAAAACCTAATACCTGTTCCGTAAAATCTGCTAAGACTAGTAAGCGGACCCGGGGTTGCTAATGGGATAACCCTAGGAGGATGAAACTATGAATGTTTGGTCGGCCTTCGTTCTGGGACGCAATGCATGCAATATAACTTGCACGGTTCTAAGTTTATTTTAGGTATTTTCATATTGTTATGTCACAGTTAGGGCCATTTACAAGTTAAAGATAAGAGTCTCATTCAAAGAAAAATTTTAAACTATTGGTATTCTTACTGTAGCGTCACAATATATTTATACCAGCGTTATGTGTGTAAGACTAAATATAAATTCATATAAAATCAATAGTGACATACACAATATCAATACTAGAAATATACATAAATTATGTGTGCCGTATTTTCGTTTTCACAAAACGCATAGCTCTTTTATTGGGCTCAGTATACGCATATACAATAAAATACCTACTTATATTTTAGACTTGCCGTTTAGTTTGTTTCAGGCAGAAGTTAAAAATAATTTTATAAATAAGGCATATTATAGTTTGAAGGATTATTTTGATGACAGGTGCGCTTGGAAGTAGTTGTTCTCTTTTGACTAGGTCAATAATTAAGTAGTTTTATTTAATAGTGTAGTTAATTACCATATTCTCATTTCATTTTCTGCATTCATGTTCCACACTTTCATTATAACTTTGCGGATTTGTAAAATGTGGGTAACTCGGTCATGGGCTAACAAATAGGTTGTCAATTGCTTTGGTTTCATATACCGTTACTTTCTGCTACATTTACTTCCACCATACTCGTAGTTCTGACCATGTTCGCGAGTTGCCTACATTAAGTGGATGCTCCTGTTTCACCATATTTACTTTGGGAGGCTTACCAAATGAACATCATTTACTGCTTGAGTATGATATCAATAGTTACTAAAAAATTTACTAGTAGATATCTACAATGTGAAACAGTTGCAGCTCCTCCTTATAAATAATATTATATATAAATCAAATATAATGTACAACCATTATATTTGATTGAAAAGAGTGGCCATGAGTTTTATTGCCCGTTCTTTCTCGTGGTTCTACCTATTGTATTGCGAACGTGGCAGTAAATGTAGAATCATTAAGTAATTAACTTAAATTTAGACCTTTATAAGCGTCACTTTGTGGCCTAGATGAATAAATGATTTTGACTTCGAGTTTAAGCATAGGCAGTAACAGTTTTGCAGAAATGGTTTTGCAGTAACGGTTTTGCAGCGGAGCTACATTCATTTTTAATGAGTTTTCGTACGAATGTTTTGTATTTGATAATTTAGTTTCAGGTTCTCGACTCATTTAGTGTCTCTAAATTTTTTGTTTAACACAGAAAGTGTAACTAAATATATACAAATACTATTAAACTAGCTTCTTTCTGAAATGAGCGGGAGTTTCATTAAGGAGGCAATTCAGCAAGTTCAGTATAATTTTTAATTCCAGGAATCACTCCTGTTTGAAGACAGACAGTTAGTAAAAATTTGTAAGTCTAAACACGTAAAGCCTAACGGGAAAGTTACATTTTCGTTTACTAGTTTGTTATCATAAAATTTCCTTTGAGTAAGACGTTTGGCCGGCCTATTGGTCTAGTGGTTAGTGGCTCTGACTGCTAAGCTGGAAGTTATGAGTTCCACGTTAATCTTCGTATGATGAGTACAATTATTTTACTGTGTCTAGGTACGTTTGATTGATATGTGTTTGTTAATATTTGAGAATTTATAAATATGTTTGTCTGTTGGCATAGTACAGGTTCGTTCTATTTTGGTATAAGATAACCCCGTGTTTCAATAGTTTATTTTAAAAATAAGCAAAAATCGACGACGATCCTGTTCGTTTTTAAAGATTTCAGACATTTCATTTATCACACAAACGTGATTTTAAGGCAGTTCTCGCTATTTACATATTTTTTAGATATTTACAATATTTTATAAATACAAAAACTCCAGGCTCTATTTGGATCGACGCGGTAGTTAGGTTTGAATATTGAACCAGCGGCACTAAACACAATAGCATCTAGAAAATGAGGCACATTTTCATAAAATGAATCGTCCACTATTACGCTATTACAATCTACCGCCAATATCCAGAGGTATTCATAATTTACTTTCATCGCCGCTTCAGCCATTTGCCGCTCTACTCGATTTTTAAATATCATGAACAAAAATGGTCCCGTTTTCAAATTAACTGAGGAAAAATTAAAACAGGCCGAGAGCTGAAGTTATAACATTAAGGCAAAGGCTCTCATAAAACTGCCTTGAGCTCGATTCTCAGGAAACGAGATAAGGGTATTGTTTATCGTAAAATTAACCTGTCACGACTGGATGTTTCTGTATGAAAAATGTCGCTGCACCACTTTTTAGTTTCGTATTAGTTAGCTCATTTTATATAGTGACTTTTCATCTTGATTTTTCGTTCAATTTAGTTCGTTTAGCTGTTTAATTGGTTTGGTGGTTCCTTTGATAACATATTGTTACCGTTTTAGGGGCACGTTCTACAGAAATTTAATGAAATACCTAATTTTATAATATAATGGATGGTGGTGGATGGTATCGTTTTTCTGATGTTACGTCGTTACTTGTCTTCGTGCCTCTGACAACGCTTAAATCTTCTATTGTCAAGAAAATTGAATTGTAGGCGCTTTGTTATTTCCTACATTTGAAAAAAAAAATTATATGTTCCTGATAAATTGTGCTTAAAAATATCTTACAATATTAATTTCCTGCGCTTGCCCGCTTTGGTGGTTATTGTATTTTTGATAACTGTGACAATAAATGTCATAATAATTTAATATTTTTTTTTAATAAATTGATAAAAATAGCAAAGACTCTTCAGGGTGATCTATAAGTCTATTCCAGTAAATTTTTGTGTTACTCACAGTGTTTGTTTCCCCTTACCCTTCATTTTACCCCAACGTTTGAGCTTGGTTTACGTCGACGTTACTCACGATTAATTCCACGAAAATAAAAAGAACCACTTTGTTTAATAATCATGGCGAGAAGCGTCACATGAATATTTTATGAGATTTATATTGTGTTGGTATATTGTAGCTTAAATAACTCCCTATATATTATCTATCGCTTTTCTTAGGAGCTCATAATGCTCACAATACGTTTTTTCTAGAAAACGGAAAGAAGGACGGTGTAAAGTCTATTATCAGAGTTAGCTATATGTACGTAGTTCCTGAAGTGAACGATTTTGAAATGCAAAGGAACAGGCGTCTAAGCGCTCCACTGGCAAGCACAAAGTTCTTATATTATCTCAACTACCATCATTATTTAGTTAGTTTTTAAGTTATTATCTCTCTCTCTCTCTGTTGCATGCATGTTCATAAACGGAATAAATGAGTTTTCTTTCTTTCTTTCTTTCATTATACGCGCTCACTTCTTTGCACGAATTAACTATTTTAATCGCAAAAGAGTCTTTAAGTTAATAAGGAATTAGTAGGTAAACCGATATTAATGTTATTTCTAGTAAATTACCATTATTTTCATATCTTTCAGAGCGTGAGACTTCCATATAACAATTACTTTCACTTTATCAGTCTAATATTACCTTGGATCCATCAGGTAATACCAGCTGATGGATCCAGGATTTATTTTTTGTCCCTGTCGAGGATGCACTTCGTTAAAGCCAACGCTGTTAACACATTTTTCACGGAAGGATTCAGATACTTTTAGGGAGAGATTGAGCTCTTTAACGCTCCTCTCCACTGAATCCGCTCCGCCTCAATTATTTGTGTGTTCTTGCATTTTGTTCGGTAAGCTCTTTTGCTTACACACCATCAGTAGTTTTTATATGATATCCTTCTAGATTTTATTTGTCAAATAAATTACTATACTTTAATAGGTAGTAGAGCCTCGCTGATTTCAGCACTAATGGGCCGGCTCGACCGGGGAAGTACTACCCTCTCACAGAAAATCGACGTAAAGTAACAGTACCCAAACTGTTGCGTTTCGTTTGGTGACTGGGAGTGCCGGAGGCCCATCCCCTATTCCTTCGCCTTCATCCCATTCCTCCTCCTGTCCCCTTTCCCAACCCCAAGGGGCGGCAACGCACTTGTGACTCCTATGGTGCTGCTTGTGTCCATGGGCGGCGATAATTGCTTACCATCAGGCGATCCATCTACTCGTTTGCCGCCTAATTTTATAAAAAATAAAACGATAGCTTTGTTAACCTGTTTGACGTCAACAGCAGTAAAAAAATAAAGAAGATATTTTCACTCTATTTTTACAAGCCCTTTTAAATGTACCCACATCTGCGTACTTTGTTCGACGACTACAAATATTCTAGACCGTTTAAATTGTTATGACCTAGACTATGATATTGTCTTTGTGTGAATGCCTTATTTGTTCTAGTTTACGAATATACCCGCATTTTTATCTGGGCTAGATAATATTTAGATTGGACCAGATCTTTTGAGAGAAATGTAAATTTCAATTGAGTATAAAAAGGAGATTTTTTCATAATACTCCAGAATCTTGGATATAATTATGTAGATAGCAGTAAATAGACGCAATTAACGGCTACTGGATATTTTTCCTACTCCTACATGAAAACTGATACGAGTTTCTAAGGCGAGGATATTGGATTGAAACGATGGTGCTGATGGATTTTATTCCCATTTTTATATTTCTGTGGCGGTTATCAGGCTATGCACGTATCGAAAAACTAAAATTATATATTTTCATGCTCAAATATATGTACATAATTATATTTATCGTAAAGTTTCTTCCTAGGTTACAAGACCCGTGGCCCCGCAATGACGCTCGTGACCACGGCTGCTGTTAGATACTAGGTGGATGATCCCGTAACATTTACACCATCGTATACATACATATGTGTGCAAATATTGACCTAGAATCAAAGAGCAACTATGTAAAACATAGTTCCTCTTTAACTCTAGCACGATTTTTCGCAAAGCCATAGGACAATTGAGGCGTATATAGGTAAAATGTATCAATCAGAAGGAAACACTGGCTTCTAAGATACAGGTACATACCTAGTTTAGAAGTCAGGGTCTGTAGCTTGTAAATGAAAGAAGTGTAATTCTTATGGAGTAAATATTTTTTTTTATTATTAAAAAAAAATGAGCCGTATGAATTCAACTATAACGAGAGCAGAAATTATGTAAAGCACTAGACACCATTTTCATGAAATACAGACATATCTTTAATGCATTTAATCCAGAAGCAATATGCATTTGTATTAGAATATTCTTACTGCGAGCATCTGGCACGGCGCCATAAGCAATGAGCTCGGACCCACCGATGCTAAACCTGTGTGTTGCATACATACATACATAGACTCACGCCTGTTTCCCCGAAGGGGTAGGCAGAGGCATATTAAACGCCCACTTTTCGCCAGTGTTTTGATCCCACGTAATAGGTGGCGAGCCTATTGCCGCTTATTGGGACACTTTGTTTGCCAGAGCCTCGTCCGTTGATCGGCAGGTGCACCACTTGCAGGTGAGGTTGGCTTGGGACCCTAAGTTCTTGGTGGGAACCCTATGCACCTGTGTGTTGACTTGAGCATAACTTAGAAATATATGCTTGCACTGTTACGATAATGTTTTGTGTCAGACAGACACACATTAAGATCAAAAGACATGGCACTATGCATACTGAATTCAAGTACCAACTGAATGAAAGTCCGCTTTTAAATTTTAAAATCACTGGGCATGTTTTGACGCAATTGATTTGGGCAGGGGACACGTGACGATACAAAATATACATATTTGTTTTCCGCGTTGTTTGTGGCAGGCGATACAGCGACGACACAGGGAGTGCTTTTCTGCATGGGCCAAGTGACGCCAGGCAGTGAATTGTTTTTAGGTTGCTCAAATAATAATTTGATATTTTCTAAGTATCCCTTGACGTACTGTAAACGCTAAGTCTTATAGAAATTCCTGTATTGATTTTATATGCATACAAGATTGCCCATCTTACAAACAACTCTGTGTAATAATGCAACATGCTCCTCTCTAGCTTCTTGCAGTCCTCAGAATCCTTTAAATATACACTCAGGCCGATTTATTAAACTCTTCTCTATTATTAGCCCTTTATATGTAGGATATATATATGTGGTTAAGAACATTCTAGATAAAATTCTAAGAATAAAAGCTTAAAATAGGTATAATTCTATAAAAGCTCTGGCACTCCTAATAATTGTTTGATTTGAATAATTAACTAATTGGCCCAAATCACTAATCTGAAATGACGGTACGGTGGAAATAGTAAATGTGATTACGAATTAGGCTATTCCTCTAGCCTTCTAAACTAGATATATTTTCTGAGAGTACGACAATCAAAATATCAACATTATGTTAACATAAATAAAGTTGCCCTAAAAAGAATAATAACAATCGTAAACATGATAAATCAAAATGAGTCGTACTGAAAAGTATTTCACATTACTTTTCCATCGCAAAACAAAAAGGATACCGCGTCTGAATAGCTAAAATATCACAGAGTCAAAATATATTTTCAAAATATGCCCCAATATTTTGCTTATCTATTAACGATATTGCTTTACAATGCAATGAGGTGGCGTAGCAACATACAGTTTGTATAGTAAAAGTATTACCGATGGGAGCATCGAAAATAATATCTTGTAATATTTTTCTAGGTTGACGGTCTTGTAAAATATCAGTGATTGCTATCAGTGCCTAGAAAAATGTTTATCATACTATTTCAAGAAGCTCTGGGGTATTATATTCAAGAAAATAGCACAAACTAATGATAATATTTTCTCAAAGTCGCATACTATTTTTAAACTTTACGTTTTATTTTTGCTATTTCGTATTTCTTCAAAGTTACAAAATTGTCTGATCGTTATGGATTCAAGGCGCGATAAAAAATAATTAAATACATAAGTGTAGTATATATAAATGGCGAGTACCTCTCACACCTAAGATTTGCAGTCGATATCGTCATCGTGGCTGAAACCGTGCAGGACTTGCAGTATATGCTGAGCAGCCTAGCTGATTCTTCTGCTCGCATTGGTCTTCGGATGAACTTGGAAACAAACAAGATAATGTTCAATGAACATGTGTCTCCGGAACCGATTACCCTAAATGGGGTCCCCCTCGAAGTTGTTTAGGACTACATCTACCTTGGGCAAACCTTGCAGTTGGGTAGAAACAACTTCGAGAAAGAGGTTGGTAGAAGGATACGGCTGGTTTGGGCAGCATATACCCCCCTTCATTTTCCCCCGGATCGCTGAGGTGTTCAGTCATGTTTTAAAGCAATTTCTTTCGCCAATTTTAAAATAATACAAATAAATTAATTAATTAAAATAAAATTAAAATAAACAAATAAAATACAAACAGTACATAAAAAAACAGTACATAAAATACAGCGTTAGCCATTAAAACGCCAAACAACATTACAAGCAATAACAAGCGAGAGAAGTACCAGGAGCCCATAATTAGCAGCTGAGCGAATGCGCGCACGCACACACTACGCATCATCCGACGTGACATTACCACAAACGCATCAGCACACACATACGCGCAACCACCTATTCAAGTGAGTTACGATTACCCCTACTTAACGTAAAGTGAGCGAGACAGAGACAGCCGATGCGTGTCACACACACCTATGCGCTCCATTCAGTATTAGGTACCACTGTTAGCTACGTTGTGACGCGTGCCTCGCGTTTAATAATACCCTAGTACCTATTGGATGTTTGACTATTTTTCTGTCCCTTGAGTGAACGTGTTTACAGTAGGTATATAATTTTGAGCTCTACTAAAAGCGCAATGCCTCTTAAACATACCCCGCCGAAGACAATTGTGTCTGACACGAACTCTAATGCACCAACAGATACAGATAATGAAGGCAGCAGGAATATTACTATTAGAACCCGCCTGCGTAAGCAAAAACAAAAAACAAAACAAAAAACAAAAAATATTTTATTTGCTTCTCCAAAACTTAAAATACATTTTCTTACTTAAATTTACAGAAGGCGGTATGTGGAGAACAAATTAGGCAACTGCGTCAGCTATTGTTGCAGTTATAAAACTACAACAAGCGACAGCATGACGATGAATGAGCTTTTTTCATGCGTGAAATGAAGGAGAATTTTGAAACATTAAAGACGGGACAAGAACAGAAATATAATTTGCTACTGAGCTCTATGGAAGAAAAAAAAAGCGCAAAATAGTGAATTAAAAACGTCTTTAGATTTTTATTAGTAAGCAGTATGATGAATTTGAAAAGAAATTGGCAACTATGAACACTGAAAGGAAAGCTTTTTTAGCACAGATTCAACAGCTACAACTGAAATTGGAAATACTGGAAAGGTCTCAAAAATGGACTAGTATCGAAATCAAAAATATTCTCCCCAAAAAAGGAGAATCGAAGTCAGAACTTTAGAATTTTGTGGTCTGTATATCACAAGCGTTGGATGTTAGAGTATCAGATTCCCCCCCCCGTGGGATCTCCACCTTGTCGTGGTGCGGCTCACGGCTCAGTAACCGTGGATTGGTCACCCGCGGTGAAGCTAAAAGGGATCCAGGAGGGGACGCTCCGCGTGGGCTTGGAGGGGCCTGCGCAGGATGCGTCCTACGGTGCGGGTGCGGGGGACAGTTCTGTCTGTCCCTCGCAGTCGGGTGCGGTCGCGGGAGGAGAGGCGTGTCGGTGTTGCGTTGCCGCGCGCCCTATCTCCCTCGACCAAATGGGGGCGCACCATTCGATGCGTCGCGGCGGGGCCGCAGAGGAAGAGGAGATGCGGTGTTGCGTTGCCGTCCTCCCTATCCTCTGCGGCCGCTGGGCGTTTTGGCGGCGGAGTCCAACACCTTAATCCGTCGCCAAGGGGGTTTTGTTCGGGGCCCGCCTGACCATCTGGCGGGCCAATACCCGTCGGAGGGTGGCGACGAGTGCTTTGGTGATGCCCCACCCTCCGACACACGGGTACATGGCGGAAGTCGAGGTGGTTTTTAGTGGAAACACCACATACTCCGGCTCTTATTTCCCCCAAGAGTCGGAGATCCGAAGGGATTTTCCACCTCGTAAAACAGAAAAAAAAAAAAAAAAAGAGTATCAGATTCAGAAGTCCACAATATCTACCGGATTAATACTAGAAAAGAGGAAAATAAACCTATAATTGTGGAGTTCACTACGTGTTCTGAAAGAAAATATATTATCTCGCACAAAACAATATAAGTAATAGAGATAATAAAAACTGCAAATTAAACACAAGTCATCTGCATTTACCCGGCCCCTCGAAACCCCTCTATATAGAGGGGAACCTTCCAGTGAAGACTAGAAAGCTGTTCTTTTAAGCCCGAGAGTACGCGAAGTCGAACGGATACTCTTACTGTTGGGTATCAAACGGGAAAGTTTTTATGCGGAAAAAGGAAGGTACACCTCAATTGCGTATCGATAATGAAGAAACTGTTGAGAAATCAAAATCCCAGAGGTCAGAATGACTATTTTTTGCATCATTATATTCAACAATACATAGTTTATTTTATTGCATGCTTATATTTAAATTATCATTCTATTATGTAGTTGTAAAAGATAATGTAGTTGATTATTTGTCAAAGATTGCTTACATTCACACCCTAACACATACATTTCATAAATATAACACATACAATACAACTCACTACAGAAATCATGCAAATATAACCACTCTAGGACACAAGAAGCATAAAATAGTTGAAAATTACGTGCAACAATGTGTGGTTCTAATAAAATCTACTAGGTTTGTTATGGCAATGCTCAGTTTAATATTTTTTAAGTCTTGCTATTAAAAAATTACAGTTATCTATCGGTATAGTTTAGGTTCATGTACCATATTAAAATCTATTTCATAATCACTACCTAATAAAATCGTATTAGCTCTCACATACACGTATAATAAGGTGTATGTTTATACTGGTATACTTAGCCATCTTCACACAAAAATATAATTTGATCGTATTCTATCTCTTCTACAATATATGTAAGTGTTATACTTACATATATTGTAGAAGAGATAGAATCGACTGGTCAAGTTGAGTGTAACATGCTTAGTAGTGTCGGAGCACGCTCACGATTATTAAACTATGACGTGAACAATGAATCATTTACAGCAATTACCCTTAATATAAGAAGCATAAATTGTAATTTTGATCAATGTTTAGCATATATGTCTGCTTTGAATATTCCCCTAGATTTAATTGTACTGACAGAATGTTGGACTAGTGGGAATAATCCGCCACAGAATATTGACGGCTTTAACAAATTTCGGGCAAAAGTAAGTAATAATCAAAATGACGGCGTTGTGGTGTTTGTACGAAATGTGTTTGAGGTTCATGTCTACGAGCCAGAATTTTTAGAAGAGAATTGTCTAGTTGCTACTATTCTTCCTAACTATACATTCATTTGTTCTTATCGTTCTCCAAGCTATAGGAATACGAGTAATTATTTAGAATCTCTTGATAAAGTGCTTGGTAATATCCATACTAAATATGTCATTTTGACAGGAGACATAAACATTGATATCCTGCCAGACCCCTTATCAAGCTCAGCAGAGAGTTACCTTAACTTAATGGCTGTTTATGGACTTGTACCGGGACTAAATAGGCCCACAGGTGTCAACACCTATATAGACCATTTCATGGTGAAATGTAACCTAAATTGGAAAACTGTAGTATTTGACCAACAGTTAACTGATCATTCTCCTATATTATTGTATATCAATAAATCTCAAATTGATAACAAGAAGTCAGATTTTAATAAAGTTAAAATTGATTACAATAATATAAAAGAGGTACTTAGCAAACTAGTTTGGAATAAGTTATATGAAACAAACGACACAAATGTAGCGTCTGGTATATTTACGACTGAATTGTTGAATATAATCATTAATAACACTGGTATCTTACGGATTTCGAATCGATTCAAACTACTTAAGTAAGCCATGGATAACTAGAGGAATCGTAGAATGTATTAGAAAACGAGACGTTCTACACTATCAAGCTAAAAAAGCACCCAAAGACATTCAACAGAAAGAAAAATATATTAAATAGTGAAGTCTTTGTAACCACATTATAAAAAAACTTAAAAATTGCTATTATCAGGAAAAATTACGGATAAATAACGGTAATGTTAAAGAAACATGGAAAATTGTAAAATAAGTATGTGCTCTAAATAGTAAAAATGAAGATTCAAAGGAACTACTCGCTATTGATGTAAATTCTAAAACTGCACTTTATAAAGTTAATAAATATTTCACATCAATAGGATGTAGCTTAGCTAATCAACAGCTAAATGATATGTCGTTAAGTGAACAAGACCTAGCACGCCAAGCGCAAAAAGATAACACACCCTTGAAATCAATGGCGCTTACATTAACAGATGAGTATGAAGTGCGTGGTATTATTTTGGGTCTGCGATCGCACAGTGCACCAGGGTGGGACAAAATTACTGCAACAATCTTGAAACAAAGCCTTAGTTCTGTTGTTCTGCCTATCACGTACTTGTGCAATCTGAGGCTAGCAACTGGTATTTTCCCTGCCGCCTACAAGAAGGCCGTTATCGGACCAATATATAAGAAAGGTGTCAAAAGTGAACTATCTAATTACAGACCCATATCTCTTCTGTCAACGCTATCAAAAATATTAGAAAAAGTTGTTAATAGAAGACTAATTAACTATCTAGAACACAGTAGAATTCTTAGTGAATCTCAATTTGGTTTTCGGGCTAAAAAGTCAACGGAAGATGCAGTGTTGACACTTGTATCAAATATAGTAACAAATTTAGACAAAGGACAAAAGTGTCTGGGTATCTTTTTGGATCTTCAAAAAGCATTTGATACGGTGTCTATTCCGATATTATTAACACGGCTTGAAAGCGTTGGTATAAGAGGCACACCTCTTCTGCGAACGCAGTCTGTGAACCAGTCCAGAGCCACAGCTCTGGACTAGTTCACAGACTACCTTTCAGGTAGATCACAGGCAGTGCGAGTTGCTGGTATTGAAAGTGATGATGCTAATTGCAGACACGGTGTTCCGCAGGGAAGTACGCTTGGTCCGACTCTATTTATCACTTATGTCAATAATCTGCTAGATGTAACTGCTATGACCAGCATGAAAGCTGTAATGTTTGCTGATGATACCGTTTTACTGTGTAACGAAGGCACGTGGGATGCGTTATTCCATCTTGCAGAACAAGGCCTAGCGAAGGTTACTGCCTGGTTGGAAGACAGTCTTCTTTCAATAAAAAAGCTAAAAACAAAATACATCTGTTTTAGTAAATCTACCAAAGGTCAAACACCAGCGACACTTACCTTAAAAATTCATACGTACCCGTGTAATCGTAATATAAATAGTACAGATTGTACCTGTGCAAGTTTATGGAGAGTCTGTTCTTTAAAGTATCTTGGTGTTGTACTGGATGAACAACTTAGCTAAAAACAACATATAACCATTGTCAGCTAGAATTAGGAAGATGATATATTTGTTTAAAAATCTACGTAATGTTGGTGACATGCAACTTCTAATTTCAACTTACAAAGCTCTGTGTGAATGCATAATAAGATACTGTATCTGTGCATGGGATATCGCAGGAAAGACCCTTATCCTATCTGCAGAGCGGGCCCAGCGCTCGGTGTTAAAAGTTATATTGCGTTTACCCTTCAGACATCCTACTTTAGCAGTTTATCAAATGGCTGGCGTTATTATTATTAATATTCACTTAATTTATCATACTTCTCATGATTCATTTTATATTAGTTAACTACATTTAAAAAAAAGAGGTTTAAAAATATAAAAGGGACCACGGAGACCCACCGGTGTCGGGTACAGGGACCAAGCCACCGGTGGTTAGGGCCTCAGAGACAGGAACCTCCTCACGATGCGTGCCGTGTCGAGAAGAACTGCCTTCTGAATCAAGGACTTGATCCAGCTGCCTAGTGCAAGCCTCTTTAGGTATTGATCTAGGCTTTTGGTGATTAGCCCATTTACCGACACGACTATCGGCACAATGATCGCCGAATCCACATCCCACATGTCAACAATCTCGTGAGCTAGGTCCAAATATTTAATCTCCTTCTCTTTTTCTGCCTTCACGAGATTGCCGTCATGCGGTATGGTGATATCGATTATCATCGCGAGTCGATCTGCTCGGTTTATCACTACAATATCAGGCTTATTGGCTACAATAGTCCTGTCTGTTACGATAGATCGATCCCAGTACAACAATGCACGACCATTCTCGAGAACTGGGTCGGGCAGATATCTGTAGTACGATACCTCTGAACCAACGAGAATTTATTTAAGAGCTAGTTGCTGATGGATTATCCTGGCCACTTGGCTGTGTCTATGCAAATACTGACCGTTAGCAAGACTTTAACAACCGGACACTATATGCCTGAGGGATTCCCCGGGTTGGTGACACGCCCGACATATATAATGTATAACTTCATATCTAACTATGCAGACAGTACTGTGTTGCTGGGGAGTTTGTTGCACTGCTTCTTCTTCCTAGCGAAAACACATAGCAAGCAGTGAAGGGTGGGGCTTTTTGGGGGACTGTCTATTGTAAAATTTAAAGTTCAGAAAGAGCTGTTTACCAGCCAATTTTTCCATAATTGCAAAGACAAAACCTTCGGTTTCTCCAAAGAGATCACCGAATCGCAGCCAGGAGATAGAAGCTTTAAAATTCACATCGGGCCCATGTAAGGCCCGGTAGAATCGTCCATGCAGCTCCTTGCCCTTCCATACTTCCCGTCGGTCCTCAGTACTAAGTACTGCAGGTTTGTGCCAGTTCTCTTTAGCCAGAGCGAGCGGGGTAAGTCCGGTATCAATTGTGACTACATCGCGATGCACATCCACACTCATCTGCAGAAAATAATCTCTGAGGTTGCACACCTCGCGGTTGTGGAGGGTCTTAGCACATAAAAAGCCTCGACCCCCACATTTCCGCGGTATGTACAGCCTCATTACCGATGGTCGTGGATGATGCATACGAGATGCAGTCAGCATTGAACGGGCTTTACTATCCAGGGCATCTAGTTCAGTCTGGGTCCACTTGAGTATGCCGAAGGAATACATTAGGACTGGCATGGCCCACCCGTTGCAGGCCCGCACCTTGTTGCCACCTGATAAAAGACTATTAAGTACTTTTCTGAGGCGGCCAAAGAACCGAGCCTGCAACGTCTGATTCATGTCAGTCTCAGAAATATTCAAAGACTGTGACATACCCAGGTATTTGTAGGTCTCAGTTGGGAAGAGGGATCCAAGTTCTATGGAATCTTAGAGTTGGATCCCTGCAGATTCCATAATCCTGCCTCTCTTCACATGCATGACCGCACATTTATCCACACCAAATTCCATCCTGATAGAATTACTAAAGGTTTCGGTTACCTTAAGTAATGCAGTCAGTTGGAATTTGTTGGGGGCAAATAATTTCAGGTCATCCATGAAAAGAATTAAATTATATTTTAATAATCACTCGTAACTAAGTCAATACAAAATAATTAATGTAGGTTTTTCGTTAGAAATAATTTTGAAATGAAACACATAAATATTTTTCAATTACTTTTTATTGAAATTTTTTGTTAAAATATTCCTTGAAGATATTTAGGTCTACTTGGAATAAAAAACCAACAACTTATTTATACTGCTTTCTGTTAGTTAAAGATGTCTGCTGGAAAAAAAAACATTTTAATTAAGAAAATGACCTTTCGACTTCATTTGACATAACAAAGTCGTATTTATTTTAAACTTGTGAAATAATTTGAAAGTTTATATTGTTAAATTTTCACTTAATGTTAGTGTTGCCAATTTTTAAAATATGTTAACACTTTTTAACATTACAACAAAAATATGAAAGTTAAGAATAGATTAAAACATATTTTTAACATAGATGCTTGTAAAAAATTTATCCAATATAATTATGACGACTGCGAAATAATAATTTAATATTTTTGAAAATAATTTCGCCTTAACTTTCAAATTACATTGAAGTAGTAAAGAGTAATAAGTAAAAAAGTAATTACAATACGAAAAAAAAAAACAATACTATATAGCTATACTTTTAAAAAAACATTTAAAACTATAATACATTTTAATTAAATAAAGGTATTGTACGATATAACATAATCGAAAAAGCTTATTAAATGTATGCACCTACGTGACGCATACGTATGACAACCCTATTGTCGTGCGCTACCGCACTGCCACCATTTTTACCCGCCCGATAACGATGTTTACTTATGATATAAAAAAAAAAATATTGTCTTTGGATTTTCGTTTTTTTTTTTTTTGTTTCTGTATCATGTGTAAATGTTATATTCTAAACAATTATAATATATATAGTTAGTAAGTATTGCTCTCTGGTTTTGACGTCCGCGTCTAATAAGGAGCCAGTTGAAAACCAGCGCCGGGCACATACAAATGTCCGGCATTATGCTGAACTGGCCTCCTATTTTTGTACAGACGACGGGCGTGCAAGTTTTTGTTCCTAGTATGTTATTTTCCTCATTGTTTATATAATTATGTCCTTCGTCTGTTATAAAAATAAACGTATTTTTTTTTTTTTTTTTTTAGATGTAACATGACCTCCTCTCCTTAACTGATAGCCCAGCCCTGAAGCCTCTAATAAGGTACTCAGGGGGTTCAGGGCCAGGCAAAACCACAAAGAACTCAGGCTGTCGCCCTGGAATATACCTCGCTCGATCATTATGGGAGCGCCGCAACCCAAGGTCGATCAACACCCTGGATAGCGCAATACGGTCCTCCATTGCCCCATATACGCCCTTAAGAAGGTGCATAGAGTTCTATCTACTTTGTACAACTCTAGCACCCTCAAAAGTCACGCATGAGGCACGCAGTCGTATGCCTTTTTGTAATCTATCCAGCATGTTGATAGATTCTTCAGGATACGGCGCATCTGTTGGCTAATAGCCATGTCTATCAGAAGGAGCTGTTTAGTACCACGAGCCCCACTCATACATCCATTTTGAGAAACAGATAAAATTGAATTATCAAATATATGTTTAGATAATGTCGTTCTCAAAATGGATGTACGAAGTTTATATAAAGTTGGTAAGCACGTAATTGGCCTATAATTCTTGGGGCCCGTGGTACTACCAGACTTATAAAGTAGGTGTTTAACGCCGGATGTTAAAAAAATAGACAGCGACTCTGATAAAAATTTTGTAACGGACGGACTGCACTGGCTATGTCGTCAGTTGTTACATTTATTGGCTCCATAGATGGAATTCGTTCACATGCTCGCTCAACATCCCCAATCCAATCACCCTCTTCATGGTTGACGGGCATCGACCAGATGCTGCGCCAAAATGTAACAGTGGCACCATCATTTGGTCGACACCCATCACTATTACTGGCCGAGGAATCAGGTTGCACCCATCCCCGGTACACACACTATCGATTCACTCTTTTCTTATATCGCCGAATACGGTTTGCCCATGCATAAAGCTTTTGTTTTAGAAAGTCGATGCGCTCTGGAACTCGAGACAAATAATCTTCGGAACTGAACAGAGGCGGCTCGTGAAAGGCTATATTGGGTGTTCACTAAAAAAAAGGTGAAAGTGCTTACCATTTATTTTGTGAGTGCTTTTTTGTTTAATAGTAGGATGTGCTAAATCATCGATACCTGAATCGTCCACGCAGTATTAAGTCCGGCGCCACTAAACAAAATACACGGAAAACAAAACAGCTTCTTACTTCCTTCGCAATCACATAACCAAGGTGTTTTATCATATTGGTCGTTTTTTAAACTGCGATTGTGTATGTTTTTGTTTTAGTTAAACATAGTTGCGTAGGTAATTGTAATTTGTTGCCGAAGTGGTCCCTTGCTTTCTATTTTAACTCTCATTTTTTAACAGTTTTTTTATAAAGTTTACGCTGTTATGTTCCATATTAGTTACACAATTTAACTGTCTTTCTTAAACATATACACACAATCACACATACATACAATTAATTACCTAACTATATTTTAAACAACAATCCTTTTCTAATTAGTAATTACCAACGCACTTACAGATAAATGTTTTGTTTTTGTTTACATTCAATGATTATTATATATATATATATATATATATATATATATATATATATATATATATATATATATATATATATATATATATATATATATATATATATATAATATATATATATATAATATATATATATATCATTAGTAGGGTAATATATTCGCGCATGCGCACCTCGTCAAGCAAGCCAGGAGCGCCGCTCCGTATTTGACTTATTACTCATACAAATCTTTTGTCTCACGCGCCCATCGCATAGAACGCTCTCTCTTTCGCACTCATTACATTTCCGTACTAAGATTTCGTCAACCAAGAGCGCTGTTATGAGCGCTCCACTCAACAAAAATACCTATATTGTATGTTTCAAGAGTGTTGACAAAATTATGATAAACAGCTTAGTAGTCAAATACTTATTTGTGGATATGCATTGTAGAAAAGAGAATAGGTGTATATTAAAATATTGAGTATGTTTATAGAAAAAGTTTATATGAGTTGTAAATATAAGTATATTTTATAATTTTTGGAGTTCACTGCTCCAGCGCTCCTTTGAACGAGCCGCCACTGGAACTGATACCAGTTCTCGCGAAGGCCCGAGTCACAAAGCACATCACTCTCGGTCGTGTATTACCGACTCTAAAAGAAGACAGCTTGCCAATGAGTGCCCTAGTTTCAGCGATACGACTCTCAATCCTGCGTTCCCATGCTGGCACCATAACGGACCGTCGAGTAGCGGTATTATCTACAGGAAATTTAACTCCCGCTACTCGACATGCCGTAACAGCCGCACAATACAGGATTGACTGTGTATCGCTGAGATTTTCACTATTGTCAAAATATATTGACAATAGTGAATCCAAAGCACTCACTAGCGCTATGTTTTTCTTATGCATGGGCAACCGAGGCAAACGAGGCCGAACACTTGGATTCATGGATTGGTATTCCCCAATAGCACATTCCAAAGTGCTCCTTAACTGATCATTGTACTAGGTGCTTACATGAGAAGTCTCGTCATCTACCTCTTCATCGACGACATTAAGCTGTTGCTGTTGAGCAATCTCTGTCCCAGTTTGCGATGAAGAAGTGATGGGGAGACTTCTCCGCACGTCAGAGCGAAGTCTCTCAAGCACGGTATCATCCAACAGACAACTATTTTAACCCACATTACGTAATAATAAAATTAGCTATTGAGAATTCCAAATAAATATATAAAAACCCCTTAACGATTATATTAATCTGAATAGAAACAAATTCACCAACATTTCTTAAATAAACAATTAAAACAGATTCCAGTGCGTAAATCGCGCGGAATATCCTTTTAAATGACACTATCCACACCTTCCTACCTGTAAGGCTGTTAAGGTTTTGTTTGTTTTGAGAAACACAATGATAATGAAATAATCTATAATATCTATTTAAACAGACAGATTGCTTTGAATCCAAAGACTTAAAAGTTTACATTGAGCTAAGCAGGAAATTACCTCTCATTTCCCGCTTAACATTGGAAAACAAGAGAAATTACAGACTAAACGTAAATTCAACAATTAATGTGATTTACAGTGAGACGTCCTTTTTTTTCTTAAATAACACCACTTAGATCTTATTTTGATTGCTCATCTATATTTTCTCTTTGAATGAAACAACTTGAACATTTTATAACTAACACACTAATAGAATTAACCAGGGCATTACCAACCGCGTACAGTAAATTTACCTAAGGTAGTATTCCTGCTGTCCTGGATTGGAAACCACGACTCGGCTTTGGCGTAAAGCCCCCGGCTAGGTTGACTGCATACTTGAAAACAGAGCCTGAGGCAAACTGGATGCGGAAGGCTGAGGACCGTGTACTGTGTCGCCTGTTGGAAGGGACCTGTGTCCAGCAGTGGACTACGATATGCAGATTGAGAGAATTCCTCCTCATGCAAGTCGTTCGTCGAGTAAAGTCCTACTTCCAATCTGTTTCTCGTTACGTTTAGGGGATGGTGAGATAATAAGAAGTAAGGTAAGTGCAAGGTAGAGACGGTTAGAAGAAGAAGGCTAAGCTAAGAAGAAAAAATGTGAAGCTGTCGCACATTGAAATAAAGTGTGTTTCGGTAGCTCTTAATGTCAACGATCAACCACATGGCACTTTTGCTATTCTTGAGGTAATTCACAGAAAACCTAATAGACTTTGATAACATGTACGACTAGTCTTGTTTTTCAAACTGCTTGAAGCGACGAAATAATCTCGCGGTTATAAAATATAGGCTTTTGTTGAATATACTTCATCATCTGCCCCTTGACCCAGCGCTAAGTGCTCATTTATCATATAGCCCTTATTATTGTAAGTATATTATATTTTTCTGTGAAGAATTCAAGTCACTGCTTATGGAACGGGCAGCGGTATGTGCCGGACTTCAACTGGCTAAACCTCAATTGCTTTGTTATGTTTTATGTTTATTGCTTATGGCAGGGAGTGCGAAATCGTTTCACAATCACCACTCCCTTCCCTGAAAAGCCTACACATATCTTTACGACTGATATTTCTAACATGGAAAACAAATCATGAAAAATATGTTTACCTAAATTATAAAATATTTTAATGTTTTACTTGTTATGTTTATTTATTGCTCTTTATTTTGTTATCAGTACACAATTCAAGCCTTGTTTTCAAACAAAATCTTGATATTATTCCGTTACACTTAAAATTTCGTTTCATCCGGCACGTCGCTTATTTAACGCTTGGTGAGTTAATAGGATAAGCAGGTATTGTAGTGACTTGATCACAACATTTTGTAAATGCCACAATGTTCAAGGTTCCCTTTGTTCGTAATATTGCTTTTGAATTAGTGCTTAGGAACGTGACATCGTAAGCAGGTATTATGTATTCGGTTGTTAAAGCATGTCTGGATAATTAGAACTCAGTTTTTGGTTATGATATTCTTTGTTTATTAAAGAATATAAGCTTTATCTGCTGCAAAATAGTACCCGGCTAGTGGCGATATTGCAAAAACGCACGTGCAGATTTTGAGACTGACGTCTCTTTATCCTAAAACCACAAATCACATACCTTGTGCTTCTACAAATACAATGGCATAATTGCCATTGTATTTGCACCAAGAATTATATACAACAGTTAGTTGATCGTATCCAAAAACTGTTTTCTTTTTTCCTTTTCTCACTGATATTTTTACTGTTGCATTGGAGTTGCAAATAAAACAAATTCTTTTCATTTCATTTCAATATTAAACATTCCTACATTCTTATATAGACACAACATCGCAACGGCGCATTCACCGTACTTCAGCAAGCACGTAAAGCCGTCAGTCTCAACTGTCATAAACATGACAGACGATGCGGGTAGTCAGCACTCTCAAATATTTTGAGGTCGGTCTAAATTAGAGCATGCATCAAAATGGATTGCAGCAGTCAGTCAATCAATCTATAGACGTTTATACTCTGCAAATTCTAGCAATATTTCAAAGAAAATTTTGGGTAGAAAATAATGTCTTAGATGCAACTAAGAAAATGGTTAAATAATACGATGGAAAATTCTAATGCAATAGTATTTTCTAGATAGCATAAAAAGCATTTGTTACGAACACGGTTTTGCCTTCCATTTAAAGACTATAATGTCAATTTAAAAGTTAAAAGGAGATTTAAACCCCTAACTAATGAAATGTGTTGTATGTTTCTGTAACTATTTACAATATTGTATATGTTTCATTTATGTTAAATAGAAAACAGAATGTTAACCCAAGATACAAGCTTTGCTATCGATTGCAATATAAATGGAACAAATTGAAAAGAAAACGAAGCGTCAGCATTTCAAGTCCCGAGTAGCTAAACGACCGCTTGATTGCAGTTCATTGCCTAGGCGAAGTTACAACAAATGTTTTCAGGTAGCTCTCTATAAAGTTTACGCATTACAGTTGTTCGCCGGCCTCATTAGAATCGAGTTTAAAACACGGGCCTCGCGGTGGCAAGGAGCGTGTTGGAAGTTGATAAAAAGTGAAATTAAGTAATATATTTGTCTATTTGTTCCAAAAAAGTAATTAATTCTCTGACTAATAATAAATATTACAGATACTTATGGTCCATTTTGTGGTTCACACAATGTGCATTTTTGTCTATTTGTTCCAAAAAAGTAATTAATTCTCTGACTAATAATAAATATTACAGAAACTTATAGCTCATTTTGTGGTTCACACAATGTGCACAATGTGTACTGATTGATATTATGCTAAAACCATACGTAAACCCAATATGTAAACTTCATATTTCGAGATTTAGTAAATTAGGCTCTACAATTATATAATTATCTCAGTATAGACAAGCACGTATTTTTTCTGTCCATACATGGCAATCCCATTTCTAAGTAAATGCTACATTTATAAGCTTATTCGAGAAGTGCATAATTCATAATTCATTTATTCATTTACGAATATGGGTATAGGTACATTTGCAGATCTTATGGCTAAAACATTTATGTTCTCCACAATCCACCATTAGGCATGCAAGATTCAGTGTTATCAATTCATTAATCATTAGTTATTACATTTCACTTGACTTAATTGGAATTTCAGAATAATTAACAATTAATTATTTAAGAAACAGCAATGAGATGTCACAAAATAATAACAATAATGTGACGTCAAATAGTATTAGAGGTATAGGCAAACAAAGAAACAAAAAACAATGAAAAATTGGCTATTAATTAAATTAGTGCAAAGGACAATGGCAGATCTCCATACATCAAAATGTCTGAAATTAAATTGAAGCGACCAGTAATAAAAAATATATCAAAAAATTTGGCGTAAGTAACAGAGTCTAGAAATGATTCTATTTTCACTCAGGAAAGGTGGAAAAAGAAGATATCGGTGTTTGAAGTTTTAGTTAAAAATGAACAATGTAGGTACAAGGAAAGTTATAGTATGAAAGTTAAACAATGTAGGTAGATACGTTTGAATTATCAAATGACATATGTCAGATTGACATCAAAACACGGAAGTATTTTGTAGCATCTAACTGTCACAGCCATAGACAAAAGCAGAGCTGCACATTTTGAATCGATTTTATGTGAAATCGATACAACTTTAAAACGATGCTGTGACGTTTTTATTTGATTTAAACGTTGTTTTGCTTCAAAAATATTAACTTAATGATATTATGTTGAATAAATGTTAAATAACTGCATTTTAAACCAAACCAACTCTATAAAGGTCGATCGTATCGATTACTTATTTAATAATCGATACGGATATAGCACTCACGTCTATTCCTGTCACACCATTGTCTATGGCATCAATCAAATAAAAAAAAGTATTCGTAATCAATTGGAATGCTTTTAATCATCATAAAATACTCCAGCTTTAACGAGACAAAGTGAAAATGTTAAAAATCGTAGAAAAATAAACAATTTGTTTTGTTCATATGAAGTTTAAGGTCGCCACAACAAACCCAGACTAAATTCTGCCATTGTTCTTTAAGACATACATTTTTTCTATTAATTTTCAATATTCTTATCCTCCAAGAGCTTTTGAAATGAGTAGCAGCATTTGGCTAGAGGCAGTTTTGACGCCTTTTGAATATTTGTATACTCTCAGTGTTTATATATATATATATATATATATATATATATATATATATATATATATATATATATATATATATATATATATATATATATATATATATATATATATATATGCAACGCAAAGTCATTAGTTTATATTTCATAAAGTAAGGTTTGCAGCTGTCGGGTATTTTTATATTAAAAATTGTTCTAATGCAGCGTTTCTGAGCTTTAAATACTAAGGGCCAGTCAGTGAAGTTGCCCCAAAATATGATCCCGTAACGTAAGGAAGATGAAACAATGCCGTGATAAGCTGTGATTTGAGTTGTTATATTTGCTATGTTTCGTAATTTATATAAACCATATGCTTATTTGCTTACTTTGGTACTAACATGTTCTATATGCGCTTTCCAGTTTAATTTATTATCTATTTTTAACCCAAAAAATTTAGTGGACTCAGTTACTTCGAATTTATAGCCATTATAATTAATATCTAATTCATTATCGGTATTCTTATTTCTTTGTTTAAAATCTAGTACTTTCGTTTTATCTAAATTAAATTTTAAGTTATTGATTTTGAGAGTTGTTAATGTCCGTTTCAAAAGATGTCATGGATTTATTCGTAAAAAGTATATCGCTATCATCTGCAAATAATGTCATATCGTAGGTAGTGCATAGTGGTAAATCGTTTATATATATTATAAACAGTAAGGGTCCCATTACACTGCCCTATGGGACGCCAAATTTGACTTTCCTTACATCTGACCTAAATATCAATTCAGATTTTGATTTAACAGATATATTCCAGATCTCAGTAAGCTGCCGCCTGTTTGATAAGTATGATTTTATAAGATTTTAGACATTGCCTCTTATTCCATATTGATATAATTTACTTAGTAGAGTATCATGTCTTACATGATCAAAGGCCTTGGACATGTCCATAAACATTCCTATTGCTGGTTGCCCCTTGTCCATATTTATCACAACGGATTTCAAAAATTTATAGATGGCCATATTAATATATTTGTTTTTTTCTAAAACCATATTGCTCTGGAACTAATATGTTTAGTTTCTCCAAATAGACATAAATGCAGTTATAAATTACTCTTTCAAATACTTTAGCAAAAATAGGAACTAGAGCAATTGGTCTATAATTACTCACTTCCGATCTCTCTCCTGTCTTACATAGAGGCTTTATAACTGTAATCTTCAATACGTCTGGAAAGATAACCTGTTCGTTGCATAAATTAATTAAATGTGATAAAACTGGCGAAATTATATACCCTACGTTTTTTATAACTGATGTAGTAAACACCATCATATCCAGCACTGTTTGTGTTTTTAAGATAATTAATTATGTCACTTAATTCTCATAAAAACACAAACATTGCAATCTGGTGACTGGTGAGGTTTGACATGTGAAGAAAAATAAATAATGAATATAAAATAAATAAAATATATTAAAAAACTGTCTGACGCTTGGCAATATCAAACGCTACAATAGGATTCTCCATGTATTGTGAAAATTCCTCGGAATTGTTTATAATTTTCACCTATTATTGATGAAAAAGAAAAGTGTCATTGGTGTCACAATCTCTTTGCGGAAATCGGTAATCTATAACTTATCAAATAAAACAATAATTGGCGCAAGAGAAGGCAAGAAATAAGGAAAATCTCTCGCTGGCTGGCGTGAGCAGCGGCGTGCAGCCTCCGCTAGGAGGCCTGATGCTACGCTATGCCGGCCTCCGTCAGCGTACTGGCCGGCAGCCAAAAGCCGCCGCCACGGACAATAATAGAAACTAGACAGTGTCCAAGTCAAGCGTTTTGTGTTATTATTTTGATATTTTCGTTGTTATTTATATAGTATTTATTTTTAGTGACTGATATTTTAAGTTTATGTCTCTTAACGGTGGTAAGGGTGATTATGAAATAGGTGCAGATCAACCTTGCACTTCGTCTACTCTGGTGCGCTGCCCGAATTGTTCCCAAGCTCGTTATTTTAAAGGTGAGCGAGGCCTAAAAGTACATTTTGGTAAAATTCATAAAAACCAGAATGTACTTTCTAGCCCCAATACGTCCACATAAACACACAACAACACAGTCTCCCCCAAAATTCCCTTTTGGCAACATTTAAGTCAATTAAAAAATTCAATTTCAATTTTAAAGCGAATTCCCCGTGGTGCAAGACCTTCAGTGGCCCAAAATCTAGCACACTGCATAGGTCTTGTTACCCGGGAGAATTCTATAACCGCTTGGGAGCAGCTACTCACCTTTCCCTATAGAATTTTGCATGCACAGGAAGACCGGATAACAAAAAAACACTTACATCAAAAATTAAGGAAAATTGTATTAATTCGACAATCCAATTCAATCCCCACCCTCATAATCCATATCGCAATAGCCCCATCTACCATCACGTAGAATCAAAACTCGTTTTTTGAGGCTACAAAGTTTTAATCCTTTATCAAGCCAAGGAACTTTATTAGTTGAGAATCTTTTAATTTTCACTTAAGGGAAAACATAAATTATACATAAGACTAAACAAATCATAAAATGTTATAACTGCTTAATTGAGTCATTTTCTTTAAAAACATAACTAAAGCTGATTTGGGCTAAGTAATATTTAAACTAATTTTTATTTTCGCTAGAAAACTCTCTTTTTTCAGTATACCAAAACTTTAATAGACATCTCTTTTTAACTGGACATTCTAATATTTGTGCTGTATGGTCTGCACAATCCTTACCTTAAAATGGATTACGTATGTAATCCGCGCAACCACTTACGTTACTTCTAAATGCGCGACTACTGCAGGGTTAACCGTATTTACATATATATTATAAACATCAATAAATACCATCATTCTTTTGATGTCGAATTATGTAATTGGACATTTATTTCAGTAAAAGAGGGCCTTACTACACGACTGCTACCTGTCTAAACACTAACTATCTACGCAAAACTCTTGATGTGAGCATATCATATATTCCGAAACCCACATATCGAAAAGCCGTGCCCCATTTACCTCTCATAGGATATACGTTATTTGAATTGATACGACAGTACGGCTTATTGGCCTATCTGCTCTGTATCGCCATTGCGGCAGAAAAGCTTAAACGAGACCGGACCTTACATTCTGGCTTTTGGCCAAAATTGTTCGCTGGAGTACTTAATTTAACGTAACGTACTGAAATCATATTAATTTGAATTTTCGATGCATTAATGTGATTTACTATAAGTATATTCTTATTTAGTGTGGTGGCTTATGTAAGTTTAATAGCTGTTGGTAGTGTTGTGGGAAAGTGGTTACGAGTGTAACATTGTGGAGAAAGTAATGTATGCATGTGGTTTTTGACAATGGAAATAGTAGTCATGATTAAGTTGATGGCTAATTTAACGGTTTGGATGCTGTGACATTTGAACGTGTTGGTTTTTTTAATTATGCGCAAGCACGGTACGCACTGTGGCGCCCTGATAAAAAAAACCACACGCAGTCATCCATCTAAATAAATTAATGTTGTGTAAATAATAAATGTAAACCCAAAGCAACATAAATTTAAATTTTAGTAACAGGTTTCTTGTAATTGAATATACAATTTTATTGATTTGGTCATAAGTATTTCCACACAAACAGAATAATTGAATTCAATATTCACAAATAGCAAGTCGCCGGAGAGTTATGTCGTACTAGGATCAAATTTGACCCTTTCTATGTTTATAGTTTAATGGGCTTAGCTACAAAACGTGTAGCCAATATTATTTTTAGTCTGAATAGAGAATGAACATAATATGATGAATACGCGTAATAAATATGAAGGTATTAAATACATTTGTTTTGACAGATATTCTTTAGCAATATTTCTTCATTATGTACCAGGTCACTTGGAAAGTAGTGCTAGAAAAAGTTTTACGATTCTAAGTGTCACCTGAACCTGGACGAATTGTACGATAGACTTCAAATGGCATTCATGAATGAAGGCCCTTCTAAGGCAACTGTGTATCGTTGAATAATGTGGACCGGTTGGCTCGTTACTATGGGTCCAACGATAATCGGGACGAACACGTCTAAGAGTGCAAGTGTTACGAATGGCGATATTTTAAAAATAACGCCATCTGTCAGTAAATGAGAGAACTAGAATGGATATATCGGTAATTTAAAAGTGTTTCATCTATTCTCTACTAGATGGCGTTGCTGTTTTTTTCTATCGAACAATCGAATGCGTTTCCGAATGAAACGAAAACGTTCCAGAATATACTAGAATGGACTAGTTTATTATCCGGCCGGTATAAATACCGCGTGGACGCGCGAATTGACACAGTTTAGTTGAATAAACAGCGATAAACATCGAGCGGAGGATCTGAAGAGGAAGTATGTTTTCAGTGTGTTTAGTAGTGTGAAATAGTGTTATTATTAGTGTTTATAGTTAGGTGTGTTAATAAATAAAGTACAGTTTAGTGGCATAGTGCATTTAATTTATCGACGCACCCCAGCTCGTAACACTATAGATGTCTGAGTATCTATCGTGCTTAAACTGCTACATATTATTATTATTTGGAAATTTGGATAGATAGATAGATAGATAGTAACTCTTTATTGTACACCAGAAAAAACAAGAATACATGGATCAAAAGAAGAACTTAAGTCTAGTGGTACAAGGGCGGCCTTATCGCAAAATGCGATTTCTTCCAGACAACCAAGAATGGAATACAATGATTTAGTGACTGAGAGAGTGGGTAAATTATGGTGTACTTTATGGAATAGTGTATTCATAGGAGCTCAGCAAAACTAATAACAATACTATTTACTTACATACTAAAATTATTAAATACATAAATACATACATTATAAAATATTTAAATAGATACCATATATAATATTAGTGCAAGTTTAAAAGAGCAGTCAAGGAATATCTGCCAAGTAGTGATTGGTGACGAGTTTCTTAAATACTGTTAAGGACTGAGCCTGTCGGATTGTCTCAGGCAACGAATTCCACAATCGTACAGCCTGTACAGTAAAAGATTTGTCGTAGAAAACCGTAGTGTGTGAAGGAACTTTCAATCTAAGATTCTCCGATGATCTTAAGCACTTCGTATGATAGTCGTGAAGGTATTCAAAGCGTGTTTTGAGATATAAGGGAAATGAAGGATTGTATAGAATATTATAGAGAAGACAGAGAATATGAGTATTCCGTCGAAGGCGGATAGGCAGCCACTTGAGCTTTATGCAAAATTCGGAGATATGATCATATTTGCGTAACCCGTATATGAATCTTATACAGAAATTTTGGAGTCGCTCAAGTTTATCAAGCTGATCATTGTTGAGATCAAGGTAGCTGGCATCGGCATAGTCAAGAATGGGAAGAAAAATAGATTGCACAAGTGCAATTTTAGTGGCAGTCGGAAGGAAATTACGCAGTCGTCTCAATGATGCCACGGCAGCAAAAAGGCGTCGACTGATGTATTGTAGCTGGATGATCCAAGAAAATGTTGTGTCTATGTATATCCCCAGATTCTTAACATCTTTACTGAAAGGTATAGAAGCACCTGCAAAAGACACATGGGGAAGCAAAGACCAGTTAATTCTAGAAATAAGTCTAGCGCTGCCGCTAATGATAGCCTGTGTTTTAAGGGGATTAACCTTAAGACCATACGTTTCAGTCCATTCAGATATAGCAACTAGATCCTTATTAATACTGGCGACGCCTAACAACAAATTTTCAAGCTTCGCTTGAGTGTAGATTTGCAAGACATCTGCATAGAGGTGGTAGGAACTAGAAATAGAATTAGATATTGAATTGATAAAGATTGAGAAGAGCAGAGGAGAAAGAACGCCGCCCTGAGTTACACCCACAGTATTGTCACACCAGGACGAATAAGTTTCATCCAGATGGACACGCTGCCGGCGGCCATACAGGTAATTACGAAACCAGTCAATCACTGATGGAGATATGCTAAGAGAGCTTAAAATGGCAAGGAGAACATCGAAGTCAACGGTGTTGAAAGCATTGCTGAAATCCAACAAACAGAGAATTGTGAGCTTGCCATCCTCTATGCCTGACCTGATATCATGCGTAATATTGACAAGTGCAGTCGTTGTACTATAAACTGAACGGAAACCTGATTGAAAAGGATTGAGGATGTTGTTTTTAATAAGGAATGAGTTGAGTTGATTATGGATAAGACGTTCAAGGACTTTGGAAAGGAAGGGTAGTATGGATATGGGCCGGAATTCTGAGAAGGATACAGGATTGGATTTTTTAGGTAGAAGAACCACATGATCATACTTCCAAGCTGTAGGAAACACGCCACTAGTAATTGAGAAGTTGAACATGAGCGTGATAATAGGCAGGATAACATCAAGGATGGAGAGGATCATATTACGGGTGATACCATCAGAACCAACAGCGTTAGAGCTAATGGATAAAACGCTCTTCTTAACATCACATGCAGTAAACTGACTAAAGACAAAAGGAGTATAATCAGGAGTTGAAAGCAATGAAAGATAATTAATTGTACTCAATTTGATTGTCTTTTCAAAATTGGACGAAGCAGAGAAGTGCTGGTTAAGCAAATTAATATCAAAGTTGTAAGGATTAAATTTATTCTGACTTTGCCTTCCAACCCCTAAAGATTTGAGAAATTTCCATACTTTTGCTGGATCTCCGTTTTCTACAGAGCTATGGATATGCTGGCGTTGTACATCCCTACACACCCTGTTGCAGTGATTTCTGAGTGTAATGTAATTTAATTTATTTACCTCAGTAGGTTTTGATTTTAACTTAGACTTAGCCGCTGCTTTTTTCTGAATCAGTACTCTTATTTCCTCAGTAAGCTAGGGTGAAGGCGCATGCTTTAATTTAATAGCACGAACAGGTGCATGAGCATCGTAGAGGTCGATAATATTTTTCTCAAACGACTCGATTTTGTGATCTACAGTTTCAGCATCCAGTAGTGGTTTCCAGTCAATTGCCTTAGCATCATCCATGAGACTATCATTATCCATGCCACTAAAATTGCGAAGCAAGAGAGTTTTAGACTTTGCCTTGGGGGGACGAACTTTATAGGACAGATTAATGAGATCGTGGTAGGAAAATGCATCTGCACTACATTGGCCATGTTTAGCAACATGGCCAAGCGATGAGACAAATATGAGGTCTAAAAGTGTAGGTGTAGAATTTGGAAAGTGATGAGTGGCATTCAGAGGAAGTATATGCAGTTTAGTGGAGACAGCTATAGAAGAGAAAGAAGAGGAACGTGAGTCGTTTTTAAAAAGACAGGTGTTAAAGTCACCCATAATCATGGGTGACTTTAACACCTGGTTTGACTGTAAGAGGGTGATAGATTAAGTAAAAGATTCTCGAAGGATGAAAGAAATCAACACGCAAAGATGGACAATAGTAAACACCAAGGAGAATTTTTGTATGGTGCAGCTCAACTTCCAGGAAGAGATGCTCACCGGCATTGGGTGGGGGCGGTTGTGGGGACATGTTTAATACTGAATAAGCAATATGTGAACGGAGATAACTGGCAACACCACCGCCACCACTCCAAGTCCGGTCATTCCTAATGAGCTGGAAGCCAGGCAGCGTATACGAAGCCGAAGGAATACATGGCTTAAGCCATGATTCAGAGACTAGAATAGCATGGATATTCTTACAGTCAAAACTAGCCAGCATATCAGGGAAATGGGCGGGAATACTCTGTGCATTAATATGGACACAATTTAAGTCTCTCGAAACACCAGAGAACAAAGATTGCAAGTTTTCTACCAAAGAAGGAACACTTATGTAACTGTCTTGGTCGCTACTAGCAGAATAAAAATCGTCACTGTCACTATCCATGCACTAATTAATAAAATAATAGTAGTGTAAAAATGGGGGACCTGGATCAAAAGATCCAGGATCCCCCATTTTTACAATTAATTTCATTCTTTACATTCACAGCAACATAATTTACTTATTTTACTACTCATATAATATATTCTTTAATACGTACTGAATGAACATCTTAATCATTTTTCTGTCCATGAAATTAAATGATTAATGTATCTATATCTAAGTATTTGATAACATATACAGATATTAATTAAGTAAACCCATATTCATTACAAAATCTCTTCCTTTCACGGCGTTCAAATAAAAACATTGAGGATAAAGTATAGCATGTTGCATCCAAGGATCGTCATAAATCTCCCAATCTTCTATAACCCCCCCACATGAGAAACATGCCGCTTTATCATTTATCCTATTTCCATAATAAAAGAATCCTGCGTCAGCCATTTACATCACTAACCGTTTCTTTGAATTAATCGTCCCCCAGTAATAATTAAATGAGAATTCACGCATTTTATACGTGTTATACATGTCATATCGAGGTTTGTATTCATTTTGTAACATATTGGGCATATGTTTGATACTCACTTTCTAGTTCATTCACTTTCTATTTCATTCACTTGCTAGTTCTATATACAGACATTAATGAACGTATAATGAGATCGCCCATCTGTTGTCAACGATTAATATAATTATACAGCAGGATAACAATTAGGAGGGGATAGAAAAATAGATCATAGAAATTAAACAAGATTATACTCATTTTAAAATGTTATTATCTAAGCACCATTTATTTAAACACAAGACATTCTTTAAAGCACATACAGAGTCATGATAAATACAGTTATACAAATCTCGAGACTATTTATATTGATTGTACAAACTTATTAAACTAGGACAACCTTTATCTTCTAAATTAAATAAATTATTATTATTATTACTATTTTCTAAAATATGCTTTAACCATAAAACTTTTTCTGAACCTTTGACGTAGACATACTTATCTCTTAAAATATCTATAACTAAAGTCTGATAGTTAGAATAGGGCACAAATCCTTTATTCCAGTATATCTTTCTGTTACGTTCAATCCAACTAACTTGCTTCTTTTCTGGTTCCGTTAAATTTTTAAATGGAAATGGTGGCTTAATCAAAAGCACTTCTATTTTTTTGTTATACAATACAGCTATTTCTTTTAATATAAATTCATTTCTTTCTGTTTTAAAGCCTTGAATATCAACAACAGCAATCATGATCACCTGCGCACAATGTTGCTGAGAGGTTTGTATTCCACAAGTCGGTCGTTTATAATCAAACAATACGCAGTTGTCTTATCTGGTATTGGCTTGGAACATTCAATTTCCAGCCGTACGTCCACTGGACCTGTTTTTAGACTATCGTTTTGTCTTGAGCAATCAATGATAAACAAGGGGGCCTTTTCTTTAAAATCTTTTATATCTAGCAACGGGTCTATAGGACCGTTGTAATACGACTGACAAAATTTCACATACATTTCATATAATATACTGTACTTGTTGTCAGAAAACTTTAAACTCAAAGGTTCATAGGGATAATATTGCGAATTCAAAAAAAGCGTTACGTTGGTCACATCACAATGATCAAATAGTGAACTGTCCTTAGTTTTATTATTTCTCCTATCAGTTTGCAAGCAAAAAATAACATATCTGGGCTTTTCCAATTGTGAAAGAATGCTTTGTGCTTTTAGGGAGTAAAGGATATTCATATAAATCCCAATTTCTAAAAGCCATCTGAATAGGTTTATCTCTTTCTAAATGCTTTAAATGTGTTAGTCGTTCTCGATCTGACACTTTTATGTGTGGCACCCTCCACTGAACTCTTTCTATATCTATTTGAAAATGAACAACATCATCAGTAAGAGTAACACTGTTTAAGTTAGAGTTACTTCTGCTCAAAATAAGTTCGTGTTTACAATTTATCACAATTTTATTGTAATCTTCTGCAAACCCTAAAACCTTATTTAATGGTATTACAGCACTAAAATGTCCATCACTTTGGAATCCTGCTAAGTTCCAACCCCATAAGGCAGCAACTTTATTTTCTGCTTCATTTAATGAAATGTATGATTTTATAGTGGATGTGATTCCAGAATTTTTTATACGGTCTATTTCAATACCATTTATTTCGTATCTGATGTCTTGAAACAAAGACATAACAGGGTTTTTAGTTAACGTAACGTTTTTCTTGATCGGATTCCCATCTTTGCCGAAGAGCTTTGCTTGACCTTCGACGTAAATGGAACTGGCTGATGGTAGCACGTATATGTCTTGCTGATGTATAGGGATTCTGATTTCATCGTTTTCTCTAAAGCTGTTGTTGTATGGATTATATGAATGGACTTCATAACTTTCGATCGAAGTGTCGAAATGCGGCAATTCAGTAATTTGTAGTATACTCATACTTTAAACCCTAGGGCTTTAAGAAAATCTTTATTCAACTTAGTCAATTTCTTAATATTTTTCTTACGTCTTTGCACCTTAACAATCGTAGAAGAACTAAGACGTTTTGTTTTCACTGGGGTATCTTTATAGTATACTAACATTTTGTTTTTCTTAAATGAAGACGTAGTTCAATATGTTTTTCTCCAAAGTTAATACAGTGCCCAAATTGATCAACAATCTTAACAGATATGGATGAAATTATATTTTTGTTCACTGGAAAGTAAATAACGTTTTGTGGTATTTCTATGTAACGATGACGTGGAGCAATATCAGATACAAATTCATGAATAAAATGTGTTGGTAATCCGTTGCAGTATGAGCCGTACACAAGATGACATTCGATTTTAATCACAGACAGATTGCCAGTTTTAATAGGAAGATCTGGTCTTGAATTCAATACTGAAAAGTGTAGTAAACCGCATTCATATTGGTCAGACAAATTAAGTGGTGGTTGAAAGTATGAAATTAATTCTGATTTATTTCCAGAGATGGTAACCGTAGTAGACATGCTTATATACTGGACTGTTATGAAAGATCACGTTTATTTTATTATTTTACTACACCAAAAATTGTTTAAGAATTTTAAACAAAGATGCCCGCAATTAAAGGGATGGTCTTGTTGTATATTTTTATAATTGTAGTTAACTTTAGAACCCATATATTTGATGAATTCTTTTGGCGGTTTAGGATTTCCATAACTATCAAAATACTCAATATAATTATTAAATTTTGCATAGGCTACCCAATGAGATCCAGGGTTTTTAGAACTATCTAAATTAATAACTCCACATTCATTTTCGAAGGGGTATTTAGGGAGCTCATCTCTCATAAAGACACCTCTAAAATATGGAATACTACTTCCATAATTTAAAATGTCTAAATTTGTTTTTTCGTTTTGGTAATAACACTTTTTAATTTATTTTTTTATCCTTTTCCAGATGCATATTTTCGAGAACGCTAGTTGCTACATTTCTTTAGGCCAGAACCAGTTTTAATTTTTGATGACATAGCATTGTGTACTAAACGTGCTGCAAGTTTTTCACCCGGACTGGCATCCGGGGCTACTACTCGCTCTTTTGCCATGTTTAACAAAACTAAATCTGCCTTATGACGATCCTCTAAGTTCGAAGACTTGTGGTAAGCGATGTCGTGCTCTTTACAATATTCGTCTAATTTATTGATACCTTTATCACCACGTCTAAGCCGTTTAATTAATTTGGTGCCAGGTCCACATTGTTGTATTGTAGCCTGGTAAGTGTAACTCAAATGGTAAATTATTTATTAACCAATTGAGAAGACTGCTGTCTCCAATACACATCCTAAGACTGACGAATAATTGATTGAACAGATAATAAATAGTATAGTAAAAGTTAAGTAAGTACCTTTTATTCATTTGTTACAATTTATTCGATTTATCAATCCAGCTATTCTCAGAAGAAGACAAACCCAACCATTTCACTAAAACTTTATTTCCTTTACGTCTTAGAACTTTCTCCACTAGATATACATTAGGATGTTTCGTTTTTTGAAGTTCTTGTGCATAAAATGCACCTAAGATAGGTCTACCTCTAGTTGTATCTTCAATTAAATACGTGACAGGAGCTGTATTTTGTACTTTTTTAATTTTAAATATTTCTGTTGACCAGTTGGGTGTATATCCTTTTTCAAAAGTTACTAATACGCACATAATCATCTACTTTAAACTTACTTTTTATATTAACGTGTTTTACTAAACTTGCATATCTTTCCATTATACGTTTTTTATTTTTATTATCTACATTTTTCGTTAATTGTTCGATGTTGAGTGTGATTATATTTATAAACAATATTATCAAGAGTATTATCTATCCATTTATAGTTTCCTTTTAAACTAAATTCTTTATACAATTTGGATTTCAGGGTTCGGATAAATCTCTCAACTATTGAAGCCTTTTTTGTTGAAAATGTTGAATAATGATTAATATTGTAAGATTTCATAAGTTTTTGAAATGTATTGTTATAAAATTCAGTCCCATTATCCGTTTGCAGATTTTTAGGCACACGTCCTTTATTCAAAAACATCTTGAAAGTATGACTTATAACATCTTTGGTCTTACATTTCAACGGAAAGGCCCATGCCGTATTTCGAAAATGTATCAATAACAGCGAGAATATAACGAAAGCTTTTGTTTTCTTTGGAAATTGATTGCATGTCAATTAAATCCGCTTGCCATAAATCATCTATATCTTTCATAATAACATGTCTCCGTGAAAAGTTCACTCTTGCATTTTTATGAATTTCGTTGACCACATCTGCTTTGCTCATGTCTCTTTTTATGTGTCAATTTAATTATGTCTCTTGTCAAGTTCTATATGATACTGAATAAACGGCACATTATTATCACTATTTATTCCTTAATAATTTCAGCTTCTTTTAATTCTTCAATTATTGATAAAATTTCATTATCATGATTTGTGTTGCAAGCATCCCTTGAAGCAACTAGTAATTTCAATCTCTCAACCAATTCATTTGGGTCATCCCAATATACTAGATCAGTGTTCTTTTTGTATTCCTTAAGCTTTGGTAAGTTTCCTCCACATTTAGTGTGGACTTTTTCATTTAATATTTCGGAAAATAGTGGTCTGATGATTGGACGGTATTTTGTTCCTTTATCGCCTCTTATTTGGCCATTAGGATTAAAATCTCTTTAATGCGCATTTGTAAAATGTAACATATCCTTATATACAAGTTTATCTTTGCCAGATATTAATTTTAAATCAGGTTTTCTTCGAAGTAAAAGTTCTTTTAGACCAGGGGTTAAATTATAGGCTCTGTCACCGATTTTAACCAAAATTGTATTATCATTATTCAAGTTTTCTATCTTAGAAAAGGATACTACTGAATTGCCCATCCATAATTTTTTATTTTCACTTCTTATCCCGAACGGTATATTTACACCATCATAAATATCATGGATATCATAGCTCTCTAATGATGTTTCTAGGTCATCAGGTAATTCCATTTTAGGTGAGTTTTCAACTAATTGTTCAGAATCTTGTTTAATATTGTAACAGTTTTCAAAGGAGAATGGCAGCTTCTGTATCGCATTTCAAAAAAAAATAAAACTTGATGTTCCGTTGTAAAATTGGTAGGGTTTATAGAGAGACTCAAACTGATTATTTTTATGTAATTATATTTTTTTTAGAAGTTGGTGATCATTAGAAATATCTTTTTAAAATATACTAAATTATTAACAACTAAACGCGAATAAATAAAGAACAAAACGCAGTGTACCATTATTAGAGCTTGCCATGCTTAAAAATAATAATTTGCATACTAATTGATTTTTATCAATTTGATTCACTTTCGTACAGTAAAGATGCTTAATTTTTTTTATTTAGTTAACGATGTGGAATATACAATATAACACATTATTTAACTGAATAAACTAATTGTTTTCGTTTTAATCGTTAGGCATTATTAAGTGACATCAGTGACATGGCAACTTTTAAATGTTTTATTGACAATATTGATTGACATAACAAGAAAATCTCAATGATCAATGGCGTCTTTGCTGTTGTTGACTTGTTGTGGATTGTGTGTGGTGTGTGACTACATCTACGGTTTTATACTAACTTTTATCGAGCTGTTGATACGTTGAGTTGAGCATCTGTTCCTCCGTACACGGTATTGATATTGTTAGTGTTATTTGGCGCAAGGACGCTCTTTTGTTATTGTTGTGATTATCCGCGAAAGGACGCTTGTTGTGTTGTTTCAAGATTGAAAGCGTATATGCAATTCGACACAATGTCGGATCGAAATTGCATTAATTGCAACGTTCGGATGTCTCGCATGAGGCGACACTCTCTTGCAGATGAGAGTGAAGCCCTAGTCAACACTGTTCGACTCTGGACATATCCTAGTGACGTAAGTAGATAACAGTAATTAGGTTAAGATATACTTATTTGTTACTGGTAATAAAAAATATGTATTGCTATGACTAGCTTAAAATTCTGTGAATTAGTATTCCTATATTTGTTTAAATTAAAATATAATGAAATGACAAATAAAAAGCAATGACTCTGAGTTTGTTTTGGCCTTTCTTCTCAAGAAGTCATTTAGCTAGGAAAAGCCGGCATCATCTAGAATAGAGTTTTGACATGTATAAGTGTTGTAAACAACCAAAATGCAGAAATAAATATGTCTTTAAAAGAAATATATGATATTTCTTGTAATTTAAACACGAACTTTTAGTTAGATTTACATATAGATAATAATAACACTCTTTCTTGTTTTCAGATAACACCTGCTGATCATATTTGCCATGCTTGCTGGCAATTGGCTAGTCATTCCGCTGACAATGTGTCAAGAAGGCAAACTGGGCATTGGCATGTCTGTGTTGTGTGTGGACGTTCCATATTAAGAATCAGCCGACGCAGAGTTTTGATTGAGGGGGCAACTGCACAACAAATAAGAGTGTCTGCTGTGATATCTCATTGGATTCAACCACAGGAGGTAATAGAGCATGCAGAACTCATTCATCCTACAATGTACTAGGACCAAACAAATAATTTATCATTATTATACTCATATTAGTCAGTGATAACTCTTATGTGCTCTAGATATTTAAGCAAAAGGAATACATACATTATTAATTGCTCTAACTCATTTTAGCTTACTTCTGAAGATGAAGTTTGTGTTCCCTGTTGGCTCAGAGCTAGAAGAACAAGACTTCCAAGTTCACCCCTTCAACCATTCATCCAACATCAAAATTCATCTGATGATGGCCCACAACCAGACATCCAAGATCCAAATTCATGCGATGATGGTGACCAGGTTCTCAACTTAACATGTGCTGTGTGTGGACATAGTCTATCATCTCTGATACCTGCTAATGAACAGCAGAATCGAGATAATATTGCTCTCTTATTGGAACACCAACAGGTATGTGGTATTTGTAACTTTTATACTTATGTTTCTTAATGTTTCCATTATGTTCTTAGTGTTTCCATTTATCACAGAGTTATAGATTTTGATATCCCTAATGAATAAGTCGCCCTAAGAATAGCATAATTATGCAAGTCATTACAATCTATTATTTTGCCTTGTATATCCTGTTACTCATATATATGAGAGAGTTACTATTTTGTTGTAACATTGTGTCCCAGTTAAATAATTTTTCTTCTCTATGACCCATGCTTATTATTATTTACAGAGGAGTTCCATGAATGAAGTTTGTGGTGCATGCTGGGAACTAGCACAACAGATTTTGGGCTCACCAGAAACTGTAAGGCCTCAACATAGGCAGCAGTTAGTTACATTGCCTAACATGAGAAGAGCAGCCGAATCCACACGGCATTGTATTTTTCAAGAGTGTTTAAATAATGAGCGTCATTCTATTCCCGAAGAAACAAGGCGTCAAGTACTGACACAATTTCAATATTTTATCCCGCGAGGTGCACGCATCTGTACTCACCATTTACAGGAGGCACGGTTTGAGAATTTATATACTGCAGAGTATAGTTTAGATACATTTTCAACAAACTATATTGAGGAAATTATCTTTATGTTAATGGAAGGCCTCAATAATATAAATTATGAAAACATTCAAAACTACCCGGAAAACCAAGTACAATATTTTATAGGCATTACCAAGCAACAGCACCAACAAATATTGGAAGCCACACCAAGGCTTAGAAACATGCATCGCAGTAGTTTTGCTTTGACTGCACTACTGTGCAAGTTGAGGACAGGAGACTCGGGGGACAGGTTATCTTGCCTATTTCAAGTTCCAAGAAGAACTTTGGAAACCCTTATTAACACGGCTAGAAATATATTGTTAAATGATTATGTACCCCAGTACATAGGGTTTACTCATTTAAGAAGGGAGCAAGTGATGCACATTTTTGGTGAGCCTGATGCACCTTTTGAACAAAAACCAGCAATCACTTTAGCTGATGCAACATACATATATACACAAAAAAGTAGTAATTATTTATTTCAAAAGGATACATATTCCCTACATAAGTATAGGAATTTGGTTAAACCATTTATAATATGTACTTCTAATCTTTAGAGGGAATAGATCCTTTGTTGATTTGTGCAAAAATTAAATCCCGCCATTCTTCAAATAAAACATATTTTGTTTTTATAGTCGCAGAAAGAAACATGAATGGGTGGGATGCAATTAAAAGTTATTGTTGCAACTGTATTGTTGGTTTAAGAACAGTAGGATGTTGCTCCCATGTAATGAGCATAGTTTGGTACTTGGGATATGCTCGCCACGAAGGCTTGACCCGGCCGGCTCCCTTCTTAGATGATGTAATTGTAAGAATAATATGATTGTGTTTAAGATAAAATAAATGATTAGTATTAAAAACTAAACAGTTTTATTTCCCCTTTATTTTTCTATTATGACAGAAATAATGTGTGTATAGATTCAAGTAAATATTTTTATACACATATAGCTATGTATATTATACTTAATATATAAAGCTGAAGAGTTTGTTTGTTTGGTTGAACGCGCTAATCTCAGGAACTACTAGACCAATTTAAAAAATTCTTTCAGTGTTAGATAACGCATTTATCGAGGAAGGCTATAACATCATGCTGTGTACCACGGGAGCGCAGCAGCAGCCTTAAATAACGCGGGTGTAACCGCGGGCCCATCTTATACTAATATATAAAGCTGAAGAGTTTGTTTGTTTGGTTGAACGCGCTAATCTCAGGAACTACTGGACCGATTTAAAAAATCTTTTTGTGTTAGATAGCCCATTTACCTATAGAGGAAGGTTATAGGCTATATAATATCACGCTATGAGCCTCTGCCAATCTGCCAATGACAAAAGGTAAAAAAATCGAGATACGAAATCTTACTAATTGGAGAAGCCCCATTAGTCCGATTTTATATCTTGAAATATAGGTACTTATATCAACTAACCACTAGAGATGGTGAAGACCGTGCGAAGTGGAGGAGACAGTCGGAGAGTGGACCCCGGGCTCCAAGTCGTAGGTTTTGGAACGCAACCGGGACAGCGCTAGGATGATGATGATGAAGATGATATAGGTACTTATATCTATAGAGATTTTAATTAAACAAGGTTATCAAAAACACTGTAGCCCCGTTCCATATCATTCCACAGTTTAGTGCGCTAATGCAAAGTCTATTTTCTTAAGAATCTTGTAGCGATCAGTAAATACCTTGGTAAGTACCATTAATTGGCAAGAACAGGTAAATACAGGACTCGGTAGATATCCTCGTTGTTTATAACGTTGGCATACCCAATCATTTAATGGAATAAAAATAATAACACGCCGTATGTACCTAATACTATGTTATCAGTTATCATCACTAATTAATTATTTAACAATGACAGCTCAATTGTGACATCTGTCAGAAGTGTCAAACATGGCGATAAAAACGTAACCTTTCAAACATAAAACAAATTGAAATATCTTCTTATCCCCAAGTTCTAAAAATCTAATAATTAAAACTGGGCTTCTTCATGATATTATTTATTAAATAAATATACAAAGAAGTTAGAACACCAACTTTTTTAGCGATACAAAAGTCCCATACATGCCTGCCATTCTCCTTTGCAAATGAGCCAGTATTATTGCTGTCGGATCCTATGCTGCCAGTATTATTGAAAGATGTATTTTCCACATTCCTATTTTTTATAATAGAAATATTCGAATCAACTAAGGTATTAAGAGGATCAGCGACAGGTTTCAGCATTTTATCGAGTGACAAGTTCCTGGCATATTCCTGAGTCTTCATTTGTTTTATTTTATTCTTTATGGAGTCTACAGACTTTAATAATTCTATTTTAATGTTTTTCTCCATGTTATAATATAACAACTGTAACAACTGCTTTTAGCCAAAGAAAAAGTAATACTGATTGTTGTTTACATAATTATGTAAATCATTTATATTGTATACATTTATAAACCATCAATCGAATTTAAAAAATGCATCAAAATTCTGTCTATAGCGTCCATTATTCAATGATGATTCTTTGTGAATAAGTAAAAAATTGTAAGGTTTACTCCAAACAGATTGACAAATGTTTCTGAACTGTTTCCATTGTAGATCAGTACTAACATGCTCTTCATAAATATGTTTTAAATTCACATCATCTTGTTTAAATACAATAATCAAATTAACATTGTCACGTAGCAATTGTTTCGGAATTTTAGAATAGGTTTGAGATAAATAGAAACAATCGATTTGTTTATGTCGACCCATACAGAAATTATTGCGTATTTTTACTTGATTTTCACACGCAACATCATCAAATATAAACACCGAATTTGTTAAAGCTTCACTTGGAGAAATGACATCATTATCATTATTAAATTCATAGAAATTAACTTGTGGTACTCTTTTTAACACTTCGGTCAAGAAACGGTATTTAGGTTGAAAAGAAGTTTTAGAGTAAAGGTATAGATTTCTAAATTTCGGGCCATTTTCATGCAGCAGTAAACTAATCATAACATTCGTTTTACCACAGTTTGAAGGACCACATATTATACAGCGAATGGTATTCGGCAATAAAGTGCTATGTCTAATGTGGTGAGCCGAGTCACTTAACCTTATATTATTAAAATTTAAGGATATGGGTTGCTTGATCAACTTCATCTTGCCAATTAATTCAAATGCTATTTAACATTAACATAATTATATACATATGCAAAATATTTTTATTATATACAGAGCTAACTTACAGGTTTGCATACCAGGTAAACGCTCGAGTTATGTTTGTTGAAATAAAAGCATTCATTTTGTAAATTCTTATTTATTAATTCTTGTTTAACATAATACACATTTTGTTATTATACACTTATATGCTTATTAACTATAGGTATTGTATTCATATATCAAATAAGTATACATAGCTGCTTTAGTAAACATACATTTTGAAATGAAAATGTTTTATTTAAATAGTCCACAGTTACACTTGCAGTAATTAATAATAGTAATATTATTGTCGAAACAACGAAGTATTGTTAAATACTGATTCAAAACATTGCATCAAAATATCCCCAAGGCAAAGTATGAATCTGATCTGGAAGTATCTGAACCTTGTCATCGTTTCTATTTAATGTTTGCTTACTCACTTGTTGCGAGTACAAAACATGTTTGATAGATCTTATAATATTCATTTTAAACGATTGACTTTTATCTAATAACAAAGAGCCTTTATAATCACTTAATTGTAAATTCTTGGTAACAGACTTAGACATACCTTTTGCTTTAGTTATACGTGTATTTATACTATTGATACAACACAGTTTTGCCCTTAAACCTGTATATTCTGTAATAATATCACCTCCCATTTCATCTTTAAATAGACCGGGGATTTTGGATTTTACTCTAGGTAAATTATATTTGTTATCCATTGGAAAGTTACTAGTATCAAAATACGATAAATCATCATGCATGTCGTGATAAAAGTCTTCTGTATGAATTAAGTAAAGTAAACTATCGGTATCAGTATAACATAATTCAACATTGTCTCTATATTTTTTCTTCATAAAATCATAATGAAATTGATACAGATGCTCCTTGGCATATTCTAAAACTGTAAATCCGACATAAATTGGTCGGTCTAATAATATTTTATTGCGATTTAACTGTATAGCTACAAAATCCTCAGAAAATATTGATAATCTTTTAAAGTTAGGTTTTGAAATCAATTTTTGTTCGCAAAGTTTTTTATTGGTGACATTCTCTTTATCATCCCATTTAGTAACTAATTTTATGTCTACCTGTTTTCTTCTATTTTCTATGGTTTTACCGAAAATTGCATTATTGAGAAGCTTAAAACAATCTTTTTCAAAAGATGTTTTAGATGCTATACGTAGATTGGTATTAAGAACTAAATATTTTTTTAAAAAGTCATCTTGTTTGAACGTGAGAATGCGATGAATTCTTTTTAAAACCAGACCATGTTTTATACATTGTTTTAAATGTACGTAATGTATGACATAATTTAATTTATCATGCAAGTTAGCAATTAACTTAGCAGATTTTCCACCTCGGGGTACGAATTTCTCTGCAGCGAATGGTAAATCCTTATGCTGACCATGAATAGTATCTGGGTAAGACAAATCTACTTCTAAAATAAAACTGTACAAGTTGTCATCAGATACTTTTAAAACATTAAAACTGTCCATTTCACCTTGACTTAAAAATCTAAAATCTGATACAGGTAATTTTTTAGTCATTGCATAACCATAAAGGTTGTTGCAATCCAGATATATCAAATAACTCGAGGGTTTTAAGTCATTATAATGAGGTAAATATTTATTGTTAGCTTTTGCATGACGCAGAAAGCACTGTGCTAAGCCTCCACGTATACCATTTTCAATAAATGTATAAATTTCTAAGTCGCTAATGAGCTCTAGTTCAGCATTCGTGTAAAGAAGCATAGCATCCCAGCTCAAACTAGGCGATGTCACATAATGAGCCGGATCCAGTTTATAATAATTTAAACTCGTGTCTCTAAATTTTTCAAAAATGTCACTTAATAATAAAACATCACATTTTAAATACAGATCACTGTATTCACCTAGTGATTTTATATTAAATGTTTTCCAAATATTTTGAGTATGAGCATACTCGTCATCTGTAATAGATTCCATTGTTAAACTATTATAAAAATTGCCTTTTGACGGTAGTTGCTTTTCGTTAAATTTTGACCAATCGTGCATGTACTCATAAGGGTAAATGCCTTTCTTTCCTAATAAATTAAGTTTACTTTCATCAATAAATTCTCTTGACAAATTTACAAAATCTCTTTCTGATAAACTTTTACTTAAAGAATCTAGGCTTGAGCTTAGAAAATGAAAGGAATCAATAAATTTTATTTGTATTGAACGAGTGCCTTTGTTTGTTCTAATTTGTTTAGTAATCGAAAGATATTTTTCTTTTGTTTTTGGTATTATTTTGATTGAACCTTCATATTTAGCCAACTCTCTAATAAATATATGTGAATCATAACCACTTAAATTATGAAATACTACTGGAATGAATGGACACACTTTGTACATTAAATTACAATAAGAGTGCGCCGCCCCTCTATACTCGCTAGTAATATGATCATGATCATGAACTTTATCTCCAGACAATAACTGATTGCATATGTGACACTCGGTTGCATTTCGATATTCTCTTTCTTGATCGTGAGTTAAAGGTTTCATTGGTAAATTAGTACATAAAACTTTGGTTATTCTTTTGACATCTTTTATTAAACGTTTAATAAAAACTTCAACGCAATCTATGCCTCTGTAAGTGACAAACTTATTGAGTCTGCTGTTATGAGAACAGCATATATAATATGCAAAACTTGACGGCTGATGTACTTTTAGTGTTGTGGTATTTTTAGATTTATTATCATTACAATTGATTAACAAACTTTCGAAATCAGCATAAATAATAAAATTAATTTTAAGTTTTCTTTCATAATGTTTAAATTTCAGTATAGTATGTTTTTCCGGTAGTATTGTCAGAATTTTAGAACATGCATGAGAGACATATTTATTTTCATTAGTAAAAAATTGTAAACATAAATCACATAAGAAAATTTTACCATGATGATGAGTAACCTGACGTCGCACTAATCGTATGAGATCTTTTATTAAACAGTAATGTCCTTTACCATTCCGTTCTAAATATAATAAATTTACATGATTTTCTTTTTTCTTATTTGTCATGTATAACGGTCCAGTGACAATACTCTTCTTGTCTAAACCGTATACGGTAATGCTTATTGTAGGGTTTATCTGTTCAAAAATCTTTATGTCACTATATGAAGGAGGTAATGATATTCCTTGAATATTTAGAACTTTGCTGTAATGAGGATAAGATGTCGTTCTGCACACATTCTTTTTACAAGGAAATAGTGCAGCTACGATGCTCCATAAGAAACAAGACTCATCATTATTATATAAATTCAAACAACTTTTAGTATTTTTTATTATTGAAGGTAACTGTATGTAGGTGCCACCACGCATGGGACAGTATTTACATATATTTATCTCAATATGACTTAGCGAAAGGTATGTCCAACCTGACTGTACATGCTCAAATTCTGAAAATTTTCGCATCAAGATATGTATTTTATTCGAAAAAAACTCATGTATATCGATATTCCTAAACAGACGATATTCCTCCAAATATGTCCTTAATTTGCTTAAAGTGCAAAATAAGATACCTATCCTATTTAATGTTTTAAAATCATACAACCCGAATACTATGTCTTCGCTTATGTATATACTTACCGAACACATGTTTTTGTTCATATAAAATCTGTTCCGAACATACAGACAATCCGATACTAAAACAATATAGTGACTTACAAATATAAAAACATGGTTGTAGAGCTCAGTCAGCACTTTGTCTAAATAAGTACCTATCATTAGGATGATGGTACACTGTTACTCATGTTGTATTCTGAATGGTGTATACACTCCCTTTAAACTTTAAGTGGAGCGTACTTTTTTAATACCATGGATGTACTTGTAAATTATATGTATAAACAAGAGAACACTTAATTTCCACTAATGAGACGTCTATTCTGACTACACAAATAACACGGGTTTGCTCGTACTAAATATATGCATAGTCTGCATAAATCTTTTATAGCACATGTAACAACGCAATAATGAATTCAACGATATCTAGTTCTTGAAAGACAGGACATTGCTATGATTGAACATCTTTAATAAAAAAGTATAACTTTTTTGTTAAAACCATTAACTCTTTTTACGTAGTCAGGTAAAACAGCAACGGACATAAAATATGATGATAGTATTACAATACAATGACATACGTTTGGAATCAAATATCTGTAAACCTCTGAGTCTCATTGGGGATATGATACACTGTTGTTACTTGGATAGTAAATAAATATAATTTTATAATAAAAATATATCAGTAGTATGCTACATTATGAACAGTAGGTTTAAACCTTTAATTTTAGATATATACTAATTGATTTCTATGGATTTGCCCGTGTTAAGTATTTATTATAGGTATGTTAGTATAAGGCATTAGCAAAAAATCAAATTTACAATCATCATCATCATCATCCTCCGAGCGTTATCCCGATTGCATCCAGGACTTACGCCTTGGAGCCCGGGGTCCACTTTCTAGTCTAACCAGATTTGACTGAACATTCGTTTTTCCACAGAGCGACTGCCGTCTGACCTCCGCAACCCGAAGGGACAGCCATATTCTGTGGTTTAGACTAGATGTATGAGGGTACTGATGCCTCTAACGACTGTCAAAGATGTTCTGATGACAGCCGGGGCCGACGGCTTAACGTGCTCCCCGAGGCACGGGGGGTGTGACTTTTTGTGGCCGGTCACCCATCTATAAACCAGACGGTGACGAACGCGCTTAACCTCGCGAATCACTTGATTCGAGCGGTCGCCACTTTGCCACGGGCCCCTCAAAATCAAATTTACAATGAACAAACATATCTTCACATTTCATGATATTATGTTACACCTGATCTTATATTACATATGAATATTCATTTTACAATACAAAATGATTGTTATATAAGATAAAGAAAAAAATGAAATAAAATTATTTAACTTTCTGACTTCTTTTGACGTGCACCTGTGAAATACTATAATGTCGGTCAGTATATTAACTATATATTATTTGTTTTTTTATTAATTTCATAGGATTAATTAATATAGTGGTCTGTAAACTAAATATAAACGAATAATATGTTTCAGCTACCCACTTGGACTTACTCACCGGTTTCACCTCCGCTGATGATAGACCCTGATGTGGTGCAAAATGTCGTTAATTATTTGGATGAGGAAGAACGGACGAACAATGCGGATAGCAGACAGTTGTTGAATTTTTATAAAACTGTTTCAAAGGGCTCGAAAGTAATTCGGGTCGAGGTTTATAATGCAAACCAGTTTGAAAGCATTGAATCATCCGTCTGTCGGTGCAGTGCTGAGATATGTTTTCAGCATATTGTAAAAGACATTTACACTGATAGCATCTACTTGCGAGTTAAAGATATGTTACATTACTTGAACAATACGTTTTATCAGTCTTTGTAAAATTAAATTATTGTCAATAAACACTTGTTATGTTGCCAATGAATTGTAGTTTTATTTAAGAAAATGAAAACTTGAAACATAAATAGATACCTATATTTTAAATAGTGTATTAAGAGAAACAATTATAAATAGCAGGTGTAACAATCTGCGTCCCTCAGTGATGAGATCATTATTGCATTGTACGGGTCAGATATCAATGTTCATTCGATGTTTATCATGTTATCAAATACTCAGAACTAGATACATTAATCATTTAATTTCATGGACAGAAAAATGATTAAGATATTCATTCAGAACGTATTAAAGAATATATTATATGAGTAGTAAAATAAGTAAATTATGTTGCTGTGAATGTAAAGACTGAATATGAATTAATTGTAAAAATGGGGGATCCTGGATCTTTTGATCCAGGTCCCCCATTTTTACACTACTAATAATATTAATAATATAATATAAATAAATATGGGTTATATATAAATACTTTATCTAAGTCAAATAAATCAGTACTACTAATCGACACTACTAAATAAAGCCCACCTGCCAGTTTTTACAATTTAAAATACAATTATACACATGTGCAACATTCAGTGTAAGGAAGTAATAATTAAACAAAGAAAAAAAATACACAATACAGTAAAATATCAGATAAAAAATTAAATTTAATCTCAGGTAGTGTAGTCAAATTTACGTTCTATGCTTTAAAATTAAAATTATAAAATCTTTCTATTAAATGAATAATGGTAAAAGTTAACCGCAGTGGCATGTGACAATGGCCCATCATAAACGCAAATGTCATCGGTTACTAATTCCGAACGATACACATTGACAAGTAAATGTAACATCAGAACTGTCACTGTCATACATACCAATATTATCAAAACATTATAATTAAATAGTCGGTAATGTAATAAAATTAAAAGAAAAATATGTCAAGTAGATTATCTACTTTCAGTGACAAATGCATGGAATGCAGCGAATTCAGAAGAGAGACCAGCAACATTGGATGGAGGAGTTGTGTTGCTTTGTAGTTTCCCTTCAAACTCTGACATCCTTAGATGAAACATGGTGTTCAGGTTTTCGATGGTGTGATGTATTGACTCCATTCTAGTATGTATAAAAGTGTATGTGGAAAGTAGATAACACTCTCTGGCAGGTAGAGTAATGTAATAAATTAAATTATATCATTAAATTACTTTTAAACTTTGAAAATTAATTTATAATTAAATAAAAAGCGAGAGCTAACTTTTTTGCTGCTGTGGCCACAACTACTCACTATAATAAGTCTATAAGGGATCATAATTATCATAATTTAGTTTCAGTAATAATTGTTCTGAGAGTTTAGGAATAAACATGCTGACGTTCAGAGTTTCTCAAGAAGACTGTATCTTTCTCGTATGAGATGATAATGCACAATACCATTACAAATAAATTTTCTAATTATTTTCTTATGTTACTAAAATGTTATAGTTGACATTGTTCCAAATAGATACTTGCTTACCCGGCTTCTGGCGGGTTGTGCGGTTCTCTTTTTAACCGACTTCAAAAAAAGGAGGAGGTTCTCAATTCGTCGAAATCTTTTTTTCTGTGGACAGTTTGAGACACACAAGTGATGTTGCAAATGGCTACTGGTTTCGAGCAGCGAATATAACAAACATGTTTTCAATTCTCTAAGCTAATTGTATAAAAAACTCAGACACAATTAGAGACATTTTATGCCAGTATTTTGTATAAATTGTTCCATAACAGTGGTTTACATTTGATTGTTTCAAGCGTAAAACACGATCGTGCAGTTTGACGTTAAAAATACATAGTAACTTCCAGACGATTAAAAAGGTTGTTATTATACGTCAAATAATAATTTGCCTCGTCCGCAAATACTCCCTGACTGTTCCATACCTTTTCTATTTCGATTATTAGTGACCGTCAGTCTGAGATGGGTCCTCATGTCAGGTCGGGAAATGTGTTGGAGTTTTCTTTTCCATGTCTTGAAGGCGTATTTATTCATAGTGTTTTATAAGTTATTTTATATATATTAGGCAGACCTTTACACTAAAATTGGCTTATGTATGCCGTGACGTACATCAATAGTTGTGGAATTTAAATACTCAGTTAAAGCAATCTTAATAAATGTTTTGACCTAACATATTATTCATTATATTGGCCAGCAATAGAAAATGTTTCTCATTGTCTGAATATTTCAATTAGACGGCTATCACTACCATTAATATTGTTTTTTAGATGATGCGAATCCTGGTAGTGTTACAGACCACAAAAGAGATTAATGAAAGATTTTTTATAAGATAAAATGTAATATAACATAGCAATACAACACAGACAGTATCTCAATCCGTTCTCACCAGTCCTTTAATTTGGTATTTAAGCCAAAAGACGTTGTTTCTTCTACAAAGAAGAATGGCAGAATCAGTGTCGCTTATTTGTGAAAGCAAGCATGAATGAATTTATATACATTTTATAGCATGATAGCTGTAGTTTATTTTATTAATTGTTGCTTTTTTTATGTCTATTTTATTATATTTTATGAATTAATGGGATAAAGCAAATATCTAACAAACAAATATTTTGTTACATCTGAAAACGCATTGAACTAAACGTCAAAAAGCAAGATTTTGTAATAATCATTTAATCCTTGATGAAATCGTTTCTAAACGGGTGGCAACCTGTGGAAACGCATGCTTTTTTGTCCTGTTACCTGTCATTGTTATGTGTCTTGTCAAAGGTCCTATGAATGAATGCGTCGGTATTATATTTATTTTACGTATTTTAACATTTTTAGTAAACTTTTCTTCGTTTCTGCGTTCAATTGAGCTATATATGGTATTACACAATAACGTTGTTGTGATAGTGGGGCGTACGTCTGAGACAGCACTTTATATGTATTGTTATTTCGAACAAATTTTTATTTACATAGTTTGCATACTATGGGATGTTGATGTTCACACATTATGAGCATTGTATGGTATCTGTTATGTGTATTCCTCGTCAAGCTAATATTCCACCGCCTGTTCAGCTTCTCGACGAAGTTTGAGTCAGATTAGCGGCATGAAATACTAGTTTTGATAATAAATGCTTTGTATTACCAAACATATTATTTTATTTTAATCTTAATTAATATCTTATTATACATGGTGCTCAGTGCTGATGAAACGCTATATTAGTAAACTACCTAAATGCTTTTGGAGATGAGTATGACGTGAAATACCGTGAGCGCTTTGCAAAGAATAGTTGGTGTAAGTTTGCTAGGTGGAGCATGGAGCAACATAATTACAGAAAAGTGAGAGATACCTATAACATTACAAAGAAATACGTATTAATATGTATTGGGAAAGTTACTTTAAGATGATTTGCCATTACCTCCTCACGTATGTAAATAGATATGTCCTCTAAAACATAAAATGCTATTATAACTTCATATATACAAAATAATGGACATATCACTTTAATAATATTGGAGGTATATGGTATAGGAAACGTCACCTGGCCTACAATAATTCGTGCCGATTCGCGCACTTTCAGGTGGTCGGGCTGACGTTGTCATTACCGGCTGCGCAATGCACGTTTTATTGTACTGCACATTCGTGAACTTATCTCTGTGACATTAGTTACCATAGATTATATAATATAAAGAAGAAAGATTAGTGGCTAACTTCAGACCTGGCCACATTGAATGCGCGAGGTGTAACTTCCAACTCTTTTAACTTCGTTTACCATTAAAATCCCATGATATAAAAATATGGTGTAATTATATTTTATGTTAATAGGCCAGATTTATCCTTTTTAAGTATTTTTACTAATGCTCGCGAAGTCTAAATACGACACTAAAAATGTACGGTTGTTTGCCATTGTTCTTTTTTTATATAGCCGTAAAGCATAGGATATTAAACCAACGCTCTTGTTATCATTTTGATGTTATATTACGTTAAAAACATCTAGCTAATAATACAGACGCTCAGGCAAGTGATTATGTTTGCTACATAGTTTACTTTTTAACGTTTTCAATAAAAACTTTATGTGCCCTTACAGAGGCTCTGTAATCAGCAATTCTCTGATCGAATAGCGAGTACTCATAGGGACTTATGGCGGTTTCAGATTAGCGTTTTATAGGCGCGAATAAGCTCGTTTTTGGAAGCGCATGTAGGCGCGTATAGGTACGCCTTTTGGCACACGCGCAACCCGTACGAGCGTTGACGCGCATCTAAGCTCGTATAAGCGTGAGCCGTCAGAATCAATATTGACACTGACACGATGTCACTACCGTTTCGAGCGAACATGCTGAAATATATCCATTTACGCGAGTCGGGTTTTTTGAAACGCGTAATGTAGCGCGCGTGTAAGCGCGTATGCTGAAAGACCGTATACGCGTAGCAAAATACGCTAATCTGAAACCGCCCTTAATTAATTGCATCCGGTTCTTGTTTGTCGTCCAGTACTGATTCAGTCCACATTGTTATTTGTTTTAAGTCGAATACTTATTTAAGGACTTTGGCAAGCGCACCAATGACTTTTCGGAGTTATGTGCGTATTAAATTATTAATTATCGCTTGTCCCGTACCTCGGAGAGCACGTTAAGGCGTCGGTCCCGGTTGTCATGAAGATCTTTGACAGTCGTTACAGGGCGTCAGTAGCTTCTGACACTGACACTAGTCTAAACCATGGCATATCGCTATCCTTCCGGTTGCAGAGGTCAGACAGGCAGTCGCTCAGTGGAAAAGCTAATATTCATCCAAATCCGGTTAGACTAGTAAGCGGACCCCAGATTGAAACTGGGATAACGCTAAGAGGATGATGACTTATTTAAGGACTTTAATTAATTGACTCTTTTGTAATGGTTGTGGAGTACTCCATCTTTGTTTAAAAATTTTATTAATACATGGGTCTCTAAATTGTTGTAATCTTTCATCTCATAATCTCCTTGAAACTGCTTCTAAGCGTGTAGGCAAATATCTTCGTATTAAATTTATTCTATGCGCGATAGGAGTTGCGATTTTTATTATTTTCTCATTATTTGTACCAGCTCAATTTAAATTCTTATACCTTCTTTCACTGTCACCTTTACAATTATTTTACCACTCACGTTTAAAGCAATAAATAAAATCGTTTATTTATCAAACAATATAATCTATCGGTAGTCAAGATGTATTTTTTTTATAGTCAGCCCAAAGGCTTTTTTTTTGGTGTCGGGTTGGAAAATTCTCATGGAGTCCCTCCACCCTGGGGGAAGGGCGAAGGGGACTGTCAGACTCTTACTATTATATATTGTTAATGAATAAAGTTTGAATTTGAATTTGATAATAAGAAGTAAGTAAGTGCAAAGCAGTGCATGAAGGTAGGCACGATTAGAAGAAGAAGGCTAAGCGAAGAAGAAAAAAGGTGAAGCTGTCGCACATTGAAATAAAACTGCTTGAAGCGACGAAATAATCTCGCGGTTATAAGATATAGGCTTTTGTTGAATATACTTCATCATCTGCCCCTTGACCCATCGCTAAGTGCTCATTTATCTCGTAAGCCAGTTTCAACCTGAATTTATCTTAGCCCTTAATAATGTAATATATTATATTTTCCTGTGAAGAATTCTAGTCACTGCTTACGAAACGACAGTGGTATGTGCCGGACTTTAACTGGCTGAACGTTAATTACGTTTTACGCTTTGTTTATGGCAGGGAGTGCGAAATCGTTTCAGCAGTTACGACTCCGTCCCCTGACCAGCCGTCCCATATCTTTGCGACTGATATTTCCAACATGAAAAACAAATCATGAAAAATGTTTACCTGAATATTTAATAATTTAATGTTTTACTAGTTATTTTTATTTACTGCTCTTAATTTTATTATCAGTACACAATTCAAGCCTTGTTTTCAAACAAAATCTTGATATTATTCCGTTACACTTAAAATTTCGTTTCATCCGGCACGTCGCTTATTTAACGCTTGGTGAGTTAATAGGATAAGCAGGTATTGTAGTGACTTGATAACAAAATTTTGTAAATGCCATAATGTTCAAGGTTCCCTTTGTTCCTAATATTACTTTTGAATTAGTGCTTAGGAGCGTGACATCGTAAGCAGGTATTCTGAATTCAGTTATTAAAGCATGTCTTAGCTTAGGATAATTTGAACTCAGTTTTTGGTTATAATATTCTTTGTTTATTAAAGAATAGAAGCTTCATGTGGGTGTAATATTACACCTCTGCCTACCCCTTCGGGGATACAGGCTTAAGTCTATAAATAAATAAATAGAAGCTTCATCTGCTGCCAAATAGTACCCGGCTAGTGGCGATACGATATTGCAAAAACGCACGTGCAGATTCTGAGACTGACGTCTCTTTATCCTAAAACTACAAAGCACATACCTTGTGCTTCTACAAATACAATGGCATAGTTGCCATTGTATTTGCGCCAAGAATTATATACAACATTCAGTTGATCGTATCCAATATCAAGTCATCATCATGGTCTTGCCCTGGTCCCAATTTATTTGGGGTCGGCGCAGTATGGCCTTCGCTTCCATACTTCTCTGTTACCAGTCATCCGATCGTTTATCACTTTCTCTTCCATATCCTCACACAGTCCATCCATCTTTTCCTTGGCCGCCCTCTCCCTTTTCGTCCTTCTACGTGCATATTCATCACTTTCTTACCTACGTACATCTCATCTCTTCGCATAACATGTCCATAACAGGCCAATCGACTCCCTTTTACCTTTTCATCAATGGGCGCCACTTTCATACTACCTCTTATGTAATCATTCCTAATTCTGTCCATTCTTGTCACTCCACACATGCATCGTAACATTCTCATCTCAGCAACATGCAATCGTTTCTCATCCATCTTCTTTGTAGCCCAACACTCAGCTCCATACAGTACGACAGGCCTTATAACCGCCTTACACATATTTTTTTTTTATGTTAATAGGCGGCAAACGAGTAGCCGGATTGCCTGATGGTAAGCAATTACCGCCGCCCATGGACACAAGCAACACCACAGGAGTCACAAGTGCGTTGCCACTCCTTGGGGTTGGGAATGGGGCTAGGATGAGAAGTGGGATTAGGGAGAAGGAATAGGGGATAAGGCCTCCGGCACTCTCACTCACCGAACGAAACGCAACAGTTTAGGTACCGTTACTTGCCGTCGATTTTCTGTGCGAAGGTAGTACTTCCCCGGTCGAACCGGCCCATTCACGCTGAAATTAGCAAGGCTCTACTACCTATAAAATGCGGCCTTTTAACTTCAAAGGCATTTTGTGATCGCATATTGTGCCTGAGACCTGTCGCCATTTCATCCATCCTGCGTTAATTCGTTGCCTAACATCCCGATCGATTTCGCCGTCATCTTGCAGGAGTGAACCTAGGTAGCGAAAATCAGAGCATACTGGTAGAGGTGTACTGCTGAGAGTAACCGGTATAGGACTGGAGAGACCGCCAAAATCACAGAACATATACTCTGTCTTGGTTCTGCTTACTCTCAGGCCTACACTCTCCAATCTCTGCCGCCACTCCTCCAGCTTGCTCTGCACCTTTTGTCCACTCTCTGCTACCAGAACGATGTCATCGGCAAACAGCATGCACCAGGGTGCCTCTTCCTGTATGTCCGATGATATAGCATCCATAATTAACAGGAAGAGGTAGGGGCTAAGGGCCGACCACCCCTGGTCCCGCCCCTACCTACTTAGCAAGCCTACGGCCACATCGAATCTGGCTGTGATACCGGCCGCGGATCGGACTTGCGTTTTGCATTCAGCGTACATGGCTTGAATCAACGTCAGGTATTTTCCAGGCACTCCTTTCTTCTTAAGGTCCCACCACAATACTTCACGAGGCACTCGGTCATATGCCTTTTCAAGGTCGATGAATACCATGTGCAAGTTTTTATGTGCCTCCCTGTATTTTTCGCACATTTGGCGAAGTGCAAAAATGACATCCACCGTACCTCGACCAGGCATAAAACCGAATTGGTTTCGTGAAATCTCACTCTCGTCTCGCAAGCGTCGCTCAATTACTCTGTCCCATACTTTCATACTATGAGGCATTAATTTTATTCCCCGATAATTGTTGCACTCTTGCATATCACCCTTAATTTTAAAAATGGGCACCAGGTAACTGTTGCACCATTCCTCGGGTATGGTCTCCTCGTGCAACAGCTTATTGAAGAATAAAGCCAGCCACGTCCATCTATCATCTCCTAACGCTTTCCATGCTTCCACTGGTATTCTATCTGATCCTAACGCTTTCCCATTCTTCATTCCACTAACAGCCTTTTTTACCTCATCTTTACTTATTTTCTTCACTAAACCAATATTCATCACCTCACTTTCAAGTTTGCCGCTCCAATCGTTCTCTTCATTCATTAACTTTTCAAAGTATGTCCTCCATCTTTCTTTAATTCTATCGTCGTCCATAAGAATCACTCCTGTTTCGTCTTTCATGCACTTGATATGGGATACATCCTTCGCCTTTCTCTCTCTAGCTTTAGCCATGCTGTATAAATATTTATGAGCCTCAGGTTTTTCCAGTAACCCGTACAAGTGGTCTAGGGCTTTGGATCTAGCAACGGCTACAGCTTTTTTGGCTCTTTTCTTACATTCATCGTATTCTTTCTTCTTACTTTCTTCCAAAGATTCATTTCCTCCTTTCACCAGCTGCCATTCCTTAAACCTTGCTTTCTTTTCCTTAAGCGCATTCTGTACCTCTTTTGTCCACCACCACGTGTCCTTATCTTTCATACGCTTCCCTTTCGGCTCTCCTAAAACAGCCTTTGCTACACACTTAATACGTTTACTCATCTCTTTCCAACACTCAATGACACTGCTATCATTCATATCGCCCATTTCTAACATTTTATCTACCACTCTATCTCTGAATTTTTCTACACATTCATTCTTCTCTAACATATGCCATCTTATGTTTGGAGGCAGTTGCTGCTTGGTTCTTTGAGAGCTTAGTCGAATCTGAAGTTCAACCATCAGGAGCCTGTGCTGCGAGACTAAATCTTCTCCTGGTACCACTTTGCAGTCTTTGACCCAGCTGAGTCGATTACGCCTTAGTAGGAAATAATCAATCTGGGTCATGTGGTGGCCGCTATTATATGTAACTAAATGTTGCTCTCTTTTCTGAAACCAATCGAAATCCATCCAAAACTTCTCTTTCTCACAATCATCACATCCTACCTGAGGGGCATACACACTTATCACATTCAAGATAATACCTTGCCACATCATTTTCACAGCAATCAGTCTATCGTAAATTCTATTTACACTTGTCACACTATCTTTCAGCTTTTCATCTAACACAATTACCACGCCATTTCTTTTTCCATCACTTTCACAATAATAAAACTTGTATCCTTCTCCGATCTCTCTAGCTTCCGTACCTTTCCATCTTGTTTCCTGCAGGCATGCCAGCTTTATTCTTCTTCTTTTCAAAACACCAGCTAACTCTCTAGCTCTTCCAGTCATCGTAACTACGTTTCAACTTGCGTTACTAGTGTAACAATCCATGCATACTTCGCGCAGGTGCCGGGTGCTGCCTCTGCGCGTCGCCTGCGGGGAACGCCCTAATCCTTTCGCACTCATTGTCATACGTGGCCATACTACAAAAGGTTTTGGCGTGTATTTTACCAGCCGGCCGCCAACCCTCCTTGGGAATAAATATTATCGTTATAAAGGAAGAGTGGTAGGAGATACGGGGTAAATGGATAGGATGTAGGACAAGGAAGAAGGATTTGTAGGTGGGGGTGTACTATAATCACTGGAAAGGATATTGGGTAGTGACTACAGCAGGTCGGAGAGCCGGGGTCGCGAACCCGAAGCCCTGTGTAATGGTAGGACAGACCAATACACAGAAGCACCCCCTGACTAAATCTAATGTGTCTATATAAGTACATTCTTATATAGACACAACATTGCAACGGCGCATACACCGTGCTCCAGGGAGCACGTAAAGCCATCAGTATCAGCTGTCATGAACATGACAGTCGATACGGGTAGTCAGCACTCTCAAATATTCTGAGATCGGTCTAAATAAGAGCATGAATCAAAATGGATTGCAGCAGTCAGTCAATCAATAGACGTTTATACTCTGTCAATTTTGGCAATATTTCAAAGAAAATTTTGGGTAGAAAATAATGTCTTAGATGCAACTAAGATACCTAATGGTTAAATAATACGATGGAAAATTCTAATGCAATAGTATTTTCTAGATAGCATAAAAAGCATTTGTAAGTATAGCATAAAAAAGTATAATATCAATTTAAAAGATAAAGGCAGATTTAAAACCCTAGGTAACTGATGAAATCTTGTATTTTTCTGTAACTATTTACAATATTGAATACAGAAACTTTTAAACACTCGCGTTGCATGTTTATATCACATCGCGACACCAGTCAGCTTGCGACCACGGGACGTGCAACCAAGAAAAAAAGACAAGTCAGAAGTACCCTTAACAGAAGAGCATGCATGAGAAACTTGATGGGAGTGAGTGAAGCAAGAGAGGTATGTCAGGATCGTTGCAAATGGCGTTCCGTAGTCTCTTCCCACCCCTCCGGGAAACAGGTGTGAGTCTATGTATGTATGTATGTTAAATAGAAAACAGAAAGTTAACACAGTATCAGAGTTTCAAGTCTTGAGTAGCTAAACGACCGCTTGATTGCAGTTCATTGCCTAGGCGAAGTTTCAACAAATGTTTTCAGGTAGCTCTCTATGAAGTTTATGCATTACAGTTGTTCGCCGACTTCATTTGAATAGAGTGTAAAGCACCGGCCTCACCGATGGCAAGGAGCGTGTTGGAAGTTGACAAAATCGGAGCTAAGTAAGTGAAATTAAGTAATATATTTGTCTATTTGTTCCAAAAAAGTAATTAATTCTCTGACTTATAAAAAATAATGCAGATACTTATAGCCCATTTTGTGGTTCACACACTGCATTTTTTGTACTGATTGATATATGCTAAAACCATACGTAAACCCACTATGTAAAGATATATCGAAATTTTGTAGATTAGGCTCTGCAAATATATATTATCTCAGTATAGCACGATTTTTTTATGTCCATACATAGCATAAAATTCGCTATCCCATTTCTGAGTTAATGCTACATTTATAAGCTTATTCGAGAAATGCACAATCCTTACCTAAACAGAATAAATATTGTAGATACCCAAAAATTTACATACGATGTGCACATACATATTGTTACTTATTATTGTTTTAAAGTTTATTCATACAAAAGTATTCAATGAATAAAAATGATAATTATAATTATATTTGCAAAACTTATTCAAAACAAACATGAGAGTTTAAAATTAGAAAATGTTTAATAAATCCCCAACCTGACTAAAACTATGAAAACAATATTTTTAGTTTCATGATTCAAAAGTTGAACAGTTTATATTTATATATTCGATTATCCTAGAAACGCGCTGTCTTATCTTATGAAAACTTTTTCTTTTCATAGGTTGTGAACTTGATTAACAGAGCGGTAAATATAAAAATAGGTAAGTAAATAGTAGTAGGGGATTATATAGGTATTTGAGTCGTTCGGAGTCGAAACGTTGGGACCATGGGGTCCAAGTCCGAAAATTCTTTTTAGAGATTTCTCCAAGAGATTGGTTGACGCTTCGCTTGACCAGAAGGTTAGGCCCTCCTTTATACACGAGCTTCAGCGCAAAAAGTCAGTATTGCCATGCAACGTGGCAATGCTGCCATTCTGGCCACTCTTCCAATTGACGGCGATGTGGAGGATTTTTATGACGCCTTTTAATTTTTTTATTTCTTTTATTCGTTAGTTATTTTAGTATAGAAATTATTGTTTTGTTTTGTACACTAGCTGTGCCCGCCAATCCGTTGCGAAATTTATCTTTTAGCTACTGAATTGTGTTTTAAGTTGCATATAATACCTATATTGAATAGTGTATAATTAGATATCCTGAAAATAACTCAAATAACTATTAATTAATATACACATTTTAGCAAAAGCTTCTCATGCCATCTTAATAATAAATATTAAGTGTAACGTAATTGGTGAAGTTTGGGTGTGTAATACACATTTGTCTACCCCTTCGGGGATAAAAGGCGTGAAGTTATGTTCGTTCATTCGTTACGTTCGGGCAGGCCATATAGAGTAATAGTATAGATATAACTATTTTATTTATTTTTTATTTTATTCGCGAAACAAACAGATACAATACACATAAAATTACTTACAAATAACCATACACAATCCAATAACAGTTTCCACATATTGGCATAACAAGCGCTAAACGACGTTTAGAATATGAGGAAGTTAGGCCAACCTCACACTGGGCGACAGCGCTCCTCGAGCGCACGCCCGGTGCACGCTTGGCGTTCATTCTGTAGTACAAAGTGAACGCCGGGCACACGCCGAACGGATGCCGAGCGTATGCTCGAAGAACGCCTATGAACAATGTGAGGGAGGCCTTAACAACATATCAAAATCTCAAACACAAAAAAAAATATGAAATATGTGTAAGGGCTAAAGTTTTAATTACCTACAATCAACAAGAACAAGGCAATCGTGAAAAGATTTCTTAAAGTTGGACAAATAGAGGTTAAATACATCCATATTAGCATTACAACTATTGTTAAATAACCGGCAAGATCTTATAACAAATAAATTCTTTCCATAATTAGTTCTAGCATGAGGTACAAAAAATAATGGTTTCTTTCGTGAATTAATACGTGGACATACAAATCTTATACGGCTCACAAGATAAGGGGAGTCTATTATATTGTTAACAATTTTATATAGGAATATCAAATCACGTTCATGTCGTCGAATTTCCAAAGATGGCAAGTGAAATACTCCATCAAAATTATTACTTTTATTACACCGCCATTCAATATGTTTATTAAATTTATTCTGAATCTTTTCTATTTGATTAATGTATATTTTATATTGAGAATTCTATACTACAGATCCATATTCGAGAATGTCTAGAATAGCAAGCAAACAACGATTCATTAATTGGTTGTGATGTGGTGTTGAAGGTAGTTCGAAATTAAGAACGCACTCGCTATCGAGAAACATACACTTTAATGTTCTTTTAATCTGCTCTTACAATAGTTGCCTTAGTTAATATACATAACTAACACGTACTTATATGCTAAATAACTTATCATATACTTATCTATCATATATCTAATGATATGTGATGGACGTGACACACACCGCATCACCTATCCCAAAAGAAAAAAATTATATATAATTTATTTATTTTTTCAAATCAATTGTTATATAGCCTAGTTCTATTCTTATGTACAACATCTATTTAATTTTTAAATTTAATTACGACATTAGGTGATTCGTCTTTTATAACCTGAAACGGATGTTTTACTAAGACTAAATCACCTTCATTATACGTAATTGGATTTATCTTTTTGTCATACGTATTTTTTCTAACACAATTACTTCTCATTAAGTTTTCTTTAGCGTCAGCGTGAGCCCTCTGCAATCTGTATTTAAATTCTAATGGGTAGTTATCAAAATTATATAAAGGCTCGACGCTATTATCTTTTAAATTATTCGGCAATCTACATAGCTTTCCAAAGACTAACTCGTACGGTGTATATTGAATCACTACATTAACTGTTGTATTATAGGAAAAACACCAATACGGTATTCACAAACTCCATTCAGAAGAATTATTATTAGTTTGTATACGTAAATATGCGCCTAAAGTTTTATGGACATTTTCAAAAGAACCTATGCTCTCATGATGATATGCCGTTGATAAAATTTTATCAATTCCTAATACGTTACATAATTCTATCATTACTTTAGAAATAAATTCTGAATCCCGATCTGTAGCAATTATCTTAGGTATCCCATATCTCAAAATAAAATTTTCGACTAAAGTTTTGGCTACTTCATTAGCCGACTTAGTCTTTAACGGATATGCTTCCACACATTTTGTGAGTTCACACTGAAGTGTCAGGATATACACATTTCCATAATTATCTTTGTCAAGAGGACCCACAATGTCTAAATAAATCTTTTCAAAAGATGACGATGCAGTCGTAGTGATCGTCAACGGTTCTTTTGTATTTCTATGATATTTTTGTTTTTGACATTTTTCACATTTTCGTACGTATTCCACAATATCTTTTTCAATGGACGGCCAATAATAATACTTTTTTATATTGTTAACCATCCTACGTATCCCGGCATGACCACTACTCGGTAAAATATGAAAGTCGTTCATTATAACCCTTTTTTCGTCTTTATCTTCGACTCTTTGTACATCTTTCACTACGCATACTCTAAAATCTTGAGATAATATTTTAGCATTGTGTTTTAAATATCGTGCCATATTTTTAATTAGCTCACCGTTAAAACAGTTTTTTTGTATAATAATTTCTTTAATACCTCTTTCGCTACAAAAACTTACTATGTCTTTCAACAACTCGTCTCGCGAAGATGCCGATAGTAGGGTAAAATTGAGGCTTCTGCATCACTTGCTCTCGCGTCGCCGCTCGAGCTGCGTGATACATCATCATCATATCATATCAGCCAAACGACGTCCACTGCTGGACATAGGCCTCCCCCAAGGTTCTCCACACAGACCGGTCTTGAGCCGCCCGCATCCAACCACCTCCCGCGATCTTGACGAGGTCGTCGGTCCACCTTGCGGGGGGCCTACCTCTGCTGCGTCGTCCGGTACGTGGCCGCCACTCCAGAACAGAAGCCCCAATTTTACAATCGAGATCGATTAAAATAAATGTGAGCTGCATCACTCAGAACAAAGTGAGCTGACGCAGATGCTCCCAATAATACCGTTGTTATCTGCGATCCGTCTGATTCACGATATAATATTGTATTTCATTCACCGACATATCATTGTAGTACCAATGCAATGGGACAACTTACTGTCGTTTCTAGTTTGAGATGGTAATGTATAAACAAGCTCGACTGCTGTGTTCAGTCGACGCGATCAGTCCGATCGGTTGTTGTGTGTATCATAATCTGGTATGGTGTCGAACTGACATAGCCAAGCAAAAATTATCGCGCGCACTTAAATAAGTACAATAAGCAACAATATCATGTTCGATCACGGCACATCGTTGCATCGAAACGATTTGGTGCACATCTTGTACTAATGAATGCATAGGCCTTCCGTATAATGAAAGGTTAGCTTTTACTAGCAACTATAACTCAATAATAGAGTTGTGGACACTACCACAATGCAACAATATAGCTGAGTGTGCACATATGTATTTGTCACAGACTAATGTTATGCCTTGCAATGTTTTCTTTTATATGTAATACTTTTTCTGTGTCTGTGACAAATAAATAGCTTTTCTCTTTCTTTCTTTCTTAATAAGTAGCCAACAGTATTATGGAGACTATAGAGTTCAGTATGAGAAATTAATAAAATAAAATCGACTTTATGTGCTCACATGATAGAGATGAAATTCTAATAACAAATATTGTTTCAATTAAATCTTCGAAGTAATTATTGTTGGAAACTAACACTAAGGCTTTAGAATTGAGGTCTCTAAAATAAACATCTGAGATAATATCTCAGATGTTTATTTTAGAGACCTCAAATCTATTAGTCCCTATTTTCATCATTGTTGTGCTGAAGTGCATTTCACTAAACTGTGAGTTTAAATCTGTTTGTGGTGGCTTACAAAATTGTCATTGTTGCGTATATTCAAACATGACTTAGTGTTTTTTATAATCGCAGGCAATTCTAAGTATGTTCCAGCTCTTAAAGGACTTGTACTTGTTTTAGTTTATTTCCCAATTACTTATACTAATACTCCAAGCAGATTCGGCAAGTTCAAACTCTAAACATGTAGATATTAATTTTTCAGAGTATTAAAAATACATGTTATAAATATCTGTATTCGGAACTGCTATCATATATTTGGTGTTGAATACACAGTAATCATTATTGATTGTAATAATCAATAAATGTATACTGTGTATTTTTTTTTTGTTTTTATTTGTTATGAATTAAGTTAAAAATGTTTTTATAAAATAAATGTGTATTCAAATAAAGTTGTTTAAATTTACTATTCTATACCTAATTTCTATTTTTATTAATTAAAAATTAAACGATAAGAATTTAGCCACAACATTTATTTAACTTTTACATAAATATAAAGCATGCATACAAACATTGACTTATAACAATTACACATTTTTAAACAGATAACATTTATTTATTTTTAGAAATACAACTAAACTTAAATAAAAGCATTATTTTAAGACTACTCAGTATCACACAATTTCTTACTTATTTTTTTTATTAATGTCTCTGTGATATAAAACCCCACGTTCCTCTCCCATTCTCTCGACGTGACCGAGCCATCGGAGTCTGTGGACTTTTATTTCCCCAATTATGTTAGGAATGGCTACGAGTTCCTCAATTTCGACATTTTTTCGAATCCGCCAGCTCCCGTCAGTTCTCTGCACAGGGCCGAAGATCTTCCGGAGGACCTTTCTTTCTGCGACCAACAGCTTATTTTCCTTTTTTTGTGTCAGTGTCCAGGTTTCGCAGCCATACGTTATAATAGGTCTTATTACAGTTTTGTAAATTCGTATTTTGGTATTTCGGCTAAGAAACCTGGACACTAACACTTTGTGTAGAGCCGCGCTACATCTAAACGAGTTTTGGATGCGGATATCAATCTCCTCCTCTCGAGTGTTCGTGTCTGTTATGGACGTCGTCCTGTCGGTCGCCCCGGATACCGATGGAAAGACATTGGTTGTGGAGCAAGATATTGGGGCGCTTCAAGCTGGCGATTGGCGAGAAGTGGCCAAAGATCGGGTGAAGTGGCGTTCTCTCGTATTGGAGGCCAAGGCACACTTTGGGTCGATGAGCCATTGGAGTAAGTAAGTCTCTGTAATATCCATTACATCATCATAAGGCTCCTCAACCACATATTGTGCACTTAAGCAAGCTTCGTGATTTTATTTTTGTCTACATGATCTAATTCACGAATATCTATCTTAATTAGAAGACGTCCTTGTTTAGGACGATTTCTTCGAACAATGTACGAATTTGCCGATGACGTTAATAAACTTTGACGCTTTTTAGACGGTGACAATTTTTTTGACTTTGTAGAAAAGTTTGGTTCAATGTATGTTATGCTATCGTCTTGAGTGGAGACATATGGGCTAGTAACCTGTAAAAAATAAAACACACATAAATATATAATAATGTGGACGCGCACAATAAATGTTTATAAACATAAATACATTTTATGCTTACCTGATCAGAGGATTTGTTCCGATGCTCTTCAAAACATTCATAATTTCCTTGAGAGTAAAAAAAATGGCTTGTTATTTAACTGTCTACCATTCTCTGTCATGGCATTGTCCTGCAATACAATAACATAATAAATATAAATGAAAAGTTCATAACTATATGAATTCAACTATGAGGAATAAAATAATATTTACTAACCTCTTGTATTTCTGTCTGGTCAACTTCGTCCAAAGGACTTGGGATTTGAGAATCAACATTATCAAATACAAATATGTTAAGTCCTCCAATGTCGAGAATGCTGGGGCTGTATGACATTATTCTGAAAATAAAACTAAAGTGAGATATCTAATTATTCATATAATAATATAATATAATATTTTATAACATTAAAAACTTACTTACCAATAAAACTTGATTTCTCTGCTAGCAACAGGTCCTGTTTCGACTGACTTTGACAGCATAATGAAATAAGGAATGCAATATTAAATCTGTATGATAATCAATACCAAATGAAATCAATTATTAAAAATATAATATTGTTATACGAGAATACAAAATTTCTAACTTTCTAGACCTGTACAAACATGTTAAATGCTGTTATTTATGCTATATGATATACCTATCTAATTTAGTGTTAAAGGTATAGCTACCTATAAATATGTGTGTTAGACACTCATTACAGTAATTGTCAAAATGAAGTAGATCAAGCAACCCATATCTTTGAAAGGTAATAATATAGATTTAAATGAATCTTCTCACCAGATCAGACATAGTCCTTTATTACCGAATACGATTCGATGTTTAATGTGCGGTCCATCGAACTGTGGTAAAACAAACGTTATGATTAGTTTGTTGTTACATGAAAATGGTCTAAAATTTAAAATTCTTTATCTTTATACCAAAACTTCATTTCAACCAAAGTATCGTTTCTTGAGTGAAGTATTAGGAAGAGTCTCGCAGATTAACTTCTGCAAAATTAGCGATGATAAAGAGGTAATTTCTCCGAGTGAAGCTTTAACAAATTCTGTGTTTATTTTTGATGATGTTGCGTGTGAAAATCAAGTAAATATTCGCAATTATTTTTGTATGGGTAGACATAAACAAATATATTGTTTCTATTTATCTCAAACCTATTCCAAAATTCCGAAACAACTGTTGCGTGAAAACAAATGCGAATTTTCTTATTATATTCAAACAAGATGATGTGAATTTGTGAAACATATTTATGAAGAGCATGTTACTTCTGATTTACAATGGAAAGAGTTTAAAAATATTTGTCAAACTGTTTGGAGTAAACCTTATAATTTTCTACTTATTAATAAAGAATCGTCATTAAATAATGGAAGGTACAGACAGAATTTTGATATGTTTTTTAAATTTGACTGATTGTTATATATAAGTAATTAACATGACAAATCAAATTCAGTATAATTTGTTCTTTAGCTGAATACAGTTGTTAATAAGTATAACATGGAGAAAAATATTAAAATAGAATTAATGAAGTCTGTGGACTCCATAAAGAATAAAATAAAACAAATGAAAAACCAGGAACACTCTACGAACTTGTCACTTGAAAAATGTTAAAACCTGCACGAGATCCCCTTAAAACTCTAGTTGATTCAAATAAAACATTAGAACAAATACAAAATTTTGAAAATACGCTCTCTAATTTTGAAGATGTGGAATTGGGTGACATTAATACTAGCTCATCTACTAAGTTTGTAGAATGCTATGATCCAGAACTGAAATCTGTACTGATCGTAATATCCATGATATTTATGACCTAAACATACTATTTGGAATAAGGAGTGAAAACAAAAAAATATTAAGTAATTCAATAGTTTTGTTTTCTAAAATAGATAGTGCAAATAATGATAATACCATTTTAATTAAAGTTGGTGACAAAAGCTTCAATTTAACCCCTGGTTTAAAAGAACTTTTACTTCGAAGAAAACCTGATTTGAAACAAATATCGAGCAAAGATAAACTTGTCTATAAAGATATGTTGCATTATACAAATGCACATAAGAGAGATTTCAATCCTAATGGGCAAATTAGAGGCGATAAAGGTATAAAATATCGTGAAATAATCAAACCATTGTTTTTTGAATCGTCAAACAATAATATTGTCACTAAATTTGGAGGAAGCTTAAAAACGTTAAAGAAATACAAAAATAGCACTGACTTGGGATCCTGATATTGGGACGATCCTAACGAACTGGTTTACAGATTGAAACTATTAATTGCTTCCCGAGATGCCGGTAATACAAATCATGATAATGAAATTTTATCAATAATCGAAGAGTTAAAAGAAGCTGACATAATTAAATAAGAAATAGTCCTAATAATATGCTTTTTATTCGGTATTATAGCTGAACTGAGACAAATATACCTACTGAGTTGTGAATATGAACAAAGCTGACGTGGTAAACGAAATTCATAAAAATGCGAGGGTGAACTATCCACGAAGACATGTTGTCATGAGAGATATAGATGACTTGTGGCAAGCAGACTTAATGATATGCAATCAATTTCAAAAGAAAATAAAAATTACAGCTATATTCTTACCGTTATTGATTCATTTTCGAAATATGCTTGGGCCTTTCCTATGAGAAGTAAAAGCAAAGAAGATGTGTAAAACTCTTTCAAAACTTTGTTGGATAAAGGGCGTGTTCCTAAAAATCTGCAAACCGATAATGGAACAGAATTTTATAATAACAAATTTCAGAAGCTTATGAAATCGTATCATGCTAACCATTATTCAACCTTCTCAACAAAAAAAGCTTCAATAGCTGAACGATTTATCAGAATATTGAAATCTATAATCCTTAAGGAATTTAGTTTAAAAGGCAATTACAATTGGGTAAATAATACCCTCAATGATGTTATTTACAAATACAATCACACTCACCATCGCACTATTAATGAAATCCCTGCTAATGTGAACAATATGAATAAAAAACTGATATTAGAAAGGTATTTAAAGTTGCCAAAAAATGATAATTTAAAAAGCAAGTACAAAGTAGGTGATTATGTGCGTATCAGTAAATACAAAGGTACATTTGAAAAAGGTTATACTCCCAACTGGTCAACAGAAATATTAAAAATTCGTAAAATACAAAATACAACTCCTATAACTTACTTAATTGAAGATACTATCAGAGGTCTGCCTATTTTAGGGGCATTTTATACACAAGAACTTCAAAAAACAAAACATCCCAATATATATCTAGTCGAGAAAGTTCTTAGAAGAAAAGGTAACAGGGTTTTAGTAAAATGGTTAGGTTTGTCTTCAGCTGAAAGCAGTTGGATTGATAAATCGAATGTAATATTATAAATAAAATAACGTTAACTAACTCGAATCACATAACTATTTATTAAAGTATTCAAACCGGAATCATCAGTCTTATAATGTGTTTTGGAGAGAGTAGTCTTCTCAATTGGCTTATTAATAATTTACCATTTGAATTACACTTACCAGGATATAATTACTGTGGCCCAGGTACTAAATTAATAAAAAAACTAACATAAGGAGATAACGGCGTAAATAAGTTGGACGAATACTGCAAAGATCACGATATTGCATATCACAAGTCATCAAACTTAAAGGATCGACATAAGACTGATTAAATTTTGTTAAAAATGGCGAAAGAGCGAGCGGTTGCTTCCGATGCCAGTAAAGCTGAAAAACTCGCGGCACGCTTAGTAAGTAAGGCTATGTCAGCAAAAATTAAAACTGGTTCTGGTTTGGACAAAAAGCATTCTCCAAAAATTACACCTGGAAAAGGCTTAAAAAGTAAATTAAAATCTGTTATTATAAAAGCAAAAAGGCATATCAAAAAATTAAAACCTAAGAGCAAGAAAATGGCAATAGAATTAGCTATTGCCGCTACTAGAGAATTGGCTGATGATTCATCGATTAAACTCCCTCGCGTTATTTCTATTCCAAAAACTGGGGGAGTATTACCTTTGATTCCTATTTTTGCGGGATTATCAGCTGCGGGAGCTTTAGCAGGCGGTGCAGCTGGTATTTCTAAAACCATAAATGAATTCAAAATGGCTAAAAAGCTGTATGAAGAATCGAGAAGACATAATGAAAAAATGGAAGCTCTATGTATTGGGAAAGGACTACACCTTAAACCATGTGGTTTAAGGTGTAGTCCTTTCCCAATACATACGGCCACCTTTATGTAAAGGTGGCCTTGGAATTTTAGTATCAAAAGAAAAAACTAAGATATCGGCTACGCAAACGGGCCTTAACTAAATTTGATATTTTAAAGTACGGGAATAGAATTCCTTATTTTAGAGGTGTCTTTATGAGAGATGAGCTCCCTAAATGTCCTTATAAAAAGAATGTGGAGTTATCATTCTCATTGGGTAGCCTATTCAAAATATAATGATTATGTTGAGTATTTTGATAGTTATGGAAATCTTAAACCTCCGAAGGAATTTTTAAAATATGTAGGTTCTACATTCAATATAATTATGAAAATATACAACGTGATCACCCCTTTAATTGTGGATATTTATGTTTAAATTTCTTAAAGAATTTTTGGTATAATCATGAAATAAAATAAACAGGATCATCTAAAAGAGTTCAGTATGCAAGCATGTCTACTACGGTTACCATCTCTGGAAATAAATCGGAACTGATTTCGTATTTTCAACCACCTCTTCATTTATCTGATCAGTACGAGTGCGGTTTACTATATTTTTCAGTATTAAAATCAAGACCGAATGTGCCCGTTAATAACAGCAGTCTAACAGCTGTTATCAGAATTGAATGTGATCTTGTGCACGGTTCATACTGCAACGGATTACCGACTCTTCTTATTCATGAAATTATATCTAATACTGCTCCAAGTCACGGCTACATAGAAATACCTCAGAACGTTATTTACTTTCCAGTTAATAAAAATATAATTTCATTCATATCTGTTAGGATTATAGATCAGTTTGGTTACTGTATTGACTTTGGTGAAGAACATATTCAATCACGTCTTCATTTAAGAAAAGCAAAATGATAGTATATTATAAAAACCCTTCAGTGAAAATAAAACGTCCTATTCCGTCAACGACCATTAAGGTGCACAGACGTAAGAAAAACGTGAAGAAATTGACTAAATCAAATAAAGATTTTCTTAAAGCTTTAGGGTTTAAAGTTTAATACTACAGATTACCGATTTACCACACTTTGATAGTTCAATCGAAAGTTATGAAATCCATTCATACAATCCCTACAATAACAGTTTTAGAGAAAACGATGAAATCAGAATCCCCATACACCAGCTAGATATATACGTGCTACCATCAGCCAGTTCAATCTACATCGAAGGTCAGGCAAAGCTGTTCGGTAAGGATGGGCATCCGATCAAGAAAGCTGTTACGTTTAGTAATAACCCTGTTATGTACTTGTTCCAAGACATCAGGTACGAAATGAATGGAATTGAAATAGATCGTATAAAATTCTGGAATAACATCAACAATAAAGTCATACATCTCATTTAATGAAGCAGAAAGTAAAGTTTCTGCATTATGGGGTTGGAAAATAAACGGATTCCAAAGTGATGGACATTTTAGCGTTGTGGTGCCCTTAAATAAGATTTTAGGGTTTGCAGAGGATTACAATAAAATTGTGATAAATTGTAAACACGAATTTATATTGAATAGGAGTAATTCTAACTTAAATAGTATTATTCTTACTGATGAAGTCGTTCAGCTTCAAATAGATATACAGAGAATTCAATGGAGAGTACCACATATAAAAGTTTCCGATCAAGAACGTTTAATACTTTTAAAGCACTTAGAAAGAGATAAACCTATTCAGATGGCCTTTAGAAATTGGGATTTATATGAGTATCCTTTACTACCTAAAACCACAAAGCATTCTTGGTCAGTAAAGACTGCTTCACAATTAGAAAAGCCTCGGTATGTCATTTTTTGCTTGCAAACTAATAGAAAAAATAATAGAACTAAAGACAGTTCGGTATTTGATAATTTTGAGGTGACAAATGTTACGCTCTTTTTAAATTCGCAATTTTATCCTTATGAGCCATTATTTTTAAAGTTTTGTGAGAATAAATATAGTATATTATATGAAATGTATGTGAAATTTCGTCAGTCGTATTACAACTCTCCGGTAGACCCGTTGCTTGATCTACAGGATTTCAAAGAAACGGCCGCAGTCTTTATCTTAGACTGCTCGAGGCAAAACGATAGTTTAAAAACTGGTCCAGTGGATGTACGATTGGAATTTGAATGTTCAACACAAATACCAGATAAGACAACTGCATACTGTTTGATTATAAACGACCGACTTATGGAATACAAACCTCTGAGCAACATCGTGCGTAGATTATCATGACTGCTATTGTAGACATCCAAGGCTTTAAAACAGAAGCAAATGAATTTATAATAAAAGAAATTGCTATATGGTGTAATCAAAGCCTGCAAGTATTTTTAATCAAACGCCATTTCCTTTTTACGATTTGACTAAATCGGAAAGACAACAAGTTTGCTGGATTGAGCGTAATAGAAAAATATACTGGAGCGAAGGATTTATACCTTACTCAAATTATCAATATTTAGTTTTAGATATCTTAAAAGATAAGTGTGTTTTCGTTAAAGGTCTTGAAAAAGTGTCACGGTTGAAAAATATTTTAAATAGTGTTAATGTAATTAATTTAGAAGATAAAAGTTGTCCTAATTTGTTAACCCTATATGATCGCTATAAATATTCCGGAGATTTGTACAATTGTATCTATCATGACTCAATATGTGCATTCAAAAATGTTATGTGCTTAAAAAAATGGTGCTTTGATAATAAACTTTTTTTAAAAGATACAACATGGATTGTTTTATTTTACTTAATCTTTTCCTATACTCACTAACATACCCATTTAGTTTTAATAGATACTATGATTGGAATATTACATTAATTGATACACATTCTTAAGTACAATAAAAAACTCAGCAAAGAGAACAGTTACATTAGTCACTAAGACAAGGAGTTAAATTCCTAACCTGAAAACATAATGTTAACAATCTATATCGTGAATAAAACGGATCGCAGATAACAACAGTAGGGTATTATTGGAGGCGTCTGCGTCGCGAAACGAGCGAAGCGAGTTGAGTGACGCAGAAGTCGAACACATTTATATTAATCGATCTCGATTGTAAAATTGGGGCTTTTGTATCACGCAGCTCGAGCGGCGACGCGAGAGCAAGTGATGCAGAAGCCCCAATTTTACCTTACTGCTGATAAAGAATTATAGTTTATATAAATATTCGAGTTTTCTGGCATATAACAAATTGCGTGAATTGAAAATATTTTATTCTTCTTGTTACGTAACAACTTATTCCATGAATCTAATCTTATTTGAACTAGTTCAATATCATGTCCGTGTTTTTTAAGAATTTCTACGATCCTAGGGTGATCAAGCCTACTAACCGTAGAATCTTCCTTGTCAGTATCCGATTTTTTTGACTCTAATAGACGTTTCTTTTGTGCTCTCGTAAGTACACACAAAGTCTTTTCATACATGTTTTTTAAATCATCACTCCATAAAACTATTCTTGACAATGCATCTGCTAACACATTATCTTTTCCTTTTACGTATTCGACCTCGAAGTCGTATTCTTCCAAACATAGTCGGAATTTTGTTAACCTGCTTGACGGATCAGTCATGTTAAATAAATATAGTAACGGTCTATGATCGGTTTTAACATTGAATTTTCTTCCGTACAAATATGGTCTGAAATATTTTACTGACCAAACTATAGCCAATAATACCTTTTCAATAATAGGATAATTTAACTCACTCATATTCAAAGATCTACTGGTATATGCCACTGGTTTCCCATTTCCATTACATAGCACACTACCTATAGCAAATCCCGAACTGTCTGTCTGTAATATAAAAGTGTTACTGTCGGAAAAGCTTGGATAATCTGATACTGGAGGGTTTATCAACATTTCTTTTAGTGATACAAATACTTTCTCACATTCATCTGTCCAGTTAAATACTATATTTCTTCTACATAACTTATTCATAGGCAGAACTAAACTAGCAAAATTAGGAATTAACTTTCTGTAATAGTTTGCAAAAGCTACAAAACGTTTTACTTCATCGCTACTAGAAGGACGCGGATATTTTTTTATAACTGCAACTTTTTCTGGGTCTGGTAAAATACCATCTGATGATATAATATGTCCTAAATAAACTATCTGCTTTTTCAAAAACTCACATTTTGATGGATTTAATTTTAGATTGACTTTTCTTAGTGGCGAAAAAACTGACATGAGATTTCGATTATGAATTTCAAGGTTTCGTCCGAAAATAATCAAATCATCTAAATAAACTAAGCATTTGTCATAATTTAACCCTGATATGGCTACAGTCATCATTATACTAAATGAACTTGGACTTATCTTTAATCCCAAAGGTAATCTGCAATTTGGTATTGCCCCTTGACTGTTGTAAACGCTGTACAGTTTCTACTGTTTTTCACGAGACGGCACTGAAAATACGATTGGGATAAATCGCAATAACTGCAATACTTAGATCCTGACAAGGACTCTAAAATCTCATTAATATTAGGTAAAGGAAATTTATCGTCTTGTATTTTTTCATTCAACTGTCTATAGTCTATAATTACGCGCCATTTCTTTTCTCAGTTACGATCTGCCTTTTTTGGAACAATTAACACAGGACTAGACCACTCACTAACTGTCTCCTCAATAATATTATTATCAAGCATCTCTTGAACCTGCCGATCAAGTTCCTTTTTCTGAGCGTGTGGTATCCTGTACTGTTTCCTATATACTGGCGTGACATTATCATTTAGTCTAATCTCCTGTTTATCAATATTCGTGACAGTTAATGTATCTCCCGGAATATGGAAATTTTGCACATATTTGCTCGATCGATAACCGTTCCTCCTTATTCAAATAATCTAATTTAAGCAAAGAAAATATTTTCTTAACGCGTTCAACGTTTATCTCCAGTTCCGCAAAACTACAATACTCATAATCACTCAATGGACTAACTTCTACGTCAGACATACTACAAATAACTTCCTCAGAGGTTGTGTTTAATATCCTAATCGGTATCATCCCATTTTTAGGCCTAACCATCACATTAGCAAAAAAAAACACCTTTACATAATTCTTTCCTAAATACTACACAATCTTCTGTTCTATTAACAGGCAAATATTTAATATGTAACTTCACAAAGCGGAGAAACAGTCAATAAATAATCATACAAATTTAATGGAATCGAAACCATTGTCCCTCGACATTCTCTTAAAGATTAAATATTCTTCGAAAAAATCTATTATTCCATTATATTTTTGCAAAAAGTCTTGGCCTAATATACCGATTGCCTTAGAAGGTAACTTATCGAAAACGTAAAACTTATGAGAAAATGTATATTTCTCGTATATTAAATTTAAATAAATGAAACCTATTGCAACTAAACTACTTCCTACCCCATTAATCACGAGCTTATCTCTATAAATGTTATTACACAACCCATATCTTATGCAAAAACTATTTTTTATGGCCGCTAACGACGCTCCTGTATCGACTTACCGTTCTGATTCAATATTATTTATTTTAAAAATAACCCAATTAATGCTACCACACGCTTAAATATGTTTACTAACGAAAAAACTGTCTCGTTTACTCGGACTCGTTACTCGTTCCTCAACGTTTACTATTGGCCGTGCCATTGACTCATTACTTTCCAGTGACGTGCGGTCTAAATATGCTACCTGTTGTTTCTGCTGACCGAGATAATTGTAATGTCTACTAGTAACGCGCGTACTACTGTTACGCCATGCGTTAGCATTTTTGCCACTATGACACGCGCGATGCTTGTCAAACACAGCTGATTGTCGCCGCACGTGATTATTCGAACCACCGCGATAATGTTGGAAATTCACATACTTCGCGTTCCCCTGATTTTTATGATATTTTGGTCGTCGCTGAAAGCTCATTATTTGGTCTGGGGAAGTGGAACTTTCATCTTCCACCATCCATTGCATCTTTCAACGACTTTAAATTACGCGCAGCTATTATAGTACCATTTTTTTGGTTTTGTAGGCCATCTGCGAACCTTTTTATTGCGTATTTTTCATTTAGTGGACGCAAAATTTTATGTGATTCCTCATCGTCGCCAGCCTGAGAGATGGTCAGGTCTACCATCAACTTCTCAATTATTGCCCCAAAATCCGAAATAGTCTTATTATTTTGTCTAGCCCGTGCAAACCGAGCCTGTATCGCTACATCGGATTTTGGAGACAACAGATGGTTTTTCATGTCAGTCAATAAATTAGCTATAGAGTCATAATTCGATGCCAGACGTAACCTAGCTCCCTGGCTGAGTCGTGTAGTTAGCACGAATTTAATCAAAAGTTGGCAGTTGGCCTGGTCTAACATAGAGCTATATAAGTTAACGCTGTCTATCAAATCTTGGGTCACCTGCTCGTCCCCATTCATTTTGGGTAACAAGCTAACAGCTGTTTTCAAACAAAATTTTTCGGTGCCCATTTTTAGTTTTTCTGTTACTATGTCAAAACTAATAGTACTTTGGTATTATCTATCTATTTTATCTATTAACTTTGTAAGTTCCTCCGAAGATTTAAACTTGTTGTAAAGGGCTTGCGCTTCGCTAATCTTTTTATTAAAATTCAAATTCAAATTCAAAATCATTTATACATATAGGTTACAAAAGCAACGCTTATGAACGTCAATTCTTTTTTTTTACAACCAGGTTCGGGATGGTAGGGCTATGAGAAGAGCCTGGAAGAAACTCATGCCACTCTTTTAAAAACAGAATCTTAATTTTACAATATGTGGTACCATGATTGCTGACACAGCCAAAGCACTTGGCGTCATTGATTGGAAATAAATGAAAGAAAAAATAAAATAAAGCAAAACATGCAAATACTACAATAATAAAACACTATAGCTCAGTAGTATAGATGTATCAGCAACCAACAGGTAAAAGAATTTTGTGAAGGTGACAAGTAAACTGTGATATGATCAGGGATAATTAATGTTAAACTACATTCAACAAATCATAAAAATATCCAAATCCTGCAAAATCATGTGTTCACGAGGCACCTCCACTTAACATGTCACTTATCAAAACGAGAATTTAATAAATTTATATAACAATGATGTTAAATGGTCAGAAATTAAAATAATCGTGAGTTAAACAAGCCTAAGCCTATCCCCACGGTGTCTTATCATTTAAAAATTCCTTAATAGTGTAATAACCCCTTTGTAAAAGAAAGTTCCTAATTGTCCGTTTGTATTTGTGCATGGGTAAATTCATTATTTCAGTAGGCAATTTGTTGAAAAATCGTATACCAATCCCCGCAAATGAGTTATGAACTTTATGTAAACGGTAGTTATTACCCACTAGTTTATGCTTATTCTTTGTGTTCACTTTGTGCAAATCACTATTTTTGCGGTATAGAATTAAGTTTTTCTTAATGTACATTAAGTTAGTATATATATATTGCGATGCAACTGTCAATATATCTACTTCCTTAAATTTATTATGTAAAGTATCTCTAGCACCTAACTTATAAATTGCACGTATAGCCCTCTTTTGAATGACAAAAATTGTCTGTATATCAGCAGCCGTACCCCATAATATAATACCATAAGACATAACGCTGTGAAAATAACTAAAGTAAACTAATCTAGCAGTATCTATATCTGTGAATTCCCTTACTTTTCTAACTGCAAACGCTGCAGAACTAAGTTTGACTGCGAGACAGGCTATTTGGGCGCCCCACTGAAGCTTACAATCTAAAGTTAGACCTAAGAATACAGTTGATTCGACTTTGAATTGTTTCCTTGTTTAAAATTGTATTAGTAGAAACACTTCTGACGTTAGGTAAAGAGAATTTAACACATTTGGTTTTGCTAGAGTTGAGTACCAAATTATTTGTCGAAAACCAATCTAATACTTGTGCAAGATTGTTATTGACGCTATTAAAGTTACATGATATGATATCACATACATTTTGAACAAAGAACGGCAAATCATTCATATATATTAAAAAAAGAAATGGACCGAGTATAGAGCCCCGTGGAATGCCCATTCCTACTGGCAAACCTAGAGACCTACTCCCATTAACATCTACTACTACTTTTGAATAATGGTATCACTTTACTGTATTTCATTAGATCAGGAAATACCCCTGTATCTACGCATCTGTTAAATACTGCAGCTAAATATGGAGCTAAGCTAGAAATAATGTGTTGAACAAGTTTAACAGAGATGCTCCTTAAGTCAACAGATTTTTTATTGTTGAGCGTCTTGAATACCTTCAGTATGTCATTGGTGTCAATATATTTAAAATTAAAAAGCACATCACACTCATTCACATTGCCCCTTAGCAACATTTCTGCTTTGCTTGGATATGAATTTAGACAGCTGGTTGTGTTCACTGGTATGTTTATGAAGAAATTGTTAAATGTCTGAGCAACATCAATTTTCTTAGTAATTATTTCACCATTAAATTTTAATTCCTAATTGTTATCTACCAATTTAGCTCGACCAGTCTCATTGTTAATAATGTTCCAAGTAGTTTTAATTTTGTTCTTGGATTCTTTGATTTGATTGCTTAAATATAAAGATTTGTCTAAAGCACAATGACATGTCCTCTTGAAAACCTTTGAATAATTTCTAACATATTGAATAAATTCAGGATTAAAATTGTATTTCTTCATACCATATAGATCATACAACCTAGCTCTACTTTTGTATATACCTACTGTTGCCCAATCACAAAAATTTACTTTAATGCTCCTTGCAAACGTCTTCTGTTTAAAATTTTTACTGTACACATCATTAATAGTGTTAAATAAGCAATTATATAATTCATCAGGATCATCAATGGTTAAGTCAATACTGGAGGTCTTGGCAGTAACATCATTACTAAAGTGTTTGAGGCGAGCAGAGGTCATTGGCCTACATGTAATTTCTTATACTTTAGGGGTTGTATTAGTTGGAATTACAACCTTTTGCCCGCAGTGATCCAATGTCAAGTCAGTTAAAACAGCTTTACTTAAATAAAGACAATTGCAAAAAACATTATCTAAGCATGTAGAAGAATGTGAGGTTATTTTGGTTGGTTCAGAGAATAAAACATTTAAATTAAATTACATAAATAAGCTAACTAACCTAGTACAAATTGGTGATTTTTTAAAATTTTCTTCCTGCCTTCTTGATGGGCCTAATTAGACAATGCTTTCTCTTAAAAGCTTTAATTTACTAAATATTGAGGTACATTCTCCTTCCATATCATAATATAAAATAAAATTATTTCATAAAATTACAAATAAAGGGCATATTTAAGAGTATCTCTTAAAGTCTCTATATAATTTTCACAACACACAGCACGAATAGACGAAGTTAAAACATAAAATTTTCTTACTCACTATACCCGTTCACTGGTCAATCGCCTCACTTCCCGATTATTGATTTCTTGGTTGATCCATCCCTGATGGCACCGCTTGTATAGGTGTACCAAAACACCGATGATAGCTAGCGCGAGGCACACCGCGATGAATACTAGTACCGTGCTGATAGATGATAATTGCTGTGCAGTAGCATTATTACTTCCTCCTGATGCCGTCCGGGCAATAATCATCTCTTCCTTCGACGGCGAAACTCCCATGATAGTGCGTACTTTGTTAGAAAAAAATCACTGGGTTTGGGTTTCTTACTGATTGCGCCTTTATCTCCGCATGACGTCCCCTCATACTAGCAGCTTCTGGTCTTGACGCCTGCATATCCTGGCATGGTTGCCATGTGGTGTTGAAGGTGGTTCGAAATTAAAGAACGCACTCGCTATCGAGACACATACACTTTAATGTTCTTCTAATCTGCTCTTACAATAGTTGCCTTAGTTTATATACATAACTAACACGTGCTTATATGCTAAATAACTTATCAAATACTTATCTATCATATATCTTATAATATGTGATGGACGTGACACACACCGCAGTGACTTTCTCTTACAATTGCTTCAGGCAAAGCTTTATCCCAGTGTTGATACCCTCCAGTAAATTCCTCGCTACTCGGCGCACTTAATATAGGTACGCGCCGTATTGTCCAGCCAAAGCTGATATATTTAATATGATTAATCATACAGATTAGAGCTCATTTTAAATTGGAAATACTTAATTTTCTAAAATGACCATTTATAATCTTTCAACGCATTCAAATCTACTAAGCCGTTTCTGAAATTAGCGTGCACAAATGCACAGACAAACAGACAAAAATTCTAATAATGATATTTTTGGGTTCTCTTCTTTAATATTTTTTTTTATTTATAGACTCACGCCTGTATCCCCGAAGGGATAGGCAGAGGTGTAATATTACACCCACATTTCGCCATGAATTTTTTAGGTCCCACGTAATAGGGGGCGAGCCTATTACGTGGGACTCTTTAATAAAGATCCCTTAAAATTGCTTTCTCCTAAATATTTTCCATGTACAGACATCGATCAATAACAGATTTATTATATTATAGACTAGCAGCCCGTTCCGGCTCCGCACGGGTGGACATTTATTTTTTAAATAATATGAGGCGCCATTCAAACTATACCATCCTGCTTTTACTCTCCTTTCAACATAACCCTTACATTTTCCATTTCTCGTAAACTGAGACCCTAATTACACAAAATCATTAACTTGTTCCTCTTTTTCATCTTCTATCATTAGGTATGTTACATTCAGTTACACTATTTTCCCTTTATATGACCATGGCCTTAGTCTTCTTTACACTCACTTTCATGCCCCTCTTCGTATACGCCTCATTTATCATGGTGACAATCTACTGCAAATCAGACGCTGACTTCGCAAAAAGAACCTGATAGTAGGTGTATAGAGGGGTCTTAAACACAGTTTCACGCATCGTTAATTCACATTCAGACTCTTTTAAATCAGTCAACAACTGTCCATGAACAGATTGAACAGTCAAGGACACGTTACACATCCTTGTCTAACACCACGATCTATGTTAAACCAGCCCCTGGAGGCCCCGTTTATTCTGACACAGGCAATTGAATCCGTATATGAAAATGTAATTTCCCGTATCGGACTGTTGCTCACTCCATACACAGATAGTGTTGACCGAAGTCCCTCACCACTCGATAGAAGGGCCACTCAAAAGGCGCAGAAAACCTTCTGGTGTTTCATTAAGATTTTCTCTGAAATGTACCTGAAGGAAAAGACTTGATACGTACATCCCATTCTTTTTTTGAATCCCGCTTGCACATCCCAAATTTTACTATCAGTTTCTACAATTTGCCAACAACACTCAAGCGATGTTTTTGCATTCACGCTGAGAACCTTTGCCCTTGTAGCGTGTACCGTTTGCCCTAACATTACGGCCCTGTTCTAGTCACTTGGTACGTGAACGGTCCGCCAACATTTATTAAACAGTAAGTACAGCAGGCTTGCAGCAATGCCTTGAGAATCAACAGATATCCTGTAATATCCCGCAGCTTTAGCCGCTTTTATACTTTTCAAATATTTTAAGTTATAATGCAAAAAATCTATACTATTTATTTAATTACTGTTACATATTTTTAAAATTTTTTCGATCCGTGAGGGATTAAGAGTAGAAAGTGTCACTATCTGATTTTATTTCTTGAGCAAGCGATTGTTTTACCACACAGAACACTCACAGGCAACTGTGGAGCTCCATGGCGCATTTGCTATCATGCCCTCTTTGCCCATCTACCTGCAGTAAACAGGATCTTAAAGTGGCCTCAGACAATGCCGTTACCGTAGCCAAGTTTTGGGAACAGAAAATCTGAACCAGTGACACGATGAAGAAGAAGAAGAATTTCGTGAGCGACGTAAAACGACGGTAGGAAAATACACGAAACAAATAGCACCTTCACGTATAGAAAGGAAAACTCGACATGATAGTCTATGCCAACCCGTCTGGTCAGGGTTGTATTGTAGGCCAAGTCCTATTGACTTACAATAGTCATCATGCTATTGGGATGCAAATTAGGAGAGACCTAAGTCCAGCAATGGATTGCAAAAGGCTGTTATGGTGACTATAACTTATGGCGTAGTGGTTTAAGCATCGCTGTTTATCTCTGCACTGCGTGTCGTGGGTTCGATGCCCACGCGAAACAACACTATGTGTGGTCGACAAATTGCTGTTTTGAGCCTGGGTGTTATTTGTGTCCGTTGATTGAATGTTTATAAAGTTGCTCGCGATACAGGATTTATTCTTAGTGCGTGAGTCCTCTTAAAAGATAATACATTTTGTCACGGGTGCGGCGCAGTAGCCTTAAATAGCATAGGTGTAGCCACGTTCTCAGGTAGTTATCCATAAAGCTATTTTTCTTCTCTCTTATTTTTAGTTTCATATTTAATTCATACCGTTTTTTGTTCCTGTGCTCCTGGATTGGAGATACAAAGTGTTACTACCATTAATTCCGTAGGTGTCTTAATACGCAACTAAGGAAACACGAAGCATATATACTTTACGAAGATATGTTAAACTCTACATCAAACTTCATACCAACCGTACGCCAAATCTTCCTATTGATTCCACTGCTACCGTGATGCACATGTCCAGCAGTGGACTGCGGAATACTGTATGTGAATAAATGGTATACTTTTGAGTTTTATGTAGGTAGATATTTCAGTAATTCATTTCCAGGGCAATTGTCTACATTTTCATTTGATGCACCCTCCTGCCGTACTTTTACATTCGTCTTATCTTTTGAATGGCATGTTCAATTAAAATAATACAAAATTTAATTCTAGAGGTATTGTTACAGTCTTCTTGAACATAAAATTATTAATTCATATAGCCTATGTTACTCAGGGATAATGTCGCATTATAATGGTGCAAGAATTTTTTAAATCGGTCCAGTATATTTTTAGTTTATTCGTAACAAACATACAAAAATACAAATCTTTCATTTTTATTATATTAGTAAAGATATAGATAGATAAGTCACCTAGTAATAGTTGGATTAATTTTCATTGCAAATAATTGTGAATAAATAAGGAGTAAGTAAATTAATGTGTCCTTATGGGGACGGATTAAGAATACGGATTGTCACCATCCATATCATCCCATGGGTATCGTAAAAGCCGACAGAGGGAACATATTATGCATAGAACAGCACTGTAGGAGAAGGAAAACTCTATACAAACCTATACCAACCCGTTTGGCCAGCGTGGTATAGTAGGCCAAATCCTCCTTTCAAAGGAGAGGCCTGGTCCAGCAGTGGACTGTTAAAGGCTGGCGTGGTATATTAATGTTTAATTCTTATATTAACTTCATTATTATGAATCGTGTATACACCAAATAGAATTGTTTGCAATAATTAGTATGTAGTTACAACAATATGTAGTAGACCTTCGCTGGTCACAGTATGAATGGACCGACTAGGAAAGTATTGTAAACTAATATGTATGCTTGAATTTTTAACATTGTCATCGTAATCATCATCGTCCTAAAGTTATTTTAGTTGCATCCAAGACTTTACGCGTTAGGGCCCAGGGTCCGCCTATTATTCTATCCAGATTTGGCATAATATTAGCCTTCTGTGACATTGTCATTTGCAGTTATTAGTCATTGCATCCTTATCTGCACAAAAATCTCCTATTAGTTTGGTCAAGAGTTCTTATAGACTACAGGCCCATGTCTAAAAATGGATGGGTCATATGAACCACCAGGTGACATATATAGGACGATATAAGAGCATAAAATAATAAGATTCAGCACTATGCCGTCACTTGTAAGCTGTCCAACTGAGTGGTGGTGAGAATTCAAAAGTGCAGGTAGAGTGAGTACATTTTGGTCATATATTTTGTACGGCATTTTGTGAGTAGGTCGTGTAATAGACTACAGGCCCTGTAGTCTATTACACGACCTACTCACCTACTCAGAATACTATAACAGTAAATTTAAAGTATTTATGTCCTTCTCTAATGCCTATACGATTAGTCCACATTGGCATTATCGTAACAACCTAAAAGTTTCAAAATATAAACTTTAAACAATGTCTCTAACACTAAAAGCCGAGTAACCAAAATAATAAAACGATTAAGGCCAAAAAATTCAGGAGAGAGCTTCATAAATTACAAATGTCTTCTACACATTAATAATTAATTTTGTCATCCATTCATTTATATAAAACTACGCCTTTTAGCTACCATTACGCTGCAAACCGTGGGCTTTCAAAGTCTTGCGTTGATACAATATTGTTACGCTTTTGATAAAACATTGTTTTGTGATCCCGGTGTGATGAGATAATAATTATAGTCTAAGATACCAATCGCAGGATTTCTGCGTTCAACTGTTTTATAATTAAAGTTACTTTTTGGTAAATAAACTAATACGAATCTGCAGGATCGCTGGTAATATTTACCCAACAAACCTTTTCTCATTATGAGAACAGTAAGGCCATAGTCTATTACGCTGGCCAAGTACGAACTGGCAGACTTTACATCTCTTTCAAGAATATTATGGAGAACCTTAAGACATGCAAGTTTACTCATAATGCATTAATTCATCATTTTTAATAGTGATTTGGAGAAACGTGCGTGCCGTGGATTCGAATCCGTTTAACCATATATATTATAAACATCAGTAAATACCATTATTTTCTTTATGTCGAATTATGTTTTGGAGATTTAGTTCAGTATAATAGGGGCTTAATACACGACGCTTACTCTTGATATAAATGTGAGCATATTATATAATTATTATTCCGAAACCCACACATCGAAAAGCCGTGCCCCATGTACCTCGCATAGGATATACGTTATTTAATTTGATACGACAGTGCGGCTTATTGGCCTATCTGCCCACGGTACGCCCTGTATCGCCATTGCAGCAGAAAAGCCTAAACGAGATCGGACCTTACATTCTGGCTTTTGGCCAAAATTATTCGCTGGAGTAAGTACTCCAGCTAATTTATGTAACAAAACTAAATGAAATTATATTAATTTGAATTTTCGATGCATTAATGTGATTTACTATTAGTATATTCTTATTTAGTGTGGTGGTTCATGTAAGTTTAATAGCTGTTTCGATTGTGTTGCGGGAAAGTGGTTAAGAGTAACATTGTGGAGAAAGTAATGTATGCATGTGGTTTTTGATAACATGTAGTCATGATTAACTTGATGGCTAGTTTAACGGTTTGGATGCTGTGATATTTGAACATTTCGGTTTTTTTATTTATGCCGAAGCACTGTAGCGCCCTGATGTAAATGCCACACGCGATCATTATTATCCTCCTAGCGTTATCCCATTTTCAATCTGGGGTCCACTTTCTAGCCTAACCGGATTTGGCTGAATATTAGCCAAATCATCATCGCATTAAATGCCACACGCGATCATCCATCTAAAAAATAATGTTAGGGAAATAATAAATGTTTACTAAAGCGGCATGAATTATGGTTTCAATTACAGGTTTCTTGTAATCTTAATATATAAAATCCTTGCGTTACTGACTGACTGACAGACACGCTACAGCCGAAACTATTGGGCACAGGAAGCTGAAATTTGGCATGTATGTTCCTTGGGGACCGTAGGGGTGCACTAAGAAGGGATTTCCCGAAATTCCCACAGGATCGGCCAAAACGGGTAAATTAAAAAAAATGCAGGCGTAGCTGCTGGCGTCCTCTAGTTTAATATAGAATTGCATTGATTGGGTACGCATTCTACACAAGCGGAATAATCGAATTCAATATTCACCTACGTATAACAAGGCACAGGGACAGTTATGTTGTAAAAAAATTAAATGTGACCCTTTTTATGTTTATAGTTTGGCAGGCTTAACTGCAAAAGGTGAAGCCAATATTATTTTTAGTCTGTACTAGAGGCAATCGTTCTGTGGAAAACCTAACACCTATTCCGTAAAATCTGCTAAGATTAGTAAGCAGACCCGGGCTTGCTATTGGGATATCTCCAGGGGGGTGAAACCATAAAAGTTTGGTCGGTCTTTGTACTGGGACGCAACGTGGACTATACCTTGCACGGTTCTAAGTTTAAGCATAGGCAGAAACGGTTTTGCAGTAACGGTTTTGCAGCATTGGCATGATCACTTTTAATGAGTTTTTGTAGGAATGTTTTGCATTTAATAATCTAGTTTCAGGTTCTCGACTCATAGTGTCTGTAAAATTTTATTTTAACACAGAAAGTGTAACAAAATGAAGGCAATTCAGCAAGTATATTACAATTTCTAATTCCAGGAATCACTCCTGTTTGAAGACAGACACTTAGTAATTAATTGCAAGTCTAAACACGTAAAGCCTAACGGGAAAGTTATTTTTACGTTTACTAGTTTGTTATCATAAAATTTACTTTGATGAAGACGTTTGACCGGCCTATTGGTCTAGTGGTTAGTGGCTCTAACTGTTAAGCTGGAAGTTATGAGTTCCACTTTAATCTTTGTATGATGAGCACAATCATTTTTCTGTGTCTAGGTACGCTTGATTGATATGTGTTTGTATATATCTTTTTTTTTTGGTGTCCGGTTGGAAAATCCTCTTGGAGTCCCTCCGCCCTGGGGGACGGGCGAAGGGGACTGTCAGACTCTCACTGACTAAAAACCAACCCATGTTCCTCATGTTCCCGTGTGTTGGAGGGTCGGTTATCGCCGAAGCATTCGTCGCTACTCCCCGACGGGTATTGGCCCGCCAGGTGGTTAGGCGGGCCCCGAACAAAACACCCTTGGCGGCGGATTATGGTGTTGGGCTCCGCCGCCAAAACACCCAGCGGCCGCAGAGGATAGGGAGGACGGCAACCTGGCAACACCGCATCTCCTCTTCCTCTGCGGCCCTACCGCGACGCAACTATGGTGTGCCCCCATTTGGTCGCGGGGGATGGGGCTCGCGGCAACGCAACACCGACACTGGTTAAGGTTTCCAAATACGTCGCCTTTTTTAGGGGTTGTGAGTAATTGAGGGGGAGGGGGGAGGTCTCGGAACCACCTCTCACCATTTTCATTTGCCGGAAATACTTGGTTTCCTCTGGAAAAAAAATAATTATCTCCAAACATCGGTGTGTATGGCACTGCCAACTTCCACATTCTTTACACTAGTTTAATAAAGGGTCAAAAGGGAACCTAATATAACCTATTCAGTTAGGTACTTATTACAGTCGCAACTAACCCTAGGTACTCGAAAGCAATGACACACAAATTTGACATTAGCTGTCAATATAATTCATAAAAGATGGCGGTTGCGTTTCGTTTCACGTTTTTCACATAAAACCTAAATATCGCTTTTATTGATTCCACTAGTTTAATAAACTGAGGTTGACGGAGCTCTGCTTCGCAGGGCTCCTTTTTTTTGTTTTTTTGTTTTACGAGGTGGAAAATCCCTTCGGATCTCCGACTCTTGGGGGAAATAAGAGCCGGAGTATGTGGTGTCTTCTACTAAAAACCACCTCGACTTCCGCCATGTACCCGTGTGTCGGAGGGTGGGGCATCACCAAAGCACTCGTCGCCACCCTCCGACGGGTATTGGCCAGCCAGATGGTCAGGCGGGCCCCAAACGAAACCCCCTTGGCGACGGATTAAGGTGTTGGACTCCGCCGCCAAAACGCCCAGCGGCCGCAGAGGATAGGGAGGACGGCAACGCAACACCGCATCTCCTCTTCCTCTGCGGCCTCACCGCGACGCATCAAATGGTGCGCCCCCATTTGGTCGCGGGTGATAGGGCGCGCGGCAATGCAACACCGACACGCCTCTCCTCCCGCGACCGCACCCGACTGCGAGGGACAGACAGAACTGTCACCCGCACCCGCACCGTTGGACGCATCCTGCGCAGGCCCCTCCAAGCCCACGCGGAGCGTCCCCTCCTGGATCCCTCTTAGCTTCACCGCGGGTGACCAATCCACGGTTACTGAGCCCCCCCACCACGACAAGGTGGAGATCCCACTGGGGGGGTTCGCAGGGCTCCTATTTTCGGTTCAGGGTCAAAAGAGAACCTTACACAACCTATTTAGTTACTTTCACATAAAACCTAAAATTACGTTACGTTTTGCATATTTGAATGAAGAATATTTGGAAATTGTTTAAAATATTTAGACGCAACTCCGGCAGCCAAAATTACTTTTAGGGGATTAAAACTAACTCCCTTATGCCCCCTACACCACCAATACCCTCAAATTCGGGCGACGCATTTCGAAACCCGACCACCGACACGCCTCTCCTCCCGCGACCGCGCCCGACTGCGAGGGACAGACAGAACAGTCCCGCGCACTCGCACCTATGGACGCATCCTACGCAGCCAAGCCCACGTGGAGCGTCCACTCCCGGGATCCCTCTTAGCTTCACCGCGGGTGTCCAAGCCACGGTTACTGAGCGGCGATGAAAGTAAATTATAAATACCTCTGGGTATTGGCGGTAGATTGTAATGGCGTAATAGTGGACGATTCATTTTATTAAAGGTGCCTTATTTTCTAGATGCTATTGTGTTGAGTGCCGCTGGTTCAATATTCACACCTAACTACCGCGTCGATCCAAATAGGGTCTAGAGTCTTTATATTTATAAAATATTGTAAATATCTAAAAAATATGTAAATAGCGAGAACTGCTTTAAAATCACTTTCGTGTGATAAATGAAATTTCTAAAATCTTTAAATACGAATAAGTTCTTCGTCGATTTGTCCTTATTTTTAAAATAAACAATTGAAACACGGGGTTATCTTATACCAAACTAGACCAAACCTGTACCATACCAACAGACAAAAATATTTATAAATTCTCAGATATATACAAACACATCCCCCCGTGGGATCTCCACCTTGTCGTGGTGGGGGGGCTCAGTAACCGTGGGTTAGAGGTACACCCACGGTGAAGCTAAGCGGGATCCCGGGAGGGGACGCTCCATGTGGGCTTGGGTGAGGCCTGCGTAGGATGCGTCCCAAGGTGCGGGTGCGGGAGGAGAGGCGTGTCGGTTTCACGTTGCCGCGCGCCCTAGCTCCCGCGACCAACTGGGGGCGCACCATCGTTGCGTCGCGGTGGGACCACAGAGGAAGAGGAGATGCGGTGTTGCGTTGCCGTCCTTCCTATCCTCTGCGACCGCTGGGTGTTTTGGCGGCGGAGCCCAATACCTTCATCCGCCGCCAAGGGGGTATCGTTCGGGGCCCGCCTGACCATCTGGCGGGCCAATACCCGTCGGGGGGTAGCGAGGAATGCTTCGGCGAAATCCTACCCTCCGACACATGGGTACATGAGGAGCACGGGTTGGTTTTTAGTCAGTAAGAGTCTGACAGTCCCTTTCGTCCTTCCCCCCCCAGGGCGGATCCATGTGGATTTTCCAACACGACACCAAAAAAAAATAATAGGGGTCAGCGGTCCAGCAAACAATATTAAAGGACCCAGTCGAAGAGGGATAAGCGTTAAATTTCGAAATAACAAATAAACCATATTTTTTATGATAATATTTATCCAAGTCTTCGCGTCTCGATATCTTCGAAAAAGTGGACGATAGGTACATATTTTTAACATATCTATACTCCCGCAATTGCGTAGTTAGTTTAAAAGAAAACTGAAATACTCTCCATTTTACCCCAAAGTTTGAGCGTGGGCTACGTCGACGTTACTCACGGTTAATTCTATGAAAATAAAAAGAACCGCTTTGTTTAATAATCATGGCGTTGCGAAGCGAAGCGTTACATGAATATTTTTATGAGATTTATATTGTGTTGGTATGTTGTAGCTTAAATCACTCCCTATATGTTATCTATCGCTTTTCTTAGGAGCTCATAATGCTCACAATACGTGTGTGAATTCTTTTGCAATTGCGCGCATTTGCTATGCGAATCACGTTATTTCTAGAAAACGGAAAGAAGGACGGTGTAAAGTCTATTATCAGAGTAAGCTATATGTACGTAGTTTCTGAAGTGAACGATTTTGAAATGCAAAGGCATAAGGAACATGCTTCTAAGCGCTCCGCTGGCAAGCACAAAGTTCTTTTATTATCTGAACTACCATCATTATACGCGCTCACTTCTACGCACGAATACTATTTTAATCGCAAAAGAGTCTTTAAAATAATACAGAATTAGTAGGTAAACCGATATTAATGTTATGTTATTTCTATAAAAATTACAATTATTTTCATATCTTTCAGAGCGTGAGACTGCCATATAACAATTACTTTCACTTTATCAGTCTAATACTAGCTTGGATCCATCAGTTAATACCAGCTTATGCATCCAGGGTTTCTTTTTTGTCTCTGGCGAGAATGCGCTTCGTTAAAGGCAACGCTGTAAACACATTTTCAACGGAAGGATTCAGATACTTTTAGGGAGAGATTGAGCATCGCTCCTCTCCGCTGAATCCGCTCCTCCTCCATTATTTGTGTGTTCTTGCATTTTGCTCGTTAAGCTCTTTTGCTTACACACCATAGTAATATCCTTCTAGATTTTATTTGTCAAATAAATTACTATAGTTTTGTTAACCCGTTTGACTTCAACAGCAGTAAAAAAACAAAGAAGATATTTTCACTCTAACCTAATGGAAGGAAAGAGGAACCCACCACGCACCCTCGAATTGACCACCCCAACTATTGCAATAGAAAAAGATTGACAATATCGAACTCCTCTAAAAGGATAAGGGATATAGGAATGGTATGAGTTCCAGGAAGATACCTGACTTGCAGTATCCCGCTGTATGCGCCGACTATTCTTCGACACGTGTTTCGCCTCTGCACGAGGCATCCTCAGGAACGATGGGCAACGACTGAGCCCTTAGGCTAAGGCTTAGGCCTAAGGGCTCAGTCGTTGACCACGCACCCTCGAATTGACCACCCCAACTATCGCAATAGAAAAAGGTTGACAATATCGAACTCCTCTAAAAGGATAAGGGATATAGGAATGGTATGGGTTCCAGGGAGATACCTGACTTGCAGTATCCCGCTGTATGCGCCGACTATTCTTCGACACGTGTTTCGCCTCTGCACGAGGCATCCTCAGGAACGATGGGCAACGACTGAGCCCTTAGGCCTAAGCCTTAGCCTAAGGGCTCAGTCGTTCGAGGGTGCGTGGTTGGTTCCTCTTTCCTTCCATTAGGTTGCAATGGAGTTTCGCCAAGTAACGCCTGATTCAATCAACTATATTTTCACTCTATTTTTACAAGCCATTTTAAATATACCCACATCTGCGAACTTTGTTCGACGAGTACAAATATTTGAGACTCTCTAAATTTTATGACCTGGACTATGATATAGTCTTTGTATGAATGCCTAATTTGTTCTAGTTTACGAATGTACCCGCATTTTTATCTAGGCTAGATAATATTTAAATTGGACCAGAACTTTGAAGATAAATGTAAATTTCAAATGAGTAGGTATAAAATAGTGATATTTTCATAATATTCTAGAATCGTGGATATAATTAACATGTACATATTAATTATATCCACGATTCTACCTAGGCAGCAATAAATAGACGCAATTTACGGCTACTGGATATTATTCCTACTCCCACATGAAAACTGATGCGAGTTTCCAAGGCGAGGATACTGGATTGAAACGATGGTGCTGATGGATTTTATTCCCATTTTTATAATTTTGTGGCAGGTATCAGACCACGTACGTATAGAAATAAGAACATAATTATATTTACATTATAAAATATACATAATTATATTTATCATAAAGTTTCTTCCTAGCAGAGACTAGTAAAGAATATAGACTGACAAAGTCGAACAAAATAATGTGACTCGGAAAAAGCTCAAATCGCGTGCTATGTCCAGATGGCGCTGATCAAATAGCTCGCGATGTTAATTACAGCTAGACAAGTCATAAAAATATAATCATTTCTTCAGTAAGAGCCATTGAAGTCGTTTAAGTATTTTTTAGAATTGATAATATTGCTCATTTAATCGAATTTATCTATTTCATTTTATGTTAATATTTTATCACTTTTGAATGCGTACTACTAGATGGCGTAGTAAAAACACGAAAGGTAATGTACAATTGTTTACATTGAATTTTCCCAAGATGACGCTTAAACCAAAATAAAATGACCAATTTAGATGGGATGGGTATATAGGTATTATAGGTAGATACGCTTATTTCGTAACAATTCGTAACAACCATCTACGAACTAGTTCTATGTATGCCTCAAGGTCGCACGCACGAACTTATACCATGAGTGAGACCTGTCGGCTGAATATTATCTGAGAAGATGCAAAAAGCCACTAAACCGAGAATCGAACCCGGCACCACAATAGGTAGTATCGTAGTATCATAATTATCATCTAGGTGTAAAGTGTTTCTCAAGAAAAATCAATCGAGCCCAAATTCGGTAGGGTTACCTACGTCGTTTTATTACAAACTAGAGGGTGCCCGCGGTTACACCCGCGTTATTTAAGGCTACTGCTCAGCTCCTATCGCCTATAGCGTGATGTTATATAGCCTATAGCCTTCCTCGATAAATGGGCTATCTAACACTGAAATAATTTTTGAAATCGGTCTAGTAGTTCCTGAGATAAGCGCGTTCAACCAAACAAACAAATAAACAAACAAACAAACAAACAAACTCTTCAGTTTTATATATTAGTATAAGATAAGATATGCCGTGGCCACCTTCCAGCTTTATCATCAGACTCTGGATTTCATCTAGGTGTAAATTGCTGCTCAAGACTAATCAATCGAGCTCAAACTCTGTGGGGTTACGTCGTTTTATCACATAGATGCCGTGGCCACCTTCCAGCTTCATCATCAGACCCTGGATATCATCTAGGTGTAAAGTGCTCCTTAAGGCAAATCAATCGAGCCCAAACTCGGTCGGGTTATGTCGTTTTATAACAGAGATACCGTGGCCACCTTCCAGCTTCATCATCAGACCCTGGATATCATTTAGGTGTAAAGTGCTCCTCAAGACAAATCAATCGAGCCCAAACTCGGTCGGGTTATGTCGTTTTATCACAGTGATACCGTGGCCACCTTCCAGCTTCATCATCAGACCCTGGATATCATCTATGTGTAAAGTGCTCCTCAAGACAAATCAATCGAGCCCAAACTCGGTCGGGTTATGTCGTTTAATCACAGTGATACCGTGGCCACCTTCCAGCTTCATCATCAGACCCTGGATATCATCTATGTGTAAAGTGCTCCTCAAGACAAATCAATCGAGCCCAAACTCGGTCGGGTTATGTCGTTTTATCACAGTGATACCGTGGCCACCTTCCAGCTTCATCATCAGACCCTGGATATCATCTATGTGTAAAGTGCTCCTCAAGACAAATCAATCGAGCCCAAACTCGGTGGTAACTCCACCGAGTTTGGGCTCGATTGATTTGTCGATTTTGTCACTATTGTAATAATTATTTGTATCAGACAGACACACATTGTGATCAAAAGACATGTCAATATTCATACTGAATTCATGTACCAACCGTATCAAAATCTCAACTTTTGAATTAGCTCGTTAGGTAACTGGAAATGTTTCATTGCACTTGGTTTCGGTAGGGGACACGAAAAAATACAAAATATAATTGTTTTCCTCAGTGTTTGCGGCTAACAGCGACGACAGTGGGGAGAGTGGTTCAGCATGGGACAAGCGATTCCAGTCAGTGAATTGTTTTTTGGTTGCTCAAATAATTATTTGATATTTTCTAAGTATTCCTTGACAAACATTAAACGGTAACTTTGATAGAAATTCCTGTATTGATTTTATTTTATAACGGATTGCCCATCTTACAAGCAACTCTGTGCTATAATTCAACTTTCTCTTGTCTAGCTTCTTGTAGTTCTCTGAATAGCTTCAAAATTCACCTAAGGTTTAAGAGACAATTTTATTAAACTCTTGCCATTTTATAATCAAACGACATTCTTACTCTCTAAATTGGAATAGATATTGCTTATGGAATACTTGCGCACCAAAAAATCTGCGATAATGATCACTTCCAATACATATAAAAATAATATATATCGGCACCTTATCCGACACGTATTGAAAGCTACTGAGAGGATGACAAGCGAATTCATATCTAGTAGGCCTTCCAGGAAACAGGATACTGCAATACATGTTTTATTTATTAATGTTGGTACAATGGCTTAGACTTCCGATTTGTATTTGAGAGGAGGTAAATTTGATTTCTATTTATCGTGCTCTATTAACCTGCGTCGAAACCCAAACTTTATTTCTTAACGCAGAGATAAAGTGGGTTTCTTATGAAATAATATCGCGAATATAAGCCTCTCACATTACTTGGAAAAAATGTATGTAGACGCACAAGTTTTTGTGCAATTTTGCATTGAACTCATAAAATTGTGCCTAGTTAAATGGCAAGGTGATCGCTTCAAACACTAGGCTTTCCTTGAGATAAAATATTTGTTGAAGAAGATTTCACATAAGAAAGCATAGCGATTTCAGCTTAGAAACCAATAGCTACTCGCGGCATATTGATCGATCTCAGTGACGTATAATATGAGAGATGTAAAACCGCTGTCAGCCTCATTCATGTTACATAATTACCGAAGCCTAACTACGCAGCACTTGTAGGCTTACAGTGGACCCGAGTGTGTCAAACATACGACCGGAACCAACTAATTACACCTCGTCTGTATGTACGACGGTACATGACGTGTGTTGTGAGTCTAATGTCTAGAGCCAAAATTGCAGGGACAGACAAATTCGACACACTATCACACATATACTAGTTACAAACTCAAGTGACAGACTTATTTTTATCTCTTAAAACAGCAATTAAATTAACTGTATTATTTATATAATCTTATCAAGAGAATCTGCTGAAAAGTATGAAGTGTTTACAGTTTAGTTTAGTAGTTAAGTGTTTTTTTGCCCTGCAGTGGGACGCTACAGGCTGAAAATTAAATAATAAATAAATAAAAACCAAGTAAAATTAATCGATTTTCATGATAGCAGTCCCTCCGCGACCACAACCGTTGCAAGCCGGTAGAAACGTAGGAGAATAACAGAGGTATTTATGCCTTGAAATAAATAAATTATCGCGACTAAGACCCGCTAAATAATACTGTATGACCAAGTTAAATTGTTAGCAATTATTATTATTCTCTGGAACGCCGGCGGGACATACGTATGTCTCAGGAAAATTTGTTCGTCGAGCGCTTGCGGGAAATACCCCGTATGTCCCGCAACGACAGCGCCATATTTCACTACTTGAAATGACGTTAAAATTATTCTGCCAATAAGATTATGCCCCACTATTGAAAAGTATAAATATTCTTTTCGATTCTGCATTGTAATTGGTTGTCATTTTTAAAGACGTTTTTTGCAAAAATAACGACTGACAATTGTTTGCCACAAGTTCGACTTCGCGCGCGTTAGAGTGACGACAGCTCTGCTTTGAAAAACGTATAGCGACGCAATCTCGTAATTTCACCATAATGTATTATATGTCATTCTTTTCGGAAACAATCTTGTTTGCTATAAAATACAGGTAAGATATCATCATTGTTTAAATTATAACGAGAAACGATTTTCAAAATATAATTATCAAAAATGGCAGCAAGTTGTAAATACAACCGTTCGCATTTCAGTTTTGTAAGATTAGGTAGTTAAAAGTCGGTACTATTACTAATAAAGTTTCTTATTTATCACAAACTAATGAGTAACCAAAATAAAATTATAATCTTATGATTTTGATATTTACGAAAGTGTTTCTAATTTGGCACAGTTTCCCGCGCGATTATGGCGGCCGTTTCGTATTCCAATGATGTATTGAAGCTTTTGTTGATTTATAAAAATATAAGTGAAGTTGATATTAACTGTTGATTAAATTCAATAATTAATTAAGTTAGGTATATAAAGTGCTGTGAATAATTGCTAAAATGCTACATAATTATGGGATAGTGTGTGTTAAAAGTTTTATTGAAGAGGATTTGTTTCATAAACTGACGGACTCATAAACTGCATCAAAGTTCAGGATTACTTTGAAATGATTTTTTTTAATAAGTATGCAAACTTTTTAGATTAAATTATATAAATATGGAGAGACTGGCTCTTTATCTTAAAAAAAGCAAATTTTAAAAATAGAACTGCAGTAAAACAAATGAATATAGCCGGAAAAGAAAATTTACTCGTAGTATCAGATTTGCGTGTTATTTAAAGCAAAGTTTTAAATTGATTCCCATTGATTTCTTATTCTTTTGTCAATTGAATTTTATTGTTACCAGTAGAATTGTTGGGTTAGTTTTTTAACTCATCGAGAGTTTTTGAACCATAATATGGATACTTCGTCCGAACAAGCGGCTCAAATTATAGCACTGGTGCGGGAGGGCTTGGATCAACGAACGATTGGTAGAAATTTAAATTTAAACCAGTCTACGGTTTCTAGAATATACAGAAGGAGACGTGGTACAGGCAGGACTCGAGCAACCACCGGTCGTGATGACCGATTTATTGTTACAACTTCTCTGCGAAATCGTTTCCTCACGTCAGTTAACATCAAAACAGAGCTTAATGAAGTGCGTGGAGTAAATGTGAGTTCACGAACAATAAGAAGAACGTTAAAAGAAGCGGATATCACCCCTTTTAGACCAGCAAATGGTCCAAAGTTGTCTGTAGCTCACAGACAAGCTCGCGTAAGATTAGCGCGTGACCACCTAAATTGGACAGAAGAGCAATGGGCCTCAGTATTGTTCACGGACGAGTGTAGGACATGTTTATATGGTGGAGTAGCACAAGTTCGACAATATTGTGAAGAGGTTGGGATACGTACAATGAATTGGCCAGCACGCAGCCCGGATCTTAATCCCATTGAGCATGTTTGGGACAATTTAAAAAGAGCTGTATATGCGAGAAATCCTGTGCTTACGACAGTGGCAGCACTAAGAACAGCGCTTTCAGAAGAATAGGACAATATTCCGCAAGATCTTTTAATAACCCTAATAAAACCTATGCGGAAACGATTAGAATCCGTAATAAGGGCACGTGGAGATAATACACCGTATTAAAACATAAATAAACCCTTGCATAAAGTTTGTGTCCATTGTTAAAACCAATTTTTTTATTACACCAATTTTTATTAAATTTCTGTTTTTTCGTCAAAAAAGTCTTAAGGTCTTTCTAGTACACAAACTTTAACTTAAGGATATGACCCTACGCTGTTTTAAAGTTCACGAACCAATCTACAGATTTCAATTTAAATCTGTATAGAAAGTTTGCTTTTACTTGGTTAAAATATTTGTTTCAAAGTCGTCTATTACTTTGATGCTGTTTATGAGTCCGTCAGTATATTTTCAAGTTTTATTTCAATGAACTGCAGAGAAAAGGTAATTATACATTATATATCTATAATAAGTTTTCGAAACATATTTCAAGGATGCAAAAACCATCATTATTTTTGTGATACGTTTAAAGCTAACTAGGATTAGTTAAAATAATGACGCCGGTCAGCTGTTTCTCGATCAAGAGGTAAAGCAGCCGGCACTACCGCCCATTTTTTATTTTTTACGCCCGGCGCGGGAGGGGTTATATAGTTACAGTAAATAGAGTTTTGCTGGTCACAGTATGGCAAAGTATGGTAAACAAGCATGCATGATTGAATATGTAACATTAATTACGACATAGCATCTGATCATCATCATCGTCCATGCTTTATCCCGGATGCGACCAAGTTTTCACCTTAGGGCCCGAGATCCGCTTACTTTCCAGTTTTGGCACATTATTAGCATTCCGTGAAATTGTCATTTCTAGTTATTAGATGTTGCATCCTTGTATCTGCACCATCAATCTCCTAACAATTTGGTCAAAAGGTCTTACGCGACCTACAACACAACATAACTATTGATTTATCAGAAACGTCCGAATACTTGCGCCATAAATTAAAAGCGCTTATGTCCTTATCTAATGCCTATACGATTAGCCCTCATCGGCATTATCGTTACAACCTAGAAGTTTCAAAACATAAACGTTAAACAATGTCTCTAATACGAAAAGCCGAGTAACCTAAATAATAAAACGATTAAGGCCAACAAATTCAGGAGAAAAGCTTCATAAATTACAAATGTCATTGACACATTAATAATTAATTTTGTCATCCATTAATTTACATAAAATTGCCCTTTTAGCCACCATTACGCTGCAAATCATAGGCTTTCAAAGTCTTGCGTTGTAACAAAATTGTTACGCTTTTGATAAAACAGTTCATTGTTTTGTGACCCGATGTGATGAGATAATAATTACAGTCCAAAATCCCTCCACAGGATTTCTACATTTCAAGTGTTTTCTAATTAAAATCACTTTTTTGGTAAATAAACTAAAATGAATCTGTAGGGTTGCCAAATTTACACAGGTAAATTTTGCTGCAAGTATTTTTTCTTTGCACCCAAATTTTCACTGGTAACATTGCAGATTTGTTTCACTACAAAACCAACTACCGTCAGTAAAAATCTTAAGATATATGTACTTTTAAAAAGTTTTGTAATACATATTCATTCATTTAGTCAATGTTTGAAATGCGTTAGTAAACCTTTATTAGAAGACTGTCTCGAAGCACAAGACAACTTACGACGTACTATGTCGATACTTTACCATTCAACCTTGATTTATTTATTTGTATTCACCAACTGTTTTTACAATACATACAACACAAAGTAACAGAAATACTTAGTCCCTTGCCAATCGCAGAACTAGTTACAGGTGAGTACTGGATGATGGACCATCATCAGCCCTATATATATTATGAAGTCTTTTCTCGCTATGAGAAGCATTAGGCCACAGTCTTCGCTGGCCAATTACAGGCTGGCAGACTTAATGTCTTTTGAGAAAATTATGAGGATCTATAAGACACACAAGTTTCGTCATAATGTATGTATTCTTTGACTATTCAGAAAGCGACAATTAACAATTTTGACATGTTCACGGCTTCTAAAAGTCATTGGTGCGCGCCGTGGATTCGTGTGGTTCAAAATTCCACAATTCTATTTATGTCGAATGATGTAATTGGAGCATAAATAAAGTAAAATAGAGGCTTACTACACGACTGCTAACTGCCTACGCAAATCTCTTGATATAACTGGGAGCATAACATATATTCCGAAACCCACACATGGAAAAGCCGTGCCCCATTTACCTCTCATAGGATATACGTTATTTAAATTGATTCGACAGTGCGGCTTTTTGGCCTATCTGCCCACGGTACGCCCTGTATCGCCATTGCGGCAGAAAAGCCTAAACGAGATCGGACCTTAAATTCTGGCTTTTAGCCAAAATTGTTCGCTGGAGTACTTAAATTATGGAACGAAACGTACTGAAATTACATTAATTTGAATTTTCGATGCATTAATGTGATTTACTATTAGTATATTCTTATTTAGTTAGGTGGTTTATGTAAGTTTAATAGCTGTTTCGGTTGTATTGTGAGAAAGTGGTTACGAGTGTAACATTGTGGAGAAAGTAATGTATGCATGTAGTTTTTGACAATGGAAATAGTAGTCATGATTAACTTGATGGCTAGGTTAACGGTTGGGATGCTTAGAATTTTGAATATTTCGGTTTATTTATGATGCCGAAGCTTTGAGAGATATTCTTTAGCACTACTTGTTCTATATGTAGGTGTAATTTATCTATGGCAATGTATTTAGTAATTTTATGAGTTTGTTTATCAATAGAAATAGAGGCAGTGATAGCTTAGGGGAGATACCAACAGACTGCTATATAGAGGGTATCGGGTTCGAATCCACAGCGCGCACCACTGACTTTTCGGAGGTTTGTGCGTATTGTATTGTTAATTATTTCTTGCCCCGTACCTCGGAGGGCATGTTAAGCTGTCGGTCTCGGCTGTCATGAAGATCTTTCACAGTTGCTAGAGGAACGGTCTTCTGAATAAACTGACACTAGTCTTACCCATGGAATATCGCTATCCCTTTGGGTTGGGGTGGTCAGACTGGCAGTCGCGTTGTAGAAAAGCTAATTTGGTAAGTACCACGGCAGGTAATCTTCATACAAAATACATATTTCAACCTTAGTCTATGGGACTCACATATCTTATTTGATAGTTACCTCCCACCCCGAACCCCTGGAACCTATCGCCAGAAAAAAGCGCGGGAAACTTCGAGTTGAACGGTGGCAATTTTTCTTGTAAAAAAATTTAAATTTTAATTTTTTGTACATTTGTGGATCAGTTTAGTATCTTTGTGTAAATATTATTTGTATTTAGTGTATTTATAGTAGTTTAAGTGTAAATTTTGCAGTTTAGGTAAGTTTTTTGGAAATTATTATGAATAAGCCGCCTGACCTGGCGGATCCGGGGGAAATAGCTCCCCCGGCTGTAAGTTTTGTAAATGTTCCTTCGATTTTATCCAATGAGTCTGGCATGGATACAGATAATTCTGTTGCACAACGAAACGGTCGCAAAAGAAATAGGATTAACATTTGCAAAACTTGTAATAAGAAAAAACGGAAGCACGCTCAGGCTGTTGACGGCAAAACCGGTTGTCGCTGTGCTGACAGTGAAAATAGTGACACTGCTACTATTGCAAGTAACGAAACGTTTTTATCGGTTGATAATAATAATATTGTTACAAATAAACCTATGACAACAACTAACGGTACAGGTCCCCAGGGTTTTACCTCTGGCATGTCCAGAATCCAATACGAGCCTACTGATATCTCTCCATTTGTTGTCCACGTTCAAAAAGAAACGAAGACACCTGATGATGGCACTACTCTTCATCCAGTCGCATTTGGGCGGTTCCTTAAAAGAAATACAATTCGCAACATAGTCGATGGGTCTATTAAAAAAATAGGGCGAAACAGAATTTCGATGGCATTCTCAGACTATCGGGAAGCCAATTCATTTATTAGTAATAGCCTAATACTGACAGAAAACAATTTAAAAGCATTCATACCAACTTTTCAAATAACAAGAATGTGTCTTGTGCGCGGCGTTCCATCTGATTGGTCACCTGAAGAAATAATTGAAAATGCTTCAGTGCCAAATGAGTGTGGTAAAATATTAAAAGTTAGAAGAATAAATTATAAAACTATTGTAGATGGTTCATCTGTATGGAAACCAACACAGAGTATTGTGATTACACTGGATGGTCAGATCTTGCCCCCTCAAATTTTTATTTGTTACAATTCATTGCCGACAGAGCTCTATGTATATCCTACTATCCAATGTTACAATTGTTGTCGCTTTGGTCATACTAAGGTTCAATGTCGATCGAAATCAAAATGTTTTAAGTGTGGTCAGGATCATACTGGCGATTCATGTGACGTTGAAGATGAGTATATTTACTGTTGTAATTGTACAGGTTATCATTTTGCAACTTCTAAATCATGCCCTGAATTTCTACGCCAAAAACAAATTAAAATTACCATGGCAGAAAAAAGCATTTCCTATGGTGAAGCTGCTAAATTGGTCCCTCCTGTGTCTAAATCTTATGTTGAAGTTACAAATACTCGTGCCGCTAGCTCTAATTTCTTTAAAACACATTCTCAATCAGCACATTCATCACATATTGATATCTCACCATATGCTAGTTCTCATAAAAAAACTGTAACTGTTAACCGTCGACTTGCACCGCAACCAGGTAAAGGCTATGACCGAGAAGCTCACCAAAACATTATCAATGAGTATAGCATTCCTACTTCTCAGAATGGCAGCGCCTTAAACAAAAAACCGAAAGATCCTTCAATTATGTCAACATCAGAAGTAATCGCAATCCTCATTCAGACATTAAATAAATCTAACATAAAATTACCGCCCGACGTTGCCCCACTAGTTAATATGTATGTGTATGTCTTCAAAAGCTGTTAATAATGGCAGTTCAAATTCAAAACGTTCTACAGTGGAACTGTAGAAGCGCTGTATCAAAAAAAAGTGAAATTATTCACTTAATAAATAAATACCACGCTTGCTTATTTGCACTCTCGGAAACCTGGTTAAAACCAGGTTCATTTTTTAAAATACACGGCTTTTCTTGCCTACGAGATGATAAGTCTGATGGCTATGGCGGTGCTGCCCTACTCATTAGAAATTCCATCTCTTATGGTCATATTTCCCTTCCTGTATATAATGATTTTTCTGTAGTAGCAGCACAAATAAATAATATTTGTATTGTTTCTATATACATTCCTTCTCCTTCTTCTTCTGCCCTTCAACAACTTACCAATCTTATATCCCTCCTTCCTCGCCCCTTCTTGATCTTGAGCGATTTTAACTGCCATCATACTTCTTGGGGTTGTAGTTATTCTTCTCACTGTGGTGACACACTATTAGATATATTTGACTCTCATAATATCTGCATAATAAATTCAGGTTCTCTGACTCGGCGTTCTGGTCCAAATGAAAATGTTAGTGCAATAGATCTGTCAGTTTGCACTCCAAATTTGGCTTCATTATTAACATGGCGTACCCTGTTGTTGACTTATGGAAGTGACCACTTCCCCAATCATATCACTTTTCCTGTTAAAAATGTTCGCAGCTCTCCTTATTTACTGAGAAAACCGCGTATAAAGTATAAACTGACTAATGACAAATTATGGGATAAATTCAGGTTTGCAGTTCAACAAAACCTTTCTAATTTACAGAGTGATATTTCTGATAATGTCTTTGATTGTAATAATGTGTTTGTTAATGCAATCATACAAGCTGCAGATGAAACATTCCCATTAAAGAAATCAGCTAATCGTTTCATTCCTTCCCCTCCTTGGTGGGATGAAGAATGTACCCAAATAATAAAAGAGAGGAAAACAGCTGAGAAACGGTATAACAATAATATGACAGAGGTAAATTTTAAATTAGTGTGTGATGCAATAGCTAAAACACGTAAATTACTGAAAGACAAAAAAATTCAAGGTTGGAGAAATTTTTGCCTTTCCATATCTCCCCATATCAAACCTTCTATAGTTTGGCAAAACATAAGAAAATTTAGAAATGGTACTTCTGATTCACATGTTCCTGGCATACCTCTTAATATCAGCAACTCATTCTTAAATAGTCTAGCGCCTCCATCAGTTCCACAATTAGAACTCGTCCATAACAATATTCCTTCTTCTGTCTCCCATGGAAAAAAAATCTTATTTCCCCATTCACAATGGAAGAGTTACAGGGTGTTTTATCCACAGTAAAAGATTCAGCACCAGGTGAAGATGGCATCCCCTATTCGTTTTTAACCAACCTGAGTCAATCATCGCTACAGTATTATTTAGACCTAATAAATAATGTAATGTTTTTAGGTAGTATTCCTCCATCTTGGAAATCTCAAACCATCATACCTATACTAAAACCTGGCAAATTACCGACTGAATCAACTTCTTATCGCCCTATAGCCTTATCACCAGTCATAACAAAAATAGCTGAGAATTTAGTTAAAACTCGTCTTGAATGGCTAATTGAAAACCGTAATATTTTACCTGAATCACAATTTGGATTCAGGCAAGGCAGAAGTACACTGGATAGTGTGGCTACAATTATAACAGATATAAGAATTGCGTTTACTAAAAATGAATCTGTTCTAGCTTTATTTTTGGATTTAGAATCGGCGTACGACAGTGTACTTTTGAATGTCCTTAAAGAAAAATTAGATAAGCTTTCAATCCCTGAAATACTCTCTTGTTTTATTATAAATCTTCTTTCTGGTAGGAAAATTCAATTAGACCAAACCTATCAAGCAAACGACCAGAGTAGAATTTTATGGAAAGGTCTTCCTCAGGGATCAGTTCTCAGCCCTTTATTATTCAACTTATATACATTTGATTTAGAAAATTCCCTTCAAAATTCATCTTCTATACTGCAATACGCTGATGATATCGTTCTTTATACCGTGGGAAAATCACCAAGTTCACTCTGTAAAAATTTATCAAATTCTTTAGATTATTTAAAAGACTGGATGTATAGAAATGGCCTTCACATATCACCAATTAAGAGTTCTTTGGTCTTCTTTTCACGTCAACGAATCCAACCTCCAATAGCTATTGATTTTGAAAATAATAAAATACCTGTTAAAAATCAGGTAAAATTTTTTGGTGTTATTTTGGACTCGAAACTTACAGGTGTTCCTCATTGTGATTATACCGTAAGTAAATGTGAGAAATTTCTAAATTTAATGAGATGTCTCTCGGGTGTTTGGTGGGGTGCTCATCCGTTTTCCTTGAAGCTTCTTTATAATGCTCTGATAAGAAGTATTCTAGATTATGGAATTTTCATATTGGAGCCTTGTGGTATGGCTGGTCTTAAGAAATTGGATTCTATCCAATCAAGGGCATTGAGAATAATTACAGGAGCAATGAAATCCAGCCCTATAAACGCATTGCAAGTTGAATGTAATGAACCTCCGCTTAGTTTAAGACGCCAATTTTTAGCCGATCGGCAATTTTTTCGAGCTCTGCAATTTTCGAATAGCCTTTTAATTGATAAACTGCAAATTCTTGTCGATACCATAGATTCTTCAAATTACTGGACTCACAAATCGCTCCCTTGCTTACTTAAAAGTTACATCAATTTCAAATCGTTTACTGCCCCTACACACCGATCTCCGAAGCTTGACTTATTTAATTGTGAATATGAAGCTTTGGTCTATAAACCGAATGTAAAATACATTATAGACATTGACAAAAAAAATGCTGACACCTATTTTAATTCCATCGTGGAAGAAAATTGGCCTAAATCACGTCATATTTTCACTGATGCGTCTAAAAAAAACATTGATGATTATGTGGGTGTAGGAATTTATCATGCTCAATTCAACATTGTTCAGAAAGTTAAATGCCCCCCAGAGACAACAGTATTTACCGGCGAATGCCTTGGCATTCTTAAAGCTGTAGAATACATTCTACTTCTAAAACTTAAAAATAGTTTAATTTTAACAGACTCTATGAGCGCTTTACGAGCAATACTGAAATATCCATTTAAGTCAAAACCGCTATTTCCTCTTATTGCAGATATTAGACGAAAACTATACGAATGTGTTGCGAAAGATAATTCTATAACTCTTGTCTGGATTCCGAGTCATTGTGGTATTAGTGGCAACGAAAAAGCTGATAAGCTTGCAAATGAGGCTGTATTGTGTGGGGACAAATTTCCTTTTAAGAATTATATACAGGACTTGACTGTTCTTCCCAGACGTTACCTAGCTAATTCCTGGAACCAACTTTGGTCAGAAAGCAGCAAATTTAAAGGCAAACACTACTTTAGTATACAGCCGGAAATTCGCTGTAAGCCCAGGTTCTCTGTTATAAAGCTTGGCAAAATTGCAACAACAATTTTAATAAGAATACGTTTAGGACATACTACTTGTCCAGCCCATCTTGCACGTTTTCATATAATAGATAGTCCACAATGTGAATGTGGTACTGACTCTGGAGATTTGGACCATATATTCTTTTCTTGTCCTAAATATGATCGTACTTCCTTTTTAAATAGCTTAATTTCATTAAGCTATTTAAAAAGGAACGTCCTTTCCCGTCCCTTTCCTGTCCTCTATTAAATGTCTTATATTTGCTTGTATCCCTTCCATTTATAGTATACTTTCTGATTATATTTATAGTAACAATATTCAAGTGTAAATAAGTATGTGAAAATAAGTCTTTCTTTGTAGACATAGATTGATTTCCTTCCTACTGATATTTATATTTGTACTTAATTTGTTATTATTATCCTACTTTTCTGATCCTATTCCCAAATTCCGATTTATAAATTTATACGGTAAAAGTTTCCCTACCTTAACCACAAAATAAAAACTAATACGACCCTGAAATATATAAAGCCCCATTACTTACAACGTCTATTACAAATATACTTGAAACTGGCGAATGCACAAAGTGCGAGCCAAATACTCTCGACTGGAACGGGAGAGAAAAAAAAAAAAAAAAAAAAAAACCTATCGCCATGTTTGCTAATCTGTCAATTCGTCAAACATTTGACATTTATGACAGTTTTGTCAACAGCAACATTACTTTCAGCAAAGTTGATCGAGTGAAGTTTTGCGTTTTTTGATTTCCGTAACTTATCCTCTCAATTTCTGAAGCTGTGATATCATCAAGTACAACAAGTGCTGTGTTACGACATGTGCTAGTAGACGAAAGAATGTCAGTTTTCACATGTTTCCAAAAAGTGAGACAGGACTCAAAAAGTGGTTGCAGTCCATTAATTGTGAACGATTGCGAAGCTTGAGTTTCCAGGAACTTCATAAACAGTTTGTGTGCAAAAAGTATTTCGAGAAGAGGTTTCTTTCTGCAACGTGCGATAGAGTTCGTCATTAAATATTAAAATGCACGGATGTCTTCCGACTACAAAACAAATCTTTACCTGTGATGCAATGTAAAGCTTTAAATAAATTTAAAACTAAATTAAAAAATAAATCGAAGTGAAAAAGCACTGTTTTATTTTAGAAAAGCCTTACTAGGAAAAATTAGGCTGAATCATTCTTAATCATTGCCCGAAATGTTACCGATGAAAAAAAAAAAACAACTGTCATTTATGATATGTAAACCTATTGCAGTCCAGTTTTGATCTATGGTAGTGCTCTGTCTGTACGTTAGTACAATATAGTCTGTGGTAAGTGCTGTGATACTCTGATGTAAATAGCTCAGTCACCCATCTAAATTATGATGAGATGAGATTTTCTATAGCATCATGAATTATGATTTTAATTACAGGTTCCTTGAAATTGAATACATATAATTCTATTGATTTGGTACATAAGTATTTCGATACAAACAGAATAATTGAATCCAATATTCACAAATAGCAAGTCTCGGGACAGTTATGTTGTACTAGGATCAAATTTGACCCTTTTTATTTTATAGTTTTGTAGGTTCAAGTACAAAAGGTGTGGCCAAAGCTATTTTAGTCTGAAAAAAGAATGGACATAATATACATGATGAATCCTTGTAATAAATATGAAGGTATTAAATACATTTGTTTTGAGAGATATTCTTTAGCACGATTTGTTCTATATGTAGGTGTAATTTATCTATGGCAATGTATTTAGTAATTTTATGAGTTTGTTAATCAATAGAGATAGAGGCAGCGATAGCTTAGGGGAGATACCAATAGACTGCTATATAGAGGGTATCGGGTTCGAATCCACACAGCGCGCACCACTGACTGGGTTGGGGAGGTCAGACTGGCGACTACGTTGTAGAAAAGCTAATTTTAGCTAAGAAGATGTTAAAATAGAAGATGTCACTCTTTCAGGCACATTGTGTTGTGCATTTATAAGTCTTAGTATAAGTAGTTGTGACGGTTTTGCAGTGAAGGTATTTAGATTTGTTCATTTGAATGAGTTTTAGTACGAAAGTTGTAAAAACACTTGAGAATGATTATGATAATTTATTCGTGTAAGACATGGTTAATTTTCGATAGCCTAGTGAAGAGACCGACAGACTGCTACGCAGAGGGTCCACGTTCGAATCCACGGCACGCACCAATGACTTTTCGGAGTTATGTGCGTATTACATTGTTAATTATCGCTTGCTAAACGGTGAAGGAAAACATCGTGAGGAAACCTGCATGTCTGAGAGTTCTCCATAATGTTCTCGAAAGACATGAGAAGTCTGCCAACCCGCACTTGGCCAGCGTGGTGGACTATGGCTTTTCCCTGCTCATTGTGAGAAGAGGCCCGTGCCCAGCAGTGGGACAGTTTATATACAGGGCTGATGATGATGATGGTTAATTGGATGTTAAAAATTAATTATGGTACATTCATATCTCGCCGTCAGAAGCATACAAATGGTTTAATAAGATTATAATTAATGTTAGTTATGCCTAATCTCTAAACTCGTCATTTACATAATATTGTATTTGGTAACATTTAATTCTATGCCCATTATAAATTATTTTTATAATTAATTATATCTTACAATTTAAAAATTCATCCACATAGTAGAAAAAATTTTCAATTAAAAATCTAATAAGATGCTTTTTAAACTTTGTGACAGTTAAATCCTTATGGCTTTGAGGAAGGTGGTTATACATCCGAACTGACATTGCATAGCTATTTCTACTGGATATTTCTGTTCTTATATTTGGTAGGACTAGTTTATTGGGATACCTTGTATTAAAATTACACACACTTATTTTCGTAATGTACATGTCAGGGTTCATTTTAACAAACATACAACTTTCAAATATATACAGACATGGAACTGTTAACAATGACAACTTTACAAACAGTGGTCTGCAGCTCTCCCAAGGAGGTACATCACATATCGCTCTTATGCAGCTTTTTTGAGTAACAAATACCTTATTTATCTGCACTGAGTTGCCCCATAACATTATGCCATACCTTAGATTCGAGACAACAAATGCGTGATACGCTTTTAGTGCAGTTTGTGTTTATAATTTTCATTTATATTTTAAGTCGCCATAACGCATATACAAATCTATTTAGTTTTTTCGTAATGTGGTCCACGTGTGGCTTCCAAGTACAGTAGGCATCAAGAATTATACCCAGAAAGCAAGACTCCTCTATTTCCGTTAATTACTTTTCACCGTATTTAAGAACAAGTTCTTGTTTTTTGGCACCTTTATTACGAAATTGAGTATATTTCGTTTATAATAAATAATTGTTTATGTACCTAATTATCTAGTATCAGTTTCTTTCTAATTTAGTATTTTAATATATTTTAGCTAACCACAAAGTAAGTTTAACAAAATTTATACAAATACTATCAATCAAGCTTCTTCCAAAAATGTGTGGGAGATTCATTAAGGAGGCAATTTAGCAAGTTTTTCATAATTGCTTATTTCAGGAATCACTTCTGCTTGAGGATAGTCCCTTTAGTAATTAATTGTTAGTCTAAACACGTAAAGTAACTATAGAAATATCATGAAATTTCCTTTGAGTAAGACGTTTGACTAGCATGTTGGTCTACCTGTTAAGTGACTCTGAATGCTAAGCTGAAAGTTATGAGTTCGATTCCCCTCAAGGATAAATTTCTGTGAGATGAGCACGATTATTTGTTAGATATGTGTGTATATCAGAATTGATGAGTAGAGTTGGTTGATGAGTCTGGTTAGCATAGTACAGATTCGTTTTATTTTAGTGAGAGAATTGACCGGTGTGAGATGTTTCAGTTAATTACATTTTCTTTTCATTGTTATCATCATCATCATCAGCTTTTAACAGTCCGCTGCTGGACTAGGCCTCTCCTTTGAAAGGAGGAATTGGTCTACTATGCCACGCTGCCCAAACGGGTTGGTATAGGGTTTATATCAAGTTTTCCTTCTCTTACAGTGCTGTTCTCTGCATAATATGCTCCCTCTGTCGGCTCTTACGACACCCATGGGATGATATGGGGTGGTGACATTCCGTATTCTTGATCCGTCATCTCATGAACATTGTTATAATAAAGAGAAAATGTGAGGATCTTACTTGTATAAAAATATTTTAGACATTTCATTTATCACTCGAACGTGATTTTAAAGCAGTTCTCGGCATTTACATATTTTTAGATATTTCCAAAATTTAGGAAATACAAAGACTCCAGGCTCTATTTAGGTCGAGTAGGTAGTTAGGTGTGAATATTAAACCAGCGGCACTCAACACAATAGCATCTAGAAAATGAGACACCTTTTCATAATATCGTCCACTATTACGCCATTACAATCTACCGCTAATATCCAGAGGTATTCATAATTTATTTTCATCGCCGCTACAGCCATTTGCCGCTCTACTCGATTTTTAAATATCATGAACAAAAATTGCCCAGTTTTCAAATTAACTGAGGAAAATTTAAAACAGGTCGAGAGCTGAAGTAATAACATTAAGGCAAAGGCTCTCATAAACTGCCTTGAGGTCGATTCTCAGGAAACGAGATTTGGGTATCGTTTATCGTAAAATTAACCTGTCATGACTGGATGTTTCTGTATGAAAAATGTCGCCGCACCACCTTTCAGTTTCGTACTAGTTAGCTCATTTTATATAGTGACTTTTCATCTTGATTTTTCATTCAATTGAGTTCGTTTAGTTGTTAAATCGGTTTGGTGATTATTTTGATTACATATTGTTACAGTTTTAGGGGCCCGTCCTTCAGAAACGAAATGTTTCATAGGTTATTATGGTTGATGATATAGCTTTTCTGTTACGTCGCTGCTTGTCTTCGCACTTCTGTTGACGCGGCAATCTTCTTTTATCGAGAAAGTTGAAACTTATAGCATTAAAGAGTTTTCTTTGCATGAGACCCTCAGTACGACTTTCAGAATCATGTTTGGTCTAAGTTTTTTTATGAACACGGTAGAAGATATGATATAACAATTATTAGCAACTTATTGATGTTTGACGATTGTAACTGGTTGTTGTAGAAAAACACTGTTACGAATTGAAAATAACGCCATCTATCAGTGAATGGGAGAACTACATGAGATTAGATGTATCAGTTGTTAAAGGCTGTTTCATCTATCCTCTAATAGATGGCGTAGGTGTAAATAGAACATTTACGCAATTCTAGAAACACGTTACACGTTTCCAGAAATTTCGTGAGTCGTCTCGAAAAGTCTAGTGATGTTATCCGACCAGTATAAATAGAGTGCGAGCGAACGGACCGGACAGTAACAATTGAATACGGAAAGCGATCAACATCAAGCGAAGGAAGTAATTCGGAAGTGTTTAGTGTTGTACTAGTGGTGTGAATAGTGTGTTTTATTAGTGTTGGAAAATTAAGTGTGTGTATCTAGTGTTATTGTGTTAGTGAATAAAGTTCAGTTTAAGTGGCATAGTGAGCTATAATTTATCGTCGAACCCCAGCTCGTAACAAGTTGGTGTCAGAAGAAAGGGATAAATTATGCCGGTTATGCCGAAAGAAGAAACTGAAGGAGTGCGTACCAGGAACCAGCGCCAGCAAGACCTGGACCAGAGACGCTTCGGAGACGTTCCTACTCCATCGTCTGGTGGACCAGGCGACTCCGCGGCTGCAGTGGAGCCTGCAAGCGCCACACACTCCGTGACGGTGCCCGACATCGCGGCTCTGATGGCGTTCATGCAGGAGCAGGCCCGCCGTCAGGAGGAGCAGGCCCGCCGTCAGGAGGAGCACGCGCGCCGCATGGAAGAACAGCGACAGCGCGACAAGGAGGAGCAGGCCCGCCGTCAAGAGGAGCAGGACCGTCGTCAACAGGAGCAGGCTCGCCGTCAAGAGGAGCACGCGCGCCGCCTAGAGGAACAGCTGCAGCGCGACAAGGAGGAGCAGGCCCGCCGTTTGGAGGAACAGCTGGTGGTGATGAAAGACCTCAGCGCCGCTGTAGGGAAGGATCTGAAGGTGGTAAAGGAGGAGCTCCAGCAGCACGAGGCTCGTATCAGCGACGTGGAGAAGCTCGTACACGACAAGCTTGAGACTCGCGTCGCCTCTATTGAGAAGCGTGTACATGATCACCTCGAGACCCGTATTGCCGAAGTGGAGAAGAAATTGTGTAGGCTCGGGTCCTACGACGTTACACCTGCAGCTGTGGCGCCCTCGCCTCGTTGGTTTAAGGTTCCACCATTTGATGGCTCATCATCGTGGTATGCATACAAGGTCCAGTTTGAGGCCGTTATGCGAACGAATGGGTGGAACAAAGAACAGGCCTTCACCGCCCTAACCTTGGGCCTTCGTGATCAGGCCTTGACGGTGTTGGAGGTGCTTGGGCAAGACGTCTCCTATGAAAAGCTGATGGAGGCGCTGGAAGCGAGATACGGTGACGCACACCTAGAACATGTGTATCGTGCTCAGCTGAAGGACAGGATACAACGCACCGGAGAAACTCTGCAGCAGTGGGCTCTAGAGGTGGAAAGGCTGGTCAGGAAGGCATACCAGTCGTCGCCTGCGCTCATTGACGGGAACCTCGTACAAGCGTTTACGGATGGGATCCGGGACCTGGAAGTTAGAGCAGCGGTAAGACTTGGGCACTTCAAGTCCCTGAAGGCAGCCTTAGCCTACGCTCTGGAGGTGGAAGCAGCGCGTCACGAGGATCGAACTTACCGTATCAGGGAAGTTGTTTCTTCACCACGGTGCTACAACTGCGGGGAAAGAGGCCATATCCGCTTGAGCTGCCCAAAGCGTAAGCGGCACGTTGGTACCCTGTCTCCACTAAAGGGGTTACCTGACGTACCTGTCTGGCGGCAAGAGCAACGGAGCGCAGATACTCTGACGTGTAGGCCTTACCCCGACCAACGCAAACACTGTGCAAGACAGGAAGCGAAGCCGGCAGCGCTAGTGAGGATGTTGAAGACGGATCTGAGCGACGGATGGAAAGAAGCTTTGCAGAGTGCTCAGCAAGAAGACAAGGACGTACAGCCGATTCTCGAATGGAAGAAATCAGATGCACCTAGGCCCAAATGGAGTGATATCGCAGCAATGAGCCCCATCACCAAGAGTTATTGGGCACAGTGGGAAAGCTTGGTCGTCCAGGATGGAGTTCTGTGCCGCAAATGGGAAAACGCTCGCGGTAACCAGTGCCATTTGCAAATGGTAGTGCCCAAAACTAAGGTGCCGGAAGTCTTGCAGCTCTATCACAATTGTGCTTCGGGAGGTCACATGGGTGTTAAGAAGACGCTTACTAAGGTCCAAGAGCGGTTTTATTGGCTCCACTGTCGGAATGACGTCGAGGATTGGTGCCGCAAATGCACAAGTTGTGCGGCTGTCAAGGGGCCACATACTCGTAGCAGAGGTGCATTCAAGGTGTGCAATGTAGGAGCTCAATGGGGGTCGGGACGGCGGATGTCTGGGAGGATGAGGACTCGCTGCGACCGGAGGGCGAACGACAAGGGCTTCGATGAGGGGTCATTGGTGTGGCTTCATGGCCCAGTACGAAGCAAAGGAAAATCGCCTAAGTTACAAGCCAGATGGGACGGGCCATATCGCATAATTACCAGGATGAACGACGTCACCTATCGAATCCAGAAGGGGTCGCGAGGTGCACCGAAGATAGTTCATGTGGACCGGTTGGCTCGTTACTATGGGTCCAACGATGTTCGAGACGAACACGTTTAAGAGGGAGGCCGTGTTACGAATTGAAAATAACGCCATCTATCAGTGAATGGGAGAACTACATGAGATTAGATGTATCAGTTGTTAAAGGCTGTTTCATCTATCCTCTAATAGATGGCGTAGGTGTAAATAGAACATTTACGCAATTCTAGAAACACGTTACACGTTTCCAGAAATTTCGTGAGTCGTCTCGAAAAGTCTAGTGATGTTATCCGGCCAGTATAAATAGAGTGCGAGCGAACGGACCGGACAGTAACAATTGAATACGGAAAGCGATCAACATCAAGCGAAGGAAGTAATTCGGAAGTGTTTAGTGTTGTACTAGTGGTGTGAATAGTGTGTTTTATTAGTGTTGGAAAATTAAGTGTGTGTATCTAGTGTTATTGTGTTAGTGAATAAAGTTCAGTTTAAGTGGCATAGTGAGCTATAATTTATCGTCGAACCCCAGCTCGTAACAATACACATAGAATATTTTTGGTAGCTCATACTCAACTTACGCAAATGAAATACCTAAAATAATTATATTCAACAGTGATGACAGTTTACGACATAGGACGACACTGGATAAAAATATAGTTTTGCAAATTGCTTCTAAAACTTGATATTTACTTGTATATTATTTCTAAGCACAATGCTATTTGGCTACAAATGAAAATAAGCATACTATGTTCCTGGTCTATTGTGCTTAACGAATATCTAAAACTATATGCACAATATATTGCCACGCCAGCCAATTGATGTTTCTTGTATTTTTTGTCAACTGTCACAATAAATGTAATAATAACATAATATTTTTCTAAAAAATGATAAAAATAGCAAGGACTCTTCGGGGTGATCTATAAGTATATTCCAGTAAATGTTTGTGTTATTCACACTGTTTGTTTTGTACAGGGGTCGGCGGTCCAGCAAACATTATTAAAGGAGCCAGTGGAAGACGGATAAGTGTGAAATTTTGAAATAACAAATAAAGCATAGTTGTTATTATAATATTGCCTTGGAAAAGTGGGTAGTATTTCTCACGAAATATATTATAAGTACAAAAAAATATGGCTACAAATATAACTAAACTTCTTTATAGAAAAGGTCGAATTACCTATTACCTTGGACAAGAAGCCTTAATTACTTTATAAATTAAAAAAAGAACTTCAATTTCGTTCCAATGTTTCAGCGTGGGAGTGAAATTTCATCAGCTATAGTCATAGTCATACCGTGAATATAAAATTAAGTCAATGAACAGTATTTTTTAAAAATAATTATGCAAATTAGACCCGTTACATAAATTTAGTCAGGGGGTGCTTCTGTCTATGGGCCTGTCCGACCATTAGACAGTGCTTCGGGTACGCGCTCCCGGCTCTTCGAGCTACTGTAGTCACCACCCTATATCCATTCCAGTGACTACAGTACCCCCCGCCTACAAACCCCTTCTTCCTTATCATACATCCTGTCCATTTACCCCGTTTCTCCTATCCCTCCTCCTTCATGACGATAACATTCCCAAGGAGTGTTGGCGTCAGGCAGGCGGCCGGCTCGTAAAATCCATGCCAAAACCTATTTGCAGTATGGCCACATATGTTAATGAGTGCGATAGGGTTAGGGCGTTCCCCGCAGGCGGCGCGCACCGCACCACCCGGCAGCACCCGGCTCCTGCGAGAAGTATGCAAGGGTTGTTGCACTCCGGGCGAGTGCAACGTAAGAAGCGAGCCTGTTACGTAAGGGTGAGGTATGCAAGTTTGAATGTAGATACGATGACTGGAAGGGCTAGAGAGTTAGCTGATGTTTTGAAAAGAAGACGAATAAATGTGGCATGTCTGCAGGAATCAAAATGGAAAGGTACGAAAGCTAGGGAGATCGGAGAAGAAGAGAAGTTTTATTATTGTGGAAGTGATGGGAAAAGAAATGGTGTGGGAATTGTGTTAGACGAAAATCTGAAAGATGGTGTGACATGTGTAAATAGAATTAATGACAGTTTGATTGCTGTGAAAGTGATATTGCAAGATATTATTCTGAATGTGATAAGTGTGTATGCCCCTCAGGTAGGATGTGATGATTGTGAGAAAGAGAAGTTTTGGATGGATTTCGATTGCATGATGACGGATACTCCGGAGAATCAAGAGATAATTGTGGGAGGAGATTTTAATGGTCATGTGGGACGAACAAGTGGAGAGTATGGAAGAGTACATGGAGGCTGGGGTTTCGGCAGCCGAAATAGTGAGGGAGAAGCAATTCTCCAAGCTGCTGCCGCTTTTGATCCTGTAGTGGCTCACACTTGGTTCCAAAAAAAAGAGCATCACCTGGTAACCTATAACAGTGGCCACCATATGACCCAGATTGATTATTTCCTGCTAAGGCGTAAAGGTATCAACTGGGTCAAAGACTGTAAGGTGGTACCGGGAGAAGACTTAGTCTCACAGCACAGACTCCTGGTGGTCGAATTAAAAATTCGGCTAAGCTCGAAAAGAACCAAGGAACAGCTACCCCCAAAAGTAAAGTGGCATATGTTAGAGAAGAATGAATGTGCAGTAGAGTTCATAGATAGAGTGGTAGATAAAATTATTGAGATGGGCGATATGGAGGATTGCAGCGTGAATGAGAGTTGGGCGGAGATGAGTAAATGTATGAAGTGCGTGGCAAAAGATGTTTTAGGAGAATCGAAAGGAAAACGTATGAAAGATAGGGATACCTGGTGGTGGACAGAGGAAGTACAGAGTGTGCTCAAGAAAAAAAAAGCAAGGTTTAAGGAATGGGAGCTGACGAAAGAAGGTAATGACTCGTTGAAAGAGAGTAATAAAAAGAAGTGTGATGAATGTAAGAAAAGAGCTAAAAAAGCTGTTGCCTTAGCTAGAGCAAAAGCCTTTAACGATATATACGGATTAATTAAGAAGCCGGAGGGCCAAAAGTATTTATACCGACTGGCTAAGGAAAGAGAGAGAAAGGCGAGGGATGTATCCAATATCAAGTGTATGAAAGATGAGACAGGAGTGGTTCTTACGGATGATGATAGGATTAAAGAAAGATGGAGAACATATTTTGAAAAATTAATGAATGAAGAGAATGATTGGTGCAAAATGCTTGAGAACAAGGCGAAAAATATTGGACTAGTGAATGTAATAAGTAAGGATGAGGTAAGACGGGCTGTGAGTGGAATGAAAAATGGGAAAGCATTAGGACCAGATGGAATACCAGTAGAAGCATGGAAGGTGTTAGGGGAGGATGGATGGGTGTGGCTGACTTTATTCTTCAATAAGATGTTGCATAAGGAGACAGTACCCAAGGAATGGTGCAGCAGTTACCTAGTGCCCATTTTTTTTAATAAGGGAGATGTCCAAGAATGCAACAATTATCGTGAAATAAAGTTAATGCCTCATAGTATGAAAGTATGGGAGAGAGTAATTGAGCGACGTTTGCGAGCAGAGAAAGAGATTTCACGTAACGATTTTGGTTTTATGCCTGGTCGAGGTAAGGTGGATGCCATTTTTGCACTTCGCCAAATTTGTGAAAAATACAGGCAGGTACATAAAAATCTGCATATGGTATTCGTTGACCTCGAAAAGGCATATGACCGGGTACCACGTGAAGTCCTGTGGTGGGCCCTCAAGAAGAAAGGAGTGCCTGAAAAGTACCTGAAGTTGATCCAAGCTATGTATGCTGAATGCCACAAGCAAATCCGGTCCGCAGCTGGAATCACAGCCAGATTCGATGTGGCTGTAGGCTTGTACCAAGGGTACTCTTCTTGTTGATTATGGATGCCATATCATCGGACATGCAGGAAGAAGCACCCTGGTGCACGCTGTTTGCCGACGACATCGTCCTGGTAGCAGAAAGTGGACAGGAGGTGCAGAGCAAGCTGGAGGAGTGGCGGCAGAGACTGGAGAACGTAGGCCTTAGGATAAGCAGAACCAAAACTGAATACATGTTCTGTGACTTTGGCGGCCTCTCTAGTCCAAGCCTGATTACACTCGGCGGTATACCCCTACCAGTATGCTCCAACTTTCGCTACCTCGGTTCACTCCTGCAACACGACGGCGAAATTGACCGAGATGTTAGGCAAAGGATCAACTCAGGATGGATGAAATGGCGACAGGTCTCGGGCACAATATGCGATCCTAAAATGCTTTTGAAATTCAAGTGACGCATATATAAGGCGGTTATAAGGCCTGTCGTATTGTATGGAGCTGAGACTAGTGTTGAGGTACTAAGAAGATGGATGAAAAACGATTACATGGGGCAGAGATGAGAATGTTGCGATGGATGTGTGGAGTTACGAGAATGGATAAGATTAGGAATGAATACGTGACAGGTAGTCTGAAAGTGGCGCCTATAGACGAGAAAGCGAAAGGAAGTCATTTGGCTTGGTATGGACATAATATGCGAAGAGATGATATGTATGTAGGTAAGCAAGTGATGAATATGAAGGTGGGGAGGAAAGGGAGAGGGAGGCCAAGGAAAGGATGGATGGACTGTGTGAGGATGGATATGAAAGAGAAAGGGGTAAATGATTAGATGACGGGCGACAGAAAAGAATGGAAGCGAAGGACGTACTGCGCCGACCCCAAATAGATTGGGACCAGGGCAAGAAGATGATGATGACATAAATATTATTAATAGTATAGACTTACGTAATGTATTTTGTGGCTTTGATAGTCCCCTGCACATTGTGTTTCTGTCGCAAGTTCTCAGAAGCTAGTAAAGGAGTGTGTGCCGGAATATTATTATGCGCTCTCACAATGACACGAATATGTGTTTTAAGTTATCTCGCACGTTTGTTCTAGAAAGGATTAAGAAGAAAAGAGCAGTCGTTCTAGTATGGCAGGTTTATGTTAGTTCTTCCAGATGCGCGAATGATTTAAAATGCAAAGGCAAAAACACGCGTCTGAGCGCTGCATTGGTAGGTACTATTAAATACAAGTAATTAGTTATATGTAGTAAACTATTTTATTTCAAGTCTATCAATGAATGTCAAGCGACAGATAACACTCAAATAATTATTCATCTTTGACGTGATATACACTATGCTATTAGCCAAGGAAGAGGTTAATATCCAATAGTTCTACGCCCTTAATTATTGCGTTATAGCGCCGTCGATTGAGGTGCTTAACATTTGGTCAATGTGCCTTCTCCACGTCGCACCAGAATCCATTAAAACCTCATAATGTAGCTAGCCCAAGCGTTTGACTACTGTGCCAAATTCCCATTTCTTCGTCCCACTATAATTTCGTAGTTGGTTTCTCTGCCCTGAACGGAATGTTCTTAGATCACGTCCAATCTGGTTAGTGGGTGAGACGGGCTGTGCTATCTGCTCCTGTGGTTTTTGAAACATGGCGTGGAACAACATTCTCACCAACCGCCCACCGAACATTTGTTCGTAAGGACTTTCCCCAGTTTGTCTAGAGGGCGTTCTTTGCAGTTGGGATTTGATTTTTAAAATTTTCTCGTGTATTGAGCCCGGTTCATTATCCATACTATGCAAAGCTTTCTTTACTGTCTGGACGAATCGTTCAGCTTGACCGTTCGTGGCTGGGTGATATGGAGCTGAAGTTTTGTGAGACACTCCGTTCTCACGTAAGAATGACAAAAATTCTGTAGAAGTAAACTACCTTGCGTTGTCCGAGACAAGAACGTACGGTAAGCCAAAATCAATGAATAGATTTCTAAGTTTTGAGATACACCACTTACTTGTGGTTGTTAGAGTTGATATTATTTCTACCCATTTTGACATTGTATCAACTTTTATAAAGAGATAAAAGCCGCGTACTGGACCTGCGAAATCAATATGTATACGCTGCCAGGGCGCTTCGGTGCTTCCCAGTGGTGTAATGGGGCTTTCTCTGGTTCGTTTTGTTTGAGACGACATTCACGACATTTGCTGACCAATTCCTTGATGTCTTTGTCAATATTTTTCCAATACAGGGTAACTTTTTATGCAGTTCGGATATTTTTTCTGTGGTTCTATATCAATAATAGAACACATTTCCATAAATAACTTTTTACTTTTTTATCCCACCAAATCCGAGTAAAAATATCCGAGAAACAAGGAAATCATACGTTATTCGTTGCAATAATACTATTAAACACGCGCGCGATGCGACAGGGGTACGGTACGCGGCATACAGGACGCGGGGTGCGGGGCGTGGTAAAGGACAACAATCCACGAGCCGGCCGCGCGCCAGTCAACGCGGGCGCATCGAGAAAGTGGCACGTGTCGCAATTACGCGCAAGCGCCGACGCACTCGCCGGTCGTGAATCGTTAGAATGACGTCCCAACGATTTTCAAATCGCGAGTGCTACGAAATAGTACTAGTTTATTTACTCAGTGGTGAAAGCCTTCGTGCAGCTAGAACAATGTAAAAACAAGAAAGTGTACCTCGTATGCGAGCTCAAGGAGTAAACAACCCAGTAGTTCCAAGTGAACGGACTATTTTAGCGGCCAACCAAAGGCTTTTGGATCATGGCCAGGTCACAACCCCTAGCCATGCACTAGGGTATGGCAGACCTCGTCTGGCTACTGCGTCGATGACTTGATCTTCGAATTCTTCGAAAGGGATCCACGAGCCAGCACATACGATGCAGCACGTCGCTTCGGTGTGAGCCAGCCCGCAGTATGGAGACTGTTAAACGCAGCCGGTCTCCATCCGTACCATTACCAGCCGGTACAACATCTTCAGGAAGTAAACCAAGTACCACGACGAGTCTTGTGTGAATGGCTTATTAATCATCCCGAAGCGAACATCCTATGGACTGATGAAGCACGGTAGGTACGTGAATAACAATAATTTTGAAGCTAGAACACAGTATCTGATCGGTGTAGGTACAAGTCGTTCAACCTTTACGTAGCACGCCCGCGCGCTTTATTATGTCGCGTCGAGCTCACAGCTGATAAGCCATCGGGGTACCATGAACATCTGTTTCAAATAGATATTCTTTAATAAGCAATAACTTTGTTATTTTTTGGTAAAACAAAAAAATAAAAAATACGTGTTTATTAATTTTCGTAAATGTATCACATACTAAAATATCCGAACTACATAAAAAATTACCCTGTATACATAGCTCCGCGCTAAAAGTTTCATTTTTAGTATACCAATATGGCTTGTATGCAATTCTTTCAATATATTGTGTCGGAGATTTTGAGGAATCATAACTCTAATTCCCTTAAGAACACAGTCGTCTTCAATTGTTATTTCATTGTCACCGTAGCCCAATGTTTTTAGAGTCTGTCCATTCTTTAGTTTATTTATTATATTTTTGTATTCTGGATCGTTCATTGTTTCCTTCGCTATTACTTTGCAGTTAATTGTAAATACATTAAGTAGGTTCTACTGAAATATACTGTGTTGGTCTATATGGTGTTCCGAAATTCGTTCCACTGGAAATCTTGAGAGATAATCCGCATTACTGTTGTTGGCTGAATTTCTATATTCAATGTTGTAGTCGAATCCCGACAGAAAGTGTGCATAGTGAAACAACTGCATCGTGCTCATTGCAGGTAAGGTTTTGTGAGGGTAGAATATGGTCGTTAAAGGCTTGTGATCCGTAATCAGCGTGAATATCATTCCGTAACAATAGTGAAAGAACTTCTTCACTCCCCAGTAAATTGCTGTTGCTTCTTTATCTATTTGGCTGTACTTTTTTTCGCTAGATGTTAGTGAATGTGATGCAAAAGCGATTGGTCTATCGGTCCCATCAGCCATTCGATGTGAGAGCACGGCACCCAGGCCGCACGGTGAAGCATCTGTAGCGAGGACCAGGGCCTTCTTTTGGTCGAAATGCAGTAGGACTCGTTCACTAATTTTTTCTTTAATTTTCTTGTAACTATTTTTGCAGGCTTCTGACCACACAATTTTTGTGTTTTTCTGTAATTATTTTTTTGCATTTTGATTGGTAATTGTTGCAGCGTTAGGTATGAATTTGTTATAATAATTACTCATACTCAAAAATGTTCTTAGTTCATTCACTTGGGTTTCTTTGCTTCAAGTATGGCTCGAATTTTATCTTTATTTTTATGTAGTCCGTGCTTGTCTATTGTATGGCCTAAATAATTTATACTAGTTTTGAAGAAATGGCATTTATCTTTATTCAATTTGAGATTGTGTTCTTGTAATCTTCCTTACACTGTTTCTAATCTTTGTTGTAATTGTAGTTCTGACGATAATAATATCATCAAAGAAGCATTTCACACCCTGTATATCTTGAAGAATTTTATCCATAAATTTTTGCCATAAGCTTGGGGCCACTTTTACCCCAAACATAAATGTGCCCCTGCTCAGTGTCTGTAGAATAGAGCTTTCTTCATCCATTTGCATATTAAGGTACGCTCGACAAATGTCTAATGTGCAGTAAAATACGCCACCATTCATCTCTGAAAAGATATCTTCTATGATAGGAATCGGGTATTGTTCATCTTTAATTACTTTATTTAGGGTGACTTTATAATCGGCACATAGACGTATGCTTCCGTCAAGTTTCACGATCGGTACGATTGGATTTCCCCATTCTGAGTTATCTATTCTCGTTATCACTCCTTCTTGACACAGGCGATCTATTTCTGTATCAACCTTTTCTTTCAATGCGCAGGGAATATGTCTGGGCTTAATGTAAATTGGTGAAGTGTTTTCCTTTAAAGTTAAATGCCCTTTGTAATTTGGAATGCATCCCAGTTTGCCATCAAAGACTGGTGAAAATTTTGAAATGATATTGTCCAATCGTAAGTTGTCGGCCCTTTCAAATTATATTTTCTTCATGTCTGCTATATTGATATTGATTTCTCTAATCCAATCTCTTCCGAATGTGGCGTCGACGTTTTGTCTGATAATAAAGAGTTCTCCATAGAAAGATTGGTTTTCATAGTTGCACTTGACGTATGTAACTCCAACTGGCGTAAAAAGTTCACCTGTGTACGTTCCCATTCTTACTGTTGTTTTAAATATCTGTTTGTTTAATTGGAATCGTCTGTAGTCTCTCAATGAAATGGATGAAAGTGCTGTTCTATCTGTACTTTTTTGCCTTCAATAGTTACGTCAACCATAAACTTGTCTGAACCAATAGTGTTGACGGCATTGATATCGCAAATGTTTTCATCGTCAGCTGAGTTCGGTTCTTCCACCTGGTGTGCTGTATTCTGTTTTAATACCTGTAGGCAAACACGAGCTAAATGTCCTGTCTTTCCGCATTTAATGCAATCGGTGTTGACGTGTCTGCATTTATTGGCTCTGTGATTAGCATCCCCACAGCGGAAGCATCTTCCTTGCATATCTTTGGATGAAGTGATTTGGTTTGGTAATTGTTTCACCGGGGGTTTGCCTTTTTTCTGAACTGAATGTACTGGTTCTTCGTTGTTTGGATCGTGTTTGTTTATCATGAAGTCATTGTCAGCTTTAGCTATTCCTGTTGCTGTCGCCATCTGTACTATTTCCTTAAATGTACTTATATTGTTGTCTTGCAATATTTTCGTTCTAATTTCGCTATCTCGGACGCCTCTGATAAATTGTAGTGACAAAAAGTTCTCATTTAGCGTCTTTTTACAATGATTGCAGCTGAACTCACAATCGTGTGCTAGATATTTCAATTCTGTACTAAAATTGGTTACGGTTTCATTCTCAGCTTGTATACGCGTTATAAACTTATGACGGCGTGCCCATATGGTGGATTTAGGATCTATGTATTGTTCCAGCAATTCTACTAGTATCTGAAACTTAATTTGTGATGGATCTTCCGGTGCACATATGTCGCATGCCCGTTCATGTAACTCTGGGCTTAAGGAACTGAGTAGTACGCAAGTCATCATATGATCCTCATTGCAATTTGTCATTTGTAAATACGTTTTCAGTCGTTTCACGAAATTTTTGAAACTTTCCTTTTCTTGGAATGGTTGAAAGTCAACCTTAGGTACCTGGTACCGTGCGTTGTTCTCTGTAGTGCTCGTGCTCGCTATCGGACAAAGTGGAGGCGAGTCAGGAGTGCATGCTGTTGAAGTTCTTGGTGGCCGTAGATTGTGTTACAATATCTTTAAGTTTGTGATTTCTTGTGTTACCTCAAAGTGTAGGTCAATCTCTTCTTGGGGGGTTTGAGTGATAAATTCGATTTTCTCTTGAAAAATGTCGAACTTTTCCTCATATTTTTGAAGTGACGTAGGTCGTGAATTGTATTCGGCATCCGAAATTTCTCTCAAGGTTTGTAAGTAGTTGGATAGTTTTGTTAATTGACCTTCAATAACACTTGAACGTTTGGGTGTACTCAAATCTTCTTCCATTGTCGCCATTATTTAAATACGAGAAATTAGTTATATGTAGTAAACTATTTTATCTCAGGTCTATAAATGAATGACACATAACACTCAAATAATTATTCTTCTTTGACGTGACATCCACTATGCTATTAGCCAAGGAAGAGGTAAATATCCAATAGGTACAATGATTTTTTATTATCTAAACCTTATACACGCCCACTTCTTCTCAGGAATACTATTTTAATCGCAAAAATCTCGTCGGATTAGAAGGTACTAGGTACATAGATTTCTAAAAAAATACTGACGTCACAATATTTTTCATAATATTATTCAGTTCATATTTCAACACACAAATGCTAACTAACCTTGAATAAGGTTAGTACCTATTTGTGTTTTGTTGCATTTTGTATTTTGTTCGGTTAGTTTTTTTGGTGATTCTTTCACACCATCAGTAGATTTTATATCTTTCTTTTTTAAGTTTTATTTGTAAAATAAACTACCACAACTTTTTTGCCCATTGGACGTCAACAACAATAAAAAAGAAAAGACAAATTCTAATCTATGTTTTACAAGCCTTTTTAAATATATCCACATCTGCGAACTTTGTTCGACGAGTACAAATATTGGAGACCCTCTGAATTGTTATGAGCTAGAAGACTATGATATTATCTTTGTGCAAATGCCTAATTTGTTTTAGTTTACGAATGTACCCGCATTTTTATCCGGGCTAGATAATATTTAAATTAGGCCAAAACTTTAAAGAGAAATGTAACTTTCAATTGATTGTAAGAAGGTGAATCATGGATTTTATTAAATAGGTAGAAATAAATAGATTACAATTTACGGCTACTGAATATTATTCCTTCACCCACAAGAAAACTGACCCGAGGTTCTATATATAAACTTAAAATCATATTTACATTTTTTTACACCATATTGTCCTTCACGGTTTAGCAAGCGCTTATTAACATTTTCCCTTTACATATGTGTTCAAATATTGTGCTAGAGTAAAAGAAAATCTACGTTTATTTTTTCACAAAACAATAGTCCAATTTAAAAAATCTGAATGAATTCAACTATAACGAGACTAAAAAAATATGTAAAGCACTAGACGCCATTTTCATGAACTACAGACACATCTTTAATGCATTTAATCCAGAAGCAATACGCATTTGTATTAGAATATTCTTACTGCGAGCATCTGGCACGATGCCATAGCCTCTCTTGAATCACGCCGCAATTTCATGGCTCTGATGTACCTTCATAAGATTGTTAATTCTACAATAGACTGTCCAGAATTATTATCCTATATAAACATAAACACTAAGTTCAGATCGCGCCAACCACAATTAAAAACCTTTACTTTGGATGATCATGTCAACAATACTTCTTTTTACAATCCGTTGGTCAGATTGTGTCGTACGTACAATGACCTGTTACCAAAACATCATAGTTCGCTTATTTAATTGTAACTTTGTTCAATTTAGAAATAATGTCAGGCATATTCTGTCGTCATCAAATCAGGTCTTAACATAACTTCTACTATTTACCAATATTACTCTTGTCTGTTTTTCAATTAGAATTTTGTTATCATTTTGTTTATCATCCTTTTTTTTCTATTATATATTAAACAACAATAATATAAAGGATAGATAATTAATTAATTATGGATTGTATCATATGCTCTGTATCATAATAGCATATCGTACTGTCATAACTTATAGCCATGATGTGTGCACAATATTTAGAGACATACCTAGTTTCAGACAAAACTTATACAGCCTTCATGTTGTATTACCTAAATATTTACTATGTTTTGTTTTGTGTATCTAAATAAATAAAAAAATAATGAAAAAAAATCTCCTCGGACCCACTGACACTGACTAAACCTGTGTGTTGACTTGAGCATAACTGGTGTAATATACTTAGTACCTAATCCTAAGGGAATATACAGGGTGATTCAAAATTCGTGTACTTCCTTTGAACCACATGATCTGCTGGTGACATAGAATGACCCTAACCATATATTTTTTTTTAGTTCTTTTATTTAAAGAGATAAATATTTTTTTGCTTTGCTACTGTTTCATACAATAGTACGTTAACAGCCTGAAAGGGCTTCAATAAAAAAAAAAATAAAAAAAAATAAACACTAGGTCAACTAAAATATCGAATTCTAAAAGGAGGTTATAACGCCTCGCGTCGCTTGGCGTCAGCTGTCATAGCGCAGAGAAACTGTTCGTGAAGGTCAAACTCGCGACGGTTATGTCAGTGGCAGTAGATGGCGCTACTGCGAGTTTACCTAAAAACCGCGCAAGAGGCGAAACTAGTCTCTCATGCCATCTTATTCTTTCAAATGATTGATATTTAGTAATATCATAAAAAATAATTATTATTTACACTATTACTAAATCTTCTAAAATTCTTGGACCGACAATCTTGTTAAGATAACCGCGGGAAGCGGTTTGTACGTAAACTCGCAGTAGCGCCATCTACTGCCATTGACATTAAACGCCGCAAGTTTGACCTTACCGTGTCTCTATGACAGCTGATGCCACGTGACGCGAGGCGTTGTTACCTCTTTTTAGAATTCGACATTTTAGTTGACCTAGTGTTTATTTTTTTACATTCTTTTTATTAAAACCCTTTCATGCTGTTAACGTACTATTGTATAAAACCGTAGCAAAGCAAAAAAAAAAAAAATGTCTCAAAATAAAATTCTAAGAAAGAAAATATATGGTTAGGGACATTCTATATCACCAGCAGATCATGTGGTTCAAAGGAAGTACACGACTTTTGAATCATCCTGTATACTTGCACTCTTTCATTTAGATCAAAATATATTTCATTATTCATACTGAATGAAAATCTGAACTTTTAAATTGGGTCGTTAGATAACTGGGAATGTTTTGTCGCACTTGGTTTGGGCAGGGGACACGGCTAAATACAAAATATAATAAAATTGTTTTCTTCAGTGAGATCGGTTCTGAATAGGGTGGCGACTCCAGTCAGTGAATTGTGTTTTGGTTGCTCAAATAATTATTTTATATTTGCCGAGTATTCTATACTATAAAAGGTAAGTTTGATTAAAATTCCTGTATTGATTTTATTTGCATACTGGATTGCCCATGTTACAAGCAACTCTGTGTAATAATTCAACGTTCGCCTCTCTAGCTTCTTGCGGTCCTCAGAATCCCTCAAATGTTCACTCAGGCTGAGCTGCTTTAAGAGCCAGTTTTATTAAACTCTTGTCATTTTATAATCAAACAACATTCTAACTCTCAAAATTGGAATATATATTGCTTAGTCAATACTTGCGCTCCAAAAAAACTGTGATAATGATCGCTTCCAATACATATAAAAATAATATATACGAGAGGCAATTGATTATTCATGAGGCGGCATCTTATCCGACACGTATTGAAAGCTACTGAGAGGATGACAGGCGAATTCATATTTAGTAGGGCTTCCAGGAAACAGGATAATGCAATAAGAACATCTTTTATTTATTGATGTTGGTACAATGGTTTAAGCCATGTATTCACTAGGGGACAAAGTCGCTCGACTTATCGCGAACAGTCGCAGGACATTTACGTGCGACTGTCCGGCGACAGTGTCGACCGGCATTTCGCTCGTCCACATACTGGCATTGTGATCGAGATGTCGCCTAAGTGTTAACACAGTTTCGTTGGTAGTGTGGACCAACGAAGTGGCTATGCGGAACAAATAGCAATACACGTCCTCATAAGTCAAATGCCGTCGGCAACTGCCGAGGGACACGAAGTCGCGCAAGGTCGACGCTATCGTAGCGTCGACAACCGACTTGTCCCCCGACACGTAGATGTCGCCTGCGATGTCGGGCGATGTCCCCCGCGACGTCGCTCAACACGTAGAATTCGTGTCGGGCGACAAGGTCGCGGGACAAATGTCCCCTAATGAAAACGGGGCTTTAGATATCGGATTTATGTTTGAGAAGACGTGAATTCGATTTTTATTAATGTAGATTTGAAATAGGTTTCAATTGATAGAATCGAAACAAAAAACACATTGTTTCTTATGAAGTAATATTGCAAAGATTGTTTAACACAGTGCAACTTAATCACACAAAACCCAACTTGCCTCGAAATAAATGTTTGTAGATCGCACAAATTATATATTTTTGTGTGAGTCACGAGCCCATAACAGCCGGCGTAGTGCTAAATGGCGAGGTGATCGCTTTAAGCACTATGCTATTTATTTATTTTACTTTACACTTTATTGTACACAATTAAAAACCATTATTAGAAATCTTATAACTAAATAGAATACAAAGGGCGGCCATACGCTGAAAGCGATTTCTACCAGGTAACCTTTGTATGGAGATATTATTGGTAGGAGAAAAAAAAACGGTGGTTGCATGTGTACCAGTAAACAAAACGATATAAGTTATTCATACTTAATATATATTAATTCCTGTTATATGATAATAATAGACATAATATATATACATATAAATACACATAAATATATACATTCATACATACGTACATAAATACATACTCATACATACCCATATTTAAGAAGAACAAAACTCAAACAAGGCTACAGAGATCGTCAAGTTTATCAGAAGGAGTTCTCAAACCAGGAATACTCGGTTTTCTAACTAACAAAAACCCTGAAAACTCATCAAACGAACAGTTAGGCAAAAACATTAAACCATAGCAATTACCTCTCCTCTCACATGAAAAACACACTAAATACACAAGTAAAGAACAAAATACATCTTCCAAGCCGGCTGGTCACCGAGGAAGATCACGACCAAAACCCTCCAGAGAAAATGAAAACAAACTGTGAAAAAATCAGTCATCACTATACCCTATATATAGCAACATACAATGTTAGAACTTTGTCGACATATTCACCGCTATTAGAATTGTATGAGTGCTTGAAAAATATAAACTTCGATATTATTGGTCTGTCGGAAGTAAGAGAACTTGGAAACACTATTGAGGAACACGATGAGTGTTTTCTCTACTACATTGGAGAAATGCCTGGATTGTATGGAGTAGGTTTTATTGTAAAAAAAAAACTGAAAAATAATATCACAAGATTCACAGGACTATCAGAAAGAGTGGCGTTATTAAGGATGAAAATCAATGGCTTAGTATTGAGCATTATTCAAGTCTACGCTCCAACGGAGGCGTCGAGCGACGAGGAATTGGATTTTTTCTATAGTACTGTCGACAAAGTCATACAACTCTCAGAAAACAATATTAAAGTAATGGGTGATTTTAACGCCAAAATAGGACAAACTAATCCGAATGAAATCACCACAGGCAAACACGGCTACGGAGATAGAAACAGTAGAGGAAATAGACTCACCGATTTTGCGCACGAGAACAACTTGGCTATCATGAACACCTTTTTCAAAAAAAAGAACAAACAAAGATGGACTTGGAGATCGCCTAACGGTATAATAAAAAACGAATTAGACTACATTTTAACAAACTTACACAGAAACATATACAATATACAGGTTTTAAACATTACCTACCCTTTGGATCATAGACCAGTAAGAGCAGCATTAAACATTCTTCCCAAAACAAAAAGTCGTAGTCGTAGAAAGTTCGGCCAATACCCCAGATCTCAATTAAAAAACTAAGAAGAAACGCAAACATACAAACGAACGCTGAATAGCTGCTTAACAAACATACTAGAGAACTGGAGAGATGGGGACACCGTTCAGAAGTGTTACGACGACATAACTAACGCAATAGACACCAGCCTGAAAAGAGCTCACGAGGTTTCACCCAGTACAAATCCAGGGACAAACCAAGCACTATCAACTCGCACAAAAGCGTTAATCAGCAGAAGACAAGAACTACAAAAGATAAAACCGAAATCAAGAGCCATGAAAAATGAACTAAAAGCACTCTACAAACTCATAAGTAAACGTCTCCATCTATACTATAAGGCGTACCGTACAAGAACAATCGAAAAACATCTTAACACTACAAATAGTGTCAAGAAAGCGTACAAGGAACTGAGAACACACAAATTATGGATTGAAGAGTTGAAAGACAATAAGGAAAATACCCAAAATAGAACGGAAATACTGAAAATAGCAACAGATTTTTACAAGAAATTATATAACGCACCGAACCAACATGCTTATGAATTACCGGATATAAATAGAGTAGAAAGGAGAGCAGTCATCCGAAGTGATTAAAGGGATTCAAACACTAAAAATGGAGAAAAGTCCCGGCGCCGACACGATCACAAATGAAGTCATAAAGACCGGATGCACGTATCTAGCAAAGCCACTTACCCTACTGTTCAATCTGATACTGAACAGCTCGGATACTCCCCATCAATGGTCAGAATCTCAAATCATTTTGCTCTACAAAAAAGGAGACCCAAATGACATAAGCAATTACAGACCGATAAGCTTACTACCTTCACTATATAAACTATTTTTCTCAATAATAGTGAAAAAAATAAGAGAACGCACAGAGAAATACCAACCTATTGAACAGACAGGCTTTAGAAAAGGCTTTTCAACAGTGGATCACATACACTCGCTAGAAATGTTGATAGAAAAATACCAAGAGTTCAACAGACCACTCTACATCGTCTTTATCGACTACCAAAAAGCATTTGACTCTCTGCTCCACTCATCAATATGGGAAACTCTACTGTCTCAAGAAGTGCCACTAGACTACATCAAAGTCCTAAAAAATATCTACGAAACCAGCACTAGTAGAGTGAAGCTGGAAACTACAGGGCCACCCATACATATAAGAAAAGGTGTACGGCAGAGAGACCCACTCTCTCCAACTATCATTAGCAAACTAAACTGGGAAAAATTCGGCATAAATATAAATGGATGTTACTTGAATCACTTGAGATTTGCCGACGACATAGTCCTGCTATCAGAAAGTACAAATCAACTGCAAGTAATGATAAACACTCTACACGAAGAAAGTCGAAAAGTAGGCTTAAATATCAACCCATCAAAAACTAATATCATTACAAACCATACAAAAAGGCCTATATATCTCGAAGACTCATCTTTAACATATGTCGATGCCTACATTTATCTGGGGAAGCAAGTCTCATTCAACCAACAAAATCACAAACTAGAAGTAGAGAGAAGAATCAACATCACGTGGAAAAAGTTCTGGAGTCTCAAAGAAATACTCAAAAGCGATATGACCATAAGCTTGAAAACCAAAGTAATGAACACCTGTCTTCTCCCCCCACTAACGTATGTTAGTGAGGTTGGCAGCCAAGTTTGGCAGCCGTATGGCTGCCAAACTTGGAAATTTACCAGAAAAACAAAAAACTAAATTACATCCTGCCAAAGGAGTATGGAGAGAAGCATCTTGAAAATTAAGAAAATCCAAAAGATCCGCCATGCTGACATAAGACGAAAAACCAGAGCCATTGACGCTCTCAGCTATTCACAAAAGCTTAAATGGCGATGGGCTGGACACGTTGCGAGACTCAGCGATAATCGCTGGACTAAAAAGACAACAATATGGGCAGGTCCACTAGGACAGAGAAAAGAGGAAGACCAAACGCACGCTGGGCAGACGAAATCATAAAGGTAGCAGGTAATCAATGGCCGCGAGCGGCAGAGAATAGAGAGCACTGGTCATCTCTGGAGGAGGCCTTTACCTTTCATTGAGAGGGTTCTTGCTAATGAATGAATTGAGTCAAAATATATTAATATTTTTACTTTTTAAATCATTATTATATTTTAAATCATCATAAAATTTTAAATCATTATTTATATTTTAAATCATTATTTATATTTGAAATCATTATTTATATTTTAAAATTTTTATTTTATTTTAATAATACAATAATAATTAATTGAATTCGTGAATAATTTTGCATGCATATTGTAATTTTAGTGAAACTGTACGTCGAATGTAAGAAATAAAAGGCTTTTTATTTTATTTTATTTATTTACATACCCATATTTAATACATGTATTTTGTAAAACGTGAAAAATTTACAGTGATAGAGAGTGGACCTTGACTGAAGCTTTAAATTTAGTTACTTTCTGAGCCTGACTTATGTGTAATGGTAACGCATTCCATAGGCTAACAGCGGTAACACAAAAAGATTTGTCATACAATACTGTGGAATGTGTGGCATTTTCAATTAAAAAATTCTGATGACCTTAAATAACGGTTATGCGTAACGAGAAGAAAATTTACCGTAAGAAAGCGTCGAGTTCAGTTTAGTAACCATTATTTACGCGTGGAATATTGATCTACAGTGACGTATAATATATGAGACGTAAAACCGCTGTTGACGTCATTAATGTCACGTAATTACCGAAGCCTAACTACACAGCTCTTGTAGGCTTACAGTAAGCCCGAGTGTGTCAAACATACGCCCGAAACCAACTAATTACACCTCGACTGTATGTACGACGGTACATGACGTGTGTTGTGAGTCTAATGTATGGAGCCAAAATGAGTGACAAACTCTGGTGTGATTTATTTTTACTAGCGCTTGATTTATCCTTTAAAAACAGCTTTAATATACACTGAGCAAGATAATCTGCTGAAAAAGTTTTTACACACTACAGCCAGCTAATTGTAAACTATAATTAAAGCCCGGTTATGTTAGGTATCTCTTGTTTCCTAAATTTAAAAAAATGCTCCGTTAACAGTCTCAAAGAGCAAATTAGCAAGCTTTAATTATCTATTATATTATTTTAGGAGTTACTAATATTGCTGCAAATACATATATGGTCAGATGTTGATGATGAATCAGTCGAGTCCATGCGAAACGCCAAAGGGTTGGCAGCAGCTGAAAGATACACTTAATATACCCGTAACAACGTCAACTCAAAGCCAGGAGTAAACTTAAAATTATACTCTTGTCCACGTTTTAAACAGAAGCCATATGAGATAATCATAATAAGTTCACGACTGGTGCAAGTCGGTCGAAATGTCGGTATATACCAAGGTATTCATGCCTTAAATATTATAACTTAGTTTTCTTGAGTAAGACCCGCTAAATAAACTAGTATAATGTATACAAATCGCGAAAGCTTAAAATCGTTTAGAAGCCACATGAGTCGAAAAACCTGCAACATTTGTCCTCAACTTTTCAAAATTGCTCACTCTGCATTACGACTACATAAAGCAAACTGCAAAACATATACCTCCTATTTTAATAATAAGCTGACACACCAAAGAAATATAACCCTATTAAGTCATAGAAGTAACGCTAAAATAACAACAGCGGTGGCTATTATTGATATTATCTTCTTTCTAATGTCACATGCAGTATGATAGAAAGAGCTAGCGATAGGTTTAGCAACACGCACTTATAGCAGCCTTGTGGTAGCCAGACAGTAGACAAAACATAGAGTTAAGAAACCGAGTGTTGTTCGTAACAGTTATGATTTATCGATAAATATTTTTGGTCAAATGTCTAACTTTAGTATGTGTCGATATATTTAAGCCGTAGAAGTAAACAACTAAAATATTGAAATTGTAGTTTTTGTTTCTCTTGGTCTAAGTGGTACTATGTATAATATGTAATATATTTAAGTACAAAAATATATATATCTCGGTATGTTTATCGATTGTCTAGTACCCGTAGTACAAGATATGCTTAGTTTAGGACCAGATGGTGTTGTGTGAATGTGGAAGAATATTATATGGTAGAATATTATATAGCGGACTGCAAGGCAAGACGTCTTTGATCAGTCAGGATGGTACTAACATGATAAATAATATAGAAGTAGGTAGATTAATTATTACAATCGTTGTAATTATTTTATTTTATTAATATCTTCAAACTAAAATTAAACTCTTTTTGTTTTTATTTATTTACATAATATAGGTACCTTCATTAGAAACAAGATAACTATTAAGATAGTAAATATAAACATTAGAGTAAATTTTTGTATCATCTCCTTTGCTGCGTGATGAATGCGATTTACATCCCAATATGATGCAGGCCATAACGATTCAAAGCCGGATAAGTGAAACTGTAATTTCCATAATTTGAATGTCTGTACAACCAGTGTATCAGTATTCTAAATATTTAAAGTGGAACCAAATTATCAGACGCCACTGGTGTATGCTTTTATATTCTGTAACTGCAGCTAAGCGTAGTAATCGATCATAACCCTGTACGCGTAGTCAACATACCTAGATTACGCGTACATTGGAACGCTTGGTCCGTACAAGACTTTAGGTTAATAGACACTACTTTTAAGGTAGGTATCTAAGTAAATTATGTAATTAAACTGCGCTTACTATCAAACACGTGATAGAAAATTAGACCGCTGGACGTCTTTGTTTATTGCCAACTTAGCAACTGCGGCGCGCTGTCGCTTCCAGCTACAGTATTACATTCATGTCCGATAGCTAGTTTGTTTCCCTGTTTATCCCTCATTCAATAAACATCGATATCTCCTTTCACTGTCAAATCCCATCACTCCTTACTGATGGGATTTGACAGCAAGCCTATTTAAAGAATGCAGTCAAAGATATGAGTCTGTAAGGAGTCTATGCCTCTTTACATGAGACGGGTAATTTGACGTTCTGATTAACCAACTACGACCAACTGACATTACATGTTGCACGTTCGGTATAAGGAAATATAGCGAGCATGTTCTCTCTAGTCTTAACCTAGTCCAACCTCTCTGTGACACACACACTCCATAGACGCGCCGCCGCCGACTGCACAGCTAATAAAACATTCCAGTTTATTAATTAAAGCATCGGCGCGGATAATTGCACTAATGAGCCATTGAACATGTGTTTAGTTGTTTGAATAATTTGCGGAGTTATGCATGAATTCTGCTTAGGAGGCAGCCTTAGATTGAAGAGAATTTGTATATTTAATTTTGGTATTTGCTTGAGTATACAAAAAAATACTGCGTAAAAAGGCAGCGATAGCCTAGTGGAGATACCAACAGACTGCCATCCAAAGGGTATCGGGTTCGAATCCACGGCGCACCAATGACTTTTCGGAGTTATGTACTTATTGAATTGTTGATTATCGCTTGTCAAATGCCTCGGAGAGCACGTTAAGCCGTCGGTCCCGGTTGTCATGAAGATCTTTGACAGTTGTTACAGGGTTAGTACCTTCTAAATAAACTGACACTAGTCAAATCATGGAATATCGCTATCCCTTCGGGTTGTAGAGATCAAACAGGCAGTTTCTCTGTGGAAAAGCTAATATTCAGCCAAATCCGGTTAGACTAGTAAGTGGACCCCAGATTGAAACTAGGATAACACCAAGAGGATGATGCTTGAGTAGACCATATACCTACCAGACTTCGCCCGCGGCCCCGGCCACGTGAATTATGTATACTCTTCAACCTTCCTCAGGAATTTGAAAATCACTGCCTCATTAGTGAAACCCGTACAAAAATCCGTTCGGGTACTTCCTCATGAATGTCAATTCTTTTTTTTCAGATTTTTTGCAAGATTTGCATTCAACCAAAGCAGCGCTAATTCAATTGAAAATTATGTTTCTTTAAATATTTTCATAGACATAACCCTGGCATGTGTAGCGATTGATCCAGTATATTAAATTAGGTGTTTAAACTATAAATAGTTTTGAATCTTGGCAAGTGAGAAGCCGATATAAAAAGAATTGTTTCTCATCTCAAATCTATGAACGTGTTACATGTTGTCCATTTTCGCTTGCCGCGTTGAGCCGTTCCCGGCTATCACGAAGATCTTTGAGCTGTTATGGGGAGTTCCTCTGAGTATACTGATCCTAGTCAAAGCCATAGAATAGCGTTATCCTATTAGCTTTCCAAGGTCAGACGGCAGTCTAATAGTCTATTAAATCTATTAGACTAGTGTGCAAGCCCCGGGGTCCAGGTGAAAATTTTGGTTGCAATCGGCATAACGTTGGACTATAGACGAAGAAGAACTATGATGAATTCGTCATATTTAAGAATACTACACATTAATGGAAGCCCGCCTGATTAATATCGGTTCACTATCATTCGTCCTAATAGCTTTGGCAAGCAACTTTATTAATCTATATTAATTCCCAATAACAATTAATATAATTTATTGTTTTTATTGAAGGCCCAAACAGGTAGAACACAATTACTTTATACAATTAATAAAATTATTGAATCGCTACATACAATGGGTCGCATCGAAGTGTTTTACAATTTAAATAAAGGTAGATTTATGTTGTTCCGTACTGGTAAAACGAACGTTTAAATCACGGCTATAAAAAACTTGTACATACATACATAGACTCACGCCTTTTTTCCGGAGGGGTAGGCAGAGACTACGGAGCGCCATTTGCAACGATTCTGACATATCTCTCTTGCTTCATTCACTCCCATCAGATTCCTCATGCATGCTCTTCTGTTCAGGGTACTTCTAACTTGTCCTGTCTTTAAAAAACTGTAAAAACGTACTTTAAAAACTTGTATAATAAATGAAATCGAATAAAACGGACTGCCTCCGTGGTCCAGTAGATTGTGTATACGTTTGCTGATCAGGAGGTCTTGGGTTTGATTCCCGGGTCAGGAAAAAGTGTAACCGAGGGTTTTACCGAATGCTCAGTAGCAACACGGAGTCTGACAAAGTGCACCGTAACGCCAAAAAAAAGATTTAGTAATATTATCTGGCTCAACCATGTTACGTATTTGGTAGTTTTACCTCAAAAGTACTGATTTAAACTGGTGACCACTTTAGTAGTCTTTGCTTGCACTTACTTGCCTCCGTAAAGTATATATTTATTTTCGTTCGGTTTGTGAGGCCACAGGAGGCCCAACCATTATGTTGGTGGTAGCAGGGTAGCAAAAATTAGTCGTTCAGTGGTTCGGCCCACGAGCCATTCGTCCTAATGGGACGAATCACTGAAAGAACAATGCCTATATTTCTTAGAGACGCCGTCCCATGTAATTGTTATTGCATTCGATAAAAGAGTGTTAAACTAGAATTTTGAGATTGATTAGAGGTCGACCACATCCATAGTTTTATTACAAAAAGTACTTTTTTATGCTCAACAAAACATTAGGTGTGTACCTACTTTTATTAGAATAGTTACAGTATTTCGTTGTTTTGAGTAGAAAGGAATGAGTTAATCGTTTGGTAAGGGTAGAAATCCGAAAGAAAAAGCCAGAAGTCGTAAAAGATCCACAAACACTCACAATGCGCACGAAAACAAAATAAATGGAATATGACATTATTGACATTTACTTAGAGTCAAAAAAGTGTTGCCATTTTACAGTTTTTAAATGATATTAATCGATATACATTTGGATCATCATAGGTTATATATCTATATATTTGATTCAAAACAGAACTTATTTGTAGTTAATCGCATACATTCCTTAAAAATACACATAATAAAAATGTTTAAGGACCAAATAAAGATTTACTAGTCACTAAAATCATTTTGAGTAGAGAAAATGTGAAATCGATTGAGATAATCGATTTAATATTATGAATTATTTACTGGCAATTTCTGATCTATTACGTGTTGGCTATTTAGACGTTAACACATCTTTTTAAACGTATTTATTGATTATGTTTCTCGGCACACCTATAAATTAAGTAATAAATAAAAAGGATTATTCAACAACAAATTGAAACTCTATTGTGCTGTTCATGAGTTCCAAACTGGGCCAAAAATGGGCATTGTTCTTTAAAAAGTATAATTTTTTCGTTCAGTGTTTCGTCCCATTGCTATTTTCTTTACGAAATTCATTTTCTTAGAACAGTCGACAACACAATATATTTTCTCTGAATAAAAACCTTCCAAAATCGTAAGTGCATGGAGTACAGCTGGTAAAATGGCTTGACACAAAATTTAAACGTTCCATCCCATAGTATGTCAAAACTGTCTTTTTCTAATATATCCTTGCAAGCCTTGATTTGCAAATATTAAAATCCTGTCTTTATTTGACTTATAATCGGCAATTAAATTTTTCTGGGACTATTACTTATATTAGATTTTGAAAATAAGCTTTTTGAACCCCTAATGTTTTGTTTCGTTTTTAATATATTTTTTTATACATTAAATTTGTCTTTAATATTTTTAAACATTGGCATTCCTTTAATTAAATCTATTCCAGAATCTGTAAAAACTCCAACAGTATCTCGAAATATGCTTGGTATAGGCGTGGTCACATCAGAAACAATTCTTTTTTGACGGTTGTCAAAATGTGTGTCGTATTTTCTTGAAACAAAGTCAGGCTCACATTCATCAAATTAATATTGCTTTACATGTCAGTCTTTGTACACAGCGCCAAACTACTGAACCGTCTCGTTATTGTTTCGTTTCTTGTCATATTTGGCCGCCACGAATATGAAGCGTTTTGCCGCTTTTGGATGAAATATAGTAAAATCCAACTTGGCTATGTGAAGTTGTAGGGTCTGACTGTGACATGTTGATCCTAAAAAAGCTAACAGGATATTAATGAACACGTGGATACTAATAATAATATTTATTTTAAAAAGTAAGTGCAATACATTTATGAAAGATGCTCGTAACATTTGAAAATACATCTATTTAGAATATTATGTTGTCTGAACTAGGTGGATCCTGATTTTTCAGGCGTTGAAATTATAAAAATAAGTATCAAAATACTTATCTAAACTTTGCGAGGGACAGACAGGACTGTCCCCCGCACCCGCACCTTGGGTCGCATCCTACGCAGGCCTCACACAAGCCCACATGGAGCATCCCCTCCCGGGATCCCGCTAAGCTTCACCGTGGGTGTTGTACCTCAAACCCACGGTTACAGACAAGTCCACCACGACAAGGTGGAGATCCCACGGGGGGATCACCAGTTAACCTAGGATAAAAATAAAGGGATTTCTTTTTATTCCTTCCATAAAGTCTAAAAATAATATCACGTAAAAATATAAAATATACATCAGTTTAATATTTATATCTATATTTGAATAAAGTTTAAGACTTACCTTAGATATATCACATTTTTATCACATAACTGCACAAAATCGCACTCACGCTACATATAGATGGAATATGCGCGTGGTACTTAGCCGGCGCCGCCGCGCCGCGGCGGTACAAAGCATGACTGCGGCCATAACATCTACTGTCTCAGTCGCACTCACACGCACACATATCAACATCTACTCTTTACATAGTATGTTTTATTATGCTATGCTGCCGCTATAAGTTACATTTTTGTCAATATGATGTACAAATAAAATCTTACATACATAATAGCATGCCTGTATCCCTAGTAGGCATAGGTGTAGTGCAACACTCACTTTTCATCAGGTTTATTCTATTCTCAGGTTATAGGGGGCGGGGCCCGAGCCTATTACAGTACCGAGCACATTCCAAACTCAGTGCTGCTATTGAAAACCCCCATCAGGGTAACTCAATAACACAAACCTTTGCTCAGCAGGGCAAAGGTCTCCGCAAAGCCCTACTACCCATACTGATACAAATTAAAAAATAAATATTTTAGAAACACTTTTTTGCTGATATTACTTTACACAATTTTTCGTTTAGAATGATGTAAACTAGTCAATGGGACGAAACACTGAACGAAAAAAATATCTATTTTAAATTTCAGTGATTCGTCCCATTGGGTCGAAAGGCTCGTGGGCCGAACCACTGAACGACTCGCAAAAATCAGTTCAGTATATTAAATATTTAGGAGGAACTAAAAACAGTTGAAATTACTTTTCTATCACAAAATATAAATTACCTTCTTCGAATCAGGTTTTATACCAAATCATTCGGAAATAGTCTTTATTCTTGGCAATAAATCTAAATTGATTAAATATATCTCACGTAGGTCAAGAATTTTATGTAAACATAGAGAAAAGAAACAAAATAATTTAATTTTAATGTAAAACATAATGAGAACGAAAACTTTAAGCAGAAAAATATTATATGGATACATAAGAATCTAAAAATGCACCGATATTCAATAATAGAAACCCGGGTCACGTGAAACAAGGTATCATAATATCGTAAGCTCGCATTAATGCCACTCCAACTATAACATCATCCTACTAGCGTTATCCCAGTTGCACTCCCATCCATCCTATCGAAATATTCACGTAATGACAATTTCACTGTAGGTTTTCTTGGCAAGTATTTAAAAGTTCTTCACGACAAAGGCCCTAAGTTTATTTCAATAGTAGACTACTATGTATTTTAAAATGTAGCGCTAATGGCCGTCTTATTATGCAATTCGTAACAAAACGACCAAGTAAAGTAATATTAGCTGAAGTTATCTTTGTAGCATTTACACCACAGCATACCGTGCCTTAAAGAGCACACAAATCCGTAGGTTTTGGTTCTTATTCGTCAAGGCGTGTTGGAAGCCTACGGGTGACCTAGAAACTCTAACAACAGAGTTGGCCATATACTCATATGAAAATGAAAGAATACGAGACTGTATATATGTTTTTGAACTAAAATATTTCGGTTCCCTCAACCGGATATTTATAATCTTTTGAAAAATTTACATTGCTTTAATTACGAACCATGTCTGTTCTGAATATACCATAAAATATCCTTACATAAAACAGTTGCTAATTGAATAACTTTTTGGGGCTTCAAAGTTTTCAAGTGGCAAAATTCGATCTCAATAATTGTTATTTTAACCAAACAAACTTGAAATGAAGTTGGCAAGATGGTTGTATTTTTGATGAAAGAAAATAGGAATAGTACAATATTTTAAACATCAGTGTTCCAGAAAATATAACATTGATTTTTGAATAATATTCAAACCTGTTTTGTGTTAAGTATTCAGACTCTTACGTAACGAATATTTTGTTCTGCGCTTACTAGTTCACAACGTTAATTGTTGACTATTTAGTAAAAATTATATTAACAACACAATGGTAATGACCAGTAAACATAATTATATTAAGTACAAAATAGTACGAAAACCGACATGAAAATCAGTAATCGCGCTATCTGTTACGACGAGTGTAAGTAGTAAATACTTATAATGTGAAAATGATGAATTTTAAAGTCGATGAAAGTGACATCCTCACTTTTTTGCATGTATACTATGGTACTTACCACGTTAAAAAAGGCGTGCTTAACATGCTTAAAATTATAAAAAGTAGGCACATGTACATTATATCTGAGGAAGATTATTGTGAAGAGGATAGCTATAATTTGATGAATATATAAATGTTAATCAAAACTTTAAAAGTATCTACCTTTTTTGTGCTGTGATAAGATGAAAATGCGCAAATGGATCGCCTGATGGTAAGCAATTACTATCGCCCATGGACACCCGCAAAACGAGTGGAGTCACAAGTGCATAGCCAGCCTAAATAAGAAAAGAAAGGTGAGGTGATGGGACCGCCGCCACTCTTTGGATATTCTGTTAGAAGGGTAATACTTCCCCTGTAGACACAGCCCGTTATGCTAAAATCGGTAAAGCTCTTTTACCTATCTGTTTCTCACTTAGGTACCCAAAACAAAATCTCATCTTCTTCATAACAAATTTAACAATAACAATGTTTGACGAGCCCTCTACAACCTTTTGGGTATACATCCATACAGCTTTGAGGTCACGCAATAAACCAAAAACTTTCATAATAAATTCACAAACAAAACAAAACTGTGCTTCAGCACAGATAAAGAACCCTGGTCACCATGGCACAAAAAGCATAATATCACCCATTCATTTAACCCTAACTTTCACTACCGAATACAAAAACATGGACAGATATCCCGCCCTTTGAATGAAACATCAAAGGCTCACAAAATAGTAGGGTATTCACGCTGGCCAGTAATATATTCATTTTAAATTTAATCGTTCTATTAGGCGAGACCATTAGCGCCGACGCGTTTTTTAGAGTTCCTCAGTCAGCGGTCTAACTTATCTACTAGAAGTTATTTATGGACTTACATTTTACTATGAATGGGACTATTTATTCTTGCGCTGCGGAATGTTTGGCCTCAACTACAATGTCTTCGAAAATTTGCTAAACTTATGTATATTTTTATGACAAAGTTCACTGTGCATGGTATTTCACACTCAAGTTTAAGTTCCTTATTTGAGTAAGGAATGAACAGATTTTAATCAAACTATAACGTAAAACGTGTAAATATGAACCTTATTTGTATAAGTTTTAACGTGATCTTTATAACATTATCCTATTAGCATCCATCCTTGCTTTTGCAATAGAGGCCGGGACCCGCATTATAGTCTTACCTGCAAGTTTTACCACAGAGCCACTGCTGCACAAATCTGGAGAATCCGAGAGAAAAGTTAAAAAAATCAGTTGACAGTTCCACGGTACGTTCTATAGACAAACTTACTATTGTTATTTCTGCACTCCGTGTCGAATTATGAAGACAACATTTGTTTTCGACGTCCTTTAATAACTTTTCGACAGCCTACGATGGATTTTCATCAAATCGAACTTTCAGAAGAAGATTAAAAAGGATCACCTTTTTGGAGCATATTATCACGCACTCGCGAATAAAAACTTGTAATTTATGAAACTCTGCATATAGCCCAGCTCGCACTTGCCCTCTATTTAGAATGGGATATTGAAGGGTCTGCGAAGCTAATAAAAATGATGAGTACGTCTCCACAGAGTTTGTTATTAGGGATACTTATGAATAATGCAAAACGGCAGAAATTATTTAAGAACAACGACCGATGGTACTGTTCATATTAAAATAACGTTTTTTTAGGAAAAACGTGTTCATATTAAAATGCGGGGCGAAGAGCATGAATGTTTTTAAGCATCATTTTTGTGAGGATTTAAAGCAGTTTTATGCGCCCGCAAAAAATTATGAGAGCATAAGTACAATAAAGTAATGCTCTTTTACTGAGAAAAGAGACTAGATAAGTAAATCCATGATGCTAATATTTATGTAACGATGGAGCAATGGAGCAGACGAGTCTGGGAGTGGAGACCACGTTTCGGCAAACGAAGTGTGGGACTACCCCCGGTTCGACGACCTGAAAACTGTGACTGTGCAAGTCGGATGCGGAAGGCAGAGGATCATTCGTTGTGGGGCATGTTGGGAGAGGCCTATGTCCAGCAGTGGACTGCAATAGGCTAAGTAAATATTTATGTAACTGATATGTATCATGTAATTAAAAAAAAAAACAAAAGTAAATACCTTTTATTTGCCCCAAAAGTTTCGTCGTGGGCTACACCAGTTGTGTTCACCTGATAAGTTATCAATTGTACATACATACATACATAGACTCACGCCTGTTTCCCGGAGGGGTAGGCAGAGACTACGGAACGCCATTTGCAACGATCCTGACATACCTCACTTGCTTCACTCACTCCCATCAAGTTTCTCATGCATGCTCTTCTGTTAAGGGTACTTCTGACTTGTCCTTTTTCAGGATGTCTCCAATCAGGTCAGAGAACGTTCGCATAGGTCTTCCCTTTTGTCCTGTCCCATTCACACTTGCCTTATATATCTTCTTTGTCAGTCTATCGTCATCCATCCTCTCCATGTGCCCAAACCATCTTAACATGCCTTTCTCAATGCTTGTCACTACATCTTTGTTTGTAGTTTGTAGTTGAAATATTTACAAACACAACATATAACATATGCATCCCCGAAAGCAGAGGACTATTAAACACCCATACTGCGCCAGTTATCTTTCGGTTTCAATGCTATAGGAGGCGAGCCTCTTGCCGTCTACTGGGCACATTTTTAAGCTTGCGATAGTAAAATTGAAAATGTTAATACATTTTCAATACACACATATCCTCCAAAAGTCAGAGGTGTGTATGCCTGGGGTACCTGGGGATAGAATCCGAGACCACCGTCTCGACAGTTCGTTACGGATCATTGCGCCATCGCCGCTTTTTTATTGATTATAAATATTAGTATAATGAATTAATAATCCCATAAGCAACATAGCCTAGTGGAAATACCAACAGAGTGCCATGCAGAGGGTATCGGGTTCGAATCCACGACTCGCACCAATGACATTGCGAAGTTATTTTTTTTTTATTTTGTTTATTCTATTTTATTCTATTTTATTCTATTTTATTCTATTTTATTCTATTTTATTCTATTTTATTCTATTTTATTCTATTTTATTCTATTTTATTCTATTTTATTCTATTTTATTCTATTTTATTCTATTTTATTCTATTTTATTCTATTTTATTTTATTTTATTTTATTTAGAAGTAGGAAGGCCAATTACAAGTTTTCACAACTAGTAACATTATTTCAAAAATTAGCAAGTATAGATCGGTTGGTAAGCTGGTATAAATATAAATAGTAGATAATTAAAAATAAGACAATCTTATTAACAGAACACAAAAATAACTTATAAAAATATTATGTGTAAAGTTTTAAGCATCTATGAGAAAAAACTGTTTGCCATGATCTTTTTAAGCTAAGAGACACTGCATGGTATGGAATAAGTCTATCTCGTTCGACACTATATTAAATGTTTTCGCCGCACGAACAGTATAACTATTTAGCCTGTACGAAGTCCTGGCCATTTGTACGTGTAGTAACTTGGTATTCCGTTGAAACATAGGCCGTGTTACAAATCCTATATTACCCAGCAAATCGGGACAGTCTATCATATTATTGGCTACCTTAAAAAGGTAAGTCACATCTGCTATAAGTCTACGCTCGTACAATGGCAATATATGATACATTTTCCAACGTGAAATATAACCAGTTATATATTATAAAAATAGTTTTTTATTTTGTTTTCGTCATTAATTGTATGTTTAAATTAAAGTGTATACCCATAAACCTTAGCAATAATCGTTTGTGTAACATAATATCAAAGGACTAGTGACTAAACCTCACTGGAAAACTTGTGGCGGACCACCTGTCAAAGTAACGGACAACTGATACAACATAAACAAGATTCAAAATCAAGTGGAAACCCGGAGAGTATTGTTTTCATTATTATTTACTTATCCCTGTATCGTTTTATTCATATAATACTAACTAATATACACTATACATTTCATAAACACTGCTCACTGCACATGAGCGACGTCATTTACAATACACAGCGGCACCGTTTATGTCTCCTTTTGCTTGACAATTTGTGGAAGCAAAATCGATGACGAAAAACATTTGCCTCAGACACCATATACTACATGACACACTATACACAAAACATAATTATTTATTATAAAATAAGTATATTAATTTAAGGAGCACAATAGTGTTACACAGGTCAATTTATAGAAGTACCTACCTACATTCCAATTTAATTTTATTGTTTTATAAATATAATATCAAACATATAAATTTTTTGTACCTATTCATCACTTTCATATTCCCCAATAGTTAGATTTAAAATAAGCTGTTCCCAAATTTATTTAATTTACTTTTCTGTAATTTTTTTTATAGTCTACCTACATTATTTCCTTCTTAACTTTCTATCCACCCATTTCTTAGTTTCTCTCTGCTGACTTTACTCACTCTTCCTTATATTTCAGGTGCTTACGGGGTAGGTCTGTTCAAATGATGACCCGCAGAATGGCAGTTCTGGAGGACAAATTACAGTCCACACTCAAGGAATTGGAATCCTCTAAAAGCCCGTGTAACCAGCTGCTACAGGAGAGAGAGGACAGCAAAGAAGAAGTAAAGAAAATAGTAGACAAGAACACTGAACTCAAGGCACAGCTGGCTGAAATGCACACACACCATCTTGAAATACTTGAGCAACATGAACAACTTCGACTGACGGTGTCCATCTTCCAACAGTGCATGGAAACTCATGAAGAAGCTCTGAGACGTGTTGCTGAACTGGAACGTGAATTGAGTGAAGCTCATAAAACCATCTCCAACATAGAAATAAATAAACACAGTCAACAGATTGCGAATACCTGTAGCCTATATCATGAGTTGGTTAGTAGTGTGCCTGATCATGTGTGCATTAGGGAGCCAGTTGTGACAATAGATCTGACCAGGGAGGATACCATTATTATGAGACCCAGCTTTTCTAGTCATAATAAACTTAAATGTTACATTAAAACTACTAAATTAATAAAAAAAATCATAAATCTATTAGGAAATATAATGTGCATAGAGTTAATTTAAATCTTAGAAAGGAGCGCATAAACTTAGTTAATCAACTTTCTGAGTACTCTAGAAATTTGGAACATAGCAGATCAGTGTATGATATGGACACTCATCGCTTAAGGGAAGAGATATTACTTAGGGAAAGAACCTTAAATGAGATCTTCAACAAATACCAAGCTTCTCAACAAGAACTGAGCAAGCGTATAGTGGAGGCAGGTGAGCTCGTAGACTTGGTGAAGTGTAATGCAGAAATGTATGAGTCTCTGACCAATAAGCTCTCGTGTTCTTGTACTCATACTCTTGTACCAGCGGAGCCATTGAGTACCGTACTACCTGAGAATTTTTCTAACAATCCACAAAACTCACACTCATTACAATCAAATTTAAATAAATCTAGGCTTCCAACATCTATTAATAAAACTTTTATTTTTTCTGATAGGCTAGGTCACAATTTTGGTAGTCTTCTCAGTGAATATACAAATCAGTGTGTTATAATTTACTGTAGGCCAGGGGATAGTTACTGTAGTTTAGTTAATCAGATTAAGTTACACCCCTTAGATGAGAGTAGTACTGCAATATTATTGTTTGGTAACAGTTTAACTGTAAAGAGACAGGATATCATAGAATGTGTTGAATTGTTGATAGAACTTAACTCTAAATTTAGTTGTAAATTTATTTAAGGTGCTTTACCTTACTCAAACAACTTAACACACACACAAAATATGCACATACACTCATTAAACATGTTATTGTATAACATAACTTGTCGTCATAGTGACGCAATATTGGTTTTTGACGCTAATAAATTTATTAGTAAATTATTTTAACTAAAGATACAATGTATCTGCCATTTTATATTAAGCGACAAATTGCTAAGTTATTAGCATACAATTTACAGCAAGGCAGTGAGCCTTGTGTTGACAATTTATTTGATAGGGTTAGTACATGTACTAACAACATTTTTATTGACACATCTTGTGATTTAAACTCCAAGATAGGACAACAGTTAGGCTGCAGTATTTGAATATAGTACATCAAAACATGCAGGGTCTATCTGGCAAAGAGTTAGAGTTAAGTTTATTTCTAGAAAAATATGACGTTAAGGTTTTGTGCTTAACTGAACATTGGTTAAGCACCCATGAGGTTATTGTTATAAATGAATATTACACAGTACAGAGTTCGTATATAAGAAAGCAGGCTATTAGAGGCGGTTCTCTCATAATGGCTTCAAATTTATTAAAATGCAAAGAACGTAAGGATATTGTAAATTTATCTATTGAGCGCACTATTGAGTTGACCTGTGTGGAACTAGACTTATATATTATAATTTGTGTATATCGACCCCCTTCTGGTGATTATAAACTATTTGAGACTGTTATGGAAGATGCTCTTAATAAAATTATAGGTAGTCATAAGAATATTATAGTATGTGGTGATTTTAATATTAATATTTTAGAGAATTCTTCACAGTTTACTAGATTTCTGAATCTTTTTAAGTCATTTAATTTAAGTAATTTATTCTGTGAACTACTAACTAGAGTCTCTGAAACATCTTCTACTTGTTTGGATAACATATTTAGTTCTTGTGTTGCTAAAAACCCAGTAGTTATTAGTTCTCTTACTTCTGATCACCGTGGACAGGTAGCTAGTTTTTCATGTACAACATATGATAAATCACATACAGTAGAATGTAGGCCTCAAATTATATTATATTAATTAGGTTTAAAAACAATATCATGGCTAAACTCAATCCCTCAATTTTGAACTCAGAAAATCCAAATACAATTTATAATTCACTTTTTGAAATAGTAAATAATGAGTTTCAAGACACTTTCAAGAGTAAAACTGTCACATTAAAGGGTACTACCGGATCTTTTAACCAGTGGGCCACTAAGGTATATACAGAAGTAGAGCCAAATTGTTTGAATTATATGGTATGAAACAACATAGATTTGACACATCTTTTCTAAATTATGTAAAAAACTACTCAAAAATTTTTAAACAAGTTTGTGTTATGGCAATATCTAAATTTATTAGTAGTAAAATTAAGCATTCAACAAATGTAATTAAAGAAACTTGGAGAATTATAAATAATGAAACAGGAAGAGCACGACCACGGGAAAACCAATTTGAACTAAAACAAAACAATTTATTAGTCACCAATCAAACTCAAGTAGCGCATATGTTCAATAGTTTCTTTGCGAGCATACCTTTGACAACTACAAGCTCTTTACAATCATCATCTTTAGACGCTGGAAATTTTTTGCTTAGCAGTGTACCTGAATGCAAGAGCGTGTTTAGATTCGAGCACGTTACCCCGCGAGATATATTGATCGCATATAATTCAATTAATATTAAAAATACCGGCGACTTTTGGGGCATTTCAATTAAAATTTTAGGTACTATAGTTGAGACTGTTGCGCCTTACCTCTCTATAATTTTTAACCAATGTTTTGACTTAGGCGTATTTCCGGATTTGATGAAATTAAGTAAAATCATACCTTTATTCAAATCTGGTAGTAAAAATGACGTAAATAACTTCAGGCCCATCTCTATATTGCCGGCATTTAGTAAAATATTTGAAAAGATTTTATTAAAGCAGTTACTAAGACACTTTAATTTAAATAGTCTGCTTCATAAAGATCAATACGGATTTACTAAAGGTAGATCCACTACTGATGCGGGTGTTGCTCTCATAAAACACGTTTATAATGCTTGGGAGTCATATAAAATGCTATCGGAGTATTCTGTGACCTCTCAAAAGCATTTGATTGCGTTCATCACGACACACTATTGCGTAAGCTCCGCCACTACGGCATAGAGGAAACCGCACTTTGTGTTGTCGAGTCGTACCTGCGGCAAAGATTTCAGTGCGTCGATGTAAATGGGACTACATCCTCTAAATTACCGTAATTGCAGTTAGGCATTCCACAAGGTTCTATTTTAGGTCCTTTTCTATTCCTTGTATATATTAATGACTTACCTTTTTATTAAAAAAATATCTGTGATGTCGTACTTTTTGCAGATGATACGTCACTTATTTTTAAAGTAGATAGGAATAGGAATCAATTTGATGATGTAAATGCACTTATACAGGTTACACAATGGTTTACAGCAAACAACCTAGTGCTTAATTCTAAAAAGACTAAATGCGTTAAATTTGCTTTACCTAACGTTAGACAACTGGGACCTAATATAAGGCTAGATAGGGAGGAACTTGACACAGTTGACTCGACAGTGTTTCTAGGCATTACACTAGATAATAAATTACAATGGGGTGCACATATAGCATGTCTTGCAGGTAAGCTCAGCTCTGCTGCGTATGCTGTCAAAAAAGTTAGACAACTTACTGATGTTGACACAGCTCGTCTAGTTTATTTTAGCTATTTTCATAGTGTCATGTCCTACGGTATTTTGTTATGGGGCAAAGCTGCGGATATTCAGAATATCTTCATTCTACAGAAACGAGCGGTACGAGCAATATACATGTTAGGTGCAAAAGATACTCTTAGGGAACGCTTTAAGTCTATAGGGATTCTTTCAGTAGCCTCGCAATTTTTATTTGCTAATATATTGTATAATATACAAAATATAGGTTTATTTACTACAAAAAGTGATGTACATAACATAAATACTCGAAACAGGCATAAGTTATATGCCCCTTATTATCGTTTACATAAAGTTAATAATTCTTTTGTAGGGCTAGGTATTCGTATATACAATTAAATACCAATTATTCTTTTAGAATTGCCATTTAGTACGTTCAAAATTAAAATAAAAGACTGCCTTATTAGGAAAGGTTATTATACCATTAATGATTATTTCAGTGATAAGGATAGATGGTCACTTACACTAGCCAACTCTTGATGTTTTTAATTTATATAGATACCTTACTTTTCAGTTTTTTTTATATAATATCTCTAGTTCTATTAATTTAATATTCATGCATTATTAGGTCATTCAACTTACTACATTTACATTTTCATTGTTGTTCCACAAAAGGACAATGGCAGATCTCCATACATCAAAATGTCTGAAATTAAATTGAAGCGTCCAGTAATTAAAAATATATCAAAAAATTTGGCGTAAGTAACAGAGTCTATAAATGATTCTATTTTCACTCAGGAAAGGTGGAAAAAAGATATCAATGTTTGAATTTTTAGTTAAGAATGAACAATGTAGGTAAACGGAAAGTTATAGTATGAAAGTTAAACAATGTAGGTAGGTAGGTACGTTTGAATTATCAAATGACATATGTCAGATTCACATCAAAACGCGGCAGTATTTTGTAGCATCTAACTGTCACAGCCAAAGACAAAAGCAGAGCTGCACATTTCAAATCGATTTTATGTAAAATCGATACAACATTAAAACTATGCTGTGACATTTTTATTTGATTTAAACGTTGTTTTGCTTAAAAAATATTAGCTTATTTATATAATGTTTATTAAATATTCAATAACTGCATTTTAAACCAAACCAACTCTATAAAGATCGATCGTATCGATTACTTATTTAATAATCGATACGGATATAGCACTCACGTCTATTCCTGTCACACCATTATCTATGGCCACAATCAAATAATAAAGTATTCGTAATCAATTGGAATGCTTTTAATCATCATAAAATACCCCAGCTTTAACGAGATAAAGTGAAAATATTAAAAATCGTTGGAAAAAAAAACAATTTGTTTTGTTCATATGAAGTTTAAGGTCGCCACAACAAACCCAGACCAAATTCTGCCATTGTACTTTTGTTAAAACTTGCTACAGTGTTAGATGAAGGTAACTCGTTATCATGGGCTAGATATTAACGTTTTTGTAATTTTCGTGTATTCATATACCGTCACTTTCTGTAACATACTTTTCCACCATAGTTCTGAACATGATCGCGAGTTGCCTACATTATAAAGCGTAAGTGGATGCTCCTGTTACACAAGATTCACATTTGAAGACTACTACAGCACTTAATTTAGTAATTAATTACAATGTGAAACAGTTGCAGCTCCTTACAAAAACAAAATATGTACCATAACACTGGCGATTAAAAAGAGTGGCCACGAGTTTTATTGCCCGTTCTTTCTCGTGGTTCTACCTATTGCTTTGCGAATGGGCAGTAAATGTAAATGTAGAAGCATTATTAATTTACTTTAAAAATTTGACGTTCATAAGCGTCACGTTGTGACCTAGATGAATAAATGATTTTTGACTTTGGATTCTAAAATAAATTCAATTTTATTCAGAAACAATTTACATTGTGTTGAACTTACATTAGCATGGAACATGTCATAAACAATTCAATAAAATAAAATAACAATATACATTAATACAAAAACATAATTAAATCATTAAAAACACATGTCAAGATAAAAAATAGCATGGAACATGTCATAAACAATTCAATCAAATAAAATAACAATATACATTAATATAGAAACATAATTAAATCATTAAAAACACATGTCAAGATAAAATTGAAAAATAAACAAAAGAAAATCATAACCAAGGATGTCAACTAATATAATAAATAATATGTCACAAAATGTAAAATTTCATAATAAATATATTAATTCTTTCATATATCTCTATCTAGCAATTTTATAAATTGTCAATTGAATAGAGACATTTTTCTAATAGGAATGCCTTTAGCTCCGCCTTAAATGATCCTGTGTATAGTGCGTTTTTTAATTCAATTGGTAGTCTATTAAATATCTTAACCGCCTGATATTGTGAACTGTGCTTAATTATATTCAAATGTGGCACAAACCCAATTTCAAAGTCTTTCCTACGTGTTTTCTCCCTTTTCAGCCTGTCCTCATGTGTTTCATATTTAAAGAGATATTTTTAAAAGTGCATAATAGTACATATATATACAGGCCAGGTACTGTAAGGATACCTAGTTCTTTAAAGTATGGCTGGCAGGTCTCTCGTTGAGAAATGCGAACAATGGTGTGAATTGCTCTCTTTTGAAGTATAAAAGCCCTTTCACAGTTGTAGTTGTAACTATTGCCCCAGAACTGTATACTGTATCTTAATTTAGACTCTATTAGGGCGTGATACACCATTTTTAGGTCTTTTACACTTACTTCATCTCTTAAAGATCTTAAGGCGTAGCAAGCAGATGATATGTATGAGTCCAATACTGATAGTTCCTTTTTCCAGTTTAACTGTTCATCCAAATGTATTCCAAGAAACTTTACTTCTTTAACTAAATCTAATTTAACTTCATTTATTTCAATATCCATAGTATCTTGGTTACGTGCAGTTGTTTTAAATAGCATTATATTTGTCTTATTTACGTTTATTGTGAGTTTGTTTACCGTAAACCAAGAGTAAAAAATTGATAAGGCTGAATTTACTTTATCAGTAAGAGTTTGGATGTCAGTTGACGTAACTATAGCATTGGTGTCATCCGCAAAAACTACCAATTGTATATCAGGCATTATTGTGCTAATGTAGTTAATGAGATCATTTGTAAATAATATAAATAAAATAGGGGCCAAAATTGATCCTTGTGGGACTCCAGACTTAATGTTTAACATAGTTGACCTATTGGATTTTTTTAATCTGTTATTTTGTGTACCACTAACTTCCACAAACATTTTCCTATTATTTAAATATGATGAGAAGATCTGTAGTTAAATATGATGAGAAGATCTGTAGGGTTGTGCCTCTTATACCATAATATTCCATTTTTGTAAGAAGTAATTTATGATCAATGGTATCGAAAGCAGAGCTCAAATCTAAAAGATACCAGCTACCCTTAGTTTTTTATTTATATTGTCCATTATATCGCCTATCAAGGTATAAATAGCATCTCCTGTTCCTACATATTTTTGATAACCAAATTGTCTGGCATTGATTACTTTGTTAGCATTAAGATGAGTATTTAGTCGGTCTTTCAATATTCTTTCATATATTTTCGAGAGTGTGGGTAGCAAAGAAATAGGCCTATAGTTTTTCGGGTCTGATTTTTTGCCCTTCTTATAAATGGGTATGATTCTAGCTATTTTAAGTTGCTCGGGGAAGGTACCGTCCGAAATGCATTTATTATAGAAAGTTGAAAGTGGCTCTGATAATTTCTGTAAGTTATTCTTTATGACTGATATTGGAATTTCGTCATACCCGCATGATTTCTTGTTTTGCATACTTCTGACAATTTTAGTAATTTCATTTGGGGTAGTAAGTCTAATGCCCATATCATTTTCCACTCTAGTCGTGCTCTGCTGTAGAAACGTTATAGCATTAAAACAATCTGAATTAGATGAAATACATTTATGGTCGAATTGATTTGCTAATACATTCGCTACTTCCTCCGGATCATCAATTATTTTGTTCTTTACTTTTAGTCTGATATCCTTATGCACTGTTTTTACCCTATTTGTACTTTTATTTATAACTTTCCAAATCTCCTTACTAAGATTGAGAGATTTCTGGATTTTTTCACTTATCGTAAGTTTTTTTGCCTTAGATATCACCCTTCTGTAAACTCTAATGTAATTATTTCTATACTGTAATACACTACCGTCGAGCCTGTTACCACCAGTCATTAGAATTCGTTTCATTCTACTTGATGTTTTCACACCTTTAGTGACCCATCGCAGTTGAAAACTATTTCCAGATTTAGTTTTACAAATATGTTTTCTAAAACTTTGTTGAAAGATTCTACCAAAAGTCCTCAAAAATGTGTTAATTCCCATACTACTCCAGTTTTGTTCAACATTTTTTTGTCTAAAAGTAACACTTTGCTTACTATTATAAGTTCTCTTATATGTAGTTTGGTGACTATTATTTGGTTTTCCAGAAGCATTCTCTATAAATACTTCCGCAAGTAAAGCTGCATGTCCATCAGCCAGGCCATTGTGGTCTACTTCACATGACTCTACATATTCATCTGACAAGTTTGTTAAGAAATTATCTAAGCAACTGTAACTGTTATTCCGATTAAATGTATGAGTATTAATTAGATGTCTAAAATTGTAGCATGCTAACAGGCTTATGAATTCGGTACGTTTTCTACTTTCTGTAAGCAGGTCGATATTAAAATCACCGCAAATTATGCATTTCCTATTAAACAAATGTTCCAACAGACTTTCCAAGCTATTCATAAAATTTTCAAAATTCCTATCATTAGGAGTACGGTAACAACAACACAGATACAAATCAGAACTAATATCTTTTATGCAACAGATCTCAAAGCTTTCTACCCTGTACAGTTTATTAATTACCTCTATGTTCTCGACCTTTCTGTCTGTGCGTCCTAAGATTAAAGTACCTCCCCTTTTCTTTGTATTTCTTACATTGAATGACACAAGATTATAGTTTTCTAAATGCATTAGATGTACATTTAGGTCATTTAAGAAGTGTTCACTTATGCAAATGTAATCTACCTGTTTAGAAAGAGTTTGTAAGTATATTTCTAAATCATTTTTCTTGTTAGTAATACCGCACACATTTTGATGATATATAAACATTATAGATTCATTTTTTGGTTGCACTGACTGTCTTATATTGTACTGGAATTGCTGCCTTGTATCAAGTTTAGACAAGAAAAAAGCTATTTTCTGTGTCATTTCTATTACTCACAAGTATTTCCCTTTTTTCATGCAAGTTACAAACATTATTATCTATATTTGAAAAGGTTTCTGGAATGTCAGTTTGAATACATTTATCTGCAAAGATTTTCTTACCATTACAACAGATAATAGATTGATAACTTTTGGCCCTAAATTCATAATCTAGATGAAGAATTTCTCTGAGAAGAGACCTGGACAAGTCAGTGACATAATTTGACTAAGATGGCATATACCTGGAATAATCCATGTCCAAAAAACCTAACATTATCATATCTACTGCATATGAATCTTAGCATATAATTGAGTTTAATTTCATTGAAATATTTGTTTATTGGTACCTCACTTAAAATTACATTTGTATTTGTGACCGTTGACAACCATGCATGCAGACAAATTTCAGTTTCATAAGGATTATTTTCATGACATCCTCCGATAACAATAACATAGTCTGATTTATTTAACATTGCAATATCATTCTTTAGCGAGTTGATAACAGTTTTCAATTTTGCACCAGATTTTATGTATGAAAACACTATGTAATTCGATCCTAACAGTTTTTGTAATGCATAACAAAGCCTTCGTCCTTGCTCATTGCAAAGAATAATCACCTTATTTTTATGTTTTGCTAAAATATCATTAGATTGTTGTACCCTACAATTATAACCGATATCGCTAAGTTGTGTATCTGGTAACATGACAGTCTCGGAGGTCCCTAAGGCCATCTTGCATTCAACATTTTTTCTTTCCGCTTCTATCTTAGAGTCACCAAATGATTGAATATCCTTAGCTGGTTGTTTCTGTAGTTGTTCAGTATTAAGGTCTAGTGATGCCACACATTTATTCACTAGGTCAGGAGAGTTTTGTGAGGAAGTATTTACTTTTTCAGTGCCAGAAGTACCAGTTTTACATTTAATGTGTTTCATTGGCTGTTTTCTTAGTGATAATGTTTTAGGAGAGCAAGTACTTTTTGCTCGTAGCCTCTGTTGATATTGAGGTGAGTAGAATTGATTGATTGCTTAGGTGTCCTTGTTTGTGCATTATGTGTGGTGTGTATACCTACAGTCTTTAACAATTTCATTCTACTTTCAAGTGTTGTCAATTTGTTTTTTAAGCTGCTGTTTTCTATACTCAAGTTGTCAATTTCAGTGTTTGCAGATTGTAGCTCAGATTTGAGTTTATTTATTTCCTTCAACAGTGTATCAATGTCGTGATTATATGCTGTATGGGGTAAGCTTTGGTATGATAAATCTAAGTCAATTTCACTGTCACTAATAGGTGTGTTTGACATGTTGTGTTTGTTGATGTTTCTTTGAGTAACATTCGCGTATTCATCCATATCTTGTTCCTTTGCTTTCCAAAAAATTGATCAAATATTCTTTGTAAACAACTTGTGAGCAAACAATTATGTGACTTTGACTTTATGCGATTTAAATTGTAGGAACCGTAAAAACCGTTTTTGAATGCGTTCAATCCTGTCAACATAAACATTGTAAAATGGATTCCACACCTGTGAAGCGTACTCTAAGTGGCTACGGACAATGGCACAATAAGGAATTTTAAAAGTTTTTACGTTTCTAGTCACTAGAAAATCTCATAATGAAACTAAGCGTTTTACTATTTTACTTTATATTGAATTGTAAATTATCGTGCACGTTAAGCCGTCGGTTGTTGTCATGAAAATCTTTGGCAGTCGTTATAGGGCAGCAGTACCTTCTAAATAAACTGACACTAGTAAATAAATATAACTATTAATTTATTTTATCACAAAAATGCAATTACAACCATAGAACGTTTACCTAACAGATACCAAAGACATTAAATACTAATACTACCTACTGATATCTATTTTGCAAATAATTTACCTACTGTAACCAAATATGATGGAACTAGGTAGGGTCTTGTTTTTATATAAGTAGTAAAGATCTAAAATCGCATAAAAGAACGTATCACAACCTCACAACAAACGCAGTGGAACGCAACTGTCAATGTCAATCGATATCAAGGAATCGTCAATCAATAACAAATCACGTTTCGTTACGTTATACGCTTATTAGCGAAATGTTGATGCAATTTTTACTTTTGTTAAGTTTTCTTTTTTCTAAAATGAATAATACAAACAGATTTTGAGTTATTGTGATATTTACTTATTACGTGATATATTTTACCGCTACTTAACTATTAAAAATGAAAATAATGTATTTAAGTATATAATCGATAGAATAATTTAATTTATACGAAATGAAACGTTAATAAGGTACATTCTGATTGCAACAAAATGTACGATGATAAAAAAATTAATATCTTTATTTCTTGGCTTTTTTATGAGATATTTTTAACTGTTTATATAACTTACGATTGTTATATTAAATTACGATTTTTTTCGTGTATATAACATAATTATGTGTACACGTTCAGGTACGATTTGGCCAATGTTCTTTATTATTATGTTTCTCTTTCCTCACGGTTATTCTTCTAACTTTGGTGTCAGAAGAATAGTCGGTCCTTTGGGAGGCTTACACGGGGATATTGATCAAACGTACAGCGGCCCGTAGAGAGTTTTAATCTAAAATGGGATGGGACACATGCCGCGAAGCCTCCACAACTGCACTACTGATTACAGCTATGGACTTGCCGCAGAACATGTAGGACTATTGTGATGATGTGGAGCCTAATTTAACTGGGTTATGGGGATGGATGTTTGACGGACTGAAAATAATGGTACTATGGATAATAAACGGCACCTGCCAGTGATCCTCCTATAGCATCCGTCCGCGTGGCAGGTGGTGACTCGCCAACTGAAGATGGGCCCTCTTTATACAGCCGCCCATAGCTAACAAAGTCTGCCATAAGGGCAACCAGAGTGTGTGGTGTGGCACCGGTTTCGCCATCGCGGGTCTCGTGACAACGGAGACCCGGAGCGGGTTTCCCCGTAGTTAAGCCCTTGACAATGACACTTCCACCCCCTCTGGCTGGCCGACCAAGGCAAGTCAGAGTTGAGAGTCCTGCGGGCGCTCTTGGATATCCACTCCAACCAGCCAACAAAGGCAAGCCGGAGATGAGGCCCTGACCGACCCTCTGAAGCATTCGGGACTGTAGTGTCACCACACACATTCAGCTCGCCACAAAGCTGCCCTGCGGTTTGTAAGCTTTCTTTTCATCTTGTAATACATTTTTTATTTATATCACAAGATGAAGGTGATGTTTGAATGCTGTTACTCTGCCCTCCGAGTTTGCGTTAGTTTCATGGTGAGATAACGACTGCCCCACAGAGGATTTATATTATTATTATTATTTTATTATTATTATTGCCTAAGTATCTCATATCAAGACTGGTTCCCGTTGGTCGAATAATGGAATGTGCAATCTCTCTATGCATTACTTAAGTGGTATAAAATAAAAGCTGAGGTTATAAAGCAGAAAATGCCAATATATATTTTAAACGTATGATATGCAAAAATGTGCAATGTAATGCATAAGATTAGACAAAATAAACGTGGAATAAAACTTCTCGCAACGTTAAGTTATAGATGCAAAAGAATATTTTTGCATTTTGGTGTAAAATGCGTTAGACCTTATGCTTGTGAATTCACGCCGGCGGTTTTTACGCTCATGATTTCTCCAACCTTTATATATACTACTCAAAACAAAATAAGGGCCATTAGATTATTTACATTTAAGTGCACTTTAGTAAACTGAAAGTAACTGATAAGTAGCATTATATTGATATTACGAACTCTTTGGTGTTTGATCTATTTTATGCTGGTGTTCGTGTTCCAAATTTGAAAAGTATTGGCCATCATTTTAAGAAAAAAAGAATTGGATGTCATTGTTATGTTTTCCTCCGATTTTCTTCTTAACTTGTTTCGGTTATTTTAGGAAAAAAGTTTTACATTTTCAATTTTAATTGATTCATTTATCATCTCGCGTTAATCCTGCCACCAGTACGAAGGCACATGGATACAATTACAGCAACCAGAGCCATAATTATGATTCAAGAATGACATTCTCAGCGTTACGTGCGTTTGCAGTTGGGGTTTTCTCAAAGAGCTGTCCAAAATGTATGGAATCGCTTCCAAGAGATCGGCAGTGTTGCCAGGAGACCCGGCTCAGGTAGAGTTCGTGTAACAACGGCGCACGAGGATCGGTACGTCCAACTAAGTGCTCGTCGTGATCGTACAGTAATGGCCCGTAAGTTACAACACCACCTACGGCTGACAACGGGTACCCGTTTCAGTGATCAAACTATACATAATCGATTGCACGAAGACCAGCTAATGTCAAGACGACGAGTTGTTCGAATTCCTCTGACCAGGATTCAGCGTGCAAACCGTTTAAGATTCTCCAGTCATTATTTGAACTGGGGGATTAATCAGTGGGGCCAGGTGCTTTTTACAGACGAGTGCAAAGTATTTTTTTTTTAATGAAGGTCGGTTTATTAGGATCTGGAAACAACGCGGCGAGCGGTTTTCGGTGTCCTGCATCCACGAAGTTGACCGTTTTGGTGGTCCCAACGTAATGGTTTGGGGTGGGATTAGTTTACACGGTAAAACCGAGCTCACCATTTTAAATGCGGGTACCGTAACTGCAGAACGTTAGGTCGAGGGCGTCATCAGGCCTCAAGTGATCCCTTTGCACAGCGAGTGGGGCCTGGATTCATCCTGATGCAAGACAATGCCCGTGCACACACAGCTCGATTGACCCAAACTGTCCTAGAAGGGTCTCATATTGGGGTATTACCATAGTCAGCTAACTGTCCGGATTTAAATCCAATCGAGCAATTGTGGGACCAATTGAAACGAAGGGTTAGAGAGAATGAGCAAGGGGTCTACAACCAACGGCAGCTGATTGACGCTTTAAAACGTGCCTGGGAGGAGATTCCCGATGAAAACGGCTTCAGGAGTGTATTGCTAAGAGAGGAGGACATACTCGTTACTAAAAGGAAGAAATAAAAGTGACAAGAACAGTATTTTGTCTTTTTGCGGTGATTTCTTTATTGTTCATGTTTTTCATTCAAAATGGCCAATTTAATTATGAACTTAAAAAACAATTCATGATCATTATTTTAATCAATTATTAGCCTATATTATAACCAATAACATTATTTTGTAGTTACATAAGTAAAACAATTTAATGTCTTTATTGTTTTCATGGTACAGCAAAAAATCTTAGTCCTTATTTTGTTTTAAGTAGTATAGATGGGCAAAAGATGTGTTGGACGTCTCTTAGCAAGATGGGCCGACGATATCACCGCAATCGCGGGCCGAACCTGGGTTGAATTAGCACAAGATCAAGCAAATAGCAAGAACAAAGAGATGCCTATGTTCAGCAGTGGACAAAGTCAGGCTGTGGATGATGATGATGATGATTATATAGTTGATGAAACTTGTATATGATTGCACGTTCATATATTTTAAAACACTCGCTACAAGTCCGATAAAACTCTATGCTACATTCATGACTTGCTCCTATACCATCCTACTTCTTTTGCCAATCTTAAGCAACGACTTTAGAGTGCCGCGTAGTCATTGTTTTGTTCATAGATTAGGAATACAACCATTTTTACCGAACACATAAGCTAGCTTCTCTAACACTGCTAGCAGCAATAAAAAATATAATTTTCCTTATCAGCAATTCAAAGGTAAATCAAATACTTCCCAAAAGAAATAGGTTGATGGAACCATTCAGCTGTAGCTTTTCGTATAGATAAGTAAGAGAATAAACTGAACACAATATTATATTTCCAATTCTAAAACAGAATGTGTATGTTGTAAAGATGCTTTCATATTGTTTTCCAACTGATAAAGTTACCTTCTTTAACTCAAGGACTTGTTCTTGACCAAGTTTAAAAAGTCTGTCCAAGTTTCTGGTGTAGACGTGTGACGTTAACATCAACAACAAAGTAATGAAATACTTTTTGTTATTTTTCTTTCGTTGTCTGCGACCTGCGACTGTCTCTTACGACCTCAAAAAATTTTATTGGTGTAATGAAAATTATTCACTTTTATAATTGAAACTACGTATGTACGCTTAAGGCTTAATTTTTCTTTACACAGTTGTAATATCCTATCTTTAAAATTTCTAAAATTTGATTAGAAATTTAATATATGTTATACCTGCAAAATACAACTCTTTTCTTAATAATACAGTTCAATTTAGGAAGACAGAATTGAGACTAGATTTAGATAGGTTGTCCATATTTAAAAGTCGTGATTATATTAGTTCAGTTTACAGTTTTGATACTTGACTAAATTTATTTATGAGTGAAAAGGATTAGTTACTTTTACACGTAAGTTATCAATCCTGATGCCTAATATCTTAAATTTCGGGCAAACCCTTCTTAATGGACCCCTGCAATCCCCAAGTAACATACATGCCAAATTTCAGCTTCTCTTCTTCTTGCGTCCAGTAGGTTCAGCTATGTGTTGCTTGTAAGCCAGTCAGCAATGCAAGAACTTTATATAATAATATACAAATTTGGCATGCCTACCAATAAAATTGTTCTACCCCAAGTATCGTAAGTAATGCCACCGTAGACACTGAAATCACTCCCAACGATATGTCTCATCACAGTTGTTAATCAACTCATTTAAATTCCCTTAGTTTCGGAACGGTACGTTTATATTTCCCGGAAGCTTATATGCCGCGTGGCTTCATATTAGATATTTAACGTATAAACATCTCATAAATGGCTCTACGGTTGTTGAATGAGGTTATCAGATTGTAGAAATAATATGCGTAAATCAGTTTGATAGTATATTTGGGTGTATTTTGTTGATAGAGCCTTTGTAAAGTTTAGGCATCACAGGATTTATATTTAGTGTAATAGAATTACCTTATTATGTGTTCCGTTGGACACAAAAAAACTGCATGTCTTGAACTAATAATAAAAAATGAGTGATTGACGATCTTCATCATAAACAGGTGCATTTCACATGATCAACAACATCCCTTATTATGAGACAATTTCCCATGATCCCATGACAAACCTTACGACGTCGAGATTTTTGGAGCGTTTACTAGAGTCTAGAAAAGGTGGCATGACAAGGCATTTGGCCTTGAAATGTGGTAATGTCAGTTTGCAGTCTATAATTTTTCAGGGTATAGAATACAGCTGCGAATACTTTTAATCCAGTTCTTTCTACGTCAATAAAACATAATATTATAGCTGTAGCGACAAAACTGATCGTTTATTGTTTTATTCTATAAACCACAGACAAGTCAATAGAAAATCATACTATACAAGTTTTTTTTTACAAGATAGTGGCCAGTATTTTGATAATATTCTAACAATTCGGCATATCCAATGCATCATGGTTGACCCTGGAACTTAAGCGTGAGACATATTCCATTGCCATATAAAAGAAAAAAGGTTATGATGGATTATACCAGCAGTTCGAAATCCACAGCTGGACATCTTTCCTACCTAATTTGTTTCATCATAGCCTCATGACTTCCTGAGCTGTTAATAAACCTACCACTACGTTTGCTTCAGATAATATTTTCTTCGTGTATATTCCTTAGACGCCTCTGACGACACTTACGAAATAAAATGGGGTGATTTTACGTTGTACCTTCCAATCCATAACCACACAACTTTGATGCCATTAGAATAGGCTGCCTACCATAACACTGTAATTTACGCATATGGTAGCATGGGCCACTGGTCACAAAACTCAAAACTCTCCAATTGCTCGGAACTATTTTCACTTATGCAGACTTGTGTTATTTCAGGCTTAGTATGTACCCTATCTTTACCATAATTATTCTCATTTGAATTCTTTGCTACACCAAACATATCCTATTTGCATCCGCCAACGCGATGATAATGTCATCAGCATATATGAGCAGTCACTGGACTAATGTCCCTAACGTGGTCCGGCAGTAGGTAGGTACGTCTAATTTTAGAATAATAGAAATCAAACAGTGACTGGGATGTATCGCCCACACTTATCGGATATTAAATCGGCATTTAGGTACTTAAAATATACAAATACACAAATATATGGGCATGAGTCTGTCTTGACCACGACTTCCTTAAAGAATTCGAAACGTCGGTTATTAATAACAAAATGTATTTTTTGGATAATTCGGTTCAAATGTATTCTCAGTCAAACTAATATCATTATCGCGATAAAATACGTAAACTGTAGTTTAATTTCAATATATGGGTCCATTATAATAGACCAAGGAGGAAATAAGAAGATGTTGCGACACCGTCTTGCGCTGAATTCTCACACGAATAAAGTATTATCGTCAACCCACGCAAACCCTATGTACTTAATTTGGCATTGGTCGCACGATAAACAGTAAATCTAAAATTAACTGTTTATCGTGCGACCAATGCTAAAATAAGTACATAGGACAAACGGGTAGAAGTTTTGAGCTGCGATATAAAGAACACTTAGCGGCATATAGAAACAGCCAGCCTGAAAAGTCTCATTTTGCAGAGTATTTACTCCACACGGGTCACAGTTTAAATAGCGGACATTCTTTTGACGTCATACACACGTGCCAAAAAGGTTTCAGAATGTGCGTATTGGAACAATAAGAGATATTAAAACGATACAAAAATACATTACTAAACGAACAAACTAACTTCAACGGGTCCCCTCTGCTGAATTTGTTCGCATACCGTGATAATGACGCACACCAGTCGAGCGACGAAGGAAATTAGAAAGTACGAGCACATAAAAGGCATGCACACGGTAGAACAGCGCTCAGTCGTTGCCCATCGGTCCTGAGGATGCCTCGTGGAGAGGCGAAACACGTGTCGAAGCATAGTCGGCGTATACAGCGGGATACTGCGCGTCAGGTATTTACCTGGATGGATGCGTTATGTACTCGAGGTATTTTGGGTGGAGTTTGGGTAAGCGTGCAAATATAGTGCCCGGCGTCGAGCCTTTTTCATGAATGAAAAGGTGGTTTTGTAGAGCAATTACTGTATACTGTGAGTTCACAAACTACTACCATGCAGAGGGTGGCGTACCATTGATTTTTATAAGGAATGTGCGTATTAAATAGCCTAATATCACTTCCATATTTTACACATTTGCACCTGCTGGATAGCGCTAGGACGATGATGAAGATAGTGAATTCCCTGGCAAGCTTCTTTCTTTATACGATTTTTGTATTGCAACGATGAGGAAGAAGGATATAGCCTTTGCGATGGTAAGCATTGTATTGATACTTTTTGCATACTATAAAAGAAAAAAATGTCTTAGGAAACATAGGAAGTAAAATGATCTGCGTGCCCCAAACATGATGCAGCTAAATATAGTGTAAAATTTTCTTGTCAAACCTAATTGTACGACAGGATGATTGTGATGTTACTATTTTAAAAAGCGATTTTCCAAAGGGATTAAAATGTACCATTTGAAATAATTTCTGATTCTGTTTTATGTTATCTTAGACTTTGAAGCGCAGAGTCGCGTTACTGAAGTGATCTGTCAATCCTGCAATCTATTCATGTATCGCATCGATGCTTCTTTTGATAATTTTCTATATAGTCTATAATAATAAAACGATAGCAATGATGAAAGCGTTATTGGCGTGGATGAGATCGTGAAGGCACTGGGAAGTATGAAAGTAGGTAAGGCTGCAGGATATGATAGGATTACAGTCGAAATGCTGAAGGCTGGACAGGGCATCATAGTTGGTCAGTTGCAGCGGTTATATAACTTGTGCTGGAGCACCGGCCGAGTACCTAATGACTGGGCCACAGCTGTAGTTGTGCCTCTTTATAAAGGAAAAGGCTCGCAATAAGACTGCAAAAACTATAGAGGCATTAGCCTTCTCAGCATTGTTGGCAAATTGTATGCAAAGGTACTTATTGAAAGAGTTATGGAAGTAACCGACAAGAAAATATGGGATGTACAAGCGGGATTCCGAAAGGGTATGGGATGCACGGATCAGGTTTTTCCCTTGCGAAGCATAGCCGAAAAGTTTTTGGCCAAAGGTCAAAAGGTCTATTGCGCATTCGTGGATTTGGAAAAGGCTGACGATAAAGTGGTGAGGAATGAAAGGTGGTCGGTGCTGTCAATGAATGGGGTGGACAGCAGCCTCATTCGAGCTCTGAAATACCTTTATGAGGATTCTAGAGCTTGTGTGGAAGGAATGAAAGTGAATGTAAGTAAAACGAAAGTTATGGTTTTTGAAAAGGAGGAATGCGTTACGGCTTGTAATGTTTTGATCGATGGACAGCGAGTGGAACAAGTGAATGAGTTTGTTTACTTAGGTACGTTGTTTACAAGAGATGGTAAGAATGAAGAAGATATTGAAAGGAGAGTTAATGCAGGTAATAGTGTGAATGGAGCTCTGAAAGCGTTTATGAACAGTCAAAACGTGTCCAAACAGGCACGTTTGGCTGTACATAGAGGTGTGTTAGTGCCTACCCTTATATATGGTAGTGAAAGTTGGGTATGGCAGAAGAGATTTGAAAGTAGAATAAATACTGTAGAAATGAGAGCACTGAGAAGTATGTGTGCTGTGTCTTTGACCGACAGAGTAAAGAATTGTGTGATACGAGAGTGGTGTGGGGTAAAAGAAGATGTAGTGACAAGCATTGAGAAAGGCATGTTAAGATGGTTTGGGCACATGGAGAGGATGGATGACGATAGACTGACAAAGAAGATATATAAGGCAAGTGTGAATGGAACAGGACAAAGGGGAATACCTAGGCGGACGTTCTCTGACCAGATTAGAGACATCCTGAAAAAAGGACAAGTCAGAAGTACCCTTAACAGAAGAGCATGCATGAGAAACTTGATGGGAGTGAGTGAAGTAAGTGAGGTATGTCAGGATCGTTGCAAATGGCGTTCCGTAGTCTCTGCCTACCCCTCCGGGAAACAGGCGTGAGTCTATGTATGTATGTATGTATGTATGTATGTATGTATGTATGTATGTATGTCTATAATATTTTTATGAACAATCTTATCTAATATTTTAAATTCGAATGTTACTTTGTTATAACGCTTTCACGCTTTAAGCAAATTATCACGAAACGTTGCAAAGTGTATTTTTTTTTCATTTTTACTTAAATTATACCTTTAATTCAGTAGCTTTGCGAGCTAGTCATATCATAAATGGATATATCTTGTGTGTTCCGGCCTCGTCCTTGGATATTTTATCTTCCTGCTAATAAGATAACATATTATTATATCACTCGTGTAATCTTTTCTGTGAAAGTTACATCGTTATGTTGTGTTCTATCAATAACATGCATGAACCAAGTTTATAGCGAGTTTTGTCATAATATACAAAGTAACTGATAGAGCTCTTGTGAAATTTTTTTTTAACATGGGCTCTTAAATATCATTATCAAATATTATTCTTACCAAAGTAAAGTATTCATAACCAAACCTTCATAAATAAAGGCTAGGGTAAGATAAAATATTATAACAAAATTAGAACTGTGATGATAAAGGAACGAAATCTTATACGGATAAGGTAAACAAAAAAGTAATACAAAACAAACGACGTACACAAAGACAGACAACTCAATTCAAAATGCGACGGAGACGTCGGTGTTTCATCAAAAATTTGTATTTCATGACCCTGAGCAAATTTATGCCAAATTATATGCAAACGTAAATGAAAAATTTTTGCAAACAAAATGTATGGCACCACACATAGATGTATGAGTTTCCTCAATCGACCTAATTCAATCTTCTGTGTCAGCGTTTCTCAAACTTGGGGGTCACCACGCACATTCTCTTATCATTGGTACTATACAAGTGGTGCGACCAAGAGACAGTTTAGCATCAGTCGACCATAATAATGTGTTCCAAAGACCAAAGACACTTTGATAATTATATTTTAAGATTATTCTGACAGGATAAATATGCTAAGCAGGTGTTAAGTGACTACAAATCTTTTCATTGATACATTAATGCGACTGACTGCAACTCAAAGTGCTTTGCAGTAAACGCAGCAGTTACGTAGCAAATATTAAAATTTAACTATCACGCACATAAATTCGAAAACTCAGTAAGTAGACTGCGCAGAGAATTTGTAGTCAAGACTCTCAGCATAGCGTTCTCATTGGTCTCATCACCGAACTATCGTTCTTTAGTTTAGTTTTCGATATGTTTGCAATCAACCTAGGTGCTAAGTGACAAAGTAAATGTAAAGTTTTTGATCAAACACTTTTCTGAAATATTATTTCCTTGAAAAATTGGGTCGAAAATTAAGTAAAGATTGAGAAAAACCTTTGTACGTTATACTTTGTATACTGCAAACCTCATCCGACATTTATTTTGAAAATAAAAAGCTGGATTATACGTCGGGACGGATTGCACATAACCCACCAGTCTTTAGGGATTTCCTTCTGCTAGGTTTTAAGATGGCGGCTTGTGACACCGTAGCGTACCATATAAAGTAAATGGTAATAAATATGTGAAAGGCAAAAATATTATTATCAATGCAACTGAAATAAAATAGTCGTATGATAATAAGATGACGACTTTTTTACAATCTTTACATACGTTTATGGCGTATTCAAAATAATTTGTTAATCTATAACACTTATAATAAAATACTAATGCTTATTATACGTCCAATTAAAAGAATATCATATTAAAGGTTTTTATAAACTAGAAGTATGGTTGAGGAAAAGAAGAAAGCATGGTTGAGTATAATAGCAATAGAAGTAACGAATCGAGTGAGTGGTGGTATGAATGAAGATATTCTTAAATAAATGAAGGACAAGTATAGATGTGTGAAAGCTAAAGTGAAAGAATGTATAGAAAGGAAGAAGAATGAGAAAAAGAAGAAATATGAGGATCAATTTGGCTCAAGTTTGCGAGACAATATGAAACTGTTTTGGAAACTAGTCAAAGAAGCGCGGGGCAAAAATATGAATGGATAGACGAAAGATAAATTAGGAATAAAAAAGGTGAAGAAAAGTTATACTACAGTGAAATAGAGCAAGAAGAGATGATATATATGAATGATGTCCCTAGTAATGATATTGGAATGGATGAAATTATGAAAGCGCTAAAATGTATGAGGTCAGGCAAGTCTGCTAGGTGTGATAAGGTGACGATTGAAATGTTGAATGCTGGCGATGGACCTATAGTAAACCTGCCGCATCGCCTTTTTAACCTGTGCTGGCAACAGGGCCAGGTTACAGATGACTGGACGAGGGCAGTGCTAGTCCCAATTTATACAGGAAAAGGTTCGCAGCAGGAATGTCAAAATTATCGCGGGATCAGCATTTTTACTGTTGTAGGAAAAATGTATGCAAGAATATTGATAAACAGGGTAGTAAATGTGACTAATGAGAAGACATGAAATGTGCAAGCGAGATTTCGGAAGGAAATGGGATGTATGGATCAAGTCTTTTCCTTACGCTGCATAACCGAAAAGTGTCTGGCAAAAAACCAGAAGGTATATTGCGCGTTCATAGGCTTGGAAAAAGGCTTAAGATAGAGTGAATAGAAAGGAATTATGGAAGGTGCTATCTGTGTATGGGGTGGACAATTTTATAATTAGGGCTCTGAAATCTCTGTATAGGGATTCTAAAGCCTGTGTCTGGATTAACGGTGCCTATACAGACTGGTTTGACAACTCTAAAGGCGTCAGGCAGGGGTGTGCAGCCTCGCCCTGGTGGTTCAACTTATTCTGCATGAACGATAGCTGCATGAACGATATGAAGGAAATTTAATGCGGGATCGATATGGCAGGATTGCGTGTTAATTGCCTCTTGTACGCCAATGATCAAGTCATTCCTGAATCGTCGGCGACTGAGTTACAACAAATGATGGACAGCATGAACGAGAGCTTTGAGGCGAAAGGTATGAAATTGAATGCAACAAAGACGAAAGTGACGGTCTTTGCGAAGGGTGAAAGTGTAACTGAGTATAATATTGCGAATGAAGATAAACATAATGAACAAATTGAAGAATTTGTATATTTGGATAGCATGTTTACAAGTGATGGAAGACGTGAAGGAGATATTGAATGGAGAGTGACTGCGGGAAACTGTTTAAATGGAATGCTGCATGCGATGATGATGAACTGCTAGAATGTGCCAAAACAGGCGCGACTGGCGGTTCATAATGGAGTGCTTGTGCCTACGGCTTTTTAAGGTAGTAGAGCCTTGCTGATTTCAGCATGAATGGGCCGGCTCGACCGGGGAAGTACTACCCTCTTACAGGAAATTGACGTAAAGTAACAGTACCTAAACTGTTGCGTTTCGTTCGGTGAGTGAGAGTGCCGGAGGCCCTATCCCCTATTCCTTCTCCCTGATCCCACTCCTCATCCTATCCCTTTTCCCAACTTCCCAACCCCAAGGGGCGGCAACGCACTTGTGACTCCTGTGGTGTTGCTTGTGTCCATGGGCAGAGGTATTGCTTACCATCAGGCAATCCGTCTGCTCGTTTGCCGCCTATTACCATAAAAAAAAAACGTTGATGTACGGTAGTGAGTGTTGGGTATGGCAGAAAAAGCATGAAAGCAGAATTAACGCAGTTGAGATGCGTTCACTGCGTAATATGTGTGGGGTGAGACTGATTGATAGATTTCCGAATGCAGTAATACGAGGGCGATGTGGCCTGAAATAAGATGTGCCAAGAATTGAAAAAGGAATGCTGCAATGTTGCAAGGTCCGAAGCACCCAGAACCGGCGAGCATGTATGAAAAGAGTGATGAATGTAGAGGAAGCGCGTCAGATTTGTAAGGATAGATGCAAGTAGCGTTCCGGTGTCTCTACCTACCCGACGGGAAAAAGGCGTGTGTATATTTTTATTATATTTATAATACCTTATTTTATATACATACGTATATAAAATAAGGTACAAAAATGCTGGTATAATACACTGGTAACATAAACTGGTACCGAATGAGTGATGAAAGTGTGACGCATCAAATTTATGAGGCAAACGTGTACGGGCAAGTCAGCCGCGGCAGACCAGAAAATTGGTGACTTTAAAAAAAAAGGCAAGGTCCGAAGCACCCAGAACCGGCTAGCATGTATGAAAAGAGTGATGAATGTAGAGGAAGCGCGTGAGATTTGTAAGGATAGATGCAAGTAGCGTTCTGTTGTCTCTGCCTACCCGACGGGAAAAAGGCGTGTGTATATGTATGTATGTATATAAAATAAGGCACAGAAAATGCTGGTAAAATACACTGGCAACATAAACTGGTACCGAATGAGTGAAGAAAGTGTGACGCATCAAATTTATGAGGCAAACGTGTACGGGCAAGTCAGCCGCGGCAGACCATAAAATTGGTGACGTTTTAAAAAAAGGCAAGGTCCGAAGCACCTGGAACCGGCGAGCATGTATGGAAAGAGTGATGAATGTAGAGGAAGCGCGTGAGATTTGTAAGGATAGATGCAAGTGGCGTTCCGTTGTCTCTGCCTACCCCGCCGGGAAAAGAGCGTGAGTATATGTACGTATGTACATATGTTTAAAATAAGGTACGGAAAATGCGGGTAAAAATACACTGGTAATGTATACACATACATTGGATGTAGAGAGCGCCTTATTACTTATTTGAATAAAATCAATTCAAAATACTAGTAGTGCAAAGAACCAATTAAGTAATTCACTTTTTATGTCATGTATTTAAAGCATTAGTCATTAACTATTGTTACGTTACGGTGTACTACGCACACTCTGTTATTCGCATGTAAATGGAGGAGTCATATTGAAATTCTAAGGATGCCAGGGATGTAGGTACTTGCTTTTTGTATGCCTCTGCGGTCTCACATGATCAAGGCTCAGTTGGTGGATCTACTAATTTGAAAAACAGATATAAGTATGTTTGTGGATAATGTTGAGAGCTCTTGATGTATTCTTTTTGGAGTTAACATCCAATTTAGTTATACTTTAAACCACTTTAACTGAAAAGACACTAACCGCTAAATTCAATATCCGTCCTATCCATTGATTTGGAGATTTGTAATACATGTTTGACATACTGACTGCACAGTTGGCGTAGTGGTAAATGCGGCCGCCTCACTGCTTGACACTGCGCCGAGTGTTGTGGGTTCGATCCCCACACGAGACAACACTTTGTGTGATTCATAAATTCTTGTTTCGAGTCTGGGTGTTCATTGTGTCCGTTAGTTGTATGTTTGTAAAGTCCCCGCGACACAGGATTTAGTCCTAGTGCGGGAGTTGTCTTTAAAAAAAAGAAAAAAAAAATGAATGGAGCTTTGTCAGATATGTATCTCAAATCACTAAATCCATGGATGGATCGAATATTGAAATCGGCCGCAAGTCATTTTGTCAGTTGTATTCGAGTAGATCGTTATTTCAGGAAGTTTTTATTAATTAACTAGCTGGGCCGGCGACTCTGTTCGCGCTGAGTTTTTTTCATTAGGCTACAGAATTGCTAACTTAAATGTTTAAGTTGTATATATCACTTATATTGAATACGTACATAGATAAAGGTATGCTAAAAATAACTCAAATAACAATCAATTTAAAATTTTCCGAATTCTTAGCAGCAGCACGAAGTCTAGCAATATGCCCCGTAACGGGAATAGACTCGCCCCTATTACGTCATCATCATCATCAGCCCTTTATACTGTCCCACTGCTGGGCCTGGGCCTCTTCCCATTATGAGAAGGGTAAGGCCATAGTCCACCACGCTGGCCAAGTGTGGGTCGGCAGAGAACATTATGGGGAACTCTCAGACATGCAGGTTTCCTCATGATGTTTTCCTTCACCGTTTAGCAAGCGATAATTAACAATTTAATACGCACATAACTCCAAAAAGTTATCAGTGCGCGCCGTGGATTCGAACCCGGATCCTCTGCGTGACAGTTTGTCGATCTCTCCACAAGGCCTTCGCTGCTCCCTATTACGTGGGGCCTAAATATCATAACCTGGCGATATGTGGGTGTAATATTACACCTTAGCCTGTCACTTCAGGGAAACAGATTCGGCGTACGTCTATTAAATACAAAATATGTACAGTAAAGCTTCTTTGTACACTATATTAGACGTACAACCTTGGGAATAAAAATATAAAGGTTTGTGGGATCGCTAACGCGTGACAGAGCCACATAAAGCTGACCGTGCGCAAAACAGTGGTAGTTAGATTCACACCCGCACCTTTGAGCGTTTGGCCTTGGGCTTTTAGGTTTATTAGGAACTGGACTCTGTTGTAACAGGCAGCGATAGCCGAGTGGATATACCAACAGACTGCCATGCAGAGGGTATGCATAGCTGAGCATTTGTTGGAGTCAGGATCCAATCACTGGATTGAGCTACATCGGCCCCAGGTTCTCTCCATAGACCGTCACTATTTATCAAGAATAGCACGGGAAGCGGTTGAAATCAAAAAGCACGCAAATTTCAACCGGGAGGATGGTTACCGTTTATCTACATCTTGGAATCCTGTCATCAGCAAATGAAGACACCGACGAGGTGATATTACGCGCCAGTGTGAAGATACCATTAGTGTAGTGTGTCGAAGTACCGACAGTTTCGAACTTATAAATGTTAATAATTGTGAAGACCAAGTGAGCGTAAGTTCCGAAACCCGCACTTCTCGGAGGCAACGCTGACGGACATCAGTCATCCCGTGACCACAGCTGGTGTAACCCATGCCGAAACGTCGGGGCAAATAGAAAAGTATTTCATCTTTCTTTTCATTCAGTTAACACGATTCAGACCCGTTACATAATCATTAGTATGTGTACAAATCGTGGTAGTTTAAAAGTAGTTACCTAACGCACTGTTAAACGGCAAGGCAGACGCCTAAACCACTACACCGCAATCCAAATGTATATACATTCCTTATAATATGTATATACAATCGTAGCCCGCCATGCATAATATCTTCTAACAATTACTATCCAGAACTCTAACAAATTCCAAACAGTAGTACAAAGTTATGCTCCGTATCCATTAGTTACGTAGCGGAACAGACAGCAGTCACTTTATGTAACAATCGTGACGGTCTGTGGAACTAGAATAGAGAATAATAAAGACACTAGAAAAGCTTTTCTCAAGGCATTATCCGACGTTTATGCATTCAGTGCAGACTTGAGCGACGTCAATTTTTTACCGAATTTAAAAAGGAAGATTGTTCTTAGCGAACAGGTTCTGTAGCTTATACTAAAATGTGGTTGTAGTATTTATCGATTTTAGTATAAAGCAAAGGACTTCTAGTCACAAAACGTCTAATTACGAAACAGTTCAACTCTAAAAGCAAATAAAATGTTAAATGAAGATGTACTAACATCGTATTAAGTTCATCAAACTTGGTTGCAATGTCCTTAGTGGTTAGGGATGTACTTTAAAGGCAAAACAGTTTTGCGTTTAAGTACAGTTTGTGGACTAAAACCTGCCCATTATAACTATTTGTGGTGCCCAGACCACTAATCACTTACCAAGGAGTTTGACAAAATCCAAGAGCAGCATAACGCCTTCCGAACTAACGTCAGTCTACGCCTACGTGGATCACAGTAGCCGCATATACAAAGATTAGTTTCCGCGTTCTAGAGGATAGTAAGTCCAGATGGTGACAGAAGTTCAGTGAATCGTCTATTACGTCTCCCATGATACTTAACCTTGGAGGCTACGGTAAGTTAAGTGCAAGAGCAGGGATGGCTAAGATCACTTGTATGATATATTATACCATGGCTGTCAGATTGATGATGAATTGCTCTTGATAGCACATAGTGTGTCTTTCCAACATTAAAAGTGAGTCCATTTCCTTTGAGCCACCTTATTAAAACCTAGCTGTGCAGACACAAAAGCATCATCCCAGGAATCACCATGAAAGATTAGGGCGGTGTCGTCAGCATTCGTGACTATCTTTCCATTCCTGAGAGGGAGGTTGCACAGGTCATATAGAAAAGTAAGAAAGAGCGTAGGTCCTAGGACGCTACCTTGGGGCACACCGCAGACAACGGGCTGGTCATCGCTGACGACATCACCAACCCTGACCCTCTGCATTCGGTCAACCAAGTAATTTTCTCATGATAGAGCCCTACGTTCCTTTTACTCATGATAAAGCCGTATGTTCCTCTCATAATTTACTTCTTGCGTGTCCCACACATTCTTCTGTTTTCGTTAACTCTTCTTTCACAGTACAAGCTATACTGCTTTGGAATAGGCTCCCTTCCGAAGTCAGAATGTCCACCAACCTTTATGCATTTAAAATGAAAGTACGAGAGCTTCTCTTCAACAAATTGAAGGAATCAACCCATCATTCTCATCAAATATATTATATATATATATATAATTACTTATATTTGCATATTGTATATGTTTATACACATATTTATGTACATATGTGTATGTATATTTGTTATGTACTCTTATGTAATATAATTATGTATTTACTTTATTTATACAATTGTTTCGCTCACTCTATATCACTTCACTTGTTTACGTACTTAGGTACTCTTATATTATTGTATAATTCTCTTTTACTTTAAAAATATTTCAACACTATGTTAAATGCACCTACCACACTTATCTCTCCACCACCCAGGTTGACTGGTAGATAATGCCATAAGGCATTAAGTCCGCCTATGTACTCTTCTTTTGTGCATAAGGAAATAAAATAAATAAAATAATTTTTAAACAGTCGACGTTGAGTGTCCCGGATTCCTAGTTTTTCGAGTTTCGATAGTAGGAGTGCGACACGGACCGTGTCAAAATCCTTTGCCAAGTCTAAAAACATTGCCACTACCTTCTTCTTTTGGTCAAGTTTGCAAACTATGTGATCGACAAGTACATGCACAGCATCATGTGTTGACATGCCAGCCCTTAACCCAAATTGAGAACTCGACAGAAGATGCTTTGATTCTAAGTAGGTACTTTAGAAGGCGTTTGTTTAGGAGCTTTTCGACGATTTTTGAAATGGCAGTAAGTATAGAAATAGGTCTGTAGTTATTGACACAGCCCGTGTCACCACTTTTATAGATAGGGATAACCTCGGCTAACTTAAACTATCGCTACTTAGATATCGTTTCAAAAATACACCGGATATATTATCACGGCCCACGGTATTGCTCTTTTTTAAGTTATGGTATTTTGGACTTCAACTTCGTCTGTGGGTACCAAGGCGAAAGAAAATAGCTGCGAGACAACATCTGAGAGACCATTCCAACAACAGACAGACGTGGAGTTGCGGAAACAGCCCGTGCTACCAAGTACCAAATACCAAGACCATTCCAACAGTCAGGGTCGAGAACTTTATCAGATAGGTTCTTACCGATGGATACGAAAAATGTATTTATCTTATTAGCCGATATTGATGGGTAAGAGGAAGTGAGAAGGCCTGTAGCGGGTGTATGCTTTTTGGTCGTGTGTGTAATTTGTTTTATGGCGTCCCATAAAGTTTTAGTGTCAGCCGCATTATTTATTAGTTTTGTTTCGTATTCTCGTTTTAGGCGTTTTAGTAGTGAGTTACAGAAATTTATCTACCTAGTATACGTAACCTTTATAACTTCGTTGCTCGGGTTTTTCTTTGCTTTTATGTGAAGAAGATCTGATCTGATAAAGCTTTAACATCAATATTATTAAATGGGTGAATTTTTTTTATTAATGTCGCCTATTTATTATGTGACACGAACATTACTGAAATACTTTAACGGTTATCATAAAATTGATTTATATCACTTGTTCTCTCTGAAGTGCATTTTTATTATGGTAATTTACAAGTCGATATTTCTAGCCTAAGAAATTTACTTTGTCCTTTTATTTTAATAGCTTTTACAGTCTTATTTTATTCAAATTAGCTACAATGTAAACGATATTAGTTTGTAATTTATCTTTGGTGACTACTTGCGGCCAACCGATGCTAATTTAAGCAAGTTGAGATGTCGATGATTAAAAGAGATCTAAATAAGTGTAAAATCATTCAGAAACCTACAAAATTTCTACATTATAAGGACTGCCAACACAGCCAAATTCCAAGTAGCAGAATCTAAATGAAAGCTAACTTAAACATTGTACCGCCGTTGTTACGGCTTGAAATTTGCGAAAGCTATCCAGCTTTTTATTTTCAGTAATTGATGAAATCGTTTTGCAGAGCTCTGAATCGACAAATTGAATGGCACAAAAAGTAACAGTTACTATTCAGCTTGCAGAGTTACTCGATAGTCTTACAAACCTCCGGGTTTGGACGATTTGAAAAAAATACACGAGTAAATCTTCAAGTTATTTATTTTTTCTTTCGGTTTTAAATTTGAGTCTTGTCTCAAAATAGACTTATTGGCGTTTTGTAAATTTTCACTTTAGGAGAATTGTGTGAGAAGTATTTTGATAATTCAGTATCTACAATCATATACCCAAAATAAATAAAACATACTAGTTACATTGCCAACAAAAATACTTTACTTATGTTCATTTTAAGCACGTTACATTTGTCCTCCACATCTGTCAGATCTTATTGCCATCATTCCCTTTATAGGTGGGCAGCCATTTATAAAAAGATACACTTCAACTTTTATCAAGTGGCTAGTTGAGAAAAGTTGAAAGGTCTCTTTTTATAAAAAGCCTTCAGTTTCATGTTTCAATCGGTATGTTATTTCAGCAAATGTATAGCTCTAAAGTTCAAATATTGTTATTCTCTTATATTGTTATAGCGTACAAATATTGATGTCATGTGTCTCAATCACGTAGTTGTATGAAATCAAAGGCTTTACACTTTTAATTTGACAAGTAGTTTGGCTATATACCACCGACATATTTTTAAATAACTACATGATGAATGAAGTCCGTTGATATAGGTATGTGTTCAAATCGCGATGGTTTTGAAGTATTTTGTCACATAGCAGTTGTTTAATCAGCTAAATATTAGACAAGACGTGGAACTTAACATTTTTTGTAATCTCAAACAACGCATTATATAATGAATATTGAAATAAAAATGCCATAACGGCATTATGTTCTCGTAATACTACGAAAAATGCATTATATGAATATATAATAAAGACGAAACTGCATTTTTGTTTGGTTTTACTTTAGACACATTTTATGCAAATAAAATACATACGCGAGCTATAATGCTTAATGCGAATTGTAAGATAAATATGAAACGTAGCGCGAGATGTGGGAGCTGCATACATTAAAATAAAGCATCATTATGCTTTTTCACCAGGTTTTTGCGATGTGTTAGGCCAGAAATTTGTCCTGTAAATCGGCATAAATACATTTTACTGAAAGCCTTATCCTACCTTTTTCATGCTGTTTCGGTTGCTTTTTGTTACTTTTTATACCATTAGGGATCATTAAAATATAGTCTGTTTATGAGCTTTTAGTCCCAATCTGATAGGATCCGCTAAGATGAATTTCAAGAGTTCAATGCTGTTTTAAATAGTTTAGTAACTACATACATGTATAGAATAGTTCAAACAAGTAGTTCTAGCTGATCTAAAAGAGATAGATCATTTACTTTTTAGAAACTTCGATAAGTGAGTACTCCGACCCTTTGCAAGTCCATTGGTTTCCCCAATTGAAAATCTATGCTCTTATGAAATACAAAGCGCTGAAACTTCAAACAAAAATCAAATCTTTGTTTGAGTTCGTTCCTTTTATGTGTCCTAAGTGTTTCCTTGCAAATAAATTATGTGCTCTGCATGCGTTTGATTTAAGGAAAATATAAAGTAAAAATATGGCATCAAAGAGGTATTTATAAAATCGTCTTTTACCGCGTTGGCAAAAGGCACAGTTTTTGTATAATGCATTCATAGAGCAAATCACATTGTTTTATGTTTGTTATTCTTTCATGAATCTAGAAGTAATCGATACTGTTATTGTACTACTTTACTATAGAATTTGGACATTTTACGCCGTAAACAAGAACTGTTCAATAACTGATAGTTCTTTAGGTCAATTATGTTTTTTAATTGAAATAATTTTGTTAAACATGTATACTACTATGATGCAAATTATAGGAAGTAGAGCCTTGCTGATTTCAGCATAAACTGGCCAGCTCGACTTGGGAAGTACGGGAAGCACTTTTCCAGCCGTGCCGGCCTGTCTCAAAGACAAGTAACAATTATATCGTGTTGCGCTTCGTTCTATGAGTGAGAGTGCTGGATCCATTCCCTATTTCTTCTCTCTCATATCACACCTTCCTCCTATCCTTTTCCCAACCCAAAAGGCGGCAACGCACTAGTGACTCCACTGGTGTTGCTTGTGTACATGGGAGGCGGTAATCGCTTACTAGCAGGCTATTCGTCTGGACCAAGACCTTATAATTGCTGTTTCTCACGGTGATGTATCAAAATACAAATATTTATCTCTTTCATATCCTTGACTTCATTACAATACGTGTAATGTACTTATCGTCCTTCATGTGTTGCACAGTGGTAGTTAAATAAAAATATAGCTATTAAGTCGTCGTAGTCTGTCTGACAGTTACCAGCAGAATCGGCCCATTTAATCCGCGATCTTGATGAAACATCTATTGGATGAAATCGATGTGAACGTACATGCATACGTTAGAACGTTTTATAGACCTTCGACAAGATAAACGAGCTTCTAGGTATTTTTCGGCATACGAATGGTGAAAACGTTAGGTAATAATGTCTATGTAAAAAATTGTTATTGTGGTAGGTATATGGTAGAGCTTTAGAATTTGGCTGAAACAATAGCTACTCAAATTATTACTTTTTAATTTGTTATGCGACCCGATTAAATTGTCAGCTTAAGTTTACTGAGAACTAGAGAGGTACTGCCAGTTTGGGTGCAACAAATAAGATCACGTTGTACAAGTCCTTCCCACAGCATACGGTGTAAACTACGACCTCAACTATACAGATAGAGAGAACAAAAATAGCCATCCGACCATGCCTATCGTCTCTTAATATTCACCTTTATACTTCACAAGCCTCCAAATTAATACACGAATGGACAGGTACTTTAAAACCGTAGTTAACTGAGATAAATTCGCAACTACGCCGAATGAAGCCAACTAAAACATATGGTTACCCTATCCTACACGAGAGAAACAAGTTGCGTGGTAGCATTCATTACAAGGAGAAACAAAGTTGTTACCGCGACCAGGAAACTTGCCAGCGGCAAATTTTGTACTTTAATTAATTGGCGCCCTATTTTTTTAGTTAACCTGACATGTTGGTTTTTTGACAAAATAAGGATTTCCAATCCATATTTTATGAAAGAATCTAGTATAATTAGATAGATCATCTATAATTCTAGTAATGACTTACACATTATATTAACATAACATGCACAATAGATCTGATGTGCTGGTTGATATTGTTTTATTTTGTGGATAGGCTAGTGGAGACACACAGTTCTGTAAAAGCGTCAGTTGGGAAAAACATTTGTCACATATGGTTTGACTAGTAAGGATCTACAATATAATTATACTTGTCATTTAAAAAATCACTTGACTAATAATTATATCATCGCTGTGGCCAAACTACTAAAGCTAGAAACATGAAATTTGAACAGTAGATTTCTTTTAAGGCTTTTGCACTGACCATGGAACGATTTTTTGCTATTTCACAAAGTTTTTTTCATAGTTTACTTACGCCAAGGGTAAAACAGGGCTGTTTAAAACGTTATTGATGTAGAAGCTAGCACTAGGAAAATGTGGGTAAAGTACTGTTCATAGTCTAAAATTTGCCGCGATATTGCCATAGGACAGAAGTTTGGTGCGCCGACAGATTCGTGATGTCCTCATGGAGCTCAGTCTTGGAGATAACACAGTCACGAAACGATGTATTCCTAGTAAATTTATATAAAATGAGGTAATTACATAGGGTAAGCATGGAGAATGGCGTTCACTTAAGGAAAACATGATTTATTTTAAAAATTATTTAATAAACGTTTTTTTATTTATTAACGACCACAAAATTAAATTAATTTTAACATAAAATAATTATAACTACTTATATACTACTTACTACTAAAATTAAATTAAAATATTAAAATGTACCTATCACTATACAAAAAAAAAGAAAAAAAAAGAAAAATTACAGGGCGCGGGCGTCGTGAAAGTCCTCCACATCGCCGTCTATTGGGAACGTGCCCAGAAGACTGGCAGCATTACCACGCTGTATGGCAATGCTAATTTTTTGAGCTAGATACATACCAGCCTTCTGGTCACGCGAGGCGTCGACAAGTCTCTTCGCAAGTTCTCTATATAGAGATCTAGCACTTGGGACCCACGAACCCAACGTTTCAACTCCAAACTGCTCAAATACGTAATCCCCTACGAGATTTGCGTATTTGCGCCATTTTAGAGTCTCCGCTGTGGCAGCAGCAGCGCCCGCACAACCTCTGTGCTAGGAAGATGAGATGGTGCAAGGGTATCGACACACGTTGCGTCCCACACCAAAGGCCTACCCAACTTCCAAGGCAGTAGAGACATTCCATCTGGTCTTTTACCATCGTTGCGTGCCAAACCCTGAGGTTCAAGTTGGGCTGGAACGCTAGCGGTGACAAGAGCACGACGGAGAATGTCGTTCAGGTTGCTGTGTCGTGAAATACGACCTGCACTCCTGCTGCATGATAGGCTATGGTGACCAAGGCTGTCGACAGCCTCCCCACAGAGATACTTGATACTTGATGGCACGGGCTGTCTCCGCAACTCCACGTCTTGGCGTGTATTTTGCGTGCAGGTGGGAATGGTGTCTTCATTCGAGCCACCCCAGCTCTTCGAGGAAGGCCAGCAGACTCCTCCTCCCCACAGTGACAACGATGTGGAGCGACACATGGCGCACCTAACCGGAGGCAAGAAGCGATGCAAAAGGTCGTGTCGTCCAACATGGTACCTATGTTGGACGATGGCAGTGCTTGAAGCCAGAGCCCCGACTCCCACTCTCCCACAGCCAGCAAACGAGCACGCTCTGCAGCATTGTACGATGTACGGAGGAGATTTTCTCGTACTGCGCTGCAAAGCGGCCCGTCCCACTGCCTCTGAGAGGATAAATTTCGGGGCAACTCAGTGCTTGGACAAGCCATTTTCCAAGCATTAATGGCATCGATCTTACACGGCACCTCAGAATCGACCAGTGTGGGTGCTAAGATTTTCCTGGTTAATTCTGCAGTGCTGTGGACTGATGACAGAAATGCTGGTAAGCTCACGTCGGAAATTTTGCGTACGCCAAGCCCACCCAGGCGAACAGGTAATGCCGCCTGTAGCCATGCTCGGTCGTTCAGAGCCACATTTAAAATGTTGCTTGCTAATATAAATCAAAATTGAGAAAAGTATCAAAGTCTTTAACTATCGAGTAACATACAATTTAATAACAAAAGCATACATCTATGACCTACTACTAGTAGGAAAACATTAAAAAAAACATGTTTGAGCGTCATTCCCCCAGACTTTGGGTAATGCCGCTCAGGGGACGGGGTAACAACTTTCCCAACTTTCACACATTTTGTTTAGGAATATAATTGGTAAGACGCATTTTAATTAAACAAATATTAATAAAATCAACCTTATACAATAAAAGTTAAGTCTACAATCACAAACTAGTATCAATTACCCTCATTTGTACTTAATATTAGTATATTCCAATTTAACAAATATAGTAAACTCTTCAAAATTAAATAAACTTCAATTATAATTGTTTTTTTTTTTCACTAGCTTGTCCTGTCCCACTGCTGGGCAATTACTATTATAACATAATATAAAATAATAATAATAATTAGAGGTAAAACAAATTAGTGAACACATAAATCAGATATATCTCCATCCGGCGAATCCCACCTCGAACATATAGCGTGGGCCCACATTGCACAGATGGTGCAGCGTCAAATTCTTCGCAGATAATATACATTTGTTATAATTTTTATCGTCCACATTCATTTCGTCGACCTAGCTTTAGGTTGCTCAAGTTGTCTTTTTTTTGTCGATTTCTCAAAGTAGTAAATGGTATGTTAAATTGTTTTGCGGCTTTTCTTTTTGACGAACCTCCTTCAATTGCAGTTTTAGCTATTTTAAGGTCTGCTTCGGAGCAAGCCGCTTTAGCGGTGGTCCTTTCACGATTTCTTGGCATATCTACACGAGTAAAAAATAAAGTTACTAAGGGGTAATGGCACTCAGGTGAGCGTTATAACCCCAAACGGCGGTTTTGTAATAAAATTAAAAATTAAAAAAAGTTTTGCACTTTTGTTGACAATTGATTACATTAATACAAAATAGAATAGTTTTGTGGTCAGAAAAGTAAAATTAATAAATAAATAAACATTTGAATCTTGGACTTACCGACAAAAACAAATAACCAAAAATTACATCGACGCAGCCGTAAACAAAGAAACGCGCTTCACTGTCGAACGACGCGAGTTGTCACTGTCAGTTTGAATTGTTGCCTATTTCAGGCGCTTCCGACGCGCCCCTCACTCAACACTCGTGTTGCTTCGTGCCGTTTTGACAGAGATACAGAGGTGCGCGCCATTATCTCTGCTTACCCTATATTGGAAAAAGTGAATTAAAACTATTGAGCGAAATCTGTGTTAAAAATAAATTCAGTATACCGGTATCGTAGAGAGTAAATATTTTGTATGCGCCCGCATATTGCCTGATGTCTCAGAACAACTTCCTAAAACCTTACTTCCCGCTGAAATGTACGCAAATTGTACAATTTACCTCATATTATATAAATAAAGCAGCATTTATTTTAATATGACTTGAAGTAATAAACATTGACAGTAATCATTTCATCACATCAAAATACTTTGTTCCATCTACTTTGATGAAATTATCTCGAAAATCTTACTTAAAATAATGATGTTGTTACTTCACCAGTCTTATGACTTTATTACTTTTTCGCTATTTTCTCACAACTTTGTGTACGTGAGCTGTGATATAAAGCGGCCAAATTGTAAATGTTTTATATTAAACAACACGCGCATCTTTCACTTAATCACGTTGGCAGGGTTATAACGAGGGAAACTTCGTTCGTGTCACGAAAACTTAGTGCAACAAATTTTATGCATACTCTTTAAAGAACGTGCTTGAGACCGATATTGCTAAAATATGCGCAGTTCGTTCTGACGTCTGTTTACTGAAAGTCAGAAAATACACTTATTGCTGAACCTGAGAAATAAAATGAATGCCATGTGTGTCTAACACTTTGCATTTATTTTATCCTGAATTGATCTTTCTTTGACTAATGTTCATAATGGATCTTGAACTAAAGCCTTCCTATTGAATCTATCCTTGTGCATCATCTACTGAAAGTTGTGAGTTCAATATCCACCCAGTTTAATCTATGTGTATGTTGAGTACGATTTTTTGTAATGCATCTGGGTGTAATTTATAAATAATTATGTATGTAATTGAGTATGTATTAAGTTTTATAAAGATTTTTGTCAGTTTTCTGGTTGATATAGTACATGTTCGGTCTAGTTTGGTATGAGATGACAGTTTGTGAGTTATTCTAGTTGTTTATTTCCAAAATATGGAAAAATAGACAAAGACCTTATTCATATTCAAATATTTCAGACATAACGTTATTTAGCACGCGAATGTGATTTTAAACCAGGGTGACATTAACATTTTTATAACGGGTGGCGCAAAAGTATTTGGTTTAGGTACGACTTTGTTTCTAAATTAGATAACTAGAATTAGGTATTTAATTATATTTTTATATTTGTGCCATGAAATTTAGTTGCATTATTATTTAAATATGATGTCTATTAAATGTTGACCTCCAGAGTTGAAGCACATTTGAGGCCTATGTATGATATTTTCCATATAACTAGCCGTAACACTTCCTGCCATATGTTTCTTATTTCTTGGTCGCCACACCATACAGTTACTTTTAGTGGGTGTAAAGGTGTTGTAGTAACTCGCCGCTTCTACAGCGATATAATTGCTACACTGGGGAGACCAGGTCGTGGTCTGACGATAAAATGGATAATTCAATCTCGTTATTCGGGTACCAGGCAGGCAACAGTAAAAATACAATGCACGCACATACCTCGGACTGCGACCCGCATCAGCCGTTGAGCTTCCACCTCTCGTGAGATGAATTATCAAAACTTTGTCTACAACGTTTTGATAATAAGATGAATAAGACGATTTAAAAACGATGTTCCTTGTGAGATGTGCGCGCGCGATGCGATCGGTTTCGAACTTGTAACGTTCTTAGCGCTATCACTCCGTGGATTTGACGTTTATGTACGTGCATGACAGCCAACAAATTGGCGTTTTGATACTGCGCTGTAGCGGAGTGAGAGAAAGAAAATGAAACATCCCGCCCACCTAAATGCCTATAGCATTTTCTGGCTAAAGAAAAAAAAAGAGAAAGCTAAAACGAGATTTAAGTAAATTAAGTTAAACGATCTAGATTTAGTAAACTAGAATTATTGCTTAAGACTAAGGGTTTGATTAATAGGTATTGTTTAAATAACTATACTGAGTCATCTATAGGGAGTGGACACAGTTTTAATAAAGGTCGGTTTATAATTAGTTTGTTAGCATTTTGAACCATTGCTATCCGAGCTATTCCATCAGCACCAACCTGGAGGCCTAACAACTCTAGCACGTATCCAATGTAAAGGTGCACGATTATCTTCCTTAGTAATCACCATAGAACTTACTTGCAACGGTTTAAAGTGTTTTGTCCATTTGGCGCGTTGCGTTAAGTAATTTAGGTATTCGGTTTTCCATCTGGACCAAAAACTCTGTTGGAAAGATTGTATGAGCTGCCACCGATGAAGATGATTTAGATTAACGTAAGAAAAATCTTCCTCGGGAACAGAATATGTTAAAGGCTCTAAGGTGGGAAAAGTGACCTGGCGTTAAACAAGTGAGATCATTGGGATCGGAGCTGATAGGGCAAAGCGGTCTCGAATTTAAGATGGCTTCGATTTGAACGAACAGAGTCGTTGATTCTTCAAAGGTCAAAACCTGATCACCCACAACTCGATACAAGTGTGATTTGGCTGATTTTATTTGAATTTCCCAGACGCCACCAAAATGCGGTGCGCCGGAAGGATTGAATTTGAATTCGATTTTTTCTGCGTTCGCAGCCCGTTCCATTAAAGTTGAGAGTTGGTTCTTAGCACCGACAAAATTGGTGCCACAGTCCGCGTTAATTACGTTAACTCGACCGCGCCTTCCAACAAAACGTCGTAACGCAGCAAAAAATCCCTCAGTTGTCAACGTTGATACCACTTCCAAATGAACAGCTTTCCAAATCAACAAACGAACAAGCACAAATACACCTTGTCCATTTCAGTACCTCTATGTGTACCTAGTTTAATACGGAACGGCCCACCGAGATCAACCCTGACTACTGAGAATGATTTAACTTGATTTACGCGATAAGAGGGAATATCGCTCGTGAAACGCTGTAAAGGCTGAGGATTTTTTCGAAAGCATTGAATACATTTGGACAAGCGCCGACGAATAACGCGTTTTTCAGCAATAATCCAGAATCGTTAAAGGAGTAAAAAATGTGTTGAATTTATACCCGGGTGTAAATAACTGCGATGGATAAAGTCAATGACTAAGTAGGTAAAGGGATGGTCTGAGGGTAAAAAGGCAGGGTGCTTCTGTTCATATTTGAGGCCTGATCGAGAAATCCTACCGCCCACCCTGAGCACTCCCTTGTCATCAAGGAACGGATTTAGTTTACGAAAAGGTTTTGATAACGTCCGATTAGATTGCAAGTGAGATATTTCTTTCGGAAAAGCACGATGTTGCACCTGTCTTACTATCTGTATCAATGCGTTACAACGTTCAACGTTATTAAGAAACCCTTGCCGATTTACCTGGGTTAGACCTCTGGTATTATTAATAAAGCGATATATATACGTACGAACATTAACCAACATTGACAATGACGAGATGCGATTTAATAATATTTCTATAATGGATGATTCATCAGTTATGGTTTTATCGAGGTGACCTGTTGCTAAAACTACAGATTTACGTTACTCGGATTTAAAAAGCACCTCATCGTCTCAAGATACAGTGTCAAAGCTAGAAGGCCAGGAACAATGATCCCTACAGAGCCAATCAGGGCCCGCTCACCACAAGCAATTGTTAACGATTTCACTGGGTAATTGTCTACGAGAGCAAATGTCCGCAGGATTATTCAACCACATGCTGGTGCCATGTACCTTCTGAAGATAACTTCAGAAGGTACATGGCGCCAGCACGCGGTTGAGGTAAGATCTTGGATTTGACTAAAGAGAAAAGATAAATTTTTAGTCTATTTTCCAAGGCTTTTAAATTCAAATATACCCACATCTGCGAACTTTGTTCTACAAGTACAAATATTGGAGACCCTCTAAATTGTTATAACCTAGACTATGATATTGTCTTTGTGCGAATGCCTAATTTGTTCTAGTTTACGAATGTACCCGCATTTTTGTCTGGAAGATAATATTTAAATTGGGCCAAAACTTTCAAGAGAAATGTAAAGGAGAAATACCAAATACGGCCTGTGGCGGCCAGAAAGTTGTGAATCGTTGAAATTAAACATATAATTTTTAAAATTTATACATCGTTTTCGTTTCTTGATAGAACTTCGGTGAAAGAATTTAGTTTTTAAAGATTATTATTTTGAATAGGCTATGGTAATAGCGGATGAATGTGTTATGTTGCCAGCATTAAAAATAAAATGAAGTATGGTAGGCAGAAATTGTTTTAGGGAAATAATATTTTTATTATTATATTAGAAAACAATATCTTTTATTCACTTTATAAATATATTTGTAAAAAGAATCAAGAAATATATAATTTATTATATATTCCATAATTATTTATTGGGTAATATCGTTTTGTTCTTTAATCGATAGTAGAAATATTTTTTCAAACCATTTGCAATACATTTTTATCTGTTCAATTCAATTTAATTCAATTCATTTATTTATAAAAATATAAGCTTACACCATTACACCAAATCGCTTACATCTATGCTAAATATACAAAAAATAGGTTACACATTAGAATATTATCAATTATTATGATTACAAAAACAAAATAACAAAATAAGATAACATAATTACATTTCAACAAAAAACAAAATAAAATAAACTTATCCATATTATAACACATAACATACTTACATAATTATTTATCTTTTCATAATATTTAAATAATTAGAAACATTATTTATAGTTTTCGCTAGTGTGTCAAAAAATATATCAGCATCTGGATTATGTCGTAAGAATTGATTAATTAATGTGATTGCTCTAGCAGTGGGACTATTGGATGATTGGGGAGAGCGCCAGGTGGGCGGGTAGGAGAAGAGCCTATGTTTCCTTCTTTCATTACCACGCATATAGTGATCGGGTACATAAAAATAAATACATTCCCGCACGCTTGGATTGGCTATTTTACTCACTAGTAGCAAACAGTAGTGAATTATATTCTTTATGACACAAAGACATACCTTTATTTACATCTAGGTATTATATTTATGTTAAAATTCAATTTTGAGGTATATTTAGTTGTGGAATAATTTCCATTTCAAATATCTAGTATCTTATTTCCACCACAAGTTATTTAAAAAAAAATATACAGGTTAATAGAGTAGTCATTTATCTTCAAAACACACATGGTGTCGTGTTTGTCCGTGCCAGGCCCATAATGTATGGCCAAATGGTACATCTCCTTTCAATTGAGTATAAAAAGGTGATTTTTCATAATATAGTAGACAGCTATAAATAGACGCAATTTACGGCTACTGGATATTATTCCTACTCCCACATGAAAACAAATGCGAAGTTCCAAGGCGAGGATACTGGAAACGATGGTGCTAATGGATTTTATTCCCATTTTTATATTTCTGTGGCAGGCCATGCACGTATCGAAAACAAAAAAATACATAATTATCCTTAAGTTTCTTCCTAAGTTAGAAAACCCGTGGCCACGCACTGACACTCGTGACCACGGCTGCTGTTAGATACTCAGTGAAAGATCCCGTAACATTTACACCATCGTATACATATATATGTGTGCAAATATTGACCTAGAATCAAAGATCAACTATGTAGAAACAAAGTTCCTCTTTGACTTTAGCACGATTTTTCACAAAGCGATATGACAATTTAAATAAGCCGAAGGAATTCAACTATAACGAGAGCAGAAATTATGGAAAGCACTAGACGTCATTTTCATGAACTACAGACATATCTTTAATGCATTTAATCCAGAAGCAATATGCATTTGTATTTGAATATTCTTACTGCGAGCATCTGGCACCGAGCCATAGGCAATAAGCTCGGACCCACTAACGCTAACCCTGTGTGTTTACTTGAGCATAACTGGTGTAACATACTAGTGCTTAACCCTAAGGGAATATATGGGTACTTGCACTATTGTAATAATTATTTGTATCAGACAGAAACACATTAAGATCAAAAGACAAAGTAATAAATGTTTATTTTTAAGAAATATTATTTAGGTATTTCATTTGTAACGAAGGAAGACCTTCCTGGTGTCCACTGTAACGTTATCCCTACTTAGGGTGTGTTTAAATAAGAAACGTGGTCAAATGTTACAATAAAAATTGATTTATTTCTCCAATAAATTTAAACATCATTTTGCAAGCGTTTCACTAGCAAAAAAATTACTAAAAAATGTTATTAAAAAAAGATATAAATAGGGTCGCGTGATTCGGCGATGGTAAAGGTTTTGTTAAGGGTCCGCCTGCTGCCGGTTCGTACAGGAGAGGTGGTCACTTAACTCGGTGCAGGTTCGCCAGATGTAAGGGACGAGCGCAGCCAGCACCTCAGCTTTTATATCAGCTTGAGGTGCGGTGGGGGGCGAAGATGCAAGCGGCCGGGAGGTGGTGTCACCACGACGTCACAGCGACGTCACACTCTCCCCCCATTAAGCCAGAATTTTCCCAGAGGGAAAATTCTGTGGCTGGTAGGCGGCCACTGCATTCCGGGACCCTGAAACAGATGAGTGGTGGTGGTGTCAGTAGGTTAAATACAAGGCAACTACTAAACCTAAAAGAGTAAAAAAAACAAGTATAACCCTCGACAATTCATACGTCACCAAGCATTGAACGTTCCTATTACCTGACATACATCACATTCAAAAGGCCTACACACAATCATACGCATGAACAAGCCAACATTCATTCACGATGCGAGTCGCATTCATTATAATACACGACGCGCGAAGAGGTATTATACGTGAGTTTTATAGCAAATAACCACCTAGTCTATGTTGGTAGGCACCACCTGAGAACCCGGACTCGATAAGCGAAATTAATTGCAAGTATATAAGTCGTAAACTAATATTACGATTTTTGTATATTATGATACTACAATCATACGATTAGTTGGCAATATCACAAACAAATTGCTCATTAACAAGTTCGATGCAAATTGTAAAAGCATAAAAAAGTGTTCATTATAATTAAGTATAAAGTATAATACAATGTTTTGAGCCGAGTGATCGGCTGACGTAAACAAGTGAGTCATAACTGCGCAGCTGCGCCGCATTCCATTGCCGCGACTCAAAGCCAACATATAATCATAAACATGATACAATAGCCATTAGCGGCAAATACACAATTCTTTGTAAGATGTAATGAACAATACATCATCGAAGGAGACAGTCGATGATAAAGTACACACTACCATTGTTAAAAACACAAAAAAAAAATCGCAGCAAGATGTAATGTATAATACATCGTCGAAGGAGACGGTCGACGACATAGTATACACTACCATAGTTAAAAAAAACACAAAAAGAACACAAGCGAGAATCGAACCACAGACCGATGCGACAACAACCTCCTAACCACTGAACCATAAGGGAATTTTTTTTTATTATATTTCGATCAGTCATTACTAAAGCCATATATAATAAGACATTTGGGCACATGATTTAGCTGTAATCGGGCGTTAAAGATTTTATATTATATTTGTAACAAAGTGTTAAGTTATTTTAGTGATTAGATCATTAGTGATGAGCAATAATCATTAGATTCTCAAACTTTGTAGTGAGTTAATTTAAGATCTTTTATATGGAAATCACCAAGAGAAACATATCTGATATTTGTATAGTTATGTGAAATTAGATAGTTATCAGATAGTTGGATAATTAGTTAGATAAATAACAGATTGTGCAACAATATTAAGTTTGGAAAACCTCTTCGACAATTTATAACAGTAACATTTATTCATGTTTTATGTTAGCATGTTTATATAAATCATTAACACAACACAAATTAACACAATGCGTCATCTTGCGAGCTTCAACTCGGAAACAATAGCACCATTGTTGGCCTTTACAAATAATTATACATACACATACATAACGTCACGCCTTTTATCCCTGAAGGGGTAGGCAGAGGTGTATTTCTACACCCACTTTTCGCCAGATATACTTTAGTCCCACGTAATAAGGGGCGAGCCTATTGCCGTACCGGGCACATTTCCAGACTCCGTGCTGCTACTGAGAATTTCGTGACAGAAAAACCCAATAACACTGCCCGACCCAGGAATCGAACCCGGGACCTCCCGATCCCACGCGCACATTTATGCCGCGAGACCAACGAGGCAGTCGTATAGGGTTTGATGTCAAAGTTTTCCGTCTCTACGCAAAGATGGTATTTGCATCGTGTTATCCCTTAGTCGCCTCTTACGACACCCACGGGAAGATAGGGGGTGGTGACACTTGTATTCTATGCCGTCAACCACACGGCCCAAACCAACAAATAATTATGTAGGTAAATATAACTTCGCATACATATGCGTCTTACATTGTTGTTAATGACACTGTACCTAATCGTTTATAAACACATTTATGCTATAATAGAATAAGATTTAATTATTTTATTCAGCTTTTATGTTAAAATAAACGACGGTGAAATACGAAATGGTATTATCTTTAACTCGAAAATCAATTTATTTGCTTTAGTTATTAAAGTATAAAAATTATTGATTTATGTAGAAATACCCACATTAGTTATTTAAGTATTGAAATTATTTATTTAATTTGTATGTAAACAGCCACTTTAGTTATTTAATGAGGTATAAATATTATTTATTTGATTCATATGTAAATAGCCACTTAGTTATTCAAGAATAGAAGTTATTGATCCAATTTATGTGCAAATACCCACTTTACTTAAAGTTAGTTTAGTTCAATTAAGTTTGATAAATTCAGTTTGATAAAATAACATTTGCGTAAACACAAGAACACATTATAACAAGCACTATTTAAGATGGTTAAGTAAAACCAGATGCATAGCATTTTGTATAAAGGAAACAAGTTACATATTGATAATTAAGTATTTATCCGGCTGTCAGCGGTTTAATTTTATCATTATATGTTTTATATATTTCAATAGAAAACAGGCATTGAAAGAAACAATCCTAGCGACACAAAACATTACAAAAAAAAATATTATTCAATAATTGCGACGCAGGAATTTTATGTCTGAGTTCACAATGAACAGTAAATGCATAAATAGATGCATTCTCAAATAACATACCGATAGGCAGTAACAAGGAGATAAAATCGAAGACCAAGAACAACGATTGTAGCAAAATAAACATTTGACAAAACGAACAACCAATAATTCTACGATGATATTCGTATTTTATGCAAAATAGACAAGGATTACATTCGTTCATTATTGTTAGTGAGCAACTTGCATGTGACACGTGTACATTTTACTAATAAATGAACGCGGAATTCTAGCTAAATACCTAGTATATAATACGCTAGCATCTTTAGGTACGTTCATTCTCAGCCAGTCCAATTATGTTAGGTACACGTGGTATAATAAAGATGCAACTTTCTTAGTAGAAAGAATAGTTAATTTTAAAAGATAATCGCCGTAGTAGGCGGTAAAAGTATTTAATAACAGCTACTATATAGAAATATAATTGTATCGTCGTACAAAACCACTAGCAGAAAGTTATAGTAGAAAAATGAAAAGAAATGAAAAAGAGAAGGGTGTGAATTCGTTCCATAAGTCAGCCAAAGCAGTAATTATTAGCAATAATTACCAGCAGCGATTAATTACCGTAGTGGGCATTTAAAAAAGCTAATCGCGAAGCATACGATCAACGAAGGTGACCTTAGCGCGTCGTTAGAGGACGCGAGGCCCTAAATCGCAATACAAAGAATGCGATCATTGAATGTAACCACAGCGCGTCATTTAGTTGACACGTGGTCGCAAGCAAAACGATTATAACTTGTTACTTATGCGGTTGATACAAAATTAATTATCACACGCGGCAACAGAAATAGTTATAATATAAAAATGCTTACCAAGCGTAGTAAGCAAAAATTTGTCTGTTGTGACCGGCTCAACACGCCCGACCTTCCGAGCACAACAGAGCAAAAAGAGAAAATGTCTATTGTGACCGGCATAACACCACCGACTTCCCGTCCACAATAAAACAGGCAAAAATAAACAATATATGCCACTAAAATAATTACACACTGCTTTGGAACGATTTCACACATACACAGTTAAAAAAAATAAAAAAAGAACTCACCGGGCAGCGGATTCTCAACAAAACCCTACCTATATATTCCCGTGGGCGCCACTGTAACGAAGGAAGACCTTCCTGGTGTCCACTATAACGTTATCCCTACTTAGGGTATATTTAAATGAGAAACGTGGTCAAATGTTACAATAAAAATTGATTTATTTCTCCAATAAATTTAAACATCATTTAGCAAGCGTTTCACTAGCAAAAAAATTACTAAAAAATGATTTTAAAAAAGATATAAACTGGGTCGCGTGATTCGGCGATGGTAAAGGTTTTGTTGAGGCTCCGCCTGCTGCCGGTTCGTCCAGGAGAGGTGGTCACTTAACTTGGTGCAGGTTCGACAGATGTAAGGGACGAGCGCAGCCAGCACCTCAGCTTTTACATCAGCTTGAGGTGCGGTGGGGGGCGAAGATGCAAGCGGCCGGGAGGTGGTGTCATCACGACGTCACAGCGACGTCACACATTTTATAATCTATATGTAGCTTAAACTTATCTTAATGTCTAAGTAGTATATGTACAAAAAACCGTAAAAACAAATAAAAAAATTAAAATATTTACAAGATTTAGGCGTCGTAAAATGCCTCCGCATCAATGTCATCGGGTAACGTGCCCAGAAGGCTGGCAGCATTGCCACACTGGATGGCAATGCTGATTCTCTGAGCAAAGAATAAACCAGCCTTCTGGTCACGTGAGACGTCGATTAAACGTTTAAAAATTTGCCGGAATAGTGAACGAGCGCTCGGAGCCCATGAGCCTAGCGTTTCAACCCCAAACGGCTCAAACACGTAGTTACTCACTAAATTACTGTATTTGCGCCGTTTGAGGGTTTCCGCAGTTGCGGCAGCAGCCCCAGCATGGCCTCCCGTGCTTGGAACATGTGATGGCGTGAGGGTGTCTACGCAGGTTGCGTCCCACACCAAGGGCCTACCCATTTTCCAAGGCAACAATGACATATCACCAGGTCTCTTACCGTCGTCGCGTACCAAACCATTTGGTTCAAGTACAGCTGGTACGCCAGACGCGACAAGAGCACGCGAATTATGTCATTCAGATGGGCGTGACGGGGAATTCTACCAGCGCTTCTGCTGCAAGATAGCCCATGGTGTCCGAGGCTATTGACGTCTTCTCCACAATGACATCGATGCGGAGAAACACACGGAGCACCTAAACGAAGACAAGTGGCGATACGGAACGTCTCATCGTCCAACAAGTTTCAGTGTTGGACGATGGTAGTGCCTGAAGCCACAGACCCGATTCCCATTCTCCCACAGCCAGCAAGCGAGCACGCTCTGCAACGTTAAAAGATGCATCTAAAAGACTTTTCCTTACAATGTCACAAAGCAGCGCATCCCATTGTCTTTGGGAGAATAGGTTGGTAGGCAAATCAGTGCTTGGACAAGCCATTTTCTAAGCGTTTACAGCTTCGGATTTGCACAGCACTTCTGAGTTAACTAGTGTAGGTGATAAAATTTTCCTAGTTAACACTTCCGTGCTGTGAACCGAAAACAAAAACGCCGGTAAACTGACACTAGAAATTTTGCGTATACCGAGCCCACCCAGACGTATAGGCAATGACGCTTGTAGCCAGGCTCGGTCGTCCAAGTCCACATTAAATATTCTCTTTAAAGTAATTTGGATAATTTTGTCGACTTGTTCTAAAAGTGCATATTTTTTCCAAAGTTGGGAAGATCTTAAAGCATGTGTGAATTTTGGGACGAAAAGACAATATCGAATAATAGTATAAGCCGAGTGAATATTAATTTTGAATAGGCGATCTGAAACTTCATAGAAATTTTGTATCATTTCCTTTAAGAAAGAATCGAAAGATTCTTCAAATACTGGAGAACCTAGGAGGCGAAGAGATGTCTTATCAATAATTTTGATGTTTGATGCCAAATTATTAAATTTAGATAGTATCGAAAGTCTTTTTGTAGAGTCTGTTGTATTTATAAACAGCTCACATTTACTAGAATTTAGTTCCAAGCCAATAGATGCGAATTTATTTTTAAGAAGAGCTAAATCTTGTAATACAATATCTGGATCCACTCCTATAGGGTCCCGTCATCTAAAAACCGTACATTAAATTTAGAATTTACTTGCTGAATTATGGGGTGTATTGCTAAACTAAAAATGACTGGTCCAAGAGGGTCATCTTGTTGACACCCAACTGCTGATTCCAATAGCTTATCCTGATATAATAATTTTGTGGGGTACCTGTAACATTGCCAAAGAAATTTAAAATTTTTAGGGGTTTCTAATTTTGCTTGTGCCAACAAAGTGTCCCTATTCACTGAATTGAAGGCGTTTTTCAAGTCAACCTTCAAAATGACCTCTCCATCACCACTTCCAAGGTACGTAGAAAGGGCATGTATAGCAGCCTCGCAACCCCCTTTGGAACCAAAACCTAGTTGGAGGGGTTGGAATTTTTCCGATAGCTCCCTGCTGTAAAATTTACAGCATATCTTGGCTGCTATACGCCGATATGTGCAACCCACGGCAATGGGACCTATGCCACCATCGCTCTTGTTAAGGGTGTACAAGTTTGCCCCATACAAGATGTCAACCATGGCGTCGCGTCGTCCACATTATCGGAGAGCATCATATTTATTAGCGCAGTCAACTCCCTCAGAAGTGTATCGCCAGCCACCCCAGTACTGGCACATACAAGGTCTTTCAGGTGCTGGGGCGTCAGTGCATCGAGGCCCCCGGCCGAGCCACTCCGGAAGGAGCAAAACGCTGCTAACACGTCCTTGGCTGTGGTGATCAGATGTTCTGATTCCCTGTCGGGAGCTTCAGGGAAGGAGAGATCATTAACAGGCGCTGGATGCTTGCTCTCGCTCTCAGACTCGCAAGCGTGTCTGGAGAGCAAGGCGCCACCACATCGCTTCTGAAAAGAAGCGCCCCGTATATCGCCCTCCCTTAATTTAGATTCTACATATTGATACAGCGACTTCTGCTTGTTAAACGTAAATTTTGAATCTAAAGAGTGTGCCGAAACTTGACAATTATATTTAATTTGGGATGTCAACGAATTTTGGCCTGCCTGATTTTTATCAAAATCCTATAAGGGAAAGTCAGTATTTGCTCCCAGGCTGTTCTCGAGTTCTCCCTGACGACAATACATTCCGCTAATTTTTTGGATACTGCTGGTCTTGCCCCACGGGGAACTCTTTTCACAACCGGGATCGAATGTTTTAATTTTGATAGCGTTTGCCAAAAAGGAATTTGTGTGGAGTCTCCTAATACAGGTTGTGAAGATATTGTGGAGCCAGAAAGTGCGTTTTGGGATTTATGTACTTTACCAAAATGCACTTCTAGGCCCCGCTTACCTTTGAAAAAGCGGTCCTGGGAGCAATCCGGACAGCGCACCAGACCAGTCAACGATGTGGTAGGTTAACTAGTACTCATGTCCACATTGCCAGTGCAATCACAACATTGCATTACTCTATATAATATTTACAAAAAAAAATCACAAAAATAAATTCACATTTTAACAATATTTACAAAACAAACTGTCACACTATGTCAAGAACTGTCACGAAGGCAGAGATAATTATTAATAAACAATTTCTTTGATGCTTTTGTTGCTCGGCGGCGACATAAAAACTCACGCGAAGATCTGACTTGCTTGCTGGTGAAACCTGGGTAGCGACCAAGGTAGCGACCAACATATGGTCGCGTACATTTACGAAGCGAGGCACGGCTGGCAACTTGAGCGATTTGCGATTTTAATCCGCTTTACATATTTATAAATTTAAAACAAAACCTCTTGTTCGACTACGAATGATCTTGAGTTTATAACACAGAGAATGGTTTATAATCTCGTTCAGAGCAGACAGAAATAATTATATTCTTAGTGAAATTATTCAGCACGCCGACATGTCATATTTGTTTGTTTTTTTTTTGTTATTATTGTTATTTTTTGCCTAAAATAATGTGCAAGTCGCAATTTAAGTGGCATGTCAATATTCATACTGAATTCATGTACCAACTGAATAAAAATCTCAACTTTTAAATTAGCTCGTTAGGTAACTGGAAATGTTTTGTTGCACTTGGTTTGGGCAGGGGACACAAAAAATACAAAATATAATTGTTTTCCTCAGTATTTTCGGCTATCGATAGAGCGACGACGCTGGGGAGAACGGTTCTGCATAGGACAAGCGACTCCAGTCAGTGAATTGCTTTTTGCTTGCTCAAATAATTATTTGATATTTTCTAAGTATTCCTTGACATACATTAAACGGCAACTTTGATAGAAATACCTGTATTGATTTTATTTGCATAACGGATTGCCCATCTTACAAGCAACTCTGTGCTAAAATTCAACTTTCTCTACTCTACCTTCTTGCGGTCCTGAGAATCGCTTCAAAATTCACCCAAGGTTTAAGAGGCAGTTTTACTTAACTCTTGTCTTACTTGATACTTGATGGCACGGGCTGTTTCCGCAACTCCACGTCTTGGCGTGTATTTTGCGTGCGGGTGGGAATGGTGTCGTCATTTGAGCCACCCCAGCTCTTTGAGGAAGGCCAGCAGACTCTTGATGTGGCCCATTGCTTCCCTCAGGGTGCTTAATCTGGTCAGGTACTGCTGCCTGTACTGTGCGACCTCAGGGCAGTCGAGGAGCAAGTGGGCTGCCGTCTCGTCTGCTGCCATACAGGCCCTGCACAGCGGGCTGTTGGTGATACCTATAGTAAATAGGTGTTTATTAAAGAATCCGTGTCCTGTGTAGGCGGCCGTGACTGTCCGCAGTTGTTGTTTGGACAGCCGGAGGACTTGTTTGGCTATCTTACCGTCTGCTGCGGGAAGAGCCTCCTTGGCCTGGTTACATGTTTCATTACCAATCCAGAACTGGTTGTGTTGGGTGCTGGTCCTATTTCTTACCAGGTTGCGAAAAAAATCAAAAGGGAGGGGAATAATGGGCTCGGGTCCCACCACCTCTAAAGTGGCCCCTCTTTTGGCAAGTACGTCTGCTGCGTCAGTCCCTCTTGAGCCACTATGGCCCTTGCTCCATTGCAGTGTTAATTTGTTTTGTTTACCTACCTCTGATAGTTTTTGGTGGCATTCAAGCGTGAATGCCGAGGTGATAGTATGGCTTTTGAGGGCTGAGAGGACAGCCTTACTATCTGAGAGGATCTTACTATCTAATGGATCGTTCCCTTACCTCGCGTGCCATGATTGCTGTGGCAGTTAGGATTATGCCAAAACATTCGGCCTGGTAGACCGTGTTGTAGGCTCTCAGCGGTGCTGCAATGTTGACGTTTAGGTCCTCGGAGAATACTCCTGAGCTCGTACCTGTATCCGTCTTAGACTCGTCTGTGAAGATCGTGAGCTCGACGTGGTTTACTGCTCCTTAGTGTAGATCCTCGTACAGTTGGATTTTGTATTTCTTGTTGAACACAAATTATTTCGGTATTCGGTCGCCAATGGCTTGTGTGAGAGGAATTTCTTTAAAGAGTGTATTTAAGTGGCTAGTGTGCGGTGTGTTTGTGTCTTTCCAGAGCTTCAGAGCTCTTAGCCGGACCGCCGACATCGTTGCTTACTGTTGTGTGAACAGGTGCAATGGAGGCAGGTCCAGCAACACTTTGAGTGCCGCTGTTGTTTTCATGCAGCCCGTGGCCGCTAGGCATGCAAGTCTTTGAAGACTTTGAAGCTTTTCACGGCCGTTATTAGGTTAGTCGTTAAACCCTTGTCATATTATAATCACACGACATTCTTTTTCTCTGAATTGGAATAGATATTGCTTATTCAATACTTGCGTATCAAAAAAACTACGATAATGATCGCTTCCAATACATATAAAAATAATATATACGAGAGGCAATTGATTATTCATGAGGCGGCATCTTGTCCGACACGCTACTGAGAGGATGACAGGCGAATTCATATCTAGTAGGCCTTCCAGGAAACAGGATACTGCAATAAATGTTTTATTTATTAATGTTGGTACAATGGTTTAGACTTCCGATTTGTATTTGAGAGGAGGTAAATTTGATTTTTATTTATCGTGCTCTGTTAACCTGCTTCGAAACCCAAACTTTATTTCTTAACGCAACGATAAAGTGGGTTTCTTATGAAATAATATTGCGGATATAAGCTTCTCCAATTACTCGGAAAAAATGTATGGAGACGCACAAGTTTTTGTCCAATTTTGCATTGAACTCATAACAGTGTGCCTAGTTAAATGGTTAAGTGTTTGAAACGATCATCCTAAGATGATCGTTTCAAGATTCTTAGGTGATCACTTCAAACACTAGGCTTTCCTTGAGATTAAATATTTGTTGCAGAAGATTTCACATAAGAAATCATAGCGATTTCAGCTTAGAAACCAATAGCTACTCGTGGAATATTGATTGACCTCAGTGACGTATAATATGAGAGACGTAAAACTGCTGTCGGCCGAATTCATGTCACATAATTACCGAAGCCTAACTACACAGCTCTTGTAGGCTTACAGTAGGCGCGAGTGTCTCAAACATATGCCCGAAACCAACTAATTACACCTCGACTGTATGTACGACGGTACATGACGTGTGTTGTGAGTCTAATGTATGGAGCCAAAATTGCAGCGACAGACAAATTCGACACACTATCACACATACATTCAAGTGCGACAAACTCAAGTGTCTGACTTATTTTTATATCTTAAAACAGCAATTAAATTAACTGTTATAATGAACCAGAAGTGAAATATATTAAAAAAAAGAAACAAAGTAACCTGACAATTTTAATACAACGAAATAACAATTTTACAATATACCTAACCAAAGCACTTTAAAATAAACTTATAGTCTGACACGTCTATCACGTCTAACGCTCGACCGAAAAGTGAGTGGCCAGCCTGCCCTCAGCGTCCACGCAATCTCCTCTCTCCGGAGGCCCCTCCACGGCCGGCCGGTACGTCACCGGAATACGTCATCATGACGCTACTTGGCCCCGCCTCCTCGCCGGAAATCCGTAACACGGCCTCTCCTGACACTGCGGCGTCCTCGACCGCTTCATCAGGGGTAGCCTCACTGTCCTCTCGAACCTCTTGGACACCAGTGGGATCATCAGATTCTGAAACGTGACACCATGTAACATTGTGTACATAAATGTCCTTTAGTACTAATTAAAAAAAAATATCTTAAAAATAAACAAAAAAAAAAAACAACTTAAAAATAAACAATTTAATTTAAACTATTTACAAAATAAACAAATGAATTTAAACTATTTACATACTAAACAATTTAAATATAACTATAAAAAAAAAAAAAAAGAAAAACGGCAAGCAATGCGGACAACCACATTATTTTATATATATACCGAAGTACCGGTTCCTCATCGCCGCCCGCCAGCGGCCGCACGCCGCGCGCGCACCTAGCTATCACAGGCAGTCCGTAGCCGAACCTCTCGAGGCACGAACGCTGTCGCCTTGACTAATTTTCTCACTGGTTAACCGTCATTACGAAATATCAATCTTGAACGTAAAGTTATTTACGAATATTTTAAAACTTTAATATCAACTTAAGAGTGGATTGCCTTTCTCTGTATACTTAAAACTGTTGTAATTATTAATTTAGTGACCGTGATTCCCAAACTTGGGTAAGTTGTGCACATTTATTTATAAAGATTTCTAACGGCCGTTACCTACCTGTTGTATTATATTCTTTGTGTTAATTTTAGAGGTACGAGTCCGACTAAATATTGTAGCTTTATTCTATCCTGTGTGTAATGCTTATAGTTGCCTTTCTTCCACTATGTTATACTTAAACTTTCAAAGCTCAACGTTTGTAACCGTCTCTGCTTGCTTACATTTACTATTAATTTAGATTTTTCACACTTAGAATTCTTCCGCCATTATAAGCCCTAAATTGCCAATCTAGTTCTTGCCATGCATCCTAGCGTTTCCCGTGCGCCCCTTATACCGGCAGCTTAATGATTCGGCCTTTGTTCCTAGGAATTACGTCACGGTTCAACTGACGTAACCGGATTCCCAGTCTTCTTCATCGCCTGAGTGGAGTGTCCGAGCTGACCTGGACTACGCCTGGAGGACGGGACCTCGCCAGGGAAGTGTGGAAGGCTAGACAAGTGCGCAACGACCTAGGCCGAACCTTACATTTTTTTTTAATATACCTTAATTTTTTTTTTTTAATTTCAAAACTTAGTTTTATTTCTTCCAAATTCTTTGTTCACGTCTTGTATACGTGACAATGGCGCCCAAAAACGTGGTTTAAGGTCTTTCGCACTTGGTTTTGGTCTTTTTAGTGGTTTTATGTGGTGGTGGCTTTAGTAGTGTTTGTCTACTTGTCTTAAATTTCTTAGAACTTTAAGTAATTTCGTCATTTAAATAATAGGTTTATTTACATAGACTTTGTGTAGTTTACCGTTATTTCTATTATGTTAAACTGTAGTTATAAAATTTTGAGTCGCTTAAATAAATGTAACTTAGTGTATTTCACCTGACTTCACCTGTCTCATTATTTTATGTTTGGTTTTTGTTCCCAAATAATTTGTAACAGAGCGGATTTTACTTGATTTATGTTTGTAAATTGTGCATAACCTACCCAGTTATTTTACTTTATTTTTTATTTAAATAACAATATGGCAATTCCAATAAAATATTTACAGCTTCAGAAATCTGAGCTCATGTATGAAGTTGCTATCCGTGGAGAACTTCCCTCTGACAACGTAGCGGGTTTAAGACGTCAAGTCACTAAATTAACGCAATTATATTCGTCTGATGACATAATCGATTCGGTTTTCCAGTTTTCAGAGGATAGTAAAGGCTCTCAAGAGACGCTAGAGAAGGTTAAGGCTAATCTGGATGCCTTAAAACTTAACTTTGATGAATCTCTTTTTAATAGAACTAAGTCTCTTCTACATCATTTATATTATAGGCTTCAACGTATTGAAAAACCGCAGGCGGCTGATGATATATCGAAATTAGATAAAATAAAGAAAATTTACGAGGGGTATTATGAGATGCTTTTGAGCCTTGATAAGCCAAAGGTCAAAGACCAGAAGCAGTCCACGTCTTCAGTTATTTCTGAAGAGGATTTTTTAAATAAACCTAATTTATCCGGGATGAATATTGCAGTTTCGTGTGATCGCGGGTTAATAGGAGAACTGAATAAGTTAAAATATGACGGAAAATCTTGTGTCAGATCATTTATACAGAAAGTTGAAGAATTCCGTACGTCTAAAAATATAACTGAAAATAAAATGCTAAGTTCTGCTACCGATATTTTCATTGGTGATGCACTTCATTGGTACCGTAACATTAGGGGCAGTATCGGTAGTTGGAATGAGGTACTAATTGCGTTAAGGAATGATTTCGACGTCCCCGACTACGATTATCGCATGGTTTCAGAAATTCGTCAGCGTACGCAAGGCGAAGAAGAGAACATAACAATTTATTTATCTATAATGCAAGGCATGTTCTCCAGGCTAAGTAAACCTTTAGAGGAAGACGTTAAACTCGAAATCATTCTGCATAATATTCGTCCTTGCTACTCAACTATCATAGCTGCTAGTACTAATATTAAATCACTGGAAGACTTAAAATTAATTTGCAAGAATTATGAACGCATAAAGGTTCGTTCAGAATTTTTTAAGGAACCACCTTCGGTTTCAGCTAATACATTGGCTCCGGAATTTGGCTACCAGTCTTCAAAGCGTAAGTCGACGACTAGTAGCCAAGGTAATTTTTACGCTCGTAATAGGTACGACGGTGCTCACCATCAAGGGTCACAAAAAGTCTCTGAAATTCAGGCTCCTGAAGTCGAAACTTCGGCTATCTCCAAAGTTCCCTACTGTCACCGTTGCCGTGTTAATACGCACTCTATGAAAAGCTGTGCAGTCTGCACAGCTGAGCGTAAAGTCTTTTGCTTTAAGTGTGGCATGAAGGAAGTTCGCACACCAGAGTGTCCAAACTGCAAACCAAAAAACTAGTTTCTGAAAATTGTAGGAAGCATGCGGTTAGTCATACAGATAGCTCGAACTGGAATGATTGGCTCATGTTTGTAAAAAACTTCTTTTCTAGGAAACATATTTCTACAATTTTCAATGTCAAACCGAGTAATGACCCTAGGCCTTATGCGAAGGTAAGAATCAATAAGGATTTGTTTTTGTATGGTTTGTTGGATTCTGGTTCCGCCGTCACTATCCTAGGTAAGAACTCTCATGAACTTTTAATAAGATTAGGTCTGATTTTATGCAACGATGAGAGAATAACTGTTACTGCAGCAGGAGGTCAAAGGATAACATCCCTTGGTTATATTCTTCTACCCTTGACCTTTGAAGATAAATTTTCTATTATTAAGGCGCACGTTATTCCAGCGATCGAAACCGTTTTAATCTTAGGAATCGATTTTTGGAACACATTCAACCTGTGCCCTAAGTATTTATCAGAGAAAGAAAACTTATTCTTAACTGATCCCGGGCTCTCGGAAATTTCTTCGTCATCTACTCATCATCTGTGTGGCTATGACACTTTGAACTCTTCTCAAAAACTGTTAGCTGACAATGTCGTTAATAATTTTAAGGACATTTCGTACGCAGAGAGAGGTTTAGGTCGTACTCACGTCATAAAACATCGTATAGATACTGGTGATGCTGAACCTATTCGACAGCGATACTACCGCATGTCACCAGAAAAGCAACGTATTGTTGCTGAACAGGTTGATGAGATGTTAGCGCTAGACGTTATTGAACCTTGTGAGAGCCCGTGGTCTTCTCCGGTGTTAGTGGTCGGCAAGAAGGATGGAAAGCCCCGCTTCTGCTTAGACAGTCGTAAACTTAATGCTGTTACAAAGAAGGACGCATATAAGCTGCCATATGTGTCTGAAATATTGGATAATCTAAAAGATGCGCGTTATCTTACTAGCATTGATTTATCTAAAGCTTTTTGGCAGATATTAATCGATGAAAAGGACAGAGAGAAGACTGCGTTTTATGTTCCTGGTCGAGGAACTTTTATGTTCAAAGTCACAGCTTTTGGACTTACCAATGCCCCTGCTACGCAACAGAGACTTGTTGATCTCTTATTCGGGCCTGAGTTCGAGCTCAAAGTCTTTGCTTATTTAGATGATGTAATTATCATTAGCAGAACTTTCGAGGAACACGTAGAACTGCTTCAGAAGGTTTTCCAAAAATTACGTTCGGCTAATCTCACTGTCAACCTGGACAAGTGTCACTTCTTCCGAAGTCAATTACGTTATCTTGGCTACATTGTGGATGCTCATGGCTTAAGGACTGACCCAGATAAGGTCAAAGCCATATTAGACTTTCCCACTCCTACTAATAGGAAGGAGGTTAAACGTTTTCTGGGTACAGCGTCTTGGTATAGGCGTTTTATTCCACATTTCAGTACCGTAGCAGGTCCTCTAAATAAGCTTACTTCTAATAAAAAGAACGCCTCTGCGTTTCAATGGAACCCGGATGCTGACAAGGCTTTTCTAGAATTAAAATCCAAACTAGTTCAAGCACCTGTCCTTGCTTGTCCTGACTTTAACCTTCCTTTTGAGGTACACACTGATGCTAGCAATTTTGGTATCGGTGCAATGTTAGCTCAAACTATTGATGGTGTGGAACATCCAATTGCGTACATGAGCCGTTCTTTAAGTAAACCGGAGAGGAACTACAGCACAACAGAACGGGAGGCTCTTGCCGTTCTTACTGCTCTTGAATACTGGCGCTGTTACCTTGAGACCGACAAAACCTTCTTAGTCTACACTGACCATTCTTCGCTTAAATGGTTTATGTCTCTCACTAATCCAACTGGTCGGCTTGCAAGGTGGGGAGTTCGCCTTTCTTCTTTTAATTTTGAAATAAGACACCGCCGTGGCAAGGAAAATATTATCCCGGACGCCCTTTCTAGATGTCTTCCAGTTGACGTTATTTCAAACGACGATGTTTCCGCGGCTTCAGGCCCTGATACTCAGGATTCTTGGTATCTGAAGATCTTCCAGGGCTGCCAGTCTAATCCTATAAATTTCCCAAATTACAAGGTGGAAAATAATGAATTATATAGGTACATGAAAACTAAGGTTGACCTTACGGTTGAATTTGCTTGGAAGAAGGTTATTCCTAAAGAACAACAAGCAGACATTTTAATTCAGTGCCACTCTGAACCTATTTCTGGTCATTTCGGCGTGTTTAAGACATATAAGCGCTTAGCACTTCGTTTTTATTGGCCCGGTATGTATTCTAGCGTAGTTCAATTTGTTTCTAACTGTGAAACGTGTCTAGCTCATAAGCATTCTACCCATGGTGTCTCTGGAAAAATGGGTAGGCCTAAAGACGTTTCTCGTCCCTTCCAGGTTCTATCAATCGACTTGGTTGGTCCATTGCCTTCTTCTCGGAAACAGAATCAGTTTATTTTCGTTGTGACTTGCTGCTTTTCTAAATATTGCCTTCTTTTTCCACTTCGTCGAGCTACTTCAAAATTAATAGTCAAACACCTAGAGGATGACGTCTTTCTCGTTCACGGAATACCTCAAACTATTATTCTTGATAATGGAAGTCAGTTTATTAGCCGAGATTTGGATAATCTTTTCAAAAAGTACAAAATTCCTAGCATACATTTTACCCCCAAGTACACTCCACAAATCAATACAGTGGAAAGATATAACAAAACAATAATAACTGCTGTTTCCAGTTTCGTAGATGGGGATCATAGATCTTGGGACACCAACCTTCCTCAAATCCAATTCGCCATTAATAATTCTGTTAACGAAAGCACGGGGTATACTCCATCCTTCTTGGTACACGGAAGAGAGATAGTCGTTTGTGGTTCTCATTACATCGAATACCCAGATCCAGCAGACCTTATATTTCTACCACGCGATGCTTATGCTGCAAACTTAGGTCAATTATCGCCAATATTCGATAAAGTTCAGGTTGCTTTGTGGGAAGCTCATGTAAAAAATACACAGCATTATAACTTGCGCCGCAAACATGCCGAGTTTAGTGTGGGCGATATCGTTTGGAAGCGTTGCTACTTCCAGAGTGATAAAGATGCTCATTTTAGTAAGAAGTTAGCCCCTAAATTTCAAAAATGCCGGGTAAAAGTTAAACGATCACCATTAGTTTACGTTCTAGAAGACATGAATGGTCGCGACCTTGGCGTTTGGCATGTTAAGGATCTCAAGCTTAAGAGATACCCGTAGTAAGTTAATTCATTTTTTTTTCGGATTTCAATAAGTTGAAATCCTTTTTCTGGGAAGAGGGGTAATGTAACATTGTGTACATAAATGTCCTTTAGTACTAATTAAAAAAAAATATCTTAAAAATAAACAAAAAAAAAAAACAACTTAAAAATAAACAATTTAATTTAAACTATTTACAAAATAAACAAATGAATTTAAACTATTTACATACTAAACAATTTAAATATAACTATAAAAAAAAAAAAAAGAAAAACGGCAAGCAATGCGGACAACCACATTATTTTATATATATACCGAAGTACCGGTTCCTCATCGCCGCCCGCCAGCGGCCGCACGCCGCGCGCGCACCTAGCTATCACAGGCAGTCCGTAGCCGAACCTCTCGAGGCACGAACGCTGTCGCCTTGACTAATTTTCTCACTGGTTAACCGTCATTACGAAATATCAATCTTGAACGTAAAGTTATTTACGAATATTTTAAAACTTTAATATCAACTTAAGAGTGGATTGCCTTTCTCTGTATACTTAAAACTGTTGTAATTATTAATTTAGTGACCGTGATTCCCAAACTTGGGTAAGTTGTGCACATTTATTTATAAAGATTTCTAACGGCCGTTACCTACCTGTTGTATTATATTCTTTGTGTTAATTTTAGAGGTACGAGTCCGACTAAATATTGTAGCTTTATTCTATCCTGTGTGTAATGCTTATAGTTGCCTTTCTTCCACTATGTTATACTTAAACTTTCAAAGCTCAACGTTTGTAACCGTCTCTGCTTGCTTACATTTACTATTAATTTAGATTTTTCACACTTAGAATTCTTCCGCCATTATAAGCCCTAAATTGCCAATCTAGTTCTTGCCATGCATCCTAGCGTTTCCCGTGCGCCCCTTATACCGGCAGCTTAATGATTCGGCCTTTGTTCCTAGGAATTACGTCACGGTTCAACTGACGTAACCGGATTCCCAGTCTTCTTCATCGCCTGAGTGGAGTGTCCGAGCTGACCTGGACTACGCCTGGAGGACGGGACCTCGCCAGGGAAGTGTGGAAGGCTAGACAAGTGCGCAACGACCTAGGCCGAACCTTACATTTTTTTTTAATATACCTTAATTTTTTTTTTTTAATTTCAAAACTTAGTTTTATTTCTTCCAAATTCTTTGTTCACGTCTTGTATACGTGACAACCATTTGAGTAAAATTGTAAGACAGCTAAAGCGTCTCGAGTTTTATGTAGATAGCCTTGGGTTGAGACAGCATGCGTGCACTCATACCGTCGCAACGAAGGCCATTAGCCATTCTAAATTAGCCATTCTAAAGTCACATCTGGAGTGCCACAGGGCTCTCATTTGGGCCCATTGTTATTTTCCATTTTTATAAATGATTTAGGCACTCAAATAAAATTTTCAAAATACTCACTTTTTGCGGACGACCTCAAATTGTATAAGGTTATCAAAGGTATTGAAGACAGTAAGCAATTGCAAGATGATCTAAATGCTATTGCTTACTGGACAAAAGTAAATAAACTTCCGTTAAATAAAACTAAATGTAAGCACATAAAATTTCATCGCAAACGTAACTATTTACACACATCTTATGTTATAGAACACTCTAATCTGGAAGAGGTTGTTCAAATGAGGGATCTAGGCGTGCTTTTAGACTCAAAATTAACGTTCATTCCTCATATAGATAGTGTTGTTACAAAATCGTACCAAATGCTGGGGTTTATATGGAGGAATTGTAAAAATTTTAAAACCAGAACTGCTCTAGTAAATGCATATAACGCGCTAGTGCGAAGTAGATTAGAATACTGCAGCAGTGCCTGGAATCCTCACTATCAATGCCATATTGATAGAATTGAAGGAGTTCAGAAGCGCTTTCTTTTTCTTTTAACCGTTCACGCTAGAGAACTACAATCTCTCCATAGTTATCATGATAGATTAGATTTTTTCAAAATTAATTCACTTGTGGATCGTCGGTGGGTTGCAGATCAAGTGTTTCTGTTTAAAATTTTGGCAGGAATTCTCGATTGTCCATTGCTACTAAAAAAAATTAACTTATCGATACCACGCACTGGTCACAGGTTAGTTAACTTCCGTCCTTTGGCCATTAATCATTATGTAACAAATATTGGTTATAATAGTGTAATTCCTCGAATCTGTCGCGAGCACAATGCCTTTTATAAATGTGAAAAGGTCGATATCTTATCAGTGTCCTTACTGTCATACAAAAAATCTTTATACAAATTTCGTAGCAATTGTCATAGTTAATTATGTTATTTTTGTTTTTTAGTTATTTCATTTCTGTTAGTTATTTAATTGTTGTTTTCTTTTTTGATTTTATTGTTATTTTATTTCAATTTGGTGTAGACTGTAGAGTACCTGATTGATAGTGCAATCTGAGTGCATGCCGAGTTTGCCTATAATTGGATTTGCATTCTGTTCAAGACAGATATATGCCTTTGTTAGTTTATAAGTTTAAAATGTAAAATCTGTTGGCGAACCTTATAATAAATAAATAAATAAAAAAAATGAAATAGCAAAAGAAATCGCGCAGCAGCAGATTCCGGATTCCGCTGCTGTGCCACATAACAAAAGCATTCAGTTTGTTAATGCAATTGCTATGCCCCGTGACAGAGGCACACAAGTTCGCATATCACGACTCCTCGGTACATAACCTAGGCACCCAAGTTCGCATGTTATGACCGCCCTACTACTCGCATTACGAAAGCATTCAATTGTTAGATGCAATCGTTATGCCCCGCGATAGAAGCACACAAGTTCGCTTATCGCGACTCCTCAGCACATAACATAGGCACACAAGTTCGCATATTATGGCTGCCGTGACAACCCGTGTCACATGTGACATTGAACACCATCAGTGTTACAACACCACCCAGTTTGCTTTTGTTACTTGCTTGACTCACACAGCCAGCGACAATAGTCTATTCACGGACTCACAAACTTAAAGCTTGCTCGTCTCTCATAACCAGCAACAGTAGTCTATTAACATAATAGACTCACCGACATCAAAGAAGGCCGCACAAGCCTCCGGCGTCCATTCGCCGCGCCACTGAACTATATGTTCAGCTGCCGCCTGCGTTTTCTTGCCGTACGAGCCAGCTAAAAGCTCCAACTCGTAGCGATGATGCCCGAGGTCTGCAACGACCCAATAAGGCCTCGCATACCAGAGTCCAGCTTGCCGGAGCATTGTGCGGTCTTGCCCACGAAAACCAGGTCACCAATAGTGTAGGTGCGAGGTTCACGACGCGTTGCATTAACACGTTCGTCTTGTCGCTGCTGGTTGCTTGCCAGCAGTTCTGATGTTCTTTGTCTGCGAAGCATGGACATCGCTTCTCGATTATTATGAGCATCATTCAAAGCCACATCTCTTACTAATGACCTTAGTACAGGCGTAGTGCCCTCAATTCCAGTCAAGAGGTGAAGAGGAGCTACCTGAGTAGTTGATTGTTTGGTAATATTTATTGTCAGTTGTATCTTCCACAAGGCTTGGGACCAACTAGTACCTTTGACATTTACTTCAACTCTCAGCATGTTTAAAACAGTGCGGCAGTAGCGCTCAACCTGGCCATTTTCACAATGCATTCCAGGTGTTATTGAGTGTGTGGAACATCCCAGACTGGCCACCCAATCTTGCAAACTAGAACTTTCAAACATTCTCCCCTGGTCAGTTACAATTAATGATGGGGTACCGAACAGAGATAATGCATTTGTAATCACGCGTTTTAGTTCGTCTGTGTCTTGTCGATGTAAAGGGTATAAAAGACAAAACTTTGTAAATGCATCTATCAGTAATAGAATATATTTGAAGCCATTAGACTCCACAAGAGGGCCAAGGGTGTCCATATGGATTGTGGCAAACGGGACGTCTGGTTTTGTCCACGATTGGATGGGTAAATGCGGTGCTCGGGGCACTTTTTTATGAGATACACAAACAATGCAGTGGGTTATGTATTTTTTAACAAACTGTCTCAAACTAGGAAACCAGAAATGACGGAGGATCAACTCAGTTGTTTTATCAATGCCAATGTGTTCATGATCATCATGAAACACACGGAGAAGGCTAAGCCTGAACCCTTTTGGGATAAAACACAAAAGGCGCGTTTGTTCCCCAGTGGAACTATATTTATAGTACAAAAGGTTGTTCTTAATAACGTAACGCGTAGCATCCATCTGACCATCCCTCAATTTTCCCATCAGATCTTGAGTTTCAGAATAGGCAGTCTGTGCAATTTGTGCCCTATTGGTTGGTTTACGTATATGAAATACATTGCACGGATTACGGCTGAGAAAATCTGCATGTTGCATCAGAGTGCCTTTTCTGTACTCAATAGTGTACCGAAAATCTTGCAAATACACCCACCGTCTAGCAACTCGGGGTACTAAGTCCTTTTTTCGCTCAGTTAGTTTAAGCGAATTGCAATCCGTCACTATTTTAAAGTCTATGCCGATAAGATAGTGGCGGAAGTGCTGTAATGCTTTTACGATCGCCAGAGTTTCGAGCTCGTAACTGTGATACTTTGACTCTGCCCCATGTGTAGCCCTTCTAAAGTACCCGACTACACGTTTATGTTTACCGTCATGTAGCTGAAATAACACAGCCCCGAAACCAATGGCGCTGGCATCTGTGTGTAATTCAGTGGGCAGTTTTGGGTTAAAAATTTGCTAGTACGGGTTCTTCGGTCAAGCAACTAATGATATAATCGCGAGCCGTATTTCGCTCGTCACCCCAAAAAAACGGGTGTCCGTTTTTTGTGAGTCTAGCAATACAGGCAGTTTTTACAGCATAATTAGCGATATATCGTCTGAAATACCCCGCAAGTCCCAGGAATTGACGCACTTGCTTCACATTCGTAGGCTTCGGTGACTTAACTAAAGCCTCCACTTTTCTAGGACTCGGCCGTACCTGACCCTGACTAATGAGTCTCCCTAGGTATTCTACTTCGACTTCGAGAAAGGCGCACTTTCGCAAATTTATCGAGAACCCTGCCTTCGTGAGTGTGCTAAGCACTTGTCGTAACATATCGATACCCTCACTAGTAGAGTCAGATAGAACCAATACGTCATCGATATAATTGAGTACTTTCCCGGTATCAATCAATGACTTCAAAGTCTTAGAAATTATCCTCTGGTAAACTACAGGGGCGTTTGTCAACCCATATGGCATTTTCAGATATTCGAAATGACCATCTGGCGTGACAAAAGCAGTTTTACTGATGGAGTCATCGTCACTCATAGGAATCTGGTGAAAACCAGTCGCCATATCTAAACTGGAGAAGAATTTACTGCTACCCAACTTGTCGATATGATCGTCGATCAAAGGCAATGGAAATCTGTCCTTTACTGTTATAGCATTGAGGGCTCGGTAGTCGACGCACATCCTATGAGACCCGTCCCTCTTCTTAACTAGTATGATAGGACTCGCGTATTCTGACTGTGACTCACGGATAATACCTTTATCGAGAAGTTCGTTTACAATGTCGCGAACCCTTAACTTTTCGTTAGCGGAAAGCTTGTAAGGCCTATAGTGCACCGGTGCATCGCTATTTAATTTTATTGACACGCTGCCGGTGTTAACTGTTGACGTAACAGTCCCCATAACGAAAGAATCACAAAATTCGTTGATAAGTGAGAATAGATGCTCCCTATCTTTGCCCAATAAAGGTGTCCTTACTAAACTAACATCAATAAGTTGTACAGTTAAGGCGTTACCCACTCGTATCAATTGTTGTACCTCACTAGTACGAATATAAGCTACACCTTTCCGGTTAAGGACGTCCGTACCTATCAATATCGGGGCACTTATACATTCGGAAGTTACTATGAACAAGTCGACTTCTAGCGATATATCAGGGAATTCTATAACTTTAGTTACGTAACTAGTACATTCTATTTCCTGACTTCCAATTCCACGCATGACGCGAAAGGTTGGTTTTCTATTGGCGCTAATGTGCTTAAGAACCGAACTGGAAATGAAGGAAACATCTGAACCACTATCTATCAACACATTGACTGGCACTTGGTCGATTACTGCTGTCATAATGTTACATTGTTAAGGGTTAATTAATTTTTGGCAAAAATTTACCTCACTGGATTTTTTATTAGTTTCAATACGCTGTTTGACAAAGCAGTATTCCTCCAAGTGCCCGGTTTTCTTACAAAACGTACATGATTTAGATAATTTGTTCGGATTTGAAGTGTTTCCACTCGATCCATTGGTGTTCTTCGACCTTTTTGGACAATTATCCTTCCTATGGCCCATGCCATCACAATTGAAACACTTCAAATCAGACTTAGAAGTCCCAAGAAGCTTATATGCGTTTGAGCGAGTACCATAATTTGAAAAACGATTATGATTGTGGGTATTACGAAAATCAGATTTAGGCTTCGTGTACACTGACAAAAATTCCACTAGTTGATTAGGTTGCAATTTAGCATTACTCGCAGCGGCTTTCACTTGAGGGTCACTTATGCCTCTTATAACAATTGCAGTCTTTAAATCGTCAGACAGGCCCGTAACAATATTTAACCGCAACAACGACTTGCGAGCGTATTCGGCATAGAATGCGAAATTTTTACTATCAGTGCACATTGCTTCAAATAGAATGCTAGCAACATCGATGCTTCGTGGGCAGAGTGAACGAAATTCGGTTTTGAAATTGGACCAGGATCGATCGGCCGTAACCCACTCATTAAGCCATGTACGAGCGTTACCCTTCAGGCAACTACCTATACGCGATAGGCACTCACGATCGTCCCAACGGTTAGACACACGGCCACGATCCACCTCTGCACACCAAACATCAAAGTCGTGAATACTTGGATCAAAATTGGAAATGTACTAATGGTTGGATCTTACTTGCAATAGGGATGACAATGCGCCAACGATCCTGTCCGTCGTATCCTTATTGGGCTCAGCTAGGCTTGGAGCGCCCGTCACCTCCTCTGCGGCAACGGACGTGGCGGTATTTGATTCCGCACTTGATGCAGGCACCGGCGGCGGTGGCAGCGGCGGCGGCGGCGTGTGACACTCGCGTGGCAGGCGCGGCGTCGAGTTGGCAGTAGATGGACTCGATAATCTGTTCTCAATCGCATTTAATCTACTAAGAATCACGTCCAATGCCTGATTACGAAAACTTACCCGACAGCCAGGCGAGCTGTCACGTCGCCGTCTATCCGTACCATCGCGACGGTCGCGCGACCGGTACCTACGCGTTTCATTACTATTACTCCGACTACGACTACGACTACGACTACGATAACTTTCTTTTGAACTGTGTCTAGGCATAATCAAAATGAATCTTACTACTTAGATCTATGTTGAAATGTTAACGCGTAACGAGGTTGATATACGGCTACCGCGCAGAAATTTAACAAACAGCAAGAGAAAAAAAAATCAAATGTAGGTAGTAAGTTTAAATTTAAACCGGCTCTAATCTAGACCCGTTAGCGGAAGGCTTAGTGGTCCAAATCCCACTTCTGATATAATGAACCAGAAGTGGAATATATTAAAAAAAAGAAACAAAGTAACCTGACAATTTTAATACCACGAAATAACAATTTTACAATATACCTAACCAAAGCACTTTACAATAAACTTATAGTCTGACACGTCTATCACGTCTAACGCTCGACCGAAAAGTGAGTGGCCAGCCTGCCCTCAGCGTCCACGCAATCTCCCCTCTCCGGAGGCCCCTCCACGGCCGGTACGTCACCGGAATACGTCATCATGACGCTACTTGGCCCCGCCTCCTCGCCGGAAATCCGTAACACTGTATTATTTATATAATCTTAGCAAGAGAATCTGCTGAAAAGTATTAAGTGTTTACAGTTAACTATAAACATATACCTAAATACAACCCGGTTATGTTAGTTCGGTTGGTTACCCTTTTTTTTTTCCCAAGAATAAAAAAGGAACCCTGTGAAGCTCATCTTGTTTACTTTAGTATTGCTATTATTTCTAATAATTACTAATATTGCTGAAAATCATATATCATAAGGTGGTTCGCGTGTTTGCATGCGCAACCCAGTCGAGGCTGGTGCACACGTTCCAGCGAGTAGCTGCCCCTTCTTTAAAGGCGTCGACAAATTCTTTATTCGCAAAATGGTGAGCTATGGAGCGTAGTGTCTGGAGGAGGAGTGCGGTTAACAGACCGCGTAAAAAATACAATACTACTCTCCAACCAAAATCGCAGATGTCACCCAGAAAGCTAAAATCTTAAATGAGACTGGGCAGGCCACGTTTGTCGCATGCGTTAAGAACTTTGGGCCTAAATTGCCACTAATTGGATCACACTGCCACTAATTGGATCACACTGCCACTAAAGGTGCTAGACAGGATCGAGAAAGGCCGAAACGATGATGGCATGACGAACTGGACGCGTATAGAAAGGACTGGCTTGTGCTGGCAATAAGTAGAGATGTGTGAAAAGAGGAGAGGGAGGCTTTTGCCCTGCAGTGGGACGCTACTGGCTGAAAATAAAATAATAAATAAATAAATACCAAATAAAATTGTTAGCAATAATTATTATATAATTACAGTAAATAGAGTTTTGCTGGTCACAGTATGGCAAAGTATGGTAAACAAACATGCATGATTGAATATGTAACATTCATTACCACGTAACATCTGATCATCATCATCCTCCATGCTTTATCCCGGATGCGACCTAGACTTTTCACCTTAGGGCCCGAGATCCGCTTTCTTTCGAGTTTTGGCATATTATTAGCATTCCGTGACATTGTCATTTCTAGTTATTAGATGTTGCATCCTTGTATCTGCACCATCAATCTCCTACCAATTTGGTCAAGAGGTCTTACGCGACCTACAACACAACATAACTATTGATTTATTAGAAACGTCAGAATACTTGCGCCATAAATTAAAAGCGATTATGTCCTTATCTAATGCCTATACGATTAGCCCACATCGGCATTATCGTTTCAACCCAGAAGTTTCAAAACATAAACGTTAAACAATGTCTCTAATACTAAAAGCCGTGTAACCTAAATAATAAAACGATTAAGGCCAACAAATTCAGGAGAAAAGCTTCATAAATTATAAATGTCATCTACACATTAATAATTAATTTTGTCATCCATTAATTTACATAAAATTGCGCCTTTTAGCTACCATTACGCTGCAAATCGTAGGCTTTCAAAGTATTGCGTTGTAACAATATCGTTACGCTTTTGATAAAACAGTTCATTGTTTTGTGATCCCGATGTGATGAGATAATAATTACAGTCCAAGATCCCTCCACAGGATTTCTACGTTCAAGTGTTTTCTAATTAAAATCACATTTTTGGTAAATAAACTAAAATTAATCTGCATGGTTGCCAAATTTACACAGATAAATTTTGCCACAAGTATTTTTTTCTTGCACCCAAATTTTAACTGGTAACATTGCAGATTTGTTTCACTACTAAACCAACTACCATCAGTTGAAATCTTAAGATATAATATGTACTTTTAAAAAGTTTTGCAATACATATTCATTAATTTAGTCATTGGTCGAAATGCGTTAGTAAACCATTAATAGAAGACTGTCTCGAAACACAAGACAACTTACGACGTGCTATGTCGATACTTTACCATTCGACCTTGATTTATTTATTTGTATTCACCAACTGTTTTTACAATACATACAACACAAAGTAACAGAAATACTTAGTCCCTTGTCAATCGCAGAACTAGTTACGGGTGAGTACTGGATGATGGATCATCATCAGCCCTGTATATATTATAAAGTCTTCTCTCGCTATAAGAAGCATTAGGCCACAGTCTACGCTGGCCAAGTAATGGTTGGCAGACTTAATGTCTTTTGAAAACATTATAAGGAGCCATAAGACACACAAGTTTCGTCATAATGTATGTATTCTTTGACTATTTAGAAAGCGACAATTAACAATTTTGACATGTTCACGGATTCTAAAAGTCATTGGTGCGCGCCGTGGATTCGTGTGGTTCGAGTTCGTATGTTGTTGAACAGGTTCAACAGTTTATGTTATACATATCAGAAAGTACCACAATTCTATTTATGTCGAATGATGTAATTGGAGCATAAATAAAGTAAAATAAGGGCTTACTACACGACTGCTAACTGCCTACGCAAAACTCTTGATATAACTGTGAGCATAACATATATTCCGAAACCCACACATGGAAAAGTCGTGCCTCATTTACCTCTCATAGTATATACGTTATTTAAATTGATACGACAGTACGGTTTATTGGCCTATCTGCCCACGGTACGCCCTCTATCGCCATTGCGGCAGAAATCCTAAACGAGATCGGACCTTACACTCTGGCTTTTGGCCAAAATTGTTCGCTGGATTACTTAATTTATGTAACGAAACGTACAGAAATGATATTAATTTGAATTTTCGATGCATTAATGTTATATACTATTAGTATATTCTTATTTAATGAGGTGGTTTATGTAAGTTTAGTGGCTGTTTCGGTTGTGTTGTGGGAAAGTGGTTACGAGTGTAACATTGTGGAGAAATTAATGTATGCATATGGTTTTTGACAATGGAAATAGTAGTCATGATTAACTTGATGGATAGTTTAACGGTTGGGATGCTGTGAATTTTGAATATTTCGGTTTCTATATGATGCCGAAGCACGGCAAGTACTGTGATGCTCTGATGTAAATGCCGCACGCAGTCACCCATCTAAACGAATAAATCTTGCGTAAATAATAAATGATTTTCTATAGCATTATGATTTTAATTACAGGTTCCTTGAAATTGAATAAATACAATTTTATTGATTTGGTACATAAGTATTTCGATACAAACAGAATAATTGAATACAATATTCACAAAAAGCAAGTCTCAGGACAGTTATGTTGTACTAGAATCAAATTTGACCCTTTTTATTTTATAGTTTTGTTGGTTCAAGTAAAAAAGGTGTGGCCAAAGCTATTTTAGTCTGAAAAAAGAATGGACATAATGTACATGATGAATACGTGTAATAAATATGAAGGTATTAAATACATTTGTTTTGAGAGATATTCTTTAGCACTATTTGTTCTATATGTAGGTGTAATTTATCTATGGCAATGTATTTAGTAATTTTATGAGTTTTTTATCAATAGAGATAGAGGCAGCGATAGCTTAGTGGAGATACCAACATACTGCTATATAGAGGGTATCGGGTTCGAATCCACACCGCGCACCACTGACTTTTCGGAGGTTTGTGCGTATTGTATTGTTAATTATTTCTTGCCCCGTGCCTCGGAGTGCACGTTAAGCCGTCGGTCTCGGCTGTCTTGAAGATCTTTCACAATTGCTAGAGGAACGGTCTTCTGAATAAACTTACACCAGTCTTACCCATGGAATATCGCTATCCCTTTGGGTTGGGGAGGTCAGAATGGCAGTCGCGTTGTAGAAAAGCTAATTTTCTGTAAAATCTGCTTAGACTAGTAAGCGCACCTCGGGTCGCAACTGGGATAACGCTAGGAGGATGTTAAAGTAGAAGTTTGGTCGGTCTTTTATTTGGGACGCAACGCGTGAGGATACCTTGCACGATCAGTGATGTCACTCTTTCAGGCACATTGTGTTGTGCATTTATAAGACTTAGTATAAGTAGTTGTAACGGTTTTGCAGCGAAGGTATTTAATTTGTTCATTTGAATGAGCTTTAGTACGAAAGTTGTAAAACACTTGAGAATGATAATGATAATTTATTCGTGTAAGACATGTTACAAATTAATTATGGTACATTCATATCTCGCCGTCAGAGGCATACGAATGTTATTATTTTATTTTCATTTTATTTTATTTGTTCGGGACAAAAAAAAGTTACATGCAAAATTTTACAGATGCTTTCTTAACCTAGGTTGATATACACATAACCAGCACCATTGTCCACAAATCAACACAAATTATATTAAGAAGCAAAACATTCATAAAGAAAAAGGAAAAAATAAAGATTATATTTACGATAACAGTTTGATAACCAATCGTTTGAATTTGCTACTTGATAGAGAGAACATGTCAATATCTGTGAAGCGACTGTTATAAGTTTCAAAAATGCGAATGAGATGCGCCCGCTTACCGGCGTTTGTCCTGCACGTATCTACGTGAAACAAGCGCGGCACACGAACTCCTCACTGAAAAACGTTTCTAGGTACTACATAACATAATTTATTAGTTATATCTAAGCAGTCAAATTCATTGTTACACAAACCATATAACATCATTGTGTAAAGAGATAATCGTCTTAACTCTAAACTTAATAAACGGTACCGCTTGAGTAAGTCCGTGTAGGTAACCTTGGACCGATAACACCTGAAATTTACTGATCGTAAGATTTTTTTCTGCACCATTTCCAATTGGTAAGTATATTTTAAATAGAATGGATTCCAGATTGGAGTCGCATATTCCAACTGTGATCTGACCAAGGCTTTGTACAACATAATGTACGTAGAGGGACGCACAAAGTCACACGATGCTCTCATAACTAAGCCATACATGCGGCAGGCTTTATCGACTATACTGTCAATATGTGCATCAAAATGTAGGGAAGAGTCTAAAGCTGGGTACTCACTTGGCAGTGTAGCACGTAACGTATCAGATACGGTATCAACCTGCAAGTGGGTACGGCTCGTCCACGGTCCTCCGCGTATCTAGCTACGAGCTGCCGGATCCGCAGTGCTCGCAACGACGTCACGCCGACAACATGTCTCAAATGGTGGCTAGTGCTGCATTCATATTCATGTATAATATTTTAGATAATTATAAAAGCCCACGTCGATTTTGGTAAAGTGAAATTTTCAAAGATAGAAATCGTTCTAACAATTTAGTAATGGATATGACTCAAGACTCAAGAGATTAGTGGACATTTCAAGAATTTCACTCGTATTTTAGATGTTTTTTGTAATAATTCTTATTTTTAGGGTCCCACAGTACTGGAGTATTCTGGTAAAACTCAATTAGATTTAACACTTTTTCTTTAGTCCACTCCATAATGAATACTTGAATACGTAAGTTCGTTTGAAGCTCGCGCGTACGTACTCACTACACAAGCGGTCGTGACGCCGTCCACGAGCACACTGCGAGCCGCCTTTGTGTTCGCAGTGAAACCGCCACTTAACATGATACCTAAGTCGCGAACTAAGTTTACCTGCTTTAAGTTTTCCTTATTAATGTTATACTTAAAATTAATCTTATTTATATTTTTTGTCAAAAATATCGTGTGACATTTTGGAAGACTTAGAAAAAGTTTGTTGTCCGTACAATAATCATACAATCTGTTAAGGTCATCTTGAAAAAGTGAACAGTCTTGTATGGTTTGACATGCTTTAAAAATTTTGATGTCGTCTGCATATATTAAGAAATTAGAGTGTGTGAAACATTGCTTAATATCATCAATGAAAACAATAAAAAGAAGAGGTCCCCAGATTGATACTTGAGGAACATCTGACTTAGCAATTATAACATCCGAATCGAAACCATTTATAACTTTTTGAGTTCTGTTAAAGATATAAGAAACGAACCATATAAGCAAATTTCCACGTATGCCATTGAACGCTAGCTTTTCGAGGAGTATAGCGTGGTCCACCTTGTCGAAAGCTTTCTGAAAATTGGTGTATACGGCATCAACCTGAACTCTACTGTCAATTTGGTCAAAGAGAAAATTGGTAAATGCCATAAGGTTAGTCGTAGTAGAGCGTTTTTGAACAAAGCCGTGTTGTTCAGGAATTACGAGCTGCTGGAGATAGGGGTAGAGAGCATCCTGCATTAGTTTCTCAAAAAGCTTCGACAGGGTGGACAGTATAGAGATAGGGCGGTAATTCTCAACATTACTTTTGTCTCCACTTTTATATACCGGCGTAATAAATGCTTGCTTCCACACTGTAGGGAAAACTCCTTCGCATAGACATTTATTAAAAATTATATGTATCGCGGTATAGATGTTCTCGCTTGTTTTTATGAGAAAGTCAGGAGGTAAATTATCAGGACCCGCACCTTTAGAGGAATCTAAAGACCTAAGCGCTATACGAACGGACTATCTTTTTAAATATATTTCGGATATACAGGTGAAATTTTCCGAATACAGATTGGACGGTTTCCATGATTCGGGATCCAAACATGACGGTTCGCACACAGAGGAAAAAAAGCAGAGAAAAGGTTGCAATCCTCAGTAGGTAATCCAATCAGTAGGATCCTCAGATGAAACATTATTAAAAAGCATGTTCGCGGGATAATTAGATTTACCCTTTTTATACGAGATGTTTGACCAGAAGTGTTTTATGTTCAAGGGTATGCTATCCTCGACTAGGTTCATGTAACTATGGTAGCATTTGTCAGATTCCTTGTGAAAAAGTTTACGATATTTAGAGAAGCTGACATAATCAACCCTGTTACGATACTTCTTCCATTTGACCCAGGCACGCTCCTTCTGCTTAAAAATGTGGATAAGAGCAGGCGAAAACCAGATGAGAAAGTTTGACTTTCTTTTTCGCGTTAACGGAACATGTGTCTTGATTATTCGATATTATATATAACTAATAATAACTATAATAAATAAATATATAACTAAAAAGCAACCAACAACTTGTTCTGCGGTGACGTCGGAAAGCAGCTTATCCCAGTCTAATTTACTTAAGACGTCATTTATGTCATCATAATTAGCTTTATAGTAATAATATCGGAGTACAGAACGGCTTTTCAAGGGTCTAAGCTGTATATCAAAACAGGTTGTTATTGAAAAATGCTGATGATGACTATCAGGATCAACCAGTGAATTGGCCTGACAGCCCAAATTAGAAATAAACAATTCCAGTATTCTACCTAAACTATTTTTGAGTGTATTATACTGTAAGCTATTAGTTAATGCCATAAAATGTTGTAGTAGCTGTCCAGTGGAGATTGGGGCATGAGCAGTTACATGGTTACCTCCTTCTAACCATTGAATACTCGATAAATTAAAATCTCCAGCTACGCAAAATGAGTCAGTGCTCGGGTCAGTAACAATATCCTCTAGCATATTTAAATAATTAATGTATGTTTCTTCACTGGTGCGTGGGGGGATGTATACAGATCCAATAATGTGTCTCATATTAGTCTTAGACGCAGGCAGGCAAACTACAACTTGTTCAACTTCTGTTGTAGAAAATTCAGTCCGCAACCTAATTGGATGTAACTCACGACGCACTGCGATTAGGGTGCCCCCGCCCTCACGTTTCCCTGTGGCAGAACGATCACGATCGCAACGAAAAACTTAACACCGATCATATATAAATTCATTGTCACAAATGTCAGGAACAAGCCAAGTTTCGGTAGGATGATAACGTCATAAGAAGACGATAGGATATTCATAAATAATGTATGTAACTTTGTACGGATCCTTCTACAGTTTTGGTAGTATACAATTGTATAAAATGGCAGCAACTTATAACGTTGACAATATAATTATATTGTCAACGTTATCAGTTGCTGCCATTTTCAACTGTATGCACAATAAATGTCACATGTAACAATAACCAACATTGCAATATTGTAACAATGAAGACGTCGTCAATTATATAATAAAATGGAATAACTGGCACACAAATCAATATTACTAATATACTGAAGAATCCCTTTGTTATCATTCTTTTAATACAATGTAATTTCAGGAAGTAAATATAAAATGTAGTACACGATATACTAATTTGGTTAATAAATTTAAATGTAATCAATTTCACAGATATTATGTGGGTACACAACAAAATAGCAAAGATAATTTCACATAGGATAAACAAAATATGGTAATGAATTCCCTCAAGCAACACCAATAGACACAAATCAAAACAAACACAGTGTATACGAAACCGGTTTCGCACGGTGCTATCAGTTGGCACGCTCAGTATTTGAATTCTTGCTACAAGTGACAAGTTTGCTAAAATCATTTTCGGAACGTATCGCAAAAGCCGGGAGACCGTCACACTCTCGCACAAGTATAGTGGCGTTCCTAATCCACACATATCTAAAACCGTTCTTATTAGCGATTTCCCTGGTCTTACGAAATAAGGATTTATTTTTAAGTGTCAAATGTTCGTTTATATACACCGTAAAGGAAGCGCCTGGAATATTTAACTGGTCTGACTTGATGCTCTTTGTTTTGCGGTAGGTGCTTAATAAGTTATGGCGAACGATGCGGGATTTAAACTTCACTATGACATTCTTCGGTTTGTTGTCACTTTGCTGGGCATGTGGAAACCTGTGTAAGGAAACAATGTCATCCTGTGATACAAGAAAATTTATGGCATTACCGATTGACTACACGATGGTGAGCAAATTCTCGTTGCGCTTGTCGGGCAGGTTGCATATCTAAACGTTGCATTGGCGCGCCTGCTGCTCCATAGTATCAATCTTGGCCTCTAAACTAGTCACCGTGTGGACGACATTATTATAAGTTTCTTGACTCAATCGCTCCTCCAAATCTATGATTTTCGTCTCCAACGCCTCTAATCTGGTCCTCACATCTTCATAGCTTTTATAAATGAATACTGAGATTGTGTTCTTTCAGCTCAGCTACGTCAGCGATTAATTTCTTTAGGATGATGTCCTGTTCAGCCTTCCAGGATTGCAGCATATTTTTTAATTCTTTGTAGCCACTTGGAACCGGGCCGCCCATATTGCCGCGGACGCGCCGACTCGACTTTGCTGCTACATTAAGTGACTCCGTGGCAGTTGGTTCTGGAGCCGTTAGTGATGCTGTAGTACTGGGATCAGGTTCTGATTGCGTTCCCGATATCGACCGGGCGTTAGGCGAATTCTGAGGTATCGTGCGTGGCATGGTTAAGAAGCGATAGTAGGATAGGTAACAAAGCCGAATACAACAAGGTAGAGCTGTATATGTATAATATCATAAATATTATATAGCAATTCGATAGAAGTAATCGCAGGCACGCAAGCGGCTGATAGTGAGCACCAAATTCACGCCGACGGCCACTCGTTTTCGTGGCGGAGTGCGCAAGCGTACTGCGTTCGGCGACAGCACCTCGGGTTCGATTCCAGGTAAGTATCACACTAGTATTATCACTTTGTGTGGTTTTCTAAAAGTTTATACTGTTATGTTTCTGGGTTTATTTGAAGACTGGTCTCACCAAAATCAGCTATCTCGCTTCAACAATGCCCACTGGGCGTGAACCACTGGTAGTAGCACCGCAAGAGCGACAGAGAATCGATGAATGGCATGTCCACCAATCACAAAATTGCAATTAAAAATATAGTAGAGTTCACTTCGCGATAAACAACATGTCTGCTTACTTTTTTTTTTACTTTCTCATGGACCCGTATTTCGGAGGGTAGGGCATCACCGCAGCATTCGTCGCCACCCTCCGACAGGCATTGGCCCGCCAGATGGTTAGGCGGGCCCCGAACAAAACCCTCTTGGCGGCGGATTAAGGTTTTGGGCTCCGCCGCCAAAACACCCAGCGGCCGCAGAGGATAGGGAGGACGGCAACGCAACACCGCATCTCCTCTTCCTCTGCGGCCCCACCGCGACGCATCGAATGGTGCGCCCCCATTTGGTCGCGGGAGATAGGGCGCGCGGCAACGCAACACCGACACGCCTCTTCTCCCACGACCGCACCCGACTGCGAGGGACAGACAGAACTGTCCCCCGCACCCGCACCGTTGGACGCATCCTGTGCAGGCCCCTCCAAGCCCACGTGGAGCGTCCCCTACTGGATCCCTCTTAGCTTCACCGCGGGTGACCAATCCACGGTTACTGAGCCCCCCCACCACGATAAGGTGGAGATCCCACGGGGGGGACGTCTGCTTACTTCTCTCAACAAGGCGTAACTGTTTTAATAAGATTATAATCAATATCAGTTATGCTTAATCTCTAAATTCGTCATTTACATAATATTGTATTTGGTAGCATTTAATTCTATTCCCATTATAAATAATTATTATAATTAATTATATTTTACTATTTAAAAAAATTCATCCACAGAGTAGAAACATTTTTCAATTAAAAATCTAATCAGATGCTTTTTAAACTTTGTGACAGTTAAATCCTTATGTCTTTGAGGAAGGTGGTAATACATCCGAACTGACATTGCATAGCTATTTCTACTGGATATGTCTGTTCTTATATTTGGTAGGACTAGTTTATTGGGACACCTTGTATTAAAATAACACACCCTTTTTTGTAATGAACATGTTTTTTTCATTTTTACAAACATACAACTTTCAAATATATACAGACATGGAACTGTTAACAATGACAACTTTACAAACAGTGGTCTGCAGCTCTCCCAAGGACGTACATCACATATCGCTCTTATGCAGCATTTTTATGCCATACCTTAGATTCGAGACAACAAATGCGTGATACGCTTTTAGTGCAGTTTGTGTGTTTGTAATTTTAGTAAGTCACCATAACGAATATACAAATCTATTTAGTTTTTTCGTAATGTGGGCCTCGTGTGGCTTCCAAGTACAGTGGGTATTAAGAATTATACCCAGAAAGCAAGACTCCTCTATTTCCGTTAATTGCTTTTCACCGTATTTAAGAACAAGTTCTTGTTTTTTGGCACCTTTATTACGAAATTGAGTATATTTCGTAATAAATAATTGTTTATGTACCTAATTATCTAGTATCAGTTTCTTTCTATTTTAGTATTTTAATATATTTTAGCTAACCACAAAGTAAGTTTAACAAAATATATACAAATACTATTAAGCAAGCTTCTTTCAAAAATGTGTGGGAGTTTCATTAAGGAGGCAATTTAGCAAGTTTCTATTGCTAATTCCAGGAATCACTTCTGCTTTAAGATAGTCACTTTAGTAATTAAATGTTAGTCTAAACACGTAAAGCTTAACGGTCAAGTAACTTATAGAAATAGCATGAAATTTCCTTCGAGTAAGACGTTTGACTAGCATGATGGTTTACCTGTTTAGTGACTCTGAATGCTAAGCTGAAAGTTATTAGTTTGATTCCCATCAAGGATTAATCTCTGTGAGATGAGCACGATTATTTGTTAGATATGTGTGTATATCAGAATTGATGAGTAGAGTTGGTTGATGAGTCTGGTTAACATAGTACAGATTCGTTCTATTTTAGTGAGAGAATTGACCGGTGTGAGTTGTTTCAGTTATTCACATTTTCTTTTCATTGTTATCATCATCATCATCAGCTTTTAACAGTCCACTGCTGGACTAGGCCTCTTCTTTGAAAGGAGGAATTGGCCTACTATGCCACGCTGCCCAAACGGGTTGGTATAGGGTTCTCTGCATAATATGCTCCCTCTGTCACGACACCCCTCGGATGATATGGGGTAGGCGACATTCCGTATTCTTAATCCGTAACCTCACGGACATTGTTATAATAAAGAGAAAATGTGAAGATCTTACTTGTATAAAAATATTTTAGACATTTCTATTATCACACTAACGTGATTTTAAAGCAGTTCTCGGCATTTACATATTTTTAGATATTTCTCTATTTCTAGGCTCTATTTAGGTCGAGTAGGTAACTACCTAGGTGTGAATATTAAACCAGCGGCACTCAACACAACAGCATCTAGAAAATGAGGCACCTTTTTATAAAATGAATCGTCCACTATTACGCCATTACAATCTACCGCTAATATCCAGAGGTATTCATAATTTACTTTCCTCGCCGCTATAGCCATTTGCCGCTCTACCCGATTTTTAAATATCATGAACAAAAATTGCCCAGTTTTCAAATTAACTGGGGAAAATTTAAAACAGGCCGAGAGCTGAAGTAATAACATTAAGGCAAAGGCTCTCATAAAACTGCCTTGAGGTCGATTCTCAGGAAACGAGATTTGGGTATCGTTTATCGTAAAATTAACCTGTCATGACTGGATGTTTCTGTATGAAAAATGTCGCCGCACCACCTTTCAGTTTCGTATTAGTTAGCTCATTTTATATAGTGACTTTTCATCTTGATTTTTCATTCAATTTAGTTCGTTTAGCTGTTAAATCGGTTTGGTGATTCTTTTGATTACATATTGTTACCGTTTTAGGGGCCCGTTCTTCAGAAACGAAATGTTTCATAGGTTATTATGGTTGGTGATATCGCTTTTCTGGAACGTCGCTGCTTGTCTTTGCACTTCTGTCAACGCGGCAATCTTCTTTTATCGAGAAAGTTGTAAATTATAGCATTAAAGAGTTTTGTTTTCTTTGCATGAGACACTCAGTATGACTTTCAGAATCATGTTTGGTCTAAGTTGTTTTATGAACACGTTAGCAGATATGATATAACAATTATTAGCAACTTATTGATGTTTGACGATTGTAACTGGTTGTTGTAGAAAAATACACATAGAATATTTTTGGTAGCTCACACTCAACTTACGCAAATGAAATACCTAACATAATTATATTTAACAGTGCTGATAGTTTACGACATAGGACGACACTGGATAAAAATATAGTTTTGCAAATTGTTTCTAAAACTTGATATTTAATTGCATATTATTTCTAAGCACTATGCTATTTGGCTACAAATGAAAATAAGCATACGAGGGTCAAACTGAAAGTTCTTAGAAAATCAAAAACTGATTACATTAGCCAGTTATTAGTTTTATTATGTCTTTTCAAAATATTGTCCATTGACGTCAATACACCGCTGCATGCGATGGAACCACTGGGAAAAGCACTTTGCCCACTCGTCCTTAGGGGTCTCTTCAATGGCATCGCGATACGCAGCCACCCCTTCTTCAGCATTCATAAACCGCTTTCCTTTAAGTTTTTCTTTAATTTTTGGAAATAAATAAAAATCACAAGGCGCGAGGTCGGGGCTATACGGCGGGTGACCCAGTAATTCAACGTTTGATCGAGTGTGACGAGAGTGTGCGACGAGGCGTTGTCGTGGTGAAGGAGGATCCTACTGCGAGGTCGTTTCTCTCGAACTTTTTCCAAGACAAGTGGGAAACAATTGGTAGTGTACCATTCTGCAGAAACTGTTTTTTGATCCTCTAACACAATTGTTGCGAAATGACCTATCCTTCCAAAGAACGAGGCCACCATTTTTTTTCCCGCACTTCGATCTCTCTTCACTTTAGTTGGCAACTCCTCGAAAGGAAACACCCACTGAGCAGATTGTCTTTTGGTTTCAGGATCATAACAGTAAATCCAGCTTTCGTCACCTGTTAGTATGTCGAACACAGCATTTGAGTCACCTCCGTTAAATCTTTCAATCATTTTACGGCACCAATCCACACGATGGAGTTTTTGAGCCTTAGTCAAATTATGAGGTATCCACCGGGCGCAAAGCTTCCTGACCGCTAAATGTTCGTGGAGGATTTTGTGCACTTGACTCATACCGATGCCTAAGCTTGTCCGAATCTGCTGATAGGTCACTCTTTTGTCAGTCTCTATCATACGCCGCACAACACAGATGTTATTTTCAGTCGTCGCCGTAGAAGGCCGTCCCTCACGTACATCATCAGTGAGATTAGTGCGACCACGTTTAAACTCATTAAACCAGTTGTAAACAGTCGCACGAGATGGGGCTTCATCGTGAAAGGCCAATCGTAGTCTATCATAACTTTCTTGTTGACTTAAATGACATCGAAAGTCATAAAAAATCATTGCACGAAAATTTTCTCGTGTTAAATTCATGTTGACGTGACACAGACAATTTTCAATTTGCCGCCAAATCGTAAAACAAATGACAAATGAATGAAATATATACTCAGTAATATTGGCAAAGAGTTCTATTTTCAAATTTTAGAATATTTTTTTTATTATATTGTTTATAAGTGGCCAGTTCTAAGAACTTTCAGTTTGACCCTCGTACTATGTTCCTGGTATATTGTGCTTAACGAATATCTAAAAATATATGTACAATATATTGCCACGCCAGCCAATTGATGTTTATTGCATTTTTTGTCGACTGTCACAATAAATCTAATAATAATATAATTTTTTTTTTTAAATGATAAAAATAGCAAGGACTCTTCAGGGTGATCTATAAGTATATTCCAGTAAATGTTTGTGTTATTCACAATGTTTGTTTTGTACAGGGGTCGGCGGTCCAGCAAACATTATTAAAGGACCCAGTGGAAGGCGGATAAGCGTGAAATTTTGAAATAACAAATAAAGCATAGTTGTTATTATAATATTGCCCTGGAAAAGTGGGTGGTATTTCTCACGAAATATATGTATAATAAGCCTTAATTACTTTATTAATAAAAAAAGAACTTCAATTTCGTTCTAACGTTTCAGCGTTTAATGAAATTTCATCAGCTATAATCATAGTCATACCGTGAAAATAAAATTAAGTCAATTAACAATATTTATTTTAAAATAACTATGCAATTTAGACTCGTAACATAAATAATATATTATTAACAGTATAGACTTACGTAATGTATTTTGTGACTTTGATAGTCCCCTGTGCATTGTGTTTCTGTCGCAAGTTCTCAGAAGCGAGTAAAGGAGTGTGTGCCGGAATATTATTATGCGCTCTCACAATGACACGAATATGTGTTCTAAGTTATCTCGCACGTTTGTTCTAGAAAGGATTAAGAAGAAAAGAGCAGTTGTTCGAGTATGGCAGGTTTATGTTTGTACTTCCAGATGCGCGAATGATTTTAAAATACAAAGGCAAAAACACGCGTCTAAGCGCTGCATTGGTAGGTACAAAGATCTTTTATTATATCTGCCTCATTATACACGCCCATTTCTTCTCAGGAATACTATTTTCATCGCAAAAGTCTCGTCGGATTAGTAGGTACTAGGTACATAGATCTCTAAAAAAATACTGACGTTATAATATTTTACATACATACATACATACATACATACATATCGTCACGCCTTTTATCACCGAAGGGGTAGGCAGAGGTGTATTTCTACACCCACTTTTCGCCAGAAATACTTTAGTCCCACGTAATAAGGGGCGAGCTTATTGCCGTACCGTAGACAACACTACGGAGAACTCTCAAACATGCAAGTTGCCTCACCATATTTTCCTTCACGGTTTAGCAAGCGCTTATTAACAATTTCCCTTTACATATGTGTTCAAATATTGTGCTAGAGTAAAAGAGAATCTATGTTTATTTTCACAAAACAATAATCCAATAAAAAAATCTGAATGAATTCAACTATAACGAGACCAAAAATTATATAAAGCACTAGACGCCATTTTCATGAACTACAGACACATCTTTAATGCATTTAATCCAGAAGCAATATGCATTTGTATTAGAATATTCTTACTGCGAGCATCTGGCACGGAGCCATAGCCTCTCTTGAATCGCGCCGCAATTTCATGGCTCTGATGTACCTTCATAAGATTGTTCATTCTACAATAGACTGTCCAGAATTATTATCCTATACAAACATACACTAGGTTCAGATTGCGCCAACCACAATTAAAAACCTTTATTTTGGATGTTCATGTCAACAATACTTCTTTTTACAATTCGTTGGTCAGAATGTGTCGTACGTACCTGTTACCAAATCATCATAGTTCACTTATTTAATTGTAACTTTGTTCAATTTAGAAATAATGTCAGGCATATTCTGTCGTCATCAAATCAGGTCTTAACATAACGTCTACTGTTTACCAATATTACTCCTGTCTGTTTTTCAATTAGAATTTTGTTATCATTTTGTTTATCATCCTTTTTTTAGGGTTCCGTAGTCCACAAGGAACCCTTATAATTTCGTCATGTCCGTCCGTCTGTCTGTCCGTCCGCAGCCTAGCTCAAAGACGCCTGGTGCTAGAAAGCTGATATTTGACATGAATATAGACATAAAATATTGCAACAAAACTGTAGAATAAAATTTAGGAAAATTTTTTTTATGGGTATCGCCTCTACATATATAGTGGGGTTGAATTTTTTTTTGGTTGAGTACCCCATTACGTTGGGTATCATCGGATAGGTTTTAAAAAAATATTATTAGTTTGCTCAAATCATTTTTCGATCAAGTGATTGGTTTGTCAAATATCAAGCATTGAAGTGAAAAAAATTGTTAGACTCAAGTGTCCCCCCCCCCCCCTCTGCCGGCTAAACTATTCATTTGGAAGAGGTGAAAAAAATCACAAATGTAGTACATATAACGAATTTAAAAGGAAAACTATCACGGCTAAGTAGATATCACTAGTTTACGAGTAATCGTCGGTTAACTAATAAATACCTATTTCTGTGAGTTTACTTAGGGCGCGCTGGCTTAATCTTAAAGATATACGTACTTTGGTATGTAATGTACTACGGTACTACGTATGTATAGTAGTAGTATATTTTGGAAACCATATTTTATGTTTACAATACATTGTAACGTAATACTACACGTATTGCGTTATAATATCTCGCAGGCGCTTAACGCCAGCTTAGCCAGACATCGTTCGCAATATTACCAAACATGGTCATGTTCACTAGCCAAGGGCAGTTGTGAGTCATAGGCCTACATCTATATAAGATGCCAGCTGCCACCCAAGCCTCCGTTCCTGCCTACGAGCTCCTACAGCCAGGCCACGGACGCCTGAGCCTGACCGCTCTGCGCACATCGGCTGCACCGCCTGAGACCCCGCTCAGCCTGAACCTCGACCACAGAGCTGCCTGCGCAGCGCACCTTGGCCAGCTCATCGGCGACCCTACGAGCAGCTACCCTGCGAGCGTCGGAGAGCAGCAGGAGTCTACGCTCCAGCCCCCAGGCCAGTGCTTACCTAGTTCGGTCATACTGTATGTAAGAGGTAGTGAGACATAATAAAGAACCTGTTCAGCCTAGCAGTGTTTCTCTCAAACCCCGACATCCTACCTGAGATCCTCCGTCTCAGTGGCGCCCAACTCTATTTGTCTCACTTCCAATTACTGCAGTTGTTCTTGTTTAGGAGGTCAGTCTTTGTAAACGAGGAGGTGCAGACATCAGCGAACCGGTACGTACTATTTAACTTGTGTATATCTGTGTTTTGCTGTCTATCTTTAATTTCTATTCTTGTATAACTATTATGTGTTATCTTACTATTGCCTAATTCAAACAACTACCGATTCCCTACGTAACTGTTCGCAATTTGAAATAACCATTTTTTGTTTTTGCAAGTCACTTATCTATTGTCTACATTTTTACACCGAATCGTCGTAGTTTCTTTGTAAAGCAGAACGATTGCACACAGAGGGCTGTAATATACTTAAGTTCTTTTCCTATACACTTCATTTCATCATGAGCACTAACCCCATTAAGTACTTCCTTCTTAATAAAAATGAATTGGCCTACGAGGTCGCTATTCGCGGAGAGGAGCCGGCTACCTCTGTTTTAGGTTTACGGAAGCAGCTACCTAAACTACTCGACCTGATTCCGAATGACGAAATTCTAGAGTCAGGCCTAGACATAGCAGACGACTTCAAGGGAGCTAGCCTGTCAGTTGCCGATTTAGATTCGCGAATCCCTTCCCTTAAGGAACTATACGACCACAACTTGGCGAAGCGAACTACGGCTTTGCACAACCAGGTCTACCACAGATTGGGCAGATTAGACAAATCCGAACCTAAATACGGCAAGAAAATATCCGACCTGACTGAACGCTTTCGGATGCTGTCGGCCGAGCTATCTAAGATAAAACACTCGAATGTTCCGTCGGCGGAAGTTGGAGTCACGATGACTTGCACGGATTCAACCCCTGCACAGGCAGCGTCGACTCCGGTAACTGTACACTGTGAGCATTTGAGGGTTGGCGAACTATCAAAACTCAAATTCGACGGAACAGACTGCGTTCGCGAATTTCTAGGACGGTTTTAGGCTTAGGTTTTAGGACGGTTAGAAATCTACCTGCCAATAGATTATTCGATTACGCGTCCGAAATTTTTACGGGTAAAGCGTTACACTGGTTTTGCGGTGTTAAATATTCCATTTCTACATGGGACGAACTAGCTAGAAAACTCACAGCTGATTTTACACCGTACGACTATGATTATAAACTTTTAGCCGAGATTCGTAATCGTACTCAAGGGCAAACTGAGGATATAATCATCTATTTATCAATTATGTTCCAACTTTTTGCGTGATTGTCACCGAACACGGTACTAACCGAACATGAAAAATTAAATATATTGCTTCACAATATTAGACCGTGTTATTCTACAGTTACTAGCTTCATGTATGTATGTATCTTCCTTGACCGATTTCGGCCACGGCGACCTCTTCAACTCCTTGGCAGTAGTCGTTCGTGTGCTCGTTTGTGGCTTACATAGCCGATCTTATTGATGAAAACCCGTGCGCAATGCGGACATGTCTGCCTGCTTCATATACTACGGCTATAGACACTATAGACACTCTAAAAACACTATGTCTAAACTATGAGAGGTTCCAGTGTTTAAGTGCACAATTTCACAAACCTAGTTACCCTACGTCTAACAGAGTAGCACCTGATTTAGCTTACATAAATAAAAAGGAAACGCACGGTCACTATAATAATTCACAGTACTATAAACCGTCTAAACTAAAAAACTACGCTTCTGTCGCATCTATAAATGTTGAACCAAACGATACACCTGTGCCTAACCTACAACACTATAATGTCAACATGATATCTAAATCAGCTGTTCCTACAAAAATAACTAATAAGAGGTGTGTGTTTTGCCCGCAATGCCGTTCAACTGATCACTCACTAGGGACGTGCAAGAGAGAACGTTATCCAATATGTTTTAAGTGTGGCCTTAGGGATGTCACGTTCGTAAATTGTCTTAACTGTAAAAATAAATCTTTTTCAAAAAACTAATTTACTCGGATCGTAGTTCGTCAAATAAGATGACAAACCCTACCGTTTGTACATCTTCTAAACCTAAATATTTTGACGAAGAAGACTGGAAAAATTGGCTGAACACTCTAAAAGTGTATTTTTCCAGTTATTCTGTGGCTGCGATCCGTGATCAAAAACCTAATACTGATTTTCAACCCTACGTTAATGTAACCATTAAGAATCTACCCCTTACTGGGTTACTTGACTCAGGTTCTGCCGTGACTATATTGGGCAATAGTTTTCATGCAGAAATTATTCCTAAAAATAATCTCCCTTTGAATAGGTGTGACAACTCTACTATATTTTTTCGGTCGGCGGGTGGTCATCGTCTGACACCGATCGGCTATATCAACCTACCCACCACTTTTAAAAATAAAACTTATAACTTGAAAGCGTACGTAATTCCAGAAGTCACTAGTTCGTTAATTTTATGTATAGACTTCTGGAAAAGATTTAAATTGTTACCAAATTATATTTACTCTGTCTCTTTAGCTAATAATGACCCTTGTAGTAATTCCTTACCTAATAAACATAATGCTGCCTTACAATCCTACAATGAGCTTAATTACTACCAAAAACGTTTAGCGGATAAGATGATTAAGCAATTCGAATATATATCTTCCGAGAAGAAAGGCCTTGGACGTACCCATTTAGTCGAGCATCGTATTGATACAGGTGACTCACCGCCAATACGTCAGCGATACTATCGTCTGCCGCCAGAAAAATTGCGTGTTATTATTGAGGAACTAGACGAGATGCTTAAACTCGGAGTCGTAGAACCGTGTGAAAGCCCATGGTCTTCGCCTATCCTATTAACGCCTAAGAAAGATGGTAAATTAAGGTTTTGCTTAGACAGTCGAAAACTAAACTCGGTTACACGTAAGGATGCGTACAAACTACCGTATGTTTCCGAAATCCAAGATAACCTAAAAAATGCTAGATTCCTAAGTAGTATTGATCTATCTAAATCTTTTTGGCAGACGCCTATTCGGAGTAGCGATCGGGACAAGACCGCGTTCTACGTACCTACTTGCGGAACATTCCGATTTGTTACTATGCCGTTCGGCTTAACTAATGCGCCGGCTACGCAACAAAGATTGGTCGATCTATTATTTACAAATAGTCCAGAGTTCGAAAACGCGGTGTTCGTATTCTTAGACGATATATATATTATAGGAAAAGATTTTGATCATCACATTCAGCTGTTATCTAAAGTATACGCGAAACTAAAATCAGCTAACTTAACTATTAATTTAGAAAAGTCACATTTCTTTAGAAACGAACTAAAATACTTGGGTTACGAAGTCAATTCTAAAGGACTTCACATAGATCCTAGTAAGGTGGGAGCAATAATGAACTATCCTATACCTACAAATAAAAAGGAGGTAAAACGGTTTTTGGGTACCGCGTCTTGGTACCGTAGATTTATACCTAATTTTAGTTCAATTGCAGGGCCTCTAAATAAACTTACTTTTACCAGTAAAAAGGCTGCGCGTTTTGTGTGGTCGGAGGAAGCTAACAACTCATTTATTAAACTCAAACACCTGTTATCTACCGCGCCTATTCTATCTTGTCCGGACTATAACAAACCGTTCGAAGTGCACACGGATGCTAGCGACTATGGCGTAGGGGCTTTACTCACACAAACTACTGACGGTTTGGAGTATCCTATAGCTTATATGAGCAAATCCTTGTCTACACAGGAACGTAATTATAGTATTATGGAACGGGAGGCGCTGGCTGTTTTAGTCGCGGTAGAACATTGGCGATGTTACTTAGATAACGGTTTGAAATTCACTGTCTACACAGATCACTCAGCCTTAAAATGGTTTTTAAATTTAAGTAACCCTACGGGTCGTTTAGCGAGATGGGGGGTGCGACTGTCTTCTTTTAATTTTGATGTGAAACATCGCCGCGGCGCGGATAACGTCATACCCGACGCACTATCGCGGGCAAGTGCCGTGTCGGCTATTGATACTAACACTGACAATGATATTACCGTAACCTCGGATCAGTGGTATACTACTATCTACAATGGCTGTAAAACTCACCTACATCTTTTCCTAACTATTCCATAAAAAATGGTAAGTTATATCGATATATGGTATCGAAATGTGCACTGCGGAAAGAATTCGAATGGAAAGAGGTTCTACCTACCTCAGATAGATCTATAGCTATTAAAGAAAACCATTCGGAACTCGCTGCGGGTCATTTAGGTATTTTTAAAACGTATAAACGTTTAGCACAGCGTTATTATTGGCCCGGTGTGCACGCCGACGTTGTTAAATTTATATCTTCGTGTGATACTTGTGTCGCACATAAACACCAAAACCATGCTACTTTAGGTGTTATGGGACGACCAAAGGTGTGCTTTCGTCCCTTCCAAACTATTAGTATCGACCTTGTTGGACCCCTTCCCTCAACTAGAAAACAAAATAGCTATATTTTTGTTGTTACTTGTTGCTTCAGTAAATATTGTCTTCTCTTTCCCATCAAGCGGGCTACCGCCGAGATTATAACTAACATTCTCGAGGAAAAAGTTTTCTTAATACATGGCATACCTTCAACCGTTATCCTAGACAATGGTAAACAATTTGTAAGTGCAACTCTAAAGTCTATGATTAGAAAATATAAAATACCTAACTTGCACTTTACACCGAAATACACTCCGCACGTAAATTCTGTTGAGAGATACAACAAAACCATCGTGACTACTATATCTTCGTTTATCGAAAACGACCATAGAATATGGGATACTTTAATTCCCAAAATTCAATTCGCGCTAAATACTGCGGTTAATGAGGTAACTGGTTATACTCCGAGTTTTTTAGTGTACGGCAGAGAACTAGTAACTTGCGGTTCACACTATATTGATGCCGAGTCAGATGATGTTATTTATATACCTAGGGATTCTTATGCTGAAAATATAGGCTGTCTATCAAGTATTTTCGATAAGGTCCAGTCTCTTTTAATCCAAGCTCACGCTAGAAACTCACACACATACAACTTACGTCGTAAACCGGCTGAGTTTAACATAGGTGATACCGTATGGAAAAGAACCTTCCATTTAAGTGATAAGGACAAATCATTTAGCAAAAAACTGGCTCCTAAGTTTACCAAGTGTACTATTATTGCTAAAAAGTCACCACTAGTATACGAATTAGTGGATTCGTCGGGTAAATCTATTGGCAGTTGGCACATTAAAGATTTAAAACTAATTAACTACACTGATTCCTAACCTACCTAGATTCTTTCATTGTACCTGCCTGCAGTGTGAGTTTCATTGTCACTATCTACTTAGCACTGTCTACAGAAGTTTGGAGGACTTAGTTAGATGGATTTTTCTTGTCTAGACACGAAAAATCCTGCTGTACAGAGCGGGGTATTGTAACGTAATACTACACGTATTGCGTTATAATATCTCGCAGGCGCTTAACGCCAGCTTAGCCAGACATCGTTCGCAATATTACCAAACATGGTCATGTTCACTAGCCAAAGGCAGTTGTGAGTCATAGGCCTACATCTATATAAGATGGGTGCGCGATCTAAGTCGGTCACTTGCCCTACACACCGTCTCGCTGATGGTTGTAGTAACTACAACTACAATCCTACTTCTCTTTCTACTGTCCCACTGGGGTTCTTCCTACGGGCTCACTGCATCTGTCATCTCTCTACAGGCTACAAGCCACGAGCTGCTGGCGCCGTGCCGCTACTAGCCAGCTGCCACCCAAGCCCCCGTTCCTGCCTACGAGCTCCTACAGCCAGGCCACGGATGCCTGAGCCTGACCGCTCGGTGCACATCGGCTGCACCGCCTGAGACCCCGCTCAGCCTGAAGACCACAGAGCTGCCTGCGCAACGCACCTTGGCCAGCACATCGGCGACCCTACAAGCAGCTACCCTGCGAGCGTCGGAGAGCAGCAGGAGTCTACGCTCCAGCCCTCAGGCCAGTGCTTACCTAGTTCGGTCATACTGTATGTAAGCGGTAGTGAGACATAATAAAGAACCTGTTCAGCCTAACAGTGTTTCTCTCGAACCCCGACATCCTACCTGAGATCCTCCGTCTCAACATAACTGGATACATACCTAGTATTTTTCTAAACAAAACTTAGGTTCTTATATTAGTGTTATTAAAATTATTTTTTCAGCAAAATAAACAGTCGGATTTGTAGTACATTAATACCCTTTGCAGCTAGTCATTATGGGCAACTACGGAACCCTACATTGCGCGTGGCCCAACACGCACTTGGCCGGTTTTTTCTATTATATATTAAACAACAATAATATAAAGGATAGATAATTAATTAATTATGGATTGTATCACATGCTCAGGATCATAATAGCATATCGTACTGTCATAACTTATAGCCATGATGTGTGCACAATATTTAGAGACATACCTAGTGTCAGACAAAACTTATATAACCTTAATGTTGTATTACCTAAATATGTACTATGTTTTGATTTGTGTACCTAAATTAAAAAAAAAATTAAAAAAATTCTCCTCGGACCCACTGACACTGACTAAACCTGTGTGTTGACTTGAGCATAGCTGGTGTAATATACTTAGTACCTAATCCTAATGGAATATATATTTGCACACTTGTAATAATGATTTGTATCAGACCGACACACATTTAGATCAAAATATATGTCATTATTCATACTGAATGAAAATCTGGCGCCCAATTCTCGTATTTTTGTATGACATTGATATCATATTTTGAATGGACTCAAAAGCGGTATTTTGATAACCTAATGTCGTATAATTCGAAATAAACAGTTCGTCGTTGACACCTATTTTGACACTTGTTTCAACTTACTATCTCGTTACGATTTCATTCAATTATAAAATAATACGATTTTTGTGACGTAAGTATGACACTGACATTATATCGAAACTGTATTTATTTAGGAGAATAATTGGGCTCCTGAATTTTTAAATTGGGTCGTTAGATAACTGGGAATGTTTTGTCGTACTTGGTTTGGGCAGGGGACACGGCAAAATACAAAATATAATAAAAATTTTTTCCTCAGTGAGATCGGTTCTGAATAGGCTGGCGGCTACAGTCAGTGAATTGTCTTTTGGTTGCTCAAATAATTATTTTATATTGGCCAAGTATTATACTATAAAAGGTAAGTTTGATTAAAATTCCTGTATTGATTTTATTTGCATACTGGATTGCCCATGCTACAAGCAACTCTGTGTAAAAATTCCACGTTCGCCTCTCTAGCTTCTTGCGGTCCTCAGAATCCCTCAAATATTCACTCAGGCTTTAAGAGCCAGTTTTATTAAACTCTTGTCATTTTATAATCAAACGACATTCTTACTCTCAAAATTGGAATAGATATTGCTTAGTCAATACTTGCGCTCCAAAAAACTGTGATAATGATCGCTTCCAATACATATAAAAATAATATATACGAGAGCCAATTGATTATTCATGAGGCGGCATCTTATCCGACACGTACTGAAAGCTACTGAGAGGATGACAGGCGAATTCATATTTAGTAGGCCTTCCAGGAAACAGGATACTGCAATAAGTACATGTTTTATTTATTGATGTTGATACAATGGTTTAGATATCGGATTTATGTTTGAGAAGACGTGAATTCGATTTCAATTTATCTGGATTTGAAATAGGTTTCAATTGATAGAACCGAAACAAAAAAAAAGTTGTTTCTTATGAAGTAATATTGCAAAGATTGTTTAACACAGTGCAACTTAATCACACAAAACCCAACTTGCCTCGAAAAAAATGTTTGTAGATCGCACAAATTATATTTTTTGTGTGAGTTACGAGCCCATAACAGCCTGCGTAGTGCTAAATGGCGAGGTGATCGCTTTAAGCACTATGCTATTTATTTATTTTACTTTACACTTTATTGTACACAATTAAAAACCATTATTAGAAATCTTATAACTAAATAGAGTACAAAGGGCGGCCATACGCTGAAAGCGATTTCTACCAGGTAACCTTTGGATGAAGATATTATTGGTAGGAGAAAAAAAACGGTGGTTACATGTGTACCAGTAAACAAAACGATATATGTTAAACATACTTAATATAAATTAATTCCTGTTATATGATAATAATAGACATAATAAATATAATATATATGACGGGGAACCCATAAAGTTGCAGTCATCTGGTACACGGTTATTCTTCTCTTGCATCTTGTGGGGATACGAAATAACACCACAGATGGATAGTAAATGTCTTCTTTAATGATTTAAGAATATCACCAATCACAATTATTCACAAACTAATCGGATGGAAACGGATGCCTTTCGTGAGCTCACTCTCGCTTGCACGTGTCGACTCAACTGACTGACTTAATCGACATCGCCTCTGCACTTTGACAAATGACAGTCAATGTCATGCTCACGAATGACATTGACATTAACGTTTCGAGAACTTGACAAGTGAAAGGCTGATTATGTCACACGCACTCTCACGAGCGACATCTAGTGCTCAGTTTAGGCATGGGGTCTCATTCCTTAGAACGTTTTCCGTCATTCTTAACTCTCTCAACAGATGGCTTTACTAGTATCGATTGTTATTGATGACTTGCATGCATAAATGATAAATAAGAAAATACAGTTCTAAAATATGATATTTATTAATTAAAAAATCCCTTTATTACGATTAAATAAAAAAATGAAACATTTAATTGAATATGAATATTTTTGAAAAATATGATGTGCACTTCGTTGCTCTGGTGGCCAAAATACGTACTAGCTTGTAGTAAAACGTTACAATGAGTTAACTTTCACTCGGCATTCATAGATGGCGCTTTTACGTATGTATATATTAATTTTTATTTAATTTGGTATTAATCTGTAGATGGTAAAATAAATAAATATTTATTAAATAAACATCAAATATTTGAAAAAGTAAGATATTATGTTAAGCAATGAACGGCCATGAGCATTTATTTTAAAAAGTACCTGTATCTTAGGTACCTAGTCGAGCGATTGCGTTTTGTTTTTATATTTAAGTACGTAAAAGTAGTGTAATTTAAATTTTATACATAATTTATTATGTATAAAATTTACTGTGTTTGTAGTAGTATTATATAATAAATTTTCATAAATTATGTTAATCAATATGCGTCTTACATTTATAGGTACCTACCTATAGTCTGTTCAAGATACGAAAAAATAAAATGTAAACAAACCATAAAATGGTTCTTTTAATGTCGCCTTCGCAACAAAAGTAGATTTAAGTTAAATACTCCAAGCGAAAGATGCAGTTAGTTTTACATAAATACGCCTGTCCCTTCAATTCATAAATTATACTGTATATTTTTTACCTTTTATTTTTTTCGTAGGTATCTTGAACAGACAATAACAACTAATAAACAGTTGATGTTGAGTATGTTGTAATTGTAAATCAAGCTAATGAAAAAAGCAAAACGCATTTTTAAACTTTGATAGCCGACTTCTCTAGAAGTCTAGAACTCATTCGCTTGGTTCCCGATAGGTATAGTATTAAATTTATCTATGCCGATAGTCATGACTTCATGAGTCGCACAATTGCAAAATCGCGTACCAAGTACACCAAGTGCGTCTCTATAAAAATACCAGGGTCGAAAACCAGGTATCAATATACTTGCAAGATTTGGGCACTCGAGTATAGAAAACTTCGTGTGACGCCCTGGTAATGCAAGTTTGTAGGGTAAATACGCTAAACGTCGGCCTCCCCCCAAACCTCGGCCGTCTGCACATTTTTAGCTTGCGTTCATTTAAAATGTAATGAAGTGACAAATTTGCCACTCGAATTACAACCTTAGTTCATGCTCTATATGTACAAACCGTTACTTTCCGATTACGCCACTCACTCTTCGCACACTGAGCGTCAGTAGCGATTGCGCCGTCGAAGTGTCAATTTTATATTAAAAGTACCTTACTTGCTGTGAATGTCCACACTTCGGGGATTGATATTATAACGGTCAGACATTCCTTTTTTTTGTTTTAAGCTTTATTATCAGTAACTAGTGATTTTTACTATATTTTGAGATAGTTTTCCCAATGTTTTACGTATTGTTTTAAAGGGAAAATAGGAGGCCGCCAATAGAATACCAATTTTGAATTAAAACCGGATTCTCGGCCGTGGCCGACTTAAAGTAAATACAGTCTGTTTTATAAATTCAAATTGTACTTATTCCATTGGCTTAATAAGAGAATTTGGAACGCAAATAGGCAAATAAATCTATTTTACGTTTAATCGCCAAATACCGGCCGGGGTGATATTAGTTGAATCTCGAGAAATAATGTACACAAAATAGGGGCCGGCTTTAGAAACATTAAAGATCGTAATGTCGACCAGCCTCGAATTCGAGCCCAACTATACAGGCTACTTTTCTTATTTTCTCAAAATTAAATATTTATTATACGTTTATTTATTTCGTCCGTGTGGTGACGGATTAAGAATACGGAATGTCACCACCCCATATCATCCCATGGGTGTCGTAAGAGCCGACAGAGGGAGCATATTATGCAGAGAACAGCACTGTAGAGAAGGAAAACTTGATACAAACCCTATACCAACCCGTTTGGCCAGCGTGGTATAGTAGGCCAATTCCTCCTGTCAAAGGAGAGGCCTAGTCCAGCAGTGTACTGTTAAAGGCTGGTGATGATTATTTATTTATAATATAAAGAGTTAAGTTTAAATGTAGGAGTTGATATTATTGAAAACATTTATATTAGCTTATTATGGTATGGAAATATAAGATATAAATTGCTCTTTGGAACTTGCTACCTTAACCCATGTTAATTACGTAGCTTAAAAATATAAATATATTCAATAATGATACTCTGGGCCAAAAATGGTATGAATTATTTTTGAAAAGATATCCAGAACTAATTATAATTATTTTGATGTTTACTTTGTTATAAATTGTAATACTTACCTAACGTTATTTAAGTGCAAATAAAAAAATACTTTACCTACTATTAAACAAATACGATTAATAACGTATACTTAGTGAGACTCCTGCCAAAATAAATCATATTAGTAATATTTATCTAGTAGTCTTAATTTAAAACATTCTATACCCGGCCGATATTTGGGAAAAACGCGACCGACCATGGCCCGTGAATGGCCGACTTTAGGGTTTTTTCGTTCTCGACGCATATAAACCTTAGTACTTTTTCCTTGTAGTAGAAATGTCAACCTTATGCCCATAAACATGAAATAGATTTATCAAACTATCCAAAACCGCATCGGAAGCCATCCTTTCGTTGCAAATTGATGGTGCCAGACCGATTCCAAAACAGAAAAACCGTAAGGATGCCGACATTTAGCGTATTTACCCTACTACGTTACGGTCGGGTCGGGAGTCGGTAATACGCGAAACGTGTTCGCGTACGTTCAAGTAAAAAATACTTTGAAAGTGTTGCAAATATTTTAGTGTTTTGCGCGACAAAGTTCCGTAAATGTATGGCGGTAAGGAATAATATCCCATTAAAGTAAAAGTACTCCGTTACGATCGTGGATCGGCAAAACGCGAGACGCGATCGCGTACGTTTAATTCAAGTAAGAAATACTTTGAAAGTGTTGCAAGTATTAAAAAAAAAATCGTTACAATCAGCTTCAAAATTACGAATCCTACAAAATAAATGATTTTATAATAGTTAAATTTAGTTTTTTATCTAATTCTGTTTATCCACTTTAATGGAGGAATAAAAAACGACCTAATTTATCAATTTAAAAATATTAATTTGCCAACATCTGGATTTCAGTTAATTATCTAAATAACTAACTTGCACGTTTGCATAACTTGCTTGTAAGGCCGAATTAATAAACCAATTGTAATGACTAGCTTTTGCGCGCGACTTCGTTCCCGTGAAAGTTGAAGAGAAAAAATTCCAACGTTTTTGCAAGATTTTTTGTTAGTTGACGAGGTATCATGGTTTCATAAATAAAAAAATAAAATGAACTGTTGTTTCATTTCTACATTTTAATAGTTACCTACCTATTCCCGTTGTTGTTGTTGTTAGTTTAGGAGTTCCTGTGACCACCTTCCGGCTTCATCATCAGACCAAGGCAACCACACAAGGTCATAGGTTTTGTCAAATCTATTCAAACGAGCCCAAACACTACTAGTTTATCATGTGTAGTTCAGGAGTTCCTGTGACCACCTTCCGGCTTCATCATCAGACCAAGGCAACCACACAAGGTCATAGGTTTTGTCAAGTCTTGTCAAACGAGCCCAAACACGACTAGTTTATCATGTGTAGTTTAGGAGTTCTTGTGACCACCTTCCGGCTTCATCATCAGACCAAGGCAACCTCACAAGGTCATAGGTTTTGTCAAGTCTTATCAAACGAGCCCAAACACTACTAGTTTATCATGTGTAGTTTAGGAGTTCCTGTGACCACCTTCCGGCTTCATCATCAGACCAAGGCAACCTCACTAGGTCATAGGTTTTGTCAAATCTATTCAAACGAGCCCGAACACTACTAGTTTATCATGTGTAGTTTAGGAGTTCCTGTGACCACCTTCCGGCTTCATCATCAGACCAAGGCAACCACACAAGGTCATAGGTTTTGTCAAGTCTTGTCAAACGAGCCCAAACACGACTAGTTTATCATGTGTAGTTTAGGAGTTCCTGTGACCACCTTCCGGCTTCATCATCAGACCAAGGCAACCTCACAAGGTCATAGGTTTTGTCAAGTCTTGTCAAACGAGCCCAAACACGACTAGTTTATCATGTGTAGTTTAGGAGTTCCTGTGACCACCTTCCGGCTTCATCATCAGACCAAGGCAACCTCACAAGGTCATAGGTTTTGTCAAGTCTTGTCAAACGAGCCCAAACACGACTAGTTTATCATGTGTAGTTTAGGAGTTCCTGTGACCACCTTCCGGCTTCATCATCAGACCAAGGCAACCTCACAAGGTCATAGGTTTTGTCAAGTCTATTCAAACGAGCCCAAACACTACTAGTTTATCATGTGTAGTTTAGGAGTTCCTGTGACTACCTTCCGGTTTCATCATCAGACCGAGGCAACCTCACAAGGTCATAGGTTTTGTCAAGTCTATTCAAACGAGCCCAAACACTACTAGTTTATCATGTGTAGTTTAGGAGTTCCTGTGACTACCTTCCGGTTTCATCATCAGACCAAGGCAACCTCACAAGGTCATAGGTTTTGTCAAGTCTATTCAAACGAGCCCAAACACTACTAGTTTATCACGTGTAGTTTAGGAGTTCCTGTGACCATCTTCCGGCTTCATCATCAGACCAAGGCAACCTCACAAAGTCATAGGTTTTGTCAAGTCAATTCAAACGAGCCCAAACACGAGTAGTTTATCATAATATGTAGTTTAGAAGTTCCTGTAACCACCTTCCCGGCTTCATCATCAGACCAAGGTGCATTCACAAGGTCATTCATCACTGCACCATTTCAATGTTACCGTAACATTGCCACCAAACTTACGTAAGTATGTCAAATATCAGCTATATGGAACAGTGTACAAAGTGCATTCCAAATTTTGAACGGAAAGACACGAAGTCATAAAAATATCGCTAGATGTTTTAACGCCACCCCGGTACATACGTAAAATAGGTACCTACTAGATCGGTTGATCGTGTTATAACCTTGAAATGAGGCACACTTGGGTGACAAGGTGAAATATCATATTGTTAACATTTTAGACAGAATGCTTTTTTATTATAGCGCCATCTCTTCTTTTTAATTTAAAATAACATTGCTTACAAAATGAGACGTCAGATGTCGCTACCATCGACTCCCATTTTTTCGTCGCTAGCGCCATCTGTTGTATTATTTACGGTATTAACAAGTACTTATAAAAATAAAGGTCTAATATTAAGGATCTAACGTGGCCAATTTTTATGGACGACTTGCGGCATCTGTACTGTAAAGTATTATATTTATCTATGGTTTAGGTAACATCTTGGTATGTAGGTACGTTACGCGTTGCGACACGGCCGTCCTGCGCCTTACACGTCCTCGTGTAAGTGTTCATCTAGCATCCCTTAACCAGGGGCATCACTTAGCCGGCGGCATCCCTTAACCAGGGGCATCCCTTAACCAGGGGCATCACTTAACCAGCGGCATCCCTTAACCAGGGGCATCCCTTAACCAGGGGCATCCCTTAACCAGGGGCATCCCTTAACCAGGGGCTTCCCTTAACCAGGGGCTTCCCTTAACCAGGGGCATCCCTTAGCCAGGGGCATCACTTAACCAGCGGCATCCCTTAACCAGGGGCATCCCTTAAGCAGGGGCATCCCTTAACCAGGGGCATATAAGAGTGAAAAGAACTACGAATACAAACTCTATCAACATCGAGTTTAATCAGTCAGGTAATCAGGAACTCAAAGTAAAACTGACATTTCACTATCGCTGTGTCTCTCAAGATATTTTTTTTTTCAAACCAAGTAAACCATAACATTTAAGCTCTACATGTGATCATGGCTATGCATAGCCCAGTATCCTCCAGTTACGCTGCTTTCTGCGAACCACACATGGGAACGCGACTGAAACCCGACCTCCGCCAGGGCTGACTGCAATACCGCCTACTCACGGACTACTAAGTTAGTAGACGCCGATGTCTACCGAGCTACGGCTACACGTCAGCCTCTGGTACGGTTCGATCCGATCATCATGTAAACTTAAACACTTTCTTTAATATCTGAACTGCTTTGTTCTACCTCAATTTCGTCAGTTGTACTTCAGGTCCTGTTGACCTTCAGGCATTGTTCTCAATCTGTAGAGTGCGTACTTACAGTTACGCTTAGAATTAAGGGCTTTGCGATTATAATGATTATCGTAAAGAACTTCTGTGACCTCAAATAGGCCTTTAAGATATTTCAAACCAAGTTAGCCAAAACATTAAAGCTAAGGTCTTTGGACTCTACATCTTCTAACCAAATTCCTTTAATAAACTACCTTCACTTTCATTTATTTTATTTTTTATTTTATTAACTTTATATACACACATAGCGTATAAAGGTGGACTTAATGCCTTAGGCATTTTCTGCCAGTCTACCTTAGAGTGGTGCAGAGATTGATGGTAGGTGTATTTTATAAAGCGGAGTTTGACTTAAACATATATTTAATAGATATGATGGACGCGCATACATTAAACAAAATTAAATCATAATAATAATACATACATACATACATAGAAATGCATAAGTACATATACTTACATACCCATACTTACATATACCTGCATACACATACTTATACTTAAATACACATCCATTATATGTATACATATATAAATAAATATGTACTTAAAATATATTTAGATGTTATGATACTTCTGCTAACTTAGCCAACAAAAGCTGCTTTACCTTTGTCTTAAAGCGATACCTAGTAGTGGACGTCCTGATTTCGAGAGGAAGGTCATTCCAAAGAAGAATAGCTTGAGTAGGAAAAGAAGAATGGATGAAAGAAGATCTATGTGAAGGACAGAGAAGGAGAAGGTTATTATATGAACGAAGGTTACGATTGTGGTTGGTGCATAAGTACTGAAAGTAAGAACTTAAATAGTTGGGAGTATTGGGAGACATAAGGATGGAATAGAGAGTAGTGAGAGCACGCAGACTGCGTCTTTGACGAATAGGAAGCCAATTCAACTGGGAACGATAAGTAGACACGTGGTCATACTTGCGAAGATTGAAAATAAATCGAATGCATTTATTAAGAAGACGGTCAAGTTTGTTAAGAAGATCTGCATTCAGGTCATAGTAGCATACATCACCATAGTCGATCAAGGGAAATACCAGAGTTTGCACAAGCATTGTCTTAGTTTTAGGTGGTAGGAAGTTCCTTAGGTGATTGATAGCACGTAGAGTACCGGTAATCTTTTTGCTGGTTTGAGTGACGTGGTTTCGCCAGCTTAACGTAGAGTCCATATGTAGGCCAAGGTTTTTGACAACTGGGCACATGTCTATGACGTTACCATCATAAACTAGTGGTGGCAAAGTTGAGACGTCTAATCTTTTAATTACCCATTGGCTACCAATGACAATTGCTTGGCATTTGCTAGGGTTTACATACAAACCAAACTTGTTTGACCAGCTCTGAATAGCGCTTAGATCTCGGTTAACTTCAAGAATTGCGGAGGAGACGTCTTCAACGGATGCCTGAGAGTATATCTGCAAGTCATCGGCATACAGGTGATAAGCGCATTGAAGATCTTGAGTTAGGAAATTAATAAAGATAGAAAATAATAAAGGAGAGAGAACACCGCCTTGAGGAACACCAGAGTTATTGTCACGCCACTCCGACGATAACTCGTCGAGGCGGGCAGACTGCTGGCGTCCTCGAAGATAACTAGAGAACCAATCCAGAGCTTCGGATGAGATCTTAAGATGGGTAAGGAGGGACAGCAGGACATCGTGACTGACGGTATTAAAGGCATTCGAGAAATCAACCAAGGCCAACACAGTGACCTTGGTGTTCTCCATGCCCTCCTTAATATCGCCAGTCACTTTGAGAAGGGCCGTTGCAGTACTGTGTCCAGGCCTGAACCCAGATTGGTAGGGGCTTAATAAGTTATTGTTGTGGACAAATCTATATAATTGCCTTTGGACACAGGACTCTAGGACTTTGGACAAAAAAGGAAGAATGGAGATAGGACGAAAGTGATTCGGATGAGAAAGGTTTTGGACTTTAGGCAGAGGAATGATAAAAGCTTTACGCCACAGGGCTGGAAAGCTGCCAGAAGTAAGGGAAAAGTTTATGATGTGGGAGATGGCGGGAAGGAGTTGGTCTAGGATAGCAGTGATCATGCGCCGGCTGATACCGTCGTATCCCACCGCATTAGACTTTATAGAAATGATTATCTTCTTGATCTCATCCTGGGCTAGTGGAGAAAAGTGAAATGATCCTATGTTGGGTCGGGTTAAAGAAGCTAAGTAGCTCACTGTGAGACACTCAGTCTGGTGATCCAATGTGGTGGTGGTTGTGAAATGTATATTGATGTCATCCAGACTGAGTGTCCCAGGACAGCTAACACGTCGCTGTTTGCCGATACCTAAAGTTCCAAGGAACTTCCAGATATCGGCAAGGGAAGAGGAAGAAATATTATTCAGAATGTGTTGGCTTTTAGCGTTGCGTACCATCTGATTACACCGATTCCTTGCAGACTTGAACAGGTTCCAGTTATCATCGCTGCGGTCCTTTTTATAGATACGGAAGGCCCGGTCCCTACGCCTCATTGCCATGCGCACACCCCTTTTCATTGCCATGTCGGCCAGATAGGCACCGGCTCACACAGGCCCCGTCATCTAGTGCTCAGTTTAGGTAACATCTTGGTATGTAGGTGTGTTACACGTTGCGATATATACATATAAATACACATAAATATATACATTCATACATACGTACATAAATACATACTCATACATACCCGTATTTAATACATGTATTTTGTAGAACGTGAAAAAGTAACAGCGATAGATAGGGGACCTTTACTGAAGCTTTAAATTTAGTTACCGTCTAAACCTGACTTATATGTAATGGTAACGCATTCCATAGGCAAACAGCGGTAACACAAAAAGATTTGTCATACAATACTGTGGAATGTACGGCATTTTCAATTTAAAAATTTCTGATGACCTTAAATAACGGTTATGCGTAACGTGAAGAAAATTTACCGTAAGAAAGCTTCGAGTTCAGTTTAGTAACCATTATTTACGCGTGGAATATTGATCTACAGTGACGTATAATAATTATATGAGACGTAAAACCGCTGTCGACGTCATTAATGTCACGTAATTACCGAAGCCTAACTACACAGCTCTTGTAGGCTTACAGTAAGCCCGAGTGTGTCAAACATATGCCCGGAACCAACTAATTACACCTCGTCTGTATGTACGACGGTATATGACGTGTGTTGTGAGTCTAATGTAAAGAGTCAAAATTGCAGCGACAGACAAATATGATACACTATCACTCATATACTAGTAACAAACTCTGATGTGATTCATTTTTACTAGCGCGTGATTTATTAAACGGTTTTATTACCTTTAAAAACAACTTTTATATACACTGAGCAAGAAAATCAGCTGAAAGGGTTTTTACACACTTACCACAGCCAGCTAATTGTAAACTATAGTTAAAGCCCGGTTATGTTAGGTATCTCTTGTTTCCTAAATTTAAAAAATGCTCCGTTAACAGTCTCAAAGAGCAAATTAGCAAACTTTAACTATCTATTATATTATTTTAGGAGTTACTAATATTGCTGCAAATACATATGGTCAGATGTTGATGATGGATCAGTCGAGTCCATGCGAAACGCCAAAGGGTTGGCAGCAGCTGACACATACACTTAATATACCCGTAACAAAGTCAACTCAAAGCCAGGAGTAAACTTAAAATTATACTCTTGTCCACGTTTTAAACAGAAGCCATATGCGATAATCATAATAAGTTCACGACTGGTGCAAGTCGGTCGAAATGCCGGTATATACCAAGGTATTCATGCCTTAAATATTATAACTTAGTTGTCGTGAGTAAGACCCGCTAAATAAACTAGTATAATGTATACAAATCGCGAAAGTTTAAAATCGTTTCGAAGCCACATGAGTCAAAAAACCTGCAAACATTTGCCCTCAACTTTTCAAAATTGCTCACTGTGCATTACGACTACATAAAGCAAACTGCAAAACATATACCTCCTATTTGAATAATAAGCTGACACACACACTCCATAGACGCGCCGCCGTCGACTGCACAGCTAATAAAACGTTCCAGTTTATTAATTAAAGCATCGGCGCGGATAATTGCACTAATTTTTTATTTTATTTTATTCTTATAAGGAAAACTAACAGCTAACAGAATATTATATAATACAATATTAGCAGAAGGCCAATTACAAGTTTTCACCTATGAGCAGTCCAATATTGCAACATGCACGTACACAGTGATATTATAATAATTATACAAATATTAAGTACATAAGATACATACACTAGGCTATTATTCATAACTTAAAAAACATACAAAAAAAAAGAACAAAATAAATAAATGGAGGTAGGAACTAAGATTCAAAGAAATTTATGTTTATAGATTTTTTTAAATGGGCAATGCCAGATGCAAACAGGTCAAGGTCAATTCTCCGACACTCCCCGTTAAACGTACGACATGCTCTAACAAGAAATGAATTTTGCCTGTACGTTGTTCTCACTAGAGGAACATCGAGAAGATTTGTTCTTCTTAAGTTTGCAGTAGGTACGCGTAGTCCAATCTTGTTAAACAAATCCGGAACGTCGACTAGACCATTCATAACGCCGTATAAGAATGTTAAATCAGCTGCTTTTCTGCGTTCATATAGAAGGAGAATGTGAAACTTTCTGCAACGACTAAGGTAGTCCGGCAAGTAGGTATTGGATCGGTATTGAATGTACCTTAAAAATTTCCTTTGGATACCTTCAATGCGGTCAATGTATACATTATAGATTGGATTCCAAACCTGCGATGCATATTCAAGATGACTACGAACAAACGTACAGTATAGTATTTTCATTGTTTTGACATTCCTAAATTCAGATGATAATCTAAATATAAAACCTAACGCTTTGGATGCTTTGTTTACAATACTATTTATATGCGAATCAAATAACAGCTTTGCATCAAATGTTACTCCAAGATCTCTGATGGTGTCGACTCTTTCCAACGGTGTGTTACAGAGCTTATATGTGGTTTTAATAGGGTTTAGTTTGCGGGTAAAGGTACACGTGTAACATTTGGCGACATTTAAATCTAATTTATTCCTAGAGCAATAGTGTAGGAAGCGGTTCAAATCATCCTGCAAGGATTGAGCATCTTCGGCTTTTGTCACCTGTCTCAATATTTTCATATCTTCGGCGTACAATATGACTTTAGCATCCTGAAAGCATGCGTCGACGTCATTTATGAAAATATTGAACAAGAGAGGACCTAATAAGGATCCCTGAGGAACTCCCGACGGGATTACCACTGCTCGAGAGGTGTAACCATTGAGAGCTACTGTTTGACACCTATTCTGTACATAGGACGTGAACCAACGGTACAAGTTACCTCTGATTCCAATCGCGAAAAGCTTGCGTAATAGTAAGACATGATCTATACGATCGAAACATTTGCTGAAATCAGTGTATATAACGTCGACCTGAGACCTCATAGACATACACTCCGTTAGATAATCACTACACACAACGAGGTTTGTGGTCGTGGAGCGACCCTTTAAAAATCCATGCTGATGATCGGTGAAACTCAATTTGAGGGTAGAAGATAGTTGTTTATGTATAATTTTTTCCATAATTTTCGCAAATACACATAGCTTCAATATCAGCCTGTAATTTTCAACGCAGTTTTTCGGACCCTTTTTATAAATCGGCGTTATATACACTGATTTCCAAATCGAGGGCACCTCACCCAATGAAAAAGACCTTCTATATAATATTGTTAACGGCGTAACTATGCAACTCGCACAGTTGCGAATGAATATTGGTGATATTTTATCTGGGCCAGCGGACTTATTAAGATCCACCTGCTGCAGTAACCGAAGAACCTCCTCTTCCCTTACCTCAACAGAGTGTATGTCGCATAAGGGAGAGGTAACCGGATGGTCCGTATCATTCCCAGTCAACAAAGGGTCGTCATTATCCATCACCGTCTGTTCTCGAAAGTTGGAATAGAAGTATTTGCCAAATAAGTTACATATCTCTTCGCCGTCATTTGTTGATACTTCCCCTAATTTAAGTACTGATGGGTAAGAATTAGTACAGTGTTTCGATTTTACGTACTGCCAAAATGCTCTAGGATTTTTAGTGATAGCTAATTCTATGTTCGCAATGTAATTATTGTACATGTCCCTCTCCAACTCTTTTGCCCGCTGACGTAATGTGGTGAAGGATTGGTAATCTGAATAATTGTGGTATTTTTTATATTTCGAATGGTATTTAGTCTTTTCCTTTAATAATTTGATCAATGGACTTTTGTACCAAGGGGGATACTTGGATTGAGGGGTAATTGTTTTTAACGGTATATATTTACTTTGTAGTGAGTTTATTTTATCATAGAAGAATTCAACTGAGTCTTCAAGTGGCCCGCGTATTAGCTCAGACATCCAATTAACTTTATTCATCTCATCTGTGATGGCATTATAGTTCCCTTGAGAATAAAAATACTTTTTACGTGGTTGAGAATGCATCTGACTGGCCTCCATAAAGTTTATTGAGATACATAGTGCCTTATGATGTAGATCCTCCTGCACTAGAGGGTCCTGACTAGATGAGACTACAACTTCAGTATTTGACAATACAAGGTCCAGTATCTTATTATTTATATTTTAGAAGAATTGTATTGTACCAAATTGCAAAGAATGAGATTATCGCAAAAAGACGTCTGAATAACATCCTGTATGTTTGAAGGATACAAGTAGTCACTATCAACCGCAGTATGCCACTCAATATTAGATTGGTTAAAATCCCCTAAAATAAGAAAACTTTCTGAGGGGTGTTTTAATATAATACTAGTTAAATTTTCAGAAAATTGATTTAGCTGAGTCATTAAGGAATTACCTAATTGTTGATTACATATGTAAACAACACATAAATGCAATTTATGTGACACTTTACCCTTTGAATGAGCCAGTGTCAGAGTTACCCATATGTCCTCAGCCGACGAGCACCATTCTCTGCGAACATCAGCGACAAGCTCGCGACGCACGGCTAATAAGACCCCCCCACCCATAGATTGGTTCGTAAGCGAGTCATTTCGATCGCGTCGCCAAACCAAATATCTATTATCAAACAGCTCACTATCATTGATGCCATCGGTAAGCCACGTCTCGGTCAAGCAAATAATATCAAAACAATTAATACTTACATTTCTGTAAAAAGCAGATGTTTTTGTCTGTAGTCCCCGAAAATTTTGGTAAAAAACGTTAAGTGGTGACATTACAACTAATTAAAAACACTAATATTATAGGCAAAATACAGTAGGGCATATTTAAGTAAGGAATCCAACGAAGCGCACACGTTTTAGAATCCAATCCAAACAAATAGTGTAAACGTATTATTACAGCTATATTTTTGTTATGAAAGTTTATCTTTGACACATACAGGCAAAAAACTACTTTGAAGGCATTGAAGGTAAGATTAAATTTTGATATAGATTTTTCAAACAAACGCAAACTGATTTCAACTTTGAAGACTGATATATAATGTTCAAAATAAAAAAGCATGACTAATGAATAGTTGACAGCGAGCGGTAAGCAAACGAAAGGAATGCGAGAGAGGAATAGGTATAAAAAATAGTGAGTACGTACGGTTCTCAAAGTTGTCGCAACCACAAATAACAACAGAGTGCGAGACAATCGTCCTGACCTGCATTCTAAAAATACTTTTTTAAATCGTTTTCAGTTTTAATCTGGAATTTTGGGGATGTACTATTCTTACGAATAAAAATTTTGCAACTCCTAACCCACACATAATCATAATTGCGTTCCTTAGCTAACAGTTTAGTCTTGTTAAGCAAAGTTTTATGGTCGGAACGTAAGGTGATCATTAATGTAGATTTTACTGTCGCCTTGAAGTCCCAGAGCACCAGCATTCAATTTTTTACAGCTCCTAGCAGCAGCAATGAAGTCATTCTTCACATAGTTGTTATGCACTGAGCATATTATCGTCTTATTGGTGTTATCATTTCGCATTGGTATTTTCGCTATGTAATTAATCTGTTCCTTAGGCAGGGGGCAATTGATGATATTTCCTATTTTGGACATAATGTCAAAAAGGTTTTCGGTGCTGGATACTGGCACTCCCTTAATCTCAATATTGTTGCTTCTAGCTCTCTGCTCGATTTCGCGAGATTGGATTTCCAATTTATAACAACGGTCTTGCAAGATGGATAATTCATTTTTAGTGATTTTCAAATTTTCGACTTCTTGCTCCAGGGTCGTTATTTTACTTGTCAAGTCTCTAACTGAACTGTGCACAAACTCGATTGACGCCTTCATGTCAGAAATAGAGCACCTAACGTCAGAAAACTCGGCCTTCATCGACTTTAGCTCCGATAACTCAGCGTTAATTGATTTTAAGTTATCTATTATAGAAGGTAATGCTTCCATTTGAGTAGATAAACGCTTCAGTTCCGTTAGCAAGTTATCCATATCGGCTGATGGGGTCTTTGAAGTGCCTGCACGAGGGCTTATCACCAGATTTTTGCAGTCCATGCACTTCCATGTAAGCTTCCTGTCCCCGAGTTTTCTCCAACCGACCTCCTTTATGCCCGCGCACATAAAGTCAAACTTCCCTTCACATATGGAGCACGTGACTCCGTCAGTAAATTCAGCTTCGCATCGCTTACAGGTAAACATTATTAACAAGCAGGTAATCGGCCACAAAAGTTTGAGGTATGCAGGTGACCCGTACCACGGGCGAGTAGGGAATTGATGTATAAGTTGGTAGATGCTTGCTAGGATAGCTCGGTCAGGTAGGTAGCTTTGTCTCGGCGTTGCACAACACTAGCCACGTACTGTTACTATTATTCTGGGCTAAAAAACCTGGTATCCAAAGCGATAGTTATGTTTTTGTGATAATCTGTGACAGTTACAGCTGTCACTCTCTCCAATCAGATGCTTTCTGTTTATAAATTTGTGAGGTGGATAAAAGTTTCTTTATGTTTTTTAAATTTAACTGATAAAGGTTCTTTGTTTTGTTATTAGATACAACTGCTCACCATGCAAAATTGATGATATTAGTGCAGGATTCCAGTGCAGTAGATTCTACAACAGCAGTAATGCGTTATTGCCTCTTAGACTTGCACAGTTTCATAGCTTTTCTTATCACTTTTACTAATTAAATTGATAATAATAAAGAGAGCCAAAACAAGTGTGTGCGTACGTAACAGTGACCGGAACCGGATGATAATGAGCCATTGAACATGTGTTTAGTTGTTTGAATAATTTACGGAGTTATGCATGAATTCTGCTTAGGAGGCAGCCTTAGATTGAAGAGACTTTGTATATTTAATTTTGCTTTTTGCTTGAGTATACCAAAAATACTGCGTAAAAAGGCAGCGATAGTCTAGTGGAGATACCAACAGACTGCCATGCAAAGGGTATCGGGTTCGAATCCACGGCGCGCACCAATGACTTTTCGGAGTTATGTACGTATTGAATTGTTGATTATCGCTTGTCAAATGCCTCGGAGAGCACGTTAAGCCGTCGGTCCCGGTTGTCATGAAGATCTTTGACAGTTGTTACAGGGCGTCAGTACCTTCTAAATAAACTGACACTAGTCAAATCGTGGAATATCGCTATCCCTTCGGGTTGTAGAGGTCAGACAGGCAGTTGCTCTGTGGAAAAGCTAATTAATATTCAGCCAAAGTGAGTTAGACTAGTAAGTGGACCCCAGATTGAAACTGGGATAACACCAAGAGGATGATGTTTGAGTAGACCATATACCTACCAGACTTCGCTCGCGACCCCGGCCACGTGAATTAGGTACTCTTCAACCTTCCTCAGGAATCTGAAAATCACTGCCTTATTAGTGAAAACCGTACAAAAATCTGATCCATAGTTCTTGAGTTTATTGCGATCATAGGGGGACGTCGCATTCAAAGAAAGGGAACTTCCTTATGAACGTCAATTCTTTTTTTTCAGATTTTTGCTAGATTTGCATTCAACCAAAGCAGCACTAATTCGATTTAAAACGATGTTTCTTTAAATATTTTCATAGACATAACCCTGCCATGTGTAGCAAATGCTCCAGTATATTAAATAAGGTGTTTACACTTTGAATAGTTTTGAATCTTGGTAAGTGAGAAACCGATATAAAAAAGAATCATTACTCTTCGTAAAGCTATGACCGTGTTGAATGTTGTCCATTATCGTTTTCCGCTTTTCTCGTAAGCCGTTCCCGGCTATCACGAAGATCTTTGAGCTGTTATGGGGAGTTCCTTGGAATATGCTGATCCTAGTCAAAGCCATAGAATAGCGTTATCCTATTGGGTTTCCAAGGCCAGACGGCAGTCTAATAGTCTTGTAACGGGTTCTGGTAGTAAAACGCAGAAAAGGTTCTATGCGTTTATTTGCCGAGTATTGTCTCACTTCCCTTGCACGAGTATGACCGACCAACAACACGACACTGGCCTGAACACTAAGGGCTGCAGTCTCCCACGCTATTCCCTCCGGTAGTGTGCAGGGCAGGTTGCTCGAAGGGCTGCGCGTAGCGGCCGTTGGCTCAGCTGGCAGGCGCCGGCGGTGTGTGTGCGATGAGCGGGGCAGGCCAGACTCTTCGGCAGAGGTGACGCCGAAGGCGATGCAGCAGGTGTAGCGGTCTAGGTAGCGTAGCCGGAGTCTTAACGTGAACCTGGAACCTGAAGGAAAGCAGCATTAGGAGAGCCACAACCAATAGAGTCAGGCAGGCGGCGTCAGCCGGCCTCAGCTAGCAGGTAGAGAGATGGGCAGTACGCTAACGCAGTAAATGTAGTAAGTTACCCACAGCTGGGACCAGGATACACGTATGAAGTAGTATAATTATAGATATAGCGGTATAGAATTTAGTAGCGGTAGTAGGTTAGTGTAGAGTAGCGGTGCCGGCCTCTCTGTCGGCCCCTTTATATACCGGGCCCTCCATCAGGGTGAGAGTCCGTTTATGACCATATTTGGTCAGGCTTTGCGAGTGCGGACGATGGCTTTCTCTGATTGGCCGAGCGTATGGGCGGTACTGTGACGCAACGCGGTAAGTACCGGACATACGTTACAATACCGCCCGCCTTAGGAGAGGATTTTACGTGGCTAACAACCCTTCCTTCTCTCTATATGCCGTCTTAGCTTGGACAGTGACGAACTCACTTAATAGAACATGCAATAGACACTGGCGATTCTGCGCCGATACGCCAAAGATATTATAGGTTACCGCCGGCGAAATTAAAAATAATTATTGACGAATTAGACGAAATGCTTGCATTGGGAGTGGTAGAAAAATGCGAAAGTCCGTGGTCGTCACCGATTTTACTAAAGCCTAAGAAGGACGGAAAACTAAGGTTTTGTTTTGATAGTCGGAAACTTAATTCTATTACTAAAAAAGACGCGTACAAACTACCTTACGTATCCGAAATTTTAGACAACCTTAGGAACGCTAGATATCTAAGTAGTATAGACTTATCTAAGTCCTTTTGGCAGACGCCTCTTCGCGAATGTGATCGTGATAAGACTGCGTTCTATGTGCCTACTAGAGGAACATTTAGATTTGTGACTATGCCGTTTGGTTTAACGAATGCGCCTGCGACACAACAGCGTTTGGTGGATCACTTGTTTACGAACAGTCCTGAGTTCGAAAACTCTGTATTCGTTTTTTTAGATGATATCGTGCTTATATCGCCATCTTTTAATGCTCATGTGACACTATTAAATAAAGTATACGAAAAATTAAAATCGGCGAACCTTACAATAAATTTAGAAAAATCTAAATTCTTCCGTGATGAATTGAAGTACTTGGGCTACGTAGTAAACTCTAAAGGATTACAAGTAGACCCATGTAAGGTGGAAGCCATTCTTCAATATGCTACGCCTAAGAATAAAAAAGAAGTCAAAAGGTTCTTAGGCATTGCTTCATGGTATCGGCGATTTATACCTAATTTTAGTACTATTGCCGGTCCTTTGAACAAACTTACTTCTACCGGTAAGAAAGCCGCACCATTTCAGTGGTCGGTGGAAGCTGATGACTCGTTTTGTAAACTAAAACAATTGTTAAGCTCCGCACCAATATTATCGTGTCCCGATTACGAGAAACCTTTTCAAGTTCACACAGATGCGAGTGCGAGCGGCATCGGTGGGTTACTTACACAAGAAATAGATGGCGTGGAACTACCTATCGCTTACATGAGTAGGTCACTAAATGCACAGGAACAAAACTACAGTATAACAGAACGGGAGACATTAGCAGTTCTAACAGCCCTCGAATATTGGTGCTGTTATTTAGATAACGGGTTAAAGTTTGTTTTGTATACTGACCATTCCGCACTGAAATGGTTCCTAAACTTGAGCAACCCGACTGGTAGATTAGCTCGGTGGTCGGTTTGTCTGTCAGCCTTCAACTTCGAAATAAAGCATCGGCGCGGTGCGGATAATATTATAGCCGATGCGTTATCACGATCCCTACCTGTAAATATAATTAACGCGGATAATAATAACGTGAATGACCCTAATGTTGACACTGATCAATGGTATTCAGCCACCTACAATGGTTGTTTATCTTCGCCTAATGACTATCCAGACTATTCTATTAAAAAAAAAAAATTGTATCGTTTGATTAAATCTAGGTGTATGCTACGTAAGGAGTTCGAATGGAAAGAAGTACTACCTTCTTCTGATCGAAATAATGCCATATTAGAGAACCATGCCGAACCCACTTCGGGCATTTCGGTATATTTAAAACTTACAAGCGCTTAGCACTGCGTTACTATTGGCCAAAAATGCGCGATGACGTAGTTAAGTTCATAAATTCTTGCGACACTTGTATCGCGCACAAACATCAGAACCATGCACCATTGGGAACCATGGGACGACCCAAAGTGTGTTCACGACCCTTCCAAACCATTAGTGTAGATTTGGTGGGGACACTACCCGTCACAAGAAAACAAAACGCCTACATCTTCGTAGTAACTTATTGTTTTAGTAAATACTGTCTACTTTTTCCTATCAGGCGCGCAACTGCTGAAATAATAACTAATATTTTGGAAGAAAAAATATTTTTAGTTCATGGTATACCATCTACAATTATATTGGACAATGGTAAACAGTTTGTCAGTGCTACTTTAAAAGCTATGTTGCGCAAGTACAAAATCTCTAATCTTCATTATACACCTAAATATTCCCCACATGTCAATACGGTCGAACGCTATAATAAAACCATAGGTTCTACCTTAGCGGCGTTTGTAGGAAATGACCAGAGATTATGGGACACTCTCGTACCTAAGGTGCAGTTTGCATTAAATACTGCAGTTAATGAAGTCACGGGCTATACACCTAGTTTTTTAGTCTATGGACGTGAACTAGTTCCATGCGGCTCACACTATGTCGACACAGACGCTGATGATATAGTATACATACCTAGGGACGATTACGCAGGAAACATAGGTCACTTATCAGGCATATTTGACAAAGTTTAGGCACTCCTCATTCAAGCTCATGCTAGGAATTCCCAAACATATAATTTACGCCGTAAACCAGCTGAGTTTAATGTGGGAGACACCGTGTGGAAACGGACTTTTTATCAGAGCGACAAGGATAAGTCCTTCTGTAAGAAACTAGCCCCTAAATTCGTGAAGTGCACAGTGATTAATAAAAAGTCGCCTCTCGTTTACGAGTTGTTGGACGCGTCTGGAAATTCTATTGGGTTTTGGCACATAAAGGACCTAAAACTTATACACTATGGTGCCTAACTATTTGTTACAAACCGTAGAAGACTTTCCCTTCCCTCCGGTAGTGTGCAGGGCAGGTTGCTCGAAGGGCTGCGCGTAGCGGCCGTTGGCTCAGCTGGCAGGCGCCGGCGGTGTGTGTGCGATGAGCGGGGCAGGCCAGACTCTTCGGCAGAGGTGACGCCGAAGGCGATGCAGCAGGTGTAGCGGTCTAGGTAGCGTAGCCGGAGTCTTAACGTGAACCTGGAACCTGAAGGAAAGCAGCATTAGGAGAGCCACAACCAATAGAGTCAGGCAGGCGGCGTCAACCGGCCTCAGCTAGCAGGTAGAGAGATGGGCAGTACGCTAACGCAGTAAATGTAGTAACTTACCCACAGCTGGGACCAGGATACACGTATGAAGTAGTATAATTATAGATATAGCGGTATAGAATTTAGTAGCGGTAGTAGGTTTGTGTAGAGTAGCGGTGCCGGCCTCTCTGTCAGCCCCTTTATATACCGGGCCCTCCATCAGGGTGAGAGTCCGTTTATATTTGGTCAGGCTTTGCGAGTGCGGACGATGGCTTTCTCTGATTGGCCGAGCGTATGGGCGGTACTGTGACGCAACGCGGTAAGTACCGGACATACGTTACAGTCTATTAAATCTATTAGACTAGTGTGCAAGCCCCGGGGTCCAGGTGAAATGTTTTGTTGCAATCAGCATTACGGTGGACTATGGACGAAGGAGAACTATGATGAATTTCGACATATTTAAGAATACTACACATAAATGGCAGCCCGCCTGATTAATATCGCTTCATTATCATTTGTCCTGATAGCTTTGGCAAGCAACTTTATTAATCTATATTAATTTCCCGTACAAATAATATAGTTTATTGCTTTTATTGAATAAACAAACAAGTAGAACACAATTACTTTATACAATTAATAAAATTATTGTATCGCTACATACAATGGGCCGCATCGAAGTGTTTTACAATTTTAATAAAGGTAGATTTATGTTTTTCCATACTGGTGAAACGAACGTTTAAATCACGGCCAAAAAAAACTTGTATAATAAATGAAATCGAATAAAACAGGCTGCCTCCGTAGTTTAGTGGATTGTGTATTCGGTTGCTGATCAGGTCTCGGGTTTGATTCCCGGGTCAGGCAAAAGTGTAACCGAACCGAGAGTTTTACCGAATTCTCAGTAGTAACACGGAGTCTGACAAAGTGCACCGTAACGCCAAAAAAAAAGATTTAATTATATTATCTGGCTCAACCACGTCACGTATTTGTTAGTTTTACCTCTTAAGTACTGATTCAAACTAGTAAGTGACCACTTTAGTAGTCTTTGCTTACACTTACTTGCCTCCGTAAACTGTATAATATTTATTTTCGTTCTATTTGTAAGGCCACTGAAGGCCCAACCATTATGTTGGTGGTAGCAGGGCAGTAAAAATCAGTTCAATTGAAAGTATATTAAGTATTTATTAAGTAATTATAAGGAACTAAAACAGTTTGAAATTACTTTTCTATCACAAAATATAAATGACCTTCTTCGTATTAGGTTTTAGGTCACCAATTTTATACTAAATCGTTCGGAAATAGTCTTTGCTCTTGGCAATAAATCAAAAGTAATTAAAAATATCTCACGTAGGTTAAAAAAATTATGTAAACATAGAGAAGAGAAACATTTTTTTTTTAAAACGAAAACTTTAAGCAGAAAAATATTATATGGATACATAAGAATCTCAAAACTGCACCGATATTCAATAATAGAAACCCGGGCCACGTGAAACAAGGTATATAATATCGTAAGCTCGCATTAATGCCACTCCATCTATAACATCATCTTCCTAGCGTTATCCCAGTTGCATTCCCATCTATAGGTCGAAATATTCACGAAATGACAATTTCACTGTAGGTTTTCTTGGCAAATATTTAAAAGTTCTTCACTACAAAGGCCCTACGTTTATTTCAATAGTAGACTACTATGTGTTTTAAAATGTAGCGCTAATAGCATGTCTTATTATGCCATTCGTAACAAAACGACCAAGTAAAGTAATATTAGTTGAAGTTACCTTTGTAGCATTAACACCACAGCCTACCGTGCCTTAAAGAACACACAAATCCGTAGGTTTTGGTTCTTATTCGTCAAGGCGTGTTGGAAGCCTACGGGTGACCTAGAAACTCTAACAACAGAGTTGGCCATATACTCATATGAAAATGAAAGAATACGAGACTGTGTATATGTTTTTGAACTAAAATATTTCCGTTCCCTCGACCAGATTATTATAATCTTTTGAAAACTTTACATTTCAGTAATTACGAACCATGTCTGTTCTGAATATACCATAAAATAATCCTTACATAAAACAGTTGCTAATTGAATAACTTTGAGGGGCTTCAAAGTTTTCAAGTGGCAAAATTCGACCTCAATAATTGTTATTTTAACCAAACTAACTTGAAATAAAGTTGGCAAGATGGTTGTATTTTTGATGAAAGAAAATAGGAACAGTACAATATTTTAAACATCAGTGTTCCAGAAAATGTAACATTGATTTCTGAATAATATTCAAACCTGTTTTGTTTTAAGCATTCAGACTAGTACGTAACGAATATCTTGTTCAGCGCTTACTAGTTCACAACGTAAATTGTTGTCTATTTAGTAAAATTTATATTAACAGCATAATGGTAATGAGCAGTAAACATAATTATATTAAGTACAAAATAATACGAAAACCGACATGAAAATTAGTAATCGCGCTATCTGTTACGACGAGTGCAAGTAGTAATTACTTATAATGTAGTAGCTGACCTACTTTCAATCTTACATTTTATAGTGGATGAAAGTGACATCCTCACTTTTTTGTATGTAAGTATACTATGGTACTTACCAAGTTAAAAAAGGCGCGCTTAACATGCTTGAAATTTATTAAAAGTTGGCACATGTACATTATATCTGAGTAAGATGATTGTGAAGAGGATAGCTATAATTTGATAAATATATAAATGCTAATCAAAACTTTAAAAGTATCTTCATTTTTTGTGTACGAATAGGATGAAAATGCGCAAATGGATCGCTTGATGGTAAGCAATTACCATCGCCCATGGACACCCGCAAAACGAGAGTAGTCACAAGTGCGTTGCCAGCCTGGATGAGAAAAGAAAGGTGAGGTGATGGGACCACCGCCACTCTTTGGATATTCTGTGAGAGGGTAATACTTCTCCTGTAGACACAGCCCGTTATGCTAAAATCGGTAAAGCTCTTTTACCAATCTCTTTCTCACTTAGGTACCCAAAACATAATCTCATCTTCTTTATAACACATTTAACAATAACAATGTTTGACGAGCCCTCTACAACCTTTTGGGTATACATCCATACAGCTTTGAGGTCACGCAATAAACCAAAAACTTTAATAATAAATTCACAAACAAAACAAAACTGTGCTTCAGCACAGATAAACAACCCTGGTCACCATGGCACAAAAAGCATAATATCACCCATTCATTTAACCCTAACTTTCACTACCGAATACAAAAACATGGACAGATATCCCGCCCTTTGAATGAAACATCAAAGGCTCACAAAATAATAGGGTCTTCATGCTGGCCAGTAATATATTCAATTTAATTTTAATCGTTCTATTAGGCGAGACCATTAGCGCCGACGCGTTTTTTAGAGTTCCTCAGTCAGCGGTCTAACTTACTAGAAGTTATTTATGGACTTACATTTTACTATGAATGGGACTATTTATTCTTGACCTGCGGAATGTTTGGCCTCAATTACATGGTCTTTCGAATTCACCCTTAGGGGTCTAAAGGTCAATTCAAAAATTTGCTATAAGTACTTATCTATATTCTTATGTCAAAGTTTACTGTGCATAGTATTTCACACTCACTTTTAAGTTCCTTATTTGAGTAAGGAATTAACAGATTTTAATCAAACTATAAAGTAATACAAATAATTATAAACCTTATTTGTGTAGGTGTTAACGTCATCGTCATAACGTTATCCTATTTGCATCCATAGAGCCCGGGACCCGCATTCAAGTCTTACCAGAAAGTTAGCGATATTCCATGACTTAGACGAGTATCAGTATATTTTAAGGGACTTTCCATAACAACTGTCGTCTTCGTGACAGCCGGTACCAACGACGGTTAGACGTGTGGTCCTCCCTAGGGTAATATCAACACAAAAAATTACCTATAAATGTTAAAATAATATTTCGAATACTTCAAAGTACAGATAATTAAAAACAATTTTAACTAAGCTGCTATTTAAAATTCGGTATTTCAAAGTCGAAATAATTTATTTAGGCCACAAAGTGACGCTTATGAACGTTAAAATTTAAGTTAATTACTAGATGATTCTACATGTAAGCATGACTTAATGACATCCAATGCTTAAATCTGAACGCCGTTATATCTAAGTCTGCATAAGAGCGTTTCATGGCAGAGACAATCTAATGCTTTCGAAAGGTCGCAAAACACACTAATAGGATGTTGGGCACTCTCCCATGTACTGAATGTGTTTGAGTAACGCTACTACTGCATGAGTATGATCTTTTAAAATAAAATGCAGGTAGTATCGATCAATATCGATACTACCTGCATCTAGTAAGATTTTTACCTCTGTTCGGCAGTAAGACTTACTACGTACGTCTTACTGCCGAACAGAGGTATTATCATACTATGTTTCATAAGATTTATGCCTGATACAATGGGCCTTAAATAATACATCACATTTTCCGTCACTAGATTCTAAAAGGTTTTCTGCGACTATAGCTGATGATTTCAATTATCTTGAAGAAGTGATCGGTATGCTTGCATAAAAGTTATTAAATGTGTGTCTTCTTTGTCATAATGAATTAATTTCTCACTATTAAGGAAACTAAAACTATTACCTCTTAGTGTTGTCTTACCTGATGCTTAATTAATAGCTCGCCAGGTTGCCTTAATTTTATTCAAGGATTGCTAATTTTGTTCCTAACGAATATTGCCTTAGCTGTATTGCACACTCACTAAATATTTTGGAATAATGCCTAACATGCTCTGTGAAGTTCAAATCAGAATTGTATTTCTTCATACTGTACAACTCGTTTATTTTTGCTCTGCTTTTGTAAATACCTGCAGTAGCCCACTCACTAAAAGCTGGAGAATCCGAGAGAAAAAGGTTTAGAAAACTACTAGTCATTACTGAATTTTCCAAATAAAATATGTCCATCAAACTATAATACCTTTCTTATTGCTCCTAATTTTAGTAATTGCATGTTCCATAACTGATTCAAACAAATTAAAGTTACTTAACGGCGGGCGATATATAATAATATGCTGCTCAAGTTCAACAATTGACAATTCCACGGTACGTTCTATAGACAAACTTGCTATTCTTATTTCTGCTGTACGTGTCGAATCATGAAGACAACATTCGTTTTCGACGTCCTTTAATAACTTTTCGACAGCCTACGATGGATTTTCATCAAATCGAACCTTCAGAAGAAGATTTAAAAGGATCACTTTTTGGAGCATATTATCACGCACTCGTGAATGAAAACTCGTAATTTATAAAACTCTGCATATATCGCAGCTCGCACTTGCCCTCTATTTTGAATAGGATATTGAAGGGTCTGCGAAGCTAATAAAAATGATGAGTACGCCTCCACAGAGTTTGTTATTAGGGATACTTATGAATAATGCAAAACGGCAGAAATTATTTAAGAACAACGACCGATGGTACTGTTCGTATTAAAATAACGTTTTTTTAGGAAAATATGCGAGGCGAAGAGCATGAATGTTTTTAAGCAATTTTTGTGAGGATTTAAAGCAGTTTTCTGCGCCCGCAAAAATTATGAGAGCATAATTAGAATAAAGTAATGATCTTTTACTAAGAAGAGAGACGAGAGAAGTAAATTCATGATGCTAATATTTATGTAAAGATGGAGCGATGGAGCAGACGAGTGGAGACCACGTTTCGGCAAACGAACTATGGGATGACCCCCGTTTCGACGATCTGAAAGCTGTGGGTGTGCGGGCCGGATGCGGAAGGCAGAGGACCATTCGTAGTGGCGCATTTTGGGAGAGGCCTATGTCCAGCAGTGGACTGCAATAGGCTAAGTAAATATTTATGTTATTTTTTTTATTTATTTATAGACTCACGCCTGTATCCCCGAGGGGTAGGCAGAGGTGTAATGTTACACTCACATTTTGCCATGAATTTTTAGGGCACATCACCAGACTCCGAGCTGCTTCTGAGAATTCGGAAAAACTCAGTAACACTTTTGCCTAACCCGGGAATTGAACCCGGGAACTCCGATCAGCAGTCGTATAGTTACGCTATCCACTGGACCACGGAGGCAGTCTATAAGTAGAATATTTATGTAACTGGTTTGTATCAAATAATTTAAAAAACAAAAGAAACGAAACTTTGGGGCAAATAAGAGGTATTTACCTCTTATTTGCCCCAAAGTTTCGTCGTGGGCTACACCAGTTGTGGTCACCAGATAACTTTTGAAATATTTACAAACATAATATATAACATAACGCATTTTATCCCCGAAGGGGTAGGCAGTATTAAACACCCATACTGCGCCAGTTATGTTTCGGCCTCAATGTTATAGGAGGCGAGCCTATTGCCATTTGCCGGGTACATTATTAAGCGTGCGATAATTAAAATTTTTAATACGACACATAAGTTCCAAAAGTCAGAGGTGTGTGTGCCTGGGGTACCTGGGTATCAAACCCGAGACCATCGTCTCGACAGTCCGTTACGGATCACTAGGCAATCGCCGCCTTTTATATCACTGCATAGCATAAAACAAAGTCTGCTTTCTGTCTGTCTGTCCCAATGTATTATTAAATATTTAAAACTATGCAACGGATATTAATGCGGTTTTTTTAAATAGATAGAATGATTCAAGAGGAAGGTTTATATGTAGAATACATATGTATATGGCGGTACGAAGTTCGCCGGGTCAGCTAGTTTATTATAAATATTAGTAAAATGAATTAATAATCCCGTAAGCAACAAAGCCTAGTGGAGATACCAACGGAGTGCCATGCAAAGGGTATCGGGTTCGAATTCACGACTCGCACCAATGACATTGCGAAGTTATATGCGTATGATAACGTATGATATGATTTGTAAATTATCGCTTGCCCCGTGCCTCGGCGAGCCCGTTAAGCCGTCGGTCCCAGTTGTCATAAAAACCTTTGATAGTCGTTATAGGGCGTCAGTACCTTCTAAATAAACTGACACTAGTCTGAGCTTTGGAATATCGCTATCCATTCGGGTTGTGGAGGACAGAAAGGCAGTCGCTCCATGGAAAAGCTAATATTCAGCCAAATCCGGTTAGACTAGTAAGCGGACCCCAGGTTCAAACTTGGATAACGCTAGGAGGATGATGAATTAATAATCCCGTAATTGTCAATGACCACGAGAGTAAGTCCCATTTGGCAGTAAAGGCGCAGTCATCTAAGCATGTCTTCAGTTCAACTAATTCCGTTCTAAAATTGCTATTGTATATTTTATTGCCTAAGTTTCTCATATCAAGACTGGTTCCAGTTGGTCGAGTAATGGAATATGCAAACTCTCTATGCGTTACTTAAGTGGTATAAAATAAAACCAGAGGTTATAAAGCACAAAATGCCAACATATATTTAAACGAATGATATGCAAAAATGTGCAATGTAATGCATGAGATTAGACAAAATAGACGTGGAATAAAACTTCTCGCAAAGTTAAGTTATAAATGCAAAAGTATATTTTGGCATTTTGGTGAAAATGCGTTAGACCTTATGCTTGTGAATACACGCCAGCGGTTTTTATTTATTTATTTATTTTATTTTATTTATTTTATTCTTTATGCACAAAAATAGTACACAGGTGGACTTAATGCCTAGTGGCATTTTCTGCCAGTCAACCTTTTGGTGGTGCAGAAATAGATGAGGTAGGTGCATTAGCTATGTGGCGAAAAATAGGATATGTATTAGATACATATTAATAATTTAAGTACATATTATAAACCATAAATATACTATAAATATATATAATTATTCATAGATATGATACACACATAAATACAATACATAAATATATACATATATAAATACATAATTATGCTATAGCTGATGAGAGTGATGAGCCGATTCCTTCAACTTAGCAAAGAGAAGATTCCGTACTTTCGTTTTAAATGCATAACGGGTAGTGGCCATTCTGACTTCAGGAGGGAGCCTGTTCCATAGTAGAACAACTTGGACAACAAAAGAAGAGTTTACAAAACCTGAAGTATGAGCGGGACAGTGAAGAAGTAGATTATGAGAGGAACGAAGGTTTCTCTCATGTGTGGAACATAAGTATTGGAAGTATGTAGTCAGATAAGAAGGAGGAGAAGGGGAAGTAAGAATCGAGTAGAGAGTTGTGAGAGCACGCAAACTCCGGCGCTGACGAATAGGTAGCCATTTAAGATCGGAACGAAAAGTAGATACATGATCATACTTACGAAGATTGAATATGAACCGAATGCAGTTATTGAGAAGTCGGTCATATTTGTTGAGATACTCTGCATTCAGGTCATAATAACATCATGAGCGTAAAAAAATTTTTACGCTCATGATTTTCTCCAACCTTTATATAGTTTATATAGATAGGGAAAAGAAGTGTCGGACGTCCCTTAGCAAGATGGGCCGACGATATCACCGCAATCGCAGGCCGAACCTGGGCTGGATTAGCACAAGATTGAGGCAAATAGCAAAGACAAAGAGAGGCCTCTGTTCAGCAGTAGACAAAGTCGGGCTGTGGATGATGATGATGATGATTGAGTTGATGAAACTTATATAATAATTGCACATTCATCTATTTTAAAATATTCTCTATAAGTCTGATAAAACTCTGTGCTACATTCATGACTTGCTCTTATACCATCCTACTTCTTGTTTCAATCTTAAGTAACGACTTCAGAGTATCGCGTAGCCATTGTTTTGTTCATAGGTTAGTCGTCGTCGTTAGGAATTCAACCGTTTTTACCGAACACATAAGCCAGCTTCTCTTCCACTGCTATCAGCAATAAAAATATAATTTTCCGTATCAGCAATTCATTCCTAAATACTTCCAAAAAGAAATAGTTTGATGGAACCATTCAGCTATAGCTTTTCATAAAGATACATACATACATACATAGACTCACGCCTGTTTTCTGGAGGGGTAGGCAGAGACTACGGAATGCCATTTGCAACGATCCTGACGTACCTCTCTTGCTTCATGCACTTCCATCAAGTTTCTCATGCATGCTCTTCTGTTTAGGGTACTTCTGACCTGTCCTTTTTTTTAGGATGTCTCCAATCTGGTCAGAAAACGTCCGCCTAGGTCTTCCCTTTCCGTCCTGTCCCATTCACACTTGCCTTATATATCTTCTTTGTCAGTCTTTCGTCATCCATCCTCTCCATGTGCCCAAACCATCTTAACAAGCCTTTCTCGATGCTTGTCACTACATCTTCCTTTATCCCTCAACACTCTCGTATCACACAATTCTTTACACTGTCGGTCAAAGATACATCTCACATACTTCTCAGTGCTCTCATTTCTACAGCATTTATTCTACTTTCAAGTCTCTTCTGCCATACCCAACTTTCACTACCATACATAAGGGTAGGCACTTACACCCTTCTATGCACAGCCAAACGTGCCTTTATGGACACGTTTTGACTGTTCATAAACGCCTTCAGAGATCCATTCACACTATTACCTGCATTAACTCTTCTTTCAATATCTTCTTCATTCTAACCATCTCTTGTAAACAACGTACCTAAGTTAACAAATTCATTCACTTGTTCCACTCGCTGTCCATCGATCAAAACATTACAAGCCGTAACGCATTCCTCATTTTCAAAAACCATAAATTTCGTTTTACTTACATTCACTTTTATTCCTTTCCTCTCTAACGCACCATGCATGATTGTTAGCATCTCATGTAACTCCTCCGCTGAAAATGCAAGTATTATCTGATCATCAGCATAAAAGAGGCATTTGACGAGTAACCCAATCCTTAATTCGCAGTCACTATGTTTTAAATCTTGCAAACAACTGTCAATGAACAGGTTAAACAGCCACGGTGACGCTACACATCCCTGTCTAACACGTTTCTCGATGGTAAACCAGTCAGTGTATGCCCCGTTTATCCTCATTCAAGCTCTAGAATCCTCATAAAGGGATTTCAAAGCTCGAATGAGGCTGCTATCCACCCCATTCATTGACAGCACCGACCACATTTCACTCCTCACCACTTTATCGTAAGCCTTTTCCAAATCCACGAATGCGCAATAGACCTTTTGATCTTTGACCAAAAACTTTTCGGCTATGCTTCGCAAGGAAAAAACTGTCATTGCCATTCATTTCATCGATCGGTGTCTCTATCGCCGTTCTTTCAAATAACACATAACATAACATATCTTCACGCCTTTTATCCCCGAAGGGGTAGGCAGAGGTGTATTACATACCCACACTTTGCCAGATAAGTTTCGGTCCCAATGTAATAGGGGGCGAGCCTATTGCCATCTACCGGGCACATTGTTAAGCGAGCGATTATTAATATTTTTAATACACACAAAACTTCGAAAAGTCATAGGTGTGTGCCCGGGGTAACTGGGGATCGAACCTGAGACCATCGTCTCGGCAGTCCGTTACGTACACCACTGGACTATCGCCGCCTTTTCTTTCAAATAAACCTTCAAAATACTCTTTCCATCTCTTCAGCAAGCACGTTTCACCATTCACTATCCTTCCATTCTTGTCTCTGATCGATGTGTATTCTGAGGATTAAGTTCTTCCTCGAACTGAAAGTAAAGATAAATAGCTGAATAAACTGAACACAATATTATATTTCCAATTCTAAAACAGAGTATGTTGTAAAGATGCTTCCATATTGTTTTCCAACTGATAAAGTTACCTTCTTTAACTCAATGACTTGTTCTTGACCAAGTTTAAAAAGTCTGTCCAAGTTTCTGGTATAGGTGTGACGTAAGCATCAACAACAGAGTAATGAAATACTTTTTGTTATTTTCTTTCGTTGTCTGCTCACGATCTCAATTTTTTTTATTGGTTAATGAAAATGATTCACATCACATGTACAATAATTTTGCTTTATAGAGTTGTAATATCCTATCTTTAAAGTTTCTAAACTTTGATTAGAATTTAATTTGTTATACCTGGCAAATACAACTCTTATCTTAAAAATACATTGCAATTTAGGAAGAGAGAAATCGTCCATATATAAAAGTCGTGATTATATTCGTTCAGTTTAAAGGTTTGATTTTTTTTATAGACTCACGCCTGTATCCCCGAAGGGGTAGGCAGAGGTGTAATATTACACCCACATTTCGCCATGAATTTTTAGGTCCCACGTAATAGAGGGCGAGCCCATTGCCGTACCGGACACATTACCAGACTCCGTGCTGCTACTGAGAATTTCCTAAAGGCAAAACCCTATAACACTTTGCCCGACCCGGGAATCGACCCCGAGACCTCCAAATCTCACGTGCACATTTATGCCGCGAGACCAACGAGGTAGTTTTGATATTAGCCAGAATTTATTTATGATTGAAAAGGATTAGTTCTTTTTTCAAGGTAGCAGAGCCTTGCTGACTTCAGCATGAATGGGCCGGCTCGACCGGGGAAGTACTACCCTCTCACAGAAAATCGACGTAAAGTAACAGTACCTAAACTGTTGCGTTTCGTTCGTTGAGTGAGAGTGCCGGAGGCCCTATCCCCTATTCCTTCTCCCTCATCCCACTCCTCATCCTATCCCTTTTTCCAACCCCATGGGGCGGCAACGCACTTGTGACTCCTGTGGTGTTGCTTGTGTCTATGGGCGGCGGTAATTGCTTACCATCAGGCAATCCGTCTGCTCGTTTGCCGCCTATTAACATAAAAAAAAAGAGTGGCTATTCCTGATGCCTAATATCTTAAATTTCGGGCAAACCTTTCTTAATGGACCCCTGCACTCCCCAAATAACATACATGCCAAAGTTCAGTTTCTCTTCTTCTTGCACCCAGTAGGTTCAGCTGTGCGTTGCTTGTAAGCCAGTCAGTAATGCATGAACTCTATATAATAATATACAAATTTGGAATGCCTACCAATAAAATTGTTCTACCCCAAGTATCGCAAATAATGCCACCGTAGACCCTGAAATCGCTCCCAACGATATGTCTCGTCACAGTTGTTAATCAACTCATTTAAATTCCCTTAGTTTCGGAACGGTACGTTTATATTTCCCGGAAGCTTACTGCGTGGCTTCATATTAGATATTTAACGTATAAACATCTCATAAATTGGTCTACAGTTGTTGAATGAGGTTATCAGATTGTGGAAATAATGTGCGTTACATAAATCGGTTTGATAGTATATTTGGGTGTATTTTGTTGATAGAGCCTTTGTAAAGTTTAGGCATCACAAAATTTATATGAAGTGTAATAAAATTATCTTATTGTGTGTGCCGTTAAAAATACAAGTGATTGACGATTGTGCAATTCATATGATCATCAACATCCCTTATTGTGAGACAATGTCCCATGACAAACCGACCGAGTTACGACGACAAGTTAAGATTTTTGGTGCGTTTACTGGAGTCTAGAAAAGGTGGCATGACAAGGCATTTGGCCTTAAAAAGTGTTCAAATCAGTTTGCAATTTGTCATTTTTCAGGGAATAGAATACAGCTGCGGATACTTTAAATCCAATTATTTCTACGTCAATAAAACACAATATTATAGCTGTAGCGACAAGACTAATCGTTTATTGTTTTATTCTATAAACCACAGACAAGTCAATAGAAAATCATTCTATAATACAAGATTTTTTTATAAGATAGTCGCCATTATTTTGATAATATTCTAACAATTCGGCACATCCAGTGCATCATGATTAACCCTGGAACTTAAGCGTGAGACATATTCCAATGCCATATAAAAGAAAAAACGTTATAATAAGCCTACCACTACGCTTGCTAGAGATACTATTTGCTTCGTGTATATTCCTTGGATTAGATGCCTCTGACGACACTTACGAAATAAAATGGGATGATTTCACGTTGTACCTTCTAATCCATAACCACACAACTTTGATGCCATTAGAATGGGCTGCCTACCATAACGTTGTAATTTACGCTTATGGGAGTATGGGTCACTGCTCACAAGAACTCAAAACTCTTCAATTGCTTGGAACTATTTTTCACTTATGCAGACGTGGGATTTGTGTTATTTCAGGCTAAGTATGTACTCTATCTTTATCACAATTATTCTCATATGAATTCTTCGCCACACCAAACATAACCTATTTGCATCCCCCAACGCGATAATAATATCATAAGCATATAATTATGAGCAGTCACTGGACTAATGTCCCTAACGCGATACAATTTTATTAAAACGGGTCTTATTCGCGATATTTAATTAATTTAAGGTATAAATACCTCTGTTTTACCGACGTTTCGGCCGTCTTACAACAGCCATGGTCGTGGCAGGACTGATGTCATCTCAGCGTCGTCCTTGTGAAGCGTGGGTTTCCGCAGCTACACTTGTTTTTAATTTTTATTTTTATCCGAACTGTCGGTACGTCGACACACAACACTTATGACGTCTACACACCCATGAGCTGTGTTGCTGCGGCGAGGTTTATACCTTAAATTAATTAAATATCGCGAATAAAACCCGTTTTAATAAAATTGTATGATGTATACAAATCGCAAAAGTTTAAAATCGATTATCCCTAACGTGGTCCGGCAGTAGGTAGGTGCGTCTAATTTTAGCAGAATAGAAATCAAACTAAGGACGTTATTCTGATTACATCCAACAGTGACTGGGAAGTTCTTGTATTGCCCACACTTATCGGATATTAAATCGGCATTTAGGTACTTAAAATATACAAATACATAAATATATGGGTACGAGTCTGCCGTGACCACGACTTCTGTAAGGAATTCTTAGCATCGGCTATTAATAACAAAATGTAGTTTCTGGATAATTCGGTTCAAATGTAATCTCAGTAAAACTAATATAGTTATCGCAATAAAATCCGTAAACTGTAGTTTAATTTCAATATATGGGTATATTATAATGAACCAACGAGGAAAAACAAAAGATGTTGCGACACCGTCTCGCGCTGAATTCTCATACGAATAAAGTATTATCGTCAACCCACGCAAACCCGTTGGCAAAAGACACCTTCCTTTACATCCGTTGTTCGGAAGCTTTCAAAGACCCTCACAATACAGGATTTATTTCTAGTGAGAAAGTCTTCTTAAAATATACTATAAAGAGATTTTACGAGTAACTAATATTTTGTCGACTTATATTAACCAATCCATGAATAGGTAATGCATGAGAGGGCATACTGTACTCATTTCTACTAGAAGTAAGAGTTAAAAGAAAAATTTTAATAGGGATCACTCCTTATTTACTTATCAGTAATCGATCTCTAAATGCTTCTGCACTCAATAATAAAACTGTAGCACAAAGTTTGCAGAAGTAGAAGTATTACATGAAAGGTGTCTTTGATGAGAACATTATAAGTCATGACGAGGTTTACCATAACAACTTAATTATTAACTATAAAGAACAAACTTTGGCCTCGACCGCACGTTGGTGAAACACGTTCAAAATAAATCATTACATCACTTTCCTACCTTTAACGTACAATACAAAAACCCTTTAATTTCTTAATCACCTTCACGTCTACATTAGATAACAGGTAAATTTCTCATCAGGTTACTGCATCGCTTCAAGTAGGCTAAAACGTTTGCCTCCCAATTTGCGGCTTACTGAACTTACCTCGGGACAAACGCTGTCTAATTCCGTCTTATTACGAAGAGAATGCGGCTACGAATACATAGTTACAACAAATCATGGTGTGCTTAAGAGGTTTATATTATAAATTAGATGGAATGCCTTTATTGTTTACCATGTAAGATTTTACATTATTTTTACCAGAGGGTGAAAGTTTTAAACTAATGTTCAATTTTACTTTTAAATATAAAACAAATATACTATCTGGTCTACTATTAATTAGATTGAATTTTTTACTGTTCAAAGAAAAGAAATAAGGCAATGAGAACGTGAGTCAAGGTATGTAGTAAATTATAAGTGATTGCATCCAAAGCAAACACTTACAGAGACCATGTAATTTGTTTGTTTCAAAGTCTTGGGTATGTCCTCGTTATATTGTATAAGCAATACTAAGACATCATAGCTGCAGCGTGCTGCAAAAATATTTTAAAAGTTAGAACAGAAGAAAGGTTCTTCTAATAAAATCTTGCCAGTCTCAAACTGTTCCATCCATATCAAAATAACATGGATCTACTAAACACAACCTCTTCAAAATTATAAGCCACATAAACTACGTTTATGTATATGTATATAATTTATAGTCGAGTCATTTAGATATTACCCTTGACAACTTGTTTATATATAGTCACATTATATCGTCCGTGTGGTGACAGATAAAGAATACAAAATGTCACCACCCCGTATCATCCCATGAGTGTCGTAAGAGCCGACAGAGGCAGCATACTATGCAGAGGACAACACTATAAGAGAAGGAAAACTTGATAGAAACCCTATACGGGTATATAAACGGGTTGGCCGTTTGGCCAGCGTGGTATAGTAGGCCAATTCCTCCTTTCAAAGAAGAGGTCTAGTCCAGCAGTGGACGGTTAAAGGCTGGTGATGAATGAATGAATGAAAATATTGTTATTAATTCAGGTGCCATGTGTAGTGATCGTTGTTACGCGTTAGAACATCGTTTGTTTCTAGAAGCGACACGTGTCTTGGAAGTTTATGTCTGACGTGTTAAGACGTAATACATAATTCTATGTGTTTCTACGTATCTGTCTGTGTGTCATGTGGTTTTACTTCAAAGTTTCTTTGAATACAAATATTCTGAGAATATAGGTTCAGTCTAAAAACAGAAAGTTACATTTCTGAAGCCAGTTTATGTTAAAAAGTTTTAGGACGTCTCACTGTCACAATAAATTTAGTTGTAGGTACCTAGAAATTTCATGATCTTATGAAGAATATCTAAAATTTTAAACTATAATATGACAGCACATTATATTCAATATTAAATTTGTCTTGAGTCCGATCGTTGAAAACTTTAACAACAAGAGATCATTGAAATTAAACTATAGTTTACGGATTTTATCGCATTGTATTGGTTTCACTAAGTTCTTACATTTGAAACTAAAGATCTAGAAACTATATTTTTAATTTATTACTAGCCGACGTTTCGTTACCCTTGCAATTACCACTGCAAGAGGCCGGTGTCTACAAAACTGACTGTGAATGTGGGCTCTCATACATTGGACAAACCAAGAGAAGCATAGGCATTGGACTCAAAGAACATATAGCTGACATAAAACATAAACGCTCAACAAAGTCTGCTGTGTGTGAACATGTGGAACAAGGACCCAACCACTACCTGCGATTTGATGAACCACAGATACTCGCAAAAGAACATCGTTTTCTTCCAAGAATGTTACGAGAGGCTATTGAAATTAAAAAACACCCTAATTTCAATAGGGAAGATGGTTGGAATGTTCCTCCAGCTTGGGACCCTGTCATAAGGCTAATGAAACCCAAGAAAGACAAAGTCACCAGAAGACCTAAGGACACTGTGAGCTCATTCTGCGTAAATAGTAACACCAGTAGTTGAAAAATGTTCGGGTACTTTGAGATAACTTATACATTCAAGAAAAAGACAAATATCACCTCAGTCTGCCGTGAACATGAATTCTGTAAAGAATTCGAAACGTCGGCTAGTAATAAATTAAAAATATGTATAGTTTCTAGATCTTTAGTTTCAAATGTAATAACTTAGTGTAACTAATACAACGCGATAAAATCCGTAAACTGTAGTTTAATTTCAATGTGTAACATTCGCGTAAACCCAATAAGATACTATGTGAACAAGAGATCAATTTATTCAATAAGAAGAAGGTACGAGTATAACTAAGTATTTGAATTATGTGACTGACATACTCGATTATTTTGAGTGTCTTCATTATACCTCACTATACTGGTACCCAATCTAGCCCCATAATCTTACATGATAAACACAATCCACGCGATGATGAAAAAAAAACATAGCATAGTTGTAAAACCCATGCAAATTTATTTATTTTCTTTTTTAATCCACAGTACTGGTAATGTACTCCAATTTGTGACGTTATAATCGTCGCGCTGGCCCCTACCACTTCTCCTGCTGGCCGTTCCCCTCCCAGCGGCAAATACTTACCGCGGCGCGTGCTGACGCGCCGTCCCTTTTTCTGCCTGCTGCTCCGCTGAAGATAAGTGCCTCTCTCTGCTGGAGCACCGAAGCCTCGTCAGCCTGCCTGCCAACCCTGCCCTGAGTCTTAGTCTTAGCTCTTAATTTTGTTGCTACCGGGTATATTTTGTGTAACGCTTTCTAGCAATTATATTTGGTAACGAACAAAATACTGTATTTAATTTATCTCTCTACACACACAAATAAACGTTACACTGGCGCCAAACAATTTTAAGGGCTCAGGCATCTGACTCGGCTTCTGGTCGCTTCCTTTTTCTGTGTTTTCCTGTGTTTCTGTGTGTAAGTGTGTTCACAGTCGGTAAGTCGTTGATTTTTCGTTTCTAAATGTGTTACATAAATCATAACGCATTAAATCTTATATAAATCGGGCAAATTTAGTCGACTAAAGCCTTGCGCCACATCTTATGTACTTTATAACTTCTTTTCTCACCCAAATTCGTTAGACTAAGCAACGGTTTTGGGAATTACTTTGTAAAATTATATTTTACAAAGTAATTCCCAAAACCAAAATTATCATTTTGTAAAATTATATTTCTTATGTGTGGGTAGATTCCGCTTCGCGCTATTCTTACCCATTGCGAATGTAACTTGTTTACTTGCTACATAATATAAATCTTTCTTTTAAACGACCCATTGTGAACATATTTACATTACCTTTTATTTTATTGTTATATTATAAGTATAACCCCTGTGTGAGTGATTTTTGGTGCTGTTAGGTTTTTATTTTTACGAGACTTAATCTTTTTCAAAGTAACTTAGCCATGTCTTTTAAAACTAACTACAATCATTTGGTAAAATCGGAGCTGGTTTATGAACTGATTTTCGGGGCGGGGACAAGTCTGGCTCGGTAGCCGACTTACGTCATCAAATAGTGACACTAGCGTTCCAGTTTCCCTCTGAAACTATATTAGATTCGGATTAAGACCCCGAAGAGGAAATTTTGGCTATCCGGAACCCCTTAATTAGGGCTACGAATTATATTTCTCTGCTTAGATCACAATTCGACCAAAACCTATATTCGCGCACAGAATCTATTCTCATCCATATTTACTTTAGATTGAATAGACTGGATCTGGACCGCCTTTCTGATACCGACTCGGCTGAAATAGTTTAGAGTAATAACCGCAATCAATTAACTATTTTTAAATCTTTGATTTCGGGTACAGCTGAACCAACTTCGCACGTAATACAAAAGGACTGCTCTGTATCTACCCCCGTCGTTTCTGACGACTTTAAGTACGATCGTAAATTGTTTTCCGAACTCGCTAAATTTAAATATAATGGCAAATCGTGTTCGCGGGTTCATTGAAAAGATTAATGAGTTTATGCAGGCTAGGTGTAGTCCCGAAAATAAAATGTTACTATTTGCTTTTGAGATATTTACGGGCGATGCATTGTTCTGGTATCGTTCGCTCAAAGAACAGATTTCTAGTTGGAGTGAATTGTGTTGTCTTTTGAAGCGTGATTTTAGTCCGACTGACTATGATTTTAAAATTTTAAATGAAATTAGGTTTCACCTTCAAGCTGAGGACGAAAATATAACACTTTTTGTTGCTAAAATGCAGGGTATGTTTTCTCGTGTTAATGTGCCTATTAGTGAGTCTAAAAAATTAGATATTTTGTTACGTAATGTCCTGCCATGTTACAATCAAACTATTTTAACTGCTAAAGTGGCCGATATCCCTAGTCTCGTTAGTGTCTGTCGAGAATTTGAGATATTTCATAAACGAACTAAAGACCATCGGGAATCTTCCAAAGCCACACCCAATATCTTGTTGCCCGAGTTTGCTCACCAACCTCAAAAACCTAATTTCACTAATTGCAAACCAAAAAATAATTATAATTATTCGAATAAAAACTTTAACGCTCCACCACAGATAAACGCTATCAACCTACCCACCACTAATAAGAACGACAACCGGTTCTGTCCCAGGTGTCGATCCAATTCTCATAGTTTATATAATTGTCCGCAATCACACTTTTTAATTTGTTTTAAATGCGGTCTAAAAGGTTTTCGTGTGACTGTTTGTCCTAAATGTAACCCTAAAGCTAATAAACTAAAAAACTTATAAGCGAGGATTGGGGAATAAATAAATCAAATAATTTCAATAAAACTGAGTGGAATAATTGGTTAAATTATCTAAAAAAAATTGTTATTGTTATAGTCTATCCTCAATCCGTAATTCTAATATAGAATACTTGCCCTATATTTCTGTTATTGTAAATGGTAAACCTGTAGTCAGCCTGTTGGATTCTGGCTCATGTGTTACAATCTTGGGTAACAATTCTCATAATTTCTTTTTAAATAATGAGTATCAGTTGGATTGTTCTCAGCCCCTGAATTTGATAACGGCTGGTGGTGAAAAATTGTGTTCCTTAGGGTCTATCTCTCTTCCTATTGAATTTCAAAATAAAACAGTTTCCCTAAATTTTTATGTAGTGCCAGGGATTTAAAACAGTTTAATTCTCGGTATGGATTTTTGGCAAATTTTTAATTTCTTTCCTAACCATTTAGAGTCGGTGTTGTTATTGAATGAAACTCATTCACCAGTTACAGAGCTGCGGACCGATGACTCACCGCACCTTGTGTCTTAAAATAATTTATCTATTGAATAGAGAGCTGCCGCTGATAACATTATTTCTAAATTTTCCGATATTTCTTATAAAAAGCGGGGTCTCGGTTGTACAACTCTCATTACTCACTCTATTGACACAGGCGGCCCACCTATTCGTCAGCGTTATCATCGTATGTCTCCCGATAAACAACGCATTTCGATACAACAACTAGACGAAATGTTGAAGGAAGATATTGTAGAAGCCTTTGAGAGTCCTTGGTCTAACCCTGTTATTCTAACCCCTAAAAATAACGGCGAACTAAGATTTTGCTTAGATAGTCGTAAATTGAATTCTGTTACTAGAAAAGATGCTTATAATTTGCCCTACATTTCGGAAATTCTAGATAACTTGAGAGATGCTAAATACCTATCTAGTTTAGATATTTCTAAATGTTTTTGGCAGACGTTAATTAAAGAGGAGGATCGTTTTAAGACCGCTTTCTATGTACCTACTCGTGGCATGTTTCATTTTAAAAGGATGGCATTTGGTCTAACAAATACGTTGCACTGGCGTTGTTATGTAAAAAGTTTATTTTCTACACTGCCCACGCTGCGCTCAAATGGTTTCTAAAACTTAATAATCCTACTGGTCGTTTGGCCAGATGGGGTGTTCGTCTTTCGTCGTACAATCTCGAGATTCGACATCGTCGTGGTTCAGACAACATATTGCCCGACCTCCTGTCTCGTTCTGTTCCCGTTGCAGCCATTATCAATGATAATGATATTACTCCTTGTGACGTCGCTGTGACGTCGCGCTCACACCTCCCACTCATCTCATCGCCGCGCCGGGCTTCGCGCCTCCTATAAATACGGAGGCACTGGGACATCGGTCCCTTTCTTGCTGCATTCGACTGGACATCGGCCCGAAAAGCTAAGGACACCAGCTGCTTTTCCTGGACGACCACCGGGAGCGGACCCTCAACAAACTCCTTACCATCGCCAAATCACGCGACCCTGATTATATCTTTTCGAATAGCATTTTTTTAGTAATTTTTCGTAAGTAAAATGTTTCGCTAAAGGATGTGTAAAATTCTTTAATGAATTAAATTATTTTTTATTGTAACAGCAACTACGAATTTCATTTAAACACACCCAACGGTGATACTACGTTACATCTTAATTTAAACCTAACATTCCCAATGTCTACTAACGACTCGTGGTATCTAAACATTTATAAAGATTGTCTAAACAATCCCACATCTTTCGTGGACTACCAAATTATTAATAATAAATTATATCGTTTTAGAAAGTGTCCAAATCCTTTAACCCGAGATTTTCAATGGAAAGAGGTTATTCCGTCTGAACAAAGATCTAATATTATTGCTGAGAACCATTCGCTGCCCACGGCTGATCACCTAGGTATTTTTAAAACCTACAAGTAACTGGCATTAAATTATTACTGACCGAATATGTATTCCGACGTTGTTAAGGCTGTGAATTTGTGTGATGTTTGTATAGCTCACAAACATCAAAACCATTCAACCTAAGGTCATATAGGTAGATCTAAGTCTTGTTATAAACCATTCCAGATGTTAAGCATTGATCTAATTGGTCCACAACCTACTTCTAGAAGGCAAAACAATTTTATTTTTGTTGTTTCTTGTTGTTTTTTCAAATATTGTATGCTTTTTCCCATTGACTGCCTCGTTGGTCTCGTGGCATAAATGTGCGCGTGGGATTTCGGTTTCGGTTTCGATTCCCGGGTCGGGCAAAGTGTTATTAGGTTTTCCGTTAGGAAATTCCCAGTAACAGCACGGAGTCTGGTAATGTGCCCGGTACGGCAATAGGCTCGCCCCCTATTACGTGGGACCTAAAAATTCATGGCAAAATGTGGGTATTACACCTCTGCCTACTCCTTTTTCTTTTATTTATAGACTCACGCCTGTATCCCAGGCGTGAGTCTATAAATAAAAGAAAAAAAAATCCATTAAACGAGCTACTGCCGAAATAATTACTAAAATTTTAGAAGAAAATGTTTTTTGGTCCATGGTATTCCGTCAAATATTGTTCGCGATAATGGTAAGCAATTCATTAGCTTTACATTTAAAAATTTTATAACTAAATACAACATTCCTAATTTGCATTATACGCCGCTGTATACACCCCAGGTAAACTCAGTCGAGCGTTATAATAAAACTATTATGACGGCTATTTCTACTTTATTGAACGAGATCAGCGCGTTTGGGATTTGGTTGTTCCTAAGATTCAGTTTGCAATAAATTGCGCAGTAAACGAGGTAACTGGCTATTCTCCATCTTTTCTGGTCTTTGGTCGTGAATAGGTTCCTTGTGGGTCACACTATGTAGTCAACAAATCTGACCCTAATATTGTTTTCGAACCGCGCTATACATATGCGGAGGCCTTTGCCCATTTGTCTCCTATCTTCGAAAAGGTAGAGGCCGCTTTGATAGCCGCTCGCCAACGTAATTGTAATTCTTATAATCTTCGTCGTAAACCGGCCGAATTTAATGTCGGCAATATTGTGTGGCGGCGTACTTACTATTTAAGCGAGAAAGATAAATATTTCAATAAGAAATTCGCTCCTAAATTTATTAAATGCAAAGTTGTAGCTAAAAAGTCTCCTTTAGTTTACAAATTGTCTGATATGACTGGCAAGCCAGCTGGCGAATGGCATATTAAAGATTTAAAATTAATTAATTACAAACAATAATTATTAATTACATACAAAAATCTCGCCAAATTTGTTGTTATAATTACTTCTGCCCACCCACAGTCCATAATGGTCGTTATAGTGATACCGAATTTTTATGTCTTTAAAAACTTCTTTTGTTATGACTCAGTGGTTATAACTGTAATCAACTGCGTCTCACGGGTTCGAAGTTTCTTGAATCTATTTTACTTGTTGTACTAATCACCTTGTTTACGTTATATTATGCTCGGAGTTATTATTGTTAACCCATTCTTTTTAGCGAACCGCTAGCGCGCTTTCTAAATAATATCTTATCCCGCGCACATAAGGCTTACTCTCGTCTCCATTGGTCTCGACTACCTGCGTTGAGTTTTATGACCTGTCACTCACTCTTTTGTTGTCGCGGCAGACCTTTTGTTTTTAATTGTTTTTATGCAGTAGTATTATAATAGTTACTTCATAAACTGAGCAGCTCTTTCGTATTCAATTTAACTCAACTTATACATAAAAATTCTAAACAATTGTTTTGAAGAGTGTCATTAATAAATGTTATTATTTATCTACCATTCTAGACTATCTCAGTTATGTAATTATATGTAATCCTCGACGTGTTTTGCATTTAAGCGGAAACCGTTTTGATTTGTGTGATGGCCGGTGCACTGAGTGTGAGTTGGCATGTGTCTGGCATGTGTGCGAGATATGAAGGGATGAGAAATGATGAATGATATTGTGGCGTGTATCTTAATATAAATAATTGCAGTGATTGATAAACATATGTAACTATACTAATAATAACGTACAATTGTAATTACTGTTTATCTTAAGAACTTTGTGTTTCAATATAATACATAACATTTATAAGCTCTAATTTTCGATTATATTATAATTATATACATGTTATAATTTCTATGTATAATTTGTATAATATTTGACATCATTTTAGTTTAACTGAGATTTTACATTTATCATTTTTATTATTTTGTATATTTGTCGGACACGCAGACAACATTCTTATTAGAGAATTAGTTGGTTCGCTGCCTCCTCGATGTATTGTATGCGAGCGACCGGTTCTCAACCGCGCAGCCACGCCCGGTGGCGCTGCGCCCGCGCACAGCGCTCGGCAGTCAGCATATACATCGAGACGCGACACTGTACTGATTCGCTCCGCGCTTGTACGCAGCTACCTCCGCTATATCTAAAAATAATTGTTATTTGTAAATCTTAGTGCTTGTGCTTTCTGCTTATTACTCCTTCTGACTGTGACTTTCTTCTGTGCTCTTCTGTGTGTTTAAACAATATAGACTTTGATTCCCGCAAGACTGCTTTTCCTTTCTCTGCATACCATCCGGACCGGCAAACCGTAAGTCAAGACTTAGTGCACTACAGCTAAAATATAAAGGGGTCTATTGAGTGCGTGATGTATGAAAGGTTGGGGGGTTATACATAATTAAATTTCTTTTAGGTGGTTTTTGGCACTTAAAAGACTGACACCACTTCTCCTTCTCTGTTCCAGGCGCTGTCGGCGGCAGGGGCCAGGGATTTTTTTCCCCGAGAAAAAATCCGGCCTGAAGGGGGGAGTATGTGACGTTATAATCGTCGCGCTCGCCCCTACCACTTCTCCTGCTGGCCGTTCCCCTCCCAGCGGCAAATAAATACCGCGGCGCGTCAGCGACCGTCCCTTTTTCTGCCTGCTGCTCCGCTGAAGATAAGTGCCTCTCTCTGCTGGAGCACCGAAGCCTCGTCAGCCTGCCTGCCTACTCTGCCCTGAGTCTTAGTCTTAACTCTTGATTTAGTTGCTACCGGGTATATTATGTGTAACGCTTTCTAGCAATTATATTTTGTAACGAACAAAATACTGTATTTAATTTATCTCTCTACACACACAAATAAACGTTACAAATTTAAGACAGAATACACCCACACATAATATATACTAACTAAGCGAGACGACCGGTTGGCGTCGCGCGATTGTAAGCGACCGTTACGCCGAAGGTCGCGGGTTCGATTCCCGCTCAAATAAAACATTTGTGTGCATGAACATGGATGTTTGTCATGGTCTGGGTGTTTCTATATATAATATGTATGTATTTACAAAAATAAATGTATTTATGTATGTTTATCTATTATCTAGTACCCATAATACAAGCTTCTGCTTAGTTTGGGACTAGATGGTGTTGTGTGAATTTTGTAAAATATTTATTTTATTTTAAAGAATACAAATTACACCTACTTAAATCTAAAACCATAGGCAAAGCAACATGGCAAATCATTAAAAATAAAGTTGGAACTGTCAGCATCCCAAAACAAATTGACTGTATTAAAGAAAAAGACACCATAACAACTGATCCTCTTGACATAGCCAAGCTATTTAATAACTTTTTTACTTCAACATCAAACAAGAGTGATTCCCAACCCAGCTATAATCACTCTTGTTATCAGCCAAGCAGGCAAAATGCGAGTATATTTTTATGCCCCTGTTCAATATCTGAAATAGTAAAAATAATCAAGTCACTTAGTAATAAAAAATCTGTTGGTTATGATGAGATTTCTACTTGGGTCATAAAATCGAGCATAAAAATATTATCGCCTGTACTATGTCATTTAGTAAACCTATCTTTAGCCACTGGTACTTTTCCTGACAAATTAAAAAAGTCTGTAGTAAAACCTGTATACAAAAAAGGTTGCACACAAGACATTAATAATTATAACACTATAACATTAACGCCAATACTATCAAAAATTTATGAAAAGGTTATGCATTTTAGACTGTCAGACTTTCTAAATAAATATAGTATAATAAAAGAAGAACAAAATGGGTTTCAAAAAGGGAAGTCCACCACCTTAGCCGCTTTTTCCCTGATCAAGTCTATAACACAAGAGATCGATAAGGGCCACACAGTTACAGCAGTATTCTTAGACATGAGCAAAGCTTTTGATCTTGTAAATATTGACAAGCTACTTGACAAATGTGGGCGTTATGGCATTAGAGGTCAGGCACTAGATTGGCTTAGAAGCTATCTTTGCAAACGAACGCAATATGTAGAAATAGGACGCATAAATAAAAAGCAAATTTTGACACAGTACAAATCTCCACTTATGTTTAATAGGACAGTTGTACCTCAAGGTAGTATTTTAGGACCCCTATTGTTTTTACTATATATTAATGATTTGCCAAATGTCACAAAACATAAGTGTGTACTGTTTGCTAAAGATGTATCACTCATAATACCTAATAATTCAAAAGACGATCATGAAAAAGAAGTATATAACACACTTAATCAAATACTTCAATGGCTAAAACAAAATGACCTCAAAATCAATTTGACGAAAACACATTATATACAATTTAAAAATTATAAACAAATTCCTGCTAAATTAAATATAACAATTGAAGATGTTGACATTAAAGAAAGGAGCAATATAAAATTTTTAGGACTGACTTTGGACGAACACTGTAACTGGAAGTTGCACATTGACAATATATGTAGCAGGTTGAATAGATTTGTATATGCATTGCGACAGTTAAAAAAGGATACAAATGAATCGGTTGCTCTTACTGCTTATCACAGTTGGGTCGATATTAAGATATGGCCTTTTAATGTGAGGAAACTCAACTAACATAAATAGAGCTTTTATACTATAAAAAAATGTGTTAGGGCTATTTGCAGTGTAGGACCCTTTGAGACCTATAGGCCACTTTTCAAAAGTTTGGGTGTACTGACTTTGATTTCCATGTACATATTAGAAACAGGTTTGTTTGTAAGAAATCAAAGCAACTTATTTACTAAAACTAGTGTAAATTGTAAATATCAGCCGAGAGATCCAACAAAATTCAAATGGGAAATGAGCAAAACAAAATTACATACTAGCAACAGCTTCGTGATGATAATAAAAATCTACAACCAAATACCAAAATTCATCAGGGAACTACCTACTACCACGCAATTTAAAATAAATTTAAAAAAAGTGGCTCATAGATAAAAGTTTCTACACAACAAAAGAATACTTAGACTACAAATAAATAAATGAGTAGGTAATTGATATCGTACACACATATTTAAGAAATGCATAATTAAACTGTTAACTATTAAAAATTAGGTAATTCATATTTAGTAATATCTTGTTACAATTTTTGACATTAAGATTTTGACATAATTGATTATTATTATTATTTTTGAATAATATTATGAGTATTATGACTTAATTTATACTGATAAAAATATAAGAAATATTGTTATATAATTAAAATTAAATGTTAACATGTCCTTGCATGTAAGATAAATATGATTATAAACTTATCCCTACAATATTCGTATGCCTGATAGAGGTGAAATGTGAACTGTAAAAAATATGAACATCTATTATGTACCATTTCAATCGAATAAAGTCATTTCATTTCATTTTATAAGCAGCCATTGCAATTGTCAGTGAATCAAACAAGATATAAGCGGCTTATTCTCGACACTTCGACTGATTGACAGCAAATTCAAGACTGAATTAGAGCTTTAACATCTCTTGGTACGCGTGGCCTACGTCCTGCCTAGCTCAATGGCTGTGCAAGATTCTTTGACGCATGAATATTAGATTGGGACTGGATAAGACGGATACAAAATAATCAAGAGTTTTTATTGAAAATTTAACAAGTACGGCTGTAAATAAATATATATTTCCATGAATATTATATTCCCATGAAGTATGTTCATTTGAGAAGGTATTTGCCTGTTCACAAAGGAAATTCTCGCAACTTCAAATGAAGCAATTAAATGGTAGCATACGATATTTTCGCTATTGATGCGATAGTTATTTATTTGCCTTGACTGCCTCCGTGGTCCAGTGGATAGCGTATGCGACTACTGATCGGCGGTCCTGGGTTCGATTCTCGGGTCGGGCCAAAGTTTTACTAGGTTTTTCCGAATTCTCAGTAGCAGCTCGGAGTCTGGTGATGTGCCCGGTAACGGCAATAGGCTCGCCCCCTATTACGTGGGACTTAAAAATGCATGGCGAAATGTGTGTGTAATATTACACCTCTGCCTACCTCTTCGGGGATAAAGGCGTGAGCCTATAAAAAAATAAAAAAACGTTATTTATTTCTTTGGAATTTGTATAAAAGGAAAAGTCTGCAAGTTTTGTGCCCCGCGTAATCGATTTATTTTGGCCAATAATAACTTTTTATTACAAAACAAGCTGTTTGGGGCATAAGGTATTCAAAACAGACTTACACACTGTCATGTATGACATTACGTTCTTCGCTGGTGGTTAAAGGGAAATAACAAATTTTACTACGAAGATAAATAATAGTCATACGGTAACATTGAATAGTATTTTACTAGTCGTCACGCCATATAACCAGGACGAGCCTCAGTGCTAAATACAGGTCTCACCGCACTACGGTATTCCTAACACGATTGCGTAATAGGATCATCGTTATGTACTCGAGGCATTTTGGGTGGAGTTTGGGTAAGCGTGCCAATATAGTGCCCGGCGTCGAGCTTGTTTCATGAATGGAAAGTTGGTTTTGTAGAAAAATTACTGTATACTGTGAGTTCACAAAATACTACCATGCAGAGGGTGGCGTACCACTGATTTTTAGAAGTAATGTGCGTATTAAATAGCTTATTATCTCTTCCATATTATACACATTTGCACATGCTGGTTAGCGCTAGGACGATGATGAAGATAGTGAATTCCCTGGCAAGCTCCTTTCTTTATACGATTTTTGTATTGCAACGGCGAGGAAGAAGAATATAGCCTTTGTGATGGTAAGCATTGTATTGATACTTATTGGAAACTATAAAAGAATACAAGTGTCTTAGGAAACGTAGGAAGTAAAATGAGCAGCGTGCCCCAAAAATGATGCAGCTAAATATAGTGTATAATTTTCCTACCTAATTGTACGACAGGATGATAGTGATGTTACTATTTTGAGAACAGCGATTTCCCAAAGGGATTAAAGTGTACCATTTGAAATAATTTCTGATTCTGTTTTATGTTATCTTAGATTTTGAAGCGCAGAGTCGAGTTACTGAAGTGATCTGTCAATCCTGCAATCTATTAATGTATCGCATCGATGCTCCTTGTGATAATTTTCTAACCAGACATAGTCTATAAAATTTTTGTGAACAATCTTATCTAATATTTTAAATTCGAATGTGACTTTATTATAACGTTTAAAAAATTATCACGAAAAGTTGCAAAGTGTATTTTTATTGCATTTATACTTAAATGATACCTTTAATTCAGTTATATCATAAATGGATATTTCTTGCGTGTTCCCGCCTTGTCCTTACATATTTTATCTTCTTGATAATAAGATAACATATTATTATATCATTCAAGTAATAATTTTTGGGAAAGTTACATCGTTATATTATGATCTATCGATAACATGCACGAACAGAATTTTTATCGAGTATTGTCATAATATACAATGTAACTGATAGAGCTTCTGTGAAAATATTTTATAACAAGAACTCTTAAATATCATTGTCAACTGTTATTCTTACCAAAGTAAAGTATTCTTAACAAAACTTTCATAAATAAAGGCTAGGGTAAGATACATTTTATTATTATACCAAAATTAGAAAAATGATGATAAAGGAACGAAATCTTATACGGACAAGGTAAACGAAAAAGTAATACAAAACAAACGACGTACACAAAGACAGACAACTCAATTCAAAATGCGACGGAGTCGGCGGTGTTTCATCAAAAAATTGTATTTCATGACCATGAGCAAATTTGCCAAATTATATGCAAACGTAAATGAAAAATATTTGCAAACAAAATGTATGGCATCACACATAGATGTATGAATTTCCTCAATCAACCTAATTCAATCTTCTGTGTCAGCGTTTCTCAAACTTGGGGGTCACAACGCACATTCTCCAGTCATTGGTACTATACAATTGGTGCGACCAAGAGACAATAATTTAGCATCAGTCGACCATAATAGTATGTTCAAAGGACCAAAGACACTTTATGATATATTTTAAGATTATTCTGACAGGATAGAAAATTATGCTAATCAGGCGTTAAGTGACTACAAATCTTTTCATTGATACATTAATGCGACTGACTGCAACTCAAAGTGATTTGCAGTAAATGCAGCAGTTACGTAGCAAATATTATAATTTATTTATCACGCACATAAATTCGAAAAGTCAGTAAGTAGCCTGCGCAGAGAATTTGTAGTCTAGACTCTCAGCATAGCGTTCTCATTGGTCTCATCACCGGACTATCGTTCTTTAGTTTAGTTTTCGATATGTTTGCAAGCAACCTAGGTGCTAAGTGACAAAGTAAATGTAAACATTTTGATCAAATACTTTTCTGAAATATTATTTACTTGAAAAATAGGGTCGAAAATTAAGTAACGATTGAGAAACACTTTTGTACGGTATACTTTGTATACAGCAAAACTCATCCGACATTTAGCTTGAAAATAAAAAGCTGGAATATACGTCGGGATGAATTGTATATAACCCACCAGTCTTAAGAGATTTCTTTCTGCTAGGTTTTAAGATGGCGGCTTGTGACACCGTAGCGTACCATATAAAGTAAATGGTAATAAATATGTGAAAAGCAAAAATATTATTATCGATGCAACTGAAATAAAATGGTCGTATGACAATAAGACGACGACTTTTTTACAATCTTTACATACGTTTATGGCGTATTCAAAATAATTTGTAAATCTATTATTATACGTCCAATTAAAAGAATATCATATTAAAGATTTTTCTAAACTAGAAGTATGGTTGAGGAAAAGAAGAAAGCATGGTTGGGTATAATAGCAATAGAAGTAACGAATCGAGTGAGTGGTGGTATGAATGAAGATATTGTTAAATAAATGAAGAACAAGTATAGATGTGTGAAAGCTAAAGTTAAAGAATGTATAGAAAGGAAGAAGAATAAGAAAATTAAGTAATATGAGGATTAAAAGTTTCCGAGACAATATAAAACTGTTTTAGAAACTAGTCAAAGAAGCGCGGGACAAAAATATGAATGGATCGACGAAAGTTATTAGTAATGAAAAAGGTGAAGTCATGAATTAAGAAAAATGATACTACAGTACTGGAAGGATTATTCTGAGAGTTTATTTGAGAAAGATGTGAGTAAAATAGAGCAAAAAAAGATGATAGATATGTATGACGGCCCTAATCATGAAATTGGAATTGATGAAATGAAAGCGCTAAAAGGTATGAGGTCAGGCAAGTCTGCTGGGTGTGATAAGGTGATGATTGAAATGTTGAAGGCTGGTGATGGACTAATAGTAAACCTACTGCATCGCCTTTTTAGCCTGTGCTGGAAACAGGGCCAGTTTCCAGATGACTGGACGAAGGTAGTGCTAGTCCCAATTTATAAAGGAAAAGGTTCGCAGCAGGAATGTCAAAATTATCGCGGCACCAGCCTTCTTAGTGTTTTAGGAAAAATGTATGCTGGAATATTGATTGACAGGGTAGTAAATGTGACTAATGAGAAGATATGAAATATGCAAGCGGGGTTTCGAAAGGGAATGTGATGTATGGATCAAGTCTTTTCCTTACGCTGCATAACCGAAAAGTGTATATTGCGCGTTCATAGACTTGGAAAAGGCTTATGATAGAGTGAATAGAAAGGAATTATGGAAGGTGCTATCTATGTTTGGGGTGGACAATTTCATAATTAGGGCTCTGAAATCTCTGTATAAGGATTCTAGAGCTTGTGTCCGGATTAACGGCGCCTATACAGACTGGTTAGACATCTCCATCTCCTCGCCCTGGTTGTTCAACTTATTCATAGATAGCTGCATAAACGATTTGACGGAAATTGAATGCGGGATCGATATGGCAGGATTGGGTGTTAAGTGCCTCTTGTACGCAGATGATCAAGTCATTCTTGCATCGTCGGCGACTGAGTTACAACAAATGATGCATTGATGGACTGCATGAACGAGAGCTTTAAAGCGAAAGGTATGCAATTGAATTCAAAAAAGACGAAAGTGATGGTGTTTGAGAAGGATGAAAGTGTGACTGAGTGTAATATTGTGATTGAAGATGAACATATTGAACAAGTTGAAGAATTTGTATATTTGGGTGCCATGTTTACAAGAGATGGAAGATTTTTATTTTTTTTTAAATTATTTGGAAAACAAACAACTATACACAACTTCTTAGTCTAAATACATATACACAATATAATTATATGTACAGTCCACAGCGCTTGCACATATTACAAAGATGTGAAGGAGATATTGAAAGAAGAGTGACTGCGGGAAACTGTGTAAATGGAGCGCTGCATGCCTTTATGAACGGCCAGAATGTGCCAAAATAGGCGCGACTGGCGGTTCATAATGGTGTGCTTGTGCCTATGTTGATGTACGGTAGTGAGTGTTGGGTATGACAGAAAAAGCATGAAAGCAGAATTAACGCAGTTGAGATGCGTTCACTGCGTAGTATGTTTGGGGTGAGACTGATGGATAGAATTCCGAAAGCAGTAATACGAGAGCGATATGGCCTCAAAGAAGATGTCGTGACAAGATTTGAGAAAGGAATGCTGAAATGTTACAAGGTCCGAAGCACCCGGAACCGGCGAGTATTTCATGAGTGATGAAATTAGAGGAAGCGTGAAGTGAGATTTGTAAGGATAAATGCAAGTAGCGTTCCGTTGTCTCTGCCTACCCCGACGGGAAAAAGGCGTGTGTATATGTATGTATATATAAAATAAGGTACGGAAAATGCTGGTAAAAATAAAGTGGTAATGCATACACTTATTAATATACATTGGATGTAGAGAGCGCTGTAATACCTATATACATAAAATCATTTCAAAATACTAGTAGTGCAAAGAACCAGTTAAGTAATACACTTTTTATGTCATGTATTTAAAGCATTAGTCATTAACTATTGTTACGTTACGGTGTAATATGCACACTCTGTTATTCGCATGTAAATGGAGGAGTCATATTGAAATTCTAAGGATTCTAGGGATGTAGGTACTTGCTTTTTGTACGCCTCTGCGGTCTCACATGATCAAGATTCAGTCGGTGGATCTACTAATTTGAAAAACAGAGATAAGTATGTTTGTGGATAATGTTGAGAGCTCTTGATGTATTATTTTTGGAGTTTACATCCAATTTAGATATACCTTAAACCACTTTAACTGAAAAGACACTAACCGCTAAATTCAAAATCCGTTCTATTCATGGATTTGCACATTACATGTTTGACATACCGACTGCACGGTTGGCGTAGTGGTTTAAGCGGCCACCTCACCGCTTGACACTGCGCCGAATGTTGTGGGTTCGATCCCCACAAGAGACAACATTTTGTGTGATTCATAAATTGTTGTTTCGAGTCTGGGTGTTCATTGTGTCCGTTAGTTGCATGTTTGTAAAGTACCCCGCGACACAGGTGAAAGTATTATTAGAAAGATCATCTACTTTAGTACAGGTGGGGATTTATAGATCTACAAATAAATGCAGCTATGGCGCGTCTCCATCCACAGACGATGAGCCTTTTACTAAGGTGTGTCGCGAACCCAGAGTCTTGTATGATTGATGATTTATATGAAAGAAACCCAAACACTATTCGAGTGGCCGAGTATTGTGCCAAAATCATTTCAAGTGTTGCCATCAAAGCGATAAGTAAGTACGCACAGACTAACACTAAACTTTGTATTACCTTAAAATGCACAATAGATTAGCTGGTATTCAAATTGCTTTGTTTCGCTGCTCGAGGTTTGTGTAGATACGAACAGATTACCATGCACAGGGTATGAGGTTCGAATCCACAACACGGTGCGCACCACTGCGTTTTTGAAATGTGCGTAGTAAATTTAAACCGTTAGTCCCGCCTGTCAGGAACATATTTGATAGTCGTTACGGAGAGACAGTTCCCTAAAATATACATAAACTGGTCTAAACCATGAAATATCAATATTCCTTGGAGTTGTGGAGATCAGACGTCAGCCGTTTTGTAGAAAGCTGATATTCTGTCATATCTGGTTTGACTAGTAAGCATATACATATAAAAAAAATACTTGTCATCTGTAGATATGTTTAATTTTTTTGCGTTACTGACTGACTGACAGACAAGGTACAGCCGAAACAACTAGGCGCAGGAAGCTGAAATTTGGCATGTATGTCCCATGGGGAGCGTAAGGGTGCACTAAGAAAGGATTTTCCGAAATTCCCACTGGCACGGGAGGAAATAAATAAATTAAAAATAAATATATTTGCGGGCGAAGCTGCGGGCATCCCCTATTTATTATATAAGATCACTTGTCCAAACTGACATATCATCGCAGAGCCCAAATAACTGAAGCTAAAAACATGTGGACAGTAGATTGCTTTTAAGACGTCACTCTCTATGGAACGATTTTATGATATTGTACCCGAAGGGAAAAATAGGAGTTGGTCAAAACGCTGGTATTTTTAAAGCCGCCCGCGCCACTACGAAAATGTGGGCGATAGCTAGTCTGATGTTTCATAGCCTTAAAACTAGGCAGGTTACTGCTACGAGACTGTTATGTAGTTTGATGTGCCTGACAGAATCGTGATATCCTCACGGGCAAACGGCACATTCAGTGTCCGATTGGCTTAGTCGACAGGTCCCGAAATTGGGATAGAATCCTAGGGATTTTATGTAAAAATGCGCTAATTTAGTTTAATTTAATGTAAGCTTTGTTGTTGAAATTAACCTATGTATACCAGTATTGTTAGAGTAAATATTCATTGTCCGAGATATGCGCCCGCATATTGCCTGATGTCTCAGAACAACTACCTAAAACCCTACTTCTCGCTGACATGTACGCGAATTGTACAACTTACCTCACATAAATAAAGCAGTATTTATTTTAATATGACTTGAAAAAGTAATAAACGTTGACAGTAATCATTTCATCGTATCAAAATACTTTGTTCCATCTACTTTGATGAAATTATCTCGAAAATCTTACTGAAAATAATGATGTTGTTACTTCACCAGTCTTATGTCTTTATTACCTTTTTGCTAATTTTCTCACAAATTTGTGTACGTGAGCTGAGATATAAAGCGGCCAAATTGTAAATGTTTTACATTAAGCCACACGCGCATCTTTTTAGGGTACTAATCACGTTGGCAGGGTTATAACGAGGGAAATTTCGCTCGTGTCACGAAAATTTGATGCAACAAATTTTATGCATACTCTTTAAAGAACGTGCTTGAGACTGATATTGCTAAAATATGCGTGGTTCGTTCTGACGTCTGTTTACTTAAAGTCAGAAAATTCACTTATTACTGAACCTGAGAGATAAAATGAACGCCAAGTGTGCCTAACACTTTACATTTATTTTATCCTAAATGCTATGAATTTTTTTTTGACTAAGTTTCTTTGACTAATGTTCATAATGCATTTTGAACTACACGTGGTACAGACCCTTTTGCATTCTTAAAGCTAATTAATAGACAGTGAATTTAAATTTCTACTAGCGAGGTATAAAATGACTATTCTGCTTGAGGCTCACCATCCTTAGGTCACTGGGTAAGAGGTACTACGGAACCGTACATTGTGCGTGGCTCGAGATGCACTGTGCCTGTTTATTTATTTTACTTTTGTATTATGTTAATTAAACATTTTCCAGACCGTAGATTTATTATGATAGACATCTAACTTTAAAATAAGTTTTGAAGTTTCTCATAACATATTCCAGCGCCAATTAGCTTTATCGTCGATCAGTAATTAATGCATAGCATTATTCTACTAACATTCCAAAATGTTCGTAACATTATAATATTTTTTTTATTTTTTATTTATAGACTCACGCCTGTATCCCCGAAGGGGTAGGCAGAGGTGTATTATTACGCCCACATTTCGCCAGGAATTTTTAGGTCCCACGTAATAGGGGGCGAGCCTATTGCCGTACCGGGCACATTACCAGACTCCGTGCTGCTACTGAGAATTTCCTAACGGAAAAACCCAATATCACTTTGCTCGACCCGGGAATCGAATCCGAGACCTCCCAATCCCACGCGCACATTTATGCCGCGAGACCAACGAGGCAGTCACATGGCAAAATTAGTTTGAACCTTAATCTCGATAAAATGTATGAAGTAGCTGCTTTCCTGCGATTGCTGTCAAATTTCAGTACTAATTGGTAAATTAAGTTTAATAAAATAAATGTTGATTTCTAGTTTTTGGTTTATTTTAAATGTTGCTAATAAAATTTAATCTATAATTGTAAAGAATTTCTGTAATGATGGTAAAGACGAGTATGGTCTTAAAACTAGAGCTTGTTAGGTTGCTGAGTAGTTAAAGCTAAATTAATAGCCATCGTAGTAGCTTCCCCCTGTGGGATCTCCACCTTGTCGTGGTGGGGGGATTAGTAACCGTAGCTTGGACACCCGCGGTGAAGCTAAGAGAGATCCCTGGAGTGGACGCTCCACGTGGGCTTGGAGAGGGCCTGCGCAGGATGCGGCCAAAGGTGCGGGTGCGAGGGACAGTTCTGCCTGTCCCTCGCAGTCGGGTGCGGTCGCGGGAGGAGAGGCGTGTCGGTGTTGCGTTGCCGCGCGCCCTATCTCCCGCGACCAAATAGGGGCGCACCATTCGATGCGTTGCGGTAGGGTTGCAGAAGAAGAGGCGATGCGGTAATGTCAGGTTGCCGTCCTCCCTATCTTCTGCGGCCGCTGGGTGTGTTGGCGGCGGAGCCCAACACCTTCATCCGCTGCCAAGGAGGTTGTGGCCTTCGGGCTATCCGCCGGGGTGCCAGGGTAGAATGCTAACGCGACTCCCTGGGTCCCTAAAATGGCGTGGAAATATGCACTGTGGTTTTAGTGGGTATTACGGCCTTGCACTCCAGCCGTCGAGTCCCACATACGTGCGTAAATGCATTTCCACAGCGAAGAAAAAAAAAGCCATCGTACTAGCTCAGGTTCATATCTCTCTCTTTAGTCGTTTCCCTCAGTGTTGAGGATCGTGACTCCTTCTGACTCTGTCAACTAACTGTCTCCGTCGGTTGCGATCCGTTGCTTGATGTAAAGCAGCGCTTAACGGGATTGCCAGTTGCTTCGATATCTAGTCGGACCATCGACTGGGACTACGGCCTCTTGGTCTTGTTCCTTCCACTTTCCCTGTCACTATTAGGCGTTCCAAACGGTCATCATTTCTTCGTGCTATGTGGCCAAAATACTGCATTATACGTCGCAAACAGGTCGTAGACAGGCGCTGAGTATCCTCTATTTTAAGTTGTTTTAGGATCGAGACGTTTGTGCGGCGGGCTGTCCATGGTATTCTCAACATACGGCGCCAGCACCACATTTCAAAGGCGTCGATTCTCTGTCTGTCGGCTGCCTTGATTGTCCACGTCTCGACACTATAGAGGGTGATGGGAAAGACAAGTGTACTAACAAGGTGCATCTTTGTTCGATTTGTTATGTTTCTGTCTCTCCACACTTTGCTCAATTCAGTCATTGCTGTCCTAGCCATGCCGCAACATCTTCTTATCTCTGGCTCGCTGTTTCATTTGTTTGTGATCATCGAACCAAGATACCGAAACTGATCCACGGTCTCGTATTCTTGCAGGTTTATATTTATTGATAGCAAGGCCCATTTCCAAACTGACGGCTTCTAAATTCAGGGTTCAGCAATTCCGCCAATTCTGCTTCGGATGAGGCTAAGAGGGTGATGTCGTCCGCATACCGGAGATTGGATATTTTGACTCCATTTATTTTAGTGCCACCCGTGTACTCTCCATAAATATTGAAGAGAATAGGAGAGATTACGCATCCCTGCCGAACGCCTTTGTGAAATTTGAACCGGCTCGATGTTACATCTCCTACAGTTACCGTACCATATCCTGATTCATACAGCTTACGTATCAACATTACGAGGTGGGCAGGAACGCTTGTTTCTGATAGCACTTGCCATAGTTCAAATGCACGTAAAAATAACTATTTTCAGGCTCATTTTGCGGTGAATGACGTCTTCTCTTTAATAAAACCATTAATATGTCAACGCTCCAGCTTATAAATTAGCAAATATCAAATAAAATTAAAGAGAAGCACGTAAACAAAATTAGAGAATACTATGATGAGTTAACTGATAAAAAATAGTAACCATCCTTCCATTGCCAGGTTGCTTAGTGACGTAAACCATATCTTCTTCACACGGTCTAAACATTGTGTGCCAATGTACTGACTAATGTACTGTACCAATTAATGATGTCTCGAGTTGGACGATCCTCGAGTTTAGAAGGTTGTCTGCCTCAGAATAGAATTGTCTCAGCAAACTTGTCTATTAAAAACCTTTCGATAAAGTCTTGGCTCGAGGATCTAGAAGGCTGAGAGGCTTAGGTCAGAAACAAAGGCCAATAAAGAAATATGTAAAAATCCAGTCCCAATAATGAATTTTTAAAGGATAAAAAGTAGTGTGCAGACTGCCTCGTTGGTCTCGCGGCATAAATGTGCGCGTGGGATCGGGAGGTCCCGGGTTCGATTCCTGGGTCGGGCTGTGTTATTGGGTTTTTCTGTCACGAAATTCTCAGTAGCAGCACGGAGTCTGGAAATGTGCCCGGTACGGCAATAGGCTCGCCCCTTATTACGTGGGACTGAAGTATATCTGGCGAAAAGTGGGTGTAGAAATACACCTCTGCCTACCCCTTCGGGGATAAAAGGCGTGACGATATGTATGTATGTATGTAAAAAGTAGTGCGTGTTGCACAGTCAGACGACTGATTTTACTGGAAATATTTTGAACGTAACGAAATACAAACGAACGGGAACAATTGCATAACACAAACTGTTGTTCAACAGTTTGCGACATATAACAATCTCAAACATTTTATTGATTTCTAAACGTATTTTGACACTGAGTGGTGTCTTTTTACATAGGTATAAAATTATTGATTGATTTGATTCTACTGAGAGGTTTTTTATAACAAGCCAGTTAATTATTATTTGACTGCACGGTTGGCGTAGTGGTTTAAGCGGCCGCCTCGCCGCTTGACACTGTGCTGAGTGTTGTGGGTTCGATTCCCATACGAGGCAATATTTTGTGTTATTCACAAATTGTTGTTTCGAGTCTGGGTGTCCATTGTGTCTGTTAGTTGTATATTTGTAAAGTCCCCCGCGACACAGAATTTATTCCTAATGCGGGAGTTGTCTTTAAAAAAAATATTATCCTTATCCAAGTACTAATTCTCCTTGGTCGTGTATATAGGTTTTATTCAGTTTTTGGATATACTGAAAATCACTGACACCTTTTATAAATCACTGGCAGTTTGTGTATCACGTAAAATGATATGTCTTATTATGTGGATCGAACTCACAGCATCCAATGTACTGTTATGCGGCAAGACAGCTGCTTAAATTACGATGTCATCCACGCAGTTAAAATGTATATACATTCCTTATAATATAAACAATCGCAGACTTCCATGAATAATATCTTCCAACAATTACAATCCAGAACTAACACCAACAAATTCCAAGCAGTAGTACAAAGTTATGCTTCGTGTCCATTAGTTAAGCAGCAGAACAGACAGCAGTTACTTTATGTAACAATCGTGACGGTCTGTGGAACTAGAATAGCGAATAATAAAGACACTAGAAAAGCTTTTCTCAAGGCGATATCCGACGTTCATGCATTCAGTGCAGATTTGAGGGATGTCAATTTTTAACCGAATTTAAAAAGGAAGATTGCTCTTAGCGTTCAGGTTCTGTAGCTTATACTAAAATGTGGTTGTAGTGTTTATCGATTTTAGAATAAAACAAAGGATTTCTAGTCACAAAACTTCTAATTACGAAACAGTTCAACTCCGAAAGCAAATAAAATGTTAAATGAAGAGGTACCAACATCGTATTGAGTTCATCAAACTTCTAAATCAAGCAATTTAATATCTTTTTATTTAATTGAAGAGTGTAATCGTTACTTTAAATCTTGACCCATCCAGTCTCATTGTTTATAATATTTCACGATGCTTTTATTTTATTCTCACTGTTTTTAATTTTTGATTTTAAATAAAGTGTCTTAGCTTCACGATAAATATTTTTAAATAACTTAGAATAATTTCTTACAAATTGACAATTTTTTTTATCATGTTCATATAATTTTTCACAGGTAGTAGAGCCTTGCTGATTTCAGCATGAATGGGCCGGCTCGACCGGGGAAGTACTACCCTCTCACAGAAAATCGACGTAAAGTAACGGTACCTAAACTGTTGCGTTCCGTTCGGTGAGTGAGAGTTCCGGAGGCCCTATTCTTTTCTGAGTTATCAGAAAAGAATAGTGCCTCCGGATAATTGGGTTATAATATATATATTGTAATTTTTCACTTTAGGAGAATTGGGTTGAAAGTGATTTTGTAAATTCAGTATTATATTATAACCAAAATAAATAAATACTAGTAATACATAGAACATAAAATATTCTAAACCGTGCCAGCTTGAATTCAACCTAAGTTACTTAGGTACGTTTATTTTAAGCGCATTACATATTTTGTCCTCCACATCTGTTAGATATTATTGCCATCATTCCCATCATAGATGGGCAGCAATTTATAAAAAGATTCACTTCAACTTTTCTCAAGTAGCCGGCTTCACTTCTCAACCGGTATGTAATTTTTGGAAATGCATACCTTTTATGTTCAAATTTCTCTTAGGTCATTGTAATCATAGAGAGTACAAATATGTTCGGCAGGCATATTTTCAAGTTTAACTGCGTAACAGGTCATGTGGCAAAAACGCGAACATTTTGAAGTATTTAGTCACATACTGGTACTATAATCCTAATTCGCCGTTCTTTATAATTTGAAATAAATAGGTCGTCGTTGACACATATTTTGACACTTATTTTAATTTCAGGGGGATGGGCCTCGTTAGCCTTGGTTGCCAACCCGTCTGGGAGAAGGAAAACTCCGAAATAAAACCAATCGTTCGGGGGGATGGGCCTCGTTAGTCTTGGTTGGCTTGGTTAGTCTCGTTAATATTGCACTAACTGGAGATGATTTGTAACTGGAGATGATGTGTAAAATGTAATACACAACATTACGCTATTTAAAAAGTCATAGACTGCCATGTTTATCGTTTTACCTTGTCTGAAGCATTTTGCTCATTGCATAAAATATGTTTTTTTAATGATGATGAGATTAGAAGAAATGAATTTAAACTGTTGAGTAAAAACTTTGTTGTTGAAATTAAACTATGTATACCAATTTCGGGGGGATGGGCCTTGTTAGCCTTGGTTGGCAACCTGTCTAGGAGAAGGAAAACTCCGAAATTAAACCAACTTTTCAGGGACCATACCCGACACAAAACCCCGATCTAAGGTGTGAATCTACCCGTGCCGAGGGATTCGTGGCCAGAGGGCAAGCTGGTCTCAAACGGCGGGTGCCTGTGTTGGTGGTCACAGGGCACAGCTAGGATTCCACCTTACGTACAGGGCTCTACGGGGTGGACATTTATTTCAAATCCCAATTACTCGTGGAAACGCTATGAGAACAGAATTTAATAATTCTTTAAATGGCGGTGACGCGGTTTGCAATCCGTCACGTCTCGTTTCCCGCGAGGGCGAAAAGCGTTCTACGGAAAGCCGATTTGCAACATTGAATGTTGGCGGTGGAATGGACGGAAAATTGGATGAAGTATGCCAGATGATGGATGATAAAAAGATTGATGTTTTGTGTGTGAATGAAACGAAAAAGAAAGGATGTGACACTACCAAGCATGGCAGCTACACGGCGTATTGGTCCGGAGTAGATAGTACCACCAGAGCCTGCAAGGGAGTTGGTTTAATACTGTCTGCGCGAATGAATAAGTGCGTAAAAGAGTTTGAATGTATAAATGCAAGGCTACAATGGATGAGAATGAAAGTAGGACTTACTTGTCTTCTTATTGTAGGGGTTTACGCCCTGGTCAACGCCACCCTGAGAAACTAAAGCTGACCCTGGCTACGTACAACGGACGGACGCTGCGACTTGATGAGCATCTTCTTCAGCTGGAACAAGAACTGAAGTGCATAAGATGGGACGTTTTGGGTTTGTGTGAAGTCCGAAGAGCGGGGCAGGACACCATAACTTTGGAGTCGGGCCATCTTCTGTACTTCAGAGAAGGAGACCAACTTTCCCAAGGTGGCGTCGGGTTTCTGGTCCATCGACCCTTTGCTGACAGCATTGTTGAAATGTCTAGTGCGTCGACAAGGGTTGCATACCTCATATTGAAATTAACCAAGAGATACACCCTCAAGGTTATTCAGGTTTATGCACTGACTTCGGCACACCCGGACGAAGATGTAGAATTATTCTACGAGGATATCTCCAAGGCTCTTCACAACAACCCCAGAGCCCACTACAATGTTGTAATGGGGGATGTTTAACGCCAAAGTGGGAGTACAGACCAGTGGCGAATGTTCAATAGGTCAATATGGTTACGGCAGCAGAAACGATAGAGGGCAAATTCTTGTCAACTTTCTCGAAAGAGAGGGGCTGTTTATGATGAACTCGTTCTTCAAAAAGCAGCCCCAAAGAAAGTGGACCTGGCGGAGCCCCGATAACAAAACCAAGAATGAGATTGATCTCATCCTGTCGGATAAGAGGCGCATGTTCAGGGATGTCACTGTGGTCGCGAGATTCAACATTGAAAGCGACCACCGACTTGTGCGGGGCACCCTAAACATTGACTACAAGCGTGAAAGAGTCCTTATGATGAAGTCCAGGCTCCAACCAAACCAGCTGCAAATTGCCACAGGCTCCAAAAAATTCCAATTTAACCTGGAAAACAGATTCGCCATCTTAGAAACCACCGACTGCGTTGACCAGAAGCTCGACCAAGTAGTGAGCACGCTAAGAGAAGAGGGCGAAAAATTCTGTAAAATTAAGCGTTCTGGTAAGGGGTCAAAGCTTTCGAGAGAGACTCTGGAGCTTATGAGGGAGCGCCGTCAAAATCCCCCAGCCTTATCAGAACAACGGGTTCTAAATAAAAATATAAATAAGCTGATACGACGCGACCTCCGACCTTTTAACACGCTTTTAATTGAAAAAGCAACTGAGCAGAACCGGGGATCAAAAGTGTTCGTCCAGCAGCTCGGGAGGAGCCACCTGACAAGACTGACTGCACAAACGGGAACAGTGATTACATCTAAGCTGGAGATTCTCTCGGAAGTAAGACATTTTTACAGCAAGCTATACGCTTTTCAAGAAGTTCGACCCGAAACTCTGAGAGATGAGCCCAGAGCCACCCTTAAACCGCACTTTACGGAGGACTTGCCCGAAATTAGCATGGATAAGATCGTGATGGCCCTTAAACAGCTTAAAAATGGAAAAGCCCCGGGTGAGGACGGAATCACCACTGAACTCCTGAAGGCTGGAGGAACTCCTGTGTTAAAAAAGCTTCAGGAACTGTTTAATATCGTCCTCTTCACTGGGAGAACTCCAAATGCATGGCACAGAAGCGTGGTCGTTTTGTTTTTCAAGAAAGGTGACAAAACCTTGTTGAGAAACTACCGGCCCATATCGCTTCTGAGTCATGTATATAAGCTTTTTTCAAGGGTCATCACGAAACATCTTGCGCGAAGACTCGATGATTTCCAACCACCGGAGCAGGGCGGGTTTCGAAGTAGATACGGAACCATAGACCACTTATACACAGTGCGGCAGATTATTGAGAAGACGGAGGAGTACAATAGGCCCCTGTGTCTAGCATTTGTGGATTATGAGAAGGCCTTTGACACTATTGAAACCTGGTCTGTTCTGGATTGCTTGCAACGATGACAAGTCGACTGGCGATATATCGAAGTGATGAGATGCCTTTATGAATCCGCAACAATGACCGTCGTAGTACAGAATCAGCATACTGAACACTGAACACTGAACCTGCGTCGCGGGGTGAGACAGGGCGATGTTATATCACCAAAACTGTTTACCAACGCACTGGAGGATATGTTCAGGGTACTGGACTGGAAAGATCACGGCATCAATATAAATGGCAAACACATCTCTCACCTACGATTCGCAGACGACATTGTTATCATGGCTGAAACGTTGCAAGAATTAAATCAAATGCTGAACAGTCTGGCTGCCTCGTCTCAGCGGTGGTCTCAGGATGAACTCTGACAAAACAAAAATTATGATCAACAAGCATGTCGATCCGGAACCAGTCGACGCAAATGGAGTCTCCATCGAGGTTGTTTCCGAATACACATACATAGGACAGATCATACAATTAGGTAGAAACAACTTCGATAAGGAAGTCAAGAGGTGGGTACAGCTGGGCTGGGCAGCGTTTGGGAAACTTCGTCGGGTCTTCTCGTCGCCCATACCACAAAGTTCGAAGACAAAAGTCTTCAATCAGTGCGTTCTACCCGTAATGACCTACGGGGCTAAGACGTGGCCACTCACGGTACGACTTGTACACCAATTCAAGGTTGCTCAGCGAGCTATGGAAAGAGCTATGCTCGGAGTTTCTCTTAGGGATCGAATCCGGAACGAAATTATTCGGCAGAGAACTAAAGTAACCGACATAGCTCAGCGAATAAGTAAGCTGAAGTAGCAGTGGGCAGGTCATATATGCCGCAGAACCGATGATTGCTGGAGCGGTCAGGTTATTGAGTGGCGACCGCGTCTCGGCAAACGTAGTGTAGGGCGTCCTGTCGCTAGGTGGGGCGATGATATTGCAGCGGGCAGGGAATGGAAGAGGAAAGCTGAAGACCGAGCTCATTGGCGCGCCATAGGAGAGGCCTACGTCCAGCAGTGGACTGATATAGGCTGATGAAGATGATGATGGTGATAAGACTGTGAACGAAAATGGAAAAGAACTGCTTGAGGTTTGTTTGGAGTGGAGCCTTTGTGTGACGAACACCATGTTTGATCACAAAAGGATACATTTGTATACACGTGAGGCGAAAAATGTTAGAAGAAGTATGATTGATTTTGTAATAGTAGATGAAAGACTGAGAAAGAATGTGTTGGATACTAGAGTGTTTCGAGGGATCGGCATCCATATAGATCACTTTTTGGTGTTAAACTGGATAAGTGGGCTCTTTAGAGGATGGCGACACGGAGAAAATAATCAAGAAAGGGTCTTATAAAGAAATAAAAGTTGAAAACCTTCAAAAGAAAGATGTGAAAGATGAGTATAAACGCAGATTGATAGCAAGATTTGAGAGGTTCGATACCATAAATGATATGGAAGAATTGTGGTAGTCCTTTAAGGAAGAGGTAGTATGTGTAACGTCTGAAGTATGTGGTGTGATCAAGAGAAGGAAAATACGAAAGATTAAGAATACATGGTGGGACAAGGATGTACAAACAGCAGTGTTAGAGAAGAAGAAAGCTTGGTTAGATTGGTTGGCTGTCAGAGCAAATGAAAGAATGGGAAAAGCAACAATTGAGGGCATAAATGAAGCTAGAAAAGAGTTTTTATGTTCAAAAAGAATAGTTTAAGAGAAAAAAAGAGGAAAAGAAAGATGAGTTTGACAGTAGATTATCTGACGACTTTCGGAGAAACATTAAGTTTTTCTGGAAATCCGTTCGTGCAGTTCGAGGAAAACATCAATCCTCAGAATACACAGCAATCAGAGACAAGAATGGAAAGATACTGAATGGTGAATCGTGTGTGTTGAAGAGATAGAAAGGGTATTTTGAAGGATTATTTGCCAAATGTGCCAAAACCCAATAGAATTTCCAGACGCGTCCGACAACTCGTAAACGAGAGGCGACTTTTTATTAATCACTGTGCACTTCACGAATTTAGGGGCTAGTTTCTTACAGAAGGACTTATCCTTGTCGCTCTGATAAAAAGTTCTTTTCCACACAGTGTCTCCCACCTTAAACTCAGCTGGTTTACGGCGTAAATTATACGTTTGGGAATTCCTAGCATGAGCTTGAATGAGGAGTGCCTGAACTTTGTCAAATATGCCTGATAAGTGACCTATGTTTTCTGCGTAATCGTGCCTAGGTATGTATACTATATCATCAGCGTCCGTGTCGACATAGTGTGAACCGCATGGAACTAGTTCACGTCCATAGACTAAAAAACTAGGTGTATAGCCCGTGACTTCATTAACTGCAGTATTTAATGCAAACTGCACCTTAGGTAGGAGAGTGTCCAATAATCTCTGGTCATTTCCTACAAACGCCGCTAAGGTAGAACCTATGGTTTTATTATAGCGTTCGACCGTATTGACATGTGGGGAATATTTAGGAGTATAATGAAGATTAGGGATTTTGTACTTGCGCAACATAGCTTTTAAAGTAGCACTTTCAAACTGTTTACCATTTTCCAATATAATTGTAGGTGGTATACCATGAACCAAAAATATTTTTTCATCTAAAATATTAGTTATTATTTCAGCAGTTGCGCGCCTGATAGGAAAAAGTAGACAGTATTTACTAAAACAACAAGTTACTACAAAGATGTAGGCGTTTTGTTTTCTTGTGACGGGTAGTGGCCCCACCAAATCTACACTAATGGTTTAGAAGGGTCCTGAACACACTTTGGGTCGTCCCATGGTTCCCAACGGTGCATGGTTCTGATGTTTGTGCGCGATACAAGTGTCACAACACTAATACCATTCGGACCGCGAATGGAAATATCTTGTTGCCGCGCGGTCTTATCAACTTACCCACTACTTTTAATAATCAAACCCACTTATTGAAAGCTTATATTATTCCAGAAGTTACAAGTAATTTAATTTTAGGCATCGATTTCTGGAAACTATTTAAATTACTGCCTAAGTATATCGCATCCGTATGCATGTCTAAAACATTGCCATGTAGTGTGTTAAGTGAAAATAAGCCGAGTAACACGAACGTATTTCATAGTCTAAAACTTGCCGAGATATTGCCATAGAACAGAAGTTTGGTGCACCGACAGATTCGTGATGTCCTCATGGAGCTCAGTCTTAGAGACAATACAGTCACGAAACGATGTATTCCTAGTAAAAGACAATGGCAGATCTCCATACATCAAAATGTCTGAAATTAAATTGAAGCGAGCAGTAATAAAAAATATATAAAAAAAAAATGGCGTAAGTAACAGATTCTAGAAATTATTCTATTTTCACTCGGGAAAGGTGGAAAAAGAAGATATCTGTGTTTGAATTTTTTGTTAAGAATGATCAATATAGGTAAAAGGAAAGTTATAGTATGAAAGTTAAACAATGTAGGTAGGCACGTTTGAATTATCAAATGACATATGTCAGATTGACATCAAAGCGCGGAAGTATTTTGTAGCATCTAACTGTCACAGCCAAAGACAAAAGCAGAGCTGCACATTTTAAATCGATTTTATGTGAAATCGATACAACTTTAAAACGATGCTGTGACGTTTTTATTTGATTGAAACGTTGGTTTGCCTCATAAATATTCGCTTATTGATATAATGTTGATTAAATATTAAATAACTGCATTTTAAACCAAACCAACTCTATATAGGTCGATCGTATCGATTACTTATTTAATAATCGATACGGATATAGCACTCACGTCTATTCCTGTCACATCATTGTCTAAGGCAACAATCAAATAATAAAGTATTCGTAGTCAATTGGAATGCTTTTTATCCTCATAAAATACTCCAACTTTAACGAGACAAAGTGAAAATATTAAAAATCGTAGAAAAAAAACCAATTTGTTTTGTTCATATGAAGTTTAAGGTCGCCACAACAAACCCAGACCAAATTCTGCCATTGTTCTTTATATAAAATGAGGTACTTATATTGGAAAAGTGAATTAAAACTATTGAGTGAAATCTCGCCCAAAATCGGCCCATTGTAAACGACCGGGTGTACACATAGGTAGATTTACCAGATTCTATAAAAGAAAAGGAAAATCATCATTTCTTAAAGTTGAGGAAATTTGTTAAGTAGTATTTAATTCGCCTGTTAGTCTAGTCATCTAGTGGTTACTGGTCCTTCCTGCTGAGTCGGCGGTCGTGAGTTCGATTCGCACCCAGAGCTAAAATCTGTGTGATGAGCATGATTATTAGTTCTGTGCCAAAGTGCAATTTATCTAAAAAAAAGGATAGCAAAAAGATACTCCTGCGCATTTTTTTAATTTATCCATTTTTAACGATCCCGTGATAAATTTTGCAAAATCCCTTCTTATTTTGTGCACTCCTACGGTTTCCAAGGAACGTACATGCCAAATTTCACTCGTTTTTTGGCCCCACTGTTTTGGGTGTAGCTTGTTAGTCAGTCACTAACGCAAGGATTTTATGTATGCAGATATAGACGTTTTAGGAAAGTATAATTAGGTCTACCATATTTCAGGCTTATGTTATATAACTTATGGTCCAGGCTTATCCGTGTTTATTGGAACAGCTTGTTATTTACCTAGAATTTTGAGAGAAGAATGTAAGGATAAAGTTGATAGAAAGTTTTCTTAGCATTTTCGGGCCAATATCAAATTATTCTGGCACTTGGTTAGAACAGCCCGAGGCAAAGCAGGAGACTCGACAGTTGGTGTGATAAGGGATGTAAATGGAAATATTATAAGAGAGCATGGGGAAGTTTTGGATCAGTGGAAGGTGTATTTTGAGAACGCGGGGAAAGTGAAACTAGGTATATAGTAGCGAATGAGGAAGATTTTTGTGAAAGTAATATAAGTATGGAAGAGATAGGGTATGCAATGAAAAGTATGAAAACGGGTAAAGCTGCGGGATATGATAGGATATCTGCTGGAATGCTCAAGGTACCTACGTCAAGGCGTCATCGCAACCCTGCTGTACCTACTTTTTAATAAATGTTGGCGGTCCGGTCGTGTACCAGGTGACTGGAACAAGGCCGTAATTGTGCCACTGTACAAGGGAAAAGGGTCACAGCAGGAATGCAAAAATTATCGCGGTATCAGCCTCCTGAGTGTTGTTGGCAAATTGTATGAAAAGATACTGATTGAAAGAGTGATTTCTGAAACGGACAGTAAGATTTGGGATGTGCAAGCGGGATTTAGAAAGGGAATGGGATGTACGGAGCAAGTCTTTTCCTTAAGGTGCATTTTAGAGAAAAACTTAAGTAAACACCAGAAGGTTTTCTGCGCCTTTATTGACCTGGAAAAGGCTTACGATCGAGTGAGGGATGAACTTTGGTCAACACTTTCTGCGTATGGAGTGAGCAGCAGTTTGATACGGGCACTTGAATCCTTATACAGGCATTCAAGTGCCTGTGTCAGAATAAAGGGGGCCTACACGGACTGGTTTAACATTGATCGTGGTGTTAGACAGGGATGTGTAGCGTCTCCTTGGCTGTTCAATCTATTCATGGACAGTTGTTTGACCGATCTGAAAGAGTCTGAATGTGGATTAAGAATGGGTGAATATGTGTTTAAGACCCTGTTATACGCTGACGATCAGGTTCTTTTTGCGTCGTCAGCGTCTGATTTACAGCATATGGTCACCGTAATGAATGAGGCGAATAAGAAGGGCATGAAAGTGAATGTAAGCAAGACTAAGGTCATGGTCATAGAGAGGGAAGAGAGTATAACTGAATTTAACATAATGATAGGAGATGAAAAAGTGGAACAAGTGAATGAGTACCGTAAACTGGGGTGTCATTGGCAGCTTGCGCTCGGGCCGCTTCGCGGGGATTTTGAGGGGATGAGTGTGCGTTTGCTGGCCAGTGCGCGCCTTAGTCTCGTCGAGGGAGTTCGTATCCCTTGTAATCATGCCTCGCAAGCACGCTAGCGCGTTGGGCGCTTGCAGTTATAGCAATTATAGCAACGATGTATTGAAAAATGCACTACAGGACATTAAAAATGGCATTTCACAAGCCAGTGCAAGCAAGACATGGAAAATACCTCGTGGAACACTTCAAAATAGATTGAATGAGACACACAATAAGCCAGTTGGTGGTTCTCTTGGTTTGAGTCCCGAAGAAGAGACTATGTATGCGGACATTTTACGTCAAGTTGCAATATGGGAGTACCATAATAATAATAATAAGAAAAGCAAGTATGTGGACGATGATTTATGCAGCATTTGTGAAACAAAATGTGCACCAACAAGGGAATATTGGCTGCAGTGCATCCTTTGCCATAAATGGTTGTGTGGTACCTCACATGAAGACAGTCAAGACCCACATTTTGCATGTGCTGCATGTGAAGATGATGAGTGATTTATTTTAAGATTGACGTGTAATTTTAATAACTATAGTTTGGCAATAATAAAGGCTTATTTCTTCTTAATTTTGTTTTATTTTATAATCCTGAAACTTGAACAGTTTATGCATAGCAGGGCTGTAAACGTTCACAAGTAGTCATCTGCCAATGTTACCCCAAACCCGGGGTAATTTTGGCAGGGTCATTTTATTTTTATCATTATTTTATATTACATTTTTTTTATTCTTTGTAATAAATAAGAGGATTTAAAATGACACGATGATGCCATAAAATACTGCAATATTGCAATTTTTCTGAATAAAAAAAACGTAAATCTTCAAAAACCTGCCAATGTCTCCCCAGTTTACGGTATGTGTATTTAGGGTCTATGTTTACGAGAGATGGCAAATGTGAGGCAGATGTTGAAAGGAGAGTGAAAGCAGGAAATAGTGTGGATGGCACCTTACAGTCCATCATCAGTAACGAAATTGTCCAAAGTAAGGCTCGCCTTGCTGTACTGCAGGGAGTTTTGGCGCCAACGCTGATGTATGGTAGCGAATCATGGGTATGGCAGAAGAAGTATGAAAGTAGAATCAATGCTGTGGAGATGAGAGCTTTGAGGAGTAAGTGCGGAGTAAGGCTGATAGATAAAGTGAAAAACAGTGTGATACAACAGAAGTGTGGTCTGAAAGAAGATATAGTGATAAAGATTGAGAAAGGAATGTTGCGATGGTTTGGACATTTGGAACGGATGGATGAAAGAAAAAATACGAAAGAAGTGTATCGTGTAAGAATGAATGGACATGTCGGTAGGGGACGCCCAAAACGGACGTACGCCGACCAAATACGTGACGTACTAAAAAAGGGCCAAATTAAAAGTACCCATAACCGGCGAGCATGTATGGTGAGGTTAATGAATGTCGAAGAAGCGAAAGAGGTGTGTTTGAACCGGAGCATTTGGCGTTCCATAGTCTCTGCCTACCCCAATGGGAGACAGGCGTGACGATAGATAGATAGATAGATACATAGAATTTTGGATCAAAATTACAGCCGTAAAGGGTAAACATTTTGCTTGATTATTTCGTGGAACTAATTTGTGAAATATTAAAGCGTTGCTTTTGTGGAAACTGGTTGTAATTTCTTTGGACTTTAAAGAAGGAATTTCTTTACTATATAATTATGTTTGCTTATATTTTTTGCGAAATTTAACGCAGTGATAACTTATCAGAGAAACCGAAAGATTGGCATGGCAAAAGTGGTGGTGACGCTTTTGTATCGGTGACTAAACACATCTCTATTATTTATACCGCGTTTTGTTTTTTTTTATTGCTGCTAGTGGCAGAAGAGCGAACGGCCCATCTGATGGTAAACGGTAACCGCTGCTCATGGACTTCGCTAATGTCAGGGTATACACAGCAAAGCCACTGCCTAATGATATAAAAGTAATGCTCTCTTTAAACCTCGTTTGAAGAAGGACAAGTCATAGCGCTCGGGAAACACCGCAGCAGGTAGTTTATTCCAGAGCCTACAAGTACGTGGTAGAAAAGATCGCTGGAAGTGCACCGTACTAGATGAGAACGCTTCCAGGTAGTACGGGTGAACTCTACTGCGTCGGCGAGTGGTACGTTTGTAGAAGGGTGACCCTGGTACAAAATTAAACAATTCTTCGGAGCACTGCCCGTGAAAGAGTCGGTAAAATATGCAAAGAGAACCAAAGTCTCTCCGCTGCTCCAGCGACTCTAGTCTAGCCGTGTAACAAAATAGTGCATTTATTCTGACAAAATTTGTTTGCAATTTTATAAGTCAGTCAGTACAGAACTGCCTATCACTTATTTTTTTATTTTTAAAAACAACTATAGCGTTCCCCAGGAATGCTGGGTCGCAGAAGAGTTTTGAAACATACCATCAACGGACACAAGTAACATCCAGACTTGAAAAAGCAATTTGGGAATAACGTAAATTAGTGTTATTTCATAATTATGTGAATCGAACCCACAACACCCAACGTATTGTTAACCGGCAAGGTAGACGCTTAAACCACTACACCATCCACGCAGTCCAAACATTTATACATTCCTTATAACGTGTATATACAATCGTAGTCCGCCACGCATAATATCTTCTAACAATTACTATGTAGAACTCTAACAAATTCCAAACAGTAGTACAAAGTTATGCTCCGTATCCATTAGTTACGTAGCGGAACAGACAGCAGTCACTTTATGTAACAATCGTGACGGTCTGTGGAACTAGAAAAGAAAATAATAAAGACACTAGAAAAGCTTTTCTCAAGGCGATATCCGACGTTCATGCATTCAGTGCGGACTTGAGCGAAGTCAATTTTTAACCGACTTCAAAAAGGAAGATTGATCTTAGCAAACATGTTCTGTAGCTTATACTAAAATGTGGTTGTAGTATTTATCGATTTTAGTATAAAACAAAGGACTTCTAGTCACAAAACGTCTAATTACGAAGCAGTTCAACTGCGAAAGCAAATAAAATGTTAAATGAAGATGTACCAACATCGTGTTGAGTTCATCAAACTTCTAAATCAAGCAAACGCTGGTCATATTGTTCACAAATATGTTTATTGCTTGCTCAGCCCAGTATAATAAACTACACCCTTTCAGATAACGAGTTAGAGGACTTAATAGAAACGTCGGAATGCGAGAAAGGAATTCGTAACGTAGAACATTGGGATCGAGCAGAATGTTTGTATATGCTACTGAAGATATTTGCTCTTTCTATTGTGTTTATTTATATATGTGCGTATGTGTGTGAGATTTACAATACAAACTCGTCTTTTTTTAGTTGCCGCTACACGGTGTCGAAGGAATTCCTCCCATTCAGCCTAAAGGACTCTCGTTTTGGGTGCAATGTCCTTAGTGGTTAGGTTAGGTTAACGGTTTTGCGTTTAAGCACAGTTTGTAGACTAAAACCTGCCCACTATAATTATTTGCGGTACCCAGACCACTAGTCACTTACCAAGGAGTTTAACAAAGTCCAAGAGCAGCATAACGCCTTCCGAACTAACGTCAGCCGTCAGTCTACGCCTACGTGGATCACAGTAGCCGCATATACAAAGATCATTGGGCAAAGATCTGCTCACTATAGCTGTATGAAGTCAAACAATGTTATCATTGTGCGTTCTGAAAATGGTGGTGAAACGCCCAACTGAATTTTGAACATGAGAGCTAGTTTAAGATTTGTGGGTATTGGTTACGAATCCGTAGAGCTCAACACTCATATTTTTAAGTAGGTAAATTGCTTGTTATTTTGTGAATCAGTCATACATGACTGCCTCCGTGGTCCAATGAATAGCGTATGCGACTGCTGATCAGAAGTCCCGTGTTCGATTTCCGGGTCGGACAAGTGTTACTGGGTTTTTCCGAATTGTCAGTAGCAGTACGGAGTCTAGTGATGTGCCCGATAACGGCAATAGGCTTGCCCCCTATTACGTGGGACCTAAATATTCATGACGAAATGTGGGTGTAATAATACGCCTCTGCATCGCACATACGCATCATACAACCTACCCCTTCGGGAATACAGGCGTGAGTCTATAAAAAAAAGTATACATCCTTGCATCCTTGCAATCTTTCCATTTTAATAGTAGTAAGAAGTGAGATACAATACACTATTACAATCATCATCATCTAGCGTTATTCCAGTTGCAACCGGGTCCGATCACTCATCTTACAACATTTAATTTAAATTAAATACTAGATCAAAAGTACCCTACTATAATCCAAAGTTAACATAATAATATAAAAAACGTAAACTATGGGATTGTGAGAATCTTCCAACTACTAGTAGCAATTTGAGTTCTAATTCTGATAATCTCATCAATTTACAGCGACTGAAAAGTTTGTTTTTCAGTGGTTCGACCCTGTCGTCACTCTCACGATCCCTAGACTAGTTCCCTAACAAAATTCACCGCTTCATCTAAGTCCAACCGTGGCCTATAATTATGTTTCCCTAAGTAAACGTACGATTGAACTTATACAATTTAGACGAATAATGCCTAAGGTACACAATTATATTGAGAGATAAATTGAAGTAGTCTACATTTTAAAGTGATCTTACTGTGACCATAGTTTTTACTAAATTTTACGAGATCTTTTGGAGTAAGAAAGATCTCAAATAACGGCAAGGGACATTATCAAAAACATTTATGTAGTTTGCAGTAAAAAGGAATTATTATGATGAATGATTTTGAGGAATAGTGATAAAAGATTTACTAACACACAATTCACATATATTATTGTGCAAATTTATAAGAAATCGGATTCAACATGCTAGTAATTCGTTATGTCAAAAGCTCAATGCTCAACTCACTTGAACAGCAACGTATTTTCAACTGATGAAGCTTTAACATAAGTTTTATCAAATGGGTGAACTATTTTTATTAATATCGCCAATTTATTATGTGACACGAACATTACGGCGCTACTTTAACGGTTATCATAAAATTAATCTATATCACTATTTCTCTCTGCCCGTTTTTTATTATAGTAATTGACAAGTCAATATTTCTAGCCTCAAAAATTTTCTTGGTCCATTTATTTTACTAGTTTTGAGTCTTATTTTATTCAAATTAGCTACATTGTATACGATTTTAGTTTGTAATTTTTCTTTTGTGACTACTCGTGACCAACCGATGCCGATGTAAGCAAGTTGAAACGTCGATGAATAAAAGGGGTAATAATACCTTAAGTTTAAGTAAGTGTGAAATCATTCAGAAACTCACAAAATTTCTTTATCATAAGGACTACCGACACAGCAACATCCTAAGTAGCTGAATCTAAATGAACGCTAACGTAACTGTGTACCCGTTGTCGTTGTTACGGCTTGAAATTTGCGAAAGCTATCCAGCTCTTTCTTTTCAGTAATTGGTGGAATTGTTTTGCAGAGTTCTGAATCGACAAATTAAATGAAACAAAAAGTAACAGTTACTATTCAGCTTGCAGAGTTACTCGATAGGCTTACAAACTTCGGAGTTTGGACAATTTGCAAAAAATACACGAGTAAATGTTCACGTTGTTTATATTTGCTGTCGGTTTTAAATTTGACTTTTGTCTCAAAACAGGCTCATGACTGGCGCTTTGGTAATTTCCACTGTCATGACAATTGTGTTGAAAGTGATTTTAAAAATTCAGTATTCGGTATTTAGATAGTAAATAAATAACCACACTAGATAATTACTATTTATATCGATGACAAAAAATATCAACACTGATTCTGTTTGAATTTAACCATGAAAAGTTACATGAGTTCTTTTTAAGCGCGTAACAATTGTCCTCCACATCTGTCAGTTCTTATTGCCATCATTACCTTCATAGATGGGCAGCCATTTATAAAAATATACACTTCAACTTTTCTCAAGTAGCCGGCTTCATGTCTCAATCGGTATGTGATTTCTAAAAAATGACGAATGCTCTAATGTTCAAATATCGTTATTCTCTTATGTTTTTGCAGTACAAATATTGATGTGATGTGTCTTAATCGCATAGTTATATGAAGTAAAAGGCCAAATTGTTTTTATTTGACTTGAATTGTTTAATTGAATGCTTGAATCAATGCGCAGCCATGGCACATATTTTCAAGTAATTAAGCGATTGTGACCAGTTACATAGTTTGAAGCAAAAATTTTGAAGTGTTTAGTCATATAGCCAGTCATTAGTTGCTTAGTAGAAATCTGGTGTTAGAATTCTAATTGGACATACTTAGACTAGAAGTGGACTTTGAGATATTCGTAATCTCAAACAACGCAATATTGAACATCAAAATATATTACGAGGACATAATACCATAATGGCTTTATGTCGTCGTCATATTACGAAAAATGGATTATATGAATAAAATTAAGACGAAACTACAATTTTGTTTGGTTTTGCTTTAAACACATTTTGTGCAAATACATATAAGAGCAGAAATTCTAAATGCGAATTGTAAGATAAATATGAAACGTGTGCGCGAGATGTGGGAGCTGCATACATTAAAATAAAGCATCATTATACTTTTTCACAAGGTTTTTGCGATGTGTTAGGCCAGAAATTTGTCCTCAAAATCTACATAAATACATTTTACTAAAAGCTTGGTTGTCCTACCTTTTTACGTGCTGCTTCGGTTGCTTTTTTTACTTTTTATACCATTAGGGATCGTTAAAATTTACAGTCTGTTTATAAGCTTTTAGTCCGAATCTGATAGCGGATCCACTAAGATGTTTATCAAGAGTACAATACTGTTTTAAATAGTTTATTAAATTCATATTTAGATAGTGGTTCAAACAAGTAGTTCTAGCTGATTTATAATAAATAGATAATTCACTATTTAGAAGCAGCGCATATTGTGAAACAACGAATTATCATCTTATTTGTGTTAGCAGACTAGGCAAAATTGTATTGTGTCCCCAACCCAAAATGATATTGTAGTTTTCGGCTTAGACTAGTGTAGGCAATATTAAAATACTGACTGGCCCTATTACGTGTGACTGTATCGCCAACTCGGAATTTTCAGACCGCCCGAAGGCCTCCGACATGGCCTAACGATTCTTATCCTGGGACAAGAACCGGGACCGACAGCTTTACGTGCCCTCCGAAGCACGGTAGCGCTCAGATGTAAATGCCACACGTGGTCATCCATCCAAGTGGCGACCTATGCAATCGTTGCTTAACTTTGCCGATCTGTTCCGAACGGCAAGTCAAGTCTCGCTATGAGCGCCACATAAGTGTAGTTCTTCGATAAGTGAGTACTGAGAGTCCATTGGTTTCCCTATTGAAAATATTTGCTCTCATGGAACACAAAGCGCGTAAACTTCAAATAAAATACAAATCTTTGTTTGGGTACATTTCTTTTGTGTTTGCTAAGTGTTTCCTTGAAAATAAATTATTTACTCTGCATGAGTTTGATTTGAGGACAATATAAAGTAAAAATATGCCATCAAAGAGGTATTTATAAAATTGTCTTTTAGCGCGTTGGTAAAAGGCACAATTTTTGTATAATCTTAATATATAAAATCCTTGCGTTACTGACTGACTGACAGACACGCTACAGCCGAAACTACGCGGCGCAAGAAGCTGAAATTTAGCATGTATGTTCCTTGGGGACCGCAGGGGTGCACTAAGACGGGATTACCCGAAATTCCCACGGGATTGGGCAAAACGGGAAATTCGAAAATAAGTGCGCGCGAAGCCGCTGGCGTCGACTAGTGCATTCATAAAGTGAATCACATTGTTCTATGTTTATTGTTCTTTCATGAATCTGAAAGTAATCAATACTGTTATTGTACTACTTCACTGGTGAATCTGGAGTATCTGGACATTTTACGCCATAAACAATAACTGTTCACTAGCTGATAGTTCTTTAAATCAATATGTTTTTGAATTGGAATTATCATGTGAATCAAAAATACAATTAATATCCAAATTATAAGAAGTAGAGCCTTGCTAATTTCAGCATAAACTGGCCCGCTCGATCGAGGAAGTTCTACCCTCTCACAGAAAAGTAACAGTACCTATAATGTTCTGTTTTGTTCTATGAGTGAGAGTGTCGGATTCCCAATTCCTTCTCTTTCATATCACTCCTTCCTCGTATTCCTTTTTCCGACCAAAAGGGTGGCAACGCACTTGTGTCTCCACGGGTGTTGCTTGTGCCTATGGGAGGCGCACCATCAGGCGATCCGTCTGCTTGTTTGTGTCTTTTACAAAAAAAGAACAGTAATTCTACCAAGACCTTGTTAGTTGCGATTCTCACTGCGATGTTATAAATGAAACTATGTTTCTCTTTTATATCTTTGTTTTCATTACAACATGTGTAATGTACTGCTTTTGATCGTGCTTTATGTATTTCACAGTGGTAGTTAAATAAAAATATAGCCATTAAGATGTAATCTGTCTGACAGTTACCAGCAGAATTGGCCCATTTAATCCGCGATCTTGATGAAACATCTATTGGATGAAATCGATGTGAACGTACCTACATCCGTACGTTAGAACGATTTATAGACCTTCGACAAGATAAACGAGCTTCTAGGTATTTTTCGGCGTCCAAATAGTGAAAATGTTAGGTAACTATGTAAAGATTGTTATTGTGGTATTAGGTATGTAGAGCTTTAGATTTTTTCTGAATTGACAGTGGCTTAAATTATCATGTCAGTACTATGATAGCTTTAAATGATACAATATTATTTAGCGGGTTTTAGTCGCGATAGTTTATTTATTTCAAGGCATAAATACCTCTTTTATTCTCTTACATTTCTACCGGCTTGCAACGGTTGTGGTCGCGGAGGGACGGTAGCTTTAAATGGTAATAGAGTTGATTTCCGAACTGACAAACTGTAATTTAAGCTCCTCCAAAATTTCTAGAAGAAAGATTGACATTCCAAACCATAAACATTAAACATATGGACAATCCAACGATGACGAATATGCAATCCTAATTTGAGCGATTGCTTACAATGCGCTTCGATGCAATCCGAATAAATTGTTAGCTACTGTATGTAACGTGTAAACTACAGTACCAACAATTCAAATGAAGATACAAAACAAAACAGCCATCCATTCGTTCATGTCTAAATATTCACATTCATACACCTCACACCTCCAAATTAATATACGAACGAACAGGTACTTTAAAGTGGTAGTTAACTTAGATAATTTCGAATCTACGCCGAATGAAGCCAACAAAAACATATGGTTACCCTATCCTACACGAGAGAAACAAGTTGCGTGGTAGCATTCATTACAAGGAGAAACGAAGTTGTTACCGCAAGCAGGAAACTTGCCAGCGGCAAATTTTGTATTTTAATTAATTGGCGCCCTATTTTTTGACAAAATATGGTGGTGAAAGTATGAACAGATAGATTATATTATCTATTTAAGTACAGGTGGCGATTAATATTCCCAAGCACAAATAAATGCGGCTGTGGCACGTCTACACAGACGATGGGCGATTTACTGACTAGCCCGGCAAACCCAGAGTCTTATACGATTGACGACTTATACGAAGGAAGTCCAAAGGCCATTTGAGTGGCTAAGTATTCAACTAGGAGCATTTCCAGTATTGCCATCGACGCAATAAGTAAGTACAGACAGACTAACACTAAACTTTGTATTACTTTGCACAATAGCTTTACTAGTATTCAAATTGCTTTCTTCCGCTGCTGGATAGGCTAGGGTAGAAATCCACGCCACGGCGCGTACAACTGCCTTTTTTAAGTTATGTGCGTAATAAATTTAAACCGTTGGTCCCACCTGTCATGAACATCTATGGTAGTCATTACGGGGAGACAGTTCCCTCAAATATACATAAACTGATCTAAACCATGGAATATCGCTATCCCTTGAAGTTGCAGAGATCAGACGCCAGTCGTTTTGTAGAAAAGCTGATATTCTGTCATATCTGGTTTGACTAGTAAGCATATAAAAAAATACTTGTCATCTGTATATATGTATAATTTTTTGCGTTACTGACTGACTGACGGACAAGGTTCAGCCAAAACAACTAGGCGCAGGAAGCTGGGGAGCGTAAAGGTGCAGTAAGAAAGGATTTGCCGAAATTCCCACTGGAACGGGAGGAAATTATTAAATTAAAAAGAAATATATTTGCGGAAGTAGCTGTGGACATCCTTCAGTTATTATATAAGTTCAGTCCAGATTAATTTTTACTGAAGCTAAAAACATGAAATTTGGACAGTAGATAGCTTTTAAGACGTCACTCACTATGGAATGATTTTATAACATTTTACCCAAAGAGGAAAATAGGAGTTGGTCAAAACGCTGGTAATTTTAAAGCCGCCACTACGAAAATGTAGGCGATTGCTAGGCTGATGTTTCATAGCCTAAAACTAGGCAGGTTACTGCTACGGGACTGTTATGTAGTTTGATGCGCCTGACAGAATCGTGATGTCCTCACGGGCAAACGGCACAATCAGTGTCCGATTGGTTTAGTCAACAGGTCCCGAAATTGTGATGGAATCCTAGTGTTTTTATATAAAAATGCGCTTATTTGATAAGAAGAAGCGAATGAAACCTTTTTGTGCAGGAACATGGATGTTTGTATTGGTCTGTGTGTTTCTACCTTAGACTATATATATTATGTAAATAGACGGAGGAATCCCATCACTCAAAGGTCTGGGACTGGGCTCCGGTGTGGGCCCCATTACCCGTCAAAATTTAATAGAACTTCATTTGAAACTTTGATACTTCGTTCATAGACATTTTGATTTATTCGTATAAAAATACGTATGACGCATAAACATAGTGACGTTATAACTTTATCGATACTTTTATTTTACAGACTAGCTTCGGCCCACATATTCGCCGATGTGGGTGACAGTTATTGCAAAAAAAAGGTAGCCTTTGCACTATTGTGATGTAGAAGCTATACTGCAATATTTCTTTGAAAAATAAGTATACTTGAATATAATTATATATCTTAGGAAAAGTGTTTTCATCGATCATCACAAACTTTCGTGTTTATAAAAGTTCAAATAAAACCATCTGCTGCTAACAACTAAGTTTAAAGCTTGTGTAATTAATTGCAAGACTTCACATGTAGGACGATACTATTACTTGTACTAAGTAGTCATTGACTACTTTTTTGCAGTGGCGACAGATTGCCAAAAAACGATAAATTACCTTGATGCTAATCGTGTGAGTCATTATCATGATTATATAATCGTAGCCATGATAAACCTGTCGTCATGCAAATGACAAGTAGACTGCTGTGAACCTTTAAAATATTTGTTCTCAGTTCTCGAAAAAATGGTCGTACGTTGTTGTCCTGGGAAAGGTCTATCATTACAGACAGGTTTATTGTAGCCAATACGCTTGATATTGTAGTGATCGACCGAGCAGAGCGATTAGCATTGATAGACGTTATTACCACATCGCATGACAGCAATCTCGTAAAAGCAGAAAATGAGAAGGAGATCAAATATTTGGTCCCAGCTCATTAGATTGTCGATATGTGGGATGTGAACTCGGCGATCATTGTGCCGATAGTTGTGTCAGTAAATGGACTAATCGCCAAGAGCCTTTACCAACATCTAAAGAATCTCGCACTAGGCAGCAGAAAAACTAATATTTTTAACAACAACACTTTTTGAGTTCGGTGCCAGTTAGAAGGACGCACGCAATTTTATTTTCTTTCTTACTCACCATGCGGGCTCCTGGTTTAATTCGTTTAAATTATTTTATTTCTCACTTATTTTAGACCTAGGCGTATCTATAAGGGTGTAATTAATTTGACCTGTATATATAACATGATTTTGTAAAGATTTGAGTTTTTTTCTAACTAAGCCAATGACATTGTCAGAGACTTTTTCTATTTTACATGAAATAAATGTGATTCATTATGTGTGAAATATTTTATTTTTAATTGACCCTGAAGTTAAATTTTATTTCTAATCTACGTATTAGTTAACTCACTTATTACTGCAGCCTGCTCTCGATTGGTGATTTAATATAATTATGTAACCGAGCATAATGGGATCGTGCCTCCCTTTAATTTCAGAAGGCCTAATTTAGTTTGGAAGATTTTAGACAAAAACTTGACGATCGTGATAATTTGCTAAATAATAAGCATATAACTTCCAAAAGTCTGAAATACGTAACGTGGTTTTGTATTCGAAAACCATTACGTGGTAATGATCTCATCATTGACCCTATCATTGCATATAGGTAGTGATTATTAGTGATATTATGTAGGTATATCAATTGCTTTATTCAACTTAAAAAGGTAATTTAAAAATATATTTACTATCGTAAATTATTTACTAGTGTTTAAATATAAGCTGTATTTATTCACATATTTTACTTTATCTGAGGATTTATCAACATTCAATTGATATTCATTCTGAGTAAACCAAATCTAAGGATTTATTGCAAACATTATCGATATTTTATCGAAATTCATTTTGAGTAAGCACATCACTAGTCTAGTTAATATTTACGACAATTTCGAAGAATGTTCGAAGATTCGAAATGACATTTGTGTATTTATCTTTCTCTTAAATGAGAAAAAAATCATAAGTCAGAGTGAAGTGCATATATTGGGTAAGGTTGCTATTTTAATGCGGTCTCTATTACTAGTCCAACCTCTCTGGTTTCTACGTATAATATGTACATATGTATTTACAAAAAAAAATAGTATATATTTATGTTTATCCATTATCTAGTACCCATAGTACAAGCTCTGCTTAATTTAGGAATATATGGTGATGTGTGTAAGTGAGAGTAAGTTTTAGAATATATAATATAGAATATTATTAGTGAAAACCTTATTGTTGAAATTAAACTAGGTATACCAGTATCGTTGGGAGTAAGTATTCATTATACGAGATATGCTTCCGCATATTGCCTGATGGCCCAGAACAACTGCTTAAAAACCTACTTTCCGCACGAGTATTGTACAATTTACCTCATATAAATAAAACAGCATTTATTTTAATGTGACTTGAAAAAGGTATACACGTTGACAGTAATCATTTCATCACATCAAAATACTTTATTTCGCGTACTTTGATGAAGTTATCTCGAAAATCTTACTTAAAATAATGATGTTTTTACTTCACCAGTCTTATGACTTTATTACCTTTTTGCTAATTTTCTCACAACTTTGTGTACGTGAGCTGTGATATAAAGCGGTCAAAGTTTTACATTAAGCAACACGCGCATCTTTTTAGGGTACTAATCACGTTGGCGGTGTTATAACGAGCCAAATTTCATTCGTGTCACGAAAATTTGGTGCAACAAATTTTATGCATACTCTTTATTTAGAACGTGCTTGAGACTGATATTGCTAAAATGTGCGCAGTTCGTTCTGACGTCTGCTTACTCAAAGTTAGAAAATACACTTATTTGTAAACCTGGGAGATAAAATTAATGCCAAGTGTGTCTGACTCCTGGCATTTATTTTATCTAAAAGGCTACGAACTTAAGTTGGATTCACAAATATTTATAATGGGCCGATATTTGCCCATAGGCCTTGGATTACACGTGGTATAGACCCTTGTGCATCCTGAAAGCGTGGTAGGTGCATTAGGCTTTCCTACATAACCTAACTTCACGCTATTATCCCCGAAGAGGTAGGCAGAGGTGTATTACACACCCATACTTCGCCAGTTACGTTAGGGTCCCAATGTAATTGGAGGCGAGCCTATTGCCATCTACCCGGCACATTATTAAGCCTTTACTAATGTAGACTTTATTATTATTATTAAACACTTTATTGTGCACCAGTAAATAAATCATATTACAATAAATTACATTGCAAACTGAAAACTAGTGGTACAAAGGCGGTCTTATCGCACACTGCGATTTCTTCTAGACAACCTAGTTTGGAAATAATTATTTAGAGCCACCGCAGACTAGCTTCTTTTAGCATCGGCAACCGGTGACTCGGTCGCTTTTTAGCATCCAGATGCAGCGTCCAAATTCTTAAACCGCACACTGAAAGATGCCGATCGCTGCGACTTGTCACTTAAAATAATAACATAGGTCTCATCCATTAGTAACGTGATTTATGTCTTGCAAATTTTAAACTGACCGATGATACGTGGTTAGGTATAAGGATTTTACATGATAAAATAATTATTAGTATATCATGCATTATACCATTAATTACCGATAACAACGCTATTTTAAAATTATGCTGGCTCATTAAAGTATTAATTGCATGGAAAATAAAAAGAATTCCAGAAATGGTTCAGTAAATTCAGAAACCAGAAATCCGAAATCACTGCACCAACATAAAAAATAATATCCAGACTGAATTAAGCACATCCTCCTTTTTTGCAGTGGTTTGACTAAAAACATGCTGCAGTATTCAAAAACAACGAAAGGTCTAAATACAGGCCTTTTCTGAATCCCTCATGATCAAACGAACGAACGTTGGTTTATATGATGCGTATAAGCATTTCTGGATCAAGGAGAAAAAACAAGGACAATGTCTGTCTTCACTTCTATCTCCCTTCCACCTATCGATACTCATGTGATTAATAGACGGTGCCTTACCGTAGGTTGTCACTTATTTTTTATCCTTAAATAACACCGTGGGGTAATTGTTTACCCCAGTTGCATAAAACTTGATATTGATTTTTTTCTGCGAAGGTAGTGTCATCTCTTTTCGTGTATTGTCTAAAGCTGACAGTAACGTGGCGTAAAAAATCATCCGTCTAGCCTACATAGGCATGTGAGGGAAAAATTACCCCAGGGTGTCAGTTACGCATGCTTTAATTTTTCATCAATTACGCACGATGAGTAAAGATACAAGGGAAAAATGATTCAAAAGAATATTAAAAAGAAGACAAAGAATATGAGTATTCCGTCGAAGGTGCATTGGTAGCCACTTGAGCTTGTTGCGAAATTAAATGATGTGATCATATTTACGTAAATCGTATATGAAAGTCAAGTTCATCTAGCTGGTCCTCATTGAGATCTAGATAGCTGGCATCGGCATAGTCAAGAATGGGTAGAAGGATAGATTGCACCAGTGAAATTTTAGTGGCTATCGGCAGGCAGTTACGCAATCTTCTCAATGACGCTGAGACAGCGTAGAGTCGTCGACTAACATTTTGCAACTGCACAATCCAAGACAGCGTTTTGTCAATGTATATCCCCAGATTCTTCACATCATTACTGATAGGTATTACAACACCACCAAAAGACACCTGGGGAAGCATTGACCATTGAACTTTCGTAGTCATTCTAGAACTACTGATAATAGTAATCTGGGTTTTAGCAGGATTCATCTTAAGTCCATATCTATTGGTCCATTGTGATATTTTAGCTAAGTCATTATTATTAATGGAGATTGCTGACGGCAAGTTTTCAACCTTCGCTTGAGAGTTAATTTGCAAATCATCTGCATATAGGTTGTAGGAAGAAGATATTCAATTAGAGATTAAATTAATAAAAAATGAGAAGAGTATATTTATTTATCCCCAAAGGGGTAGGCAGAGGTGTAATATTACACCCACATTTCGCGCTGAATTTATTAAGTCCCACGTAATAGGGGGCGAGCCTATTGCCGTTACCGGGCACATCACCAGACTCCGTGCTGCTACTGAGAATTCGGAAGAACCCAGTAACAATTTTGCCCGACCCGGGAATCGAACCCGGGATCTCCGATCAGCAGTCGCCTATCCACTGGACCACGGAGGCAGTCAGGTCTCACTACATGACAGCAAAATCATATGCTAAGAGAAACGCATACCATCTGTGAACATGAGGTGACAAATTGTTTTAGCTTTAGAAGACTACCTGTCAGACCTAACGAGTAATAGACACTTATTGTAAATTTCTATTTGCGAGGGATATTATTTCTGCTTGAGTCCTACTATTCTTAGGTCACTGGGAAAGTGGTACTACGGAACCCTACATTATGCGTGCCTCGACATGCACTTATAAAGTTTTTTTTTTATTTTATGTTTAATAATAAAATTATGTAAATTAAACATTTTCTACCCAGTGGGTCTGTTAATGACAGACACCTAACTTTAAAATAAGTTTTGAAGGTTCTGATAACATATTCCAGCTCCAATTAGCTTTATCGTCGCTCAGTAATTAATGCATAACATTATTCGACTAACAGTCCAAAATGTTACATTATAATAATATATTATACTAGAGGACACCAGCAGCTACGCCTGCATTTTTTTTAATTTACCCGTTTAGGCCAATCCCGTGGGAATTTCGGGAAATGCCTTCTTAGTGCACCCCTACGGTCCCCAAGGAACATACATGCCAAATTTCAGCTTCCTGCGCCCAATAGTTTCGGCTGTAGCGTGTCTGTCAGTCAGTCAGTAACGCAAGGATTTTATATATTAAGATTATATTAGTAATCTCAGCATCTGCAATATAGCAAGCTCTCACGATCTCGCCATTTTTACTATACGACCAAAATTTTACAAACTTTTGTTTTTAAAGGCCTATTCAAACCTGAGCGATATTCGCTGCCGCTGTGGGTAGAGGTACATACCGCGCGGGTTTCGCTCAGGTATTTAGTATCAAGTACCGCGGCTAGAGCGACTTGAGCGATATTCGCTGCCGCTATTGGTAGAGGTACATACCGCGCGGGTTTCGCTCAGGTATTTGGTATCAAGTACCGCGGCTAGAGCGTCCTAAATTTCTTAACTCTCTGAGCGAAACTCGACTACCGCGCGTTATTCTACCACTGCTACCCACAAGGTTAGCGAATACCGCTTAGGTCTGAACAGTAATATTACCACATACCCACTGGGTTTTCTCTGCCGCAGACGGTAGTGAATACCGCTTAGGTCTGAACAGGCCTTAAGAACAGTGACGAGAAAATTACTTTTAAATAGGTGCTCGAATAAAAATGGAGTGATTGACAAACAGTTAAAAATGAAAAACTGACTTGCCACTGGATCGAAGCGCTCGTAGCGAGACTTGGCTTGCCGTTCGTAACAGATCGGCAAAGTTAAGCAACGCTTGCACAGGTTACCACTTGGATGGGTGACCGTGTGTGGCATTTACATCTGAGCGCTACCGTGCTTCGGAGGGCACGTAAAGCTGTCGGTCCCGGTTCTTGTCCAAGGATAAGGATCGTTAGGCCATGTCGGAGGCCTTCGGGCGGTCTGAAAACTCCGACACCAGAGTTGGCCACACGCTCACACGAAAAACAAAAAAACAAACTGGATCGAAAAGGTTCTGGAGTGTCGACTATGTACAGCATTGGTCAGATCCCAGCAGGATTGCAGGAAACTTTGTTAACCGCAATTCACATGACCTCGTCGCTACAGAGTTTAAAGGACACCGCAGATAGCAGAATCTAAACGAAAGGTAATTTAAACTGTGTACCGCCGTTGTTACGGCTTGAAATTTGCGAAAGCTATCAGCTGTTTATTTTCAGTAATTGGTGGAATCCTTTTGCATGGTTCTGAATCGACAAATTGAATGGAACAAAAGTAACAGTTACTATTTAGCTTGCAGAGTTACTCGATAGGCTTACAAACCTCGGAGTTTGGACGATTTGCAAAAAATACACCAAAATTTTCACGTTGTTTACTTTTTGCTGTCGGTTTTAATTTTGATTCTTGTCTCAAAACAGTCTTACTGGCGTTTTGTAATTTTTCACTTTAGGAGAACTGGGTTGAAAAGTCATTTTGTAAATTCAGTATTATATCATAACCAAAATAAATTAATACTAGTAACAAAATGTCCCAATAATAATAATAATAATATTCTACCACATACACACATCACCATCTAGTCCCAAGCTAAGCAGAGCTTGTGTTATGGGTACTAGATAATGGATAAACATACATATATACTTTTTTTTTTGTAAATACATACATATTATACATAGAAACACCCAGACCAAGACAAACATCCATGTTCATGCACACAAATGTTTGACTTGAGCGGGAATCGAACCCGCGACCATCGGCGCAGCGGTCGCTTACACTCCCGCTGCGCCAACCGGTCGTCAAAAGGCTGTAGCCAATAAGCGGCAATAGGCTCGCCACCTATTACGTGGGATCAAAACACTGGCGAAAAGTGGGCGTTTAATATGCCTCTGCCTACCCCTTCGGGGAAACAGGCGTGAGTCTATGTATGTATGTATGTAGTAATATAATAGAAGATAAAATATTCTAAACCGTGCCTGCTTGAATACAACCTAAGTTACTTAGGTACGTTTATTTTAAGCGCATTACATATTTTAATTCCTTACCGTATAGTAAGCATCTCATCACAACCACCACCCTCGAACCTAGCCCAAATTCCTTACCGTATAGTAAGCATCTTATCACAACCACCACCCTCGAACGCCGGCGAGCATCTCTTTTTGGAAGTGGAACTCAATCATTCGAAAAATCTTCTAGGTGTTTATTATTCCCCTTCATCACGAGTAAATTTTGTTCCTTCTTTCGAACACATCCTAGAAACTTTAATGCCTTCTTACAGTCACACAATTTTAATGGGAGATTTTAACACCTGTATTATAAAACAGGATACACGTTCAGCCACTCTTAAGCGTATTTTAAATTCCAGTAATTTATCTGTTCTACCTCTTAATACTACACACCACTTCCCAAACTCTGTTATTTCTCTTCTTGATCTTGTTTTTGTTTCCTCTTCTACCTGTGTTGCCAAGCATGGTCAATGCTCTGCCGACGCCTTCTCCTACCATGACTTGATCTATCTTTCCTATAAAATACGTCCACCCAAGGCAAAACCGAGAATCATTATGCAGCGCAGTTTCGGTGGAATGGATCGTTCGAAGCTCTGCGACGATGCCAGCAAGATTGATTGGTCTCCTTTGTTTACGACCGACTGTATAGACACTAAAGTCCAAGTTTTTACAAACACACTAACGCAGTTGTACGATAAACATGCGCCTGTCCGTGCCATCAAATTAAAACATCTACCATCACCTTGGCTGACTGAAGAGATCAAAAACATAATGTCCAAAAAAGCCGCGGCCAAGGCAAGATATAAGTGCCGCCCGACCTCTGTCAACCTGGAAAAATACATAACTGCAAGAAATCTCTGCAATAAGGTGTGTAGGAATGCACAACGCCAACACATTCACAACTCTGTTGAAAATGGAGATCCGGTTAAAGTCTGGAAATGTCTTAGAACATTGGGAGTTGGTAAGTCACGCAACGACGAGTTCCCAAAGGATATTAATATCGATGCACTTAATGCACATTTCACGGCTTCGTCCAGTTTTGATGGGACCACTAAAACAAATACGTTACAAGATCTTTCACGTATCCCAACTCCCAAATATTCACCTTTCGATTTCGAGCAATTTTCCTGTTGTGATGTTAAAAAGAGCATAATTTCAATCTCATCCAATGCTGTTGGTAATGACTGCATCAGTCGAAACATGATCCTGCCCATCCTTGATGAAATCCTACCTGTCCTCTGTCATATCCTTAATTACTCAGTTTCCACCGGTATCTTTCCATCAGCGTGGAAAGATGCCCAAATAATTCCTTTGCCAAAAAAATCCAAACCTTGTTCCTTTTCTGACTTCCGACCTATATCCATACTCCCGTTCCTTTCCAAAGTCCTTGAACGTCTTGTACATACACAACTCTCTTCCTTTATTTCCAAAAACACTCTCCTAAATCCTTTCCAATCTGGTTTTCGTCCTGGTCACAGTACTACCACGGCATTGGTACATATCACTGATGAGATTAGGCTGGGAATGGATTGTGGAAAGCTCACGCTACTGTCCTTACTCGATTTTAGCAATGCATTCAACACCGTGGACTTCCACGTCATGCTCGGCATACTCCGCTCTATTAACATATCTCCAACGGTGATTGACTGGTTTCGTAGTTACCTGTCAGGACGCCGACAGCGTATACGCGTTGAGGAATCATACTCTTCATGGAGTAATACGACTGTCGGTGTACCGCAGGGTGGCGTTTTATCTCCGCTACTTTTCGCAATTTTTATAAATTCTATCACCAAACATCTACTTTCGTCCTACCACCTTTACGCAGATGACCTGCAGATATACTCACAGGCACCGCTAGACTCTATTTCACATGCATTCTCTACCATAAACAGGGACTTGGCGCAAATTTGTAAGTGGAGCAAAAATTATGGACTTAAATTAAATCCAACCAAAACCCAGATCATTCTGATTGGCAGTTCCAGGATGATGTCTAAGGTCAATCCGTCACAACTCCCTGAGATTCAATTTGATGGAAACATCTTACCAATAACAGACAGTGTTAAAAATCTGGGTATTTATTTAGATAAGACTCTATCCTGGGGATGTCAGGTGTAGGAAACCAGTAGGAAATTGTTTGCTTCGGCGGGGTCGTTGCGCAGGTTGCGAAACTTTCTGCCCATAACCACCAAAATTGCGCTGGCACAATCACTGCTTCTCCCAATACTCGATTATGCCGATGTCAGCTATCTTGATCTCAATGAGGAGCAACTTGAGAAACTTGAGCGTCTCCAAAACTTTTGTATTAGATTTATATTTGGTTTACGCAAATATGATCATGTATCTGAATTTCGTAGCAGGCTCAAGTGGCTCCCAATTCGCCTTCGCAGGAATACTCATATTCTAATATTACTATATAATGTATTGTTCAATCCTAACACTCCCCTGTATCTCAAAGAACGGTTCAAGTTCCTTCATGACACACATACAAAGTGCCTAAGGTCGTCAGAGGATCTGCGATTGCAGATGCCAACGCATTCCACAAACTTCTTTGATAAATCCTTTTCAGTTCAGGCTGTACGTTTGTGGAATGCGCTGCCAGTTGAGATTAGACGAGCAAAATCACTGAACATCTTTAAAAATATGTTAAAACAGCACTATTTGTCAAGATGATTGCATTATTGTCCATAACTTTTTATTAGACTATAATATTATGTAACTTATTATATTTATATATATATTTATATATCATTGTATATATATGTATTATATGTATTGCCTATATATGTAGTGTATGTATAATATATTATATAATATGTATGTCAACGTACCTATTTAGTAAGTATTTTTATGTATACTATGCGAAAAATATATTTGTCAAAATTTCTAAACTACACCATCGAATACTTTTGGCTCCTTCTACAATCAAAAGTCCATTCCTAATCGTTGCCTGGAAGAAATAGCTGTATGCGATAAGGCCGCCAATTGTGCATTTCTTGTTTGTGCTCCTTCAATGTATGTTTTCCTTATGTGGTGTAAAATAAAGATTTAAAAAAAAAAAGAAAAAAAAAAAGTTGGCAAGTGTAGGGGTCACCCCCCATTTGCTAACTTTTTTTGCAAGTTACATGCGGGACAGACAGCAGTATGTGGAATATGCTGGATGAAGGTCAAGAAATTATTTTACTAGTAAATCAAGGCAGCAGTCTCGGTCCATTGGCTTTCATATTGATGTTAAACGACCTTCCGAAGGTCGTAAAAGATGCCCATTGCACTTTGTTTGCAGATGATCTCAAGCTGTATCTTGCGGTTAGGAACAGAGAAGATTGCCAAAAGTTGCAAGGGGATATAGATAGGGTGGTAACTTGGAGCAATCGTAATAATTTAACATTTCAAAGTGCTTAACAATGACATTTAGCCGTGCACTATCTCCAATTATGTAGCAATACCAAATTAACGGGGTACCAATAGCGAAAGCAACAGAAATCAAGGATCTAGGGGTAATCTTCTCTTCTAAACTAGACTTTCGAAATCATATAACAAAAATCTGCAAAAAGGCATTTAGAAATTTAGGTTTCGTGCTTCGGGTAGCTAAGGGCTTCACTAATATCAAGGTTATTATTGCCGTGTATAACTCCTCAGTGAGGAGCAAACTAGAGTTGAACGCAGTCAGCTGGTCTCCACAGGAAACTAAATATAGTATCATGTTGGAGAGAGTACAGAATAAATTTATAAGATATTTATATAAAAAAATGTATGGTATATATCCATTTTACCCAAATAAGTACCTTATTCATCTTAGGTATGATAGGATACAATGAGCTGAGAGTAAGGAGGAATTTAGCACTAGTTTTATATATATTTAAACCCATGAGAGGTAAAATTGACAATCCAAACATATTGCAACAAGTGTGCGTGTGTGTTCCGGACAGAAACGTGTGGCGGCGGCGGCGAGGTGGCCGCGGTTGCTCGCCGTGCCGCGCAGCCGCACAAAGCTGGTAAACGAGGCGCCTTTTACGCGCGTTCTTCGTATCTTAAACGATATAGCTGAAGACATTAATCTGTTTTGTTGTACTCTGGGTGAGTTCACAATGGGGGCTTTGTTTTATACAGGGTGTCACAAGACCCATCACCAAGCCGAAGTCTACTCGTTGTGGACATCATGCCAAGACATACTAACCAAAAATAATACCTGGGAACCGAATTTTGTTACGTTTTCACATTTTTTAAACCGCATTTAAAAGCGCGCGCGTGCAATGCTCGAAATACCTACTTATCCATAGGGTCATAGGGCATCTAAAGAACATATTGTCGGGGTAAATGCATCGATTTTGTACGTAATTAGAAAAATTCGATACTAACTTTGAGCCTCAATATCTCCTGAACCAGTAATTTCCCAGGTATGGTACCGAAGAAAAAAATGTTTGTAGTGATAGGTGCAACATGGAATTTCAGTTTTCGTTAAGGGTCTTTGTACATCCTGTATAAGTTATGGTCCTCCTGTGACATAAGATATGGTGTTTGTTTGTTAGAATAGGAAATTTTATTGAAATAATTATTTTGTAACTGTGTAATTTTAGTCAGTAAAATAGTTGTCTACATTATCACATTAGGTAACATACCTGTAATAATAATTATAAAGTAGAAATAAATAAATAAAATAAATAAATTCTACTAACAGTCCAAAATGCTTCTAACATTATAATAACATGTAATATAATATTACCCTTTAAGTCAGTACTTAAAGTACGTGGGTGGTTCACAGACGCGAGTTAACAAATAAGAGTTTTATTTAAAGGCCTTTAAAGTTACCCTCGCGCCCTTCCCTGTACCTTCGGAATCCAACATGTCCATCATTCAGTCGAGAATTCACTAGCAGTGCAGTAATACATTCGGCTGTAGAGCTGCGCAGTATTTCTGAGACGTAAGGTCAATATTAGTGTTGTGGGGTCAAAAGCAATGTAAAATATGGCAAAAGTCAAAGAAATCGCTGCCAAAGCAGTACTATTAATTAAGATTAATGTTTAAAATATAAGAAAATTTCCAAAATAATTCTAAATAATATTTTTATCGTTTAAATTATAACTTGGTTGCCAATAAGGCCGCCAATTGTACTATCTGTTATTATTGTTAAGGTTAAATTTCTTTGGTACAATAAAGATAATAACAACAACAACTTATATTTTTTGGGAGAGCGAAACATTGGTTATGTCATTTCTACCAAATAAACACTGATGTCCTATGAAAAGGATATTCTTTTTTTACAGACTTGATGAAATAATAATAAACGAATCATAATACAATTAAACAAAGTGCAAATCAGTAAATAGAAATGACCTATTCCGATTATTTACTAAGCCGTCTGGGAGACGTGACGTCACCATGTATGATATGACTAAGCTTTCAGTACTTAAATATTAGTTATATAGCATTTGCAATATAGCAAGTTCTCACGATCTCCATTTTTAGTTTACGACCAATACAAACTTTTGTTATTAAGGACAGTGACAAGAAAATTACTTTTAAATAGGTGTTTAAATAACATATCAGGATGGTAAAAGAAAAAAGATGAAAAATTTACTTGACACTTGATCGAAAAGGTTCTGGAGGGTTGACTATACCAGGCCCCCGTCACTGGCTTAAATTCGCGCGATAAATATCTACCATTTCTTGTAACGCCTTCGGTACAAACGACAGAGGCCGCCGCACGCCCGGCAGCGTGTACGCACTGCACGTTTCCCGCGCTTTCTTATAGAAATGCCGAAACCACTAAGTTATTGTGCAGTGGATGGGTGTTAAAGGCACAAAACAAATGAAAACTTATTGCTTTTTCATTAGGTGGGTCCACACAGAGCGAGCAGCCTCGCGAGGCATTTGCCGCGCGAGGAAACAGTCCCCGAACGAGCGAGGCCATAGAATAAAGCTGCGTTCACATTTATCTGACGTGATCTCTCGTGACGGTCTCTGTCGTAATGACTTACCATTCACATTTGTCTGTCGCCGTCTGTCGTGATCTGACACAATTTTAAATCAGTTCTGTCTTGACTCTCGCGGAGTTCACACTTTCGCAATGTTTTTGATGAATTAACCGATTCAGATTAAGTAGATATCCAATTATATCCATAAATTATTTACATAGTATTATATTATTTCGTATTCAATTCGCTCATCTATAGGTACTGTATACGAATAATATTATAAAAAGGAAGTCAATTAGTTCGTCGTCCATTGCGCACAATTGCAAACGCGCGTCTGACGCTTTACGACAGACATTGGCGCGTCCGCATTAGTCTGACGAGTTGTGTCGCGCGAGTTAACTGTACGGAACCCAACAATGTTAGCTTCGTCAGCACATCTCTCCCCACCAAATTATCTAGATAATCCTATTGTCATCTTAGCATAAATTTATTATAAATACCTTTGTAGATCTAACATTAGCGATTACTATTTTATATTTTAAATATACTGTTATAATTAAATAAATGTTTTTTACAATTAATCTGAGTCCAATCTCTTAATTCGCGCTGTACCGTCCCACACCCCTCCCCCCTCCAATAGAAACACCCAGACCTAGACAAACATTCATGTTCATGCACACAAATGTTTGACATGAGCGGGAATCGAACCCGCGACCTTCGGCGTTGTAGTCGCTTACACTCCCGCTTTGCCAACCGGTCGTCGATTATTGTTATACCTAAAGGATGGAATAGGTAGACATGGAAAAAAATATAGAATGAATTATAGGAAATGAATATCTGTAGGCAAGGATACTGTAACCGAAGCACAGACTGAAGGATTATTATTCGTACAATAAATAGCGTCAAAGATGAGAATGTTATGATGAATGTATCCTCCGTCATTCAGTGACCAGTGGATAGGGTATGCGACTGCTGAGCGGAGGTCCCGGGGTCGATTCCCGGGTCGGGCAAAAGTGTTACTGGGTTTTCCCGAATTCTCAGAAGCAGCATGGAGTCTGCTGATGTGCCCGTTAACGGCAATAGGCTCGTCCCCTATTACGTGGGACCTAAACATTTCATGGTGAAATGTGGATGTAATAATATTATAACTCTGCCTATCCTTACGCGGATACAGACGTGAGTCTATAAAAAAAATGTCCAACATACATATATACACTTGCGAATTTATATTATTAGTAAGGATTATTATGTTCGAGCGAGGCACGAAACAGCGTACAGACCGCGGCAAAACAAAAATCCGATCTCGATGGCTCGGCCGCTCGGTCGCTCGCCCGCGGCGGCACACGCGCTTGCCTCGGCCGCGGCACTCCACACAGAGCGCGCAGCCTCGCGCGCCAATTCCTCGCGAGGCTGCGCGCTCTGTGTGGACGTGTCTAATTCGGTAGCTCGGGCGCACGCTAAGCTCGGCCGCGGCGGCACATGCGTTTTCCTCGACCGAGCCACGTTCACACAGACCGAGCAGCCTCGCGAAGCATTTTCCTCGCGAGGCTGCTCGGTCTGTGTGGACCCGCCTATTGCCGAAGGAGAAACAATAATTTATGTATTAAGTAATGGTATAAGATTTGATATAAGTAGGTACTTTCATAAAATTTCATCCACAAATTGACACCATTTATTTTATATAGAACAAAGGTAAAAAAGGAAATACTAGGTATATAATGTTCGTAAATTGATAACTTTAGGTTATTAGAAATAAATATAAATGTAGTTTTTATTAAATAAAATCTACTCAATGTCAGAAACTTATGTACGTACTTACTGCAGACAATACAGTATTATGCCTGATAAACGGAAATAGGCAATAGGCCCCCTACTACGTACGATTATTATAAATTTTATTTATTTTTGAACATTACTTATTGTTAATTTTATTAAATATGTTAACAATATGTATTTACTAAATGACTCGTGTATATATAGGTATTAAGCAAATACAAATATGGTTATTTCGCAACATTCGTTTTATTACGAAAATCATCATAAGAACAACCCTAGCGCCTTCGTTCAGTGACGCGCTTGTACGTACAGCACACAATCTGCAACTCTTTGTATTCGTACTTAGGGTACATTTCTCTTTATTTTATTTTTTATTTTATTTTATTTGGAAAACAAACAACTATACACAAATTCTTACTCTAGATACATATACACAATATATAATTATATGTACAGTCCACAGCGTTTTCACATATTACAATACAGTGTACAGTGATACAAACAACATAGGTACAATTGTATTTTTTTTTACACGATATTACTTATTATCTATTGATCTGGTACGACAGATGCAAATAAAATAAAATTTAAGTATATTCTTATGGTGACCACTTAGGAACATAAAGTTAAAATAAAAAGTATAATAATAATAAAAATACCTATAACAACCATCTTAGACTGTGATAGTTTTAAGAATCTAAAACAAATTATGTTAATTGATCGGATAGCAGAATATCCATTACCTCCCTTCTGAAATTCGTGCGGTTTAAGGCAAATATATCTACACGTGAGAAGTACATGTTATACGTCTTAATAATTCTATTTAGAGGCGCCCGCTCACCTGCGTTCGTACGAATAGTTCTTGTAGCAAAAAGGGGATAAGCACGCGCCTGACGCCTAATTACAGTTCTCGGGACTATATAAAATATACTACGAATAAGTTCCGGACAGTCTATCGTGTCATGAATGAGTCCATATAGCAACGTCGCTTGTAGAAATAAACGTCTAGACTGTAAAGAGAGTAATTTGAATTTTTGCAGTGATTCAATGTAAGAAGAATGTTGTATTCGACACTTATAATGCAAGCTTCTTAAGCATCTACGTTGAACCCTTTCGATAGCATTGACGTATTTATCATAGTGCGGATCCCAAATCACGCTAGCATATTCTACCTGTGGGCGTATTAAAGAATTAAAAAGTTGGAGGAAAGTAGCAGGTCGCTTAAAGTCTGATGAGGCTCTCATGACTAGGTTGTGCATTTGCTGAGCTTTGGTGGTTATTTTGTCTATGTGTAGGTTAAGGTGTAGTTTATGATCCAACAGAATACCAAGATCATTAATGCAAGACTCCTTCACTAATAATTGATCACAAAGGGAATAAGGGTACTCTATAATGTTTTTGTTTTTAGTGAAACTAATGATCTTACATTTCGGTAAACTTAACTTAAGTTTATTAATATCACAATAAGCTGATAATCTACGTAAGTCATCCTGAAGTAAACCACAATCATGAGGTGACTTAATAGATTTAAAAACCTTTAAATCGTCGGCGTATAATAAGAACCTGCTACTATGGAAGCAGTCGGCTATGTCATTTATATATAGTATAAACAACAAAGGGCCTAATATAGATCCCTGTGGAATACCTGATGTAGCATAAAATGTATCAGAGCTTTACTGCGAACAACGGCTATTATTATTAAGATTTTGTAGGTGATTATAGCGTAGGTATTTTCGCTTTTGTATGGGAGTGATGTATCTTTTACGAAGTAACTATTTAGTAATCTGTGACTATACGCAACGTAGGTCGCATCCCAACGGGATTGCAGGTAACTTTGCTACCCGCTATTCATGTGACCTCGCCGCTACAGGACGTTAAAGGACACCGTTGTAGTTTTAGTCAGTAAATGGGCCACGAACGCTTTTAAGCAAAAGTCTCATACCTTCTATGTCTGGCTTAAACACGAAGTATAGTGTGGCGAGGGAATGGCACTTCAATTGGTTTCCATTGTGAGGACAGAACACTACCACTCGTTGGACCAAAATTATGGTAAAGTTTAGGTACAGGCAATTCAAATGTAGTTGATTTAACGTTTATTTGTTTTTAAAACGATGGGCTTACTGACTGTATTTTTTATACGATTGTGACTGATAGATAGGCAAAGTGAAGCAACGTTCACAGAGGACACCACTAGTATGGGTGACCGCGTGTGGCATATACACCAGAACGCTACCGTGCTTTGGAGGGCACGTAAAGTCATCGGTTCCGGTTCTTGCCTCAAGATTTTTTAGAATAAGTTGGAGTCCTTTGGCGGTCTGAAAACGCCGACTCTATATTTTGCCAATAGATGAATTTTATGTTCCACAGAACTTTCATACTATGTGAATTGAGTTTGATAATAATTTGAATGCTGATGATTCTCGTATATAAATCTCTATATATTAATTATATATTTATATTATTCTTTATATTAATAAAACTCTCGTATAAATTTCATCAAAATCTCACCAGTAGTTTTTACTTATCCTTAATAATGGGTTTTTGGTTTACATTATTTTGAGGCGTTTTTACGTTAGTTTTTTAAAAGATTTTGCAGTTATTTAAACTGCGTTATTTGTAGACGATTGTTGCAATATATCATAAATGCACCATCGCAATACACAACATCATTTCTCTCTGTTATAAGGGTACCCGGTAAATATTGCTCTAAGCCACCAGGTTCGGTAGCTGATACTAAAATGTGGTTGTAGTTTTAATGATTATTCTATCGTCACATTTGTAAGATCATTTCTGTCTGTCCTATGATTGCCTTTGAAGCGCGTAAGGTTATGCAAATATAGTACCTAATATAGAACAATGGACTTTTGACTAGAAGTCCTACTATATGTGACTACAAATCGTCTAATTACGAAACAATTGTACTGCGAAAGCAAATAAAATGTTAAATGAAGATATATCAACATCGTATTGAGTTCATCAAACTTCTAAATCAAGCAAACGCTGGTCAAATTGTTCTCAAATATGTTCATCGCTAGTTCAGCGCAGTATAATAAACTACACCCTTTCAGATAACGAGTTAGAGGACTTAATAGAAACGTCGGAATGCGAGAAAGGAATGCGTATCGTAGTGCATTGGGATCGAATGTTTGTATATAAAGATATTTGCTCTTTCCTATTGTGTTTGTTTATATGTGGTATGCGGTCTACATTACAAACACATGTTTTTCGAATTACCACTACATTGTGAAAGGAATTCAGTCCATTCAGCTTAAAGGGCCCTTGTTTTGTGTGCCATGCGTTTCCTTAGTGGTTTGGAATAAACTTTAAAAAGTTAGAAGAGTTTTGCGTTTTAGCGCAGTTTGTGGACTAAAACCTGCCCATTATAATTATCTGCGGTACCCAGACCTAGACACTTACCGAATTGTATCGCGTTGGAGTCTGGCAAAATTGAGTGCAGCATATCGTATTCCGTACACCGTAAGTCTTACAGGGACCAGAATAGTCGCATATATAAAGATCATTAGGCAAAGATCTGGTCCATATAATATATAATAGCTGCATGAAGTCGAACATTTGTATAATGGTGAGTTCTGAAAATGGTGGCGAAGCGCGCAACTGAACTTTGATAATGAGAGCTAGTTTGAGATTAGAAAGTATCGGTTTCGAATCCATAGAGCTCAACACTCATATTTTTAAGTAGGTAAATTGCTTGTTATTGTGTGAAAGAATAACAACCAACCATTAATCTATACATCCATCTACCCTCACAATCTTTCGCATGTTTAATAGTAGTAAGAAGTGAAATACAATAAAATACACTTATTACAATAATTATTCACGATTTGACAGACACAGCAACATTCTAAGTAGCAGAATTTGAATGAATGCTAACGTCATCTATGTACGCGTTGTCGTTGTTACGGCTTGAAATTTGCGAAAGCTATCCAGCTTTTATTTTCAGTAATTGGTGGAATCGTTTTGCAGAGTTCTGAATCGACAAATTGAATTGAACAAAAAGTAACAGTTACTATTCAGCTTGCAGAGTTACTCGATAGACTTACCAACCTTCGAGTTTGGACGATTTGCAAAAAATACACAAATAAATGTTCAAATTGTTTATTTTTTTGCCGTCTGTTTTAAATTTGAGTCTTGTCTCAAAACAGCCTTACTGGCGTTTTGTTATTTGTCATTTTAGGCGTATTGGGTTGAAAAGTGATTTTTAAAATTCAGAATTCAGTATCTACTATCTTATACCTAAAATAAATAAATACTAGTTACATTAACGACAAAAATAATTTTACAGCGTACCTGTTTGAATTCAACCTAAGTTACCTACGTTTATTTAAAGAACATTACATTTGTCCTCCACATCTATCAGATCCTATTGCCATCATTCCCGTCATAGATGGGCAGCCAGTTATAAAATGATACACTTCAACTTTTCACAATTAGCCAGCTTCATGTCTTAGTCGGTGTGTGATTTCTGGAAATGTATGCCTCTTATGCCTCAAATATCGTTATTCTCTTAGGTTGTAGCAGTAGAAATATGCGCAGCCATGGCTGTCCGGCTGGTATATGCTAATATTTTATGATAAAATAATTAACCGATTAACACCTGTTACGCAGTTATTAGCAAAAAACGTAAAAATGTTGAAGTATTTAGGCACACAGCAACTGTTTAGTAGAAAACTGGTGTTGTAATACTAATTGGATCTAGTTATTTAGCTAGACATTAGACTAGAAGTGGACTTCAACATTATTCGTAATCTCAAACAACGCACAAAGGAAACTCAAAAGAAACATGCCATAATAGCATTATGTCTGTTTAGTTCTCGTAATATAACTGTCTGCGCCACAATCAAATTAGATAAATATGTAATTAAATTTAATCTTAATAATTATATAAAATCCTTGCGTTACTGACTGACTGACAGACACGCTACCATTTCTTGTAACGCCTTCGGTACAAACGACAGAGGCCGCCGCACGCCCGGCAGCGTGTACGCACTGCACGTTTCCCGCGCTTTCTTATAGAAATGCCGAAACCACTAAGTTATTGTGCAGTGGATGGGTGTTAAAGGCACAAAACAAATGAAAACTTATTGCTTTTTCATTAGGTGGGTCCACACAGAGCGAGCAGCCTCGCGAGGCATTTGCCGCGCGAGGAAACAGTCCCCGAACGAGCGAGGCCATAGAATAAAGCTGCGTTCACATTTATCTGACGTGATCTCTCGTGACGGTCTCTGTCGTAATGACTTACCATTCACATTTGTCTGTCGCCGTCTGTCGTGATCTGACACAATTTTAAATCAGTTCTGTCTTGACTCTCGCGGAGTTCACACTTTCGCAATGTTTTTGATGAATTAACCGATTCAGATTAAGTAGATATCCAATTATATCCATAAATTATTTACATAGTATTATATTATTTCGTATTCAATTCGCTCATCTATAGGTACTGTATACGAATAATATTATAAAAAGGAAGTCAATTAGTTCGTCGTCCATTGCGCACAATTGCAAACGCGCGTCTGACGCTTTACGACAGACATTGGCGCGTCCGCATTAGTCTGACGAGTTGTGTCGCGCGAGTTAACTGTACGGAACCCAACAATGTTAGCTTCGTCAGCACATCTCTCCCCACCAAATTATCTAGATAATCCTATTGTCATCTTAGCATAAATTTATTATAAATACCTTTGTAGATCTAACATTAGCGATTACTATTTTATATTTTAAATATACTGTTATAATTAAATAAATGTTTTTTACAATTAATCTGAGTCCAATCTCTTAATTCGCGCTGTACCGTCCCACACCCCTCCCCCCTCCAATAGAAACACCCAGACCTAGACAAACATTCATGTTCATGCACACAAATGTTTGACATGAGCGGGAATCGAACCCGCGACCTTCGGCGTTGTAGTCGCTTACACTCCCGCTTTGCCAACCGGTCGTCGATTATTGTTATACCTAAAGGATGGAATAGGTAGACATGGAAAAAAATATAGAATGAATTATAGGAAATGAATATCTGTAGGCAAGGATACTGTAACCGAAGCACAGACTGAAGGATTATTATTCGTACAATAAATAGCGTCAAAGATGAGAATGTTATGATGAATGTATCCTCCGTCATTCAGTGACCAGTGGATAGGGTATGCGACTGCTGAGCGGAGGTCCCGGGGTCGATTCCCGGGTCGGGCAAAAGTGTTACTGGGTTTTCCCGAATTCTCAGAAGCAGCATGGAGTCTGCTGATGTGCCCGTTAACGGCAATAGGCTCGTCCCCTATTACGTGGGACCTAAACATTTCATGGTGAAATGTGGATGTAATAATATTATAACTCTGCCTATCCTTACGCGGATACAGACGTGAGTCTATAAAAAAAATGTCCAACATACATATATACACTTGCGAATTTATATTATTAGTAAGGATTATTATGTTCGAGCGAGGCACGAAACAGCGTACAGACCGCGGCAAAACAAAAATCCGATCTCGATGGCTCGGCCGCTCGGTCGCTCGCCCGCGGCGGCACACGCGCTTGCCTCGGCCGCGGCACTCCACACAGAGCGCGCAGCCTCGCGCGCCAATTCCTCGCGAGGCTGCGCGCTCTGTGTGGACGTGTCTAATTCGGTAGCTCGGGCGCACGCTAAGCTCGGCCGCGGCGGCACATGCGTTTTCCTCGACCGAGCCACGTTCACACAGACCGAGCAGCCTCGCGAAGCATTTTCCTCGCGAGGCTGCTCGGTCTGTGTGGACCCGCCTATTGCCGAAGGAGAAACAATAATTTATGTATTAAGTAATGGTATAAGATTTGATATAAGTAGGTACTTTCATAAAATTTCATCCACAAATTGACACCATTTATTTTATATAGAACAAAGGTAAAAAAGGAAATACTAGGTATATAATGTTCGTAAATTGATAACTTTAGGTTATTAGAAATAAATATAAATGTAGTTTTTATTAAATAAAATCTACTCAATGTCAGAAACTTATGTACGTACTTACTGCAGACAATACAGTATTATGCCTGATAAACGGAAATAGGCAATAGGCCCCCTACTACGTACGATTATTATAAATTTTATTTATTTTTGAACATTACTTATTGTTAATTTTATTAAATATGTTAACAATATGTATTTACTAAATGACTCGTGTATATATAGGTATTAAGCAAATACAAATATGGTTATTTCGCAACATTCGTTTTATTACGAAAATCATCATAAGAACAACCCTAGCGCCTTCGTTCAGTGACGCGCTTGTACGTACAGCACACAATCTGCAACTCTTTGTATTCGTACTTAGGGTACATTTCTCTTTACTGCGAACAACGGCTATTATTATTAAGATTTTGTAGGTGATTATAGCGTAGGTATTTTCGCTTTTGTATGGGAGTGATGTATCTTTTACGAAGTAACTATTTAGTAATCTGTGACTATACGCAACGTAGGTCGCATCCCAACGGGATTGCAGGTAACTTTGCTACCCGCTATTCATGTGACCTCGCCGCTACAGGACGTTAAAGGACACCGTTGTAGTTTTAGTCAGTAAATGGGCCACGAACGCTTTTAAGCAAAAGTCTCATACCTTCTATGTCTGGCTTAAACACGAAGTATAGTGTGGCGAGGGAATGGCACTTCAATTGGTTTCCATTGTGAGGACAGAACACTACCACTCGTTGGACCAAAATTATGGTAAAGTTTAGGTACAGGCAATTCAAATGTAGTTGATTTAACGTTTATTTGTTTTTAAAACGATGGGCTTACTGACTGTATTTTTTATACGATTGTGACTGATAGATAGGCAAAGTGAAGCAACGTTCACAGAGGACACCACTAGTATGGGTGACCGCGTGTGGCATATACACCAGAACGCTACCGTGCTTTGGAGGGCACGTAAAGTCATCGGTTCCGGTTCTTGCCTCAAGATTTTTTAGAATAAGTTGGAGTCCTTTGGCGGTCTGAAAACGCCGACTCTATATTTTGCCAATAGATGAATTTTATGTTCCACAGAACTTTCATACTATGTGAATTGAGTTTGATAATAATTTGAATGCTGATGATTCTCGTATATAAATCTCTATATATTAATTATATATTTATATTATTCTTTATATTAATAAAACTCTCGTATAAATTTCATCAAAATCTCACCAGTAGTTTTTACTTATCCTTAATAATGGGTTTTTGGTTTACATTATTTTGAGGCGTTTTTACGTTAGTTTTTTAAAAGATTTTGCAGTTATTTAAACTGCGTTATTTGTAGACGATTGTTGCAATATATCATAAATGCACCATCGCAATACACAACATCATTTCTCTCTGTTATAAGGGTACCCGGTAAATATTGCTCTAAGCCACCAGGTTCGGTAGCTGATACTAAAATGTGGTTGTAGTTTTAATGATTATTCTATCGTCACATTTGTAAGATCATTTCTGTCTGTCCTATGATTGCCTTTGAAGCGCGTAAGGTTATGCAAATATAGTACCTAATATAGAACAATGGACTTTTGACTAGAAGTCCTACTATATGTGACTACAAATCGTCTAATTACGAAACAATTGTACTGCGAAAGCAAATAAAATGTTAAATGAAGATATATCAACATCGTATTGAGTTCATCAAACTTCTAAATCAAGCAAACGCTGGTCAAATTGTTCTCAAATATGTTCATCGCTAGTTCAGCGCAGTATAATAAACTACACCCTTTCAGATAACGAGTTAGAGGACTTAATAGAAACGTCGGAATGCGAGAAAGGAATGCGTATCGTAGTGCATTGGGATCGAATGTTTGTATATAAAGATATTTGCTCTTTCCTATTGTGTTTGTTTATATGTGGTATGCGGTCTACATTACAAACACATGTTTTTCGAATTACCACTACATTGTGAAAGGAATTCAGTCCATTCAGCTTAAAGGGCCCTTGTTTTGTGTGCCATGCGTTTCCTTAGTGGTTTGGAATAAACTTTAAAAAGTTAGAAGAGTTTTGCGTTTTAGCGCAGTTTGTGGACTAAAACCTGCCCATTATAATTATCTGCGGTACCCAGACCTAGACACTTACCGAATTGTATCGCGTTGGAGTCTGGCAAAATTGAGTGCAGCATATCGTATTCCGTACACCGTAAGTCTTACAGGGACCAGAATAGTCGCATATATAAAGATCATTAGGCAAAGATCTGGTCCATATAATATATAATAGCTGCATGAAGTCGAACATTTGTATAATGGTGAGTTCTGAAAATGGTGGCGAAGCGCGCAACTGAACTTTGATAATGAGAGCTAGTTTGAGATTAGAAAGTATCGGTTTCGAATCCATAGAGCTCAACACTCATATTTTTAAGTAGGTAAATTGCTTGTTATTGTGTGAAAGAATAACAACCAACCATTAATCTATACATCCATCTACCCTCACAATCTTTCGCATGTTTAATAGTAGTAAGAAGTGAAATACAATAAAATACACTTATTACAATAATTATTCACGATTTGACAGACACAGCAACATTCTAAGTAGCAGAATTTGAATGAATGCTAACGTCATCTATGTACGCGTTGTCGTTGTTACGGCTTGAAATTTGCGAAAGCTATCCAGCTTTTATTTTCAGTAATTGGTGGAATCGTTTTGCAGAGTTCTGAATCGACAAATTGAATTGAACAAAAAGTAACAGTTACTATTCAGCTTGCAGAGTTACTCGATAGACTTACCAACCTTCGAGTTTGGACGATTTGCAAAAAATACACAAATAAATGTTCAAATTGTTTATTTTTTTGCCGTCTGTTTTAAATTTGAGTCTTGTCTCAAAACAGCCTTACTGGCGTTTTGTTATTTGTCATTTTAGGCGTATTGGGTTGAAAAGTGATTTTTAAAATTCAGAATTCAGTATCTACTATCTTATACCTAAAATAAATAAATACTAGTTACATTAACGACAAAAATAATTTTACAGCGTACCTGTTTGAATTCAACCTAAGTTACCTACGTTTATTTAAAGAACATTACATTTGTCCTCCACATCTATCAGATCCTATTGCCATCATTCCCGTCATAGATGGGCAGCCAGTTATAAAATGATACACTTCAACTTTTCACAATTAGCCAGCTTCATGTCTTAGTCGGTGTGTGATTTCTGGAAATGTATGCCTCTTATGCCTCAAATATCGTTATTCTCTTAGGTTGTAGCAGTAGAAATATGCGCAGCCATGGCTGTCCGGCTGGTATATGCTAATATTTTATGATAAAATAATTAACCGATTAACACCTGTTACGCAGTTATTAGCAAAAAACGTAAAAATGTTGAAGTATTTAGGCACACAGCAACTGTTTAGTAGAAAACTGGTGTTGTAATACTAATTGGATCTAGTTATTTAGCTAGACATTAGACTAGAAGTGGACTTCAACATTATTCGTAATCTCAAACAACGCACAAAGGAAACTCAAAAGAAACATGCCATAATAGCATTATGTCTGTTTAGTTCTCGTAATATAACTGTCTGCGCCACAATCAAATTAGATAAATATGTAATTAAATTTAATCTTAATAATTATATAAAATCCTTGCGTTACTGACTGACTGACAGACACGCTACAGCCGAAACTATTAGGCGCAGGAAGCTGAAATTTGGCATGTAAGTTCCTTGGGGACCGTACGTAGGGGTGCACTAAGAAGGGATTTCCCGAAATTCCCACGAAATCGGCCAAAACGGGTAAATTTAAAAAAAAATCAGGCGTAGCTGCTGGCGTCCTCTAGTATATTTATAAAAAGAAAGCCATTCACTCAAGCACGCACAAAATAAAAATAGGTATTATTAATCTAGCAACATTCATAATCACCTCACTCAACAATTCACTCAAACTCATTCTTTTCTTACACGAGAGGGCCAATCAAAATCCTCTTACCTACTCTCCCGCGCATACCTGCTCCAATCAGTCGTTCAAAAGTCGCACCCTGCAGCTCGTGTGCGCGTCCGCCGCACGGTGGTGCAGGTCGGACGGGAATGCGGAAATAGTTATTTGTGCAACAAGAGAGCAAAGTTGTTTTTTGTTTCGCGTGCTGAATTTGAGTCCCGAGCAAGCGAAGGATTCTATGATTGATTCACGAGCGTGGCGAGTGAATCAAAGTTAGAATCCTGAGCGTGGTGAGGGACTCAACAGCACGAGACACAAAAACTTTGCTCTCGTGTAGCACACATAACCTTTCACCACAGCAGTGAGAATACATATTACTTAGGAGACATAGAAATGAACAGGAATAGATTGAATTATGCATATTCACTTGTTGATTTAACTCTTCTGGTGTTATAGTACAGTCATCATCGCTAGTTTCACTCATCTTTTTAGATTATTTTATATATTAATATATTATAATTTAACACGTTACGCTATAGGTACCTACTGTATCAGCATCAGCGAAATTTTTATTCCCGCTACTTTTTTAAATCGCGTTTTAATACCGCGTCCCTGATGTTTATTTTTCAAATGTATCATTGTTGTAATTCTAAATAAAAATGTACTGGTTAAATACAAATTGTATACTATTAATTAGACTTATTTTTATTAAAATCCAATAATAAATTAAACATGTAAACAATAACATATAAAAAAAAGTAATTTCTTTATTACAAATATCTTTTTTTTTTGCGTTGCCGTAGGTGTTTTCTTTGAGGTCGAATTCCAAAATCGAATTTCGAATTCGAAGGGGTTTGTTTTTTCATTCACTTTTTATCTGCATGTGAAAGAGACAGAGCACAGTAAAATTCGAATGTTTCAAAGAACAATGGCAGAATTTGGTCTGGGTTTGTTGTGGCGACCGTAAACTTCATATGAACAAAACAAATTGTTTTTTTTTCTACGATTTTTAATATTTTCACTTTGTCTCGTTAAAGCTGGAGTATTTTGTGATGATAAAGAGCATTCCAATTGATTACGAATACTTTTTTTATTTGATTGTTGCCATAGACAATGGTGTGACAGGAATAGACGTGAGTGCTATATCCGTATCGATTATTAAATAAGTAATCGATACGATCGACCTTTATAGAGTTGGTTTAGTTTAAAATGCAGTTATTTAATATTTAATCAACATTATATCAATAAGCCAATATTTTTGAAGCAAAACAACGATTAAATCAAATAAAAACGTCACAGCATCGTTTTAAAGTTGTATCGATTTCACATGAAATCGATTTAAAATGTGCAGCTCTGCTTTTGTCTTTGGCTGTGACAGTTAGATGTTACAAAACACTTCCGCGTTTTGATGTCAATCTGACATATGTCATTTGATAATTCAAACGTACCTACCTACATTGTTTAACTTTCATACTATAACCAATGAATACAGATGATTTACATTAAAGAAGCTTATTTCTTAAGGATGTCATGTGCCGATTAAAGTTGGCGTATTGACGGTTGTCATTAGTGTAGTTCGTAGTTGGCGCCGTTGGCGGCGCTAGCGTCTTTCGCCATCTGTCTTGCATTGCTTTGGCGTAAGAAATAGACAGCTGTTGCACTGACACTCACGCGACTGTTACGCCGCCAAGCGGCAATTTGGGTCGCAGAAAGTTTGTCTTAAAAGCGGCAATAAGAAAAACATCTCTATAAATAAATATCTATGCTCTATGCTATAACTTTCCTTGTACCTACATTGTTCATTCTTAACTAAAACTTCAAACACCGATATCTTCTTTTTCCACCTTTCCTGAGTGAAAATAGAATCATTTATAGACTCTGTTACTAACGCCAAATTTTTTGATATATTTTTTAATACTGTTCGCTTCAATTTAATTTCAGACATTTTGATGTATGGAGATCTGCCATTGTCATTTGTGGCTGAACAATGTCAATTCGTGGCACTGAATATTAAAAAATTAAAAAGCTACTTTGCCTCACGCTCGAATCAAAATCGCGTTTTGTTCACTGTTGTCTCGCAGCAAAAGCGGCATGTTTGAGCTGCTGTGGTGAAAATATTATTTTTAATTCAAAATACGTTGCATATAACTATAAAACTTTATTAAAATGATAAAACGAATGTATTAGTGTATCAAGACAAAGATATAATAATAATAAATATATTTTTTAACATGGTACAATTATGGTTTTACATGATACATTACAATACCATTTATATAATCACTTGAAATTTATATTCCAATGAATCGCATTACGAAAAACAGGATAAAGCATTTAAACAGAATTATAAACAAATATTAATTAATCAAACAATAAATACAGAAATAAAGGTTTATAGATGGGTGCTATCCACTAATAAAACTTTGGCATCATCATGAAGTGTATAGTTTTATTTATGGTACTGCACGTAAAATGTTGATAAGGGGATCTGAGGTAGCTAAGAGCATAATTATTCAGTACGTCTTCAATACAGGATAGACGAGAACATTTTCTTGAATGACCTAACCTATAATTGCGGTAGTCTTTGTTAAGCGCTTCTTGAGCTTCCTCAGATAACATTCCAATGGGTAAGGCAGTTTGCCATGCATTAATACTTTGTGCACTGTATTTGGCATATTATACCAGCTGTACAAACTAACATATAGCTCGGCAGTTTCATAACAATATGTTCCAAACTTCTCTGGATCAATTAATTTACCTCGTTAATGAGCGGTGTTAGAAAATGACCTGGTATTTCCAGGATCGCAGATTTTTGCAGCTAAATTTGATGTATATACGATCTATAGTGTCTAATGAATCTCGTTAAGTGTATCATTGTCTAACGGTCGGTAACGGAGATTAGTTATAGTCTCATAATTGAAAACTGATTCATTAAAAGTGTAATGACAAGTAAATACTCATTATATCATATAATATTTTTACGTTTTATTTAATAACACACAATAGAGCTACGAATAAACAAAGAATAAAAGCTGAATATACTAATATTTCAGTTTCATTCATACTTGAAACAACATTATTTTTTGCACGAAATTTGTTAATTGTCGATCACCCTATTTCTTTACATCATACAATTAAAAGGTCTGATAATATAGTCGTATTTTTTGTATGACCTGTTTCTAATAAGATCCTAGTATACGTGTACCAAATTGTAGGCATTTTAAACAAAGTTAAAAAAATATACTTTTTGCCGCCCCTGAACCACCGTGCGCCGCTCCAAAAACAAAATTCTCAAAACTCAAGTACTCAAAAGTGTAGTTAGTGTGAAAATTGACTTTGTGGGTGGCTTACCAGCTTCTTAGACCTAGGAATACAGCACTGCTCCGCTTCAAGCTATTGAAGAAAACACTGTTAACAAGCTCCATTCCTGCTTCCCCGTAAGTACATAAATTCCTAGCCTTTTTCGCTGCGCCCACAATAACGAAAATGCATTTTATGGATAAAATAAAGACGAAACTGTAATTTGATTGGTTTTACTTCAGACACGGCCGGAAATTTGTCCTGAAAATCTGCATTTATGCAGATTTTCACGACAAACTATAAACATTTTACTAAAAGCCTGGTTATCCTACCTTTTTTGTGCTGTTTCGGTTGCTTTTTGACACCATTAGGGATCGTTATATAAGCTTTTATTCCGAATATGATAGGATCCGCTAAGATGATTATCACAAATATAATACTGTTTTAAATAGTTTATTAACTACATAGTATAGATAGTAGTACAAAAAAGTAGTTCTAGCTGATTTATAATAAATAGATAATTTACTATTTAAAAGGAGCGCATATTGTGAAACAACGAATTATCACCTTATTAGTGTTAGGAGATAAAGGCAAAATTGTATTGTATACAACCCAAAATGATAGTTTTAGGCTATATAAAAATACTGACCTCCCCCTCCACCTGATGTGAGTCAAAGATCTTCATGGCGGCTGGTATCGACGGCTTAACATGCTCCCAGAAGCATGGAGCAAGGGGTACTATACTACCAATTTAATATGCACAAAACTTTGAGAAGTGAGTACTTCGACCCTTTGCGAGACCATTGGTTTCTCCATTGAAAATCTTTGCTCTCATGAAATACAAAGCATACGAACTTCAAATTACATTCGTATCTTTGAGTGCTTTTTTGTAAATAAATTATTTGCTCGCGAGTTTGATTTGAGGACAATATATAGAAAAATTTGGCATGAAAGAGGTATTTATAAAATCCTCTTTTACCGCGTTGGTAAAAGGCATAATTTTTGTATATTGCGTTCATACCATGAATCACAGTGTTCTTTGTTTGTTGTTCTTTCATGAATTTGAAAGTAATCGATACTGTTATTCTACTAATTCAATAGTGAATCTGGACTTTTTACGGCGTAAGCCTGGCCGCAGACATCCGATTTTCAGGACCGATTTTTCATGGCGGAATTCAGTGAGACTAGCGAGCTTCATTTGTCGACTGTATCAAATGTATTTTGTAAAATAAACGTACTTACCACCGCAAACGATAGATTTTGCTTTGATCGGAAAGCACGCAAAAGTTTCATTCCGTTCCGGACTGAAAAAATTCAGTGCCCGTTTTCAGGGACGACTTTTCAGGTTCTCAAAGTCATCTTATTAATAAAAAATGAGCTTACTGTCTACCACGAACGTTTGATTTTGCTCTGAACAGAAAAAAATCCGTGGACTGAAAGAAATGAAAATCAAGCGCGCGCGGAACGGCTCGTGACGTCATAACTGAATTTAGCGCATGCGTACATCTTGTCATGTATCGATATATAGCATTGGTTTGAAGTTTATTTTGTCAGAATCTATATACAAAGGTACTCTGTGGTCAGAATCACACGACAATATATGCGTAGTAGACGTGTATAAACTCTTGTCTGGGGTCTTCAAATTTACGCAAAAATCACATACCTACGGACAAGAGGATAATATAATAATATAAGTTATTTTAGCATTTTCGTCAGATCATCATAATGTGTGACGTGAAAGGTTTATATTGGCTACTGAATACCACTCTGCTTAAACTTTGTCTTTCTATATGACTAGCCTATTGGTCTAATGGTTAGTGACCTTGACTTCTACGCCGGAGGCCATGGATCCTAGATAATCTTTGTGTGATAGGCACGATGATATTTGTTCAGTGTCTGGATATAATTTATCTATAATATGTACCTATATGTTTAGAAGTATATATTTATCAGGTGTCTGGTTACCATACTATAGGCTCCACCTATTTTGGGATCACATGATTGGGTGTAAGTTGTCCAAGAATATTATTATGGAATGTACACAATGGCAATTTCGGTCATACAAAAAAGTTGGTCTGAGCCCCGTTATGCAACTAGGTTTTTGAAGATTGGTATCCTGTATAAAAGTGGTAGAGGGAATAATATAATGATTTATATCTACATATATACTCTATGCGAGATGAAAACAATTAAAGAACGTAAACCAAATCATACTCCTCAAATTGTATTGTTTGCTTTGAAATTGTATGATGCATTCACATTGACACATTAAATTTGACAATATCATAAAACTTATTCTGCATAAATCAGACACTTGTTAGAGTGGTCGTGACTGTTTCTGATGGACAGGGTTGCGACGCCGTCGCCATACAAAAATTATAAAAACTTATCATAGAATCCACCAAAACACCAAATATAGGGCCTAAATATTTAAAAAATGGGTAATGAAAATTTTTATTACAGTTGTCCAACTAAAATTCTCTATTAAGGCTAGCGTCCACTAGGCTCGCCGAGCCGAGCCGAATCGAAACGCAGAAAGTCGCCTCCTATATATTTCTATGAACCTGCTTTCATTAGCGACGAGCCGCGGCGCGCCGAATCGAATCTACCGCGCGCATCGCTCGTCAGGCGAATTTCTGCGGCAACGCGTTTCGACTCGACTCGGTGCACCTTAGTGGACGCGGGTCAGCGGATGAGTGTAGACGGGTACTACATTGCGTAAATACCTACATGAAAAGTTATCGAAATGAAGAGCTGTTAATTTCCCTAATTTTTAGAAATATACTGAACTTAATGATCATGACTGCCTCAGTAGTCTCGCGGCATAAATGTGCGCGTGGGATTGGGAGTAAGTCGGGTAAAGTGTTATTGGGTTTTTCTGTTAGGAAATTCTCAGTAGCAGCACGGAATCTGGTAATGTCCGGTACGGCAATAGGCTCGCCCCTTATTGCGTGGGAACTGAAAATTCATGGCGAAATGTGGGTGTAATATTACACCATTATCATGACGAGCAGCGTAGATAAATATATGGAAAGAGATAGCGGGAATAATGAAAGAATTTGAAACAAGAAACCAACACAAGCAAAACCTACAGCAGCTAGTCGCCGACTGCTGGCTTCGATTCGATTCGTCTGTAATGAACGCACATGGATAAAATGCGACTCGGCGCAATTCGACGCGGTTCGAATGTAGTCGACGCCAGGCTTTATAGACCTCTGACGCATACGTGACAGGTTTTTACGCAGACTATACCCTACTTGCATATTTTTTATAAATAAAAATCTACTTTGTCAATATTACCCTTTAAAAAGTTTTTAATAACAAGGTAGCAAAAAGGTTTTGTATTTTTAATTAAATGGGGCTATCGTAGTGGCTGTATACTGCTTTATGCAACCGATGCTCAAGCCGAACACGTCCTCTCCTCCGTTGACTATACTAACCAATGCACGGAAAAATATCGATACTCTGTGGTATCAAGTATTTTTCCTTTCGATATCCATAACTTTGTACAGGATACTTTGCACTCAATGCTTTTACTCAATAAGCACTTAATGGCACGGTAGTACACGTAAGCAAGGGAGTCTCGGACAATAATTTAAAAAGGTATTGTCGATTTGTCGAAGTGACGGGTCTCTCAGACCCACCAGGCGCCCGAAGAGTGAAAATACTACCTGCAGATTAATTATATTATATACAAAAAACCGGCCAAGTGCGTGTCGGGCCACGCGCTATGTAGGGTTCCGTAGTTGCCCATAATGGCCAATATTGATAATAACTTCTGTTTCACATGGGACTAAAAACAGGCCCACTTTGTACCCCGAAGTACATTACATACCAAAGTACGTATATCTTTAAGATTAAGCCAGCGCTCCCCCAATGTAAACTCACAGAAATAGGCATTTATAAGTTGAACGACGATTACTCGTAAACTAGTGATGTCTACTTAGCCGTGATTAGAAATATACTGAACTGAATTTTTTTAAAACCTATCCAATGATACCGCACATAATGGGGTACTCAACAAAAAAAAAAATTCAACCCCACTATATAATTTATCACGTATTCCATTATGAAGTTCATCAATATATTTGATAGACATCCTATAGAATTCAAAGAATTTGTCTGGGTGTGCCCGTAACTTAACTTGCTTTAAATAAAATTGACTCTCGTTGATTCTTTGAGTATTTAATGGGTGTACCCAATACCGAAGATTCCTTCTCCTTTTCATTGATAGTAAAAATGCGATTGCAATTAGATCGTCGTCCTCCATTGTGTCCGTTCACTAGGCTATCACTACTTGTACTGGTAGAATAATACTGACATAGTTACAGGTAAAATACTATATACTAAAAGTAACGAGTGTCACAGAGACGAGGTTTCACCCATACCTGTGACAGTTATTATACATATTATGTATCTGGCATTACGTACCAGATATATGTCATACATATCTGATACGTAATAAATACTCATTTTATGAATGACATTTGACACCTTGGCTCTTCAGAATAAAGTCTTCCTGCTGCTGCTGAAGTAACTATCAATTAAATTCAACCGAATTTCGTTAAATTCGATAATGGTGCAAAATTAATTGACCACGAAATGTAACCGGTCAAACACTTATCCGTTTTCCTAAAATCTTATTAGTCTCCGGTAATTTGATTTGATACAGTAGTTCTACGGTTCAGAAGATAAAGAGGGGTTCACTTTGCGATTGTTTTTTTGCTAAATATTTCGTAAAAAGACCTCTAAATGATAAATATCGGTTAGGAGAATAGTAACGTCAGCAGAATTCCAATATGTGCTGGGCATATTTTAAGATATATCCAGCGACTTTGACAACGTATAGTGGCTAATGCTATGATTGCTTATTCATAATTTCAACATGGAACAAAAAAGTTACAGTTAGGGCATTATGCTGTATCGAAGACGCCGACGATGAGTTGTCCTCAGAGCTCACTGCTAGGACGTAATTGATGACTTTCTTAGAAAGCCTCTACCGTCTGAATGTACATTGACAGGTTATGCAGATGACGGTATATTCCTTATTTAATCAAATACAAGAGTAGGACTTGAAAGGTTAGTATACATGTTTAAGGATGATCAACAATTGGGGTGAAACTTACTTATCGTTTATCTTTTGCTCCTCAGAAGACATTTCAGTTACTTTTAAAAGAAAATTTAAAGATAGCGCCTGGTATCATATTCAATAACGTCATTATTTATCATCATCAGTCAGTCTTTAACAGTCCACTGCCGGACTAGGCCTCTCCTTTGAAAGGAGGAATTGGCCTACTATACTACGCTGGCCAAACGGGTTGGTATAGGGTTTGTAGCAAGTTTTCCTTCTCTTACAGTGCTGTTCTCTGCATAATATGCTCCCTCTGTCGGCTCTTACGACACCCATGGGATGATATGAGATGGTGACATTCCATCTTCTTAATCCGTCACCACACGGTCACTATTAAACATAAAGAACCTGTTTTTTACTTCGGATTAGTTTAAGGGAGGAATTTTCTTTTGTTGAACACGTAATAAATGGTACCTAGGTGAATAAAAAAAAACCTTTTACGCTCTGTCTATGATGTCAACTGCGACATGGAGACTGCCGTTCAGACCTATAATTTCACAACTTTAAAAATAATTGATGCAACCTATTTAGATTGTATGTGTGCGCCTGTATGAGCCGATAGGCCTACTATTGGTACTGTACGTCGGCAATCACTACAAGAGTCAACGTCTTGCGTTGATATTTTAAAATTTTTGTGCAAAGCTCAGTTAGCACTGAAGCTTTATCAATACTGGCAGGTGTACTTTCGGTTGATCTTAAGGTCCAAAGACGTGCATCAATGTATTATACCATACGAGAAAGCATGAATCCAAAATTTCCTAGCACCTCGTGATAGAAATAAACTGCTTAGGTTGTTCAACCAGCACGCCGATGTCTACGTAGGCCTTGTCAACGAATAGCAGTTTCGTTTGAATACATCAACCAAGGGCCGTCACCTCGACCAATTCTTTCCAGACGTTCGTGAGCGACTGGCCGGACCTGGTTAGTTGGGATCACTGTGTTGCTCAATTTCATATGGGGCATGGTAATGTTTGGAGGAAGTTGCTTTGGTATTTAATTAGTTTATTCACCATTATTCAAGCTCTGACAACAAATGTGAGTAATCTGCACATCACATTTTGTGTGTGAGTGTGGTGTTTGCCAATCTGACATTAACAATATGCCTAGTGATTTTCATAATTAATCACTTCTGGTCTAGCGTATTATGCGGCTCTTGCGGCAAGCAATCGAATATCAGTGCGTTTAGGCGTCTCTGCCATGCATATTACTGAAAATAGGCACAGCTCGAAAATTGTCGGTAATAGAGGCATGTTGATTTCAGCACAAATGGATTGGGTCGACCGAAGAAGTACTACCCTCTCACAGAAGATCGATGTAAAGTAACAGTATCTGTTATTTTGTGTTTTGTTCAGTGAGTGAGAACGCCTGAGGCCCAGTCACCTTTCCTCTCCCGGTCCCCATCCTGATCGCTTTCCCTTCTCTTCTTCCTTCGGGTAGGCAGCAACTTGGCTGTACTTATTTGACATTGCTCCTGTAATGCTAAGTACACACAGCTAAGTATGAGCCACGGATACCACTTACCATATCAAGTGGGCCATTGGCTCGTCTGCCAACGGTGAAAGCAATAAAAGTTTCGTAGTAACATCGCAGCGCCAATCAGCTTGTGACCATGGGACTTGCAATCGTTCCGAAACGTCAAGCCTTTCATGGTATTTACGTATAAAAGATCGCGTTAATTCCCGTGTCATGAATAATTAATCATACTTAATGCACTTTCAATAAAAATTATAAGGGCTCATTAGGCTTTACAATTAACTAGTACCCGAATATTCGATTAACGTAAACTTACGCAATTAAGCGATTAAATTAATAATTGTGCTTGACTTCTTTTATCCTTAGGACACTAGATAAAGGCTAATACGGGACCCTACATTGTGCGTGGCTCGATATACATTTGTCCGGATTTTTAGTAGGTACCTAATATTTTGTCACAGGTATTTTTCACACAAACATTTAAATCACAGTCATGTAATACCTAATATTTTAATTACCTATTTAGCCCATGTCTAAGCCAAAGCAAAATAAATGAAAATTGCTTTGCTCACGGAATGAACTGAAAACGGTTCTGAAAATCGGACCTGAAAAACGGGCCTGAAAATGGATGTGTGCGGCCAGGCTAAACAAGAACAGTTCGATAACTAGTAGTTCTCTAGTTCAATATGTTTTCAATTGGAATATTTTATTAACCAAAAATACCATTAAAATCCAAATTATAATTATGAAGTAGAGCCTTGCTGATTTCAGTATGAACTGGACGGCTCGACCAGAGAAGAACCAGTAGCAGGAGCAGCTATTATGTGACGTTTCGTTCTTTGATTGAGAGTGTCAAATACATTCCCTATTCCCTCTCTCTCATATCACTCCTTCCTCCTATTCCTTTTCCCAACCCAAAAGGCGGCAATGCACTAGTGACTCCACTGATGTTGCTTGTGTACTTGGGAGGCGGTGATCGCTTACTAGCAGGCTATAATACATCTGAACTTCTTATAACTGCTGTTTCTCACTGTGATGTATCAACATTAAAATATTCTCTTACATATCCTTGTTTTCATTACAATACGTATAATGTTCTTATCGTCCTTCATGTGTTACACAGTGGTATTTAAATAAAAATATAGTTATTAAGATGTAATCTGTCTGACAACAGCTACTAGCTTAGACTACAGGCCCATGTCCAAAAATGGATGGGTCATAGGTCATATGAACCACCAGGTGACATATATAGAGCGATATAAGAGCATAAAATAATAGGATTCAGCACTATGCCGTCACTTGTAAGCTGTCCAACTGAGTGCTGGTGAGAATTCAAAAGTGCAGGTAGAGTGAGTACATTTTGGTCATATATTTTTGTACGGCATTTTTACCATCGATAGATCCATGAAAAATAATAAGGAAGCGCGCAGTGCCGTAAAAAATGGTGCGCCACAAAGTCGGTATTTTTGTTTGATTTTCTGACAATTTCCAGGGTAAATTTCATTATGTACGGCATCAGTTTCATACTGTTTTAATACAGCTTCTAATCCATTATTTCGCAAAAATCATGCGACAAGGGGAAAAATTCGAGGGTTGCTACCCCCTCTCTTTCAGTGGTCCGGGGGGTGATTTGAAACAACATAAAATTAATTTATTTTGAAAGTATTTTACGCATAGATAATAATTTTTTTCATGCCCTACATTTTCGTTGGTCCAAAGGTTTGTAGGAGAAAAACTCAAAATCCATTGAACAAAATGTAAGAAAAATCCATATAACGAAATGTAAGATGAATTCATGACGATATTTTTTTATTCGGCATTTAGATAGTTTATTTGTACTTAATGCAATTATTTATAAAAAGTTAATGCCGTACAAAAAAAAAAAAAAAAATAATGACTCTGAGTTTGTTTCGGCTTTTCTTCTCAAGAAGTCATTTAGCTAGGAAAAGCCGGCCTCATCTAGAATAGGGTTTTGACATGTATAAGTGTTGTAAACAACCAAAATGCAGAAATAAATATGTCTTTATGTCTTTATGTCTCTTTATGTCTTTACAAAGTAATAAAAATATTAAACAAATATAATTTACATATAGGTATATCGCTTTCGGAGCGACGTTCTGTTACGACGTTTAGCATTTGTAGACATATATCTACACCTGCCTACCTGTTAATTTAAATAAAAACCTTATTTTGTATTATCATCTTTAAATATTATATAGATTTTTCTAAAAAATAGTTGTTTTATTTATTCACAACATTACAATGAAACTAATCAATTATATACATGTATGAATAATGTTTGAAGTATATATTAAACCAAAAAGTATAAAAAACTGTTGATACTGGGATTTACAGTTTCAATTCTTGGATTTTATATACACACTCTTTCACTTCAGTTAGACGTCATAATGATTTTATCACAATTATTATCAATTGTTCTCTTCAAAAATATGTTAATACCATACAGTATCAGATCGGCATAAAGTACTACACCCTTAAAATGGTAGCGTCATTTTCATCAGCCTAAAAGATATGGTCTGCATTAAAATGTACGGCATCATTTTTTCCTAATTTATTTATCTTAATACTATTTAAAACAAGGGAAATATGTAGAAAATTGCTATATTTTATTAATCTATGAATATTTAAACTTTTGCAATAATTTAAAGAAATTCAGTTTTTGTGTTTCTCTATATTTTTTTTAGAACAGTTTCTTTTGAACGGCAATACTATATATATATAACAATTGTATTTTACAATATCATATTAAAAAAAAAGTTGCCGTACAGAGTCAATAATTTTACAGCTTTATAAATCAAGTTTACCAAGAAATTAAGATAATTATTAAAATACATTCAAATGAACAATAATTTTTGACGGCATTATTTTTAACCCGGCGAGCATGAGGTGAAAAAAAGTTACATCAACAATGAGGCAGGGTGTGACATGCCCAGAACATAAAGTACCATAACACTAATCCTATTATGTTTCATATAATTGTATTAATCATAATATAGTGTAGTATATAGGATCACTATAATGATATTAAGCACAAAAGTTTTAAATTATGACATTATTATTTCTTATTCATTGTTTTCTTATACAGTATAATTATAGAAAACATATTTTAGAGATCTAGAAAAATCAACACTTATAAAAAGAAAATCGTTTTTAACATTTTAAATCAACATAAACATTAAGATAATAAGATCTTCCATCAGAAAAAACAAAATTAATACTATTTTTACAAACATAAGTGACTAGTCACTACTCTCAAAATCAGTACTATTTTTACATCCGAACTTAGCATACTCCATACATATAGGCTTGCCACAAATATTGCAGGAATACTTAGTTTTCTATCTTTCTTGTTTGGGCATTCAGTCCTGACATTTGACAAATCGTCCAGTCATATTTGCAGGTTCAGGTGATGGTTCACCAAGCTGATTCATGATTCGCTGGCGTATTAAAACTGGAATATTCTTCTTGCACTCAGTACCATCTGAATAACTTAAAAACAAATAAAATAATAAGTCGTTAAACTAAAAAACTACGAGACATTACCTGATTACAAAAACACACATAATTTAACAAAAACAAAGACAAAATATTATAAAACAATAAAAAATACATTAGGTAAAAAGATACGTTAAGCATGTGGCAGGTTATAACGTACCCGAGACAAGTTAGCACACCAATATTCCAGCCGACGCTCGACGCCAAACTGCGATCACGCCACTATCCCCTCCCGCAGTCCCCTGGCTCCAGCTATTCAGTGCGTTAGTGCTGTCAGACGTATATTTAAAAAAATACACATCTTTAGAATTGCACCCGGGTGTGACATCCCTGCCTCATGCTCGCCGGGTTTAGTACTTTTGAGTGCTACATAATGTTTTGGAACCGAAGCCGTACTTTTTCAAATCACCTCCCGGACCACGGAAAGAGAGGGGGCTGCAACCCTCGATTTTTTCCCCTTGTCGCATGATTTTTGTACGGCCTTGCGGAATAATGGATTAGAAACTGTATTGAAACAGTATGAAACTGATGCCGTACAGAATGAAATGACCAAATTTTGCCTGGAAATTGACGAAAATCAAAAAAAATACCGACTTTGTGGCGCACCATTTTTTTACGGCACTGCGCGCTTTCTTATTATTTTTCATGGATCTATCAATGGTAAAAATGCCGTACAAAAATATATGTCCAAAATGTACTCACTGTACCTGCACTTTTGAATTCTCACCAGCACTCAGTTGGACAGCTTACAAGTGACGGCATAGTGCTGAATCTTATTATTTTATGCTCTTATCCTTTATACGTCACCTGGTGGTTCATATGACCCATCCATTTTTGGACATGCGCATGTAGTCTAGCAGAAATGGCCCATTTATTCCGCGAATCTCGATGAAACATCTATTGGATAAAATCGATGTAAACGTACATCCATACGTTAGAACGATTTATAGACCTTTGACAAGATAAACGAACTTCGAGGTATTTTTCGGCGTACAAATGGTGAAATACGTTAGGCAATAATATCTATGTAAAAAATTGTTATTGTAATATTTTATTTTTGCCAAAGGAAAAGCTTTTTGAAAAAGATTTGCTCTAGGCCATTAAGGTAGGAGTCATCATGCCATTATTATGGAAATTTTATAGGCATGATAAAAAGCATGTAGAGCTTTAGAATTTGGCTTTGCCCTTGATTTACCCGGTGACTTCATACATACACAATTTACCCGGTGGCGTCCCCAGGACTCTCGGATATGTAATCATAAATTTAATATGAAATAAAAACTTTTTAAAAGAAAACTCTAGTTAGATTTGTATATTATTTATTACGTTTGACAATGAGATAGGTTTTCACTTAAAATTATGGAATCACAGTCTTTCATTGCGGAACTTCTGAGATATGGTAATTTTTATCACAAAATTACGAGACCTAACTTTTAGTCTCTACATTTCAAAAACAAAACATGTTTATAAAATATTTTTAAAGGAACATAACAATCAATTTATGAAAAAAACAAAAAAAAACAGAAGGTCAAAGTCAAAATCATGTATTCATCTAGGCCACAAAGTGACGCTTATGAACATCAAAATTTAAGTTAATTACTTAATGATGCTACATATACATTTACTGCCACGTTCGGAATGCCGTAGGTAGAACCAAGAGAAAGAACGGGCAATAAAACTCATGGCCACTCTTTTCAATCAAATATCATTGTTGTACATTTTATTTTTGTAAGGAGCTGCAACTGTTTTGCATTGTAGATATCTACTAGTAAAATTTTTAGTAACTATTGATATCATACTCAAGCACTCAAGCAGTAAATTATGTTTGGCTTACCAAATGAACATAATTTACTGCTTGAGTGCTGAGGCTGAGGCTTACCTCATAAAGTAAAAATGGTGAAACAGGAGCATCCACTTACGTCTTTTTAATGTAGGCAACTCGCGAACATGGTCAGACCTATGGTGGAAGTGAATGTAGCAGAAAGTAACGGTATATGAAACCAAAGCAATTGACAACCTATTAGTTAGCCCATGACCACGAGTTACCCACATTTTACAAATCCGCAAAGTTATAATGAAAGTGTCCACACTTTCATTATAACTTTGCGGATGTCCAATGTTCCAACATGAATGCAGAATATAGAATGAAATGAAAATATGGTAATTAACTACACTATAAAATAAAGTTACTTAATTATTGACCTAGTCAAAAGCGAACAACTACTTCCAAGCGCACCTGTCATCAAAATAATCCTTCAAACTATAGTATGCCTTTTATAAGATTATTTTTAACTTCTGCCTGAAACGAAGTAAACGACAAGTCTAAAATATAAGTAAGTATTTTATTGTATATGCGTATACTGAGCCCAATAAAAGAGCTATGCGTTTTGTGCAAACGAAAATACGGAACACATATGATACGAGAGAAGTGTGGTCTGAAAGAAGATGTAGTGATAAAGATTGAAAAAGGAATGTTGCGATGGTTTGGACATTTGGAACGGATGGATGAAAGAAGAAATACGAAAGAAGTGTATCGTGTAAGAATGAATGGAGATGTCGGTAGCGGGCGCCCAAGACGGACGTACGCCGACCAAATAGGTGACGTACTAAAAAAGGGCCAAATTAAAAGTACCCATAACCGGCGAGCATGTATGATGAGGTTTATGAATGTCGAGGAAGTGAAAGAGGTGTGTTTGAACCGGAGCATTTGGCGTTCCATAGTCTCTGCCTACCCCAATGGGAGACAGGCGTGACGATAGATAGATAGATTCTAGTATGATTGACATTCTAGGATTGAACATGGTTAGACCAAAAAATAAAAACGTGCACGACCTTCTAGTCACTGTTGGTGACATAGTCATTTCCTCTTATTTTTTGTGCAGCTAAGGCACACAGGCTAAACAAAAATAAGGAAAATATACGCAGTCTTTCGCTGAACAATCTGAAACTGAGTTGTGGTCAGAAGCCAACAATCATTCTTGGATTCAGACACTACCTCATCAGGTTCTAGTCTTCTTGGCTGATTCAACACTATATTTTGTTGATGATCATCATCCGCGTCGGCGTCTCTCAACTGTTCGAGCCATTTGTCCAACACAGGCTCAGCACCTTCATCAAGGACATTTATGGTACTACTAGATGCCATTATATCAACTAAAAACAGGAAAACATGCACAATAACAGTACCGTAAATACATCAAAACTATAACATGAATGCCCCGGTGGAGTCCCACGGACTCCACTGTCCTGTTTACTTACCGATCAGAGTCGCGCACATCGACTTCCGTTCTACCCCGCGTCTGGCACGTCACTGTGTGAAGTTACTGGAACGCACAACTTGTTATGCGAACAACTAACGGTTTTATAAGCGCTAAAAGTTTTCAATGGAGTCCCAGGAACCTACCGGGTAAATTAAGGGTTAAACGATAGCGACTCAAATTATTACATACCTATCATTATATTGATTGAATAAATTGTTATAGATTTCACTTCCGCGCCGACAAAATGCAATTTAAGCTTCTTCGAAATGTCACTAACTATTATTCCAGTTATAAAAAAAAAGATCAATATCCCAAACCAGAAGCATTATCCACGGTTCACGAATACGGAACGCCAATTTTTTATCCTATAATAATAATAATAATAATATTTTGTTATAGACTCACGCCTGTATCCCCGAAGGGGTAGGCAGAGGTGAAATATTACACCCACATTTCGCCGTTAGAAAATTCTCAGTAGCAGCTCGGAGTCTGGTAATGTGCCCGGTACGGCAATAGGCTCGCCCCCTATTACGTGGGACCTAAAAATTCATGGCGAAGTGCGGGTGTAATATTACACCTCTGCCTACCCCTTCGGGAATACAGGCGTGAGTCTATAAATAAAATAAGGATATTATAATAATACTTGAATAAATACCAGGTATAAGTGTAAATAAATAATGTATATTTAAAATGGTACATAAATACTAGGTATATAATTATGAATAAACACATGTACAATAATAATAAATACAAAAACACACACATATATGTGTATATTTATATATCAGTTAATCATCATATCAGCCAAACGACGTCCATTGCTGGACATAGGCCTCCCCCAAGGTTCTCCACACAGACCGGTCTTGAGCTGCCCGCATCCAACCGCCTCCCGCAATCTTGACTAGATCGTCGGTCCACCTTGCGAGGGCCTACCTCTGCTGCGTCGTCCGGTACGTGGCCGCCACTCCAGAACCTTTCTGCCCCAACGGCCATCGGTTTTTCGAGCTATGTGCTCTGCCCACTGCCACTTCAGCTTGGCTATCCGGAGAGCTATGTCAGCGACTTTGGTTCTACTGCGGATCTCCTCATTTCTGATTCGATCTCGCAGTGAAATTCCAAGCATAGCTCTCTCCATCACCCTCGGAATGACCTTGAGCCTTCTGATAAGGCCCATAGTGAGCGACCACGTCTCTGATCTGTAAGTCGTCACTGGCAACACACACTGGTCAAAGACTTTCGTCTTGAGACACTGCGGGATATCGGACGAGAAGATATGTCGTAGCTTCGCAAACGCTGCCCAACCGAGTTGGATTCGACGATTGACCTCCTTCTCGAAGTTGGACCTACCTAATTGGACTACTTGTCCCAGGTAGATATACTTGTCGACAACTTCGAGCGTAGAATTCCCAACCTGAATAGGAGCAGGTACAACATGGACGTTCGACACGATTTTCGTCTTGTCCATGTTCATCAGTTAAACTTAAGACATATCAGTTAAACTTGAGATGACTCTGGCAATTTACGCAATAAGTAATTGCGAACCTTCAGTTTAAAGGTGAACCAATTATTGCACATCCTGATTTCGAGAGGGAGCGCATTCCATAGTTAACAAACCTGAAGTAAGAGAGGGACACAAAAGGAGTCGATTATTTGCTGATCTTAAATGTTTGTCATGATTGGAACTTAAATATTGAAGATAGTAACTAAGATAAGAGGGAAGAAAGGCAGAGTTAAGAAAAGAGAAGAGTGTAGTCAGCGCACGTAAGCTACGGCGATGGCAAATAGGCAACCATTTACGTTGAGAGCGGTAATTAGATATGTGATCATATTTGCGAAGATTATAAACAAATCGAATGCAGTTATTAAGAAGCCGCTCTAGTTTATTGAGAATGTCTGCATTCAGGTCAAAACAGCACACATCACCATAGTCGATAATCGGAAAGATTAAAGTCTGCGTGGGCATTACTTTAGTGTTAGTAGGAAGAATTTTTTTAGCCTATATGTATAGTGAGCAAAAGGATCTCGTAACTTTTTGACTTATAGATGTCACGTGAGGCCGCCAGTTGAGATGGCTATTCATATGCAAGCCATGATTTTTCACAACTGGGCTGAAGGGTAATCTGATTAAATATTACTGCCGGCAATGTTGCAATATCTAATGCTATGCGCTGGCTTCCTATAATTATGGCCTGGCATATTGCAGGGTTCACGGTAGCACCAAGTCGTTCTGACCAGTCGTATATAGCGGACAGGCTTTGGTTTACTTCCTCGATGGCCGAACCGATAGTGTCAATGTCTGCTTGTGCGTATAGCTCTAAGTCGTTGCCATACAAGTGATACGCACACTGAAGATTTTGGGTCAGGAAATTTATAAAAATACAGAATAATAATGGAGAAAGAATGTCACCTTGAGGAACGCCAGACTGTAAGTCACACCATACTGATGAAGACTCATTGTGGCGAACACACTGCTGACGTCCCATGAGATATTTGGAGAACCATTCGAGTGCCGCAGGTGAGATCTGATAACTGCTAGCACCGTAACTTTAGTGTTCTCCATTCCGCCCTTACATCTCCAGTCACTTTTAGGAGATCGGTCACCAGTGTGTGCAGGTCTGAATACAGATTGAAATCGGTTTAAAAGATTGTTCTCAAATACAAAATTGGAAAGTTGTTACTGGACACTGGCCTCAAGCACCTTAGAAAGAAAAGGAAGGATTGATATGGGACGGAAATGGTTGCGGAGGGTAGGGTTAGGAATCTTAGGTAGCCCTCCCGTGGGATCTCCACCTTGTCGTGGTGGGGAGGCTCAATAACCGTGGTTAGGTCATCCACGGTGAAGCTAAGCGAGATCCTGGGAGTGGACGCTCCGCGTGGGATTAACGGAGGCCTCCGCAGGATGCGTCCAATGGTGCGGGTGCGAGGGACAGTTCTTCTGTCCCTAAAAATTCAACGCCACTGTACTCAAAATGTACAATGTTCATGCGGCCGAACACTGTACATTTTGAGTACAGTGGCGTTGAATTTTTCAACCTTGTCGTCAATAATCGTAGAAGCCATCAACTGATCCCAGTTTATGGACGACGCATCTCCTATCAGCTTATTCACGTCCATACGCCCAAAGGAACGCACATGCAAAACCTTAGGAGGGGAACGGGGAGACATTAGGATGTATGAGAGGAAGATCAAATCATGATGGGAAAAACCCGGAGCGGGATATTGGCCATATTTGGAAACTAGGAAAAGAGCAGAGGTGCAAATTAAATCTAGCCATGTATCCTCGACATCAATGTTGTGATGAGTTGTTTGTAAAGGCAGAATGTGGAGGTTACATGACTCTACAATCTGTAGGAGTTTACGGGTTCTAGAGGACTGAGGAGAAAGGAGATAGGTATTGAAATCGCCTATGATGATATGATGGGCATATTCTGACCACAACGATTCTAGTATAGATTCTATACTGGAGAAGTAATCTATTAAGGGAGGACAGTGAATAAGTGGTTGAAGGGAGGTGAGTTTTGAGCCAACTCTCTGAAACCAGGATAGCATGAGCGTTCGAAAAAAACTTCCAAAAAGGCACCGTAGTGGCTGGGTACGCTCTGAGCGTATATGTGGCACACATTTAATGATTTCCCTAAGCATGGATCGAAGGAATGTTTTAAGAGATCACCTAGAGAGCTGAAACTATCATTATTAAAAGATTCATTGGCAGAATAATAAGAATCATCGTCAGACGACATACTCACAAAAAAACGTAAATATATTTTTTTTATTGTTTTTTTATTTATAGTCTCACGCATATGTCCCCGAAGGGATAGGCAGAGGTGTAAACATTACACCCACATTTCGCCATGAATTTTTAGGTCTCACGTAATAGGTGGCGACCCTATTACCGTTACCGGGCACATCACCAGACTCCGGGCTGCTACTGAGTATTCGGAAAAACCCAGTAACACTTTTGCCCGACTCGGGAATCGAACCCGGAACCTCCGATCAGCAGTCGCATACGCTATCCACTGGACCACGGAGGCAGTCTAGTATAAATATACATACATACATACATACATAACGTCACGCCTTTTATCCCCGAAGGGGTAGGCAGAGGTGTATTTCTACACCCACTTTTCGTCAGATATACTTTAGTCCCACGTAATAAGGGGCGAGCCTATTGCCGTACCGGGCACATTTCCAGACTCCGTGCGGCTACTGAGAATTTCGTGACAGAAAAACCCAATAACACTGCCCGACCCAGGAATCGAACTCGGGACCTCCCGATCCCACGCGCACATATATGCCGCGAAACCAACGAGGCAGTCGTATAGAGTTTGATGTCTAGTTTTCCGTCTCTACGCAAATATGGTATTTGCATCGTGTTATCCCTTAGTCGCCTCTTACGACACCCACGGGAAGATAGGGGGTGGTGACACTTGTATTCTATGCCGTCAACCACACGGCAAATAAATATATATAGATAAATAAAATATTTTCAATAATAAGATTTGGTAGATAAATAAAATGTAATCACTTACGTAACTGGTAATACTTTTACGTTTCACTCTCTGCACCACCCGCCAGCCAATCTGCACAATAAAATGTATGCAACCTAGTAGGTAACTATAACAAACATTTCTGAACGCAATCCTGTGTTAGCCAGCCAACAAAACACACGCATTTATTTACACAAAAATATACTAAAAAAAGGACAAACAAAACGCAGTTTTGACATTTGGCACTAATAACAATAGCTGTCAATAAAATTGGCAGAGCGCCGTGTCACCCCCCGTGGGATCTCCACCTTGTCGTGGTGGGGGGCTCAGTAACCGTGGGTTAGAAGCCACCCACGGTGAAGCTAAGCGGGATCCCGGGAGGGGACGCTCCACGTGGGCTTGGTAGAGGCCTGCGTAGGATGCGTCCCATGGTGCGGGTGCGGGGGACAGTTCTGTCTGTCCCTCGCAGTCGGGTGCGGTCGCGGGAGGAGAGGCGTGTGGGTGTTGCGTTGCCTCGCACCCTATCTCCCGCGACCAAATGGGGGCGCACCATCGTTGCGTCGCGGTGGGGCCGCAGAGGAAGAGTAGATGGGGTGTTGCGTTGCCGTCCTCCCTATCCTCTGCGACCACTGGGTGTTTTGGCGGCGGAGCCCAACACCTTCATCCGCCGCCAAGGGGGTTTCGTTCGGGGCCCGCCTGACCATCTGGCGGGCCAATACCCGTCGGGGGGTAGCGAGGAATACTTTGGTGAAACCCTACTCTCCGACAAATGGGTACATGAGGAGCACGGGTTGGTTTTTAGTCAGTAAGAGTCTGACAGTCCCCTTCATCGTTCCCCCCTTGGGCGGAGGGACTCCATGAGGATTTTCCAACCCGATACCAAAAAAAAAAAAAAGAGCGCAGTGTCACAATATAATTAAAAATAATCGTGCGCATGTTGTGGGTAATGATAAACGTTTTGATAAACACTAGAATGCTGGGTGACCGACACAAAACAAGCAACCAAAATATTAAACTAGGTTTCAGACGAACGCAAAGTGACTTGAAATAGCAACAGTCTACACACAGTCTTTATATTGCTGGCGCTGTTATTTGCTGCAGAAGTATCTCCTGCCGCCTTCGGATGTTTAGCCAACAGGTTACTCAGCTCTTATAACGCGAACCACGATACCAACAGTTCAAAAGAAGATACAAAACAAAACAGCCATCCTTTTATTCTTGTCTAAATATTCGCATTCATACATTACACGCCTCCAAATTAATACACGAACGAACAGGTACTTTAAAGCGGTAGTTAACTCAGATAATTTCGAAACTACGCCGAATGAAGCCAACTAAAACATATGGTTACCCTATCCTACACGAGAGAAACAAGTTGCGTGGTAGCATTCATTACAAGGAGAAACAAAGTCGTTACCGTAAGCAGGAAACTTGCCAGCGGCAAATTTTGTACTCTAATTAATTGGTGCCCTATTTTTTTAGTTAACCATGTTAGTTCTTTTGACGAAATATGGAGGTGAAAGTATTATTAGAAAGATCATCTTTTCTAGTACAGTTATAGACCCACAAATAAATAGCACGTCTCCACAGACGATGAGCCATTAACTACGGTGAGCCGCCAGCTCAGTGTCTTGTACGCTTGACGACATATAGGAAGGAAGGTCAGTGGCCGAGTAATGGGCTAAAACCTGAACCATTTCAAGTGTTACTATCGAGGCGATATGTAAGTAAGACTAATAATTTTTATAATCTTAACCTGCACAATAGATTTTCTGTTATTCATATTGCTTTATCTTGCTGCTGGATAGGCTAGTAGAGATACCAACAGACTGACAGGTTTGAATGCACGGCGCGCACCACTGACTTTTCATAATTATGTGTTTATTAAATTGTTAATTATCGCTTGGCCTGTACGTGGGAGAGCGCATTAAACCTTCTGTCCCGGCTGTCATGAACATCTTTAGCACCCGATATGTGGAGAAAGTACCCTCTAAAACTTACCCAGATATTGCTATAGGTCAGTAGCTTGGTGCGCCTGACAGAGTCATAATGTCATCACGGGTGGATGGTTCATTCACTGTCGCAGTATTAGAGTCAACACAGTGACCAAACCATGTTTGATCGAAACCTGCATGTCTGAAAGCTTTATACACTGTTCTCGTAGGACATGTGAACTCTGCCATCCCGCTCCTGGACAGTGTGGTAGACTATGGACTACACTTTTCATACTAAAAAGAGGCTCGTGCAACTTATTTACAGAGCTGATGATCATGAGATTAGAATAAGTGAATTAAAACTATTGAGTGAAAACTTTGTTGTTATAAATAAACTCAGTATAAGTGTGTCGTAGAGAGTAAGAATTCATTGTATGAGACCTATGTACATAAGCTCCCGCATATTGCCTGATGTCTCAGAACAACTTCCTAAAACCCTACATCCGGCTGACATGTAAGCGAAATGTACAATTTACCTCTTATAAGTAAAACTGCACTAATTTTAATATGAAGTGAAAAAGTAATAAACATTGACAATAATAATTTCATCGTATCAAAATACTTCGTTTCGCGTACTTTGATGAAATTATCTCGAAAATCTTACTTAAAATAATGATGTTGTTACTTCACCAGTCTTATGACTTTATTATTTTTTGCTAATTTTCTCACAACTTTGTGTACGTGGGCTGCATATAAAGCGGCCAAATTGTAAATGTTTTACATTAAGCAACACGCGCATCTTTTTACGGTACTAATCACGTTGGCGGTGTTATAACGAAGAAAATTTCGTTCGTGTCACGAAAATTTGGTGCAACAAATTTTATTCATACTCTTTAAAGAACGTGCTTGAGACTGATATTGTTAAAATATGCGCAGTTCGTTCTGACGTCTGTTTACTCAAAGTCAGAAAATACACTTATTTGTAAACCTGGGAGATAAAATTTATACCAAATGTCAGACACACTTGGCATTAATTTTATCCTAAAGGCTGGGTATATATGTATTATGTTTCTTTGACAAATGTTCAAAATGTATAAAATAAGAGTATCACAGTTAGAGTAACCCACGCCGAAACATTGGAGCATGTAAAATATATTTTACCGTTATTTTCAATCAATTACATGATATCGTCCTGCTTTAATAATATTTGTATTTTAAAAATCGCAAAAGTTTGAACATATTTACTTAAAAATTTTCATTTTCTTCCAAATGTTTCACTGTTATTTAGCTTGCTTTTATTTTTCACTCTTAATTATTATTTAAATTAAACATTTCCCAACCAGTAGATTTATTAATGATAGACAACTAACTTTAAAATCAGTTTTGAAGGTTCTCATAACATATTCAAGCTCCAATTACCTTTATCGTCGCTCAGTAATGAATGTATAATATTACTAGAGGACGCCAGCAGCTACGCCTGCATTTTTTTTAAATTTACCCGTTTTGGCCGCTCCCGTGGGCATTTCGGAAAATCCCTTCTTAGTGCACCCCTACGGTCCCCAAGGAACATACATGCCAAATTTCAGCTTCCTGCGCCCAATAGTTTCGGCTGTAGCGTGTCTGTCAGTCAGTCAGTAACGCAAGGATTTTATATATTAAGATTAAGATTCTACTAACATTCCAAAATGTTCCTAACATTATAATAATATAACATTAGTTATCTCAGCATCTACAATATTGGAAGTGCACACGATCTCGCAATTTTTAGTTTACGACCAAAATTTTTGTTATTAAGAACAGTGACAAGAAAATTACTTAAACTAAGGGTCAGATAAAATGGTGAATATAGAAAAAAAAAGGGATAAAAGGTTTGCCACTGGATCGCAAAGGATTGTCGACTATACGCAGCATATGTCAGATCCCAGCAAGATTGCAGCCTTAGATAAATGATTGGTATCGCTTCGCTATACTAGATACCGCCCTCATACTTGTAAAATGCGGCAAAAAAAGCACGCTGGCTTGCGTGGTTGAGCCTGTCATACTGAAAGCCGTATGGCAGGTGCATATACCCACCAAATTAATTACGGAAATAATTTGCTGTACAGCGCCAACTTGCGCTTTTATCCTGTATAAAAATAACACAACAAAAACTAAGAAGGACTTTGGGATGATGTATCATCTGTAAGATAAGAATAATTTTGAAATTTCAGCATAAAATTACATTCAACTAAAAACGTCATTTAGTGTTGCTGCGCGTATAAGAGCAATTTCGCCGCAGTTGAGATTTTTATAATGTGAATGTATTATTATATTTTAGTATATAATATATTACATTTATCTAACATTATTATTTATTAAACATACCTAGTTCTGTTCTATTTTATGAAGGTAAATATATAAAGAAGACATCCCGAACAAATGTGAGCTCATATTTTTTTACAAAGTTATATTAGTGACAGTTTGCGCATGCGTTTGGACTTCGTTTTAAGCAATAAATGCGCAAAACATACAACGTTCTCTTTTAGTATTCGGCTCAGAGAAACCTTAAAAAGTCATTTAAAATCTTTCAACACAATTTGGTAACAAACTTTTATCTATTAGTAATAAACATTCACAAGGTCAACGGCTATGCAGTATTTTTTCGTGGTTACATAATTATGTTTTTGACCTCAAATTCAATTTCTCACTTCTATGGCAAAATTTATATAAATTTGTAATAACCATAAAGATTATTTTGAATAATTAATAATTTGTAAATATTACATGTAACAAACTATTTAAATGCAACCAAATCATTGGATAATATACCTACCATTTTTTCAATGAAGAAACCTACGCCTAATCCATACACGAATAAATTGATGCTTTTATATAATTTTTAATTTTTAACCTGCATTTATAACCAGTTACTTATACAATAGACCACAGTATAAAATATTTTTCCATCAACTCGGGTTACGGTTGAGCAGCTGACAACACAATTCTTCACGCATGCGTCTTGTTGCTTTTGTTTGACACACACTGTTATAATAAGTTGTCACATTTACGGACCTATTTTTCTTAGACAGCGCGGTATCTAGTATAGCGAAGCGATACCAATAATTTATCTAAGATTGCAGCAAACTTTGCTACCCGCAATTCACGTGACCTCGTCCCTACGGGACGTTATAGGACACCGCGTTAGTTTCTGTGACTACATGGGCCACAAACACCTTTCTCACCTCTCCCTTATAACTCCTTTATCTGAATCAAACTTGAAGCATATAGTGGCGAGGGAATGGCAAGTCAATTAGTATCCACTGTGAAAAAAAAAAACTACCACAAGCTGGACCTAAAGATAAAGTTTACGCGCAATATTTTGAATGTTGACGATGTCACGTCGATTCATATTGAAAACGTTGAACTTACCATTAAGTTTCACGACTTTACAGTAGTAACTTGAGTACTGTATTTATTATCATTTCAGCCACGATACGTCCACTGCTGGACATGGGCCTCCCCCATGGCTCTCCACACAGATCGATCTTGAGCCGCCCGCATCCAACGACTTCCCGCGTTTACCGATAATCTGGTTAACCAGATTATCGGTCCACCGTGCGGGCTCACCCCTGCTGCGTCGTCCGGGAAAAGTCATGCGATACTAGGCGATTGGTACGTGAGACATTTGCTTAAGGCTGGACACAATGTAAGTATGAAGAATGTACAATAATCAAAATTTTCATGTAATATTATTTGGTAGCTTGTAACTTTTATCAGGTATAATGAATTTATACTTGTTTTAATCAGCAAAGATCTAGAACATCACCGAAATCAAGTAAATTGCAATCATCTGTTCTTTGCTCATTTGAATCTTAATATTCATAAAATGTATTAAGTTGCTGTTTTTTTTGCGATTGCTGTCACGTTGCAGTACTGATTGGTAAACTAATTTTACTAAAATAACTTTTGATTTCGAGGTTTTGATTTCTTTTAAATCTTTCTAGTAAAATTTAATCTATAATTGTAAAAAAATGCCGTAATTATTGATGAGAGTGAGACGAGTATAGTCTGGAAACTAGAGCTTGCTAGGTTGATGAGCAGTTAAATCTAAATTAATAGCCATCGTACTAGCTCAGGTTTAATATAAATGCACGAAAAAAATATTATTTTCAGGCTGTATTTTGCAGTGAATAACGTTTTCTCTTCTTATCAATCCGTTCATATGTCAACGCTTCAGCTTATAAAGTAGCAAAATATCAAATATAATTAAAGTGAAGCACGTAAACATAAATTGAGAATATTATTATGAGTTAGGTAACTGATATATAAAAGTAACCACCATTCCATTACCAGGGTGCCTAGTGTAGAAAATCTTATACATCACACGTTCTATAAACACTGTATGCTCTACCAAATGTTGTCTAGAATTGGAACTTCCTCGAGTTTTGAACGTTGTCTGCCACAGAATTGAATTGTCTCAGCAAAGTTGTCTACTAAAATGCTTTCGAAAAAAATGTTGGCTCAGGTATATGGAGGGTCAAAAGTCGTAGGCCACAAGCAAAGCCTAATAAAGAAATATATAGAAAATCCAGGCCCAACAATGAATTTTTAAAGGATAAAAAGTAGTGAGTGTTGCACAGACAGACGATTCGTTTTACTCAAAAATCTGAACGATTTTGTTGTTTGATATGGAAATAGTTTGAACGTAACGAAATACAAACGGGACCAATTGGTAACTGTTGTTCAACAGTTTGTGACAAATAACAATGTCAAATATTTTATTGATTTCTAAACGTATTTTGACATTTTGTGGTGTCTTTTCACATATTATATTATTAATAGATTTGATAATTGTCTTATAACAAGCCAGTTAATTGTTAAAAATCTATATCCAACCACTAAATTTCCTTGGTTATGTATCGGTTAAATTTAGTTTTTGGAAATACTTGATTGATTGATTTTCGTGTGAGCGTGTGGCCAACTCTGGTGTCGGAGTTTTTAGACCGCCCGAAGTCCTCCGACATGGCCTAACGATCCTTATGCTTGGACAAGAACCGGGACCGACAGCTTTACGTGCCCTCCGAAGCACGGTAGCGCTCAGATGTAAATGCCACACACGGTCACCCATCCAAGTGGTAACCTATGCAAGCGTTGCTTAACTTTGCCGATCTGTTACGAACGGCAAGCCAAGTCTCACTACGAGCGTTACTTTGGATATTTGGATATACTGGCAGTCATTGACACATTTTATAAATAACTGACAGTTAATAAGTATTTTTTTAAGACATCTGCTACGCTAGAAATGCACGGCAGACGAATATCGACGGACGCAATAAACAACCATACAAAACTACAATTTATGGATCATACAAAGTTTTATACGCATTTGGAATGCTGTTGGCGCTACGTCGTATTTGTAGAGGTTCTTGTGAAGTGCTAATCCTCGCGAAAAAAATATCGATCCGTCGTAGGAGCAACAAACGTCGTAGTAGGTAGATGGTACTGTATAATGCTGCGTGATTAGGTTGGTCTTGACGCATTAACATATACGTCCGATATACTTCTTGAATAGTGTGAGTTCCACCCTAGAGCGGCTACGTAACGGCAACTGTCGTTTTACACGCGCATATGTGCTCGTTTTTGGAAGCATATACAGACATTACTTTTGTCACATGCGCAACTCTGTTTTTTTACGTTCGGAAGCTTCAATAGTGTTGCATTAAAGTTACCACATACAAAAATTGTGATTCCCGAACTACACGAAAGACAAAAATTGGCATTGAATTGGTTGATGGAAATTTCCGTCACGATGCGTTAAGCGTGTTATGTAGCTCGAATATAAAATTGTATGCTGAAACGACTGTATATGCAGAATAAGAAAACTAATCTGAAAATGCCCCTAGACTTAGCATAAGACACTGACTTTAAATTATTTTGCATATATATTTTTTAAATTCATATTTTTGTTGACATTTGCATGATAGCATTCCTATGCATTGTTTATTCTACGATATTGGTTTTTCTGTGACATAAAATAAGTAGCCACTCTAACCGCATGATTATCACTACAGTGACAAGCTAACTCATTATAAAAAATATTTTTCCAAAACGCAAAGCGACCTGCTAACATTCAATTGACCGGACGCACAGTAAGTGACAGGGCAAACTGATATAATTTTATTATCTTTAAAAATTGTGCACATGCATGTGTGATATTGAGTTATCATTTGCTATACAACTCGTATTGCTATATAATGAAACTTATATTGAGCGAAAGTGAAAAGGATAAATTGGTATTATCAGACAATGGGCGTCTGCCGTTTTGATAATAATGGTAATGACTCTCCTTGACATGTCATTTTTATCTTGTATTCATTACATTCAGTTTATTGTACCAGTGTTATAATAAAAATTGTAGGTGACTCAGTGCCACCAGTAAAACAATTTTCATTATGCCTACATTCAGATTATGACGTAAAAAATAACGTTTCGTAAGTACATTGGAAGTTTAAACGAAATAAAGATCAATTTCATTTCGTACGAGTCTACATGTTCAGGGTAAATTGTGTTATTAGAATTGCAACTACGTTTAAACATAATAATCTTAACTTCTTTAATGTGTGTGTATGACCGATATGACGAGTGATATGTATGACCTTATATTTGATTTTATCCAGCAGCTTAAAGAAAAGAAAAGAAACTCCATCGCCACAGATTTATGCTATAAAACCGTCAGTACATGTTTTAAAATAAGTAGATCTCAATATTGCCTTCACTTCTTATTCAGTAAGCTAACTGGCTCGTTGGGGTACGGGTATGATTTTCACTTAGGGTGCGAGAGGTGCCGGGTTCAAATCCCAGACGAGCCCTTATTCTTTTTAGATCTAACATATTTTTCATAGCATAGGTCAAAAGACTTTCAGTAAGTGTTCTTACATTTAGTGTTTGGTATGATTAATAGGTCTAGGCTACATGACTCGTTAACAAGCATGCCTTGACACGAAGCTGGCTGGATTTTCATATCTCAGGACAAACGTATTGTTTATTAAATTCTTTTATTCTACTCTTAATATTTATTTTCTTTGTATGTATGTATAATCCAAATCCTAGTGGTCTTAGTGTGTTCCTTAAACCAATAATAATTTTTGGTTTCAAAGTATATAGGCAAAACCTGAACAACATACAATTCAATATTTTAAATTCCTTTTCACACAATTGTCAGAGTTAACTGACACATAATATTACTTAAAGTAGACAAACGCAACTGCTGAATTGTTACTGACGCATGTCTTTACGTTTCAAGTTGGGTTGTAGACCTTGTGAATATGAATGAACGCGTACCAACCTGTTAGTGGCAGCATTTGACCAAGATTGAAATTCACACGAACTCAAACCTGTGGCTTGAAACAAAAATTCCAAAGCAAAAACGTTTAAACTGAATTGTGAATTTTAAAAGACAGGCGCAGTTTTTGACAAGTTTTAAGGCAATATCAAGTAAAAAAATTTTTGTATCCTCGTATGATTTTAGCAGTCACCTGGCCATTTGGCAACGGACCTGTGAAATCGATCCCCACACGAGACAACACTTTGTGTGACCTAAAATTTGTTGCTTCGAGTCTGTGTGCACTTACTGTTTGTGCGTTGTCTTAATGTAAAGTCTCTCGTAACACAAGGTTAAGTTAAGTAAGGTTAAGGTTTTGTCTCTAAAAAGTAAAAGTAAATACTAATTATCTAATTTCTTTTCTGCCTGACCTAACTATTTGTGTCAATTTAATGCGTGTATATGAACATTTTCCTAAAATGTCCTCGATTTCGGTGTCGAATTTAGGTGATATTAAATTATTTATCTTTTTCGTTTGTGAAGGTCAACTGGCAAGTGTAGCAGCGTGGAAGATTATTTTTAACCTAATCTCGATGTAATTATGAATAACATATTATCTTTTTATATTTTTAGGTAACATGCATCACCGCTATGTCTCTTACACCGCATTCGCGGCTTATACAAGTGGATCTGTCTTCAAATGTCGATTGGATGAAAACATTCAATTTAGGTAAATATTGTGTCATCACCACATTCAGCCTACACAGCTAGTGGCTAGGAATCTCTCATATGGCACGCCACTGAGCTCGATGTCGTCTCTTCGTGTCTAGACCTCGCCACCTACTTTGCACTGTCAAATTCTGAGTGTTTTTTCAGAGGATGTCCGCAACTATGCCTGCACATTTTATTTATTTAACACTTTCTTCCCGATTCTTAGGAATTTAGCAAAATCCCTTCTTAGTGCATCCCTACTATCCCCAAGAAACATTCATGCCAAATTTTTGCGTCTTGCACCTAGTACTTGCGGCTGTGCATTGTCTGTCAGTCAATCAGTTACTAACACACTAATATTATATTAACCATCTTAATGATTACTATCCAGCAGCCCATCAAGGGCTTTACGGCAACACAAGTCTTCATTGAAATCGGCAGCTATTTTCAATGAAGATTTGTGTACAAATGTCATGTAATTCAATAATACATGTCGTGTCGTCTTCTTTTATGCAATATGGATCACAACTAAACAAAATTTCCTTATAATAAAAGAAGTACAAGTAAAGCTATACGCAATAATTATTTCAGAGTAACTCGACTCCGGCAAAAATTATCTCGCGCTAACTAGGTAAAACTTTTTCCATGTTAAAAAGGTTATTATGTACAGTCACGGCACAGCAAACATATCACGCTAGACTAGCGTAGATATCCTTGTAAAGAAAAAAGGTATGTAGTCTTATCTTGTTGTATATACAGAATGATTGAAAAGCCAAATTCTGGGTGCAAAAATATTAGTGTCGATATGTATAAATATCTTTTAAGAGTATTACTTTCTTCCTTTACAGCCTAATTCAGTCCACTGCTGAACTTAAGCCTCTCCTAATTTTATTTGCAGTAACATATTGCGTCAAAAGGACGATTTGGACGACACGCTAGCCAGATTTGTTGATACAGGACTTGATGCTGAGTTTGTGTATTATCCTTAGTGGCTTCTTATGACAACGACTGAATGAAATGGGGTGATGACATTTTGTTTTATTACCGTCACCATATCTTTCCAGAAAAATGTTTTGACTTCAATAAAATTTTGAAAGAAAACGGATTTCAACGAGACCTGACTACCATGTATGAATTCATGAGGGTTGCTGCTAATAAAACAATAGTACATGAGAATGTACAAACATTTCTGATGGCAAGCAATGAGGAGTTTGATTTGGCTATCACCGAATGGTTATTGACTGAGCTTTATTTTGGATAAGAAATCCCTCCATCTTTACCAAGATACTGGCCATATACGAGTTTAATTATTTCATTATTTTTTTTTGGTGACAAATGTCTAATTATTATGTAGGTGAAAACTTTACTATATAAAAATCAGAAAGTGAATATAAACAAAAAAAACACCGTTTGCGAAAATAGTAAAAATTTATAAATAATTTATATGCTTTAATTCTATGCACAATTAAATTCTTACATTATTATGAATCTGAATTGGCCTCCTAGATACATACTCGTATTTATCTATATAAAATCCTTAAAATAGACTAAAGCTGATATTAAAATTTCAGTTTTCCTGCCTTCTTCAACGAACCATTTATCTGGTCATCATTACTAGAGCCATACTCTATTATCTTGGAACTGGTTGATGAACTAGGCAATCCTGCATATTTCCCAGAACTCTCGACACCGGTCACCCTGCCGATGACTTTTACAGAACGTGTTAAACAGTTGTGGCATCTTATGAAAGTGTATCTAGTAAGATGGTTAATATTATTTCTCAATATAATTATCCATACATCTTCACATATATTATGTTTAAATGAATTCCCCTTTTTACCATGTATGTCTGTCTGTATGGACGCAAGACTATCGAACGGACTTTTGTACGGTTTCCTCTAATAGATAGTCTGATTCCTGAGGATAATTCACGCGGGTAAAGTCTACTTTTAAATATTAAAATTACTATAAATAGTAGTTTTATTTGTTTCCTGTTTCCGTTTGCAAAGAAATGTAGTACAAATGCCAATCATTTTGTAACATTATGTTTAAAAGAATATGTTTTGGGCTTAAATTTGCTTTTCAGCAATTTTAGTACCAGCGGCCAATGTAGATGAATATATTATAAGCGATGAAATATTGGAAACCAATTATAAGCACTTGGCCATAAAATGTAAATAACAAGAAGTGTTGTAGACTTCCGATAGTACCGATCCTGTGTACCTACATATTAATGTATGTTGCACATCTAATTTACTGTGTAATTATGACTAATTATTCATAGTTTCACTGTTCAACATAATGTATTAGTTAAAGGCTTAGCAAAAAAATCTTCAGGTCGGAAATTTTACTATTTATTTTCAAACAGGTCGCGTGCTGTTGTACCATTTATCATAATCTTCTTACAAGTTTATTTAGCTATGAAATCTACTATTATTTTATAAAAAAAACATATTTTTTATAAAAAATACTTACCTTTTAGGAGTAAAAAAGCTGTAGATGAAGAAATATATCGTAATGCTTTTGAACCAGCAGCAAAGAAAAGAGGAATATCATTACCATCTTTGACGGAAATGAAGTACAGAAGGCAATTCATATATATCAATGGGTGAAGCTCAAAAACTGCCACAAAATTATATTTCTATTGGAGGATATCATATTGAAGAGGAAGTTCCACCGTTACCAGAGGTAAAGTTACGTTAGAAATAAACGTATTTTAGTTAAATTTAGTTTAAATATTTACAACAGGCTCTAATCGCAATGACATTTAGTGTAAACAACAACTGCATAGCTCGTGATTTAATCATGATACGTTGACATCGGCGGCAATGGTCGGTCGCAAAAATCAGAGTAGCTTATTCCATTATTATAGCATTCTTGAAAATAATATAGCAACTTGAACAAAAAACTGTAAATTGATATAAATAAATAGCGGAACATGTTTTACGCTTGCTCGTTATTAAAACATTGAAAGGAGTAAACAAACAAAATATTGAAATAAAACGAGAGTACCAGACTGATATCCTGGAGAATTATGTGAATCTTAAATAGGTTCCAAATGTGTTTTTAAGGATGATACTCGGCTTTACTTTGTTTTTGGTCTAGTTTTACTGTCTTATTTACCTAATGATAGAAATTATAGAGTTTCTGTTATATTCTGTCATACCTAGTTAGACTATTTAGTGGACCTCGGGCTCTGAGGCAAAAGGGACAACGCAAGGACGATGATAATGATAAGGCATTATAGGACCATAATGATTATAAGGCACTATTTATTAAAAACAATATAAGCTTACAGTATATACACACCAAAACGCTTACATACTATACTATATTAATTCACTAATAAGGGGTGCATAGGGTTCCCACCAAGAACTTAGGGTCCCAAGCCAACCTCACCTGCAAGTGGTGCACCTGCCGATCAACGGACGAGGCTCTGGCAAACAAAATATCCCGATAAGCGGCAATAGGCTCGCCACCTATTACGTGGGATTAAAACACTGGCTAAAAGTGGGCGTTTATTATGCCTCTGCCTACCCCTTCGGGGAAACAGGCGTGAGTCTATGTATGTATGTAAATTATAAGAAAAATATAAAAATTATATATGTTTAGATGTTATAATATTAAACATTATGAGATTACAAGAATTGTTAATTATTAAATTTAATTGAATACCAGAATGCCAGTAAAGAAGAAAACAAAAACTCTATTATAATATCAAACATTATTACATTACAAGAATTATTAATTATTAAATTGTATACCAGAATGTCAATAGTGAAAAAAATGCGATATTACATTATTATACTTATATGATTAATTTGATGGATTGGATAGCGACATTACAGTTTATTAAAATGTACTATGACTGTTTGCATTAATTTTGTTAATTTGTCAAAAAATACGTCTTTCTCTTCATTGTTTTTTTAAAAATGTTGATCAATTGTATGGCTCTTCTGGTTGGACTATTAGCAGCCTGAGGAAGGCGCCATGTTGGAGGATAGGTGAGGAGTCGGTGTTGCCGACGACAACCCCGCAAATCATTATTTAGTACATAGAAATGACACATTCACTAACAGATGGATTATCTAGTTTGTGGTGGTGCATCAATATATAATGCATTATGTGTGTAATTTGACTTCTCAATTCCAAAGTATCTAGGCCAACCATTCCAGATACAAACAAAGAAGGGAAAAGAAATGGATTGTAACCAAATGCCCGCTTGTATACAAATCTAGCAAATTTATGTGGAACTCTTTCAATCGCTAGAGCATATATCTTTTCTTTCGGGCTCCATACTATTGAATTGTACTCTAGTCTACTGCGTACGTATGCATTGTAAAGTAGTTTAATAGCGCGTTTGTTTTTGAATTGAGAACATTTTCTAATAATAAATCCTAAAGCTTTTTTAGCATCTTTACATATTTGGTTTATGTGAAAATTTAGTTTTTGCTCGAGAGTTAGCCTTAGGTCCCGTATATAAAATAATGTTTCATAATTCATATATTATACAGTAAATAGGTAGATGATAAGTTTCTTGACATGTAATTAAATATTATTCCATTCCAATTAAAATCATGTAAATGATAGTTTTTGGAATCGCCACCACATTACTAAATGTCACTCATCTCGTTAGATACTTTTATTTGTTATTTTTTTTATAATGTATTATAATCGTGTAGCCAATCAGTTCGATCGGTGGTTATATTTCAAAAAGTATCATGTCAATCAATCAAATATAGGTACTACATTTGCATTTTGCACGCGTTCCACATATTTATGATAATATTAACGATCTGGAAAATGCAGGTAATTCGTGTTCATGGTCAGTATACCAACAGATTGTTAATTACTGCCGGTTCGTGTACCGTTGTCGTCATGCTCACTAAAATGTCATTTCTTGTGGTGGCGTCGTGTGTCGGGTCATCCCTGTCCCTCTGATATGGCGAGAGGGATGATGGCTGGCCCATGCGTCATACTCGTGAACGGGTGCTACTTGCGATGACTGGTCGATGTCGGTCTTACGGGCTGGTATTACATTTTTAATATTAAACTGTATCATTTCTATCATGGTTCTGAACATTTGCGCGGATTGCCTGCATTGTTAGGTACTTAATGTAAGTGGATGCTCCTGTTTCACCATGTCAATTCTCAGGAGGCTAATTAAATGAACATCAAAATTTTACTACATTATGCTTGAGTATTAAGTAGAGTAAATATATACAAATGACATAGAAGGTGAAACAGTTGCAGCACCTTACAAAATTTAAATTTGTATGTATTATGCAAAACCTGGCGATGAAAAAGAGTGACCTTGAGTTTTATTGCCCGTTCTTTCTCATGGTTCTACCTATTGCTTTGCGAACGTGGCAGTAAATGTAAATGTAGAAGCTTTAAGTAATTATTTTTTTTAAATTGACGTTCATAAGTGTCACTTTGTGATTTAAATGAATAAAGGATTTTGACTTTGACTTTGACTTTATAGTACTCACGCGCTCGAGCGGTGTTCCAGCTAATTCGTATGTCACAGATGTTGGGGAGCGAGATCGAGTAAAAGTTACTGTTCTACATTTTGAACAGAGGCGGCTCATGAAAGATTATATTGGGTGTTCACTAAATAAAAGTTGAAAACTACTTACCATTTATTTTGTGAATGCTTTTATATTTTAATAGTAAGATGTGCTAAATCATCCATACCTGTATCCGTACGCGCTGCAGCGCTGTATAAACTGCGCGCCAATAAACAAAATACACGGAAAACAAAACAGCTTCTTACTTTCTTCGCAACCACATAACCAAGGTCTTTTATCAGATTGGTCGTTTTTTAAACTGCGAGTGTATGTTTTTGTTTTAGTAACACATTTTTGCGTAATTGTACCTAATTTGTGGCCGAAGTGGTCCCTTGCTTTCTATTTCAACTCTCATTTCCAAAGTCTATTCACAGATTTAAAAAATTTACGCTGCTATGTTTCATATTAATTACATAATTTAACTGTCTTTCTTAAACATATAAACACAATCACATCACATAATATACAATTAACTATATTTTAAACACCAATCCTTTTGTAATTACCAACGCACTTGCAGAGAAATGTTTTGCTTTTGTTTACATTGAAATGATACCGGCAAAATACTATAAAAAAAAACGGCGCAGAGGTTTTAATTTTTTTTCATGACAAATGGTCATATCATTTAGTCGGGTAATATATTCGCGCATGCGCACCTCGTCAAGCTAGCCAGGAGCGCCGCTCCGTATCTGGCGTATTTCTCGTACAAATCTTTTGTCTCACGCGTCATTCGCATAGAACGCTCTCTCTTTCAAACTCATTACATTTTAGTACTAAGCGTTGCAGTAAGCTTTCGTCAACCAAGAGCGCTCTTATGAGCGCTCCACTCAACAAAAATACCTATGTATGATTCAAGAGTGTTGACAAAATGAACGTAAACAGCTTAATCGTCGAATACTAATTTGTGGATATGCATTATAGAAAAGAGATTAGGTGTGTATTAAAATATTGAGTATGTTTATAGAAAAAGTTTATATAAGTTGTTGTAAAATTGGTAGGTGTATGATTTTATAATTTTGGGAGTTCACTGCTCCAGCGCTCCTTTGAACGAGCCGCCACTGATTTTGAAGTATTGAATATGAGCTTATTTCTTACACTCCATTCATAAACCGCGTCAATATCCGATTGGAGGGCCGTAAAATCAGAACTATCTGTGACAGATAGGTATAATTTAAAATCGTCGGCAAACATCAGACACTGAGATTTAGAGAGAACACTAGGAAAATCGTTAATCATTATTAGAAACTCCGTAGGGTCTAGGGTACTACCTTGACTTACACCGGATCGAGTGTAGTATTCGTATGAATGGTAGTTGCCCATTCTCACAAACTGTTTCTGATCTTTCAGATAATTGGCCATGAAGCTCTGCAAATTTGGGTTAAATCCAAAGGCTGAAAACTTAGTCAGTAAAACATCATTACCTACCAAATCAAACGCCTTTGAAAAATCGAAATATGCTGCATCAATTTGACAATCCGTCGTCATTCTAGTAGTCGCATAGTCAATGAATTTTATATGGTTAGTTAGAGTAAACATGATGGACGAAATTTATGCTGGGAATCATCTAAGCGGCTTCTAATTTGTTTAAAAATACTGTTATTGTGTATTGTTTCGAATAACTTACCAAATATAGACAAAACTGCTATAGGTTGCAAGTTAGTGACATCATTTGCTGATTTAATTTTAGGCACGGGTGTTACTCTGGACACTTTCGACTTTTTAGGATATAAACTAGATTTCAATGACAAATTAAAAAATAAAAATCAACTGGAGCAGGCAGACAGTCTTTTACCAAATAAGTTGGTATATTATCAGGACCGCAAGCAGACGATGTTTTTAAACGACGCGTTGCTTGCCTTAACTCAGAGATTAATGAAATTAATGACTTATGTGGTACATCGCCACACTAGATGAAACTAATGAATTTGTATCACGTACAGCCTGTAAATAAACAACTTAGCATTAAATATGAAGAGTCAGAAATAAATGAGGTAGATACTGCTAAATTGCTCGGCCTAGTCATTGACAAACAATTGAATTGGAAAGGTTACATAGAAGAGCTAGCTAGTAAGATCTGTAGCCGTTCTTATGCTCTGTATAAGCTTGCGCCGACAGTGAATACACCAGCACTGCTTACTGCGTACCATGGCCTTATTGAATCTCTATTACGATATGGGGTAATCTTCTGGGGTAATTCAGTCGATAAGGAAATTGTTTTTAAACTACAAAAGAGTTGCATAAGATCTATGTTTGGTCTGGAAGTTACAGAAACTTGTAAATCATACTTTGAAAAATATAAAATTTTGACATTACCATCGCTATATGTTTACGAAACAGCTGTATTTGTAAAAACTAACCCACATCTTTTCCTTTAAATGTCAGATACCTCCGTCCGCAATGGAAGAGATTGTCATAGGTTGTGTATGCACACAGCAAAAACAGCTTTTAGGCAAGAGCATATTTTGCATGGCCCCAAAAATCTATAATGTGGTTCCTAATTCTTATAAAACACTTAGCAATAATATATTTAAACGCTGGTAGCGCCATCTATCTTTTCTATTGATAGTTAATTATGTCAACACCTAGCTAATAAATTCCTTTGCATACCGCAGTATCAAAACGAGCGATCTTTTATCCTTTTCCTTCCCAAAGGCACGCCTCGCTCTAATTGGTCGCGGAATCCTATGACGCTGCGATGGAGTCGAAGATCAATCGTCACGCTGATCGGTGGCGTCCTTACGCAGCCCCGCGCCGCGCCGAACGTGTGCAATACCGCAATATTTACCGCTTTTATACTATAAACGAGAACTAAACCACCCGCGGGTGTAGTGGAGTGATCTGTGCAGCTTCAAGCTAGATCAAAGGGAAGTGATCAGTTTTGTAGCCCGACTCACGAAGACGCCGGCGGCCGCCATTTTGTAAAGAAGAAGACTGACGTGCAAGGTAAGGCGTGCCTCCTATATCCTATAGTTATAAGATCGCCCATTCACCCACTCTTCTAGGCGATTTACCAGCCATTCTTGATACAGTCCACAATATTAATATTTTCCCATATCACCAAATCGCCTAGTACATACTTTCGGTGCAGCGCTGAACCAAACGCCATCAAAAAAATCTTTTAATCTCGAAATGTTATTATACAGTTAATGAATTTCTAAATGATGGACATATATTCTAATTGAATAAAACTGAATTATGTGACTATTTTTATACATTAATTGGACTGACACTACTCTTAATATTGACATTTCTATTTTACTTATGATTTATTCTCTTAATTGACATTACTACTGTAATGATTTGTGGAAACACACACATGACAGATTTTAGATTATTAAATTAATTTTATCAATGATCATATTATTGAGAGTAATCCTCATTCTAATTTATTTATTTGTGTTTTTCTTGCCACTATGTCTAATTATATATTTGCATGTCATGAACACTGACAAAAAATGTTGAGACCATAATTATTGTAATACTATCAGACCTGTAATAATTTTACCTACACATGTTGAGACAAATAAATCATCTTTATCTTTATAGATGTCTAGAGGAGGTTAGTACAATGTTAAATCCAAGTTTGTGGGGTTGCAGCCCGTGTTCTGCGGCCGCCATCTTGAAAAGAGTGTAATATATAATAATATAAAATGGGTTTTCTAGTATAACTGGCAAACTATTGGAAGTACAGAAAAACTTCAAAATTTGTTTTGTTGAAAATTTAATTCTCTACAAGTTTGATTCCGTAGCATTTAGCCCTAATATTAAATATAACAAAGTTATAAACGAAAATCAAATGAAATTTGCAACAAATTTTCTTTTTAATGTGCTATAATTTTTTTGTCGTTCAGCTATAAATAATACATTTAATTAGTCTTTTCTTCTTCCAAACAAGACTCTGTCTTCCAACTTGAGACTCTGCTGTACCATAAGGTCCAATTTTCACTCATAATAATGACTCTAAAAACTGAGGACTCTTAAAAGTCCAAGTCTCGGGGCATCTGAAGTTGATAGTTTACCCAGCCAGAGGATACTGCAATGTGTTTTGCAATGACTAAATGTTTTGGGGACGCCTGCAGGAAAATTATTAGAGATATTAAAATTCACAGAGGAAAATGAGGAATCATTGACAAAAAAGCGACTTTCCTCTAAATTTATTTATCAAAAATAATATGCTAGTACTTAACCAGACCATGTACCAAAGCCTGGCTCATCTCAAAAACTGGGGACACAGTTACAGTGGAAAAACATATAAATTGCCAAAATAAAACTAATAAAGATAATAAAGATATAATTTTTTATTTTTAGCTTTACGACATAAGTTTCAAGACCAAAGTTGTAGAGAATTTAATTTGCAACAAAACCTTTCTTCACATATTCTTTGTGCGGCCAATAGTTTACCAGATAATCAAGAAAAACCATCTGCATCCGCACTCTTTCCAAGATTGCAACCGAGGGACAAAAGGTACGACCCCACAAATTTGGATCATGTTTTACACTAGCCCTCTCTAGACATCTGTAAAATAAAATTGCGTCCTCTGATAAATGCAACCCCAAATGTAACTTTTCAATGGACTAGCTGGGTTGCGGCCCATATTATTTTCAATATTATCTAAATAGACTTTGAAAGCATTTCTAATAAGTCCTTTTACTTTACACCCATAGATTATAGGGTTTTCACGTTATACCTAATGATGCTGTTTTTATTTACCATGTGGTTGGCAAGATAATAATGCCAATAAAAAATATGTATACTTTAGATATAAATATTTTTTTTAGGATTTGCAAAATATAATGGATGGCGCTTCTAACGGAGTGATCTACTTCAGCATGGGTAGCATGATGAAGAGTTCTACCATGCCTGATGGTTTTAGGACAGCCTTATTGAAAATAGAAACTTTTAAACACTCGCGTTGCATGTTTAAGAATATATATATATATAGACGGGAATTAACGCGAACATTCAAATTAGGTATTTACATACCTTATTTTGCTTGACGTTTCGAGACGGTTGCACGTCCCGTGGTCGCAAGCTGACTGGTGTGGCGATGTCACGTCTCCGAGTGCGAGGTAGAAGATTCTATTTCTACCCCCGGGTCGTTGATATTCGAAGTACCGGCGCAAAACACACTAACCGTATCTGTATATTGAACATTCGCCGACTGCGCGTTAAAGTGGGGTGTTGTTAGCCGAATCACAGGATTCCACGCCGATGACAATTTGAAGCCCTCTTCCCGATTGAAATTTTTATGTTTTCTGATTTCAATCGCTTCACGCACAACTCTTGGGTAAAAGTGGCGTTGCGTGGAGAGGACTTGGGGACGATGAAATTCAATCCAGTGATTGGTGCCCGATTGAAGTAAATGTTCCGCAATCGCCGATTTGTTCGTTTGACGGTTCTTTACAGCTGCGATGTGCTCCTTTATACGTTCAGCGATAGTCCGCTTCGTTCGGACCCATCTGGTCTCACAGTCACTTTGACATCCAAGAATGACAACGATCTGTCAGTTTCCATTTCGTAGGTGAACCTCATTTTCGGATGAATGGAGTTAAGGTGTTGCACATATTGATCTACTTCCTGCTTACCTCCTTTTACGATACTGAAGATGTCGTCCACGTATCTTTTCCAAAGCCTGATGGTCTTGGGCCCGCTGCGAAGCGCCTTTTCTTCAAAGTGTTCCATCCAGATATTAGCCAGTACCTAATTTGCATGTTCGCATTAATTCCCGTCTATATATATATATATATATATATATATATATTTCTTATTGAAAATGTTCGGGTCACTAAAACAAACTGTGATTTGGAAATTTGAAGATAATTTATCCGAGTTACCAGAGAATATCCACATTGTGCGCTGGGCGCCGCAGCAAAGTATCTTAGGTTAGTATTTGCGAAAATATTATAACTTCATTGTGGATTTCCCGAAAAAATAGCTTCTTCTTTTTTCAATAGACAACTTAGTAAGCTTCACGTGCTGAATGAAATGAGGCAGTAAAACTTGTATTTCTAACCCATCACCACACGGTTAACATCAACATGAGGATAATATTTTATATTTATAGCACATTCGAACTCCATCATCTCCGTGAGTCATGGATGTCTCCTATCAATCACAGAAGCATTGCACTTCGGAGTACCTATCATTGGTATTCCGTTGTTTGCTGACCAACATTTCAATGTGAAGAGGACTGTAAACAAAGGTTTTGGATTACAAATAGACTTGGCTTATGATACTCCAGAGAAACTGAAGCTGGTTATCAAATTACATGACAAGTATATTTCTAGATCCTTATTAGTCAAAGTATATGTGACAAATAGCTTTTCGGGGCCCAATTATCCTAAATAAATACAATTTCGATATATGTCTGTGTCATACTTACGTCACAAAATCGTATTCTTCTATGATTGAATGAAATCGTAACGAGATCACACTTGCCTTATATATATATCTTCTTTGTCAGTCTATCGTCATCCATCCTCTCCATGTGCCCAAACCATCTTAACATGCCTTTCTCAATGCTTGTCACTACATCTTCTTTTACCCCACACCACTCTCGTATCACACAATTCTTTACTCTGTCGGTCAAAGATACACCACACATACTTCTAAGTGCTCTCATTTCTACAGCATTTATTTTACTTTCAAATCTCTTCTGCCATACCCAACTTTCACTACCATACATAAGGGTAGGCACTAACACGCCTCTATGTACAGCCAAACGTGCCTTTTTGGACACGTTTTGACTGTTCATAAACGCTTTCAGAGCTCCATTCACACTATTACCTGCATTAACTCTCCTTTCAATATCTTCTTCATTCTTACCATCTCTTGTAAACAACGTACCCAAGTAAACGAACTCATTCACTTGTTCCACTTGCTGTCCATCGATTAAAACATTACAAGCCGTAACGCATTCCTCCTTTTCAAAAACCATAACTTTCGTTTTACTTACATTCACTTTCATTCCTTTCCTCTCTAACGCACCATGCATGATTGCTACCATCTCCTGCAACTCCTCCGCTGAAGATGCAAGTATTACCTGATCATCAGCATAAAGGAGGCATTTGACGAGTAACCCATTTATCCTTAATTCGCAGTCACTATGTTTTAAATCTTGCAAACAACTGTCCATGAAGAGGTTAAACAGCCACGGCGACGCTACACATCCCTGTCTAACACCTTTCTCAATGGTAAACCAGTCAGTGTATGCTCCGTTTATCCTCACACAAGCTCTAGAATCCTCATAAAGGGATTTCAGAGCTCGAATGAGGCTGCTGTCCACTCCATTCATTGACAGCACCGACCACATTTCGTTCCTCACCACTTTATCGTAAGCCTTTTCCAAATCCACGAATGCGCAATAGACCTTTTGACCTTTGGCCAAAAACTTTTCGGCTATGCTTCGCAAGGAAAAAACCTGATCCGTGCATCCCATACCCTTTCGGAATCCCGCTTGTCCATCCCATATTTTCTTGTCGGTTACTTCCATAACTCTTTCAATAAGTACCTTTGCATACAATTTGCCAACAATGCTGAGAAGGCTAATGCCTCTATAGTTTTTGCAATCTTGTTGCGAGCCTTTTCCTTTATAAAGAGGCACAACTACAGCTGTAGCCCAGTCATTAGGTACTCGGCCGGTGGTCCAGCACAAGTTATATAACCGCTGCAACTGACCAACTATGATGCCCTGTCCAGCCTTCAGCATTTCGACTGTAATCCTATCATATCCTGCAGCCTTACCTACTTTCATACTTCCCAGTGCCTTCACGATCTCATCCACGCCAATAACGCTTTCATCATTGCTATCGTTACCATTCATTTCAGCTATCGGTGTCTCTATCGCCGACCTTTCAAATAAACTTTCAAAATACTCTTTCCATCTCTTCAGCACGCAAGATTCATCATTTACTATCTTTCCATTCTCGTCTCTGATGGATGTGTGTTCTGAGGATTGAGTTCTTCCTCGAACTGCGCGAACGGATTTCCAGAAAAACTTAATGTTCATCTGGAAATCGTCAGATAATCTGCTATCAAACTCATCTTTCTTTTCCTCTTTTTTCCTTTTAACCATTTCTTTCACTATTCTTTTTAACCTAACAAACTCCTTTCTTGCTTCATCTATGTCTTTACTCGTTGCTTTTCCCATTCTTTCATTTGCTCTGGCAGCCGACCAATTTGACCAAGCTTTCTTCTTCTCTGACACTGCTGATTGTGCATCCTTGTCCCACCATGTATTCTTAGCCTTTCGTATTTTCCTTCTCTTGATCACACCACATACTTCAGACGCTACACATACTACCTCTTCTTTAAAGGCCTGCCATAATTCTTCCATATCATTTATGCAATCGAACCTCTCAAATTTTGCTATCAATCTTCGTTTATACTCATCTTTCACATCTTTCTCTTGTAGATTTTTTACCTTAATTCTTCCCAAGACCCTATTTTCATTACGCTCTCGGTGTCGCCATCCTTTAAAGAGCCCACTTATTCGGCTCAACACCAAGAAGTGGTCTGTGTGGATGCCGATCCCTCGATATGCTCTTGTATCCAACACATTCTTTCTCAATCGTTATGATAGTAGATGACTATCACAAAATCAATCATACTTCTTCTAACATTTTTCGCCTCTCGCGTATACATATGTATCCTTTTATGATCAAACATGGTGTTTGTCACACAAAGGCTCCACTCCAAACAAATCTCAAGCAGTACTTTTCCATTTTCGTTCACACTCTCATCACCAAATGCACCTAACACCCTTTCAAATCCATCTCGCTTTACTCCCACACATCCATTAAAATCCCCTAACAAGATCAATCTTTCATTATCCTTGCAGTTCCTCAAAATCTCTCTTAAACTCTCCCAAAACTCCTGCCTTTCGTCTTGCTCATGTTGTGACATACCCGTAACTATATTGACCGGGGCGTACACCCCCACAATAAAGAGACGAGTAAGTCTTACTTTCATTCTCATCCACAGTAGCCTAGCATTTACACATTCAAACTCTTTTACACACTCATTCATTTGCGCAGACAGTTTTACACCAACTCCCTTACAGGCTCTGGTGGTACTATCTACCCCAGACCAATACGCCGTATATGCGCCATGCTTGGTGGTTTCACACCCTTTTCTTTTTGTTTCATTCACACAAAGAACATCAATCTTTCTATCATCCATCATCTGACATACTTCATCCAATTTGCCGTTCATTCCTCCTCCAATATTCAATGTTGCAAACCTGCTCTCCATAGGCCGCTTTTCGCTCTCGCGGGAAACGAGACGTGATGGGTTGCGAACCGCGTCGCCGCCGTGTGAGGAAATATTATTAATTGTTCCCATTGCGTTCCCACGTGATTTAGGGTTTTTAAATGTCCATCCCCATAGAGCCCTTTACGGGGGTAAGGCGGAATATCACGTATGCCCTGTGACCACCAACACAGGCACCCTCCGTTTGCGACCAGCTTACCCTCTGGCCACGAATCTCTCGGCACGGGTCGGTTTACACCTTAGATCGGGGTTTTGTGTCGGGTATGCTCCCTGAAAATTGGTTTAATTTCGGAGTTTTCCTTCTCCTAGACAGGTTGCCAACCAAGGCTAACGAGGCCCATCTCTATTTCTTTATAGTAGTCTACTTATCATCTAGTCTTGCGGTCGGCAAAACGTAGCTCACGTGGGTCCTAATATGCACGGGTCCTACTAACCTGATATAGTCTTTTTATTTCAACTATACTAAATCTTAATATTATAATAAAAGAAAGTGGGGTAGGTATGGTAAGTAAGTGCCGCTGTCACATCAATACAACTAAACTGAATTCCATAAAATCAAAAAATAACGTAAGTACACTGTATCATTGAAATTAAACTACATTTTACGGATTTTATTACGATATATTGGTTTCACTTATTTATTATATTTAAACCGTAAGATCTAGAAACCACATTTTTTATTTATTACTAGCCGACGTTTCGAATTCTTTACAGGATTCATGGTCACGGCAGACTGAGGTGATATTTGTCTTTTTCTTGACTGTCAGTCATGTGTAACATTCGCATAGACCCAAGAAGATATTACATTGTATCCCTTTTTATTGCGTATGAAATGTGTGTCTGTCCTGTGCCAGGTATAGTACAAAAGTAAAAGAACTATCCTTCATCCACCACCATCGTCCAACTACCCCCGCTGCAGCACTTGTTCATTGGGTAGAGCACGTGATACAAACAAAAGGAACACCACACCTTCAGCCTCCAAGTTTCCAGTTACCTTTGTACCAGAAGCTGTATCTAGACCTACTTGGAGTTATAGTGATTGCGATTTATGTCTTAGTACAGATGGTCAAGAAATTGCTGGGTAGATTAAATAAAGCCGAAGAAAGCATCCTAAGAAAAAAGATGAATTGATTGATACTAATTTAGATATGTGCGGCTTGTTTGGTCATCTTTTAGTTACCTATCTACTATTGTTCCATCTATAAAATTTTATTTGTACTTTTTTTCTTAATTTCCTAAAAAGAAAATTAGCCAGGATATGATATGAATTTTAAATATAGACGGTGGAAAAAAATTAAAATATCTTAAATCAATTATATTCAATCAGTCCTATTTATACCTATTCAAATTTATTTTCTATTTTTTTACTATAAAATACAGGGATTTTAATATTATTAAATAAATAAAGTGCACGAGGCAATGCTGCCGGTCTTCTGGGCACGCTTCCAATTGACTGCGATGCGGATGACTTTTCACAACGCCTTCTAAATTTATTTTTAATTTTCGATTCAATTTCGATATGTCTTATGCTTATTTTAATTTTAAGACATACTTAAGTTGCTTTGAATATTTTAGTTATTATATCTTTGTTGAATAAGTAAATTTGTGTTGTACATAAATAAATTGTTAATTTACAATTATAATCAAATATAATAAAAAGGCCAATGAAAATTAAATAAAGTAGTAAAAAAACGTGTTCGCGAAAATAACTAAATTTAAAAACTCTCATCAAGATTACACTCATGTTTTCAAATCCGTTCAAATGATGAAATTTAAATAAAAATAACTTAAAATGAAAAGATATAAAAATGTTGGAACAAAGCTTACAACATGAACACACTGCTTCTCTTTAAGCTAGACTCTTTGACCTTTGTACATACATAGACTCACGCCTGTTTCTCGGAGGGGTAGGCAGAGACCACGGAGCGCCATTTGCAACGATCCTGACATATCTCTCTTGCTTTTTATGATGTCTCCAATTTGGACCCTACTTATAGTGGAGGAAATAAGTATTATAATCGTACTGCAACTTGACTTGTGTGCATCTAAAGGATTCCAATTAAAGAAGCAGTAAATTATGCTCACAGCGCTTATGTATGAAGCGGTAAAAGGATTGCGGGACCCACCACTAAAAGACATAGAGGATACTTCGATGGTTTAGTGAGTATACTCCGAATTTCATGGGAAGAGTTATATGCAGCTACTCCGACGATCGGGTGACGAAGAGGCGATTCTCAAATTCTTTCTACTGTGTCACCAAAATAGATAAATAAAAAAAATATATTAAGTTTTAATATGTTTTTTTTTATATACCATGAGGCAGCTCGTTGAAGACTCTTAGCTATTATACTAATACTAGCTGATACGGCGCACTCCGTAACGTCTTTTCATGAATAAAGTTACCAAAGACATCAATGCTCAATCATTTCAGAGTCCATAAAGGACAAACAAACATACATTAGACTGCCTTCGTGGTCCAGTGGATAGCGTCTGTGTCTGGTAATTAGGAGGTTCCGGGTTCGATTCCCGGGTCAGGCAAAGTGTTAGTTTTATCCGAGTTCTCAGTAGCAGCGCGGAGTCTGGCAATGCGCCCGGTAAAAACAATTAAATAGGCTCGTCCTCTATTACGTCGTTAAATTAAATTAAATTCATGGCGAAATGTGGTTGTAATATTACACCTCTACCTAGCCCTTCGGGAATAAAAGGCGTTAGCCTATAAATAAAATTTAGAGAGATGACCCAAAAATAAAGCTTCTTTTGGCATATTAATTATTTAAAGGGAATTTCTAGGGTACAAAATAAACAAATTAAAGCGTATTTGGTTTGGACCACCCTTATGACTTAAGGGTCTGAAAAATAGACACTGTGACACAATTTTTTGACACTGGTATTCGCGTAGCGTGTTTAACTGATTTAGTGATATGATTAAATTACTAATATGGCTATTAAAAATAGGGGTTAGTGATAAAAATTAAGAGTTGTATGTATTTTAATGCCACATCATAAAAATTAAAATATAGTCAAAGAATTAAAAAATATGTTTGGGTTGGACTACCCCTATGACTTAGGGGTTTGAAATATAGATCACGACCGATTCTCAGACCTTATGAATATACATGTAAAACTTCATATAAATTAGTACAGCCGTTTCGCAGGAGTATTGTGACTAACACGATGAAATGATTTTTCTTACACCTGCATATACGCCTGGCGTGGATCTTGTGATACGATTAAATTATCAAAATGGCCATTAAAAATGTGTTGGCGATAAAGAGTTGAAAATTAGGCGTTGTATGTATTTTTAATGTCACATCAAAAGAAAAAATGTTTGAGTTGAACACCAGTTGCGACTTACAGGTTTGAAAAATAGATTTCGACAGATTATCAGACTGACCAAGTATACATATAAAATTTCATAGAAATCGGTCCAGCGGTATCAGAGGAGTATTGTGACTAACACTGTGAAAGGATTTCTTTGACACCGGAATGCGACAGGCTGATTGATTGATTAATTGATGCGTTCGGCGCTGATTACTGATCTAGAGATATGATTAAATGACTAACATGACTATGAAAAGAAAGGAGTTGGCGATAAAATGGTGAAAATTAAGGGTTTTATGTGTTTTTAATGCCAAATAATAAAAAATAGAAATATAAAGAAATATCAAAAAAATAAAAAAATATTTTTTGGGTTGGCAACCCTTACAACTTGAAGGTTCGAAAAATAGATTACGACCGATTCTCAGGCTTATCAAATATACATACAAAATTTCATACAAATCGGTCTAGCCGTTTAGGAGGAGTATTTAATTCACACTGTGACACGAGACTTTTATAAATATAGAAGATAATAAGGCTGAAATGTTTGTTTGTTTGGTTGTAAGTGCTAATCTCAGGAAAGACTGCTCCGATTTTATTCATTCTTTTTGTGTTGGTTAGCTCATTTACTGAGAAAGATTATAGACTTTTAACATCACCCTATGAGCCATGGGTGCCAAGCAGAAGTCCTAAATAGCACGGGTGCAATTGCGAGCCCAACAGGTTTCGTAATAAAATTAAATGCTATTTTAATCTATCATTCGAGATCAAACTGAAAAGAATACCATGAAACGTAAATTAGAAACGTATGACTTATTATAGACATGATATTATGGTGCATAGGGTTCCCACCAAGAACTTAGGGTCCCAAGCCAACCTCACCTGCAAGTGGTGCACCTGCCGATCAACGGACGAGGCTTTGGCAAACAAAATATCCCAATAAGCGGCAATAGGCTCGCCACCTATTACGTGGGATCATAACACTGGCGAAAAGTGGGCGTTTAATATGCCTCTGCCTACCCTTTCGGGAAAACAGGTGTGAGTCTATGTATGTATGTATGATATTATGGTTTATAAGTTTAATATAACAAAAAACCTAGACCCATTTAAATAGATTCTTGTTATATCTTCAAAAATATTTTTTCAACCTATTTATGACAAACGAGACCTCTTGGAGTATAAACGTATGGCTTTATTTAAATCTTTCGTTTGCTTAGGCTTTCAAATATTTTAATAAAGAGCTATCGAACACCAATAAAATTGCGATGCAGATGAAACATTTTTAATTGCACAGATGATTGTACATATGCCGAGTGTTGTGTCTCAGTCTGACTTTGTTTAATTTGTTTTTACCTTGTGCTGCACAAGTTGTTTTCTTAGTGCAAGCGTTATATTTTTTAACATGAAAATAAAATATAACAAAAATGAAGTTGCAATCATTTGTATACATTTTGAAAGGTACGGTATAACACGTTTTGAAGCACTATTGGGTTCTTGAATATAATTTGTTTGGATTGAACAAAGAAAAGCGAGATGGAAAAGCGTGGAAGCTTGTTGAAATTAATCCAATGGAAACTTAAAACGAAAAGCCCCATAATTTGGTAGAGGATCACATAAATTCGGGCAAACAACTACTTCTGTTTATAATGTTCTGAATAATGAAAAGCATAAAAATATCTTTTGTAGAAAGTTAAGATGCTGTAAGTGGGCTAAGAGTTTTTTAAAGCCGGTGGTAACTAATACATAAAATTTTAATTAAAAGTACAATTTTACGTTTTCCTTTCATTGTAGTGTGTTTGAAACTTAATCCGTTAGTTAAATGGAATTTCTAACATGTGTTTAATTCAGTTACGTAACGAATGACGTACACCGTTTACTGTAAGAATAATCTTGTAAGTAGTTCATAAGAATTAAGAGATGCCAACTTATTTTTAATTCAATACGCACATAACTCCGAAAAGTTATTGGTGCGCACCCTGATTTCGAACCTGATACCCTCTGCATGGCAGTCAGTTTATATCTCTACTAGGCTATCGCTGCCTCTTTGTGAATACAAAATATATACATAAGGTTTTCCCAGTGCATACACTTTGTTGCAAGATTCTTAGTCATAAGCATCCTTTTTGTTATTTTTGTAAGTCTATCTGTTTTATGATTCTCCGGGTTAATATTTAAATGACTGAACTGATTTTAATGGGACTTTCACTGGAAGGATAGATTAGACTAATTTGCTGCTGTCGAGAAACTGCGGTTAACAGCTAGTAAATATTACTAAAATAAACTCTTTATTTAAACAATTTAACTTTCTTTCAACTCTGTCTACGAAAAAGTGTTATCTATCGAAAGTCATATCATTTTCAACGCAGTACTAAATTTATTGTCACAATGAAGTTTAGTATATATTTTAACTTTTCTACCTTTTTTATGTTTTTATGTTTACTTTCTTTTTTGTATCTTATGCACATTAAAGGCTCAGTACACGCATTGGGTGACTTTAAGTGTACTGAGCAGTTGTAACAAATAAATAAATAAATAAATAAAACCTACAACAATTCTACTGTAGTAATGGATAAGAAAACGGATTTTTCATTATTTGTTGAATCTATGTTCGAAGATTCCACGTAGGCTATATTAGCGGGGTCAAAGCTATATAAAAGGATACCTCATGAAAAGAGAACGTTAGTCAACAACAAAATTCTTACGCTAACATATCTAACTCATATTCATTTTGAAAAGGTGGAAATCGAAATTGAATATGCCTAATGCGTAACACTCAACATCTGGCCACAACTTCCATCGTCAGCTTACCCTTATTAAATCTAAGTACGATCAATATATTGAGCACGGCAATCTTATTGAAAATCAAAATACCGTCGCAAAAAATTCATATACGTTTCCTCCTAATATTTCTTATATTAGCAATAAGCTTATACATATGCACTGTGTCTTACACCGTTGCGTTAGACTTAACGTGAGATAGAAACTATCCCATTTATTATTATTATTTATAATGATTTAAGTACACAAAAAATAGAATTTATTCAAGCGCTCTATACTCATCCAACATGTAAAATAATTTATGCATTTATATATGCATATAAATCTGCAATACTTTTATAAATACGGTAGTCGACAATTTACAAAGACAACCAGTCCCAATCAAATTTGGATTTACTAACCAAACAGACCCGATCAAATAAATTATTGGATTACGCCATGACTCAAGTATTACATATTCATGATTGGACATCAAAACATTGTCTCATTGAATAATATATCTTGATTCAATTCGCATCTGCCCCACTGTTTATTTGCGTAATTACTGCTAAATGAAAATTTTAATCAGTCTCTGGAAGCAACAAAAACGCTCTGAAATTGTCTTTCACGAAATTAAGTCTTTTGTTTGCACTGTCGAACGCTATAATGAAGTATGAAAATTTTATCCCTTGCAAACAGTATTAGGCTTTCAGAAAAGAAAAAACATAGTAACACAAACGAAAAATAATAGTTGAAGCTGTTTTTAATTATGACTTTTTATAGCGGTCCTCTAGAAATTGTGTATAAAACAATGGATGCCGATATAAAGCCGATATGACTTTTACTTCCTTTCCTACTTGAGTAGCAGAGAGTTATTGCATCATAAATGGGCTGTTTTCATCAAGAAATGTCTACGTCATACCGATGTAAGTTTAAGACTAAAATAGCAGCTATATCTCTTACGGTCTATTGGTCTGTCAACGGCATCATAGTTTTTGCAAATGAATCTACTATGATTTGTTTTTTTATCTGAATGATTTTGGCCGATCTAAGCTGCAACTATGAAGATCTGGTTTGAAAGCTGATGAGATCGAAATGTTTCTTAACTGCTTATAAATATTTATATCCATTTAAATAAAATCTTTGGAAACGATGCGCTTCCCTGGTGCGCAGAGTACGTGGCAGTACCAACAGCATCCTTAGCATGATCGCGAACCGGCTTGATTGTTTGTTTGTCAACCGTTGCTGCACAGTCTCTAATGGGACTGTGCAGCAATGATTGGTGGTCATGTCTGTCGTTTATTTTTATTTTTTCATATCTGTCCTCTGTGCTGTGTTTATGTATATGTAATGTGTTAAACTGTATATGCTACTAACATTAGGTTAAGTGTATTGTTACTAACAAAATGGATCTATGGTCTGAAATAAATAAATTATTATTATTATTTTTAATTATAAAAGTAAAATAATTACAGACTTAGGTTTGTCGTAATCCTATAAAGTCGTTGTTTATAAAAGCGCCGCCTCCTACCAAAATATCATTAAAGAACCTTAACCCAAACGAGTTTACATTTAACTAAATGAACATAGAAAATAGACGTGGCAAAATAAATATTATTACGATTTGCGAGACATTTTTCTTTTTGTATTTGTTAATTATCTTAAAGGTGGCTTTAAAAACATTTAGTAACCTGTAGCCTCAGGGTAGATTGTAGTCGCCTTAGAAAATTATTTTCAAGTTTAAAAAATATATTACTTATATATTTTTTACTTACTTTGTTACTAAGGATATTTAAAATGTCTCTGTAGATAAAGGCACCTCGTTTAGATACTTTTTTTAGTTTTTACTAATCTCCTTGCTGATTTACGTACAACTATGAGAAAGAGTTTTGTATTGAACAGCCTATTTATCGAGGAAGGCTTTGATATAACTTTCGCTATAAGCTACGCGTGCGGAGCAGTAGCCGTCAAAAGCGCGAGTGTAACCGCGGGCTCATCTAGGGACAGAATAATTATCAGCTTTTCCACGGAGTGACTGACGTCTGACCTCTGCAACTCAAAGCAATATCGATATACCATGGCTGTCCTGTGTCAGTTTAAACAGAGGTACTTACTGCCTATAACGACTGTCAAAGACCTCATGACAGCCGGGATCGACGGCTTAACTTGCCCGGGGGCTATTGACTACTAAGTCTATGTATATGTGTGCATTAGTGTGAAATGTTCTTACGTGGTTTCGATCTCCGCAAAACTAAATTTGGGCCATATACAGTAAAGCAATATGAAATTAGCAACCAAAGCAGTCAAACGTAAACTTAGAAAATTAAACCACTCAACTTATTAATCCAAATCATTCAACTACTCAAGCCAAATACCACAGCGAGTATTGACGCCCCATATTTCGATATCACATAGTTTTCCTTTAATTCGCCCAATTTAGTCTAGACGCATCCCACATTAGAGCGAACCACTTAAGAAGATACTGAATAAATAAATTCAGTAAAGTCCAATCAATAGTCTGAAAATTTTGGATTTGATCGACAAGCCTCTTGGGTCGCGCTTGTAAGTCGGGCCAGCGAGAAAGCAATTAGTAAAACAAAATAGTTTTCCTGCTTTGTATATGTTGCAGGCATTTTGTTAAAAGAAGGGTTGTGAAGGTTGTTGTGTAATTCCTTTGTTATTTTAACTGCAATCGTTTTTTTTTTCATTAAAAGAAATATAGGAAAATTTTCATTTTTTATTTTTGATGTTTCATGTTCACACCAACTGTATTTTCCTGGTGGTTATTGTTTTAAAAACAAATAAAAAAATATGTAACTTAACCCAAATTATATAGAATTTTACTGTAATGTTTCTATTTTTCGTTGAAGATACTAGAATAAAAATATTTTTCCTCATCTATAACACGTCATGTGCAACTTTCTCATTAACGCAAAGGATGCAACTTTCTCATAAGCAAACGATGTATGCGAAGAAGCTAGAGGGAACTCTCGCTTTTTCGCATACATCGTTTGCCCTTTTATTAGTAGAGTTTTAATTATGCATAGTTAATTGCAATAATGACAGCGCGCAGCTTCTGCCCGAAGCCATTATTAAAAAAAAGTGCACATTCTATATTTTTATGAAATTCGTATTTTGAGATACTTGGTGCCTTCAATAATTTATAATTGGGTGCCCACTTGCATTCCTACTGTATCAACTGTATCAATGTATCAACTGTATTAAGCAAATTTATGCAAAAGTGACCATATAAGACTTCCAGTTTTGACACTTGTGAAGACCAGGAGCAAGATAGGCAACTTTGAAATCAACGAACTATCTGTTAATTGTGTAAAATTGACTCACTTAAGCTAAAAATACCTATGTGTTTCTGACGTTTCGACCGTCTTGCACCGAACGTCGTCGGGGTCGGGTACCCAACTAAATTCACGTTAAAATCCATTCTGCTAGCTACGTCAATTTGCCACTTGACATTTGTGTCATTAAAATAATAATTATAATAGTATACAAACACGAAATTAACACAGGAATAAGTTTTCAAACAAGAAACTTTTGAGCAATAAGTGACTAAATGCTTGGGTAAACTGACTTAAGTGATATATACAATTTGATTCTCTCATGTTACATTATATGACTTTAATATTAAGGACTATCCTCCTTCTCCTTGAGTCATCATCATCATCATCAGCCTACCACAGTCCACTGATAGATATAGGCCTCTCCAATGTAACGCCACTGAGCCCCATTTTCGGCCTTCGTCCTCTTCTTTTTCTCCTCCTTGCGTCGTTTGTCCTTGGTCGTGACCTCTACGATTCACTTTCTTCTGGGCTATTGTGCGCCATCTTGTCGTATCTTTGGCGCAGTTTCAGCGTGGAGCTAATTTGATCAGACCAAAGTATTGGGCTTCATCTTATAAGGATTATAATATACACATAATCCAAAATAAATATCGTATTTATTAGAATAATGGGTAAGCTCATCCTGTAGTTGTTATTATAAAATAAGGGTTAAATATAATTCTAGACTTAGTTCCAGATGAAGACCTTTTAAGAGTGTTGTTAAAGAACGTCGTTATTTGTTTCAATTCGAAATTAAAATTGTTCTATGTAATTTTAGAAACAGATGCTTCACAAGATATTGGGTTACGCTACGTTTTAAGTTTTATACTAAAAACAGAAAGAATAAACTTTGATATGTTTTTTTCATAATTTACAATAAGGCTATCTGACATGCCTCCAATGCTAAACAAGTCAATAGATTTTGAATAACTTAGATACAAAACGCATGACACTTATGAAATTTTAAACTAGTTGATAAATACACATTATCTTTGGCAATAACAAAATGTATCTTAACTTTGTTAAACATAGTTCTTATGTGAAATTTTAAGACGTATTTTAATATCCCTTATTCTCAGCTACAGCCGCTACATGAAGTGCTATTCACGTCACGATTTCACCTTGAGTGACTTCGTCTTTGGGCTTATGTATGAAAAGTTTCATAACTGCTCGGTCTTAGGCGTGAAGACTAACTTCTTTAAACTGATTTATTTTTATTTTGCTTACAGTAATTTATGTCACTTGAGGAGCCCTCTTTTTTGAAGATTATTTATAAATATTTATGTAGGTAGAGCCTTTGTGATTACAGCATGAATGGGCTGACTCGACTCGACTGAAGAGGTACTTACCTTTCTCACAGAATATCGTCTCCAAGTACCAGCCACCCATCCACCCTTATACTTTCGCGTTTATAACAGTAGTAAGATAGTAAACATAATAAGATGCGGCCATCCTATAGTGTTGTTATTTCTGAGTCTGCTTCTATGTCTTTTGCAGTTTTGTAGAAAAATAATTTAGCACTAAAACTCAAAATTTGCGAACTACATTGCAAATTCCGTGGACACAACAGTCAATAAATATGCAGCTTCTAGTAGCAATATAAACTACAAAAAATTACAGGAGAGAAATGACACAACGAAAACCACAAGTGCAGTACGTTTAATTTGCATCTCATTTGGCCCACTCTGTCGAGATATCTCCATCAAGCTGCGGCAAAATAGCAACAAAACAGCGGCAATGCGCGGCAAAACTAATGAATATAACGTGGTTTGTTACATAGGAGTTTATTGCTACTTTCTTGCCAAGGATCGCTGCCAACTCCCCAAAGTATAAGGGCTTGTATTAAATGTAAGTTTTGGCGTATATTGCTCTGCCCTATAAATAAGGGTAAAAAACTTTGCGAGTAATGTATGTAATGTACTGCAAATTTCCCTTGCGGTGGTTGGGGGCAAAGATATTTTAGAATCTATTGGCTTGTGATTCCCAATGGGGGAGAAATCGGTGATCAATCTTGTACTCATAGGACAAAAGATACAAGATAATACAACGGTATAATTAAGTTGAGAATGAGTTTAGTTGATTTATTTGTTACTTTCTCTTAATGTTGGTGCAATTTATGGAATCATAATTGAGATGTAAAGACTCTTTATAATAAAGTGTTTGTTATAATTTTGATTGTCTCATTGGTAGCCTTTGCATTACAATTAATATTATAGTTTTGACAGTTTTATTGGTTGAGTGATATAAGACAGCACTCACATGAGGACAAACGTGAGGTCGCAAAATGGTTATGAATTTATGTGTTAGAAAATATTCAATATGGGCTCGGATTCTTGTAATATGTCTGGTTAGTGACTATTTACGTGACTTTTTATAGCAAACCATAAAAAATATTGATTTATTTAAATTCTGATTACCACTACGACTACAACATATTGTCGACAGATTTTTTTTGTTTTTATATTATAATAAGATATGACCCTAAAATAGTTCAAGCCCTTTGTGTAAAATCACCCTATCTTTAGAACATCCTTTTATCTATCCTTCCCAATTCACCGCTTGGAATGCTACCTCTCTAAATTCTTCAGAATACACAATAATATACATACAAAGTTGTTATCAACTGAGTTCAGTAACTTCCGTGATCCCGGCTCTTACGTTATCAACTGTGTTTTCCCGTCATCGGTTTCTGCAGAGCAATCCTTTTATTCGATTTTAACGGCTCCTACATATTTCACAGACAGACATCTAAAAATAAGTTTCTTAATTTCAAACTGCAAACAAGTTTCAAGACAAGCGTAAACGTCCTGAATATTCCAGTACTTGCAAAACATGAATTGAGATTGTCAAAAACTTTAAATAGAAACAATAAGATGCCTAAGATGTCAAGAAAATTACAAAAACTAAAATATTACTTTTTTACGCCGTCTTGCAAATATTCTATTGCGGAGATTATTGGGCTGGCTTATTTCGGAGAAAATGGGTTTGCAAATGTGAAAAGATTGTTTAAAATCAGTTCAATCTACTGTCAAGCGTGTGTTTTGCCGAGTTTTATGGAAATATTTTTTCGGCTATGATAAAATAAATATGACTCAGGTATAAAAAATATCATCCTTGTAACATTTTTAGAAAAAAGTACGGTGTTAAATCCTATATTGGGTTGTCTGGGATTCCTTACTGCAATTCCTTTATTATTATATTTAATGTTATGTGACTTGGCCGTTGACTTGATACTACTAACATTTAAAAAATTTAATCAGTTGAGTATTTTTTTGACGCTCTAGATACAATAAAAATGCGATCAACGTTTGAACATTTTTACACGTTAGTGGGCAGAAGTCAACGGTCACATAACATTAAATATAATAATTAACAAATTGCAGTAAGGAACCTCAGACTTGGCTGAACTGTGTCTAGAGATTTCATTACTTTTTAGAGATAAACAAGCACCTCCATCGAGACTTGGCTATTTTTTTACAGAATATTTTTGGTGGGATTTCACTTCTTTTTGCAGAAAGCTGACAAGACGTGGGCTCATTGACTTATCAGATTTTCTTATTCGACATAGTTTTTTTTCTTTTTAGGACTAGTTTTTTATTATAACAAATCTTTCTTTTCTTTTTGCCGGTTCCGACTCTTGTACACTAGCACCAGTTTTTCGTATTGCCCATTCACCAGATTTGGAAATAATCCCTGCTGTCCTACAAATAAGATTTATTTTGCGTTAGCGCCAGAACGTATTTATGATCTATAGCCACACTAGAATCGTTGACGAGTCAATTCCACTACTTGACCATAGATGGCGGTATTCTCATTGGTAGCAATTATAATTTTAATTGCGTTAGAGATATGGTTGTGACCACAAAATAAACTTTCTCTTAATTGTATAAGGTTGATTTTTACTAACCATTCCATTATGAAACAAAATAAGAATTTTATCCGAAAACAATGAAAATCGTACTTGGCGATGGTACGGAACACCTCCATTTTTAAGATTTTTCTCCTACTATCATTTTTACACTACAAAACGGAAACATACGGCATAGCTAGGGAAATGTGAATTTGTCACGAGACGAGAAACTTGGGATCAGTTAAGACTTAAGTTAAGCGTAACAACTCTTTAATAATTCTGGCACGCATGCCACGCCTACTTGTGCTAAGTAGGCGTGGCATGCGTGCCAGAATTATTCCACTGTTTTTGTGTTAAAATACAGTCAGCGCCATCTAGTAATGTGTGCTGATACCACTCTAAGTCCAAGATTTCATATTACAGTTTTCCTAGTTTTGATAGTTTTCCCTCTATGTGGGCGTTAAACTCTACCTACATATGTACGAAATTTCAGCACTCTAGGTCAATAGGAAGTACCAGTTCTATTTTCATGATCCATGAGTCAGTGTGTCAGTGTCAAAAATGCGAAACTTTGCTTTCGCTTAGCTTTGGAACTAACTGATCTACCGACTTTGAATTTGGAATTTCAAGTGTTTGATTATATAGCTTACTAGATGACGAAAACTTCAGCGTTCTAGTCTCAAATAGGGGCCTGGAAATGCGGCGAAATGGTTCCAGAAAAGTATTGTACAGCAGTCTTGCTTCGCGCTCCGCTCGACTTGGCGATAATGACAGATGCTGGATGTAGACCATTTCTTGTCGAACTGAGAACGATGGATAGCAATGGCATATCATTAACGCCTTTCTGTTCTATCTCTTGCCCGACTGGAGATATGTTGAGAGATGACATAATTATAAATTGTGCACATTTTTGTGCTCGAACATGTTGCAGTAGAATGTAAATATATTTTTAACAAGGATAAAATTATTAACAAAGTAAGTCCTGCCTGACCGGCTTAAATTGTTTTGAGATGGCGTCTATATAGTGCAATACATTAGTAGAAGATATTTAAATGCTGTCAAGCTGTAAGTGTGATATACAGTAAGCAGTAAAGCAAGATGCATGTTTTCAAAGAGTGCAAATTTGATAACATGCCGAAATTAATGCTAATAGTTTTAAAAGTTTGTTATTGAAATGGAACCTTGAGAACTATCTTTACAAATAGGCTCAGTGATTAGGACTAAGGGATATCACAATTTTTTTTTTGTTGACTGCGGTGGAAACTCTCCTTATGAGCCATCTCAACTCGACGCCAACCCGGCCATAGTGTGATCGACCAGGCTTGGGACTAGCGGAGGAGGTGTGTGGAGGCTCTCCACAGGCGTTCGGGGCATACCCACTAAAACCACCGCGGTGTTCCTACGGGTCTCGTGTAATGGCGGGGTCACGCGATTCGCGGATAGCATACTTTTTCATGACTCCGCCCGGGACTGGCCCGCCGTTGGTGTTGGCAGGCCCCGCCTCGTTATGCTACTTGGAAGGCGGTGCGGACACTACGCCGCCTTGCCTTGCCTTTTGGCGGACGGGGAGCAGCCCCAGCGCTCGCCGTCCGCAGGCACTGAAACAGCCGCAGAGGTTAGTAAGGACAGCAACCTGACAACACCGCATCTCCTCTTCCTCTGCGACCCCACCGCAACGCATAAAATGGTGCACCCCATTTGGACGCGGGAGATAGGGCGCGCGGCAACGCAACACCGACACGCCTCTCCTCCCGCGACAGCGCCCGACTGTGAGGAACAGACAGAACTGTCCCCCGCACCCGCACCCTGGGACGCATCCTACGCAGGCCTCACCCAAACGCATGTGGAGCGTCCACTCCCGGGATCCTGCTTAGCTTCACCGTGGTTGTCCAACCACAGTTACTGAACCCCCTCAGCACGACAAGGTGGAGATCCCACGGGGGGGAAGAGATATCACACTTAAGAATGAGTCCTCAACCAGTTTTCTGACGAGCCACACATTTATTTAGATAATTTGAGTATAGTATTATTTTGTTCAGTTATTTGGCAACTATAATTAAGAAAAATTGCCAACATGACACTGTAAAAACGAGCAGCTAAAACTGCAATATATTGTTCAGGAGATACTTTAAAGCCCAGTCGTAGTAATGTTGTCAATTCTCCCGGGCTTCGTAAAATGTTCAAATTCAAATCAAATTCAAATCTTTTATTTTGCGAAATATGGGTATTACAGGTCTTAAAAGCAAAAGTACATAGTGTCACCATATTCAACCTTAACGGCATGCAAAAATTAGACAAAATGTCACATAGTAGGCAGCATAATTATTAATTTTATTATGTTCACAAAATTATATAAGAATACGTAGGTATACCAAACTGAACAAATACAATTAATAGTTTAAAAATGTTATGTAGGTATGTCAAATAATCAAAAACTAGCTCAATACAATAGAAATAAGTCAACTGAGTTATGTAATATAAATTCAAAATGTCAATCATCAATAATATTATAATATACAATATAAAATTAAATAATGTTTCGATTTTAAGTGTTGTTACAATCATGTCCTAGATCTTGTCATCAAGGTAATTTCTAACAGAATAATATGCTTTATCAATTAAAAATGAAAACAATTCTTTTTTAAATTTATTTACACTATTTGCCTGTCGAACATTCAGAGGAAGATGGTTAAAGACTTTAGGAGCCATTACAAAAACGCTGTTGTGATAAAGTGTAGTTTTACTAGGAACTAGATGTAATTTATCTGCCCTTCGCTGACTACTAACTTTAGAAAATTTTACAATATTTGCTTTGGCAAAAACTGCAGTCTCATAGATGTACAGACAGGGCACTGTCAGAATCTTTAATTTCTGAAAATATGACTTGCAACTATCAAGTCTGTGCAGTTTGCATATCGCGCGTATGCACTTCCTTTGAGCTACAAAGACACGCTCTATACCAGTTGCATTACCCCAGAATATGATACCGTATCTTAAGGTAGAGGCAACCAATCCATGATATGCTGTAAGTAATACTGACTGGTTCACTGTTTTACTTAATATGTGCAATGCGTACGACTGTTGATTTACTTTACTACATAATTTATCAATATGGTCAATCCATTTTAACTTGCTGTCAATATTTAAACCAAGAAATTTTGTAGCATTAGTTTCTTTTATCTTAGTTCCTTTATAATTTATGTTCAAAGTTTCGTCATTCTTATTGTTCTTTTGTCCAAATCTCATTATAATTGTTTTATCTAAATTTAATGTCAAATTATTTAATGTCAACCAATTAGTTACAGAATTAATATTATCATTTATGTCAGTTTCAATCTTTCCTACTTCATTGCTATTAAAAATCAGTGTGCTGTCATCAGCGAACATAATCATGGGATATATATATATATATGGGTAATATATTTACTATACTTTTATAATATGTCTAATAATCCTTTTTATTTGCTTGTTAATATGTATTAATTTTATCTCATTGCCCTCTTTACAGGCCTATTTTAATTTTATTATTTTATTATTTTAATCATATCTGTTGACCTATTTTATTTTGAAATTTTATTACTGACATATTTGCTTAATATCATTATATCCTTTTGTACTTATGATTTTCAATATTATGCCATACTTTGCTGCCTATTTTATTGCCCTTTTTATGTTATTCGACATAGCTTCCATTGACTTTTATACGAGTGTCAAAAAAAAAAATATATATATATAACCTATATATATGTTTTTTTCTTTTTTTGTTGTTGAAATGTTTCTAGCGGTATTTTTTGGTTTTATTGACTGCATATTTGACTTATAACTGGAATCTAATTTATCCATCTGATTGCATAAATAAGTAACATCTGACTGTAGAAATAGTAAGCCCACTAGCCCTTAAGAGGCCTCAGCTGAAAAGCAGGGTTGCAAATTTTTATTTTTGCAACATAATACTGAGCTGATGGCCTATTTGCCACACAATATTATACCGAACCAAGCCGAGCTCTCTTTCTTTTATGAGTAGTTTTTTTTTTTTTTGACAAGCTTCTGTATTCCTCTGTGTTGGCGGCACGATGCTTTCGCAATTTATCTGAAGGAAGCCTAAAAACTGAAAAGAAATGAAAAGGAATAGCCTGCTTATCTGAGGACAGCCTACATAATTACAAAAATACATTATTTTAATAATTAAATACTGCTTACCCATTGTTCATGGTTTGCTCATAAAAAAATATAGATCTTATTGTGTCATGGCATTTGTGCCGCTAGCCGCCAGCAGGATCGGTAGGTAGCTGATATATAATAGCTGCGAATTATGCTGACTACTCTGAACGCGTCGCTCGCTACATATCTTTGTGTACTAGCTGATTCTGCTTTTTCCATGAATTCTAAAATAATAAACGAGATCCGTTTCAGTCATAGCATAAAAATAACATAATTATTATATAATTTACCCGTACATAAGCATAGTTTGTTTATAGTGTAGAACACGTACCTTTTATGCTGATCCTATTGTTATTGTTATTTATAATGTAAGTAAGGTGCGTGTAAATATGCGTTATTATGAGACTGACGTTGCAAGCGCTTGGCGCCTATGACAACATAATAATTTGTGTTATATAATGCTGCGACGCGTTAACTTATCGGTCGGCATGGCTGGCGCTGTGCTTGCGGCGCGTGCGCGTGCGTCGAGCAGCGCTGTTCAAGCGGCACTGGTCGCCGGTCGGTCCGCCGGCCGCCGCGCGCCGCGCGCCCTGGCTCGGCAGGCCGGCCGTCGCGTGTCGGCGTGAGCGATTGTCGCGATGCTGCCTACCTAATGCTAGCTATAGATTGTTGTTGCACCTATAATGTTATGTATGTACTTATCTGCTTACTTTAATTCTTATGTATTTTATCTCAATTCTTGGTTCTTACTTGCTGTAAAATTCATGTTATTGTTATTGTGTGCAAATAAATGAATTCTTATCTTATCTTATCTTATCTTATCTTATCTTATCTTATCTTATCTTATCTTATCTTATCTTATCTTATCTTATCTTATCTTATCTTATCTTATCTTATCTTATCTTATCTTATCTTATCTTATCTTATCTTATCTTATCTTTATGGATATGGTGAAACAGAGGGTAAATCATTTATATAGATTATAAATAACAGAGGTTTTAATAAATAACAGGCCAGGCAGCGATAGCCGAGTAGATATACCAACAGACTGCCATGCAGAGGGTATCGGGTTCGAATCCACGGCGCGCACCAATGACTTTTCGGAGTTATGTGCGTATTGAATTGGTAATTATCGCTTGTCCCGTGCCTCGGAGAGCACGTTAAGCCGTCGGTCCCGGTTGTCATGAAGATCTTTGACAGTCGTTACAGGGCGTCAGTACCTTCTAAATAAACTGACACTAGTTTAAATCATGGAATATCGCTATCCCTTCGGGTTGCGGAGGTCAGACAGGCAGTCGCTCTGTGGAAAAGCTAATATTCAGCCAAATCCGGTTAGACTAGTAAGCGGACCCTAGATTGAAACTGGGATAACGCTAAGAGAAAGAAGAAGAATAAATAACAGAGGTCCAAGTATGCTACCTTGCGGTACCCCATATTTTATAGTTCTTTGGCTCGATTTGTATGTCATTTCAGTCTTATTGTGAACACTATTAATTAAAGTAATTTGCTGTCGATTTTGTAAATAAGATTCGATTAACTTCGACACATTACCCCGGACGCCATATGAATTTAGCTTTTTTATCAGAATTTTGTGATCCACACAGTCAAACGCACGAGTCATATCCATATATAGTCCAAGAATAGGTAACCTTTTATCTACTCTTGTGGTTACAATACTTAAAAAGTCATATATTGCCATATTAATAGACATATTTTTTTCTAAACCCTTTCTGATTTTCAACGATAAAATTTTTTTTTTCGAAATATGAATTGAGACTCCGATGTATCACTTTTTCAAATATTTTTGAAAATATGGGAACCAGCGCTATGGGTCTGTAACAAGCCATATTTTCTTTATTATCTTTTTTAAACAATGGCTTAATCGTGGTAATTTTTAATTTGTCTGGAAAAATACCATCAACTATACACATATTGATAATGTGACAAAGTACTGGTGAAATAATATCTGCTACATGTTTTATAACTTTTACGTTTATATTATCATAGCCAGTACTATTAGTATTATTTAATCCAATTATTATTTTATGTATGTGGTATCGTAGCAGGCAAAAACATAGAACTAGAGGTACTTGGCAAAGTGTTTCCGTAATTAAATTTAGACGTATTTACTGGTTGTGACTGGTCGACAAAGAAAATGTTAAAGGCTTCAGCAATTTTTTGAGGATCTGTTATTGTTTTATTATTTAAAGTAATTCGGCGTACTGTCTCATTTGGAAGGCTTATTTTCTGTTTGTTTATTATTTTCCATGTAGCCTTAGATTTATTTTTGGCTGTCTGGACTGCGTGATTATTTTGGGATTCTTGTGTTAGACGTATAATTTTTTTGTACCTTTCATTAAAATGCTTAAAATTACACCTGTTAGACTCATTAGGTTCAAGTCTATATTTCCACAATAAAAGACGCTTTTTTCTGCTACATACCCTAATACCATTACTTAACCATTTAGGTTTAGACTTAGTCGATATTTTAATTTAAACGTCTGGAAAGCATAAATCATAAAGAAGTTTAAACATATCGTAAAATATATCGAAACATTTTGAACCCTCTTTCTCTTGATATACTTCGCTAAAACTAATACTTGCAAGGTATTCTTTAAACCTTTTTAATTTTTCTTGGAGTAATTTCTTTTTGTTACGAACCAATAATTTAGCCGACACGTTCTCTTAACGGGACACTTAAGAATTTGTGCTGTGTGGTCAGAAATGGCCAGTTCCAATATTTCACCTTTACATCCACGTATATTGTGTATGAAATTGTCTATACATGTGCCACTACTCAGACGAGTCGGAGATAAAATTTCGTTTATACGTTATACTTTCCGGATTACGTGAAGATTTTGGGGTCTCGGTTGTTACTATCAAAGATTGTTTTATTGGCGTGGATGTTAAACTAATGTAGCCGCGAGGATTCAGTTTGTTGGATCTTGACGTGCATTTTTTATATCTTATTGCGTTTTCGTGTTGCTGAATACAATTTTAGTCAGTGTCGTTTATTTCTCAAAGATTTGCAGAATTAGAATGAAATTAATAATAAAGGAAATGATACTAGAAAAAGCGCGGGAGGTTTGTAAGGATAGAAGCAAGTGACGTCTTGCTGTCATAACATTTTTAGTTTTCATTATAAAAGTAAAATAATAACAGACTTAGGCTTGTCGTAATCCTATAATGTCGTTGCTTATAAAAGCTGCGCCTCCTATCAAAATATCATAAAAAGAACCTTAACCTAAACGAGTTTTTATTTAACTAAATAAACATAAAAATAGACATGGCAGAATAAATATTACTACGATTTGCCCGACATTTTTCTTTTTGTACTTGTTAACTGTCTTATAGGTTGCTTTAATAACATTGAGAAACTTGTAGCTTCAGTGTAGATTGTAGTCGCCCAAGAAAATTTTGTTCAAGTAAAAAAATAATTCAGTACTTATTTTGTTACTAAGGATATTTAAAATGCCTCCGGTAGCTAAAGGCTAACACTTCGTTTAGATTTTTTTGTTTTATTAATTTTCTTGCTGATCTGTGTTACTATAAGAAAGAGACTGTTTTTGGAAAAGGACTTGTCATATATACATACATTCCTCCTTTCAAATGAGTGGCCTAGTCCAGCAGTGGACTGTTAAAGGCTGATGATGATGATATATACATAACAATCCATTATCCTTCTAGCGTTATCTCATTTTGTGTTCGATAGCCCATTTATCGAGGAAGGCTATATAACATCTGGTATAAGCCACGGGTGCGCGGCAGTAGCCGTAGAAAGTGCGAGTGTAACCGCGGGCTCATCTAGGGATAATTATTATCAGCTCTTCCACGGAGTGACTGCCGTCTGACCCCCGCATCCCAAAACGATTTTGATATTCCATGGCTGTTCAGTGTAAGTTTATTCAGAGTTACTGATTAGCAATAACTACTGCCAATGATCTTCTTAACAGCCGCGGTCAAAAGCTTAACGTTCCCGAGGGCTTCTCACTACTCAGTTTATGGATTATGTGTGCAAAAGTGCTTAACGTTCTTACATGGTTTTGAACTTCGTAAAGGGATCAAACCACGGTTTACGGATTCTATCGCGATATATTGGTTTTAGTTAATTTACATTTAAACCGAATGATCTAAAACTATATTTTTTTATTATTACTAGCCGACGTTTCAGTTTCTTTATAGGAAACTTTGTCCTTCTTGGGTTTCATTTGCCTGATAACAGGGTCCCAGGCTGGAGGAACATTCAAACCATCTTCCGTGTTCTTTTGCTGTATCTGTGGTTCATCAAATCGCAGGTAATGTTGGTTCCTTGTTGTACATGTTCACACACAGCAAACTTCGTTGAGTGTTTGTGTTTAATATCAGCTTTATGTTCCTTAAGTCGGATGCCTATGCTTCTCTTGGTTTGTCCAATGTATGAGAGCCCACACTCACAGTCTATCTTGTAAACCCCGGCCTCTCGAAAGGGTAACTGACTCGTGACAGATGGTAATAATTGGCTTATCTTCGTTGGCGGCTTGTAGTAAGTTTTGATCGAAGCTCGCTTCTAGATGTAGCCAATTTTGTTGGTCACGCCTTTAATGTATGAGAGAGAGTAGAAACACAACCTACTGTCCGGTTGTCTTTCTACTATGGCTGTTTTTTTCTTCGGGGATCTGTGACGTTGGCGCGGTGGTTGGAGCTTGTTGTCTTGCAGAACTTGCTTGACATGTTGAAGCTCGGCGTCCAGGTGTTTCTTGTCACAGATCCCCCGGGCCCTCTGAAACAGAGACATTCCCACGGTAGCTAATTGTTTAAGATGGTGGTGAGATTCACCGTTTACGGTAAGTTTAAGTATCTATTTGTATGTGTCTTTTTCCTATACACAGTGTGGCTCAAATTGTTGTTTTTGTTCTTGATAACAAGTACATCTAAGAAAGCTAAAGAAATGTGTGCCTCTAATTCCATTGTAAATTTTATGTGGTTATTAATAGAATTAAGATGGTCTAGGAATACATTAACACTATCTGTTGGTAGAATTGTAAAAGTGTAATTTACATTCCGCTTGACAAACTTCGGTGTGATGGTGGCAGTCTGCAGGGCTCACGCCTCGAAGTCCTCCATAACTAAAACCAATATATCGTGATAGAAACCGTAAACCGTAGTTTCATTTCAATATGTAACATTCGCGTAAAACCAAGAAGATACTTTGCAAAGGGAACTAAATTTAGCCCACATACAGTAAAACATGAAACTAGCAACCAAAACAGTCAAACATAATATATCTACTAAATTCAACCACTCTACATATATTCCATATTATTCATCCAACTACTCAAGCCAAATCCCACTGCGAATTTCACATAGGTAGTTTTCCTTTAATTCCCCCAATCTAGTTCTGGAGCGTCCAAAAGTAGAGCAAACCACTTATGAAGATAATAAATAAGTTCAGTAAGTTTGTCCAATCAATAGGCTGACAATTCTGGATTTGATGGCCACATCCCTTGGGTTGTACTTGAAAGTCGGGCCAGCGAGAAAGCAATTAGTAGATAAAAATAGTTTCCCCGCTTTGTATATGTTGCAGGCATTTAGATAAAAGATGGTTGTTGTGTAATTGCTTTGTTATTTTATCTGCAATAGGTTTTTCCATTTAGTTTACTGTCTTTTGTGCTTGTGTATCTGCTGCATACATTTTCGTTTCATTATTGGAGTAGCATTGACAACACGAAGACACACAGAACACAACATAAAAAATATAGAGAAAATATTATTTTATTTTATGTATGTATACACCAACTGTCATCCTGTGGCAACGGTTGTTCTGATGTGTAAAAAATATTTATTTAAAACTATAAACAAATAATAATTGAGACAAATTTATTATAATTATATAACAAAATTGAATTAATTTTAGAATAAACCAATTGTAACTACTCAAGTACTACTACTAACATTAAATTAAAATATTAAAATACAATACAAATAAAAAAGAAAATATACATGCAAAGGGCGCCGTGAAAGTCCTCCACATCGCCGTCTATTGGGAACGTGCCCAGAAGACTGGCAGCATTGCCACGCTGTATGGCAATGCATTTTTTTTGTGCTAGATACATACCAGCCCTCTCGTCACGCGAGGCGCCGACAAGTCTCTTCGCAAGCTCTCTATAGAGAGATCTAGCACTTGGACCCCATGACCCCAACGTTTCGGCTCCAAACGGCTCAAATACATAATTCCCTACGAGATTTCCGTATTTACGCCGTTTTAGAGTCTCCACTGTGGCAGCAGCAGCGCCCGCACAACCCGCTGTGCTAGGAAGATGAACAATCACTGTAACGTTGTGCTATTTTTTTAAAGTTTATTTAAGACTCTTATATTTTTATATTTTGCTTTACCTATAACACGTCATGTGCCACTTTCTCACTAACGTTCTCTCTCGCTTTTACGCTAACATCTTATGGCCTTTTAGTGTCTAAACACACTGTACCGAACTTACGCGACCGAAGTTCCGCGGCCGAATTTACGTTCCAACGTATTTGGTTGATATGACACACCGTAATTGCCGAAATTCCGTTGCGCAACTTTGTGTTGTATCTTCGTCGGCAATCAACCCGAACTTCGGTCGCGTATAATGTGTGCTCTACTACTAGTATCTTCGTCGGCAATCGAACCGAATTTCGGTCGCGTATAATGTGTGCTCTACTACTAGAAAAGTTGCCGCCGAACTTACGCGTTTACGCCCGACCGAAGTTACGCTGTACGCTATAAGGCAACGTAATTTCGGTATAGTGTGTGTCTGTAATTTAAATAACATTGCTGGCGTAATCATGCCGAACTTCGGTCGCACAAGTTCGGCATAGTGTGTTTAGATACTTATTCACAGAGTTTTAAATATGCATAGTTAATTACAATAATGACAGCGCGCAGCTTCTGCCCGAAGCCATTATTTTTATAAAGAGCACATTTAAATTTTTAATAAAATGCTTATTTTGAGATACGTTGTGCCATAAATAATTTATTATTGGGTGGCCACTTGCATTTCTACTATTGTACCTACAACTGTATTTAGCAAATTTATGCAGCAGTTACCGTATAAGACACCAAGATAAACAACTGTGAAACCTACGACCGATTTCATACATAATAATATGACAGGTCTTAATCGTGTAAAATTAACTTATTTAAGCTAAAAATACCCACGTGTTTCCAACGATTCTACCGTCTTGCACTGGTCGTGGTCACGAAGGGACGGTCCCTGACCTGATAGAAATACGTTAAATAAGTTAATTTTACGCGATAAAGACCCATTAAATAATGTTGTATGATGTATATATGGGCGCAAATTAATATTTAATGATTGTTACGAAAATATTAATAATATTTAAGATTGATATTTAAATAACTATTTGTGAACACAGAACTGAGAACTTCACTACTTTACAATATTAGACACTGTATTGGCTGCTTATCTGTTTTATAAAGATTGGGTATTTAATTTATCGCTTAGTTATAAAGATAACTCCAGAAACTTTCGAAGTAAAATCAATTAGTATTAAATAAGATTATTCTGACACTTATTTTTTCGGTAATAAATAACATGCGTTTATATTTGCATCCTGTTGATAGCGCCATCTGTTGACAATGTTGTAAAGCAGCGTTTGGTTAATAAAATAAATTTGTTATTTGTGTAAAATCAATCATTTGGTGTTGTGCAAAATTCAATACAATATTAATGTCGATTTTTGATTAGTTTATAATTGTATAGTAATTTCAATTATATGTTGAAAAGGAAGTGGCAGTTGTTGGCACATTAAGTGTAATGACGGTTAGTTTATAAAAAGGACTGTATCTCGCATTTTAATTCAATTCTGTGCTAGAAATCGTCTGAAAATAAACCAAGTAATATTATGTGAGTGTTTTTATTATAATGGAGTCTGGACACGATAACCCTGGCGTGTCGCCGACATATACAATTCACAAAGTTTTAAAAAGACGGATTTAATCTAAGGTGTATTGTAGGAGTTTTCAAATAAATAATTATTATTAATGACTGTCCAAAACAATGCGGGAGACAAAAAGATTCTTAAATGTTTTGAAAAAAAAGACCACGATTGAAATATTGAAGGCGCGTAATCTTCGAGGCATACTTGTTTCCAGCAACTTATAAGGGTTGCATAACCAACTAAAGTCACCTTAAAATCCATTCTGCTAGCCACGTAAAGGAGATGTGCCTGTATACATTTGGCCTGAGCTAGACCTAAATACCACTATGCTTATTATTGAGAGATATTTAGATAATTTTTTAAAGTAGAGATAGTATGTGTTGCGTCTGAAGTATGTGGTGTGATCAAGAGAAGGAAAATATGAAAGGTTAAGAATACATGGTGGGACAAAGATGTACAATCAGCAGTGTCAAATAAAACGAAAGCTTGGTTAGATTGGTTGGCTGTCAGAGCAAATGAAAGAATGGGAACCGAGTGGAATGTTATCACATTGATGACGCAAGAAAGCAGTTTGTTAGGTCAAAAATAATTGTGAAAGAAATTTTTAAAAGGAAAATAGAGGAAAAGAAAGATGAGTTTGATAGCAGACTATCTGAAGATTTCTGGAGAAACATAAAGCTTTTCTGGAAATCCGTTCGTGCAGTTCGAGGAAGAACTCAATCCTCAGAATACACGTCAATCAGAGACAAGAATGGAAAGTTACTGAATGGTGAATCATGCGTGCTGAAGAGATGAAAGGAGTATTTTGAAGGTTTATTTGAAAGAACGGCGATAGAGACATCGATCGACGAAATGAATGGTAATAATAGCCATGATGAAAGTGATATTGGCGTGGATGAGATTGTGAAGGCGCTGGGAAGTATAAAATTAGGTAAGGCTGCAGGATATGATAGGATTACAGTTGAAATGCTGAAGGCTGGACAGGGCATCATATTTGGTCAGCTGCAGCGCTTATTTAACTTGCGCTGGAGCACCGGCCGAGTACCTAATGACTGGGCCACAGCGGTGGTTGTGCCTCTTTATAAGGAAAAAGGCTAGCAACAAGACTGCAAGAACTAAAGAGGCATTAGCCTTCTCAGCATTGTTGGTAAAGAGAAAATCTTGGCCAAAGGTAAAAAGGTCTATTGCGCATTCGTGGATTTGGAAAAGGCTTACAATAAGGTGGTGAGGAATGAAATGTGGTCGATACTGTCAATGTATGGGGTAAACAGCAGCCTCATGCGAGCTCTGAAATCCCTTTATGAAGATTCTAGAGCTTGTGTGAGGATAAATGGGTCGTACACTAATTGGTTTACCATCGAGACAGGCGTTAGACAGGGATGTGTAGCGTCGCCGTGGCTGTTCAACCTCTTCATGAACAGTTGTTTGCAAGATTTGAAAAATAGTGACTGTGGATTAAGGATGAATGAGTTACTTGTCAAATTGATTTGCCTCCTTTATGCTGATGATCAGGTTATACTTGCGTCTTCAGCGGAGGAGTTGCAGGAGATGGTAACAATCATGCATGGTGCGTTGGAGAGGAAAGGAATGAAAGTGAATGTAAGTAAAACGAAAGTTATGGTTTTTGAAAAGGAAGAATGCGTTACGGCTTGTAATGTTATGATCGATGGACAACGAGTGGAGCAAGAGAATGAATTTGCATATTTAGTTACGCTGTTTACTATGAATGGTAAGAATGAAGAAGATATTGAAAGAAGAGTTAATGCAGGGAATAGGGTGAATGGAGCTTTGAAGGCCTTTATGAACAGTCAAAATGTGTCCAAAAAGGCACGTTTGGCTGTGCATAGAGGAGTGTTAGTACCTACACTTATGTATGGTAGTGAAAATTGGGTATGGCAGAATAGACATGAAAGTAAAATAAATGCTGTAGAAATGAGAGCACTGAGAAGTATGTGTGGTGTGTCTTTGGATGACTGAGTAAAGAATTGTGTGATAAGAGAGTGTTGTGGTGTAAAAGAAGATGTAGTGACAAGCATCGAGAAAGGAATGCTAATGTGGTTTGGGCACATGGAGAGGATGGATGACTAAAAATTGACCAAGCAGATATATATGGCAAGTGTGAATGGTACAGCACGAAAGGGAAGACCAAGACGGACGTTCTCTGACCAGATCGGAGACATCCTTAAAACAGTAAAGGTTAGAAGTACCCTGAACAGAAGACCATGCATGAGGAATTTGATGGGAGTAAATGAAGCAAGAGAGATATGTCAAGATCGTTGCAAATGGCGTTCCGTAGTCTCTGCCTACCCCTCCGGGAAACAGGCGTGAGTCTATGTATGTACGTATCTAGATAGTATTTTATTGCTCTGTATAATTTTTATGACACTACGTAGTCGTGTTTGGGAGAAATAAGACATTCAAAATGAACAATATTTTCATTACCGTTGAACTGTACAAAGCATTTTTTTTCATTGCAATTCCTCATGATAATATGCAACAATTGGTACGTTCTAGCTACTTGTCAAAGTTTATAAACCTGCTTTTATGAATTATGATAAGCTTGCACCCATCTAAAAAAAAACCTTGTCAATAACTCTTAAGTCCAAGAAAGCCGGGGTAAATCGAGAAATAGAAGCAGAAGTCCAGAAACACAGCCAACGGTCGACGCAAAATACACGAACACTAGAAAAACACAGTAAAGCCGCTGCCTTGAATTTTGCGTGCAGCGGGGCGGTGGCGATGGCGTGGCGGCGCGGCGGACAACGAGCGGTGCACTCCAGTCAAGCGGTGACTGCTCGCGCGTCTGCATTGCAGTGTTGTGCAGTATAGTTTAGTGACAAAAAAATATGTTTTTATCAAAAAGAGGTTGTCGCCGTTGTTCAGACATTTCGTTCAACAAATATCTCGACGACACAACCACGAACACAACACTACACTGCTTTAGTACCGCACGATCTGCCCGCTGGTTTCGAGAACGAGTCGGCGTTGCCCTCCCGTGCCGCCGCCGCCACCGCCCTGCTGCACGCAAGATTCGATGCAAGGCCTCAAGCACTATCCAGTATCCGAGTTAAAACACGAATGAGTGATGACATTTTGACACGATGAAAACTGTGTATCCAATACATTTGTTTATTGATTATACTATCGATTTTTTTTTAAAAATAATAATATAAATGCCTTTTAAGCTTAAAATGCGAGCAAACTGCATCAACTCTTATTAAAAAAATATTTTTAGGGTTAGAAACAACATCAATGTCATGTGGTTCGGCGTTACACCGAAACCGAAGGTAGGTTCTAGGCGACTTGGGAGGGAAATGGACTATATACAAAGGATAGCGGGTTCTTAGCCGCCTAGGAGATGGATACGGGAAGAGGTGATTGTGAGTGGGTTTAGGATATCTCAAGGATGGAGGGCACTTACCTTATACAATCTTCTTCGTTTCCGAAGGGCAGTCTCCTGGTGCTTTCGTGATGCAGCTGCTTGTTTTCACTTCACTTCACCGTCACTCCCACTTGCGAGCGGTTTATATATGCGGTAATAATCACATACAGCGATGCGGCGCGGTACGATATAGCGGACACGTTCTCAGCAAGCGGAAATGTTCTGGACTGTCACTCGCGTCGACGATCGCGGCGACGAATCCGGCGAAAAGCAGTGCCTCTTCCAGGGAGTGGGATAGAGGGAGACGGAAATATGGTATCGCTCACACTTGTACGTGGAACGATTGATGTTGATGCGATTCGTTATAGATAGGAAGGTAGATGGCGCTACCATATCCCCCCGGCCCTAAAGGGTTGCCTTTAAAAAAAATAGAATTGAACTTAGCTATGTTGGGTGTACTACCGCATAACCCATCAATAGGCTAAGACAGCGATATGACAATAAAATTAATCTAAATTAACTTTAGCGAAAACTACAAACGCAATAATAGCGAAAACTACTAACTAAATACTTAAACTAAGAGGTAGGTCCAACTTCAGGCTAGATCTCACTGAGTTGGAAGCGGAGGCGAGTTGATCAGTGCCTCGACTTGTGCAAGGACAGTTAAAGGCTCTTCGTAAGAGAGGATCTGTTGACCTATAACTTTGAAGAGATGCGTTTTAATTACTTTGACCATGCTTGCCCAACATCCACCGAAATGTGGTGATGCTGGTGGAATAAACTTCCAGTCAATATGATCTATGGAGAGTTCTTCCTGAAGACGAGTACGATAACCCGCGACGTGATTGAAACAAGTAGCGGGAACAAGTTCAATCAATTTACTAACGCGGTTGGCGACAAAAGTCTGCCAGCGATGAGGAGAAGAATGAATCCAAGCGAGCACTACTTTGGAGTCGGAAAATGCGTTATTTATTAATAGAGTAGTGGGGCAAAACTGTGTCTTGAACCTTGTGGAGCAACTGAGACAGCAGAAGGGCCGCGCACAACTCCAGTCTCGCAACCGAAATGGTTTTAACAGGCGAGACCTTAGACTTGGCACAAACTAACTGCACCGAGTAGTTAGAACCAATGCGGACTTGCAGATATACGACTCCGCCGTAAGCACGCTCGCTGGCGTCAGCGAAACCTATTAAGTTGACGGTACATCCATCTACCAACCCAAGATGACGCGGAATAGTAATATGATTGAGCGCGGTAAGCTCAATACAAAACTGGCCCCAAGTGGCGACAATATGTTCAGGGGGTGTTTCATCCCACTCACACTTTGATAGCCAAAGCTCCTTGATCAAGAGCTTGGCGTACAAAATTGTGGGAGCCACAAACCCATTATGTCCCATAGTCGAGCCACTGTGGACAGCATAGTGCGCTTGGCGCACTTATCATCTGGCGGTGAGACGTCAAACCGAAAACTATCGCAGGATTTGTCCCAGCGTAAACCGAGAACCTTATGCGGTACGGACTTCTCAAACTCAATGTCTGGAGAAGCTTTATGAGAATCTGGTATGCGTGCGAGAACCTCCTTAGAGTTGCTTGTCCATTTGACAAGATCAAACTGGCCTCGCTTGAAAAGCTGAATAAGCTCTTCACAAAGCGAAATTGCTAGCGGAGCGGGTATGACATTACAGGCAATGTCATCTATATACAAAGCGGATGTGTAGTATAGTATAGTGTAGCGTAGCGTAGCTTAGCATAGCATAGCGTAGCATAGCATAGCATAGCATAGCGTAGCATAGCGTAGCATAGCGTAGCATAGCGTAGCATAGCGTAGCATAGCGTAGCATAGCGTAGCATAGCGTAGCATAGCGTAGCATAGCGTAGCATAGCGTAGCATAGCGTAGCATAGCATGGCGTAGCATAGCATAGCATAGCATAGCATAGCATAGCATAGCTAATTAGTGCTTTATCTTACACACAGTTTTAGCACCCACCTTGATCTCTTGAAGAGCAGAACAACAACAAGACGTAATACAATGAGAAGTATGTAACGTAGGTACGGTACCCATAATCACATACCCAAGTACCGTCTCAATAGCGAGCGGTAAATCATATCGCTCACTACGTACTATTTTAGTTAGTAGCAAGTGCGGAAATATTGAAGCTCCGATCAAAAGATCAATGCCTGCCGGATTCGCAAACTCCGCGTCGGCTAGCGGCAATGACTCGAGATGAGTGAGTGATGCTACGTCTACATTATCGTTCGGCAATGCGTCCGTGTTACGCTCCACGATAAGCGAAGAAATGTTATAATTAATATTCCTATCAAAACGCGAATGTATTTTAATATCTACGGAACCCCTGCAATGCTTTTCTGATCCGCCTATCCCTTTGACGGTTGAGTTAGTATTTTTAAAGTTATTTCATAATCCGAGGCGTTTGAAGCATTCCGATGTTATTAGATTGGTCTGAGATGCGCTATCTAGCAGACAACGTACAGTCACGAGCATAAATATATTACTATGGGCAGATTGGCAGAAATATCTGTCCCAAGAATGAGTTCAATAATATCTGTCTGCACGTACGCAGCAAAAATATCTGATATTATCAGGCAGCATAATGAAGTGGCATCAAAATTATGTGATGACAATCTCGAAGCATAAATATCTGATGTGACAGGTGGCAAAATGTTATGATCCCTTGTGGAGAGCAAATATATGTAACGTTTTATATTTCTGTAATTTGCATTGATTCCGCCATAAAAGCATAAATATGTGACACCAACTAGGTGGCAATAATATCTGACATTATTTAATTTTCAATTTAATTTAAAATTTATACGAAATAGTTTAAAAAATACAAATTTTATTTTACATTGTTTTAATATAGGATGTCGTTTTATACTATACAGGGTGTAAAAAGACCCTTAACGAAAACTGAAATCCCATGTTGTACCAATCACTACGAAATTTTTTTCTTCGGCACCATACCTGGGAAATTACTGGTTCAGGAGATATTGGGCTCAAAGTTACAATGAAATTTTTGTTATTACAGTACAAAATCGATGCATTTACCCCGCCAACCCGTTCTACAGATGTTCTATGCACCCATGGATAAGCAGGGTTTTCGAAAATAGCACGCGCGCACTTTTAATAGCGGATTGAAAAATGTGTCACCTTAAAAAAAATCGTTACCCAGGTTTTATTTTTGCTTTGTATGACTTGGCATGATGTCTATAACGAGTAGGCTTCGGCTTGGTGATGGGTCTTGTGGCACCCTGTATATATGTCTAGACACAGACATACTACGACCGAATTAAATTATTTATTATTGTAGTGGGTAGATCTATTTTATCTACGGCTGCCGAGTAATAGTTTAGGAATAGGGTATCGGACTGCCTAGTCAAAACAGTAACTTTTTGTCACCCGTCGAAACTCTAGTTTTATATTTTATCAACTGCTGTACTATTTTATTTATACGAAATTTGCTGTAAGAGCAAAATTAAAATTTAAGAATATTTATAGTGGTAATTTGAGACAATCTTTTTGATAAATGATAATTTGCTATTTATTTTTAATACTGTCCGATCCCCTATTTTTTATAGTAATATATCAGGCCACCAGACCTTACTTATTTTTTTGGATTGCATTGGATTGACGATGAGTTATCGAACAGTATCCATTTCTGAAAACATACATGGATACTATTCGATGCACATATTCCATTAATTGCTCTCGAATAACTCGTGAGTGGTTTAAAAGTTAATATTTAATGGGAGGCCTTAAAGTTAATCAATTTCCCTTCAGAGAGCCTTGATTTGAATCCCATCGAGAATCTGTGGATTTCAATGTTTCAACAATAGGATCCAACTCTGGCTGGAACCCATGATTTTCTACGTTGTCACACCTTTGACATTTGGGAGTCACTCCGAGGCTCGCAAGTGTGTGCTAATATAGTTCTACAATGCAAGAGAGGCTACAGGACGTTATGATGCAAATGGTGCATTTACTCGATTTTAATTCATTATGTTTGATTAGATTTCACCGGAAGATAACAAGATCCGCAAGTTTATAAATTTACTAGGAAATTCTAAACGGGAGATAAATTGTATTATTTTACGCCCATATTTTCGCAAATTTATCAATTTGCGACGTCTCGTGGTAAATTTATAAACTACCGGATATCTATTCGTAAGATTCTAAACGGTTCAACCAATCACAGAAGTTTCACATTAATTTTAAGCTTCTTTAAAATACGGCAAATAACATACTGGTCTCTGATTGGTCGGTCGGTGATAATGAAGGTCGGCATCAATTCAACTTAATAGGTTATGTTAGGTTTTCTTGTGACCCAGAACAGAAAAATAGGAGCCTTGCGAAGCAGGGTTCCGTTAACTTAGGCTCATAAATATCGCTATAGTTCCAGTTTATTCGTTAAAGTGGTGAAAAATGGCGGTGGAGAGGCAGGAAAAAAACACGTGACTTATTGAACCAATCAGAGCCCACGTGGTGTTTGGTAATTGTTTACTTATTATTTTACGCATGAATTCGTAAGTTAAGCCATTTGCGAAAAGGTGGGCGTAAAATAATACAATTTATCTCTCGTTTAGAATCCTACGAAATGTTATACATTTTTTAGGAAATTTATAAATTTGCGGTTCTTGACATTCTCCGGTGACATAAATACTCGCTTAAATTATTATTTTATTAAGTTGATTAGGCAAATAAAAAAAAATATTTATAACGTGTTTTTGTTCATATTCTTTGCCTGGCAAAATACATAAGAATAAAACATTTTGGCCCATTTTACCGGCGCTATACATAATATCAAATATTTTATTGTTTATAAATTGTATGTCAGATATTATTGCCACCTAGTTGGTGATACATATTTATGCTTTTAGGGTGGAATCAATGCAAATTACAGAAATATAAAACGTTACATATATTTGCTCTCCACAAGGGATCATAACATTTTGCCACCTGTCACATCAGATATTTATGCTTCGAGATTGTCATCACATAATTTTGATGCCACTGCATTATGCTGCCTGATAATATCAGATATTTTTGCTGCGTACGTGCGGACAGATATTATTGAACTCATTCTTGGGACAGATATTTTTGCTAATCTGCCCATAGTAATATATTTATGCTCGTGACTGTACCATGTGCGGCGACCCATTAACATTATATACGATAACTTGCGCTGTCGCTAACAGTACCGTCTTAGACGCCGTACACTGCGTTTTGGCCCTGCGCGGATCATTATAGATGCGCGAGTGCCGTCCTCGCGTGCGCGTCGCCTGCGCAATGGATGTCATACACAACGATACTTCGCCCTCAGACGCGCAAGGCGCAGCTACCGTGGTCTGCACCTGCGGCGCAAGTGTGTCAAGGTTAGCGGCTTGGCTTGACAACGGGTTATCTTTATCGAAATGTAACAGTGTATGATGTTTTTGATTACATGATCGACACTTTGTCTTACTAGAACAATTACTTGTTTTATGTTTTATGCTTAAGCAGTTAATGCAAGCTTTGTTATCTTTTACGCATTAAAACGAGCGGTTGCATGCAAATTATCGAAGGCGGGACACTTGTATCAGTGGTCGTGCACTATATTACTGCACAGACACTTCTGTGAATTATTACTATTAGATTCCGAACGTGTTACGTAAGATTGTGGATTAGGGACCGAGTTATTATTACTATTTCGCGATTTATTCAACCTTTGTTTGTTGCTGTTAGTGTTAGACGGGCCAGGTGAACCAGACTGCGTATTATGAAATATTCGACACTGATCTTTGATGAACGAAATAAAACTATCTAGTGTAGGTATTTAGGCTCGTAATAAAATAGTGACACATAATCGGACCGTGGACGGATGTCTCCCACATTGTTTAGAGAGCCAGTGTCATTTGAACTTACGATTCTAAATTGAATTTTATACAAAAATGCATAATTACTCTCAAAAACTATAACATATCGACGGTTGAAAGGTAATAGGGTATAAGCAACAAAAACTAAATTGTACAGGAGAGCAGTTTAAAGTTAGAAATTGTTGAAAAATGGATATAACTTTTTAATTTATTTTCATATCGGGAAAAAGGAAACACCTCTGGAATCAAGAAAAATAAAGCATTTATTGGCACTTTTATTTATTTGATTAGACGTTGATTTATTTGACTTTATGTCGCTTAGATCAATTGACCTTATTTGCAATATGCGGTAATTCGGCATAAATTACATATACACAGAAAACAACAATGAGAATAGAAGACTTAGCTACATTTGATCTCCTCATACCAAAAGGTAATAAGGTGACAATTCGCCTCATTATGCCGAAAGGTAATGGATCATAAGATACACTGCTGCACTGCATCGTAAGGATGCTAGAGATTAGCGACAATGTATGTGGGTTAAAAAAAGGAACGTGGCACTTCCACAGATCAAGTTTTATCTATCAAGAAGAAAACGAGAACATCTAACACACAGTTGAGACGGTATTATCTGGACAAATGGTAACGTGCATTAAATGTCACGACTTTAAAATAATAATAATAACAACCAACGTGGTTCTTCTATAAATTAAGACTTAAGGAATTGCATACATATAATACAGCGTAAGCGCCAGAGTTGTATTATAATAGTACCTAACTGGTAGTAGGGTATAACCGACATTTCAGCAGCAAATAAGATTTTAGTAATTGCGTATAAGCAACAACTGCATTGTAAACTTATAAACAGTAGTAAGGTATAACCGACGCAATTTTGATGGCAAAGGTAAAAAGACATAAATTCATCCTTACAAAACAGATGCTAATGGTAAAGAGGCGTTACCGCCTGAAATCGCTACGCCAATAAGAAGTGAAAGTATATTACCGACAATAAACCAAAAAGGATGCCATCTTTACAGGGGTATAAGCGCCTGTATGGTAATAAAAGGCCTTAAACTCGGTTGGTTATACCGAAATGATACTTCTAAAACGCAGTTTTTTACTAGGGCATAAGTGACAAAAAAGTCATTGTAGAGCCATGGGAGTGAGCGCATTCGAAAATACGTTTTTTTTTAATAGGATGGCATTTAAAAGTCATTTTCGGTAAAATTGTCGCTTATTACATTTTAACCGTCGATATATAAAAATTGCACGACATACCTTTAGTTTACGACGGAGAAGATGTTATTTTAAAACAATTTACGCCACATTCGCAATAAAAACACCGTTGCAGATAAACTATCTACAACTGTCAACAAGACAATTGTCTTCTGTCACCGGTTTATTTTTCAATTCGTTCGGAAATTCTCCATGACCGATAGTTTATGACAAGATGTGGGATTATTGCAGTCAGGGACTGGTTAAAAAATTAAAATGTATGTGGGAGCTATACTGCCATGGTTTTATTAAGGGTTAAAGTCGGCATACGAGTGCCTCCATTTTGGGCTGAAGAGCCGGAAATTTGGTTTGCTCAGGTCGAAGGCCAATTTAGTATAGCCGGAATAACCAGTGACGTAACAAAATTTAATTATGTCATCGGACACCTAGACAACCAGTATTCCAGAGAGGTTAAGGACATACTAATTAGCCCGCCTGCCAGTAATAAATACGAAAAACTGAAGACCGAGCTCACCAAGCGACTCACCGCGTCTAACGAGAAAAAAATCAAGCAGTTGCTGATGCATGAGGAGCTTGGTGACCGAAAGCCGTCGCAATTTCTTCGTCACTTAAAAAGCCTGGCAGGCTCAAACGTTGCTGACGACTTTCTAAGGACGATATGGGTTAGTCGCCTACCGTATGGCATCCAGACTGTGCTCGCAGGTCAACCAGGGGCAGCTTCTCTCGTGGACCTAGCTGACTTAGCCGATAGAGTGAACGACCTGGCTATGACAACTCCGAAGGTCGCCGTAGTGAACGACGCTATCCCTAGCTCGGGTCTGAGCGAACTAACTAGGGATATAGCTGAGCTGCGTCGACAGTTCCAGCAGATGTCTACTCGGAACAGCCGTCCACGCTCCCGTTCCACCAGAAACACTCGAAGCAGTTCGAGGCAGCGCTCTCAATCGAACTATAAGAAGTTCCCCAATTGTTGGTACCACATCAAATTCGGAGAAAAGGCCAACAGGTGTATCCGGCCCTGCGACTATAAGGCGGAAAACTCCAAGGGAGGTCGATAGTGGCGACTGACGATTGCCCTTTGCCCGTTTCTGGTCGCCTGTTTGTCACTGACCGATCTTCGAAGACGCAGTTCCTGGTCGACACAGGGAGCGACCTCTGCGTATTCCCACGGTCAGCACTTCATGATCGTCGTGCTCGTACGGACTATAGTTGTGTGCGGCTAATGGTTCCAGCATAGCTACATATGGTTGTATTAAGTTAGATTTAGATTTTGGTTTACTCAGAACACACATTTCAATGGCGATTCATTGTAGCCGATGTTACGAAGCCTATAATAGGCGTAGATTTTTTTAACTTTTTTAATCTTATAGTTGATTGTCGTAACAATCGCCTCATTGATAATGTAACATCTAGTTCCATTATTGCTGCTGTAGCTAATTGTAAGGTCGTGACTGGTGAGACTCGAATTCATAAAATTCTCAGCGAATTTCCGGAAATTACTCGACCAGCTGGTAAGCCACACTGCACACCACACAAAATAGTACATCACATACGCACGACACCAGGCCCTCCAGTTTGTTCTTCACCTCGTCATTTAGCACCGGACAAACTCAAGGTTGCCAAAAAAGAGTTCCAGTCTATGCTGTCCCTTGGTACAGCTAGACCTTCTGAGAGCCCTTGGGCGTCACCTCTACATCTAGCGCCAAAGAAAAACAATGGCTGGCGTCCTTGCGGCGATTACCGTAAGTTGAATGCCCGTACCGTGCCTGACAGGTATCCGATTAAGCACATCCACGACTTTACCCAGAGTATAACTGGATGTAAAGTCTTTAGCACACTCGATTTGGAGAAAGCCTATAATCAGATACCTGTCAGCTCCGAGGATATTCCTAAGACCGCTATCATGACCCCATTTGGGTTATTTGAATTTCCTTTTATGACGTTCGGTCTTAGGAATGCGGGCCAAACTTTTCAGCGGTTTGTGGACGAGATGACGAGGGGATTAGACTTCGTATATTGTTACCTGGATGACTTTTTTGTGTTTTCTAGAAGTCCTAAGCAGCACGAGGATCACCTTCCTCAGGTCTTCAACAGGCTGAAGGAATACGACATGTTGGTGAACACCTCGAAATGTTTTTTCGGTATGGAGGAGGTAACTTTTCTGGGCTACCGGATTACCGAGAGCGGTACTAAGCCACTTGATGCCAAAGTTCAGGCAATCAAGGATTTTCCCCCACCAACCAACGTTCGCCACCTCAGAGGCTTCCTCGGCATAGTTAACTTTTATAGGAGATTTCTTCCTCAGGCAGCTGAAATCCAAGCCCCACTTCACGCCTTACTAACAGGCTCCGTCAAAGGCTCACAGCCAATTTCCTTGACGGGCGACACACTAGCTGCTTTCGAGGCTTGCAAAGAAAGCCTGACCAACGCTGCTCTTCTAGCTCATCCGGACTGCACCGCTAAGCTTGCTGTAGTTACAGATGCTTCCAACAAAGCTATCGGAGCAGTCCTGCAGCAATTTAAAGATAACGCATGGCAGCCCTTAGCTTTCTTTTCAAGATAATTGAGCCCTTTACAGGTGAAATACTCACCATATGATAGGGAGCTTCTAGCTATTTATGAGGCCATTAAATATTTTAGGCACATGCTAGAAGCTCGCCATTTTATAGTCTATACCGACCATAAACCTATAAGTTTTGCTTTCAATGAAAGGAAGAACAACTGTTCGCGTAGGCAGTACAGGCACTTGGATTTTATATCCCAATTCACGACAGATATCCGCCAGATTTCTGGTAAGGATAATGTGGTTGCAGATACCTTGTCGCGAGTTGAGGAGCTCGCAGAACCCGTAAACCTCGACGAATTAGCTCAAGCTCAGGCTTCTGACCCAGAACTCTGTAAGCTTTTGAGCGAAGGTTCTTCTCTGCAGCTTAAAAAATTCAATGTCCCTGGAAGCCGAGTTCCTCTGTACTGCGACGTCAGTACTTCAGCTGCCAGGCTATGCGTACCTAAACCCTTTCGGAGGCAAATCTTTAATAGTTTGCATTCTTTAAGCCACCCTGGTGCCAATGCGTCGGCCAAACTGATAGCCGAGCAGTTCGTATGGCCGGGTGTGCGGAAAGACAGTAGGAACTGGGCGCGTGCTTGCATACCGTGTCAGAGGACGAAAGTCAACCGTCACGTGAGTTCCCTTCTCGGCACTTACAACTTACCGCGCGCTCGGTTTAAGCAAATCCATATTGACCTTGTGGGTCCTCTCCCAATTTCCCAAGGTTATCGGTACTGCTTAACGGCCGTGGATAGATTTACACGGTGGCCAGAGGCAGTACCGATACAAGATATTACAGCGGAAACTGTGGCCAAGGCTTTGCTGTCCAATTGGATTTCTCGGTTCGGTTGCCCGACAGATATTGTAACCGACCGTGGTCGCCAGTTCGAATCGGCTTTGTTTCAATGTCTGTCGAGGATAGCCGGATTCAAACATAAGCGGATGACAGCCTACCATCCGGCATGCAATGGTTTGGTCGAGCGTTTTCACCGTCAGCTGAAGGCCGCAATCGTCTGCCATGCAAACGATAGGTGGACGGAATCTTTGCCATGGGTCTTATTAGGCGTAAGATCTGCCTTTGAGGAAGACCTCCAAGCCTCTTACGCGAAACTGCTGTACGGGGAGCCGCTAAGGTTACCCGGAGAACTTTTTGAGCCAACGGTTAACGGTACAGTAAACACTTCCGAATTTACTGCAAGGCTCAGAAATTTCGCCGAGAAACTACGACCGGTACCAGCTTCCCGGCACTGCAATCCCAAGGTGTTCATTTATAAAGAACTAGAAACTTGCGATCACGTTTTCCTCCGTGAAGACGCATTGCGAGGTGCTCTCCAGCCTGCTTATTCTGGGCCATATAAAGTCATCACACGAGGGGACAAGATGTTTAAGATACTCGTTAAAAACAATGAAGTGACAGTATCCATTGACCGAGTAAAGCCTGCCTTCATCCTATCCGACCAGGTAGAGGAACCCGAACCAGTAATGCCGCCAAGTTATACAACACGTACTGGGAGGCGTGTTAAATTTACTTGACTTCTATCGCCTTTGACGGTCTCTGGAGGGGGGTGGTGTAGGCAACTATACACTTTATTCAAATTATTTACATATATTTATCTATATTATCTAAAACTTAAAAGTAATATTTATAAACAAACAATTTCAAATTACTAAACAATTTATATATATATATATATATATATATATATATATATATACATTTAAACCCAATCACTGAACACCATCATATATACACCCTTACCAGTTGGTCGATAAATTTTCTATCGATAGTCGATGTTCACTGAACTATCGACAGAGCCGTCATCACTAACGACCGATACCTGTATAATTATCAATAGCCATATACGGCCGGCTACGGCTGCGCGGGCGCATTCCTTCTCACTGCGCAAGGTCAAACCGGTCAGGACCTCACCTAGACGCGGAGCGCACGCTTGTCGCTTTAATATTATAAACACGCGGAATTGCGATTTAGCTTTGATTTCCATGTTATTAACCTTTACTATACTTCATCTATCTATCATTCTTCTACTTTCATCCTTACGCTATTCATCTATACTGTGCTTCAGCTTGTGCTTGAAAACTCTTCTTTATTGTGCCTTCTGAACTTAGTGTTAACGGTGTACGACTGTGGACAATAAACTCCTCTTCAACGTGAGTTACGTATTATTTTCTACCACACACCACACCTGTACCCATAAGTGACTTCGTCTTTGGGCTTATTTATGAAAAGTTCCAGAACTGCTCGGTCTTAGGCGTGAACACTAACTTCTTTAGACTGTTTTCTTTATTTTGCTTACAGTAATTTATGTCACCTGAGGAGCCCTGTTTTTTGAAGATTAGTTATAAATATTTATGTTGGTAAATGGGCCGGCGCGACCGAGGAAGTACTACTCTCTCACAACATATCGAATTTAAGTCCATCCATCCATCCTCACAGACATTCACAATAATCGTAATCGAAAGCCACTGCCCCATACTAAAGTGCAGTTATCCCTGTGTCCGCTTCTACTTCACTTGTGTAGGGACTGAAATCATAATTTACCACTGCAGCACTCAAAACTTGTGAACTAAATTGCAAATTCCGTGGACACAACAGTAAATAAATATACTGCTTCTAGTAGCAATTTACAATACAAAAGACTACAGGAGAGAAATGACGCGACGAAGAATACAAGTGCAGTACGATTAATTTGCACCTCATTTGGCCCCCTCTGCCGAGATATCTCCATCAAGCTGCGGCAAAATAGCAGCAAAACAACGACAATGCGCGGCAAAATTAATGAATATAACGTGGTTTGTTACAGAGCAGTTTATTGCTACTCTCTTGCCAAGGATCGTTGCCAACTCCCCAAAGTATAAGGGCTTGTATTAAATGTAAATTTTTGGCGTATATTGCTCTGCCCTATAAATAAGGGTGAAAAACTTTGCGAGTAATGTATGTAACGTACTGTAAATTTCCCTTGCGGTGTGCGGGGCAAAGATATTTTGAATCTATTGGCTTGTGATTCCCGATGGGGGAGAAAAACGATGCTCAATCTTGTACTCATAGGACAAAAGGGGTAAGAAAATACTACGGTATAATTGAGTTGAAAATGAGTTTCAGTTGATTTGTTTGTTACTTTCTCTTAATGTTGGTACTCTTAATATTGAGATCATAATTAAGATGTAAAGGCTCTGCAAATTAAAGTGATTGTAATCATTTTGATAGTCTTATTCGAAGCCTTTGTATTAAATTACTAGCATAGTTTTGACAGTTTTATTGGTTAAGTGATATAAGAGAGCCCTTACATGAAAATAAACGTGAGGTCACAAAATGGTTCTGAATTGATTTGTTAGAAAATCTTCTAGAGTAGCTTAAACTCATGCAATATTTCTGGAAAGTGGCAACTCACTGGCATTCCTTTTACGTGATTTTTTAAACTAAATATTTTGTATTATTTAAATTCTGATTAACCCTGACTAAGTGCAAAACTGCATAATTATTGTGAAGTGAAATACCACTTACTAAATTATAGATATGACCCTCAAAACAAGGTTCCGTGTAACAACACCCTATCTTTAGAACATCCTGTTATCTATCCTTCCCAATTCACAGCTTAGTATGCTACCGTCTGCAAATGAAATCGTCTGAATTCTCGAGAATACACAATAATATAGATACAAAGTTGTTATCAACTGAGTTCAGTAACTTCCGTGATCTCGGCTCTTACGTTATCAACTTTGTCTTCGCGTCATCGGTTTCTGCAGAGCAATCCTTTTATTCGATTTTAACGGCTCCTACATATTTCACAGACAGACGTCTGAAAATAAGTTTCTCAACTTCAAGCTGCAAAAAAGGTTCAAGACAAGCGTAAACTTCCTGAATATTCCAGTATTTGCAAAACATCAATTGAGATTGTCAAAAACTTTAAATAGAAACAATAAGATGTTTAAGATGTCCAGAAAATGACAAAGAAGAAAAATTAAATATTACATTTTACGCCGCCTTGCAAATATTGTGTTACAGAGATTATCGGGCCGCCTTATTTCGGCGAAAATGGGTTTTCAAATGTGAAAAGATTGCCGATAATTTATGGTAAAATGTTAACGTCCTTGACAAAATAATTAAGCTATATTGAAATATACGTATTCCATTATATAATTTAAATGTGGCGCTGCATGCTAAGGGTTCTATATGATGATTAAAAATATTTAAATATAATTAATTAATGTTACCTAATAGGAATATTTAATTATTCAATGTGATTACCAGATCTGATGTCCGGGTAAACATTTTAGGAACAAAACACGTATTGGCATTTCAGGCTCTTATTCTGCTAGGTCGCTGTAATAGGCAGAGTAGTAATAGTATCCTGTCTTAGGCTTAACTTATTTGGTAAAATTATGCAACATGGAGCCATATGATGTAAAATAACAAAGGATTCTTGTTTCTTAATCCAAATGGTAATGCCGCAACCTAATTTTTGCAAGGCCCTGATTTTAATTAATGCATCATCATCATCGCCCTAGCGTTATCGTGGTTGCATCCAAGACTTACAAGTCTTGGAGCCCGAGGTCCGCTTACTGGTCCAACCAGATATGACAGAATATCAACTTTTCCACTGAGCGACTACCGTCTGACCTTCGCATCCCAAAGGGATAGCGATATTCCATAGTTTAGACCAGTATCAGTTTATTTGAGGGTACTGACTCCCTATAACGACTGTCAAAGATATTCATGACAGCCGGGACCGACGGTTTAACGGGCTCTCCGAGGCACGGGGCAAGCGATTATTAACAATTTAGTTCGCACTTAACTTCGAAAAGTCATTGGTGCGTGCAGTGGATTCGAACCCGATACCCTCTGCATGGCAGTCCGTTGGTATCGCCACTAGGCTATCGTTGCCTTATTCATAATAATACTATAGCATATTTATTACAAAATCGTTTAGAGGTAAAACAATGTTCATGATCACTATAATTTTATTACTGTCTCGTATTGAAAAAATGACGCCAATCCGTGAAACTCACAGCAATCTCAAATAGCCAATAGCGATTGGAAAAATATCGCCGATGTAAGTCGCAGTTTTCCAGTTACAGTTTTATACTAGTATAAATAAATTGAAAGTATTCAAAAGTATTCAAACAGTAATTTAGTAAGTAATTACGTGTTTGAGCCGTTTGGGGTGGAAACGCTAGGCTCATGGGGTCCGAGCGCTCGTTCTCTATTCCGGGAAATTTCGAAACGGTTAATCGAAGTCTCACGTAACCAGAAGGCTGGTTTATTCTTTGCTCAGAGAATCAGCATTGCCATCCAGCGTGGCAATGCTGCCAGCCTTCTGGGCACGTTACCCGATGACATTGATGCGGAGGCATTTTACGACGCCTAAACCATGTAAATATTTTCAGTTTTTAAATTTGTTTTTAAGGTTTTTGTATTAGATTAGATTACATTAAGCTTCTTATAAATTATGTTACTTAATACAAAATGAAATAAAATTGAAAGTACGTACAATTAAATATGGCAGTTTGTGGTAAAAAGAGCATCGCTTGGTAAAAACGCCGTTCAATTTTATTGAAGTAAGACCGTACATTCATTGTTTTAGAACAACCATTTTTATGAATCCTTCAGTGTGTCAGTATAGTGTGCTTTAGATAGATTTGGACGATAGAAGAAGGACTTGTAAAATAGTATGCTGTATGTAGGCCATTTCTTCTCAGACTGAGAAGGATACATAGGGATGACAATATGTCAATTTTGCTGTATAATAGTATACACCCCAAAATCAAGTTCAAATTAGAGATGGAACAAAACAGCTCAATAAATTTCTTAGATTTGACTATCAAAAGGGAGGGTACCTCACACTCATTTGAAATTTATCGCAAACCGACATATACAGATACTACAATACCAGCATCGTCCTGTCATCCATCACAACACAAAATGGCAGCTTGCCACAGTATGATACATAGGTTATTAAATGTACCACTCAATATAGAATCATATAACAAAGAATTAAATATTATTTATCATATAGCTCAATCCAACGGGTATAGTAAACGCCTAATTGACAAGATGATTCGAGGAAAACAAATTAGAATGGCCAAGTCACTTTTGTATCCCTCCATAAAAGAACCTATAAATAATACTGCTGTTCTTACCTATTTTGGAAGTATAACTGACCGTATGGCGCGTATACTGAGGAGGAACGGTATCAGATCAGCCTATAAACCTTGCAAAACGTTAAAATTTCTTTGCAATGGTAAAGATAAAGTATGCAAGAACAAGAAGTCCGGTATTTACTGCTTAACATGCGTTTAGAAACAACCAGCCAGAAAAGTCTCATTTTGCCGAACATTTACTTCAAACGGGCCATAGTCTAAATAGCGGACATTCATTTGACGTCCTACACACTTGTCAAAAGGGTATCAGAATGTGCGTATTGGAACAATTAGAAATTGTAAAGCGGGACAAGAATACATTACTGAACGATCAAACCAACTTTAACGGGTCCCCATTGCTGAATATATTTGCATACCGTCATAATGACATACATCAGTCGAGCGGCGGAGGGAATTAGAAAGTGCAATCGTTTATAAGACACGCTCACGGTAGGAAAGCGCTTCTTAGACCTCCGCAAGCCGCACGTAAGTCGCCGTCCGCGTCGCTGGCTTCACGGAGCTGGGCCTCCCTCGGTTCGCCGGGGGTCTCACCTGGCTCGTGTTGACCGCCCGGACGGCGTGAAGATCTGGCGGCCTGCGCAACACGCCTATCTCTGCGCATCACGCCTATCGGTCTCTACCGCCTAAGGGCAATCACTGCCCGCCCCAAGGACCTGCTCTTATTTAAGGGCAGGAAAATAGAACCCGCTTGCGGGGGGCAAAACCTGCCCCGAACAAGCCTCTGCACGCCCTCTACGGGGCGTCGCGATGATCTACGTTCGCCACGAAAGCGCTCAGTCGTTGCCCATCGCTCCTGAGGATGCCTCGTGCAGAGGCGAAACACGTGTCGAAGAATAGTCGGCGCATACAGCGGGATACTGCAAGTCAGGTATCTTCCTGGAACCCATACCATTCCTATATCCCTTATCCTTTTAGAGGATTTCGGTATTGTCAACCTTTTTCTATTGCAATAGTTGGGGTAGTCAATCCGAGGGTGCATGGTGGGTTCCTCTTTCCTTCCATTAAGGTTACAGTCCAGGACTTGACTGATGTCGTGTGATCGACAAATCTGTAGGTCAAAATGTAGGGAAACATTCTATAGGCAAAAAGAAAAAAATATCTTACCTCAAACAGTTTCCAATTGAGTTCCTTTCCCGAAAGACTTTGGTTTGCACTGTCGAACGCTATAATGAAATATGAAAAATTAATCCTTTGCTTGCAGTACGAGGCTTTCAGAAAAGAAAATCACGAACTATAATAGTTGAAGCTGTTTTTAATTACGGCTTTTTAGGTCGTCTAGAAATTGTGTATAAAACAATGGATGCAAATAATAAAACCAATCTGACTTTTACTTCCTTTTTGAGTAGCAGTGAGTTATTAGATCATTAATGGGCTGCTTTCATCAACCAACGTCTACGTCAAACCGATGTAAGTTTAAGAGTAAAATAGCAGCTATATCCCTTACGGTCTATTGGTCTATCAACGGCATCATAGTTTTTGCAAATGAATATTATGATTTTTTTTATCTGAATGATTTCGGTTGAGACAAATTTAGCTGCGACTATGAAGATCTGGTTAGAAAGCTGATGCAATCGATATGATTCTTAACTGCTTTTAATAATAATAATAATACACCTGGCAACACCACCTATGTCAACGTGCATTTTTCACCTAAGAATTTTAAATAATAATATTTTACGTATCTCATTACATCCATAGTTTAAAAGTATAGTCAAAATAAATTACAATATAAAACTTCAATAACAAAAGAAAATAACCGAAAATACCATAAATATAGAAAGTGAAAAGTGTAAATATACAATGACAGCCGTCAAAGAAATTATGTCAACAACAACAATATTTACCAAAATGAGAATGAAATTAATACATTAGAATGTTGACGAGGGCCAGAAACAAACAACTAAGAGCACACCCAACACCTCAGGACCCATCGCTGAGCTCCGCCTCGCAGTCGTCGGAACCTGCGCCGTCAACGCCGACGGCTGCAGTTGCGTCGAGCTCCAGCGACGAGTATTTCTCTCCGCCGTCGACACCGTCACCTGCGCGGCGGCGTGGGAGGGGCCGGCCACCAGCGTGCTTGGGACCTCGGGGCCCACCAGCCCCAAACAGGGTCCTCGCTGCCGGTGGTAATGTGCAGCGCATGAAGTGGTCAATGTCGATCAATGAGAACGTCATGCGCGCATATTTTGGGGCTACAGAGGGAGGCACTAACCTCACTGCGTACCGCAGTCGCATGCTCCTTTTTTTTCAGGCCTTGGAATCAAGCATCAACGTCACGGCTCAACGTCTATCGGATCAGGTACGCGTTATCCAGCGCAATCGCAAGCTGGATGAAGCTGTACTTGATAGGCTTTGCTCAGAGTACTTACCTTCGAGCCATGCCATCCCCACTCAAACGAATACTGCGTCAGTATTACCGAATGTGAGGCCTTCAGATACTAACGTCATTGCGGAGGAGGGTGACATGGCTAATAATGTAAGTACACAGTGCAATGAGGAGGTAAAGGACGCTTTGGAATGTGCGATACGGGAATACCGGTACGTAGCACCATAATTAGGCCCCGTCTACCGCGTTAGCCTATGCATAGACGAAATATAGAGCTGGTAGGTGCTCTTGACTCGCTATTGTCTAGTTATATAGAGGATAGCGAGGACTTTGGCGATACCCATTAAATTTTGTACTGTGCTGCCGTGGCAGCATGTCGTGTAGGTGTTAAGCTGCCCGTAGTTGACACTGCTGTACGACAAAGATCGGCTGTCTCGGGCGTGGCAGTGCAGGATTGAGCGGCGTATTGCCGAGGCAAGAGCACTTATTGGTAAGCTTATCTGTTTTAGGGCGGGGAATACACGCCCCAGGGTAATGCGCTTTGTGAAACGGGCTTTCGTGGGGACTAATATTAGTCCTCACGAGTATATATCCCGGGTCACAGAGCGCATTGACTTCCTAAAACAGAAAGTCTACGCATGGGCAAACCGAATACATAGATTTAAAAAACTGGTTGACCGGTATACCATAAATCGTTCATTCCAAAGTGACCAGAGGTGGGTATATAGAAGCTGGGAGCGACCAGATCTATGTGTGACTGATATGCGCGAACCGGACGGGGACACCACAACCACTTTTTGGCGTGGCATCTTGTCGGTGCCCATTGGCCATATTGAAGGCGATTGGATGCGAGATGTCGAACGTGCATGGGAAAATATCCCAGAAATGGAATGCGTGGTCATCTCTAGCCAGGATGTTACAAATGCAGTCCGTCCATTAGCTAATTGGAAATCTCCTGGTCGGGACGGACTGCACAATTTCTGGCTAAAGTGGCTACGTAGTTCGCATGACCGTTTGGCATCTCAATTTCAATTAGCCATAGATTCTGGTACGTTACCAGCTTTTATGACTGCTGGCATTAATCACTTGCTCCATAAGACTGGGTGTACTAGTGAGTCCGGCAATTATAGACCGATTACATGCGTACCATCGGTCTATAAACTTTTTATATCTACTCTGAGTGCTAAAATAGATAAACACGTTGAAGTTAATTCAATTATGTCAGCCTCTCAGAATGGATGTAGGAAGGGGGCTCGTGGTACTAAAGAGCTCCTCCTCATTGACATGGCCATTTGTCAGCAAGTTCGCCGTAACCGAAAGGATCTGCCGGCATGTTGGATAGATTATAAGAAAGCGTATGACTCCGTGCCGCATACATGGCTTTTGAAGGTGCTGGAGTTGTATAAAGTAAATACTACTTCTACGCACCTTTCTAAAGGCATGATGGGGCAATGAAATACGGTTTTTAGCTATCCAGGATGTCGAAGGATCCAGGAGGACGGTGAACTGATCAAAATTGAGCGGGGAATTTTCCAAGGCAACATTCTGAGCCCCCTTTGGTTTTGCTTAGCCATGAACCCTCTCAGTACATTACTGGAGGGTTCAGGGCTAGGTTACAGGTTACAGAGAAGCGGTCAGGTCATATATCACCTGTTATTCATGGATGACCTGAAGTTATTTGCCCACTCTGATGCCCAATTGCTAGATTTACTAAAAGTAACCCAAAACTTTAGTAAGTCTATCAATAAGGAGTTCGGTGTGGATAAATGTGCTGTCATTCATGTGAAGCAGAGCAGGATGGTGGAATCTGAGGGGCTTCAACTCTCAGATTCCATTAACCTAAGATCGCTTCTCTTAACCGATACCTATAAGTACTTGGGTATGTCACAGGCTTTAAATATCAATAAAGCCGACATGAAACAATCGTTGCAAGAATGTTTCTTTGGCCGCCTGAAAAAAGTACTGAAAAGTCTTTAATCAGGTGGCAACAAGGTTCGAGCTTGCAATGGTTGGGTCATGCCCCTTCTGGTATACTCCTTTGGCATACTCGAGTGGACTCAGACTAAATTAGACGCTTTGGTTAGGAGAGTCCGTACATTGCTGACGGCACATCGTATGCATCATCCACGTTCATCCGTGATGAGGTTGTACATCCCGCGGAAGTGTGGGGGTTGAGGCTTTTTGAATGCCAAGACCCTACACAACCGCAAGGTGTGCAATCTGAGAGATTATTTTCTGCGGACAAATGTGGAAATGCATCGCGATGTTGTCGCAGTGGACAATGGGCTCACCCCGCTCAAGTTGGTTAAGGAAAACTGGCGCAAACCTATAGTACTAAGCACTGATGATCGCAAGTCTGTGTGGCAGAGCAAGGAGCTGCATTGTAACGTATGACCGGTACCTACCGAGTGTACGTCATAATACCGTCCATACGCTCGGCCAATCAGGGAAGGCCATCGTCCGCGCTCGTAAGTTTTGCCCTTATTTGGTAATGCGCCGACACCAATCCACCAACCCGCCGCTGATGGAGGGCCGGTATATAAAGGGGCCAACAGAGAGGCCGTCACCGCTACTCTACACTAACCTACTACCGCTACTCAATAGAGTAGCGGTAGTAGGTTAGTGTAGAGTAGCGGTGACGGCCTCTGGGGTATATCGCTATACCCCATATACATTCTACGTGTATCCTGGTCCGAGCTGTGGGTGAGTTACTACATTTACTGCGTTAGCGTACTGCCCATCTCTCTACCTGCTAGCTGAGGCCGGCTGACGCCGCCTGCCTGACTCTATTGGTTGTGGCTTTCCTAATGCTGTTTCCCTTCAGGTTCCAGGTTCACGTTAAGACTCCGGCTACGCTCCTAGACCGCTACACCTGCTGCATCGCCTTCGGCGTCACCTCTGCCGAAGAGTTTGGCCTGCCTTACTCATCGCACACACACCGCCGGCACCTGCCAGCTGAGCCAACGGCCTGCGAGGATCTGCCGCTACGCGCAGCCCTTCGAGCAACCTGCCCTGCACACTACCGGAGGGAACAGCGTGGGAGACTGCAGCCCTTAGTGTTCAGGCCAGTGTCGTGTTGTTGGTCGGTCATACTCGGCATAGGAAGCGAGGCAATACTCGGCAAATAAACGCATAGAACCTCGTACTGCGTTTTAATACCAGAACCCGTTACAGTGGCGCCTACGTGGGTTATTGTCTCGCTTTCCGTGCTCGAGTTCTCTTCTAGCAGGTCTCCATTATTGTAAGCGAGCAGGTGCGGCTACAGCAAACCGGTACGTATTGTTGTACTAATTGTCTACCTTTAGTGTAACTACCTACTACGTAATAATTCGCAAATTTGAATCTAACTTTTCTTTCTAATTAGTCCTAACGGTCGAACTTTTACGCCTAATCGTAAAGTAGGCCATTTGTAAGGGCGGAACGCTTGCGCACTAAGTTTAGTGTGTAGTGTATATTTACGCAGCTTATTTATTACATACACAATGGGCTCACACCCCATAAAATACTTTCTGTGAAATAAAAGCGAGTTAGCTTACGAGGTTGCGATTAGAGGAGGAGGCGAGCCGAGTGAGGAGCCGGCTACCTCTGTCCTAGGTCTGCGGAAGCAGCTCCCTAAATTACTGGAAGCCATTCCAAATGATGACATCTTGGAGTCGGGTCTAGCCATAGCGGTGGACTTCGAGGGCGCTAGCGAGGCCGTCTCTGAGCTGGCCAAGCGACTAAATTCGTTATCTCTTTCTTACGACGCGAACCTAGCTAGGAGGTCTACCGCACTGCACAACCACATTTTCCATAGACTCCGTAGGATGGAACGTCCTACGGCGTATTCAAAACGAATAACCGAATTGTGCAGCCGGTTCGACAAGCTCTCGGCGGAGCTGTCCGCCATTGAGCAATCAGCTGTTCGCTCAGCTGATGCTGTGGCAGAGGTCCAACCTGCGCCGTCTACCTCGACGCAGGCAGGGTTAGCCCCAGTATTGCATTACGAGCATTTGAGAGTTAGCGAACTGTCTAAGCTAAAATACGACGGTACGGGATGCGTCCGAGCGTTCCTACAACGCGTAACCGAATTCCAAACCGCGCGTAATCTACCTTCCACTAAAATTTTATCATATGCCTCCGAAATTTTCACCGGTAACGCACTTCACTGGTACCGCGGCCTAAAAGAATATTTCAACATTTAGAATTTTATACATGGGAAGAACTAATCACTAAATTAATAGACGATTTCACACCGTACAATTATGACTACCGGTTATTAAATGAAATCCGCTGACGTACTCAAGGTGCTACCGAAACTATAATAATTTATCTCTCGATAATGAATCAGCTGTTCGCTAGGCTGTCACCGTCAAAGCGATTGTCCGAACGCGAAAAGTTAGACATCCTATTGCATAACATACGTCCATGCTACTCACTAGTGCTAGCTCCGTCAATATTTTCAATAGACAGTATAGCAACACTGCAGACGTTATGTTTAAACTACAAACGGATGAAATGTTTGAACTTTCAATTCCGCGAACCGTATTATAAAAACGACACGTTGGCACCAGACCAAGCTTACAGTCACAAACCTAATAACCGAGCGCGTAATAATTCCTACAATAATTATCCCGTTGCTACTATAGAAGGTACGTCCGAATACACTGAGAACAACGAACCTAGCAAACCTAAGTCTAAACCTAGCTCTGTCGCTCTAGTCACGTCCAAGTACTGCCCGCGCTGCCGTATCAATGATCACAGTTTAAATGAACGCAAACGCGATCGGTTCGCAATTTGCTTCAAGTGCGGCCGTAGGGATGTGACATTCCCTAACTGCCCGAACTATAAATCGTCGAAACCAAAAAACAAGTTGGTCAGGATCGGGGCGTGTCAAAATCTAAATTAGGTTCTACAACCTATTCGACCAATTTTGACAAAGATGATTGGAGAAATTGGCTAAACACTCTAAAAGTGTATTTCTCAAGTTATTCCGTCGCCTCGATCCTGGATAATAAACTTAAAAATGACCTACGGCCCTATGTTAGCGTAACGATTAACAGTTTACCTATTTGTGGATTGCTCGATTCCGGTTCAGCCATTACAATTTTAGGTAACAACTCCCATCTGGAGGTAATTACTAAAACCGGGTTAGAAATACAGCAGTGTCACAACACTAATTCCATTCGGACCGCGAATGGAAATATCTTGTTGCCGCGCGGTCTTATCAACTTACCCACTACTTTTAATAATCAAACCCACTTATTGAAAGCTTATATTATTCCAGAAGTTACAAGTAATTTAATTTTAGGCATCGATTTCTGGAAACTATTTAAATTACTGCCTAAGAATATCGCATCCGTATGCATGTCTAAAACATTGCCGTGTACACTACACACGTTAAGTGAAAATAAGCCGAGTAACACGAATAATAATAATAATAACGTGAACAACCCTAATGTTGACACTGATCAATGGTATTCAGCCACCTACAATGGTTGTTTATCTTCGCCTAATGACTATCCAGACTATTCTATTAAAAATAATAAATTGTATCGTATGATAAAATCCAGGTGTATGCTACGTAAGGAGTTCGAATGGAAAGAAGTGCTACCTTCTTCTGATCGAAATAATGCCATATTAGAGAACCGTGCCGAACCCACTTCGGGGCATTTCGGTATATTTAAAACTTACAAGCGCTTAGCACTGCGTTACTATTGGCCCAAAATGCGCGATGACGTAGTTAAGTTCATAAATTCTTGCGACACTTGTATCGCGCACAAACATCAGAACCATGCACCATTGGGAACCATGGGACGACCCAAAGTGTGTTCACGACCCTTCCAAACCATTAGTGTAGATTTGGTGGGGCCACTACCCGTCACAAGAAAACAAAACGCCTACATCTTCGTAGTAACTTGTTGTTTTAGTAAATACTGTCTACTTTTTCCTATCAGGCGCGCAACTGCTGAAATAATAACTAATATTTTGGAAGAAAAAATATTTTTAGTTCATGGTATACCATCTACAATTATATTGGACAATGGTAAACAGTTTGTCAGTGCTACTTTAAAAGCTATGTTGCGCAAGGACAAAATCCCTAATATTCATTATACTTCTAAATATTCCCCACATGTCAATACGGTCGAACGCTATAATAAAACCATTGGTTCTACCTTAGCGGCGTTTGTAGGAAATGACCAGAGATTATGGGACACTCTCGTACCTAAGGTGCAGTTTGCATTAAATACTGCAGTTAATGAAGTCGCGGGCTATACACCTAGTTTTTTAGTCTATGGACGTGAACTAGTTCCATGCGGCTCACACTATGTCGACACAGACGCTGATGATATAGTATACATACCTAGGGACGATTACGCAGAAAACATAGGTCACTTATCAGGCATATTTGACAAAGTTCAGGCACTCCTCATTCAAACTCATTCTAGGAATTCCCAAACGTATAATTTACGCCGTAAACCAGCTGAGTTTAATGTGGGAGACACTGTGTGGAAAAGGACTTTTTATCAGAGCGACAAGGATAAGTCCTTTTGTAAGAAACTAGCCCCTAAATTCGTGAAGTGCACAGTGATTAATAAAAAGTCGCCTCTCGTTTACGAGTTGTCGGACGCGTCTGGAAATTCTATTGGGTTTTGGTACATTAAGGACCTAAAACTTATACACTATGGTGCCTAACTATTTGTTACAAACCGTAGAAGACTTTCCCTTCCTTCTCTCTATATGCCGTCTTAGCTTGGACAGTAGCGGACTCATAGACCTAACGCAGCTAGTCGGATTTTCCTTGTTAGCCACGTAAAATCCTCTCCTAAGGCGGGCGGTATTGTAACGTATGACCGATACCTATCGAGTGTACGTCATAATACCGTCCATACGCTCGGCCAGTCAGGGAAGGCCATCGTCCGCGCTCGTAAGTTTTGTCCTTATTTGGTAATGCGCCGACACCAACGCTGATGGAGGGCCGCTATATAAAGGGGCCGACAGAGAGGCCGTCACCGCTACTCTACACTAACCTACTACCGCTACTCTATTCTATATCGCTATACCCATATACATTCTACGTGTATCCTGGTCCCAGCTGTGGGTGAGTTACTACATTTACTGCGTTAGCGTACTGCCCATCTCTCTACCTGCTAGCTGAGGCCGGCTGACGCCGCCTGCCTGACTCTATTGGTTGTGGCTTTCCTAATGCTGTTTCCCTTCAGGTTCCAGGTTCACGTTAAGACTCCGGCTACGCTCCTAGACCGCTACACCTGCTGCATCGCCTTCGGCGTCACCTCTGCCGAAGAGTCTGGCCTGCCTTACTCATCGCACACACACCGCCGGCACCTGCCAGCTGAGCCAACGGCCTGCGAGGATCTGCCGCTACGCGCAGCCCTTCGAGCAACCTGCCCTGCACACTACCGGAGGGAACAGCGTGGGAGACTGCAGCCCTTAGTGTTCAGGCCAGTGTCGTGTTGTTGGTCGGTCATACTCGGCATAGGAAGCGAGGCAATACTCGGCAAATAAACGCATAGAACCTCGTACTGCGTTTTAATACCAGAACCCGTTACAGCATGGTAGGTTCTACCGGGCTCTCCATGGGCCCGATGTAGACCTATTAGCTTCGGTGAACTGGCTACGCTTCGGTGACCTTTTTAGGGAAACCGAAGCGTTTGTCTGTGCAATTGCGGACGAAGTTATCAAGACGAATAACTACCGGCAATATATCCTGAGGGATGGCACTACGGATATCTGTCGTGCTTGTGACCAACCTGGTGAATCCCTCAGGCATATCGTTGCCGGGTGTTCTCGTCTTGCTAACGGCGAGTATTTACGCAGACATAACCAAGTAGCCAGGACTATTCACCAGCAACTTGCTCTGAAGTACAGACTTGTAGACATCGAGGTGCCGTACTATAGGTATGTCGCTGAGCCAATACTTTAAAATGGCCATGCCACATTGTACTAGGATCAATCTATCATCACGGACAGAACTGTTGTAGCCAACAAGCCTGATATCGTGTTGATAGATCGATCAGAGCGCCTCGCAATAATTGTTGATGTCACTATTCCTCATGACGAGAATCTCGTGAAAGCTGAAAAGGAAAAACAGATTAAATATCTGGACTTGGCTCACGAGATTGTCGACATGTGGGATGTGAACTCAGCAGTTATTGTGCCGATAGTCATGACCGTTAGATTAGATTAGTTTAGATAAATCTTTATTGTACACCACATAAGGAAAACAAACATCGAAGGAGCACAAACAAGAAATGCACAATTGGCGGCCTTATCGCATACAGCAATTTCTTCCAGGCAACCATTAGGAATGGACTCATGACTGTAGAAGGAGCCAAAAGTACTTGATGGTGTAGTTTTGAAATTATTGATAAATATATTTTTAGCATACTATAGATAAATAAATAACTACTGAATAGGTACGTTGACATACATATTATATAGTATATTATATATACACTACATATAATACATATATATACAAATATATATATAATAAGATACATAATATTATAGTCTAATAAAAAGTTATGGACAATAATGCAATCACCTTGACAAATAGTGCCGTTTTAACATATTTTTAAAGATGTTCAGTGATTTTGCTCGTCTAATCTCAATTGGTGTTAATGGTCTAATAGCCAAGAGCCTCCACCGTCACCTAAAGAGGCTCGCGTTGGGTGCATGGGTCAAGGGTCTGATGCAGAAGGCAGTACTTCTGGACACGGCACGCATTGTGAGGAGGTTCCTGTCTCTGGAGCCCTAACCACCGGCAGCTTGGACCCTGTACCCAATGCTGGTGGCCCCACGGTTATTTTTATATTTTTAAATGTATTTTTTTTGTAAATTGTATATTAAAAAATGTAATTTTAATTTGATAAATGATGAATAAAGGAAATAATATAGTATTCTACCACATTCACACAACACCATCTAGTCCCAAACTAAGCAGAGCTTGTACTATGGGTACTAGATAATGGATAAACATACATATATACTTTTTTTTGTAAATTTATACATAGAAACACCCAGACCAAGACAAACATCCATGTTCATGCACACTAATGTTTGACTTGAGCGGGAATCGAACCTGCAACCTTCGGCGTAGCAGTCGCTTACACTCCCGCTGCGCCAACCGGTCGCCTTTAAAATATTTATGTCGATTTAAATAAAATCTTTGGTTTTTTAATTATAAAAGTAAAATAATTACAGACGATCGGGTGACGAAGAGGCGATTCGCAAAGTCTTTCCACTGTATCACTAAAATAGATAAATATAAAAAAAATATTAAGTTACCTATAAATTTGTTCTTTTTATATACCATGAGGCAGCTCGTTGCCGACTCTTGGGTATTATACTAATATAATAAGGCTGAAATGTTTGTTTGTTTGGTTGAAAGTGCCAATCTCAGGAAAGACTACTCCGACTTGATTCATTCTTTTTGTGTTGGATAGCAAATTTACGGACAAAGATTGACTGACTTTTAAAATCACCCTATGAGCCATGGGGGCCAAGCAGACGTCCTAAATAACACGGGTGCAACTGCGGGCTCAACTAGTATCGTAATTATAATCTATCACTCGAGAGACTTAATTTGTTTTTAGCACAAGCTGTTTTCTTAGTGCAAGCGTTGTATTTTTAACATGAAAATAAAATATAACAAAAATGAAGTTGAAATAGTTTTTATACGTTTTGAAAGGTCCGGTATAACACTTTTTGAAGCACTAATGGGTTCTTGAATATAGATTGTCTGGATTAAAAAAAGAAAAGCGACATGGAAATGCGTGGAAGCTTGTTAAATAAGTCCAACGGAAACTTATAACGAAAACCCCAATAATTTGGTAGAGGATTACAAAAACTTGGGAAAACAGCTACTTCTGTTTATAATGTGCTAAATAATGAAAAGCATAAAAATATCTTTGGTGTAAAGTTAAGATGCTGTATAAAAAGGCTAAGAGTTTTTTAAAGCCGGTTGTAAAAAATGCATAAAATTTTAATTAAGTAAAAGTGCAATTTTACGTTTTCCTTTCATTGTATTGTGTGTGAATCTTAATCTGTTAGTTAAATGGAATTTCTAAGATGTGTTTAATTCACTTACGTAACGAATGATGTACACTATAAGAACATTTTTGTAAATAGTTCATAAGAATTAAGAGATGCTAACTTTTTTTCAATTCAATACCCACATAACTCCGAAAAGTCATTGGTGCGCATCCTGGATTTGAACCTGATACCCTCTGCCACAGATATGACAAGTATCAGATGTAACGCACGGCACAGTTGCGTGCGGCCACTAAAGCAAATACAAAATTGAAAAGCGAATACAAACTCGTCTCAGTGCGCTACGAAGCATCGTACAGTTCACGCGTCACGATCACGTCAACTTTTAAATTCTCAAAATGCCGTCTTGTGTTCTTTAAACACTGTAAAAGTTGTTCCTAAAAACAAAAACAGGAAAATGGAATATCTTTTCACAGGTAACTATTGATAATTTGACTGTTTCCTAATTTAATTTCGATAAAATTCGTATTTGTGCAAGAAATATGTAAGTGTTGCCAGTTTTTGTCGACGCCGTTCTGCCTGAATTAGGGAAAATGCACTTGTCAATTGATTATGTGATAATGATTGTCATGTTAATGAAAAATACATTACCGTATTATAAAAGTATACTGCAGATATATCTTCTTTCTCATAAATATAGTAATAGAATTTCAATTTCCATTAGTATATACCTTACATAATATTGTTTTGAGTTCGATCCCCAAACGATCCAAATATTCGTGTACACCCTGCTACTCGTCAAGCTTATAAACTTTGACCTTTGCACCGTTCTTATGGCGTAAAGAATAAGTATCAAAATCGTACAGCAAATGTTTAGCTTGACTTGGCGCCGTGTGTACATACATACTTATGGCGTAGGGAATAAGTATCAAAATCGTACAGCAACTGTTTAGCTTGACTTGGCGCCCTGTGTACATACATACTAATGGCGTAGGGAATAAGTATCAAAATCGTACAGCAACTGTTTAGCTTGACTTGGTGCCGTGTGTACATACATACTATTTATTTCTCAACTAATCGATGCCAGCGGCTTCGCACGCACATATTTTCTTATTTCTCGTTTTGCCCGATCCCGTGGGAATTTCGAGAAATCCCGTCTTGGTGCACTCCTACGGTTCCCAAGAAACATACATGCTAAATTTCAGCTTCATGCGCCGAGTAGTTTCGGCTGTAGCTTGTCTGTCAGTCAGTCAGTTACGCAAGGATTTTATATATACAGATTTACGAAGTAGTTAAAACTTAACTCGGTACCTACATTTAAGAAATGTATTTATAAAAGCATTAATTAAATCCATGGTAAATTCTTCAAAACCGCAAATGAATATAAGAATATTACATAACTATATGCAAAATACTGGGAGATTATTCATAATCTGGCAACTTTTCACACACATACGCGCGTGTCCGTACAGTGCCAGTCGCCAAAGGTCACGCACACATAGCTGTCAACGTGCCACGCTTAGTTGGACGAATACGCTACATCTGATTCTTGTTAATAAATCTATGCCCTCTGCATGGCAGTCTGTTTGTATCTTTACTTGGCTATAGCTGCCTCTTTGTGATTACAAAATATATACATAATATGGATTTTTCAGTGCATGACAGTTTCTTAGTCATAAGCATCCTTTTTGTATTTTTGTAGGTATATCGGTTTTCTGATTGTCCGGGTTAATATCTGAATGATTGAACCGATTTTAATGGGAATTTCACTGGAAGCAAGAAGACTTTAGAGAGCTAGGTACAGGATAGATTAGACTAATTTGACCCGATAAGTGGCGCTGCTGTCAAGAAACTGCGGTTAACGGCTAGTAAATATAACTAAAATAAACTCTTACTTTAAACAATTTACTGTCTAAGAAAAACTGCTAATAATCGAAAGACATATCACAACCGACAACAATTCTACTGCAGTTGTGGATAATAAAACGGATTTTTCATTATTTGATGAATCTAAGTTCGGAGATCCCACGTAGGCTATATTAGCGGGGTTTTAGTTAAATAAAAGTATACCTTGTAGCGACCCGATTCTGCTACCATATATCGTCGCGAAAGTCATCATATTGAGCCTTGTAAAATCACGCCACAATTATGACTAGACCACCGGCGACGATTAGGCCGCGCCCCCAAGAAAAGGGTCAGCTACCTGCTAGCTACCTGCTATTGTCGACCGGCGCCCGCTCAACATGGCCGTCGCAGATCTTTTGTTTACTTGTGTACGCCCCTCGATAAAAAGTGTCAAGCGCGAACCTTTATTATTATTAATTACAAAAGTGCTAGGCGTGATCGGGAATTATTATTAATTATGTTTAGCTATAAATACTCATGTTAGAAATTAATAAAATCATTACGCATTCGTCTTCTGCCTTTGCTTTCTTTTCCTCACACGCTTCATATTATACCTCGATATTAACAATCTTATTGTAAGTGACAACACTATCACTTCAACCTCATGAAAAGAGAACGTAAGTCAACAACAAAATTCTTATGCTGAAATTAATGGCCTATCTACTAACATATCTAACTCATATTAATTTTGGAAAGGCGGAAATCAAAATTGTATTTGCCTAATGCGTAACACACAACATCTGGTCACGACTTCCATCGTCAGCCTACCCTCATTAAATCTAAGTACGAGCAATATATTGAGGACGGCAATCTTATTGAAAATCAAAATACCGTCGCAAAATATCATATGAGTTTCCTCCTAATATTTATTATATTAGCAACAAGCTTATACATAATATGTGATGTGCCTTACACCGTTGCGTTAGATATAACGTGAGATAGAAATTATCCATCCTATCCAATTTATTATCATTATTTATAAGGAATTAAGTACACAAAAATAGAATTTATTCAAGTGCTCTATACTCATTCAACATGTGAAATAATTTATGCATCTGTATATGCATATAACTCTGCAATACTTTTATAAATACAATAGTCGACAATTTACAAAAAGAACCAGTCCCAATCAAATCTGGATTTACTAACCAAACAGACCCGATCAAATGAATTATTGGATTACGCCATGACTCAAGTATTACATATTCATGATTGGACATCAACACATTGTCTCATTGAATAATATATTTTGATTCAATTTGCATCTGCCCCACCTTTTGTTTGCGTAATTACTCCTAAATGAAAAGTTTAATCAGTCTCTGGAAGCAACAAAAAACGCTCAGAAATTGTCTTTTATGAAATTAAGTCTTTTGTTTGCATTGTCGAACGCTATAATGAAGTATGAAAAAGGATCCCTTGCAAACAGTATAAGGCTTTCAGTGAAGAAAAACACAAACAATAATAGTTGAAGCTGTTTTTAATCACGGCTTTTTATAGCGGTCGCCTAGAAATGGTGTATAAAACAATGAATGCAAATCATAAAGCCGATATGACTTTTTCACGTCCTTGAGTCGCAGTGAGTTATTGCATCATAAATGGGCTGATTTCATCTGGAAATGCCTACTTCAAATCGGTGTAAGTTTAAGAGTAAAATAGCAGCCATATCCCTTACGGTCTATTGGTCTATCAACGGCATCATAATTTTTGCAAATGAATCTATTACACACATACATACATAGACTCACGCCTGTTTCCCGGAGGGGTAGGCAGAGACTACGGAACGCCATTTGCAACGATCCTGACATATCTCTCTTGCTTCACTCACTCCCATCAAGTTTCTCATGCATGCTCTTCTGTTAAGGGTACTTCTGACTCGTCCTTTTTTCAGTATGTCTCCAATCTGGTCAGAGAACGTCCGTCTAGGTCTTCCCCTTTGTCCTGTCCCATTCACACTTGCCTTATATATCTTCTTTGTCAGTCTATCGTCATCCATCCTCTCCATGTGCCCAAACCATCTAAACATGCCATTTTTAATGCTTGTCACTACATCTTCTTTTACCCCACAACACTCTCTTATCACACAATTCTTTACTCTGTCGGTCAAAGATACACCACACATACTTCTCAGTGCTCTCATTTCTACAGCATTTATTCTACTTTCCAATCTCTTCTGCCATACCCAACTTTCACTACCGTACATAAGGGTAGGCACTAATACCCCTCTATGCACAGCCAAACGTGCCTTTTTGGACACGTTTTGGCTATTCATAAACGCCTTCAGAGCTCCATTCACTATTTTACCTGCATTAACTCTTCTTTCAATATCTTCTACATTCTTACCATCCCTTGTAAACAGCGTACCTAAATATACAATCTCATTCACTTGCTCCACTCGTTGTCCATCGATCAAAACATAACAAGCCGTAACGCATTCCTCCTTTTCAAAAACCATAACTTTCGTTTTACTTACATTCACTTTCATTCCTTTCCTCTCTAACGCACCATGCATGATTGTTAACATCTCCTGCAATTCCTCCGCTGAAGATGCAAGTATTACCTGATCATCAGCATAAAGGAGGCATTTGACAAGTAACCCATTCATCCTTAATCCACAGTCACTATCTTTTATATCTTGCAAACAACTGTCCATGAAGAGGTTAAACAGCCACGGCGTCGCTACACATCCCTGTCTAACACCTTTCTCAATGGTAAACCAGTCAGTGTATGCTCCGTTTATCCTCACACAAGCTCTAGAATCCTCATAAAGGGATTTCAGAGCTCGAATGAGGCTGCTGTCCACTCCATTCATTGACAGCACCGACCACATTTCATTCCTCACCACTTTAACGTAAGCCTTTTCCAAATCCACGAATGCGCAATAGACCTTTTGACCTTTAGCCAAAAACTTTTCGGCTATGCTTCGCAAGGAAAAAACCTGATCCGTGCATCCCATACCCTTTCGGAATCCCGCTTGTACATCCCATATTTTCTTGTCGGTTACTTCCATAACTCTTTCAATAAGTACCTTTGCATACAATTTGCCAACAATGCTGAGAAGGCTTATGCCTCTATAGTTTTTGCAGTCTTGTTGCGAGCCTTTTCCTTTATAAAGAGGCACAACTACAGCTCTGGCCCAGTCATTAGGTACTCGGCCGGTGCTCTAGCACAAGTTATATAACTGCTGCAACTGACCAACTATGATGCCCTGTCCAGCCTTCAGCATTTCGACTGTAATCCTATCATATCCTGCAGCCTTACCTACTTTCATACTTCCCAGTGCCTTCACGATCTCATCCACGCCAAAAACGCTTTCATCATTGCTATTATTACCATTCATTTCAGCTATCAGTGTCTCTATCGCCGTTCTTTCAAATAATTTTTCAAAATACTCTTTTCATCTCTTCAGCACGCACGATTCACCATTTACTATCTTTCCGTTCTCGTCTCTGATGGATGTGTGTTCTGTGGATTGAGTTTTTCCTCGAACTGCACGAACGGATTTCCATAAAAATTTAATGTTCTTCTGGAAATCGTCAGATAATCTGCTATCAAACTCATCTTTCTTTTCCTCTATTTTCCTTTTAACCATTTCTTTCACTATTCTTTTTGACCTAACAAACTCCTTTCTTGCTTCATCTATGTCTACACTCGTTGCTTTTCCCATTCTTTTATTTGCTCTGCCAGCCAACCAATCTGAACAAGCTTTCTTCTTCTCTGACACTGCTGATTGTACATACTTGTCCCACCATGTATTCTTAACCTTTCGTATTTTCCTTCTCTTGATCACACCACATACTTCAGACGCTACACATACTACCTCTTCTTTAAAGGCCTGCCATAATTCTTCCATATCATTTATGCCATCGAACCTCTCAAATCTTCCTATCAATCTTCGTTTATACTCATCTTTCACATCTTTCTCTTGTAGATTTTCCACTTTTATTCTTTCCAAGACTCTATTTTAATTACGCTCTCGGTGTCGCCATCCTTTAAAGAGCCCACTTATCCGGCTCAACACCAAGAAGTGGTCTGTGTGGATGCCGATCCCTCGATATACTCTTGTATCCCACACATTCTTTCTCAATCGTTCATCTACTATCAAACAAGACAAAATCAATCATACTTCTTCTAACATTTTTCGCCTCTCGCGTAAACGTATGTATCCTTTTATGATCAAACATGGTGTTTGACACACAAAGGCTTCACTCCAAACAAATCCTTAAGCAGTGTTTTTCCATTTTCGTTATCATATTTATGAACGTAGTTGCCTTGATGATTTCAGCATGAATATGTTGATCGACTGAGGAAGTCTATCCCTCATAGAATATCGACGTAAAGTAATAGTCATACATCCACCATCGCAAACGATAACTTTATGATAGTACTCGAAAGATTATCTTTAGGGCACTGGCCCTATCCAATAGTATTGTCATTCCTGACTCAATTGTGGTAGAGTATAAATCATTATATCGCACTAAAGCTTTTTAAACTTGCGAAGTACATTGCAAATTCCGCGGACACAACAGTAAAAAATGTGCAGCTTCTAGTAGCAATTTACAATACAAAAGACTACAGGAGAGAAATGACACGACAAAGAATACAAGTGCACTACGATTAATTTGCATTGCATTTGGCCCACACTGTGCCGAGATATCTGCATCAAGCTGCGGCAAAATAGCAGCAAAACAGCGGCGATGCGCGGCAAAATTAATGAATATAACGTGATTTGTTGGATAGCAGTTTATTGCTACTTTCTTGCCAAGGATCGCTGCCAACTCCCCAAAGTATAAGGGCTTGTATTAAATCTAAATGTTTTTACGTATATTGCTCTGCCCTATAAATAAGGGTGAAAAACTTAGCGAGTAATGTATGTAATGTACTGCAAATTTCCCTGGTGGTGTTCGGTGCAAAGAGATTTTAGAATCTATTGGCTTGTGATTCCCAATGGGGAAGAGAAACGGTGCTCGATCTTTTACTCAAAGGACAAAAGGGACAAGATAATACTACGGTATAATTGACTTGAGAATGAGTTTTAGTTGATTTCTTTTACTTTCTCTAAACAATGCATGGTGCAATTTATAGGACCATAATTGAGATGTAAAGACTCTTTACATTAATGTGACCTTTATCATTTTGATTATCCCGTAAGTGAGTTTTGCATTATAATTACTATTAAAGTTTTGACAGTTTATTGGTTGAGTGATATAAGACAGCACTTACATGAGGACAAACGTGAGGTCACGAAATGGTTATAAATTGATTTGTTAGAAAACCTAAAGTAATGGCTCGATCTCTTGTAATATGTCTGGTAAATGGCAACTAACCGGTGTTTCACTTACGTTGCTTCGTGAACAAATTATAAACAAAAATGTCTTATTTAAATTCTGATTAACCCTGATGCGATAACTTTATAACTACTATTGACTGCAAACTAATTTGCTAAATTATAGATATGTATAAAATATAACACCCGAAACAGATCAAGGCTCTGTGTAACATCCTCTTATCTATAGAACTTCCTGTTATCTATCCATCCCAATTCACAGCATGGAATGCTACCGTCTGCGAATGAAATCGTTTGAATTCTCGAGAATACACAATAATACAGATACAAAGTTGGCATTGTTATCAACTGAATCCAGTCACTTCCGTGATCCCAGCTCTTTCTTTTTCAACTTTGTCTTTCCATCATCAGGTTCTACGGATCAATCCTATTTATTTGATTTCAACGGCTCCTACATATTTCACAGACAGACATCTAAAAATAAGTTTCTCAATTTCAAACTGTAAAAAAGTTTCAAGACAAGAGTAAACCTTCTGAATATTCTAGTACTTGTAGAACATGAATTGTTATCGTCAAAAACTTTGTATAGAAACAATAAGATATCTAAGATGTCAAGAAAATTACTAAGAAGAAAATATGGCTTTTTTACGCCGCCTTGCAAATATTCTATTACGGAGATTATCGGGCCGCCTTACTTCAGAGAAAATGGGTTTTCAAATGTAAAAAGATTGTTGAAAATCAGTTCAATCTACTGTCAAGCGAGTGATTTGCCGAGCTTTATGGAAATATTTTTTCGGCCTTGATAAAATAAATATCATCACTCAGGTATGAAAAATATCATCCTTGTAACATTTTTAGAGAATAGTACGGTGCTACATCCTAATTTGGGTTGTAATTAATTGAAGATAAATATATATAATTGTAAATTGTATCCATTAATGAGTAGTAAAATGATTTTCAAGAATAAGTAAGTAAATTTGGCTTTTCATGTGTCGCTTTGCTTTGTTGCTGAAATAGGCAGATCAGTAATATCACAACTCTTCTGGGGACAAAGTTATTCGGCCACATCATAGAACATAACAGCAGATTCATTCGAGCTCTGAAATCCCTTTATGAGGATTCTAGAGCTTGTGTGAGGATAAACGGGGCATACACTGACTGGTTTACCATCGAGAAAGGTGTTAGACAGGGATGTGTAGCGTAGTTGTTTGCAAGATTTAAAACATAGTGACTGCGGATTAAGGATGAATGGGTTACTCGTCAAATGCCTCCTTTATGCTGATGATCAGGTAATACTTGCATCTTCAGCGGAGGAGTTGCAGGAGATGGTAGCAATCATGCATCGTGCGTTAGAGAGGAAAGGAATGAAAGTGAATGTAAGAAAAACGAAAGTTATGGTTTTTGGAAAGGAGGAATGCGTTACGGCTTGTAATGTTTTGATCGATGGACAGCGAGTGGAACAAGTGAATGAGTTTGTTTACTTAGGTACGTTGTTTACAAGAGATGGTAAGAATGAAGAAGAAATTGAAAGGAGAGTTAATGCAGGTAATAGTGTGAATGGAGCTCTGAAAGCGTTTATGAACAGTCAAAACGTGTCCAAAAAGGCACGTTTGGCTGTACATAGAGGTGTGTTAGTGCCTACCCTTATGTATGGTAGTGAAAGTTGGGTATGGCAGAAGAGATTTGAAAGTAAAATAAATGCTGTAGAAATGAGAGCACTGAGAAGTATGTGTGGTGTGTCTTTGACCGACAGAGTAAAGAATTGTGTGATACGAGAGTGGTGTGGGGTAAAAGAAGATGTAGTGACAAGCATTGAGAAAGGCATGTTAAGATGGTTTGGGCACATGGAGAGGATGGATGACGATAGACTGACAAAGAAGATATATAAGGCAAGTGTGAATGGAACAGGACAAAGGGGAAGACCTAGGCGGACGTTCTCTGACCAGATTGGAGACATCCTGAAAAAAAGACAAGTCAGAAGTACCCTTAACTGAAGAGCATGCATGAGAAACTTGATGGGAGTGAGTGAAGCAAGTGAGGTATGTCAGGATCGTTGCAAATGGCGTTCCGTAGTCTCTGCCTACCCCTCCGGGAAACAGGCGTGAGTCTATGTATGTATGTATGTATGTATAGAACATAAAGCCATAATAAGCAATGCACAAAGCGCTCTTGTTTTTCAAGCCAGAATCTAAACTGTAATCAAGCCGGAATCTAAGCCAAATATTGCAAAATTGTGTTTTATATGAATGCCAAAATGAAAAAAATAACAAGAGATAAAATAAAGATCATGATCACAATAATTGTCCCGTATTGAAGAAACAACGTTAATCCGTGAAACATCAAGAACATCAAGAACAATCTCAACTAGCCAATAGCGATTGGAAAAATATCGCCAATGAAAGTCGCATCTCAGTAACATTTTTATATTAGTATAAATAAATTGAAAGTAAAATGGGGCAGTTTGTGGTAAAAAGAGCATCGCTTCGTAAAAACGCCGTTAAATTTTATTGAAGTAAGACCGTACATTTTTTGTTTTAGCACACCCCTTTTTATGAATCGTTCAGTATGTCAGCTCAGTGCCCTATAGATTTGGACGATAGTAGGAGTGTTGAAGGACTTGTCAAGTAGTGTGCTGGATGTAGGCCATTTCTTGTCAAACAATGAGGGATGGATAGCGATGACACGTTATGTTTACGGCTTTCTGTTCTATCTTTTGCACGATTGGGTGTATTGAGAAGTATGAAAAGTGAAAAATGTTGTGCTCGAACACGTTGCAGTAGAATAAAAATAAATCATTCAAAATAATTTAGCGGGTCTTAATCGCGTAAAATTAACTTATTTGAGGTATACCTTGTTGTTTTTGTCTATTTGTGTTTGATCTTGGTCGCGGAGAGACTGGTGAAAGCTCAGCGCCGTCTAGTGGAAGTGCGTAATGGTACCCTTGGACACACTGTATTTAGGAAACCGACGCACACCGAGAGATATCTCAACGCGAAATCGCACCACCATCCGCGGCACGGATTAAATTCTTTTGAGGTCGCGTCTCTATAGTGAAACACATTGGCAGTATGATATTTTAATGCTGTCAAGCTGTAAGTTTGATTTCCAGTAAGCAAGTGTGCAAATTTTGCAACGTGATGATTTGTTTAAGAAATTAATGCTAATAATTTTAAGATTTGTTGATTGTTATTGAAATGGCACCTTTACAGTAACTACTTTTAAACTACCACGATTTGAACACATAAACAATTATCTAACGGGTCTGAATCGTGTTAATAAACGAAAAGAAAGATGAAACCTTTCTATTTATCCCGACGTTTCGGCATGGGTTACACAAGCCGTGGTCACGGGATGACTGATGTTCGTCATCGCTGCCTCCGAGAAGTGCGGGTTTTGGAACCTACATACTCTCACTTGGTCTTCACAATTATTAACATTATTATGTTCAGAACTGTCGGTACTTCGACACACAACACTAATGGTATCTTCACACTGGCGCGTAATATCACCTCGTCGGTGTCTACATTTGCTGATGACAGGATTCCAAGATGTAGATAAACGGTAACCATCCTTCCGGTTGAAATTTGCGTGCTTTTTGATTTCAACCGCTTCCCGTGCTATTCTCGAAAAATAGTGACGGTCTGTGGAGAGAACCTGGGACCGATGTAGCTCAATCCAGTGATTAGATCCTGACTCCAACAAATGCTCAGCTATGGCTGACTTGGTGGTTTGTCGGTTTTTGACGGCCGTGATGTGTTCCTTAACTCGTTCGGCGATGGTCCTTTTTGTTTGCCCGATGTAGGAACTACCACAGCTGCAATCCACCTTGTACACGCTTGGTGTTTGAAAAGGGATGACATACTTTGGAGTACGCAGGCAATTTGCTACTTTGGAGTATGGACTATATACAGTCTTAATGGAGTATTTTTGTAGTACTGTTCCAACTTTATCCGTTACTCCTTTTATGTAGGGTTCATGCCTGGCTGCTGGCGCTCTGTTCACTTCAGTCAGTCTCGACCTTTTCCTTGAACCTCGCATATTGTGTTTGTAACCGTTTTGCTTGAGTACCTCCCGAACATGTGTGAGCTCACTATCTAAGTGTTCGTGGTCGCAAATGTCATATGCTCTGTTTGTCAATGAAGCAATAACGGATTGCAAATGTCGCGGGTGATGATGTGAATTTGCGTGTAAGTACCTGTCCGTGTGTGTGGGCTTCCTGTAAACAGTGTGTGACAGGTTTCCATTTTCTCTCACCTTGATCTTCACATCAAGGAAGGCTAACGATCTGTCTGTCTCCATTTCATAAGTGAACCTTATATTAGGGTGTATGGAGTTCAAGTGATCTGCTAATTGTTCTACAACCTGTTTGTTACCCTTTATAAAACAGAAGACGTCATCGACATATCTTTTCCATATCTTTACGTGGAACGCTTGTAGTTGGATCCTTTCTTCAAAATGTTCCATCCAGATGTTGGCCATTACCGGTGCGACAGGGCTACCCATGGCCACTCCGTCAATCTGGAGGTAATATTGCCCACGATATAGAAAATAGTTCCCGTCTAGGCAGTGTTTCAGTAGAACAATGTATTTATCAGACAGACCGTTTAACCTTAGTTTACTCTCGACCACATCAAGGCAGTCTTGAATCGGAACGCTTGTGAATAGTGACTCGACATCAAAGCTCACCATCACTTAGTCGGGTTCTACTTTCATGCTCTTGATGACGTCTACAAAATGGCGAGAATCCTTTACAAACGACGATGTCTTACCCACTAATGGTTGCAGTACCGCTGCAATGTGTTTCGCTAGGTCGTAAGTGGGTGAATCGATCTGACTTACGATCGGGCTTAGAGGCACGTTATTTTTATGAATTTTCGGCAAACCATATATTTTCGGCGGTTGAACGGTCTTAGGTCTATAGAGGCGTTCAAACACATCGTCCATGAAAAGATCTTGGTGGTCCTTGACAAGCGCTCGTATACGTTTTGTGACTCTGGCAGTGGGATTATATGACACCGGCTTGTATGTGGACACTTTGCTTAATAGATCGCGCATTTTATTATCATAATCACCGGAATTCAATACTACGGTGGCGTTTCCCTTATCGGCCTTAAGCACTAAAATATCCGTGTTTTCACGTAGCGCTTTCAGTGCTTGACGCTCTTCCGTAGTACGTCGGGACAAATAGAAAGTTATTTCCTTTCTTTTCGTTTATTAACACGATTCAGACCCGTTACATAATTTTTAATACCTTTACAGTAATCTCAAAGGTCAGGGCTTAGGTATGACTCACTTACATTTAAAAAGTCATTCAACCAGTTTGCTGACGAGTCACACATTTCTTTAGATAAATTTAATAAATATTAGCTATAAATATCTCGATATGTCCTATTGGAAAATATTAGAAATCTTTATCACAGGTAAAATTTGTACGATAAGCTTTTGAACCCATTGAAAAAATGTCCAACATGACACCGTAGCAGCAACTAGACAAAACTGCAATATATTGTGTAGCAGATACTTTAAATCCCAGTCGTAGTAGCGTTATCAATTCTCGCGAGCATCGTAAAATGTAGCCGCGAGGATTCAGTTTGTTGGATCTTGACGTGCATTTTTAATATCTTACTGCGTTCTCGCGTTACAGAATAAATACAAAAAAAAATAGACATTGTCGTTTATTTCATAAATATTTCCAGTATTTGAATGAAATAAATAATAATATGGTAATTAAAGTAGAGGAAGCCCGTAACGTTGGTAAAGATAGACGGAAGTGGCGGCTTTTTGTCTCTGACTGCCCCAATGAAGAAAAGGCGTGAGAATGTATACCAGAGGAACGAAAACGCTACTAAAAATAGTGTTATTTCTAGAAGCGTACGCATTATTTAAGTTCAATAAAGGAATTTACTCATAAGTGCAATGGCAAAGTCTCCCCGTCCAATTGAAGCATGCAATGTTGTTCCTGTACTAATGAATGTGCGTCCCAGTTTAAGGGGATATCATACAGTGCAGAGATGATATATATTATGTTACGAGTAATGCCAGAAGTTGTAGTAAACAGTAACTTAGGTTTACCCGCTTTTACTTAGTACTAGATTACACCTCACAAAATATTATACATTAACATGTCTCCTTAGGACGTGAAAGAAAAACAAACACATTTTCTAATTTATAATATTAGATAATATACGGATCACCTAAGCGTTTTTATTAAAATCTGAATGATAAGAGAAATAGCTTTTAATTCGGGTTTTACCCACTCAAACACCAAAGTACTATCATGTAAAAATACAAATTATGTTAGTTCATAGCGATTAAAATAGAATACCTAATTCCATTGTTGTTACCTAGTAATTGAAAGTTTCGTTAACCAAGACAGCGTAATGAGTGGCTTTCTAAAGTCTTAGTCTGTACAGCCAGGATGAATTTCGTAACTCTGTTAATTATGGAAAACAAACAGCAAATTTAATAATAATCTTCTACGTTTAGTTTCATTTATGTTTGAAAATTATATAACTTACTAAAGTGCTGTAAGCCTCAGAACTATGTTAATTTGCGTCTATTTCAGGCTTTGGTAGTGGTGTGGCCAATAAATTTGTCCATTAGCAGTATCCACCATTCTTGATCGTAATTCTATCCATCATCAGCTTTGAATTTGATCCGTTCCATTGCTGAGCACAGACCCCTTTTCATTTTTAGAAGATTTACGCCTCTAAAATTACATTTTGCACATACATGAGGTATAAAATTATTTCGCTCATGAGCACCATATATTTCAATTAACTGCTTGATAAGAATTTGTTCATCAGACACCAAACTGAAAAACTCAGAGGCTATGGTTTTCGATGGAAATTGTAAAATGCGACAACAATTTGGCGGGGTGATGTCGAAACAAAGGTAAACAGGCACCTTAGTATGGAAACCATACCCATGGCAGACACAAACGAAATATAGCAGAGTGTATTCATCTATGGCTCTCATTTACTATGGCATTAGTCACATTAATGTGAGCTACGGGAATCTCAAAAAAATCAAGTGTTATCTATGTATATATCCATACTCTTTATCTCTAAAACTACTGATCCGATTTGAAAAAATCTTTTTGTGTGTAATAGCGAGATTTATAAGAAAGATTGCAGGCTACTTTTTATCCCGATATTCCCGCGGTATCACTGAATGAGGCCGACGAAGTCGCGGGCGGCCGCTAATTAATTTATATAGGTAAGAAAAATAAAATGCTAATTCATTAAAATATTTTTTGTTCAATTTGATCCAAAGCAATCATTAGATCATTTAAAAAGGCAGCGGGTGCGTCTGTTGCTTCCTAGTGCATGGCCCAAGACAGATAATAAACAATGCTAGCGATATGGGCGCAGCTTTTTAATGTGCGAAAAAAAACCTGTTCAATGTGCGAAAGAGACATTGTATAACTTATCTCTAAGCATTAGCTCATCCGTGCACCACGCTGTACGGTTTCGATATTATTTTTATGCCTTTATAAGATGAAATAAAAACCTTTGATACCGTTTTTCGTTTTTTTTTCTTTTTATAAAAGATCCTCATTTTTCTCCGTCGATTTTTAATCAAACAATTATATGCAATGAAAGGTCATATTATTTCCTTTTGCTTAAAAATATTTTGGTTAATGTCCGCCACTGTTCGCAAAGCGGGTCAGATATGCTCTTTATCGGTTACATCGGCTAAATAGGAAATGAGATATTTTACATGATAACCATTTTGGGCAAGCTTATAATGAGAACTTGTTTGCTTATTATTATATTTATTCGACGAACTATGATACTATTATGAACCTTATTTGGTGTTTAATTGACCGTTTAAGCTCATGAGCTGCCAATCGGTTTTGAAATGATCTCTAAGCAGTTGTATGCTCACTTATTAGAGGTGGTATAGGTTCATGCAACGTAGCCAAGCAAAAAATTGCGTGCGCAATGGGGTTGTCTAAACTAGCACAGAGATTAACAAAACTGCTGCTTAATTAATCTTACTTTATTCTATCAAACACCTTTCTCGATTATTTCCATTCGAGACTGTCTTTCGAAAGATTCGATGTGTCGTTTAGTGTACAAGAAAGATTTCCATTGGTAGTAACTGATTCCTTACGATGCGATTGTTAAAACATGTCAATGCTGACCCTTAGGTCGGCGCCCAACAGCAAAGCGGTTCGTCCTAACACCGCTGCATAGAATAGCCTGAAACCTGTAGCTTAGATAGAGTATGATGAGTAAGCCATGCGATGCATGACGAACCTGCTTACTAGCTCGGTAATTTTATAAATCATCATAGCTCCTGAATATACTTTATAGTCTAACCAAGCTTGATAGAACATTTTAGGTGTTCTATGAAAGTGCTACTGTCATCTTCGGCTTAAGCTGTAAACTAGTTTAAGATCCATAAGCGTATTCTCTGTAAAAACGTTTGTTAGGTTAGGTTCATGATGGCTTTCGTGATAGCCAGCACCAACGACTGAATGTGCGATTAATGCCACTGAGCAAGACAAGATACAAAAATACAACCGTGCCGTAAATTCGAAACTGAGATCCCTTAAAAGGCAAATTTGTCTTCCGATTGATCAATCTATGCTTATAGTAGTTAATACTACTAGTATTGGTGTAAATAATATTTACCAAGTCCGCCAACTCCTCTTATCTTATTTTAGAATGTCCAAGTAAGTAACAAAAACATTTTTTTATTTCTAATTATTAATGGAAAAGGGGGATGGCATGGCAATTTTTTTTTTTTAAGTTTACGGAGACCCTTAGTGCAGTAAAAGTTGTGTTTTTGGGCAAAATGTATGATCATTGGTTGGCAGTCAAGTTTGAGGGCGTCTTGTTTAATTAAACTCTTTGGTCTTCTAGCAATTTTTCGCTGACGGCCTCTTTGTATAATAATGCAGGGGTGTAAATCTCAAAGAACAAGAAGTTTGCAAAATCTTGATATTATAAAATAAGAGTTTTGAAAATTACCTTTGTATGTAACCATTGATTTGGATGGAAATATAATTGTATTTCTATTGTATTTCAATATATAATTAAGTTGTCTATGAAAGTACTTGTTTTATTAATCCATAAAACCCGTAAATGGCGTTTTGATGTTAGCTTTGTATTCAATTCATCAAAGCATAGTCCTCTAAATTCATAATATAAACTTTGTAGGATAGCTATCACTGCATCAATTAATATCTATTTCTATTTAATCTAATCTTATTCAATTTTGTATGAGCCTAAACTAACCACCAATGTTGTCAAGCGTCACTCGTTTTTCATCAACTGCTGTAAATTCAACTCAGATAGTTCAATTATTAATTAGTATTTCCTTGTAAAATAGTTTTTGGAACTTGTTAATTCGGTTCAAAGTTACAATGTGTGACTGACTTGTGATTTACCATTTACAATGACGGATGCTACAGTTGTATAAATTTTATGTGGTTGGAGGCGAACGAGCAGCATATCCTGATGGTAAGCGATTACCGACGCTCATGGACACCCATAACACCACAAGGAGTCACAAGTGCGTTGCCAATCCGGATGACACTCTTACTCCCCGAACGAGGCGCAACAGTATAGACACTGTTACTGTTACGTCGATATTCTGTGAGAGAGTATTACATCCCCGGTCGAGCCGGCCTACTCATGTTGACATCAGTAAGGCTGTACCACCTATAGCAAGGTTTTACTCACTGACATAAGTGAATAAAATAAAATTCAGTCGAAAGTCGAAATCGGGTTATATTTTTGTTTGCACGTTTTTGCATATCATTGGCTTACCTACCGCCTGAAGGAGTATGTTCACATATAGATCCTCTTAATTGTGATTCTTAAACGTGTACCTTATTACAATTACAATGCCACCAGCTTTAACATTCTAACATACACGACTGTTTCCCGGAGGGGTAGGCAGAGACCAAGGAACACCATTTGCAAAGATACTGATATATCTCTCTTGTTTCATTCCCTCCCATCAAATTCCTCATACATTCTATCTTCCTACTCAATAAATATACATATATCTTACTACACTTGTATTCCATTCCATGTAACAAAATTACAGAGATAGAAGTCATTCATACTTGGCTAAACAAATTCTCCTCTAGAATTGTTATATAATGCAACCAGAGTCTGTGTGTGCAACAAAGTACTTTAGTCCCACGTTCACAATATAGTTGGTACTTCTCTGAACATGAAATTTGCTTCAACGTCTAGTGTTACTTAAACTGTAATATGACAGTATATGACTTAATAGGCGAACGGGTTTTGCAGCAGATTAAATGGCCGCTTTCATGCTTCAATGGGTTCTTATGATATATGTACATTTTTTCATCCACGTTTATTAAATATTAATTCATATGTTTTGTTTTCAAAGGATTCTGTCAATCTATTTTTGTAAAGCAATAAAAGCAAAGTTTTCAAAATACAACGCGCTCATTCGTAAATATTAACAACAAACATGTAAGCTTATGATTCTCTCAAATCTAGTTAGACTCGGATGCCAAGCGGAAAGCCTTGGATACAGCTTGGGTAAGATTAGGATGATGATGATGTTACTCTGAAACACTCAGGACTTAAAGGCAAATGCCACCAGCCTTTCCAAGTCTACGGTGCCTGAAAAGCTGCTAAAACAGATGTCATCCTAAAATTGCCGTTTTTGTTACGAATAATGTAAATAATAATTTAATAAACCTGAAATTATTTATCTTTAAAACAAATAAGTGTAAGAGCAAAATAAACCGTTATAAATCCTTATGCAATAGTTTAATTTTAATGTTACAGATTGAAAGCAAACCAAGAGAGTAATTTGAGCTATCGTCATTAAAAGACTACTCTGTAGCTCTATTTTTGCCTTAGCAGCATGGGGCAGTAGCATAAAATCAAAGAGCATCAGTAACAAGATTGAAATCAGATATCACTGTACTACAACAGACGTTGAATAATATGCAAGCGAGCGTCAATATGCGGTCGCATTCGGCTCGATGGTTGCTGCGTCACGCAATTGTCGCCGTCCGCTCATTACATTGTGCTGGATAGTTATGTGGTTTATATTTACACTAGAGGACGCCAGCAGCTACGCCTGCATTTTTTTTTATTTACCCGTTTTGGCCGATCCCGTGGGAATTTCGGGAAATCCCTTCTTAGTGCACCCCTACGGTCCCCAAGGAACATACATGCCAAATTTCAGGTTCCTGCGGACAATAGTTTTGGCTGTAGCGTGTCTGTCAGTCAGTCAGTAACGCAAGGATTTTATATATTAAGATTCTGTTTCATATAAAAAAAAATCCATGATGTAAATATTTACAGCACTCTGTATAAACTGTCCCGGTCTGCTGCGTATCTCTTCTCACTATGAGAATGTTATAGTCTCTGCTGGCCTAGTGATGGTTGACATATTTCGCTTGTTGTCCAGCTTTGTCCACAGCTTCGAATGTAAATGACAAGCATTTGCATAAAACCAGGTGCAGTTTTGTATCCCGAACTTAAAAAATGTTTTCCCTGCTATTTCTACGCATTTAAGTTTTATTTCGCAGTAAAATGTAGCCTATGACTGTCTTTAAAATGTTATCTCTATTTGTGTTAAAATTAATCAAATTGGGCACCGCTGTCTTAACGTGAAAGCGGAACATACATGCACATTTTTGCATTTATAATAATATAAGTAAAATTAGTTAATTGAGTAAATTCATCCTACAAGTCATTTACAATAATTGTTATGACTTCTTCTTAGTCGTTAGACTCTTGACAGAGTCGTCGTGGTCGTCATGTCCGGTCTGGTGGCAAGCTTGACAATCCGTCTCCACTCGTCCCTCATGGCAGCCTTTCTTGTGCACAGATGCAGGGGTGCGTCCACTGCTTCCTTGATTTGGTCAGTCCATCTTGTGGGTGATCTGCCGCGCGCTCTTTTACCTTCAACCCCGCCCTGCACCACAAGACGTTCGATAGAATCGTCGCTACGCCGCGATATGTGGCCGAAGAAAGTTAGAATGCGGCCTTTGACAATGGAGGATAGACGCTGTCCGATGTTCAGTTCATCCAGTATGGATTTGTTGGTCCGAAATTCTGTCCACGATATTTTCAGCATCTTCCTCCAGCACCACATTTCCAAGGCGTCGATCTTCTTCTTTTCGCTCCCCCTAAGAGTCCACGTCTCCGCAGCGTACAGGAAAATGGGGAAAATCAGGGTACTGACGAGTCGGGTCTTCGTGGCTTTGGTGATATTTTGATTGCACCAAATCTTATGCATCCGTTCCATCGCAGATCTAGCAATAGCCATACGTCGCCTGATTTCATCAACACAGCCACCCTCATTTGAAATCAAGGCTCCAAGATAGATATATGATGGTACCACTTTACAGTTCGCGATTGCCGTTACTTCCGGCGAGTTGTTATGGGGGCGGTTGACAATCATCATCTTGGTTTTGTTACGGTTAATTTTTAAACCAAACTCAAGACTAACTCTCTCCATCCTGGACATAAGTTCTTCCATTTGAGGAATGGAGGTTGCAAAAAGTGTTGTGTCATCAGCGTAACGTAAGTTTGAAATTTTTCGACCTCCCACCGCAATACCATCTGTCCAATCCTCAAGGGTGATTCTCATTATGAGCTCTGTGTAGACATTGAATAGCAGTGGAGAGATGACACACCCTTGGCGGACTCCGGCACTCGGATGAAAATCGCCAGAAAAAACATCGTCAGTTCGAACAGATGCAGTTCCAACCTCGTAAAGCTGTCGAAGCAAATGCACCAGATGTTTTGGTGTTCCCATTTTTAGAAGCGTCTTCCACAACTTTGGCCACTTCACGGAGTCAAATGCTTTCGAGAAATCCACGAAACATATGAATGTCGGTTTGTTAAATTCTCTGGCCTTCTCAATTATCTGGCGCAAGATCAATATCTGTTCGCGGGTACCCTTCCCCTTTACGAAACCTGCCTGTTCAGGTGCAATTTCCCGGGACAAGTACGATTTGAGGCGTTCATTTATTATGTGCAGCAATATTTTGCTAGAATGAGAAATTAAAGCAATAAGTCGATAGTTGCCACACATTTTTGTAGACCCTTTTTTATGAAGCGGCACAAAGACCGTGTGAGCCCATTCTTGCGGCCAAGTACTCGTGTACCATATTTTGTTACACAGGGTAGGGAATATAGTGACGCCATACTCTCCCATCGCCCTTACAGTCTCAATAGGGATAGCGTCTCTCCCAGTGGCTTTCTTCAGTTTGAGGTGATTTATTGCAGCTCTCACTTCCTCTTTGAGTATGTCGGGTTCGCTATCTTCGCCTGTGGGTTCCGTTGCAGCAAAACAGAGTGACTGCAAATCTTTAAACAATGTTTGGCAGTATTCCTTCCAGGTTTCAGAAATTGCGTCTATTTCAGTCATTGTTTCACCTTGTGTGTTCTCGATAGCCCAAGTTTTGGAAGAAAGAGTCTTTGTAATAGAACGGATTTTTTGGTATAAGTCTCTCGATTCATGCTTGTTAGGATGGATTTCAATTTCTGCACACATGTTCTGCAGATACGCGTTACGATCTCGCCTGCAGCCTTTCTGAATGCGCGCAGACTTTTCGTTCAAACTCTTTATGTCAGCTCCCGCTGCTTTCATCATCCATCTTTCCTCCACGAGGGTGAGGGTGTTATCACTCATCCAGTGCTGCCGTTTATTTGTCTCTACCGGCATCCTCGACTCATCAATAGCAGTTTTTATTAATATTTTTGCTTGGTCCCACAGTTGATCTGGTGAAGCTGCTGTTGCATCAATATTTGTCCACCTAGTCCAGTTTTGTTCAAGAGCACTCGCAAATTTTAGACGATCCTTTGCCTCTAACCGCTTCTGCTTTGCTATGGTTCTAGCCGCCTTTAGTTTCAGCTGTACCTTCGAGATCAGAAACTGATGATCAGACCCACAGTCAGCCCCTGGCAGCGTATGAGCATTTCTGATAGCGGTTCTCCAGCGTGAGCCAATAAGGATATAATCGATTTGATTTCGATAATTACCATCTGGTGACGTCCAAGTATATAGTCTGCGGCGGTGATGTTGGAACCAGCTGTTTGCTATTATCATACCATTCTCATCAGCAAACTGCATCAGGCGTTCGCCCCTCTCATTGCGTTGTCCAATTGTTATGACTATTGTTATGACAATTGTTATGACTATTTGATTTTATTTTCTTACATTGCCCACTACATTTTCAACGAAGCCATCCCATCCAATTTATTTAAACATTTTAAAACTCGAAGCACTTCAAAATTTAGGAATCATGCTAAATAGGCGGCGATATACGAGGAACGGAACCAAATGCGGCACAACATGAATGCCGAGACACCAATGGAAGATTCGAATCGGATATCAGTAGAAAATTTCATATTTATGCAAACTGTGAACTGTGCACCTACGCTGCGATATTGAAAACTTTGTGCCTTAGATTGTATATGATGTTATGCTTTCCGATGTTGGCACTGCGTATGAGATTTTATGGCGATACGTTTCAATTATAAGAGTTTCTTGTTTTCTGACTTTATAAGTTATACAGAGATTATTTTTAATATTCGCTATATTTATGGTCTAATGGGTTTTAGAACCCGAAATAATAACTTTTTTGATTTGTGTCTATTTATATGTTTAATCATAACTATTGCATTGCACAGGGATCAGTTAATAGAATTGATCGAAATAAGAATAGATACGGCAGTCTTAGAGATAATATTCTGACTTAAATAATATCGGAGTTCAAGACGATTTGGATGATTAGAATGGGTCAGAGCTGATCTCCTAACCAGCAATACATAATAGAGCTATATTAATTAGCAAAAGGGTCTTTGAGACGTACTACAAATAACAGAAACCAATGTATGGAGCTACATTGCACATTCTAAAGACAATATTTAGAAGTTATTCCTGACGTGGTCATTTTGGAAAGCCATTTTATACGGAAAGTGATGCCAATAAAAGTTTGCCTAAAAGTATAGAAATCGAACGAACGCCAGTAAGTAGCAATATAAATTGCAATACCAGAACTACAATGTTGTGGGAAGGCGCGTCATATACTACAGAACTATGGGGTAGACGTACCTGGGCATAAAATTAAAGAGCTTACACAGTCTTTCATAGTACTTACCAAGCACATTATGGCTTACACTTGTAGCACTATACAAAAGTGCAGGTGTGCGGAATAACTGCAAGTTTCTAGTTCATTGCTTCTAGTGGCTCAATAACACGTTCCTTTAGATACTTTAAAAGCTTGCACACGATATTTATACTCGCTGAGGTATCTCTTATATTTCTTTGCATGCGACGTTTAGTAGATTGTTATGTGATAAAATTATATTGCATGCAACAGGATTTTGATCTACCTCGGTACGAGTATGCTGCAAAGGAATAATCTGTTACATGGATTGCATAGCATAATGTCCTGAAAAAAGTTTACCAAAAAACATTACCCGTCCTTATGGCTTCGCCATAGTCGGGTAAAAATTATGAAATTGATTAAGGCCTAGATTTACACGCATTGCCTCTAAAATGAGAAGAAAAGCACTTAACAGTGAACAGTTAAAAGTGACTGAGAATCGCTTGATCGGTTCAAGATCAGTTATACCCATAGTGAATCAGAGTTTTACCCACTATTTACCACTTTTCGCATAATCGCATAGCCTGCCAAATTTTATATTTGCTAAATCGGCTAAAATTAACACTGCGTCCACCTCAAACCGTTAACCATCCCTTTTTCCACAAAATTAGAGTATATTCTACTAATGGATCAAGATAACATTGCTACATTTTTTTGTCGTTGCAAAGTGAAAATAAGGGTTTTGCAAAAATTTGCTTATATGTCCATGTCATAAAAGAGTACTTGACTAGCAAATTATTAAATTATAACGTGTGTTTTTGTAATGTATAAATTGCAGCCAGCGGATGATACAAGTAAAGAATCTATACAAATATATAAGTTTAATAATGAAGACAAAACAAGACGTATGATGTACAAGACGTATCATAGTATAAACTAATAATTATTCGCACGGAGATGCCGCCGATTAGAAGTAATTAATAATAAAACTCTATTTTAAATTTTAATTCTCAATTTATTGATAGTTTTTATTCTTCTTGACGAAAAAAGATTATAACGCCATTATTCCTTCATCATCATCTACATATGTATATATAAACTGTACCAATGCTGGGCATGGGCCTCTTCTGACTATAAGAAGGCTAAGACCATGGTTCATTATTCCATAATTCTTACAAAATTATACAAATCATGAAAATTATATTTAACTAGTTTGAAACATACCTATATAATTATGACGTAAAAATAGATTAGACCAATCCCCAATTGTAATAACTCGTATACAACTGGGAAATTTACTAAATAGAGATTGATGATGAACACTAAATAACACTTCGACTGCACGGTTGGCGTAGTGGTTTAAGCGGCCGCCTCACCTCTTGACACTGCGCCGAGTGTTGTGGGTTCGATTTCCGCACGAGACAACACTTTGTGTAATTTACAAATAATTGTTTTTTCGAGTCTGGGTGTTCATTGTGTCCGTTAGTTGTATGTTTGTAAAGTCCCCCGCGATATAGGATTTAGTTTGTTTTTTAATTTCTTTTTTAAGATAAAGATAAAAAACTAAATAACATACAAACTAACATTATTTGCTTAAATAACATATTACTTTGCACACAGAACATTGTTTACTAAATAATAAAATATATTGTAATTAGTATTTAGCTAGTTAAATACATTTATTAATGTGCTCACGAAAATTAATTTTAATCAAATATTTTACGTAAATCTAACAATATTGTTGTTTACATGATAGTCTTATTACCCTTAATTGTTTTCCTAGCTTTGCAGATATTATAATAGCGTAAATATATTATTATAAAGATTAACTTGACCGATACATGATTTTCATAATATTAAAATCGTGCATCGGTCAAGTAACTCTTTATAATAATATTGAAGCTTTGCCTTCGGTATAAAAAGTCAAAATTGCATCATTTTACCGCTACTGAATTAAGGCGTAGATATTAAAGAAAGTGAAAGACAGCATGATAGTTTTTAAAACGTAGGACAAACTGTTTTTTAGGATTCAAATAAAATCCCTTTACAAGGCTCCAACATAAACTGTGCGGTAAACTCGATTTGAAGTAATGGAGGGAGACCTGCTACAAGGGTTCCTCACTGCAATACCAAAAAAAAATGAATAGTCGATTTTGATGATTTTAATATTTATATTTTTGGTAGGGCTGCGGATGATGTTGGATATTGTATTGTCTGTTCAATCACTACAAATATTTCATCGTCGTGACAATAATGATGTCACTGCGAGTAGAATTTAAAACAATAAATATAACAGTCTACATAATAATATTACAAATATCAATTTCAATTTGTTAATAGACAACTACAACTTCTGAAAAATAGACAATCGAATTGCAGACCCATGCAATTAATATTTGTTACAGAAATGGGTTGATTGATGAAAAACATATTTAAGTGGACAGTGTCAAACAGGTGGACTGCTGTAATACAACTGGTTTCACAGCGAGCGTTTGTGCAGTCACTAGATACGTGAATTCCGTTCGAGCGCCTTATTTTTCCAGTATTAAGCCTAGTAACTTCGGCCAGTATCGACTATATTGTTTTAGCAAGAGAATTCTTTGTCCATCATTTCGTGTAGTGACGGATTAAGAATACAAAGTGTCCTTAGGTCATTACATTCCGTAGGTGATACAAGATGCGATTAAGGAAAGAACATGAAACAAAGAAGATGTACCATTTGGCCATACATTATGGGCCTGGCACGGACAAACACGACACCATGTGTGTTTTGAAGATAAATGACTACTTTATTAACCTGTATTTTTTTTTTTACATAACTTTTGGTGGAAATAAGATACGAGATATTTGAAAGGGAAATTATTCCACAACTAAATATACATCAAAATTGAATTTTAACATAAATATAATACCTATATGTAAATTAAGGTATGTCTTTGTGTCATAAAGAACAAAAACTACATAAAGAGAGGCCAATAATAATGAATAATCACCTGTGTACTAGGGAACCTCGTACTATGTATACTCGTCCAAAAAAACTAGCCACAATCACAAACACCGCTGCATATTCTTAGCATGGGTAGAAGGTAGTGATCATTATTATTGAATTTATATTCAATTACATTACAATTAAAACCGTACGAAAACACCAATAAATCAGAGCAAAATATTCACGATGCGCAGTAGCAACACGAATGACATAACAGATAAAAAATGTGTTGCAAATGGTTTGAAAAAATATTTCTACTATCGATTAAAAAACAAAACGGTTTGTACCGATTAATAATTATGGAATATATAATAAATTATATATTTCTTGATTCTTTTTACAAATATATTTATAAAGTACATAAAAGATATTGTTTTCTAAAATAATAATAAAAATATTATTTCCTTAAAACAATTTCTGCCTACCATACTTCATTTTATTTTTAATGCTGGCAACATAAGACATTCATCCGCTATTACTATAGCCTATTCAAAATAATAATCTTTAAAAACTAAATTCTTTTACCGCAGCTCTATCAAGAAACGAAAACGATGTATAAATTTAAAAAATTATATGTTTAATTTCAACGATTCACAACTTTCTGGCCGCTTCAGGCCGTATTTGGTATTTCTCCTTTAAAAGTATATTTGCGAAGAGTGAAATACTCGGGACCAAACCCTGAACCAACTCATTTGGACATCATTTGTGTCAGAAACTTATTTCCAGCAATGGACTGCTGAAGCTTATATGATGAGTAAAATTCATGCTTTCAAATATTAAGTAATCTAAAGACCTGCTTAAAAACAGCAAAACTTAGCGATCGATAAATAATCGCTTACGGTTATGCATCAATAGGTGAGCCCGTGATTAATGATAACCGTTCATGGAACAAGACCCATCAATCAAGTCTTAGGGTACCTAACGTACCTTTAGATTGAAGCTAAAGGTAAAAACTGAACCGTTACAATACGGCTTTATAGTCTTATTTTATTTTGTTTTATGTTCATTTGATTTAAGTAAATGCATGTTGCATATTAGGTCGCTGAAATATAATGAAGCTTCTTCATTTTGTATTTTAAGTAACTCAAAAAAATGTTTGTTAGTTGCTGTTCTGTTGATTTCTCATCACTTGCAGTCAGTCGCTCACTTATTAATTCTATAACGCAAATTAATTATTTTTGTCACTCAAAAATTTAATTTACTGTCACTCCTTTAAATACTACCCTTTAACTTATAGATTGGTGACCGGTCACAGCAAGTCAAATTCTCGGCGCTTTCGAAAGCACGTAAACAGACGTGAAGCTGACCGTCTTCACAAAACAGCCTTTTACCAAATAAACCCTTGTTCATCGTAAACAACTTTGTTTGAAAACACTGAGAGTAAACAAACAGGGCCTATGTCCGAAATTCGAAACCAAAACCAAAATCGTTGTACTAGCTCACAGAGCCTACACAACTTCATCTGTAGATCACGTCAGTAGTCCGTCTAGTGATGTTTCGATCAGTTGAACTAACGGCTCAAGTGTTGAGTCCAAGTCAACTTAGCGCCTCGTAATTCCCAATAACGGTTGCTGCAATGCGGTAGCTTACTGTCACAGCGTTGAAAAAGGAACATTTACATATCAAACAGCAACAAGGTATGTGTAGGCTAATGAGTGAAGTGTTTTATTGCACTTTCTGTTTTATAGCTAATTTTTGGTTGGTCTAGTGGCTAATTTGATTAGTTAGTAGTAATTTAGTGTCCGACTTTATCAAGCTTGTCGTCTGTCGCCGGCGGAAGGCGGACCGAACAACTGGCCTAGCTTTATGCTACTCCGCGGGTGAATTTGCGTGTTCAATGTGGCATCGATCTGCTCACGCAAAACAAGCAGACTTTGCACTGAACGAAACGTGTCGCAAAATAACAGGATGTCTAAAGCCCACACCTCTAAATAAAATCTACCCTCTGGCGTGCATTGACCCGCCCGCGGTTCGCCGAGAAGTGGCCTGCGCTGTTGAGAAATGCCGCCAGGAAGAGGAACCTCGACACTCGTTGCACAACCATAGACTGCCCCGTGGTAGACTAAAACGCCGCAAAAGCTTCTTGCGATAAACTGAGGCTAGTCAATACCATCCGACTAGCTTAAAAAAATATATGGCATGAGACAGTTCCACCCCCTGCGAGCTATGTAGAAGCCAATGAAAATCATTCCCGCGGAAGTAATCTGCAGTGGTCTATATGGAGATCCCTGAATCATTTACGAAGCCAGGTTGGCCGCTGCAGACACAACCTAGCGAAATGGGGTATGATTGACTCGGCTTACACGCAGTGCGACTGTGGCGCTCCCGCACAGACCATGAGTCACCTGCTACATACATACATACATACATAGACTCACGCCTGTTTCCCCGAAGGGGTAGGCAGAGGCCATATTAAACGCCCACTTTTCGCCAGTGTTTTGATCCCACGTAATAGGTGGCGAGCCTATTGCCGCTTATCGGGATATTTTGTTTGCCAGAGTCAAGTCACCTGCTAGAGTGTCCTAATTGTCCGCACAGATGTTCGGAGGCCGATCTATGTCAAACCACCGACTGTGCCGTGGCTGTGGCCACATACTGGGCTGGTGACATTTGAATTCTGTACCAATGACTCGAGAAGAAGAAAGACTATGAGAAAGCCGAAATTCAATGCACCAATATTTAACTCTACCCGTACTAACCAAAAATCATAGCCCTTTTAGACCAAAAACTACTCAAACTAGAAATAAGAAATCGAGATTCGTCTCCTTGTATGACGTAAGCACTCACTAAGTAGTGTTATTTAACCTAATGGAAGGAAAGAGGAACCCACCACGCACCCTCGAATTGACCACCCCAACTATTGCAATAGAAAAAGGTTGACAATATCGAACTCCTCTAAAAGGATAAGGGATATAGGAATGGTATGGGTTCCAGGAAGATACCTGACTTGCAGTATCCCGCTGTATGCGCCGACTATTCTTCGACACGTGTTTCGCCTCTGCACGAGGCATCCTCAGGAACGATGGGCAACGACTGAGCTGTTATTTATATTCCACCCCCATGAGGCGCAAATACAGTTGAAAGTTTGTATATAAATCTGCTTATTCTGAAACTAACAACACAACTAACAACAACCCGCAAGCACTCCAGCGTCAGACCCTAGAGCTGGATTGACCCGACACTATACCGAATATATCCTGGACGTCAGCATGCACGAGATTAGTGTGGCTCTCAAACAGCTCAAAAACAACAAGGCGCCGGGTGATGACGGAATTACGAGCGAGCTTCTGAAGGCCGGCGGTGCACCCGCTAGAGAAGCCCTCAGGAAGCTATTTAATTCCGTCATTCTCGAGGGTAAAACGCCACAGGCGTGGCACAGAGGTGTGGTGGTGCTTTTCTTTAAGAAAGGGGATAAAATCCTCTTAAAGAACTACAGACCCATCACACTTCTGAGCCACGTCTACAAGCTGTTTTCGAGGGTCATCACGAATCGTCTCGAGAGCAAGCTAGACGACTTCCAGCCTCCCGAACAAGCCGGTTTCCGTAAAGGCTATAGTACCATAGACCACACACATACGCTGCGGCAGGTTATACAGAAGTCCGAGGAGTATAACCAGTCCCTATGCTTGGCGTTTGTGGACTATGAGAAAGCCTTCGATTCGATCGAAACCTGGGCGGTGCTACAGTCTCTCCAACGGTGCCGGATTGACTACCGATATATCGAAGTGCTGAAGTGTTTGTATGAAAACGCCACTATGTCAGTCCGCCTCCAGGACCAGAGTTCGAAACCTATTCAACTCCAGCGAGGGGTGAGACAGGGGGATGTCATATCCCCGAAACTGTTTACCACTGCGCTGGAGGATGTTTTCAAGCTTCTGGACTGGAATGGACTCGGCATCAACATCAACGGCGAGTACATCACTCACCTTCGATTCGCAGACGATATCGTAGTCATGGCTGAGACCATGGAAGACCTAGGCACAATGCCCGTTGGCCTCTGTAGAGTCTCCCAACAAGTAGGTCTTAAGATGAACATGGACAAGACGAAAATCATGTCGATCGTCCATGTTGTACCTGCTCCTATTCAGGTTGGGAACTCTACGCTCGAAATTGTCGACAAGTATACCTACCTGGGACAAGTAGTCCAATTAGGTAGGTCCAACTTCGAGAAGGAGGTCAATCGTCGAATCCAACTCGGTTGGGCAGCGTTCGGGAAGCTACGACATATCTTCTCGTCCGGTATCCCGCAGTGTCTCAAGACGAAAGTCTTTGACCAGTGTGTGTTGCCAGTGATGACTTACGGATCAGAGACGTGGTCGCTCACTATGGGCCTTATCAGAAGGCTCAAGGTCACTCAGAGGGCGATGGAAAGAGCTATGCTTGGATTTTCCCTGCGAGATCGAATCAGAAATGAGGAGACCCGCAGTAGAACCAAAGTCGCCGACATAGCTCTCCGGATAGCCAAGCTGAAGTGGCAGTGGGCAGGGCACATAGCTCGAAGAACCGATGGCCGTTGGGGCAGAAAGGTTCTGGAGTGGCAGCCACGTACCGGACAACGCAGCAGAGGTAGGCCCCCCGCAAGGTGGACCGACGACCTCGTCAAGATCGCGGGAGGCGTTTGGATGTGGGCGGTTCAAGACCGGTCTGTGTGGAGAACCTTGGGGGAGTGGCGTGTCCAGCAGTGGACGTCGTTTGGCTGATATGATGATTCTGAAACTAGCACTAATGAAATATATTCAACAACTAGTAGTTTATACAGACAACTCAAATTATGCTGTTTTTTAATAGTTAATTTAAAGCTTTAAGTTTCTTTTAAAGCTGTTTACGATGAACAAGGGTTTATTTGGTAAAAGGCTGTTTTGTGAAGACGATCAGCTTCACGTCTGTTTACGTGCTTTCCAAAGCTTCGAGAATTTGACTTGCTGTGACTGGTCACCAATCTATAAGTTAAAGGGTAGTATTTAAAGGAGTGACAGTAAATTAAATTTAATAAAACGGTTGTGAATGGTTTGATCTAGTGTAGTGACGATTGCGAATAATTGAACAGAATATTTAAAAATGTTCAAGCGTGGAATCAAAAAGTTGGCGGTATCTCGTAAATTAACGTAAGTTTTGCTCCACCCACGTGACTTATATGCCTAAACCTTTCTCAAAAATCACGCTATCTATTGGTGAAAACATTACAAAATCCGTTTGATAGTTTCTGAGTTCATTGCGTTAAGACAGACAGACAGGACGTCACGCGTCAACCGTCTGCGTACATACGCAGACGGTAGACGTGTGACGTAGGTCAAATATGTCTTTGGAACTTAATATTTTTATTATTTATTTCCTAATGAGTGCTTTGCACATATATATTTAACTAGCTGACCCAGCGAACTCCGTATCGCCTTTTTAAGAGTTTTTATTTAATTCCCTTTTTTCCAAGCCCTTTTTCCAAAGCCCTTTTTCCAAAGTTACCATTGACTTAGCGCTTAATCTCTTATCATTTCAGAGTCTATAAATGATGAACAAACAAACATAGACTTTTATATAATAGACATAGACTTTTAAATATTGAATTCCCCATTCCTTAAAATATCGAAGACGATACCCATATCGACTTTAAAAAAAAATCACGTCCGCCATCTTTGATTTCCTATCCGCCATCTTGAATCACGAAACAGATGTTGTATTTGGATTCCCCTCCCCTTTAAACATCGGAGACGATACCAATACTGATTTTTTTAAATTTTCTCATCCGCCATCTTTGATTGCCCATCCGCCATCTTTGATCACGAAATAGATGTTGTATTTCGATTCTCCACCCCTTAAAATATCGAAGGCGATACCCATATTGATATTTAAAATTTTCTCATCCGCCATCTTTGATTTCCCGTCCGCCATCTTGGATCACAAAATAAATTTCATATTATTAATCAGCGTCCCAAAAATCTCGAAAACGATACCCATATAGATTGTATCCTATTCGTTTAGCCTTTTTTGCCTTTGACCCAACCCTCCCCCTTCTCGTTTGACCATTTTATTATTTTTGTCCGGCCCCTAAAAGTTGTGGCGTAATTTTATATAGTCTATAGCCTTTCGGAATAATTGGGCTATCATAGGCAATAACAATTTTTAAAATCCGACTGCTAGTTCCTGAGATATGCCGACATTATGTTTTACCCTTTTTAGCCTTTTGCCCGGCCCCAAAGGGTCGAAGCGTTATGTTATATAGCCTATAGCCTTCCGGAATAACTGGGCTATCGTATAAAAAAAGAATTTTTCAGATCCGACCGGTAGTTCCTGAGATTAGCGCGTTCAAACAAACAAACAAACAAACAAACAAACAAACAAACTCTTCCGCTTTATTATATTAGTACTAGCTGTCCCGGCGAACTCCGTATCGCCTTTTTAATGTATTTACATTTCATATTAATTTTTAACTCTTTTCCAACTTATTCAGAACAAAGTTACCAAGAACATCAGTGTTTAATCTCTTAATTGCAAGGCAAAGTTGTTTTGCCATATTAATTATTTCTAGGGTAGAAAAACTAACTTATTGTAAGGAGATGAGAAGGTGGTATATGAGTGATATGGTTAGATCACTGATCTAGGGATATGATAAAATTACTTATACTATTAAATACTATGGCTATTAAATAATTAAATCAACTGCAAGTCTGACTCGCCCATGAAGGGTTTCGTAGGAGAGGTATCCACTGAACATAGCCATTATCTGCATCGAACATCAAATACCACTACCAATTTTTCACCACCAATAGTAACGTTTTTTCCCTTCGTGTGGCGTATTCCCGCTCCGGGAAAAATAGACAATTAGATTATCTGGCATCCGCCATTTTTGAAATTAGCGAGTATCTGGCACACTCCCGCTCCGGGAGAGCAAATTATTTGGCGCATGTGGCACCGTCCCGCTCCGGGAGATTCGCTAAGTGTTTTTAAAAACGTGGATTTAGGCGCCTAATATGCATTTCGCACTGCTTTAACATATACTGACGAAAAAAGATATAAATACAGTCCAACAGAAACTCAACAAGGCATATAATTCCATGAATGTTTATTGTTCCTGCAGTGTTCCGTGTGCTAGTGTTTGTTTACAACGAACGTCCGCGTATTTTATGAATTTCAAGTATATTTTGTTGTGTTTCGGCCAAAATTTCATTAGGAAAGGATGGGTGGGTAAGTAATATACTTCATATAAGTAATTTTCTGTGTGGGTTCAAGGCTTTTTAACAAAAAAATGCTTATTTCGTGAACCACTCCCGCTTTGCAATCGTGTTAGTCCCGCCAAAAAAGCTATTTCTTTTTGGCTATTTAAAATACTTTTGTGTAAAAGATTGTGAAAATCTAATTATTGTATAACTGTTAACATATTTCTTACTTTAGATTCATCCAAGTAAATCAATATTTAGCGAAATTTGTGATAAAATTACTGCCGGCATTGTGACCTCCCGGAGCGGGACAAATGCCAGACAGACACTTTGTTCACTGCTACATTAGTGTGGATTATTTCGGAGCATTTTATATTGCCATTATTACTAAAAATTAACATAAGATAACATAAAAAATAACTAAAAATCATCTATATTGCTTTAAATGATGTCTGAATGTCCCGGAGCGTTACAAATGTCGGTCTGGCATTTGTCCCGCTCCGGGACAAATCCCACACGTTTTATTTATAAATTCTCAATTATTTTTGTTTGCTAACACGTTTTAATTTTGTAACGTAACTTTAGTATAATAAATCTAGTTTTAGAAAATGTTATTAGTATTAAAAAAAGATAATCTGAAATTGTTTTACAGGTCATTAATTATGAGTACCTATTTAGAGTCGTTTTTCGAGAGGTTTATGTTTATGTCTCAAGCTGCCAAATTTATTACTTTACGAATGTAATTTTTTTTATAGGCTTACTATATGAACTGAACTTACGAATAAACAAAAAACATGAGCCACTTGAGCCACATCTCTCTCAGAACAAATCTTGAAACATGAGACACTTCATAACACCGGCGGGACGGCGCCTGATAAGGCCTACATATATTAATGTTCCTACTGCTAAAAAAATGTATGGAGTAAAGTGATTTTATGACTGTATGTTTTAAATTATGGTATAGTTTTGTAAATAAAACACAAATATTAACGAGAAAAAGTATAATTTATGAATGATGGTAGATTATGTATCGAAAAATGGAAAAAATGCCATGACCCTATCTTTACGTTACGATATTGTTTTAATTTCACACTTTATACATATTTACCGTATGCAATATGATAGTGTACTTAATCAAAAATCTGTAATGCTTTATTTTATTACACATGTAATACAGAAAAGCAGTAAAATTTAAGTTTTTCTAAACATCGAAGACTAGTTTAAATTGTCATTCCTAGGCTATGCCAGAGGTGGTATAGTTTGCAAAATGGCTTCCGCCATATTTACTATTTTATTAACTCTCCCGGAGCGGGAGCGCGCCAGATCTGCGTAAATGATCAAAATGGCGGCGCCTGACGAAGGGATATTATTATATTTCCCATCCGCCATCTTTGATCACGAAATAGATGTTGTATTTGGATTCGCCATCCCTTAAAACATCGGGGAAGATACCTATATCGACTTTACAAAAAAATCCCGTCCGCCATCTTTGATTTCCTATCCGCCATCTTTGATCACGAAATGGATGTTGTATTTGGATTCACCATCCCTTAAATCATCAGAGACGATACCTATATTGATTTTTAAAATTATTCCCATTCGCCATATTTGATTTCCCATCCGCCATCTTGAATCACGAAATAGATGTTGTATTTGGATTCCCCATCCTTTTAAACATCGGAGACGATACCCATATTGATTTAAAAAAAACCCATCCGCCATCTTTGATCACGAAATAGATGTTGTATTTTTATTCTCCACCCCTTAAAATATCGGAGACGATAGCCATATTGATTTGTTAATTTTTCCCATCCGCCATCTTTGATTTCCCATCCACCATCTTGAATCACGAAACAGATGTTGTATTTGCATTCCCCTACCCTTTTAACATCGCAGACGATACCAATATTGATTTTTTAAAACTTTCCCATCCGCCATCTATGATTTCCCATCCGCCATCTTTGATCATGAAATAGATGTTGGATTTGGATTCCCCATCCCTTTATATATTGGAGACGATACCCATATCGACTTTAAAAAAAATCCCGTCCGCCATCTTTGATTTCCTATCCGCCATCTTTGATCACGAAATAGATGTTGTATTTGGATTCACCATCCCTTAAATCATCAGAGACGATACCTATATTGAATTTTAAAATTATTCCCATTCGCCATATTTGATTTCCCATCCGCCATCTTGAATCACGAAATAGATGTTGTATTTGGATTCCCCATCCTTTTAAACATCGGAGACGATACCCATATTGATTTAAAAAAAAACCCATCCGCCATCTTTGATCACGAAATAGATGTGGTATTTTTATTCTCCACCCCTTAAAATATCGGAGACGATAGCCATATTGATTTTTGAATTTTTTCCCATCCACCATCTTTGATTTCCCATCCACCATCTTGAATCACGAAACAGATGTTGTATTTGCATTCCATACCAATATTGATTTTTAAAATTTTTCCCGTCCGCCATCTTGAATCACTAAATAGATGTTGTATTTGGAATCCCCATCCCTTTAAACATCGGAGACGATACCCATGTTGATTTAAAAAAAACCCATCCGCCATCTTTGATCACGAAATAGATGTTGTATTTGGATTCTCCACCCCTTAAAATATCGGAGACGATAGCCATATTGATTTGTTAATTTTTCCCATCCGCCATCTTTGATTTCCCATCCACCATCTTGAATCATGAAACAGATGTTGTATTCGCATTCCCCTACCCTTTTAACATCGCAGACGATACCAATATTGATTTTTTAAAACTTTCCCATCCGCCATCTTTGATCATGAAATAGATGTTGGATTTGGATTCCCCATCCCTTTATATATTGGAGACGATACCCATATCGACTTTAAAAATAATCCCGTCCGCCATCTTTGATTTCCCATCCGCCATCTTGAATCACGAAATAGATGTTGTGTTTGGATTCCCCATCCCTTTAAACATCGGAGACGATACCCATATTGATTTTAAAAAAAAATCCAATCCGCCATCTCTGATCACGAAATAGATGTTGTATTTGGATTCTCCATCCCTTTTAACATCGCAGACGATACCAATATTGATTTTTTTTAATTTTCCCATCCGCCATCTTTGATTGCCCATCCGCCATCTTTAATCACGAAATAGATGTTGTATTTCGATTCCCCACCCCTTAAAATATCGAAGGTGATACCCATATTGATTTTTAAAATTTTCCCATCCGCCATCTTTGATTGCCCGTCCGCCATCTTGGATCACTAAATAAATTTCATATTATTAATCAGTGTCCCGAAAATGCCGAAAACGATACCCATATAGATTGTATCCTATTCATTTAGCCTTTTTTTGCCTTTGACCCAACCCTCCCCCTTCTCATCTGACCATCTTATTATTTTTGTCTGGCCCCTATAAGTTGTGACGTAATTTTATATAGCCTATAGCCTTTCGGAATAATTGGGCTATCATAGGAAATAACAATTTTTGAAATCCGACTGCTAGTTCCTGAGATTAGCCGACATTCTCTTTTAGCCTTTTTTAGCCTTTTGCCCGGCCCCAAAGGGTCAAAGCGTTATGTTATATAGCCTATAGCCTTCCGGAATAACTGGGCTATCGTATACAAAAAGAATTTTTCAGATCCGACCGGTAGTTCCTGAGATTAGCGCGTTCAAACAAACAAACAAACAAACAAATAAACAAACAAACAAACAAACTCTTCCGCTTTATTATATTAGTATAGATAGATATCTTAAATATATATGTCGGCTGTGCTACGGAAAAACAAAGCAACTAACATATTTTTCAAAATCAGTTTTTTTACATATTTGGAACATTTTGCCTATAACGGACACTGCTACATTCACAGAATCATCGAAAAGGCTTTATTTTTCGAGATACAACTTTGTAAAATAAAGTAACTGCAAGCACTTGTCCAACATATCTACGATAAAACAAAGTAAACCACAATGTCTAAGCAAAAACAAAGTAATTTCACGTTATTACATTGTTTTTACGTTGTGAAATGATTTAATTGGCTTTTCATTTGGTATACATTTCTTTTTAAGCCCCTTTGTCTAGCTATAAGAAAATCAAACAACTTTACTTTGTTTTTCGTCGTCGTCACCAGCCTTTAACAGTCCACTGCTGGACTAGGCCTCTCCTTTGAAAGGAGGAATTGGCCTACTATACCACGCTGGCCAAACGGGTTGGTATAGGGTTTGTATCAAGTTTTCCTTCTCTTACAATGCTGTTCTCTGCATTATGTTCCCTCTGTCGGCTCTTACGACACCCATGGGATGATATGGGGTGGTGACATTCTGTATTCTTAATCCGTCACCACACGGACTTTGTTTTTGGATTGTTAAAAATGGTCAAAATGGCAAATTTGTTAATGTAAAAATAAAGCAAGTAAAATGACAAATGTAAAATAAAGCAACTGAATAACAGTTGATTTGTTTCTTTATTGTAAATCAATTGAAGCTATTACTATATCCCATTTACTTGGTTTTTAATATGCTGTCGTTTATTTGTAAATTTCAAATGTCTTAATTATTTGACATTACTCGGTTTTATCACCTTTCAAATGTCAGTTTTCCCACAATTAAACTTGTCAGTTACCACACTTACAACTTCGTGACATAAGTTTGCCGAGGCTTGTGATTCTTGTGTGTTTTGTTTAGAAAATGTTTAGAATGAAAAATAGCCACAGTTTACGTTCGAGAACTATGGTACAGTTAGCAGAAATGTAAGTGCAAATGTCCAATTATTTGTATTGTGTGTTTACATTTCGTAAATACCTATTTACGAAATATATCGTAGGCATACATGAAGTAGTACCTATTATTCTGTTTTGATTTGGTTGTATAGACGGCCAAATCAAAACAATAAAAAAAAGAAATACTTATCAATTTGTTAATAAACTGTCCGTGTAGTGACGGATAAAGAATACAAGTGTCACTACCCCATTTCATTCCGTGGGTGTCGTAAAAGGCGACTAAGAAAATTGCAAAAAGCGAATAATATCTTTGCGAAGAGATGGAAAACTTGAAACCAAACCCTATACCAACTCGTCTGGCCAGCGCGGTATAGTAGTAGGCCAAATATCACCCAATGAGCGCACCAACGAATAAAAGGCCCCCAGTTCCCGGTGTCCGCAACTACGGTAGCGGTCGCGATAACATCGGGGCCGGGGGTGCTAATAATCTCCAGGCTACGGCACTACACAAGAAACTGACCCTGGCTACGTACAATGGACGCGCTCTACGGCTGGACCAACACATCACCGAACTCGAAGTAGAAGTAGGTCGTATAAACTGGTATATATTGGGGTTGTCTGAAGTCCGAAGATCAAGGGTTATCGTGTCCTCCCCCTGGGACACGATAACCCTTGATTCAGGCAATTTGTTCTACTTTTGAGAAGGTGAGTAGCCCTCTCAGGGCGGTGTCGGTTTCCTCGTTAACAAATCTCTCACTAACAGTGTTGTAGAAATAAGCAGTGTGTCGACACGGGTAGCGTACCTCACATTAAGGGTCACAGACAGGACGATACTCTCTGGAGGTGGTACAGGTATATGCGCCGACCTCGACATACTGCGATGACATAGTCGAAGCCATGTATGAAAATATTACTAAGGTTCTACATCATACCACCAAGACACACTACAGCGTTGTTATGGGGGATTTTAATGCCAAAGTGGGAGTACAAGAACGCGGCGAAACGAAAATCGGACCTTATGGCGTAGGGCGCCAAAATCACAGGGGGCAAATGCAGGTCAACTTTCTGGAGTCACAGGGGCTCTTCTTAATGAACTCCTTCTTCAAAAAGAAGCCTCATAGAAAGTGGACATGGCGAAGCTCCGATACTGTGAAAAGCAACGAGATAGACTTCATCATGTCAAGTATATATTAAAGTCTTCGCGCGCCAGCTTGGTAGAATTCATCTGTCAAAACTCAATACTGCGGATAGCAAAACCGTAACCTCCAAGTTTGAGTTTCTCGCTTAAATAGAGAGTTTCTACAAGGACTTGTTCGCATCACATATGTCTAAACCCACGAGACCCAGCGATGATGACCATAGAGCCCAACTCACGCGCCATAACACAGAGGACATCCCTGATGTCAACCAGAGCAAAGTAAGAGTGGCTCTCGAGCAGCTTAAGAACAACAAGTTTCCAGGGGATAATTTCTTCGCCCCTACCGTAAAGCATGGAGACCAAAGTCGTCAACCAATGCGTCCTACCTGTTATGACGTACGGTGAACTACGGTGCTGAGACGTGTACACTCACAGTGGGACTAGTCCACAAACTAAAAGTCACGCAGCGAGCTATGGAACGGGCTATGCTTGGCGTCTTTTTAAAGGATAAAATCCGAAACGTAGTTAGTAGTAGACAAAGAACCAAAATTACCGACATTTTTTTATTTATTTATTTATAGACTCACGCCTGTGTCCCCGAAGGAGTAGGGAGTATAACACCCACATTTCGCCAAATTACCGACATAGCTCATAGAATCAGTAAGCTCAAGTGGCAGTGGGCTGGCCATATCTTTAGAAGGTCACGCCGATGGCCTATGGAGCAAGCGTGTCCTAGAGTGGAGACCACGCCTCGGCAAGCGTAAGGTAGGGCGGCCCCGGCTAGGTGGACCGACGACCTGAAAAGGTGGCTGGGACAGACTGGATGCGGAAGACTGAGGACCGTGTTGTGGCGCGTGTGGGGCGAGGCCTATGGCCAGCAGTGGACTGCGATAGGCCGATTGACTGAATACTTCAATAAATGATTACAACTTATATCTATGATTTTTGAATTTATTTTAGTAACCGTTACGTACATGCCCTATTCCTTGAGTGACACTTATCTTGATAAATCCTAAGATGAACTAATTTTAACAATTTTTACAAACTATGTGATTCATAAAAAGCAAAAGCCAACAAATCTTATAGTAGATATATTAATTTTTAAATAGCTTCATTGTCTTTGTTAAAAACAATTAAATGCATTTGCTTTGTTATTAAAACTAAAACCTACCTTGTCCATCTCTTTTTAAATTATTTAAAACACAAAGTGACTGTAGTTACTTTGTTACTGAATTGTTCTTTTTATTTAAAATAAATTTTATGTGTATAGAAAAATATTTTTTTCAATTTAAAGAAAAGTTACCAATAATTAGTCAAAAAATTGCTTTGAAACAGATAGAACTAATTATTTTACAAATTATGAAATAAAAAAAGTACTTAAGTTGTCGGCAGTACGTTTTAAATTTGTGATTTTCGTTTTTTTGCTCCTCCTGTTAATTTTGCTTGACTGCAATTACTTTGTTTTTCCGTAGAGCAGCCGATGTGCAAAGCAGACATTCGTTCTCATAGTCAAGTTTTAATAATCCCACTCGAATATAATCTTAACAGATTATATTCGAGTGGGACTAGCATGTAAACTTTGTAGCAACACACAGTGTTTTATGAAGACCATTTTTCGGACACCGTCTTTCTATTAAAGAAACTAATGGATAAAAAGAAATATTTCGAAAAACTTTTTTGAAAATCTTCATATTTTAAACCGGATTTAGAAAAAAAGATATTCCTCTTAAACTAAGCATGATACGCAATAATAATGTTACAAGCACCGATAGCGTCTCTTTCACTGCACATTTTACAGTAAAAATGAACCTCATAAATTGACTAGATTCAAATTTAAGCGAGATGTTGGATTTCAGATTTTCTTACTTTTCCCAAAGATTCTACCATATGTGGAAAAGTTATATATACAGAAATGATGCTCTTTCCTTTCCTCATATACTCAATAAATGTCAGACCCCAAATCCATGAAATCTAGAAGTTATTCCATATCAAATGTTTTTGCTAGGGTTTTCATATTTATATTCTGGATTTTAATGATTAAATTTTAATTCGATATTGATTTCTTTACAACATATAATTTATTTATAAAATTTGTTGTACAGCAATGTTTTGTCTGTCTTATTTCCAAGTACACTCAATAGCCGCCAACATAGATTCCAGCCCTTCCAAATATATCATAATACCCTCTTGTTCCGAATCACCTTCTTTACTTATTTACTTATATTATCAATTTCTTTCACTCTCGGAATTACAGGAGCTAGCATTTGAGCAGTTTTTTAATAGTTTTTGTAGGCGATGTTCATTTTCTTCATATAACATCTTGAAAAAGCCAAAAATATTCATTAAATACTATAAATAACTGTAAATTAAAAAAAACTGTCCACTCAAAAATGTAACACCGACTTTGAGGTCGGGTGTGACGTACCCCAGCCATGTGTAACCATGTGTATCTATCTAAGGGTTGAGCTACACCTATCAGCACCGCATCGCACTTTCCTATGCTTCTATCCTTTTCTGTCACTTAGGACCGTCATTTACTAGAGCGAGAAAGAGAGAGGGAACGCCGCGGAATCTATCAGCATGATCGATTCCGCGCCGTTCCCTCTCTCTTTCTTTGATTGATAGGGGTAGCTCAACCCTAACCGTCGCCGCGGGCGCTAACACTAAACTTGATACTATAACTCGCCCTTCAAAACCTTAAGTCCAGCTACCGAAAAGTCAGGTCTCGTAAGATAACAGCAAAAGTAAATAATCTGTGTTTAAAAACTTCTCGGGTATGACATACCCGACCTCATTTACGTCGGGTTAACTACATTATTTCTGCTCGTCTTTGCATATGTGTGCGTGTATGAAAGTGATATACTTCGTGTTCTCGAACTATTAAATTAATTAATTTCTCGAGATTTTTTTAGCTTATATTTCAAATATTATAGGCTGGTTAGGTTATTTTAACGATAAGTAATAAGATCGCTTTCGCTCCAAAACCAATTTAAAATCATCGTGTATAATAATTCTAGAGAAGACTTTGTTAAGCCAAGTATGAATGGCTTATATCACAGTAATTTTGTTAGCTAAGTAAAGCACGATACATATTTAAGGAGGAAGTTAGAATTTGAAAGCTACTGTCACTATATTCAAGTAGAAACACAGTTGTGAGAATCTATTTGTAAACCTACTCCTGCTCAGGCGTTAAACCAATGACAGTCATGATATACACACAAACGTAAACGTATATACACGCACACATATGCAAAGACGAGCAGAAATAAAGTAGTTTATATAGCTATCCTGATTTCAGTATGAATGGGCCGGCTCGATAGCGAATAGCACGGGTTATACTACACACTAACAACGTTAAATAACAGTGTCTTTACAATGAGGGTGTTTGAAATTTCTTCTACCACCAAACGGCCACCTACCACTTTAATATTCACCATAGGTACATATATAATTGATATGGCTTGTTTCACAGCATATTAATCGATTCTATTATATGATATTCCAAGTTCAAAACTTATAACATCTCACAACTGACAAAACCACCCACAATCTCAATTATGCAATAGCTACACTATATTACATTACTTCTGCATTATTTCTATTGATAATACTCGAAATAACACCACAGAAGCAATATAGAATTGTGAAACACAATAATATAATAGTCAGAATTATATCGTACCTTAGTTAGCCGTTGCCGGAGCGAAACTGAACTTTGAACCGAGTCTGTTCACATTTTATACTCTATTTACCCGTTTGACAGTGTCAACTGTCAAACGTCGAACCAATTTGTCAATTTCGAATTGGCAACACTACAAATTCAAAACATACAATACATTTATGTGGTGGCGCCTTGCTCTCCAGATACGCTTGCGGGTCTGAAGAGCAAGCATCCAGCGCCAATTAATGATCTCTCCTTTCCTGAAGCTCCCAACAGTGAATCAGAATATCTGATCACCACGGCCAAGGACGTGTTAGCAGCAGTTTGCTCCTTCCGAAGTGGCTCGGCAGGCGGTCTCGATGCCTTGACACCACAACATCTAAAAGATCTTGTGTGTGCAAGTGCTGGGGTGGCTGGCGATACACTTCTGAAGGAGTTGACTGCGCTAGTAAATATGATGCTCTCCGGTAATGTGGACGGTGCTATCATTGATATCTTGTATGGGGCGAACCTGTGCGCCCTTAACAAGAGAGATGGTGGCATTCGTCCCATTGCCGTGGGTTGCACATATCGGCGTATAGCAGCTAAGATATGCTGTAAATTTTACAGCAGGGAGCTATCTGATAAATTCCAACCTCTCCAACTAGGTTTTGGTTCCAAGGGAGGTTGTGAGGCTGCTATACATGCTCTTTCGACGTATCTTGGAAGTTGTGATGGTGAGGTCATTCTGAAGGTTGACTTAAAGAACGCCTTCAATTCAGTGAATAGAGACACTTTGTTGGCACAGGCAAAATTAGAAACCCCTAAAATTTTCAAATTTCTTTGGCAATGTTACAGGTATCCCACAAAATTACTATATCAGGACAACCTTTTGAAATCTGCAGTTGGATGCCAACAAGGTGACCCTCTTGGACCAGTCATTTTTAGCTTAGCTATGCAACCCATTATTCGGCAAATAAATTCTAAATTTAATGTATGGTTTTTGGACGACGGGACCCTGGGAGGAGAAACAGACATAGTATTGCAAGATTTGACCTTTCTTAAAAATAAATTCGCATCTATTGGTTTGGAACTAAATTATAGTAAATGTGAGCTTTTTATAAATACAACAGACTCTTCAAAAAAACATTCGATAATATCTAAATTTAATAATTTGGCTTCAGACATCAAAATTGTTGATAAGAGTTCTCTTCGCCTCCTAGGTTCTCCAGTATTTGAAGAATCTTTCGATTCTTTCGTAGAGGAAAAAAATCAAAATTTTTGTGATATTTCAGATCGCCTATACAAAATTAATGTACATTCGGCCTATACTATTATTCGAAATTGTCTTTTCGTCCCAAAATTTACTCATGCCTTAAGATCATCGCAGCTTTGGAAAAAAATAACACTATTAGAAAAAATGGATCAAATTATACAAATAACTTTAAAAAAAATATTAAATGTGGACTTGGACGACCGAGCCTGGCTACAAGCATCTTTACCCATACGTCTGGGTGGGCTTGGCGTTCGCAAAATTTCCAGTGTCAGTTTACCGGCGTTCCTATCTTCAGTTCACAGCACGGAAGAGTTAACTAGGAAAATATTACTACCTGCACTAGTTAACTCAGAAGTGCTGTGCAAAACCGAAGCTATAAACGCCTGGAAAATGGCTTGTCCAAACACTGATTTGCCCACCAACCTATTCTCCCAAAGACAGTGGGACGCGCCGCTTTGTAACATTGTGAGAAAAAATCTTTTGGATACATCTTTTGATGTTACAGAGCGAGCTCGCTTGCTGGCTATGGGGGAATGGGAATCCGGTCTATGGCTTCAGGCACTACCATCGTCCAACACAGGAACCATGTTGGACGATGAGACGTTCCGATTTAGGTGTTCCGTGTGTCTCTCCGCATCGATGTCATTGTGGAGAAGACGTCGATAGCCTCGGACACCATGGGCTGTCTTGCAGCAGAAGCGCTGGTAGAATTCTTCGTCATGCTAACCTAAATGACATAATCCGTCGTGTTCTTGTCACGTCTGGCGTACCAGCTGTACTTGAACCAAATGGTTTGGTACGCGACTATGGGAAGAGACCTGACGGTATGTCATTATTGCCATGGAAAATGGGTAGGCCTTTGGTGTGGGACACAACCTGCGTAGACACCCTCGCGCCATCCCATGTTCCAAGCACGGGAGGCCATGCTGGCGCTGCTGCTGCATCTGCGGAAACCCTCAAACGGCGCAAATACAGTAATCTAGTAGCTAATTATGTATTTGAGCCGTTTGGGGTGGAAACGCTAGGCTCATGGGGTCCGAGCGCTCGTTCTTTATTCCGAGATATATCTAAACGGTTAATCGACGTCTCACGTGACCAGAGGGCTGGTTTATTCTTTGCTCAAAGAATCAGCATTGCCATCCAGCGTGGCAATGCTGCCAGCCTTCTGGGCACGTTACCCGATGATATTGATGCGGAGGCATTCTACGACGCCTAAACACACCTGTACATATTTTCACTTTTTATTTTTAGATTCATGTACCTATATATATTTATATATATGTTTAGATATTATGATTATGTAAGATAGCAATGTATATAGTTAAAATTAATAACCTAGTATAATGTTACTGTGAAAATTTATGTTCACTTACAATATGTTTGGGCTATACATAGTTAATGATACAATATATATCGTTCTATCTTGTTAGGGACATATGAGAATAATTCTAAAATCGATCTTATTGTAACTTAACCTAAAATCTAACGTAGAAATAACAATGATATAAATTCTAGCCAGATTTATAACAGTTTGATATCCGAGCTTTTGCTGGGATAGTAAATAGGTACTTACAAACGGGACACACATACTTTAGACGTACTTACATTGTTTTATTTTTGACAATATATTTCAACTAATCTATCACGCGCGCGCCTCATCATCAACTACACATCCCCATCGCAATTCAACGCGGGGCCAGCAGGGGGCGGGTGCGAGGCGTGGGAGCGGCGGGGGCGCGGCGCGGGCGCAAGTTGACCTTCAGTCTTAAGAAATTAGGTCAATGGGACAGTCGTATATTACGCTCCCATCATTCTATGTCCGTGTTACGTAATAAAACTAAAATCGTGGATTCTTACAATCCTGTACAACGTTCCTCCTCAGTATACGCAACATGCGGTCACGTATATTTATAGTGTGACGGCCGGTGTCATGTCAAACCGTCGTCGTCACGGAGCACGAAGTCATACTGACGTCTTCACGACAAACTGGCCGGTCGTCAAACACAATAATTAGCGAAGAGGTTTGAAGACTATTTTATTATTTGGAAATTGCAGTTTTTAGTTCGATGACGTATACACTCTGTTAAGTATTCGCCAAATTTACCAGTCATTGATAACAAGGCGATGGCCGTGCGGATAATACATCCGCTTTACGTTCTGAGGGCGTGGTTTCAAATCCCAGTCATAACAATTATGTGGATTTTGATTTTTGTGAAATCGAGAAAATGTTTATGAATATTTGGCAAATATTTAAAAAAAGATTATTTAAATATTTCGAATAAAGATTAGAAAACTCTAGAAACTTCAGGAAGGAATGGAAAGGTTAAAAAGAGACAGGAGATGGAAAACAATTGAATAATGAAATGACAGTCAAAATTAGTGTATCTAGAACATTCATAAGGGTATATAAGGCGGTGTGTAGACGCGTTGAGCGCCAGTTTTAAGTTGAAAAGTGGTAAAGTGGAGAAGAAAAGGAAGAAGTAAAAGGAAGAAAGAAGTAGTAGTGAAATAAAGTGAAGTGAAAGTATAGTGCAGTGAAGTGCAGTGCAATAGACGTTAGTGTTGGTGCTGTCCGCGTCGAGACCGAACGACGCGTCGTGTGTGTGAAGTCGAATAAAGTGTCATCAGTGCTACTCGTACTCGGTGTTTCCTTCCAATCCAGTTACCCTGTCCGTAACAATAGGTTCTTTTATGGCGGGATATAAAAGTGACTTGGCCATTCTTAGTTGCTTTTCTCGAATCATCTGAGCGTATGACGCGTATACTGTGGAGGAACGGTATCAGATCAGCCTATAAGCCATACCAAACCTTAAAATTTCTTTTCAATTGTAAAGATAAAGTATGCAAGATCAAAAAGTCCGGTATTTACTACTTAACATGCGACCAATGCTAAAATAGGTACATAGGACAGACAGGTCGAAGTTTTGAGCTGAGACATAAAGAACATTTAGCGACGTTTAGAAACAACCAGCCCGAAAAGTCTCATTTTGCCGAACATTTACTTGAAACGGGCCATAGTCTAAATAGCGGACTTTCATTTGACGTTATACACACTTGTCAGAAGGGTATTAGAATGTGCGTATTGGAACAATTAGAGATTTTCAAACTTGACAAGCATAAATTACTGAACGATCAAACAACTTTAACGGGTCCCCATTGCTGAATATATTCGCATACCGTCATAGTGACTCACATCAGTCGAGCAACGAAGGGAATTAGAAAGTACAATCGTTTATAAGACATGCACACGGTAGGGAAGCGCTCATTCGTTGCCCATCGCTCCTGAGCATGCCTCGTGCAGAGGCAAAACACGTGTCGAAGAATAGTCGGCGCATACAGCGGGATACTTCAAGTCATGTATCTTCCTGGAACCCATACCAGTTCTATATATCCCTTATCCTCTTAGAGGAGTTCGGTATTGTCAACCTATTATACAGTATTTATATTTTACGGTAGTAGAGCCTTGCTGATTTCAGCATGAATGGGCCGGCTCGACCGGGAAAGTACTACCATCTCACAGAAAATCGACGTAAAGTAACAGTACCTAAACTGTTGCGTTTCGTTCGGTGAGTGAGAGTGCCGGAGGCCCTATCCCCCATTCCTTCTCCTTTATCCCACTCCTCATCCTATCCCTTTTCCCAAGCCCAAGGGGCGGCAACGCACTTGTGACTCCTGTGGTGTTGCTTGTGTCCATGGGCGGCGGTAATTGCTTACCATCAGGCAACCCGTCTGTTCGTTTGCCGCCTATTACTATAAAAAAATATAATTAAAATAAAAACCTTTTTCTATTGCAATAGTTGGGGTGGTCAATCCGAGGGTGCGTGGTGGGTTCCTCTTTCTTTCGATTAGGCTACAATGGAGTTCCGCCAAGTGACGCCTGATTATATCAACTATAAGAGGTTCTTGTTTCTTGTGCATGTTGTATTTTTAAGTGTTATAAAATATTTTTCTAGTTCTTGGTTCACCTAACCAATTATGTTTTTCGGAACCCAAAACAGTCCCCCTTCGTGTATGCGTATTTGTTTACTCGAACATCGAGCAATTGAGTTAATAGATCCTAATTTTATTTGCCTTTAGATACATACTAGAGTAATATAGTGTTCCATAACGGGTCTGTATCACAGAGGTAGCGTAATTATTTGAAAACAAAACCTGTTACATAGATTTGAGTATGTGACGACGAAAATTTAATCGCTTAGATACGCCAGTTTTAAAGACATTCTTTCAGATATCAGAGGCCCAATTCTCTTAATTATATTTGTTTAAAATGCAATTTCGATCTAAGGTCAGTGTCATACTCATATCATAAAAGGTATTCTCCTAAATTAACTGATATTCCCGAGTCAATTCAAAATCTAATCTCATTTCGTTCAAAATATAGTTTTAATGTCACATAAAATACGAGAATTGGCTTTCAGAATCAGTATTCTGCTAATTTAATGTCATGATCATCTAATTTGATTTTTATAGTTCGAAAAAATTCAAGATTCAAAATTCTTTATTTTCGTACATAGGTAAATAGATATTACATAGTTTATACATTCGTCGTTGACACTTTGTTCAATTTATGATCTAGTCACGATAACATTTCAATGCTTAGAATAAGGAAAGTAGTGACGACACATAATAAAAAAATGCACTCTGATGGGTGTTAGGAATAATATAATGGTGTTATTGATCATCTAATCCCCAAATATGCACATATGCACGTATAAATAAAATAAAATATAATAAATTACAAGGAAGGTTTATTTTAGAACAATATTGGTAATAGTAAGCTTCTTAGTAAATAATAATATTAAAGAAATCGCAAAAAAGCCCTTGTAATGTGTTTCTCTCCACCATTTAAAGTTGAATATCGAGCGCGGTGGAAAGAGTTTGTTCGACTCACGAAAGATGTTGAGCATACGTACTTAAAACCCTCGCCGTGTCTTCGACTGCCCATAGAGACCGCGTTGGGCGAATATATCGCTGCCGGAGCGATAAACGTACACAAAAGGCATCTTCAACTATCTTCATAAGCACATAGCTTCTTATATAGTATACCCTACACATTTTCCCTTAGTTCTATAACACTGGTTCCAAATTGCCGTTCGGGAAATCTACCACGTATCTTTGTTGCGAGTATCCTATATTTCGGCACTGTTGGTAAAAATCCCGAAAGACTATTTGGAACCAGTTTAGTGACCAAGAAAGTTTAAATTCTATAACAGAATATTAATATTAACTCATTATATTGATAATCTTAATATATAAAATCCTTGCGTTACTGACTGACTGACAGACACGCTACAGCCGAAACTACTGGTTGCAGGAACGTGAAATTTGGCATGTATGTTCCTTGGGGACCGTAGGGGTGCACTAAGAAGGGATTTCGCGAAATTCCCACGGGATCGGCCAAAACGGGTAAATTTAAAAAAATTGCAGGCGTAGCTGCTGGCGTCTTCTAGTAGTCTATAACCCTATTGCTAGTATTGTTCTACTGAAGACATTCATACTGTGTCTGTAGAGTAGAAACAAATCAGTGTTTACATTAATTTGCTTTTTTGTTTGTCTCGTGTTTATGTTAGTCTGTTTGTCGGTTGTGTTTCAGTGTTATTTCATAAAACTAGCTATAAAAGCTGCTTTAATTGATTAATGTTTTCAGAAAACATTATTTTGTTTGCATTAGCTGCTGTTTGTTTTGAATTTGGATGTGCTACAGTTTTGTTTTATTATGAGAGGTTTGTTTAGGGTGATTTCAGATTAGTGTTTTATACGCACGTATACGCTCGTTTTTGGAAGCGCATGTAGGCGCGTAAGGGCGCGCCTGTTGGCACACGCGCACCTCGTACGAGCGTTGACGCGCTACTAAGCTCGTATAAACGCGAGCCGTCAGAATCCATGTTGTTGACACTGACACGAGGTCACTACCGTTTCGAGCGAACACGCCTAAATATGCCCGTTTACGCGAGTCCGACTTTTTGAAGCGCGTAATGTAGCGCGCGTGTAAGCGAGTATGCTAAAACGACAGTATACGCGCAGAAAAATACGCTAATCTGAAACCGGTTAGGTGAAGTAATTAATAACTACTACAGCTATTATTTGTGATTATGTATAGCAAATGTAGTAAAATGCCAAGTTACAAACGCGCATGTGTTATTCTTGACTGTGCTAAAAACACAAAACAAAAACATTTTACCAAAAACAATAATCGTTCATAAATACTTGCAACACTTTCAGTACAATAAGGATTTATGTTATCGCAGTTCACAACGGCATAATCAAATTTATTTTTTAGTTTTTTGTTCAGCAATCTTATAACCGGCCCGAAAAGCGCTTGAAGCGGAATTAATAGAAGAGCAGTCCCCGTCCCACTGAATATTTAATAAGCTGATCGCATAATCCAATCAATTTACGACACTAAAACTAAGTTTAGCGGCGTTAAAAACATTTCACAAGTTTGACTCGCACTAACGATTCCCCCATTCAGCTTGCAATGTCATTTCAACTACAACTCCCAGCAACTACCTGCAAGAATTCCAAAAATCTTTTCAATATCACGAGAATTTGTCATTAATTCTGCTTCAAGCGCTTTTCGGGCCGGTTATAAGATTGCTGAACAAAAAAAATAACAAATGGTAAAGCGAACTATTTTCAATTAAGAGCTTAACGAATCACGCTTTGCTTTGTGAAGAGAATGCTCGACAGAGGACGTGACATGTCCCACGTCATTTTAACATGCTACCAAATGTTTGATTCAAACACTAATAAATTCGGTAACGAGTTTCCATTTTAGCTGTTATTGGGTTAAGTTTTACTATTTCCAAAATAACATACGAATCTACTACTTGTTAAACCACATTTTCACACGTATTATTTTGAACTAAAATTCTAGCTTAGTAGACTATCTGCTCAATATTTAAGAAAGTTATACGATACAATGCATTCTCTCTTAACATTTATGTTGATATTTTCTTTATTTTATTATTCTTACTTTACTTTTTGAAACGAAACATAAGTCTAATGATTCAGCAAAATTAATTATTTAATATAGAACTTATGATTTACTTATAACTGAAGACTAAACTGAGAAATTTAAGGAAGGCAATGTGGCGAATGCACAAATCTTTCGAACCATAAAGTTCGTTATCATTTAACTTAGGGTAATTATAAAACGAGCGAATAAAAAAACTAAGCGACTGATGATGAGATACTGTTTTAATAACTTGAGCGGCATGAATTTGAGTAAGCGAAAAATTTACTAAACTAACGACGAATATTGATTAATAATAAAATCTAGAACGGGCGTATTAAGAGCGGCTTCTGATTAATCCATTTCAGATATTAATATTCTAACCGTGCGACTTAATTACTAGATGAGCGACTAAATTACTAGGTGAGCGACAAGAAATAGAGAAAAGGCGATTTCAATATTGCCGGCTTTCATCAGCAAAAAAATGCTAATAATAGACATAACAAAATATAGCGTCCTGAATTTCGACTTTGTTGCACCAGGAATTATTTAGTTATGACTTAAGCTATATTATTTAAGATTTGTGTCTTTATAGTTCCAATTTGTATAGTTAAATACATATAATGTTGGATCAACAAAAACGTTTTTTATAACAAATGCCTTTGTAGCTCCAAAATTTTATAAATTTTATATTAGAATTGAGGTATTAAAAATAAATACGTTTTTCTCGCTCCAATAAGTGAGAAAAAAAATGGTCATAAATTCCTATGTGTGGCTGTAGCTCCAACGTACGTCAAAAACTCGCGGACGCGGGGGCACTACTGCCCAATGAAACGTTGTCGTCCTAAAACGCATGGAAAAACCGCCAATAAGCGCACAGGCACCTGCGCCATCTAGTAGAATTTCGAGATACTTTCGCGGATGTTTTTGTTGCCCCAAGTATAGGCATGGTTCAGAGACAATTTGGCATACTTAGCTTGATTTTGCAGTTTTGGCTATTTGTGACTTTGTTGCACCGAAGTTGCGATATATACAAAATTCAATTTACTTACACATATACTATATATAAAACACATACTAGGTAAAACCACATTCTATGTTATCAAATGGATGAAAGGTAGTACGTTTTTAACATAGCTTTAAATATTTTAAGGGATTTTACGCTTCGAATTTCCAAAGGAAGTCCATTCCACAGGCGTACAGCTTGGACAGTAAAAGGCTTATCAAAAAAACTTGTGGAATGCATTGGCATTTCCAGCGTTAAATCCTCGGACGACCTCAAGGACCTTATATGTGTGTCATTAAGGAACTTAAAACGTTCTTTGAGATATTAAGGGAGTACTAGGATTAAACAAGATATTATACAATAAAGTGAGAATGTGAGTATTTCTGCGAAGTCGAATCGGTAGCCACTTGAGCTTGTTGCAGAATTTTGAGACATGATCATATTTGCGTAGCACAAATATAAATCTTATACAGAAATTTTGGAGACGCTCAAGTTTGTTTAGTTGCTCCTCGGTGGGGTCAAGATAGCTGATATCGGCCTAGTTGGGGCTGGTAGAAGCAAAGACGGTACAAGCGCAATCTTAGTGGCAGTTGGTAAGAAATTGCTTAACTTTCGTAAAGATCCAGCTGATGCAAAAAGTTTTCAGCTCGTTTGTTGTAGCTGTGGTCGCCAAGACATGGTTTCATCAATGTAAATACCAAGATTTTTTACATTTTTACGAAACAGAAGGTCTTTTCCATTGAAAATAATGCTTGGCAAATCAGACCAGTTAATTTTGGACACAATTCATGGGCTGCCAATAATAATAAGCTGCGTTTTGTCCGGATTTACTGTGAGTCCAAATTTCTGCGTCCAATCACAGATTCGCGCCAAGTCCGTGCCAATCGTTGTACAAGCGTCTGCTAGTCTATTCAAGGGAGCTTGCGCATAAATCTGCAAATCATCTGCGTAAAGGTGGTAGGACGAAAGTAATTTGTTTGAAATAGAATTAATAAATATATATTTTATTTTGTTTTTTGGTCATTTGATTTAAGTAAATACATATTGCATATTAGGTCGCTCAAATATTGAAATGAAATGAAATGAAATACTTCTTTATTTCGTGTAAACTTTGAAAGTACTTACGAAACGTCATTAAAATGAAATACTAAATACAATTATTTTTGTGTGTCGAATTAGAACAGCTCAGTCCCAAGCGTTTTGGTCGTCTTTATAGTCAGATATTTTATAATAGGCTTTTGAACACAATTTCGCTTTTACAATAATTTTGAACTTATTTATAGATAGGTCTCTTATATTATAAGGGAGCTTGTTATTAAAGCGTATACATTGCCCCATAAAACAGCTACTTATTTTGTGGAGACGAGTGCTATGAACTACGAGATTATGCCTGTGTCTTGTATTTACAGAATGTATATCACATTTTTTACAAAATTTGTCAATACTTTTATGTACATATAGCAGATTTTCATAAATATATTGTGATACAACAGTTAGAATGTTTAAAACGTATTATGAAGCTTCCTCATTTTGTATTTTAAGTAACTCAAAATAATGTTTGTTAGTTGCTGTTCTGATGATTTCTCATCACTTGCAGTTAGTCGCTCACTTATTAATTCAATAACGCAAATAAATTATTTTTGTCACTCAAAACTTTAATTTACTGTTACTTGGTGACCGGTCACAGCGAGTCTAATTCTCGGAGTTTTGGAAAGCACGTAAACAGACGTGAAGCTGACCGTCTTCACAAAACAGCCTTTTACCAAATAAACCCTTGTTCATCGTAAACAGCTTTGTTTGAAAACACTGACAGTAAACAAACGGGGCCTATGTCCGAAATTCGAAACCAAAACCAAAATCGTTGTACTAGCTCACAGAGCCTAAACAACTTCATCTGTAGATCACGTCCGTAGTCCGTCTAGTGATGTTTCGATCAGTTAAACTAACGGCTCGAGTATTGAGTTAAAGTTGATTTAGCGCCGCGTAATTCCCAATAGCGGTTGGTGCAATGCGGTAGCTTACTGTCACAGCGTTGAAAAAGGGACATTTACATGTCTTTGTCGGGAAGCAACAAGGTATGTGTAGGCTAGTGAGTGAAGTGTTTTATTGCACTTTCTGTTTTGTAGCTAATTCTTGGTTGGTCTAATGGCTAATTTGAATAGTTAGTAATAATTTAGTGTCCGACTTTATCAAGCTTGTGGTCTCCGCAATTCGCGTGTTCAGTGTGGCATCAATCTGCTCACGCAAAACAAGCAGACTTTGCACTGAACGAAACCTGTCGCAAAATACCTAACGCCTTATCTAAAGCCCACACCTCTAAATAAAATCTACCCTCTGGCAGGCATTGCCCCGCCCGCGGTTTGCCAAGAAGTGGCCTGCACTGTTGAGAAATGCCGCCAGGAAGAGGACCCTCAACACTCGTTGCACAACCATAGATTGCCCCGTGGTAGACTAAAATGCCGCAAAAGCTTCTTGCGATATACTGAGGCTAGTCAATACCAACCGACTAGTTTAAGAAAAAAAATATGGCACGAGACAGTTCCACCCCCTGCGAGCTGCGTAGAAGCCACAGAACATCATCTCCCCGGAAGTAATCTGCAGTGGCCTATATGGAGATCCCTGAATCATTTGCGAAGCCAGGTTGGCCGCTGCAGACACAACCTAGCGAAATGGGGTATGATCGACTTGGCTTACACGCAGTGCGACTGTGGCGCTCCCGAACAGACCATGAGCCACCTGCTAGAGTGTCCTAAGTGTCCGGACAGATGTTCGTGGCCCGATCTATGTCAAGCCACCGAAAATGCCGTTGCTGTGGCCACATACTGGGCTGGTGCCATTTGAATTCTGTACCAACGACTCGAGAAGAAGAAGGACTATGAGAAAGCCAAAATTCAATGCACCAATATTTTATATCTTTACCCGTACTTACTAAAAATTATAACCATTACAAACCTAAAACTACTATAACTAGAAATAAGAAATTGAGATCCTTGTATGACGTAAGTACTCACTAAGAAGTGTTATTTATATTCCACCCCCATGAGGCGCAAATACAGTTGAAAGTTTGTATATAAATCTGCTTATTCTGAAAGTAGCACTAATGAAATATATTCAACAACTAGTAATTTATACAGACAACTCAAATTATGCTGTTTTTTAATAGTTAATTAAAAGCTTAAATTTTCTTTTAAAACTGTTAACGATGAACAAGGGTTTATTTGGTACTAGGTTTCGCCTGCGGCTTCGCCAGCATGATATTTTAATAAAGAGTGGCCTACGTACTTCCCCGTTTCAGACTATCCATGTCAAATTTCATCACAAACGGCTCTGTAGAATAGCCATGTAGCATAATATAAACAGACTAGCTGACCCAGCGAACTTCGTATCGCCTTTTTATGAGTTTTTATTTAATTCCCTTTTTTCCAAGCCCCTTTTCCAGAGTTACCATTGACTTAGCGCTTAATCTCTTATCATTCCAGGGTCTATAAATGATGCAAAAACAAACATAGATTTTTATATAATATTGAATTCCCCATTCCTTAAAATATCGGAGACGATACCCATATCGACTTAAAAAAAATCCCCTACGCCATCTTTGATTTCCTATCCGCCATCTTTGATCACGAAATAGATGTTGTATTTGGATGCACCATCCCTTAAATCATCAGAGACGATACCCATATTGATTTTTTAAATTTTTCCCATCCGCCATCTTTGATTTCCCATTCACCATCTTGAATCACGAAATAGATGTTGTATTTAGATTCCCCATCCCTTCAAACATCGGAGACGATACCAATATTGATTTAAAAAAAAATCCCATCCACCATCTTTGATCACAAAATAGATGGTGTTTTTGAATTCCCCATTCCTTAAAAAATCGGAGACAATACCCATTTCGACTTTAAAAAAATCCCGTCCACCATCTTTGATTTCCTATCCGCCATCTTTGACCACGAAATAGATGTTGTATTTAGATTCGCCATCCCTATAAACATCGGAGACGTTACCAATATTGATTTTTTTTTATTTTTCCATCCGTCATCTTTGATTTCTCATCCGCCATCTTTGATCACGAAATAGATGTCGGATTTGGATTCCCCATCCCTTTAAATATTTTAGATGATACCCATATTGATTTAAAAAAAATTCCCATCCGCCATCTTGGATCACAAAATAGATGGTGGTTTTGAATTCCCCATTCCTTAAAATATCGGAGACGATACTCATATTGATTTTTTTAATTTTTCCCATCCGCCATCTTTGATTTCCCATCCGCCATCTTGAATCACGAAACAGATATTGTATTTAGATTCCCCATCCCTTCAAACATCGGAGACGATACCAATATTGATTAAAAAAAAAAAAATCCCATCCGCCATCTTTGATCACAAAATAGATGGTGTTTTTGAATTCCCCATTCCTTAAAATATCGGAGACGATACCCATATCGACTTTAAAAAAATCCCGTCCACCATCTTTGATTTCCTATCCGCCATCTTTGATCACGAAATAGATGTTGTATTTAGATTCGCCATCCCTTTAAACATCGGAGACGTTACCAATATTGTTTTTTTTTTAATTTTTCCATCCACCATCTTTGATTTCTTATCCGCCATCTTTGATCACGAAATAGATGTCGGATTTGGATTCCCCATCCCTTTAAATATTGGAGATGATACCCATATTGATTTAAAAAAAATCCCATCCGCCATCTTTGATCACAAAATAGATGGCGGTTTTGAATTCCCCATTCCTTAAAATATCGGAGACGATACCCATATTGATTTTTTTAATTTTTCCCATCCGCCATCTTTGATTTCCCATCCGCCATCTTGAATCACGAAATAGATGTTGTATTTAGATTCCCCATCCCTTCAAACATCGGAGACGATACCAATATTGATTTAAAAAAAAAATCCCATCCGCCATCTTTAATCACGAAATATATGGTGTTTTTGAATTCCCCATTCCTTAAAATATCGGAGACGATACCCATATCGACTTTTAAAAATCCCGTCCACCATCTTTGATTTCCTATCCGCCATCTTTGATCACGAAATAGATGTTGTATTTAGATTCGCCATCCCTTTAAACATCGGAGACGTTACCAATATTGATTTTTTTTAATTTTTCCATCCGCCATCTTTGATTTCTCATCCGCCATCTTTGATCACGAAATAGATGTCGGATTTGGATTCCCCATCCCTGTAAATATTGGAGATGATACCCATATTGATTTTAAAAAAAATCCCATCCGCCATCTTTAATCACGAAATAGATGGTGGTTTTGAATTCCCCATTCCTTAAAATATCAGAAGCGATACCCATATTGATTTTTTAAATTTTTCGCATCCGCCATCTTTGATTTCCCATCCGCCATCTTGAATCACGAAAAAGATGTTGTATTTGGATTCCCCATCCCTTTAAACATCGGAGACGATACCAATATTGATTTTTTAAAATTTTCCTATCCGCCATCTTTGATTGCCCAACCGCCACCTTTGATCACGAAATAGATGGTGGTTTGAAATTCCCCATTCCTTAAAATATCGGAGACGATACCAATATTGATTTTAAAAATTTTTCCCATCCGCCATTTTTGATTTCCCATCCGCCATCTTGAATCACGAAAAATATGTTGTATTTGGATTCCCCATCCCTTAAAATATCGAAGGCGATACCCATATTGATATTTAAAATTTTCTCATCCGCCATCTTTGATTTCCCGTCCGCCATCTTGGATCACTAAATAAATTTCATATTATTAATCAGCGTCCCGAAATCTCGAAAACGATACCCATATAGATTGTATCCTATTCGTTTAGCCTTTTTTTGCCTTTGACCCAACCCTCCCCCTTCTCGTTTGACCATTTTATTATTTTTGTCTGGCCCCTAAAAGTTGTGGCGTAATTTTATATAGCCTATAGCCTTTCGGAATGATTGGGCTATCATAGGCAATAACAATTTTTAAAATCCGACTGCTAGTTCCTGAGATTAGCCAACATAATGTTTTAGCCTTTTTAGCCTTTTGCCCGGCCCCAAAGGGTCGAAGCGTTATGTTATATAGCCTATAGCCTTCCGGAATAACTGGGCTATCGTATGCAAAAAGAATTTTTCAGATCCGACCGGTAGTTCCTGATACTAGCGCGTTCAAACAAACAAACAAACAAACAAACAAACAAACTCTTCCGCTTTATTATATTAGTATAGATAATACTGAAAAATTACTTTTGTTTTCATAATCGTTAAACTTCAGGTAAAGATTAGTATGTAAGTATATTATTGAAGTTATGAAGAGCTTTTATATACCTTCTGAATATAACAGAAGCAAAAATAAAATCTGAAAGCATTAGGTACCACAAAGTACATATCAGACAATCAGACCGTCCCTCCGCCTCGCTGTGCTTAAGCGCACTAGCTCATAGAAAGCGCTTTTAATGACGCTGCGCTTAGGTCAGATATATCGTGATATCTTTTAACTATTCGTCCAAACTACTTACTGTAAGAGACAAAGTTAATCTACATTAAATACTGAAGGCAATAAATCTATCAATTTTGATAACAATTTGATAACTACTCCAGAATGAGAATCATTGATTGAAATCATTGTAAAAAACATAATATATATTTTTTGATGTTATACTGTTTTATTACAATAAAAAATGATGTAGTTAGATTATGTCCTAAAAGCTAAAAGTAATTCGGTAAATTCTAGCTACCAGATCGCACCAATCTTCTCATCAATCTGGGGTATTGATCAGACAATTAATATAAAATCGTTGGGCAAGTAAAATTTCTATCATAATGTTTACTCTGGTTACGCTACGCCCAAAATATTTTTTTTCAGTTAATTTTATTTTCCAGTTTTTAGTTTTGTTGTGAGTTGATACCTCTCATTCTATTTTCATAGTGAGCCCTTTTCTACCATTCAAGCACTGTCATTCAATACCCATATTGAGATATTTGTGGAAAATAGGTACCTAATCCGTCATTTTGTGGCGGCAGCCATTTTGGATTTTTTATAGTGAGCTCTATTCTACCAATCTTGGATTTTTCATGGTGAGCCCTATTCTACCAATCAAACCCTCTCATTCGATACCTATATTGAGGTATTTGTGGTTAATAGGTAATCTGCCATTTTGTGGCGACAGCCATCTTGGATTTTTCATAGTGAGCTCTATTCTACGAATCAAGCCCTTTCATTTGATACCCATATTGAGGTCTTTGTGGAAAATAAGTAATCCGCCATTTTGCGGCGACAGCCATCTTGGATATTTCATAGTGAGCTATATTCTACGAATCAAGCCCTTTCATTTGATACCCATATTGAGCTATTTGTGGAAAATAGGTAATCCGCCATTTTGTGGCGGCGGCCATCTTGGATTTTTATAGTGAGCTCTATTCTACCAATCAAGCACTTTCATTTGATATCCATATTGAGGTATTTGTGGAAGATATGTAATCCGCCATTTTGTGGCGGCAGCAATCTTGGATTTTTCATAGTGAACCCTATTCTACATATACTACAATATGAGTGTTTACCAAATATCAGATCAATCTGTCATCAGGAACGGGGTAAAATTCCATTTAATAGCTTTCAGAGCTCAGAATTTTTGCCGCCTTAGTTGATACTTTTCCTTATATTATGCCAACATTATACAAAATCTTTATAAATTGTAGCCTATGTGTTATTCTGATGTATAAACTATATTATTGTAAAGTTTCATCCAAATCCGTTCCGTAGTTATTGCGTGAAAGAGTAACAAACATCCATCCATCCATCTATCCATCTATACATACATCTTCACAAACTTTCACATTTATAATATTAGTAGGATAAGGCTGTTTTGTGAAGACCGTCAGCTTCACGTCTGTTTACGTGCTTTCCAAAGCTCCGAGAATTTGACTTGCTGTGATCGGTCACCAATCTATAAATTAAAGGGTAGTATTTAAACGAGTGACAGTAAATTAAAGTTTTGAGTGACAAAAATATTTAATTTGCGTTATAGAATTAATATGTGAGCGACTAACTGCAAGTGATGAGAAATCAACAGAACAGCAACTAACAAACATTATTTTGAGTTACTTAAAATATTAAATGAGGAAGCTTAATAATATTTGAGCGACCTAATATGCAAAATGCATTTACTTAAATCAAATTAACAAAAAAACAAAATAAAATAAGACGTTTCAGTCTTTCAAGCCAAGATGACGGAGGCCTGCTTCGCAGGCAGCTCGCTTGGCTTGAAAAAATAAAATGAAATTTCAATGAGAAAAAAAAATGAAATTTTTGCTACAGGGTCACTAGAAAACCTATCATATCCTATTAAATTTTCCGAGTGAACGAGATTATTTTAATAAATAAATAGTTCGTGATTTTCAAAATGAAGGCCGGCAATATTGAAACCGCCTTTTCTGTATTTCTAGTCGCTCACCTAGTAATTTAGTCGCACGGTTAGAATTTGAATTTCTGAAATGGATTAATCACAATCCGCTTTTAGTACGGCCGTCCTAGATTTTATTATTAATCAATATTCGTCGTTAGTTTAGTTAATTGTCACAAACCATTAAGCAGCGCCATAAGCTGTTGTTTCGATTTTCACAAAACAGACATTATTTTGCACAACATTTTTTATTTATACAGGGTGTAAAAATACCCTTAACGAAAAATGAAATCCCATGTTGTACCAATCACTACGAACATTTTTACTTCGGCACCATACCTGGGAAATTACTGGTTCAGGAGATATTGAGGCTCAAAGTTAGTATGGAATTTTTCTAATTAGGTACAAAATCGATGTACTTACCCCGCCAATATGTTCTTTAGATACCCTATGACCCCATGGATAAGTAGGTATTTCGAACATGGCACGCGCGCGCTTTTAAATGCGGTTTAAAAATGTGAAAACTTATAAAAAAAATCGTTTCCCAGGTTGGTGGTTAGTATGACTTGGCATGATGTCCACAACGAGTAGATTGCGGCTTGGTGATGGGTCTTGTGACATTCTGTATATGGTTGTTTTCGTTCTAATAAGTTGCGATACGGCAATAGTTTAGTATCGCTTTTATCTGATTTACATCCTGGTATGGATGTGGATGATGTCTATCATCATGATCACCAACGTTTTCTCAGCTGCATCCAAGATTTGCCTAGAAGCCCGGGTTTTGTTTACTAGTCCAACCAGATGTGACAGAATATTATCTTTGTTCTGGCAAATATAATAAAAAATTGTTAAAGATGATCTGTTTGTAAAACAAGCTAGTAAATGCTAAGAAACATAATTAATTGAGAAAAATATATTTGTCCTCATAATTATACCTACGCCTCCAGAAGAATTGATATATTGAGATTTAATAAAACGGTTGTGAATGGTTTTATCTAGTGTATCGACGATTGCGAATACTTGAACAGAATATTTAAAAAATGTTCAAGCGTGGAATCAAAAAGCTGGCGGTATCTCGTAAATTAACGTAAGTTTTGCTCCACCCACGTGACTTATACACCTAAACCTTTCTCAGAAATCACGCTATCTATTGGTGAAAACCGTTCAAAATCCGTTTGATAGTTTCTGAGTTCGTCGAATATATTTTGAGACAGACAGACAGGACGTCAGGCGTCGACCGTCTGCGTATATACGCAGACTACCGTCTGCGTGACGTAGGTCAAATATGTCTTTGGAACTTAATATTTTTATTATGTATTTCCTAATGAGTGCTATGCACATATATATTTAATTTAAGATTATATTCGAGTGGGACTAGCATGTAAACTTTGTAGCACCAATATTAAATATAGCTTGCCTCCTTAGTATATATTTTCAATTGTTTGTTTGTTTTTTTTAATGTTATTGTTTAAATGTTGATTTATCCATGGCCATTTCCTTCCAGCCCCATGGTAATTTCGAAAAATCTCTTCTGTGTCCCTAAGTGCACCGTTATAGTCCCTAAAGAACATAAATGCCAAATTTCAACTTCTTGCTACCTATAATTGTGACTCTTAGTCAGTAACCTTGGAATGTGTATGTATTTGTACAAATAATTATGGAATTTTTAAACTTTTTTTTTAATTTCTGCCAAACAAATTGACTCCATGCTGCCTGGTGTTAAGCAGTCAGTGAAGTCCCATAGTGATGGCCATCATCCCAGCAGCCAGCATGGCATTATGGTATGATGGCCCTCACCTTGACGGCCTTGAGTAAAGCTTTTTCACGCCCCGCTTAAAGGACCCGGGATCATAAGTGGAGGGAAACACGGTACGGCAGAGATAAGAGGCGCCGAACCGTTTGGTGCGTGACGGTATCTGTTATACCGTGTAAGAGTGGCACCTCAACCCATCACGTGTCGTTCGGGATAGGAAAGGAGAGGGTGGGATTAGTTGAAAGAGCTCTTTGGAGCACTCACCGTGATAGATACGGTAGAAGACAGCCATTGAGTCCACGTCTCTGCGTAATTGCAGTGACTCAAGAGTCTTAGTGGCCTCTGAATCCCCGATGATACGGACAGCACGCCGCTGCAACCTATCGAGGGCGTCCAATAAGTACTGAGCGGAGTCATTCCAAAGGTGAGAGCAGTATTCCACGCAGGAGCGAACCTGGGTCTTGTATAACAGACACAACTGCTCCGGCGTGAAAAACCTCCTCACCTTGTTCAGGACTCCGAGTTTCCGAGATGCGGATTTGATGACACCCTCGATGTAGTTCTTCTGGTTGAGATTTCTGCGTATGTCCATACCTAGGATATTAAGGCTGTCTTGAATCGGTAGTGGAGTGTCCAGAAGAGAGGGATGGGGAAGGAATGGAGATACCTTGGCTGAGAATGCGCACATCTGTGTTTTCTTGGCGTTGAACTCGACCAGGTTCTCATCACCCCAATGCGAGATGCAATTCAGAACCCGGTCAAGCTCAGCAACAAGTGTTCGCCTATACTCCTCAGTATCGGCTTGCTTAGCCGCAGGGTGTCCGAGATATCGCCCATGTACAGTACTGTCATCTGCATAGCAATGTATGCCCCTAAAAGGTTGCCTATAAAAAAAATAAAATTGAACTTAGCTATGTAAGATATACTACCGCATAACCCATGAATAGGCTAAGACAGCGATATGATATTGAAATTAATCTAAATTAACTTTAGCGAAACAATTATAACGAAAACTACAACTAAATATCTAAACTAAGAGGTAGATCTAACTTCAGGCTAGATCTCACTGAGTTGGAAGCTGACAGAGACGTAAAACAGGGCGCACGTAGCTCCCCTTCGTGGTTTTCACGGTAACAACGCAGGTTGTACCGTCTTTGGAAGTATGCAGTTTCTCCACGATGGCTAACGGCCATGAAAGCGGCGGAGCATTATCATGTATTATGACGACCAACGTACCCTACTGTATAGGAGATGCAGGACTATTCCATTTGGATCTAGCCTGAAGCTGGTGGAGATATTCCGCACGCCAGCGCCACCAGAACGACTGCACGAGTTTATCCAGCAGAGTATGTCTCTGGAGCAAGCTTGAAGAGTGTGCTTCAGGAGCCGGAAATGACGATTATGGCACTGTGTTCAGAAAATGTGCAGGACTTAACGCGGATGGTTCTGCAGGGTCACTACTCAATGCCGTGAGCAGACGCGAGTTGATCAGCGCCTCGACTTGTGCAAGGACAGTTAAAAGCTCTTCGTAAGAGAGGATCTGTTGATCTATAACTTTAAAGAGATGCGTTTTAATTACTTTGACCATGCTTTCCCAACATCCACGCAAATGTGGTGATGCTGGCGGAATAAACTTCCAGTCAATATGATTTATGGAAAGTTCTTCCTGAAGAAGAGTACGATATTCTTCCCAGAGAAACTTATAAAGGTCGCGTAAATAAGAGCTTGCGCCCACGAAACAAGTGCCGTTATCCGTGTACAAACACTGTATAGTGGTAGAATATTATTATTATTATTTGTTTCTCTTTCTCGGGTATTATTCTAATTTGTTAGAACAATACCCGGCCCTTTGGCAGGCGTACACGGAGACATAGGTCCAACGCGCAGAGGCCCTTTGAGAGTTTTAATCTAGAATGTAATGGAACACCTACTGAGGCGCCTCCATCACCGCACTATTAAGTACAGTCACGGGTTAGCCGCAGCAGGTGACGGCCTATTGCTACTTATATGGAAACTTATTACTCTGGGCTATTGGGATGGGTGTTTAATGGATAGGTTTAGATGAAAACTATGGATGAATGCCGGCGTCTGCCCTAAGTACTCTTATAGTACGTCGAAAAGGGGCAGACGGTGACTCGCCAGCTCACTAGATGGACCCTCTCTAAATAGCCGCCAAGGCAAACAAACTCTACCATTATTATTATTATTATTATTATGTATTCTGTGACAAATTATTCGTCGAGCAGCTAAAACCCAATATTTACGCCTAAGTTAGGACATAAGCAACTCTGGACCAGCATGGAGATGTTTCTTGTGATAAAAATCAACAAGAAGGTCGACAACATGATCATGACGCGGTAGAATGCAAGGATGCTTGTAGTTATAAGGTTCATCCGAATTTGACAGACGACCACCAACGCGTATGACGCCGTGCTCATCGAAAAACGGCTTGAGCCTAAGAATAGCGGGAGAACAACGTACATTATTTATTGAAATTAAACTACAGTTTACGGATTTTATCGCGATGTATTGGTTTCACTAAGTTACTTAGTGAAACCAATACATCGCGATAAAATCCGTAAACTGTAGTTTAATTTCAATGTGTAACATTCGCGTAAACCCAAGAAGATACTAAACGTACATTATTTTTCAAATTTTGAATGTCGTTTCTAAAATGAACAGCCTGTACAGCTCGTAGTAACTTATTTTCTGCAAATTCAAGGTCAGTACTTGAAACAAAAGTCCCATTAGGTAGGTGCCTAAGAAACCTAAAGACATAAACGATGGCGCGGAGTAACTTAGATCACGATGGCATGCGTAGTGCTAGTGCATAGATCGGAGATTCAGCAACCTCAATAATCACGGTATGAGAAACAGACTTCCGTTCGGGTACATCCTCGTCCTCTGCACTGTGGTCAAAGGGTTGCATGGGCCACTCTGACGGATCATGGGAAATCCAAGAAGGTCCACGATGCTACAATGGATGATGCAGAAGATTAAGTGGAGTAACACCACGAGACAGGCAATCAGCGGGGTTCTCAATACCCGCGACGTGATTGAAACAAGTAGCAGGGACAAGTTCAATTAATTTACTAACGCGGTTGGCGACAAAAGTCTGCCAGCGGTGAGGAGAAGAATAAATCAAAGCGAGCACTATTTTGGAGTCAGAAAACGCGTATATTTTATTGATAGGGTAGTGGGGCAAAACTGTGTCTTGAACCTTGCGGAGCAACTGAGACAACAGAAGGGCCGCGCACAACTCCAGTCTCGCAACCGAAATGGTTTTAATAGGCGAGACCTTGGACTTGGCACAAACTAACTGCACCGAGTAGTTAGAACCAATGCGGACTTGCAGATATACGACACCGCCGTAAGCACGCTCGCTGGCGTCAGCGAAACCTATTAAGTTGATGGTACATCCATCTACCAACCCAAGATGACGCTGAATAGTAATTTGATTGAGCGCGGTAAGCTCAATACAAAACTGGCTCCAAGCGGCGACAATATGGTCAGGGGGTGTTTCATCCCACTCAGACTTTGATAACCAAAGTTCTTTGATCAAGAGCTCAGCGTACAAAATTGTGGGAGCCACAAAACCCATTATGTCCCATAGTCGAGCCACTGTGGACAGCATAGTGCGTTTGGTGCACTTATCATCTGGCGGTGAGACGTCAAACCGAAAATTATCACAGGATTTGTCCCAGCGTAAACCGAGAACTTTATGCGGTACAGACTTCTCAAACTCAATGTCTGGAGAAGCTTTATGAGAATCAGGTATGCGTGCGAGAACCTCCTTAGAGTTGCTTGTCCATTTGACAAGATCAAACTGGCCTCGCTTGAAAAGCTGAATAAGCTCTTTACAAAGCGAAATTGCTAGCGGAACGGATATGACATTACAGGCAATGTCATCCATATACAAAGCGGAAGTAGCAACAGCTGCTGCGGCGGGAAAGTATTCGCCTTCATCAGCGATCAACTGGCGAACAACTCGTAACGCGTGATATGGGCTAGACTTGAGTCCAAAACAAACACGATTGAACTGATACACGGATAAAGGTTCCTTATTGTTAAAACGATAAAAAGTCCGTTGAAATCTACGGTCAGATTCGCAAACGCCGATATTGAGGAACATTTGGCGGCAATCAGCTGACAGAGCGATTTGGAAAAGACGAAACTTTATTATGATGTTAAATAAATCACCCTGTAGATTAGGGCCGGTATGCAAAATGTCATTAATCGACTGACCCGATGTAGTCTTACAACTAGCATCTAAAAATGTCCTTCATATGATACCACTGGAGGTCCAGACATCAGCCATCATCACAAACAAAACAAAACAAAAACAAAAAATATTTTATTTGCTTCTCCAAAACTTAAAATACATTTTCTTATTTAAATTTACAGAAGGCAGTATGTGGAGAACAAATTAGGCAACTGCGTCAGCTATTGTTGCAGTTATAAAACTACAACGCTGGTATTCTCGCATGCCTATATGCAATTTTAATTATATAAGATTAAATTTACCTATAAATAAATAAAATATAATAACGATAAATTAATAACACTAATGCATTGCTTAATAAAACGTCGCCCGAACTAGTCGCACATCGATTTTACACCCTGGTCGCTTGCACTGATTAGGATAGTGACCACGTCGGAAACAATTATAACACACTTTATATTTCAATAATAGTGCCGAACGCTCAGTTACGCTTAGAGCCAAAACCTGTGGACAGATATTAAGTTTATGATTACCGTTACACTTAGGACAATGTGCGCTTGAGTTAGAATCGCTAGTGCTATTTGGTATAGAAATCAAATAATTAAGTTCTAAACGTGCTTGCTGTATGTGTTATCCTTCCTTGTGTGTGAAAAGCTGGAAACTTCTTACGTTTCTAATAAGTCGGCACGGTTCCTCAGGAAGTCGATAAATTTATCAAATGTGACAGATTGGTTTTTATCGATAAGCCCTTTGCATTCCTCCCTAATAATATAAATTAATAATGTGTCCCAACTTTGAACGGGTTCGCCTAGTGTACACAAAGCTCGAATGTTTTTGTTAAATTGATCAATCAATTGTTTAAGTGCTGTAGAAGATTCCTTGGTGATAGGTTCGACATTGAATAATGAAGAAATGTGGTTTTGTATTAATAAACGTTTGTTGTCGAACCTCTCACACAGGATATCCCAGGCCATAGTGTAGTTCTGAGATGAAAACTCTATAGACTGTATCACGACAGCAGCCGCCCCTTCCAGTGATGACCTTAGGTACTGACATTTATTAATTTCATCAATGTCGTCATTGCAATGAATGAGACTGGTGTAAGTATCACGAAACTCAATCCAGTTATCGTACGATCCTGTGAATTTAGGTAACTTTATGGTGGGTAATTGGACTAACTGCCGTTTTAAACTGTGAACTGATTTGGAATCATCTTGTTCGAAATTTGATAACATATTCAACATATTTTTTGCCTGTGCTAATAATGAACAGTACCTAATTAGATTCGATTGTAGTGATTTCGTTATCAATGTTATCTGCTAAACATTCTGACTACAATTGAATCTCACTGAAATCGTTATACAATGATTGCAACCTTTCAACACGTAACTGTAGCTCTCATTACCTGACAAGCGGTTAATTTAGATATATTTAGGGTTTCTAAATAGTTTCCACAGACGGTTAGTCTGCCTTTACAACTGCTACGTTTTTTTTGAGATCTTTGATGTCGGTCATTTTGGAAAGTGGGTGTGTCGTCGACCTGGAATTTTACATTTGATTGTTTTAATAATCTAACAATTACACTAATTAGAAACAATGTTGTAATACAGGTTTATTGTTTAATATACTGATTAATTGACAGTAAAATATCGATGATTGACTCAATTAAACAATTTTAAAATGTAAAATGTTGTGATGTACCTACTTAGTTATTTAAAAAATGTTAAGGTAGTAAATTATAATGAATTTAAATTATAAGAATCTACAAGGAAATGTTTGTACAAATTAATTGTTATTTTAAAGAAACAATGTATTGGTTTGAATTGTAATACACTTTAGGCATCTATTTAACTAATGCAACAATTTTTGTCACTGTGCTGTATGATATTAAGCACTTGTTAAATAATCCAGATATGTATACAATATCCAATGAAATGTACTTATTAACACTTATATAAAAATAAAACTTGTAGAATAAAACATACTTATACAAATATATAAATTTAAAAATGTTCGTTACTGACCTTTTACAATGTCACCTTTTAAATAGTTTATAATTTTTACCTGATGTTATGTTACCTATGAGTGTTCGGTTAATAAATATAGTTTAACGTATTATATTCGACTTTTATTTCCAACTCCTGACTCCTGAATAATTATCTTCAACTCCTCTTGACACTCCTTAGGAAATGGCAGGTTCTTGAAGTTCTTATAATTATTTCAATATATTTCGTAATGGATATTAATCTGGATCTGGAGGACCATTATTATTATGTAGTGGACTGTAGGCAAAGCGCCTGACACAATTTAATAACAAAACATAACAGTGCTTAAACTAACTACATCTACAGAAGAGCCGTAGGAGCTCGAACATCGGGTGTGACGTACCCCAGCCATGTGTAGGTATCTATCTAACCGTCGCCGCGGGCGCTGACGCTGATACTTAAACTCGATACTGTAACTCGCCCTTCGAACCCTTAACTCCAACTACGGAAAAGTCAGAACTCGTAAGACAACAGCAAAATTAAATAATCTGCGTTTAAATACTTCTCGGGTATGACATACCCGAACACATTCACGCCGGGTTAACTACTTTATTTCTGCTCGTCTTTGCATATGTGTTCGTGTATGCACGTTAAACTTTGTGTGTATATCATGTCGTTGGCTTAACGCCTGAGCAAGAGTAGGTTTACAAATAGATTCTCACAACTGTGTTTCAACCTAAATATAATAACAGTAGCTCTCAAAGTCAAACTTCCTTCTTAAATATGTATCTTGCTTCACTTGTATTTCATTTTATCTAACAAAATTACTGTGATATAAGCCATTCATACTTGGCTAAATAAAGTCTTCGCTAGAATTGTTATATAATGCAACTAGAGTGTGTGCAACAAAGAACTGGTACTTTAGTGTCACGTTCACAATATAGTTGGTACTTCTCTGAACATGAAAATTGCTTCAACGTCTAGTGTTACTTGAACTGCAATATGACAGTATATGAATTGATGGGCGAACGGGTTTTGCAACAGATTAAAATCTAACTTTCATGCTACAATGGGTTATCTAAATCTAATGAAAAGTGTGAAATTCTTTCACATGTTTTGTTTTCAAAGGATTCTGTCAAACTGTTTGTGTGAAGCAAAGAAAGCAAAATCTTCAAGTTACGTCGCGCTGATTAATGAATATTAACAGCAAACATGTTAGTACGTTGTAAAAAACTAATATTCTGTCAAATTTTATTAGACGAGTGCGCAAACCTCGGGTTCCAAAGAAAAAGCAGCTGGGGTTACGCTAGGACAATGATGATGAAGTTATTAAGTTTTACTTTATAAAACTTAACACTCAAGACTTAAAGACGAATAAAACCTTGCCTTTGAGTTTAAACATGATAAGTGTAACACCAAAAGAAACTGCTATACTTAAATTCTGAAGAAATAGTGAATTTTAATGTTAGTCAAAACGAAGCAGGAGAGAGCAAAACAAGACTATTTTAAACCAATTCTAGTCGCTTAGTGGTGGTTGACAGAATTCGCTTGATTGCCAGCTTTCCACCCAGTGTGTGAATGACAAAATCAAAATGTAGTTTTGTATCCCGAACTTAAAAAGCTTTCCCCGCTCTGTCAACGATGAACTCTGACTACATTTTACTGCGAAATTCAAGTCTTATTTCGCAGTAAAATGTAGTCTATGTCTTCAAAGTGGTGTATATTGCTGTTTTAAAATTAATTAAACAAGGTGCCACTGACTTAACGTGAAAGAAGTAGAAATACATTTACATAACACACTTATACATTTATAATATAATTATATATTATTAGCTGGGGTGAATTCAACCCACAAATCACATGATAATTATGAATAGTATACAGGGTTATTTGTAAAACACCGTTAACCTCTCAGGACTGCATTACTAACATCATAATCAACAACTTTTGTTCTATGACTTTTAAAACCTCATCATATTTTAGTTCATCAGATTTTCATATAAAAATAAAAATATTTAAATTGCACGCTCTAAATATTGCGAAGTCTATACGATAGAATAATACACAATAGGTGCGACCACGGCTTGAGCAATGAGCATGTACTGTACTTATACTATTCTAGAGATATACCTGAATGACGTATTTTCTTGTTTCGTTCTTTTTAGACCCTCTTTTTTACGTAGTTGGGTTATAGTTCTTAAACTTCTTTTTTTAGGAATGTTCAGGAATAGCTACGAGTACATGCATTGATCTATGTCTGTATGATTTGGATGAGATTGGCGTGTGTGTATTTATTGCTTAGATCTTGTCAGGTATGTTTTATATTTTTTTGAATAATGTTCTTTACACCTGCCTGTCTTATGACAGACCGAAATTAAAGTGTAAAGAAGAAAGAAGGCTACTCAACTGCGAGCGACATACATAATTATCATACAAAAATGTGTGTGCGAATGCTCGTATTTAGTAATTTACTTTCTTTTTCGGTATAAGAGCCGCTTCAGACCCTTAAACGAATTCTGCGAACGAGAATTAGAACCATTTCTGTCACATAATAAATAATTTTGAGAACGACTTTAAAAAGGCATTTTGTCCAGTACTAGATCTTGATTTGCCCGTTCTCTATTTAACTGCGCTGAATACATTAAAACGGTTAAACATTTTGATTGGCTCTCCATTTTTGTTGAGATGTATGGTGATTTATCTCGTTTATGCTTGATTTTCAGTCTCAGTGTGTTTGCTTAGAATAAGGAAAATAGTGACGACACAGTATAAAAAATGCACTCTGCTGGGTTTTAGGAATCATATGGTGTTATTGATTATCTAATAACCAATCCGTGCCACGTATAAATAAAAAAATGCGCGAAATGTCAATTTTATAACAGCATTAGTAAGCTTGTATAGTTAGAAAATCGCAAAAATGCACTTGTTGTGGGTTTCTCTCCACTATAGTTGAATATAGAGCCCAATGGAATGAGTATGTTCTACTCACGAAAGCTGTTGAGCATACGTACTTAAACCCGCCGCCAAGACTTCGATCGCTCATAGAAGTGGGATCGCGTGAATATATCGCTGCCGGGTACTCAAAAGGCATCTTCAACTAACTTCATAAGAACATAACTTCTTATATTGTATACCATTCACATTTTCCGTTAGTTCTATAACACTGGTTCCAAATTGTCTTTCAGGATATATACCACGTCCCTTTGTTTCGAGTATTCGATATTTCGGCACTGTTGCAAGCGCAATGATCTTAAATGTCCCGAAAGACAATTTGGAATCAGTATTAGTGACTACGAAAGTTTAAGTCTCATCATCAGCCCTTAACAGGCCACTGCTGGACTAGGCCTCTCCTTTGAAAGGAGGAATTGGCCTACTATACCACGCTGGCCAAACGGGTTGGTATATGGTTTGTATCAAGTTTTTCTTATCTTACAGTGCTGTTCTCTGCATAATATGCTCCCTCTATCGGCTCTTACGACATCCATGGGATGATATGGGGTGGTGACAATCCGTATCCTTAATCCGTCACCACACGGTTTAAGTCTAATAACAAAATATTAATATTAAGTCATCATTTTGATAATAGTATTTGACCCAACTTGGGGAGCAGATGACGATGTCGAAGCGCGTATTAATAAAGCGCGAGCAGCATACGCGCAACTCAATCCTGTTTGGACGTCTACTGTAATAACCCGGCGAACAAAAATCTAGATCTTCAATTCCAACGTCAAGTCGTCAAAAGCAGTATCACCATTCGGTTACAACTGTTCGTAAACAAATGTTTGCGGCGCATTCTCAGCATTTACTGGCCACGAACCATCTCTAATGCTAGACTATGGTCAATAACAGAGCAAAAGCCCACCCACAAAGAAATCCTCCTAAGACAATGGCGTTGGATTGAACACACGCTTAGAAGACCGGACAACCACCTATCCAAGCAAGGTCTATGCTGGCGGGAAAATGGCAAGAGACGGCCGGGGCGCCCACTTACCACATAGAGGCGTTCAGTTGAAAAGGAGGCTGCTTCAACTGGTCTCGGCCAAAATGGAAGACTGTTCTGCGAGCCCTATGTCTCTAATGAGGGGTAAGAAGACCACATCATCATTTTGATATTAGTCAATAACCCTATTGCTAGTATTGTCCTACTGCAGACATTCATACTGTGTTTTTAGAAGAGAAACAAATCAGTGTTTACATTAATTTGCTTTTTATTTGTCTTGTGTTTATGTTATTCTGTTTGTCCGTTGTGTTTCAGTATTATTTCATAAAATAAGCTATAAAAGCTGCTTTAATTGATTAATGTTATGAGAAAACATTATTTTGTTTACATCAGCTGTTTGTTTTGAGTTTTGAATCGCTTCAGATTTGTTTTTTGGCGAGGTTTGTTTAGTTGGAGTCATTGATAATTTACTGCACCTACACGCCGCAGTTTCAACTGCGCATTTTTTATTCTGAAAACAGCTCCATCTGCCTGATTGAAGTCAACTATAGCGTATAAATTATTTTCTTAGCTGTCTTATTCTATCTATGAAGTCATAACAGTTTTTAGAAATTTTAAACATATTAATTACTAGACGATGCCCGCGGTTACACCCGCGTTATTTAAGGCTACTGCTCTGCGCCCGTCGCTCATAGCATAATGTTATATAGCCTATAGCCTTCCTCGATAAATGGGGTACCTAACACTGAAAGATTTTTTCAAATCGGACCAGTAGTTCCTGAGGTTAGCGCGTTCAACCAAACAAACAAACTCTTCAGCTTTATATATAAAGATGAAAACAAATGTACTCGTAAGCAAGCTTGAGAGCATCTCGGTAAGAAAAAATCGAATATGAATCATGATAATATCTGTTTGAAGAGAACATTAAAACATTTAACAAAAAAAGTATTGGTGCATAAGTTTCTACAACACTTCCGATTCAATAAGGATTTATGTAATTGCAGTTTACAGCTGCATAAGTATAACTTAGACCCTTTTAATTTAAAAACTGCTCTTATGTAAACTTAAATTGATTAAATTATGCAATCAGCTAAATATTTAATAAGCTAATCGCATAATTTAGCAAATAACGACATCTAAATCCAGTTTAGAATCACTAAAACACATTTCACAAGTTACACTCGCACTAACGATTCGCCCATTCAGCCTGCAATGTCATTTCAACTACAACTCCCAGCAATAATTCGAAAAATCCTTTCAATATCACGAGAATTCGTCATTAATGCCGCTTCAAGCGATTTTCGGCCAGTTATAAGATTCCCGAATAAAAATAAGTAACAAATGGTAAAGCGAACTATTTTCAATTAAGAGCTTAACGAAGCACGCTCACGCATCATTGTAACACGTTACCGAATGTGTGATTCAAACACTAATATATTCAATAACGAGTTTCTATTTTAGCTGTTATTGGGTTAAATTTTACTATTGGCGGTAACCAACAATATTGCAGTATTTCTAAAATAATTTAAGAATCTGCTACATGTTACCTAGTAGTCTAAGGTTAAATATTTCTACATGCATTATTTTGTAACTAAGATGCCTGCTTATACACTATCTTTATTTTTAAGAAAGTTTTTCAAAACAATGAATCTATTGTCTTTTGAAATTTATGTTGATATTCACTTTATGCTTACTTTATTTATTAAAAATAACGAAGTGAGCAAGTTTAGAAATAATTTAAAGAACTGCTGATTTATTTATAACTTTATAACCTAAGACTAAATTGAGAAATTGAATGAAGGCAATGTGGCGAATGCACAAACCTATCGAACCATAAGGTAACGTTTGTAATCATTTAACTTATAGATGGGTGACAGGTTAAAGTAAGTCATATTTACAGAGCTTTAGAAAGCACGTAAACAGACATGAAGCTGACGGTCGTCACAAAACAGCCTTTTACCAAATAAACCCTTGTTCATCGTAAACAGCTTTGTTTATAAACACTGGCAGTAAACAAACAGGGCCAACGTCCGAAATTCGAAACCAAAACCAAAATCGTTGTACAAGCTCACAGAGCCTACACAACTTCATCTGTAGAACATGTCAGTAGTCCGTCTAGTGATGTTTCGACCAGTTTAACTAACGGCTCAAATGTTAAGTCCAAGTTGATTTACCGCCGCGTAATTCCCAATAGCGGTTGGTGCAATGCGGTAGCTTACTGTCACAGCGTTGAAAGAGGAACATTTACATATCTTTGTCGGGAAGCAACAAGGTATGTGTAGGCTAATGAGTGAAGTGTTTTATTACACTTTCTGTTTTGTAGCTAATTCTTGGTTGGTCAAGCGCCTAATTTGAATAATTTGTAATTATTTAGTACCAGTTATCAAGCTTGTCGTCGCTTCCTTGGTTAGTTGCTTGGACTTTATTAAATAATGGTAAGAGGTATGAAAATAGAGCTTGTTCATAGACAATTTAAAGACTTTATCGTAAAAAGGGTTACTTTTATCGACGCCTTTTTGGAAAGTTTTGATTTGGCGTTGTTTATAGTGGTATAGTGTAGGACTAAAGAAAATCCGAAATTACATTCAGTTCATAAGTGGTTCCATGTTTTCATAAAAAATGTTTATAATATGTTCATACATCACTGTAATATAAATTACTTTGACTTTTTATAAAAGACTTCATCAGTCTATTTTTCTTATGAAGTCTAAGTTAAAATTATTTATACACTTATAATTCGTACCTTTAGGGTACTCTGTGCGAGTGAATTAGTAGACAAAAGCAACTGTTATATATATTACAGAATGTCAAAATCGTAGCCATCACCGAACCAAAACTACTAAAACTAGAAATATGAAATTAAGAATGGTTTCCTTGTATGACGTAAGTAGGGAGTGATTTTTTATATTCCACCCTCAAGAGGCGCAGGTTGAAATTTTGTAGATAAATCTGTTTATTCTGAAACTAGCACTATGAAAATACGTTCAACAGCTAGTCATTTATACAGACAACACATTATGCTGTGTTTAAATAGATATGCTGTGGTTTTGGTTTCCACGAAACAAACATTATTTTGCACATCATTGTTTATTGATATATGGTTGTTTTCATTGTAATAGGACGCGATACGACAATATTTTAGTGTCGCTTTTATCAGATTTACATCCTGGTATGGATATGGATGATGTCTATCATCATCATCACCAGCGTTTTCTCAGTTGCATCCAAGACTTACCTAGGAGCCTTGGTTTTGTTTACTAGTCTAACCAGATTTGACAGATTATTATCTTTGTTCTGGCAAATATAATAAACAATTGTAAAAGATGATCTGTTTGCAAAACGAGCTAGTAGATACTAAGAAGTAAAATTAATTGAGAAAATATATTTGTCTACATATAGGTATATGTAGACCTACGTATATGTAGACAAATATATACGGATAATAACCCGACTCAGCTTGCCTAACAAGTAAGTCTTGTTGGGGGTAGGAAATGACCTCAACAACCCACAACTCCATGTTCAAACTTTGGAACCGTTGGTACTGGCTTCACCGCCCGTGTCACGAGGTAGAAAGCCTCTCTAAAAATTCACCCTAATCCTACGGTGGGAAATGCGCCTGAGGATGAATGGCTTGCAGGTAGCAAGTTACTAGCGCCAACCTCATCGGACCCGGCTAACGTTGTTGTATTGAGCCGTCTTGAGGGAATAGGCGTCACCCCTTAAGGGACAATTGATATCGTCCTTACTCGTGGGTGTGCGTTACTCGTGCGTGACCAACTAATTCTAAAAATATGATCCAACAGCGGATTGAACAAAAATTAGTTCATCAGACACCGTAGTAACAGCCTACCATCAGTCGCAGCAAGTAAATCCAGCGACAAACAAACTGAAAGCAAGGAAACAGACCCTTAAAACGATGCGGAAAACTATTCAACTAGTGGCAAGACGACAAAGTACCTCCCAAACGACAGAAGAGAAAGGAGAGAAGTCCGATACAATGTGACAATACAAAGAAAACAACACACACTGTACCAACACATAGCAAATATGATACCTGAACAGCGAAGAATAACCTATGAAAATTAATGAGTACATACCAAAGCCTGAACCAATTTTTGTGACAGGTGTCATGGATGTTATAGCATTCAAAGCTACACTAAATAAAATTGTTGATAACAAATTATTTAAAATGACAACTTTAAGATCTGGCCATATCATCAAGCTAATGCCAAATAATATCCAAACCTACAAAACTATCAGAGAGCAGTTTATAGAATACAATATAATATCACATTACACCTATAAATTAAAATGTGTAAGAGCATACAGAGTCGTATTGCGGGGCCTACACTCTACCGAAGATATTTCTATAATAAAGCAAGAACTAAAAGAACATGAAGTTAGACAAATAGTAAACGTCTTACACAAGTCGTTAAAAGAGCCATTACTAGTCTTCTTTGTGGACTTGAAACCAAACAAGAACAATAAAGGCAAAACGAAGAATCTTATATTTAATATAAGATATTTAAGATAAATGAGAGTGACATTTAAGCTCCTTATAAAAAAAAAGTAATGCAATGCAAAAGATGTCAGAGGTTTGGACATACTAAAAATTAGTGTTTCAGGCCATTTAGGTGTGTAAATGTGGCAACGATCATCCTACCTCTTCGTGCACTAAAACATCAGAAACAGATGCGACATGTGCAAACTGTCAAGAGAGACATCCCGCAAGCTATAAGGGTTGCATAAAATACAAAGAATACAATGAAAGAATATTAAAAACAGAATCGGACGTTACTCGAAAACAATAAAGTATGAAAAAGGCATTCAAACATCACAAAAAACAATTAAATCTAATCCAAGGCCAATTCACCTCAAAGAAAAATTGAGTTATGCAGATGTAACAAAACATTCACCACCGATTAATAATTTACCCAATCCGGAAAACCTTCCAGACAGACTTGAACTAATGTTCGCCAAATTCCTACAAATTATGATGAACATGATGGACAAAATGATGGACCGTATGATCCAGCTTGTCACAAGGCTAGTAAAAAATTATTAATACTCTCCGAATTGTCATTTGGAATGCCAACGGCTTGACGGAATGTCGTCAAGAGTTTCAAACATTTTTCCGAATAGAAAAAAATGACAAAGTATTAATTTCTGAAACAAGATTCACTGAAAATCTCACTTCAAAGACGTAGAAGAGACAATTGAAAACCTAAATAAAATCATTAATAAGCAGCTACGATCTCCACAAAAATGCGAAAAAGTTACCTCAAACACTTCATGAATATCCAAAAATCATCAGAGATAAAATACTGGAACATCGTAACTTAAGAAAAATATGGCACAGAACTAGATATCCGGTAGACGAAACAGCGATCAACAAATCTTTTAATGAACTTAAAGACCTTATCAAAAGTTTTACGAACAATAACCTCCATGCTTTCCTGTCTAACTTAACCTCAAACTCAGACAATAATTATTCGCTTTGGAAGGTAACTCAAAAATTAAAACGTCCAAGTAGTCAAATACCGCCAATCAAGAAAACAAATGGAAACTGGGCAAGATCAAACATGGAGAAGGCTACTATATTCGCTGAACACCTAACTCGTGTATGTACATATTTCAACCATTTCCTGAGGCCTGAGCACAACGATGAAATAAAAAAGTATCTGGAAAGTGCAGAGCAAATGTGTCTTTCATTGAAACACATGAGTCCTACTGAAGTAGCACGTGATATAAAACACCTCAAGGACAGAAAGTCGCCAGAGTACGACAGTATAGATAGCGTTCCGATGCCTGATGAGTCCATCAGGCATCATTATTCGTTTATACTAATAAAAAATAGAAATCATAAAAAGGATCGTATCACATGTTCCATCACCAAGTCCTATCACAAGTGGTTTATGAACACTTCATAAAAAACTTTACTACCTTTAATAGGGTTCTGAAAATGTATAACAATGTTTTATAATCTAAAAAGAGAACTGAGATAAATAAAAATATGTGCTACAGTCAACAAAATCCACTTCAATGGTGCCTGTGGGTATAATAAAATTTATTTATGATGGTAGCCATAAATAACAAGGAAGGGATCTTGCCTGTTCGTTTTCAATAATTTCAAACCGCATATTTTTATTACAATGATAAATGCGTAGATATGTTTGTAAACACAAACATACCCACGCATTAGACAAAACTGTCTTATGATTAAATGGCAAAACAGATCTTAACAAAATTTCGTTTAATTTCACAAAACGTGATAAAGGCAAATCATGGCGTACTTAGGACATTGCAACTTCCATTTAAATATAAAGTTTGCATGTCAAACTCGTAAACCCACGTTTCGTCACCAGTAATAATGCGTTTCATGAATTTTGGGTCAAAATTGACTCGTTCTAGCATGTCCTCAGCACCTCTCATGCGATTGAGTTTTTAGAAAATACTGGTCTTTTGGGACTAGCCGAGCGGTAACATGTTTCATACCCAAATGATTAGTTAAAATGGTATGGGTCGACTCGTCATATACGACTGAGTTCGGCGGCTATCTCTTACAAAGTTGAATGAGGATTTTCTGTCACTGTTTCCATCACTTTTGCGATGTTAAATTCAGTTGCAGATGTTGATGGCCTACCAGAAAAAGGCAAATCTTCCATCACATCTTGATCGCTTTTAAACGCATTGTGCCACTCATAAGCACGAGTTTTTCATAAAGTCGATTCACCATAAGTCTTCTGTAACATTTTCATTGACTCCAAACACGAAATTACATTGCCGATGTAAAATTTAAGACAAATTCTTTGTTCGATGTTTTTGTCCACTATGAAATTCGCAATATACACTAGAATTATGATATAACTCAAAACAGCACTGTATTAAATATTAAATAAAAATAACAAATGCATCTCAAACTCTGTGCCAAAATGGAAAACAGTTATGACAATCTAACAACAACAAAAAAAAAACAAAACATTTAATTTGGAACCATAAACAAATAAATAATCCATTCCCAATACTTTTTGAATGAATGTAAGTATTTCAGGTTTTTTTTTATTTTTTATTGGTACAATATTATTTATTTAAATTCAATTATTTTACAACTAATTACATTTTTACTAACTATTACTTAATTACTATTAACAGCTAAAACTATACTTATATACCTATAACTAAATTAAAAAGAAAATAAAATAATATATTCTTACAAAACGCAAGGCACGAGGCGTTTAGGCGTCGTAGTATACCTCCGCATCAATGTCATGGGGTAACGTGCCCAGAAGGCTGGCAGCATTGCCTTTCAGGCTTTGGTAATGGTGTGGCCAATAAAGTTGTCCATCAGCGGTATCCACCATTCTTGATCATAATAATTGTATCCGTCATCAGCCTTGAATTTAATCCGTTCCATTGCCGAGCACAGTCCTCTATTAATTTTTAGAAGATTTACGCCTCTAAAATTACATTTTGTACATACTTGAGGTATAAAATTATTTCGCCTATTGCCATATATTTGAATTAACTGCTTGATAAAAATCTGTTCATCAGATACTAAACTGAAAAACTCAGCGGCTATAGTTTTCGATGGAAATTGTAAAATGCGACAACAATGCGGCGGGGTGACGTCGAAACAATATTTAGCGGTTACATTCAGATAGATAGGAAACGCGAAATTTTAAATGAGACCCATTTTCGGGTAGCTAATAATGAGAACTTATTTGCTTATAATTATTATTATTAGTTCTATGTGCTGTTAGCTTTTGTTTGTTGTTCAATTGAACATTCTCATCTTAAGAATACAATCGGATCAAATTTAAAATGATCACTTAACCAGTTGCTAACTGAATTAATAAGGATATGTTGTTGTACAGACTGCTACGGGGAGGGTCCGGGTTGACTTTTCAAAGTAATGTGCATATGAAGTTGTAAGTTATCTCTTTATAAATGGTGAAGGAAAACACTGTCAGGAATAACATCTCTGAGAATTCTCCGGAATGTACGTGGCGACGACTTACAGATTTATTACTAGGTAGACCAACCGACATCCTCTGCTTGGCTCTAGGTTGGTCTTCCTACTGAACTCTCTGCTATGTGCTTTTAAAACTAGTATACACGTAAAACATAATATCTTTACTTTGCTGAGTATTTAGCTAACTTCGTTTTTTTTTTAATGTCCAAGCAAATAACAAAATGAAAAATGATTTCCAATTATTCATGGCAAAGGGGGCGGCATAGTATTTGTCTTTCGAAAAAGTTTGCGGAGATATTGCAAGACAGACCCTTAGTGCAGTAAAATTTAGGTTTTTAGACAAGATGCATGATCATGGGTTCGCAGTCAGTTTAATTATATTCTTTGGTGCTTTGGACATTTTGCACTGACGGTCTCTTTGCAAAGTGTAAATGCAGACGTGTAGGTCTCAAGGAAAAAGTACTTTGCTCAAATTTGCCATCTATTAGAGTTTTTCAAAAACCTCTAATATTTTGATAGAATTGAATAGACATAATATAATATTTTTAAAATCAAAACCATTAAGTTGCCTATGAGGTTGTCTGTTTTATTTCTCCATAATACATAACTGTGAGTAATGTGCGACTGCCTCCGTGGTCCAGTGGATAGCGTATGCGACGCAGGTACTGGGTTTGATTCCCGGGTCAGGCAAAAGTGCCCGACCTGGGAAGCCCGGAGTCTGGTGATGTGCTCGGTAACGGCAATAGGCTCGCCCCCGTATTACATGGGACCTAAAAATTCATTGCGAAATGTGGGTGTAATGTAAACTTCTGCCTACCCCTTCGGGATACAGGCGTGACATTATAAAAAAATAAAAATAACCATATTTGTGACTGGCATTTTCTAGCTAGTTTTGTAGTCAATTCATCCCAGTATAGTCTTTTAAAGTCATAAAATAATCTATATAGGCAGTTCACCGCTTTAATTTATATCGTCTAGCAAATATGATACACGCGTCAAATAATTCAATTTTGTATGACGCTTAACTAACGTTGCCCCCAAAACGCAGTGTGATCGCCAATGTTGACACGAGTCACTCGTCTTTCATCAACCGCTGTAAATTCTACTCATATAGTTCAATTATTAGTGTATGTATGTAAAATATGTTTCCTATTTACAATGAGTGTAACTATTATTTCAGTAATATTTATTTATTTTCGATTATATTTTATATTAGTGAATATAAATTAATGATTGTTCGGTAATTGATATTCGGCTATATTTAATTTCTTGCATGTGGTTGTACATGTTTCCGTATATTTACGTGACCGTGATGCGAGTGAAATTGTTTTTATAAGTTAATCACTTGTGCAGTAGCATAATCGTAAATGGATTTTCTTGCTTGTGTTTGGAGAAATTGTACCTGTCACAATAGACTTGTGACCACTAAGAATAAATCGGTTTGATTGTAGTATCTATAGATTCATTATGATTTTAAGATGTCAATAAAGTTTATTCTTTATTATAAAAAGGTAAGATTAATGTTATTTTTGGGATTCTAAAACTAAAAATAATGTATTTATTCTCGTGACAGTGAACACTAATCAGAAAGCATTACGTCTAACAGTGCGTCCGCCATTCATGTTGTTGAAGTTTTGGTAGTAAATACAACTAAAACGTCAAACTTTGTACCTGTCAAATAGAATATAATAAAATAAAAGTGGGTACACCAGACCAGACTTTATTCACGGTTTGTTTTGTTTTGCACTGTGTGATATCACTTAACCGCCATGGTGGTTTACAGTGTTTTCGTGTCAAATTCAAAAAGGTTTTTAAAAAGCCGTAATTAGTAATGTTGCTGATCGATTTTTGAAGAAAAATCAGTTATGTCAGTTTAACATCTATTAAAGAAACGAATCAATCGCTAATTACATTTTAGGACACAAGCCTATTCCACCAGCGTTTACATTCTAACTTCCTACTAAATAAACATGTATCTTGTTACATATAATTATTTCATTTTATCTAACAAAATTACTGATATACATGTCATTCATACTTGGCTAAACATAGTCTCCTCTAGAATTGTTATACAATGCAACTAGAGTGTGTGCAACAAAGAATTGGTACTTTAGTCCCACGTTCACAATATAGTTGGTAGTTCTCTGAACATGAAACTTGTTTCAACGTCTAGTGTTACTTAACCCGTGAGAAGGCGCGCTATGAGCATTTTGCTCACGCATAAATTCTTTGCTGTAAATTTAAACTTTAGCTATACTGTGTCACTACAAGCTTCACAGTACCTTTTTAGAATTTCACCCCCTCTCCCCTGACGCAAATCCCGTACTGCTCAGTGCCACCATGACTGCGAGGTGATGTGTGGTTTGTGTGAGGTGCATCGTGAAGCGCTTCATTTTGCTCATCGCGCGCCCGTTCGTTTAAGTATTTTTTTTTTAATAACAAAATTGATTTGATTGTTTTTTCGTAGTTATTGTCTACAGTTATTGATTAACTTAGTGGATATATTATTTGCATGTTTTATTTGTTTCTTACAGTAAACAAGGTCTACAATGGGTGATCGGCAAGCGTCTCATAGGAGAATGGGTGGTTTCGCCCTATGTGTTGTAACATCTTGAGACCTATATCAGACTAGTGGGTGCCCGCAGCTACACCCGCACATTAACTGTTTCTGCCGGATGCCGTGGGAGTTTCGAGAAATCCCTTCTTAGGACACCCCTATAGTTACTAAGGAACATATCTGCTAAACTTCACCTTCTTGCGCCCCGTATTTTAGGCTGTAGCTTGTCTGTCAGTTAGTCAGTAACGCAAGAATATTTTCTTTCTGTAACTCTGTAACATGTGCAGGAAAAAAGATATAGTGGCTTAAAATATAAAACTTGCGCGGTCTTATCTGAGTAAACCCATAAGAAAGGGCATTAGAGAATCAAAATTTGCATAGGAATATGCTAGGCAAACCAATTGTCGTATCACTAGTAGATACCAGGATTAGGCGTACAATGCCACTTTCGCGAGATCCCACACTTCCTATATGCCACATTAGCAAAATGCGTTCAAAAAAAGCATGTATTTTGTGCAGTATATCAGTGTGCCCAGAGCATGTTAATTTTATGTGCCATGTGTATTATGAAAGACTCATAATTCAAGATATCATGTAAGATAAAATAATTCAATTTCTATTTTGATTTTGTTTTTATATTTTTTTTTTGTAAAGTTAGCCAAATATTAAGGCCAAAGTGCAATATTTTTTTCATTTGCACATAAGACTGCCTTTTAGTTATTAACTTTTAATAAAACACTTTATTTAAATAAATAAAGACTTTTAATTTATTAAAACATGCAAAGGAGAAATACCAAATACGGCCTGTAGCGGCCAGAAAGTTGTGAATCGTTGAAATTAAACATATAATTTTTAAAAATTTTACATCGTTTTCGTTTCTTGATAAAGTATCGGTGAAAGAATTTAGTTTTTAAAGAATAATTATTTTGAATAGGCTATGGTAATAGCGGATGAATGTCTTATGTTGCCAGCATTAAAAATAAAGTGAAGTATGGTAGGCAGAAATTGTTTTAAGGAAATAATATTTTTATTATAATATTAGAAAACAATATATTTTATTTACTTTATAAGTATATTTGTAAAAAGAATCAAGAAATATATAATTTATTATACATTCCATAATTTTTAATCGGTAAAAATCGTTTTGTTTTTTAATCGATAGTAGAAATATTTTTTCAAACCATTTGCAACACTTATTTTATCTGTTATGTCATTCGTGTTGCTACTGTGTATCGTAAATATTTTGCTCTGATTTATTGGTGTTTTCGTACGGTTTTAATGTAATGTAATTGAATATAAATTCAATAATAATGATCAGTACCTTCTACCCATGCTAAGAATATGTAGCGGTGTTTGTGATTGTGGTTAGCTTTTTTGGACGAGTATACATAGTACGAGGTTCCCTAGTACACAGGTGATTATTCATTATTATTGGCCACTCTTTATGTAGTTTTTGTTCTTTAAGACGCAAAGACATACCTTTATTTACATCTAGGTATTATATTTATGTTAAAATTCCATTTTGAGGTATATTTAGTTGCGGAATAATTTCCATTTCAAATATCTCGTATCTTATTTCCACCAAAAGTTATTTAAAAAGAAATTATACAGGTTAATAGAGTAGTCTTTTATCTTCAAAACACACATGGTGTCGTGTTTGGCCGTGCCAGGCCCATAATGTATGGCCAAATGGTACATCTCCTTTGTATTAAAAATATAATTGATCTCAAAGAAAACGTCATTTGAAGTAGCGTGAGAGTTTTGCTCACGCGCGCCTGCTCGTGTAACTTTTTAGGGCGCTCCTTCTCATTGTTGCATAGGACTGTAACAAAAAATCAAAGAGTATCAGTAAACACATTAAAATCACATATCACTGTACTACAACAGACGTCGATGTCATAAGGAACGTATGAATAATATGCGAGCGAGCGTCAATAAGCGGTCGGGTTCGGCTCGATGGTCGCTGGGTCACGCAATTGTCGCCGTCCGCTCATTAGGGACGTTAGAATATTGAAATTGTTGTATACATTGCTTGATAGCTATGTGGTTTATATTTACATTTACATTTTGTTTTATAGAAAAGCAATTCCATTGTTTACATCGTTCTCCATAAACTGTCCCGCTGCCTGGCCTAGTTCGAATTGACAGAATGCGTTTGTTTGGCAGCTTTCCCCGCAGCGTGTGAACGACAGGCATATCAAAGAATCAAATGCAGTTTTGTATCCCGAGCTAAAAAAGTTTTCTCCGCTATGTCAACGCATTCAAGTTTATTTCGCAGTACAATGTAGCCTATTACTTGTCTTCAAAGTGTGTTCTACTTCTGTGTTAAAATTTGTCAAATAAAATGCAATAACGTGAAAGCGGCTTAACATAATTATGCACATTTTTGCATTTATAATATTAGAAGAGGTTAAATCAACCTACAAATCACTTACATTAATACAATATTTATGGGTATTTGACTTTATTCTCTTATATTGCCCATTCCATTTTTCAACGAAGCCATCCCGTCCAATTTCTGCATTATAAACTCGAAGCACTTTTAAATTTAGAAAACATGCCAAATAGGCGGCGATGTACGAGGAACGGAACCAAATGCGGCACAATATGAATGCTGCGACTCTCCGATGGAAAATTCAAATCGGATATCAGTAGAAAATTTCATATTTATGCAAACTATGAGCTGTGCACCTACGCTGCGCTATTGAAAACTTCGTTCCTTGGATTGCATATGATGTTATCTTTATACGCCGCGTATGTTTGCTTTCCGATGTTGGCACTGCGTATGAGATTTTATGGCGATGCCTTTCTATTATAAGATGTTCTTGTTTCTTGTTGTTTTTTATATGTTAGATAGAGTATTTTCCATATTTGTCAGTATTTATAGATTTGAAAATGCGAAACAATTCCTTGTTTCTTTCATGTCAGGATAAAGAAAAGTTAATTGATTTAAAATAGACAAGGTATACAAGTTTTTAAATATGCACACATCATATCTAAATAAATATTAAAATAAGGTATGGGTCGATATCTTATGCTAATGAGAGCTCAAGAAGAAGGGTATTTTAGGCGTACAGCAAATATTAGACACCGGTGTAACGAAATAACTTAAATTGGTCCCCATTTTAAAGTCAAGCTTTTCAAAATTACTTCAGATTGTGGTAATTTTGAACACTTTTTTTACTAATTATGAAATTGATTAATAAAATTAAATCATCATAAAAGGAGATGAAAAGCACTTTAAAGTAAACAGAACCTATGTGGGATATTATACCCTTGGTGAATCAGAGTTCTATCCATCATGACTATAATCGCATAGCCTGCCAATTTTTATATTTGCAATGATGGAACGCCCCTCCGAAACGTGTACCTTGGGGATAGGGGCTCTAAGGGAATAACCGAAATGAACACTGCTGCCACCTCAAATCGTTAACCACCTCTTTTTTTCACAAAATGAAAATATATTCTAATAATGGATCAAGATAACGATCCTACATTTTTTATGGCATTATAAAATGGAAAATAAGGGTCTTTATTTTGCAAAAATAAGCTTAAATTTCCATTTCCTTGGGATTTAAATTGGTAAATTATTACATATGTTTTTATTAGGTATAAATTTAAGCCAGCCGATGAAATCCAACTAAAGAATCTATACAACTATAAAAGTTTAAAATTAAGATAAAACAAGACGTACGTTTTATCCTTTTCTCGCAAAATAATTATTCGCACGGAGGGGCCGCCGATTAGGGGTTAATTAATGTTAAAACTCTATTTTACTTTTTAATTCTCAATTTATTTACAATTTGTACTCTTATTGACAGAAAAAGATTACGTCATTATCATCATCAGCCCTATATATAAACTATCCCAATGCTGGATATGGGCCTCTTCTCACTATGAGAAGGTTAAGACCACAGTCAATTATTCCATAATTCTTACAAAATCATTCATATCATGAAAATAATATTAAACTATATGGAAACATCCCTTTATATGACGTAAAAATAGATTAGTCCAATCCCCAATTGTAATAACTCGTATACAACTGGGAAATTTACTAAATAGAGATTGATGATGAACACTAAATAACATACAAGCTATCATTATTTGCTAAATAATACAATGTAATGTAATTAGTATTTAGCTAGATAATGACATGTATTCATGTGCTCACAGAAATGAATTTCAATCGAATATTTTACGTAAATCATGGCATTCTTGTTTACATGATACTATCATTACCCTTAATTGGTTTTCTAGTTTCGCAAATATATTGTTATGTAGAGTAACTTGATCGATGCACGTTTTCCATATTACGGCTTTTCGGTATAAAGAAGTCAAAATTGCATCATTTTACCGGGACTTCGTTAAGGCGGAATCACGTATACATTACAGAAGGCGTAAGTCAGCACAATCGCTTTTAATGCTTAGAACGAACTTTAGGATTATCCTTACAAGGCTCCAATTCAACTCTGAGGTAAACTCAATTTCAAGTAATGTAGGGAGACCACCTACGAGGTTCCTCATTGCAATACAAAAAAAACTAGAATACACGATTTTGACCGAGGTGGGTAGGGTTACGACCGGTCTTGTTGCATATTGTATTGTTTGTTAAATTTTTCATCGTCGCTACAATAATGATGTCACTGCAAGGAGAATTTGAAACAATAAATGTAATTGTATACATAAAAATACCCATAAAAACAATACTTATAAAAAGTAACATATCTCGCACTCACAAACTCTTCTTCTACCGTAAAAGGTTGTGTGATCCATGCAATACCAAGTCGATTATTGATTATTATTATTCAGTACCTTCTTAAAGAACATTCTGTCTTAATTTGTTACGTAATTATCTAATCTAATAATCATCAGCCCTTTATACTGTCCCACTGCTGGGCACGGACCTCTTCTCACTATGAGAAGGGTTAGGCCATAGTCCACCACGCTGGCCAAGTGCGGGTTGGCAGACTTTACATGTCTTTCGAGAACATCATGGAGAACTCTCAGACATGCAGGTTTCCTCACGATGTTTTCCTTCACCGATAAGCAAGCTATAATTAACAATTTAATATGCACTTAACTTCGAAAAGTTATTGGTGCATGCCGTGGATTCGAACTCGAGACCCTCTGCGTAGCAGTCTGTCGGTCTCACCACTCGGCTATCGCTGCTTTTTTACAACATCTTATAGTGACTATATCAATATTAAAAATCTTTGACGTTTTAAATAAAATGATTGACTCGGCCATTCATGCTTCGAGTTGTATCCTCAACTAAGTTATAAGGGGCTCAAAAATAGCATGAACTGCTTCGAGAAAAGGATGGTACTGTCATGCCGCCGTTTTGCTCGGCTTGGAGACAACTTCTGACTGAGAGACAATCGAACTGCAGACGCACGCTGATTAATATTTATTACAGAAATGGGTTGATTGATGAAAAACATATTTTAACGGACAATGTCAAACAGGTGGACTGCTGTAATACAACTGGTTTCTTAGCGAGCGTTTTTGCAGTCAGTAGATACGTGAATTACATTGCGAGTGCCTTATTGCCCTAATATTAAGCCTCGTTACTTCGGCTTTGGTCGGTATCCACTATTTTGTTTCAGCAAGAGAATTATTTGTCCATCATTTCGTGTAGTGACGGATTAAGAATACAAAGTGTCCTCACTTCATTACATTCCGTAGGTGATACAAGATGCGATTAAGGAAATAACATGAAGCAAATAGTATCTTTGCGAAGAGTGAAATACTCGGGACCAAACCCTGTACCAACTCATTTGGCCATCATTTGTGTCAGAAGCTTATATCCAGCAATGGACTGCTAAAGCTTACATGATGAGTAAAATTCATGCTTTCAAAGAATAAAGTAATTTCAAAACCAGCTTAAAACAGCATAACTTGGCGATTGATAATCGCTTACGGTTATACATCAATGGATGAATCCGTGATTAATGATAACCGTTCATGGAACAAGACCCATCAATAAAGTCTTAGGTACCTTCATGTTGAAGCTAAAGGTAAAAATGGAACCAATACAACACGGCTGTATTGTCCGTGTACCTGTCAGACTAAAACTTTTTTAAGAAAGTTCAGGAATGGGTACAGAGTATGTGCATTGATTTATGTCTCTATGTCCTGGAAGAGATTGGCGTGTGTGTATTTATTGCTTAGATCTTGTCAGGTATTTTTTATATTTTTTTGCATAATGTTCTTTACACTTTAATTTCGGCCTGTCTTAATGAAGGCTAATCAACTGCGCGCGATATAATCATCGTACAAAAATGTGTGTGCGAATGCTCGTACCTAGTAATGTACTTTCTTTTTCGGTATTAGAGCCTCTTCAGACCCTTAAACGAATTCTGCGAACGAGAATTAGAACCATTTCTGTCACATTATAAAGAATTTTGAGAATGACTTTAAAAAGGCATTTTGACCATTACTAAATCTTGATTTGCCCGTTCTCTATTTAACTGCGACGGCGAGAAATGTCTACCTTACAACAGCATTAGTAAGCTTGTATAGGTAGAAAATCGCAAAAATGCACTTGTTGTGGGTTTCTCCCCACTGCAGTTGAATATAGAGCCCAATGGAAAGAGTATGTTCTACTCACGAAAGATGTTGAGCATACGTAGTTAAACCCACCGCCAAGACTATGACCGCCCATAGAAGTGGGATCGCGTGAATATATCGCTGCCGGGTTCTCAAAAGGCATCTTAAACTAACTTCATAAGCACATAACTTCTTATATTGTATGCCAGTCACATTTTCCGTAAGTTCCATAACATACATACATACATATCGTCACGCCTTTTATCCCCGAAGGTGTAGGCAGAGGTGTATTTCTACACCCACTTTTCGCCAGATATAATTTAGTCCCACGTAATAAGGGGCGAGCCTATTGCCGTACCGGGCACATTTCCAGACTCCGTGCTGCTACTGGGAATTTCGTGACAGAAAAACCCAATAACACTGCCCGACCCAGGAATCGAACCCGGGACCTCCCGATCCCACGCGCACATTTATGCCGCGAGACCAACGAGGCAGTCGTATAGGGTTTGATGTCGAGTTTTCCGTCTCTACGCAAAGATGGTATTTGCATCGTGTTATCCCTTAGTCGCCTCTTACGACACCCACGGGAAGATAGAGGGTGGTGACACTTGTATTCTATGCCGTCAACCACACGGACAGTTCCATAACACTGGTTCCAAATTGTCTTTCGGGATATATATACCACGTCTCTTTGTTTCGAGTACTCGATATTTCGGCACTGTTACAAGCGCCATGATCGCCGATGAGCTGTACATCGTAAATGTCCCGAAAGGCTATTCGGAATCAGTATTAGTGACCTCGAAAGTTTAAGTCCAATAACAAAATATTAATATTAACTCATCATTTTGATAATAGTCAATAACCCTATTGCTAGTATTGATCTACTGCAAACATTAGTTCTACCACACGTTCAGAGGCGTTCAGTTGAAAAGGAGGCTGTTTCTACTGGTCTCGGCCAAAAATGGAAGACTGTTCTGCGAGCCCTATGTCTCTAATGAGGGATAAGAAGACCGCATCATCATTTTGATAATAGTCAATAACCCTATTGGTAGGATTTTTCTACTGCAGACATTCATACTGTGTCTTTAGAAGAGAAACGAAGCAGTGTTTACATTAATTTGCTTTTTTATTTGTCTTGTGTTTATGTTATTCCGTTTATCCGTTGTGTTTAAGTATTACTCCATTAAACAAGCTATAAAAGCTGCTTTAATTGATTAATATTATAAAAAAACATTATTTTGTTTGCATCAGCTGTTTGTTTTGAGTTTTGAATCGCTTCAGTTTTGTTTTCTTTTGCGAGGTATGTTTAGGTGGAGTAATTGATAATTTACTCCACCTATTATAAGTGTTTATAAACTCGCAGCAGTTTCAACTACGCAATTTTGAAACTTCATACATATTAATTATTAAATCAAATGTAAGAAAGCTTGAAAGCATCTCGGTAAGAAGAAATCGAATATGAATCATGATATTTTCTGTTTGAAGAGAACATTCAAACATTTAACAGAAAAAAATTGGTGCATAAGTTTCTACAACACTTTCGATTCAATAAGGATTTATGTAATTGCAGTTTACAGCTGCATAAGTATGATTTAGACCCTTTTTATTTAAAAACATAAATTGATTATATTAAGCGATCAGCTTATGAAACATTTAATAAGCTGATCGCATAATTTTAACAAATAACGAAATCTAAATCCAGTTTAGAATCACTAAAACACATTTCACAAGTTTCACTAGCGCTAACGATTCGCCCATTAAGCCTGCAATCTCATTTCAACTACGGCTCCCAGCAAGAATTCGGAAAATCTTTTCAATACCGCGAGAATTCGTCATTAATTCCGCTTCAAGCGTTTTTCGGCCAGTTATAAGATGAGAACAAAAAAAAAATAACAAATGGTAAAGCCAACTATTTTCAATTTCGAGCTTAACGAATCACGCTTTGCTTCGTGAACAGAATGTTCGACAGAGGACGTGACATGTCCCACGTCATTTTAACACGTTACTGAATGTGTGATTTAAACACTAATAGATTCGTTAACGAGTTTGCATTTTAGCTGTGAAATTTTAATGTTATCTGGCGGTTAGGAAGAATATTGCAGAATTTTCAAAATAATTTACTAATGTGCTCCTTGTTACCTAGAAGCCTTGAGTAAAAATTTCTACCTGCATTATTATGAACTAAAATTCTTGCTTAGTAGACACTATCTTTATTTTTAAGAAAGTTATTCGAAACCATGATAGTATTTTCTTTTGAACTTTATATCGATATTAACTTAATGCTTTCTTTTCTCGTTGAAAATAAACGTAAGTAATAACTCAAAAATTGATTTATTATTACTTTGTAACTTAATACTAAAATGAGAAATTTAACGTAGGGAATGTGGCGAATGCATAGATCTATCGAACCATAAGTTTCATTACTAAGTCAAATTGTTTCAAAGCATTCAAATGTTTTAACCAATGTATAACTAGCAAAAAATAAATAAATCAAATAACTTATTAAAGGTAGATAGGGTGACCGTTCACAGTAAGTCATATTCTCCGAGCCGTAAACAGACATGAAGCTGACGGTTTTCACAAAAAGACCTTTTACCAAATAAACCCTTGTTCGTCGTAAACAGCTTTGTTTGTAAATACAAACAGAGCCTACGTCCGAAATTCGAAACCAAAACCAAAATCGTTATACTAGCTCACAGAGCCTACACAACTTCATCTGTGGAACACGTCAGTAGTCCGTCTAGTGATGTTTAGACCAGTTGAACTAACGGCTCAAGTGTTAAGTCCTAGTTGATTTATCGCCGCGTAATTCCCAATAGCGGTTGGTGCAGTGTGGTAGCTTACTGCACGGTAATAATATCTAACAGTATTGTAACTCTAACAAACGCAGGAAACTCGAGTTATACCTACGCGCCTCGAGCAAAGTACACGTTAGACTGTGCCTAAAGTACACACAGCCGCGATCGTGCCGCAGCTCGCACCGTGTCGCAGTGACCTACCGCTGGTTTGCGTACGGCGCGTCTGTAGGTATATAACTCACAGAGACGGCCGAGTTACAATACTGTTAGATTATATTACCCTGCTTACTGTCAAAGCGTTGATAAAGACACATTTACATATCTTTGTCGGAAAGTAACAAGGTATGTGTATGCTGAGGAGTGAAGTGTTTTATTGCACTTTCTGTTTTCCAGCTAATTCTTGGTTGGTCAAGCGGCTAATTTGAATAATTTGTAATAATTTAGTAACCGACTTTATCAAGCTTGTCGTTGCTGCCTTGGTCAGTTGCTTGGATTTTATTAAAATAATGGTAAGAGATATAAAAATAGAGCTTGTGAATACACACGTTTAAAGACATTTCTGTGAAAATGGTGTCCCTTTTGATCACCTTTTTGGGAAAACGTTACATACACTTTTTGATTTGATGTTGACTTTGTGGGACTATGAGAAATCCGAAATTCAATGCACTAATACTTTATAAATAAATCTACTATAATAAATCTGGCAAAAAGTGGATGTAGCAATATACCTCTGCCTACCTCTTCGGGGATACAGGCGTGAGACTATGTATGTATGTAATACTTTATACCTTTACACGTACTAATACTACTAGTACTCTGCGCATATGAATTGGTGGACAAACTCAAATGTTATCATCATATATGTAGGCACCTCTGTATATTTTATAAAATCAAAGACATCGCAGACCCAAAACTACTAATCAAGAGTGAATGACGTATTTTTGTCTATGTACCATCCATGAGGCGCAAAAACGGTTGAAAGTTTGTATATAAATCTGCTTGTTCTGAAACTAACACTAATGAAATATATTTAACAACTAGTAATTTATACAGAGAGCACATATTATGCTGTGTTTTAATAGTTAATTGGTGGTCACAAACCATTAAGCAGCGTCATATGCTGTGGTTTCGATTTCCACGAAACAAACATTATTTTGCACAATATTGTTTATTTATACATATATGGTTGTTTGCATTGTAATAGGTCACGATACGGCAATATTATAGTGTCGCTTTTATCTGATTGACATCCTGGTATGGATGCGGATGATGTCTATCATCATCATCACCAACGTTTTCTCAGCTGCATCCAAGATTCGCCTAGGAGCCTGGATTTTGTTTACTAGTCTAATTAGATGTGATAGATATCATCTTTGTTCTGGCAAATGTAATATACAATTTTATTATAAATGATGAACTGTTTACAAAACGAGGTAGTAATAAAATTAATTGAGAAAATTTATTTGTCTGCATATTTCACGTCGTGACGTGACGTGATTTATTAAGATTTATAAAATCTTTGTGAATGTTTTGATCTAGTCTATCCATTACGAATACTTGAAAAGAATATTAAAAAAATATTCTGTTCAAGCGTGGAATCAAAAAGTTGGCGGTATCTCGAGAAGTAACGTACGTTTTGCTCCACCCACGTGACTTATACACCAAAACCTTCCTCAAAAATCACACTATCTATCGGTGAAAACCGTACAAAATCCGTTTGATAGTTTCTGAGGCTATCGCGTTCATAATCAGACGGGGCGAAAATGGGACTTCATTTTATAGTATGTATAGAATTCGTCTTTCGTAGTAGCATACATACATCATGCTCTACCACACTGACAAAATATTTATATACACGCTGATTTTTTATTGGTTTAAGAAAAAAAACCTCACTTTGGAAAAATATCTGCTATTCATATTCAAAACCAAAGTTGACCTACCACGTAAAATAAAAAAGTTTTAAAAGTCAATAATTCTAGAAAATACGTAGTAACGTACGACTCGATCGAGCGCGTCGGCGCGCTGTAGGTACCTAAAACAGCTGTTGACGTCGCGCGGCGAGGTCAAAAGCTGTTTTAGGTACAGTACGTACAGCGCGTGTAACAGTAGGTAAGTACCTACACATAAAACACGTATCAGTCAGCACAGCACTAAGAAGTACGGATGGATAGTGATACTAATTTATGTACTTACAAAACACAAATTAATTACGATGACAACTTCAATAATTTTAAGCACATAATAATGATTAAAATAATAAACACATGTAACAAGTAGCTGTACCTATTCCTTCGTATGTCAAAGTCAAAGTCAAAATCCTTTAGTATCTTCTTGGGTTTACGCGAATGTTACACATTGAAATTAAACTACAGTTTACGGATTTTATCGCGATGTATTGGTTTCACTAAGTTATTACATTTGAAACTAATGATCACTATATTTTTAATTTATTACTAGCCGACGTTTCGAATTCTTTACAGAATTCATGTTCACGGCAGACTGAGGTGATATTTGTCTTTTTCCTGAATGTATAAGTTATCTCAAAGTACCCGAACATTTTTCATCTACTGGTGTTACTATTTACGCAGAATGAGCTCACAGTGTCCTTAGGTCTTCTGGTGACTTTGTCCTTCTTGGGTTTCATTAGCCTTATGACAGGGTCCCAAGCTGGAGGAACATTCCAACCATCTTCCCTATTGAAATTAGGGTGTTTTTTAATTTCAATAGCCTCTCGTATCATCCTTGGAAGAAAACGGTGTTCTTTTGCGAGTATCTGTGGTTCATCAAATCGCAGGTAGTGGTTGGGTCCCTGTTCCACATGTTCACACACAGCAGACTTTGTTGAGCGTTTATGTTTTATGTCAGCTATATGTTCTTTGAGTCGAATGCCTATGCTTCTCTTGGTTTGTCCAATGTATGAGAGCCCACATTCACAGTCAATTTTGTAGACACCGGCCTCTTGCAAGGGTAACTGACACTTGACAGATGGTAATAATTGACTGATCTTCGTTGGCGGCTTGAAGTAAGTTTTGATAGAAGCTCGCTTCAAGATGTAGCCAATTTTGTCGGTCACGCCCTTGATGTATGGGAGGACAGCAGGTTGTCTTTCTACTGTGGCTGGTTTTTCTTTCTTCTGGGATCTGTGACAGTGGAGCGGCGGTCGGAGCTTGTTGTCTTGCAGAACTTGCCTGACATGTTGAAGCTCAGCGTCCAGGTGTTTCTTGTCACAGATCCCGCGGGCTCTCTGAAACAGAGACATTCCTACAGTAGCTAACTGTTTAGGATGGTGGTGAGATTCACCGTTTAAGTACCTATTTGTATGGGTCTTTTTCCTATACACAGTATGGCTTAAGGAGTTGTTTTTATTCCTGATGAAAGTACATCTAAGAAAGCTAAAGAATTGTTTGCCTAAATACAATTCACAATGGAATTAGAGGCAAACAATTCTTTAGCTTTCTTAGATGTACTTGTCATCAGGAATAAAAACAACTCCTTAAGCCATACTGTGTATAGGAAAAAGACCCATACAAATAGGTACTTAAACGGTGAATCTCACCACCATCCTAAACAGTTAGCTACTGTAGGAATGTCTCTGTTTCAGAGAGCCCGCGGGATCTGTGACAAGAAACACCTGGACGCTGAGCTTCAACATGTCAGGCAAGTTCTGCAAGACAACAAGCTCCGACCGCCGCGCCACTGTCACAGATCCCAGAAGAAAGAAAAACCAGCCACAGTAGAAAGACAACCTGCTGTCCTCCCATACATCAAGGGCGTGACCGACAAAATTGGCTACATCTTGAAGCGAGCTTCTATCAAAACTTACTACAAGCCGCCAACGAAGATCAGTCAATTATTACCATCTGTCAAGTGTCAGTTACCCTTGCAAGAGGCCGGTGTCTACAAAATTGACTGTGAATGTGGGCTCTCATACATTGGACAAACCAAGAGAAGCATAGGCATTCGACTCAAAGAACATATAGCTGACATAAAACATAAACGCTCAACAAAGTCTGCTGTGTGTGAACATGTGGAACAGGGACCCAACCACTACCTGCGATTTGATGAACCACAGATACTCGCAAAAGAACACCGTTTTCTTCCAAGGATGATACGAGAGGCTATTGAAATTAAAAAACACCCTAATTTCAATAGGGAAGATGGTTGGAATGTTCCTCCAGCTTGGGACCTTGTCATAAGGCTAATGAAACCCAAGAAGGACAAAGTCACCAGAAGACCTAAGGACACTGTGAGCTCATTCTGCGTAAATAGTAACACCAGTAGATGAAAAATGTTCGGGTACTTTGAGATAACTTATACATTCAGGAAAAAGACAAATATCACCTCAGTCTGCCGTGAACATGAATTCTGTAAAGAATTCGAAACGTCGGCTAGTAATAAATTAAAAATATAGTGATCATTAGTTTCAAATGTAATAACTTAGTGAAACCAATACATCGCGATAAAATCCGTAAACTGTAGTTTAATTTCAACAAAATCCTTTATTCATTTAGATCACAAAGTGACACTTATGAACGCCAAATTTAAAACATTATTACTGTATGCTTCTACATTTACATTTACTGCCACGTTCGCAAAGCAAGGGCGTAGAACCATGAGAAAGAACGGGCAATAAAACTCACGGTCACTCTTTTTCATCGCCAGGTTTTTAATAATACATAACAATTAAACTTTTGTAAGGAGTTGCAACTGTTATACCTTGTTACTATGTTACTTGTATATATCTACTGTACATAATACTCAATCATAATCAAGTTAAATTTTGATGTTCATTTAGTTAGCCTCCTGAACATAGACATGGTGAAACAGGAGCATCTACTTACATTATGCACCTAACAATGCAGGCAATCGGCGCAAATGTTCAGAACCGTGATGGAAATTATGAAGTTAAATATCAAAAACAAAATTATACCAGCCCATAGGACCGCCATCGACCCGTCATCGCAAGTAGCACCCGTTCACGAGTATGACGCATGTGCCAGCCATCATCCCTCTCGCCATATCAGAGGGACAGGGATGATCCGACATACGACGCCACTACAAGAAATGACATTTTAGTGAGCATGACGACAACGGTATACGAACCGGCAGTAATGAAATTAACAATCTGTTGGTATACTGACCATGAACGTGAATTACCTCAATTTTCCAGATCATTAATATTAGGATAAATTTGTGAAACGCGTGAAGAAATGCAAATGTAGTACCTATGTTTAATTGACATGATACCTTTTGAAATACAACCACCGATCCAACTGATTGAGTACAAGATAATAAAATTAAACATAATAAATAAATAGTATCTAACGACATGAAAGACATTTAATGATGTGGTGGCGATTCCAAAAAACATCATTTATATAATTTTATTTCGAATAGAATCCTATTTTTATTTAATTAATTACATGTCATGAAATGTTTAATATTATCTACCTATTTACGTAATAATTATGTGAATACTGAAACAGATTATTATTTCCAAGCGCATTTGTCATTAAGGTAATCATTTAAATTGTAATAGTTGCATTAGGCTATTTTTAATCTTTGTCTTAAATGCGCTAAACGCAAGTCCAAAATACATATCGGTATCTTGTTGTAGATACGTAAACTAAGTACTATAAAAGAATTATGAGTTTTACACAAACGGAAATACGGAACACATAATTTATGTCTATTTCTTGTATTAATAGAGTGAATATCACTATTCTTTGAATATGAATTTACATTTTTACGCACATGCAAAACACTGGCATAAATATACTGAGACGCTACAGTTCAAAAACCGATTTCTTTAAATCTTTCCTTGAGTGAAACTCTTGTTCGTAATTGGTAAATGGCACGAACTGCTCTTTTTTGTAATATAAAAATACTTTAAATATCAGCAGCTCTACCCCATAGTAATCTTAATATATAAAATCCTTGCGTTACTGACTGACTGACAGACACGCTACAGCCGAAACTATTGGGCGCAGGAAGCTGAAATTTGGCATGTATGTTCCTTGGGGACCGTAGGGGTGCACTAAGAAGGAATTTCCCGAAATTCCCACGGGATCGGCCAAAACGGGTAAATTAAAAATAATTGCAGGCGTAGCTGCTGGCGTCCTCTAGTATGTTATATGACATAACACTATGAAAAAAGCCAAAATATACCAGTCTAGCCGTATCGACATCTGTTAAACTACGCACCTTCTTAATGGCATAAGCAGCCGAATTAAGTTTCGCTGATAGATATGTAATGTGTGCGCCCCATTGCAACTTCGAATCAAGTGTTATTCCTAGAAACAACGTTGATTCAGTTGTTTCCAGTACATCATCATTTAAAACGATGTTAGTACCAAGGTTTCTGACGTTTGGCAAAGCAAACTTAAGACATTTGGTTTTTTGGCGTTCAGTACTAAGTTGTTTAACACAAATTGTTGAAACACATGTAAAACTAAAAGAACATTTGGCGGTTTGGTTGTCACTAACTTAAAACTTTTTCGTAAAATACAGTGCTGAAATCATACATACACAATCATAGTCATACACATGGTTTTCTTCACATAAGGTCATAATACAATTGCCTCTGATGATGTTCCATCAACAAGTTTTTAAATGTGAATTGCATCACAAGTGGTTTGTGAACACTTCTTAAAAAATCTTTACTGACTATATTATGAGTCTGAAAATGTATATAACAATGTTTTATAATCTCAAAAGAGAACTGAAATAAATAAAAATATGTGCTATAGTCACAGAAATAAATAGTAATAGAATGGTGACACGGGCGTGGCGCGCGTGCCAAACTATTGCACGATAGCGCATGTGTTTTCGAACGCATTCGCATTACGCATCGCGTCTCCCGTTAGCGCGCTCAGGAGGTAAAAAAACATTAAATTCGTTACGAATATGCCATATTGCGCAGTTTCCAATTGTAAAAATAAAAGTGATGCAAAAAATATGGAAAAGGGAGGCATTTCATATCACCAGTAAGTATTTAAATTGAGTAAAAGTTAAGATTATTGAAATTCAAACCAAGTGGGCTACTTTTACCATGCTTGTCTAATAAGAACATCATCGTTCATTTCTTCGTTATGTTAAATTTCCATTGCTTGAATAATACGATACTTGTTGACATATTAATGAAATAAACACGCAATGAACGGCGAGATACGCGATATTCACAAGATGCCAAAAACAATAACAAATCAGGGGGCCACGGGTTAAATAAATAGCTGTGATTGGTCAGCGCGCGCTAGGGATTGACGTTCGGTTTATGAATACTTTTTAAATTTATCGATAAATAAAATGAATATTAATTCGAATTAATTATTATGTCGATATTAATACGTTTGTTAATATTGAAACGAAGTTCCTTATCGCGCGTTGCGAAAGGGGGCTAGACGGAAAAAAATAAGACGAAAAGTTGTAACAACACTTTTTGATATAGTAAGCTATTGTAAGCCGTGTGGCGTGCGCATGTTTCTCTGTCTCTCTCTCTCTCTCTCTCTCTCTCTCTCTCTCTCTCTCTCTCTTATAGAAAGCAAGCATCATGCTCATGCTTTGTGATCACGAAAATGACATCTATCTGGGAATCCAAGATGGCGGACGGGACATTTTTAGTAAAATTAATATGGGTATCATTTTCGGGGCTTTTATGGATTCTGGTTACGAATATGACATCTATTTGGGAATCCAAGATGGCGGACGGGACATTTTTAATAAAATTAATATGGGTATCATTTTCGAGATTTTCTTGGATTATCTATTATATTATTTTGGATTATGGCTGGAACGCCACCGGTGACAAGAGCACGGCGCAGTATGTCGTTGAGGTTGGCGTGTCGTGAAATACGACCTGCGCTCCTGCTGCATGACCGACCATGTTGACCAAGGCTATCGACAGGTAGATAGATCCCTTTTTAGGGATCTCGCAAAGAGACTGATCGACGCCTCGGGTGACCTCGGCTGGCACGTATTTAGCACAAAAGATAAGCATTGCTATACAACGAGGCAATGCTGCCAGTCTTCTGGGCACGCTTCCGATTGACTGCGATGCGGATGACTTTCATGACGCTTTCTAAATTTAATTTTAGTTTATTTTTTGTCGTGTATATATTAATTTTAGCTTGCTTATTTTAATTTTAATACATAATTAAGTTGCTTCTAATATTTATGTAATAGTTGATTTTGTTTGGAAAATAAATGTTTTGTATTTATTATGGATGTTATTCAGAGTCGTATATAAACGTAGCATTTTATCGAACATTTTAATTATAAATGTTCCGATAAAATGCTATCAATGAATGCTATGAATATCCAAGAAGCCAAGCTCAATTGAATTGCTATAGGGCCAGCACTGATTTTGACCAGGATAACCCTTTACATGTAAACTCGTGTAAGTTATACTGTTAAAGAATTAAGCGTGTATAATGATTACATTAGCAGATAGGTATAATTATTAAACCCTTTACAAACAAGGTTATATGAAGGCAAATTCAGTATTCGTTACAATAGGTATTTTACAGCAATTATCCAACAAAAGAATGGTAATAATATCCTAGGACAATCTTCACACGTTCATCTGATCCAAACTTTGCATAGATAGTACATGGCAACATGGTAACAAGATAACAGTTTTCTTGTGGTGACGGATTAAGAATACAAAGTGTTACTGCCCCGTTTTATTCCGTGGATGTCGTAATGGTACATACACATCGCATATACGAGGGTCAAACTGAAAGTTCTTAGAACTGGCCACTTATAAACAATATAATAAAAAAAATATTCTAAAATTTGAAAATAGAACTCTTTGCCAATATTACTGAGTATATATGTCATTCATTTGTCATTTGTTTTACGATTTGGCGGCAAATTGAAAATTGTCTGTGTCACGTCAACATGAATTTAACACGAGAAAATTTTCGTGCAATGATTTTTTATGACTTTCGATGTCATTTAAGTCAACAAGAAAGTTATGATAGACTACGATTGGCCTTTCACGATGAAGCCCCATCTCGTGCGACTGTTTACAACTGGTTTAATGAGTTTAAACGTGGTCGCACTAATCTCACTGATGATGTACGTGAGGGACGGCCTTCTACGGCGACGACTGAAAATAACCTCTGTGTTGTGCGGCGTATGATAGAGACTGACAAAAGAGTGACCTATCAGCAGATTCGGACAAGCTTAGGCATCGGTATGAGTCAAGTGCACAAAATCCTCCACGAACATTTAGCGGTCAGGAAGCTTTGCGCCCGGTGGATACCTCATAATTTGACTAAGGCTCAAAAACTCCATCGTGTGGATTGGTGCCGTAAAATGATTGAAAGATTTAACGGAGGTGACTCAAATGCTGTGTTCGACATACTAACAGGTGACGAAAGCTGGATTTACTGTTATGATCCTGAAACCAAAAGACAATCTGCTCAGTGGGTGTTTCCTTTCGAGGAGTTGCCAACTAAAGTGAAGAGAGATCGAAGTGCGGGAAAAAAAATGGTGGCCTCGTTCTTTGGAAGGATAGGTCATTTCGCAACAATTGTGTTAGAGGATCAAAAAACAGTTTCTGCAGAATGGTACACTACCAATTGTTTGCCACTTGTCTTGAAAAAAGTTCGAGAGAAACGACCTCGCAGTAGGATCCTCCTTCACCACGACAACGCCTCGTCGCACACCGCCAAGCGAACGATCGACTATTTGGCGACATCAAACGTTGAATTACTGGGTCACCCGCCGTATAGCCCCGACCTCGCGCCTTGTGATTTTTATTTATTTCCAAAAATTAAAGAAAAACTTAAAGGAAAGCGGTTTATGAATGCTGAAGAAGCGGTGGCTGCGTATCGCGATGCCATTGAAGAGACCCCTAAGGACGAGTGGGCAAAGTGCTTTTCCCAGTGGTTCCATCGCATGCAGCGGTGTATTGACGTCAATGGACAATATTTTGAAAAGATATAATAAAACTAATAACTGGCTAATGTAATCAGTTTTTGATTTTCTAAGAACTTTCAGTTTGACCCTCGTATATATATATATATATATATATATATATATATATTTCTTTTGGGCAACATTTACATACCTGGCAACACTTGGTAACATTCAATAAATGTTAGCTACTATCTACATAGATGGAGCTTCTGATACCTCGAAAGCTTCTTTATGGATCGTTTTGCTCTAACGTTCTGAAATTTTGCTCATATAAACTGTCTTCATAAAGCAGATATTACTTTATGAAAAGACTGAGACCTCACATCAAACCCTACACCAACCCGGCTTACCAAGCTCGTATATATACTAGTAGTAGACTAACAAAAGCTGCAGAGTTGGTTTGTCTGTTTGTTTGGTTGAACGCGCTAATCTCAAGAACGACTGGTCCGATCTGAATATTTTTATTTATATTGGTAAGCCCATGTATCGAATAAGTATCTATAACATCACACTAAGAGCCATGGGTGCTACACAGTAGCTCTAAATAACGCGGTCGTAGCCGCAGGCTCAGCTTGTAACTGATAAACATACTTTTATAGACACAGACTGTTATACACTAGGTCGGTCCAAATGCAGAATTTAATCTACGTTGACTAATAAAATAATGCCACAGGTTTATGAATCAAAACGAATTGTTCACTGAACGCATATAAAATTTAATTTTTGTTGATATCAAGCCAATAAAATTGTGAATTGAAATGGAAACGACATAATAAACATTTCATAAAAAATATGAAACCTAGATAGATGACTTCAGTAAATAAATAATGCAATACAGATGACAGAATATATATATTTCATATATTAAACCTTTTGATTAATTATATTAATGCAAGCTCTCGCTTAAATATGCGAATGGCTCAATATTGCTATTAAATATTCGTTAATCTGACTGAAAAATGATCTCATTTGTCCTTTGTGAATATAATTTGAGTAATTAGGTTAAGGCCCATATGATACATGATGTATAACGTGTACAGATGGTGCTTTAAACGAAATATCAATTAAAGGAATATAAACTAAAATAATTAACCCTGAATCAGTTTGGTACTATTTTGTCCTTTGGCAATAGAAAGTCCTTCCCCAATATTTTGTTTTACTTCTGCACCACTCTAGTCTCTAAGACAGATTGAAGAAAATATCAGAGGCATTAAGTCCACCTGTGGTGGATATAATTTAATAAATTGCGCTTGTGGTTTTGGGCACTTGATTGTTAGTGCGAACAAGTTTGTAAATAACATCTTAAACTAAATTGGTCTGACGGACATGGTCATTTTTTTTTGCAAAAGTCATCTCCCGCACTAGGACCAAGTCCCCCTGTGTCGCAGGGGACTTTACAAACATACAACTAACGGACACAATGAACACCCAGACTCGAAACTACAATTTATGAATCACACAAAGTGTTGTCCCGTGTGGGGATCGAACCCACAACACTCGGCGCAGTGTCAAGCGGCGAGGCGGCCGCTTAAACCACAATGCCAACCGTGCAGTCAAATTCTTATACCTTATGAACTTAGTCTGAGTCACTTTCGTTGAAGTTTCTTTCGAAACCCTAGGATTGATCCTGCTGCTCTTCTTAAAGGGTGTCTCATAATAAGCCCATCAGATCCACAACAGTGTCGAGTGTTGTGGATTCGATCCCAAAACAAACAACACTTTGTACGATTTTCAAACTGGTACTTAAAGTCTGGATGTTCATTGGCTGATTATTTATAAACTTCTAGTAAAATGTTTGTAGTAGTAGTACTCCTAGTAATTATATGCGTATAGAAAAGTGTTCCTTAAAATTCTACCCAAACCAGTCTAACTAAAAGCAAAGTTCAAGGCACCATTAACCTTTTCAAACATAAATTACGAACAACACTTCAAAAATTATTTCATTAAACGCCCCACAGAGCAGCATGTTCGATACGCCCTCGTTTTTAAAACATTGGCAGGCCTAAACAAACGAAAGATTTAAATAAAACCAGACAGTATTCCCTCGGGGTCTTGTGTATCATAAATCGCTTCGAAATGTGTTGTATACGACTATACTAGGTTTTATTTGTTTTGGTCTAGGCTTCCTGTTTTATTTGGCTAGTGATAGCGAATACGGGTTCTCTTGAAAAGCACCATAAAATTTTATTTAACGGATTCTGAAGCAGTCAAATGTATTTTATCTGGGGCAATAGGTTTAATGGTATTGTCTGAATCCAAATACGACGTAAAGTGACATTGGAGATTCACAATCTATATAAAGTTGGTAAAAGAAAACATGGCACATAAGATTATTATAAACTTAGTTAATCATTTTATAATCGTCGTAAATGTATTTTTCTCGGCCCCAATAAAAATGTAAATGTTACTGAGAAAATGACGAAGTCATCTGGGCAGCTGAATAGGTAGCCACGGTTTGGAAAGTTTGTAACCAAAACACAGCAGTAACAAAAACTCAATAACAATCTTTATTCATAAAACCTAACCACACAAATAATAACCAACTTTATTGATAAAACTTTTACAAGCAAAACCGAACAAACTTTAAGCTAATTCCTCTTCTTCTTCGAGGTCCTCTCGCTATTCTTTGATCCACCTAGCGCAACCTTGATTATCCTTAGTAAAAGGTAAATTGCAACTAATATTAGTGCAAGTAGGTCTAGGTATAGCTTCTGGTACAAAGGTACTTGGAAGCTTGGAGGCTGAAGGTGTGGGGCTCCTTTTGTTTGTATCACGTGTTCTACCCAATGAACAAGCGCTGCGCCAGGGGAAGTTGGACGATGGTGGTAGATGAAAGATAGTTCTTTTACTCTTTCGCGGTATCTGCGAAAAGAATAACATGTTATATACACAAGAACCGCTTAGATTACCCTAACGTAGCTCTTGGATATACTAACACCGGTTTAAGCCTTGGAATATCACCATATACTGCGTTGTGGAAGTCTCAGTCTCTCTGAGAAAATCTTTGTTTTGTCAAGGCTGGATAGACTAGTGCCTGGACACGGACTCTAAGGTGAAAGGCTTGGATACAACCAAAATAATTATATATAAATAGCACATTCAACCAAGTCTTTCACTTAGAATCATGTAACATGTAGATACTAGCAGCGCGTCATTATTAATAATCTTGATAAGCATCTTGTTGGATAACCGACCTATTAAGCCATTGCATTATAAATGGTCGCAATAATTTATAATGTAGTAGAATATTAATATAATTAATTGAAACAGTCTTATAAAACAAGACATGTTACTGTCTTAAAATAAAAAGAACTGTTCATTTTTCCTGGTAAAGTTTTGTAAGTACTTACTTCGGATTCGACGTAATTTCTTGGATAGCCGCTTTCAATTTATCCGGCGTATCATAATCCAAGTCTACTTGTAACCCAAAACCTTTGTTAACGGCTCTCTTTACATTGAGATGTTGGTCAGCGAACAAGGGAATACCAATGATAGGTACTCCGAAGTGCAATGCTTCTGTGGTTGATAGGAGACCTCCATGACTCACGAACGTGACACAGTTGGGATGAGCTGCGAAAAAAGGGGATATTAAAAAAATATATAGTGCTTGTTGTGGACTACAGGCTCCATTGGCTATAAATTTATTTTTGAACACTACTCGATGCAGTGTGAAACATCGAGGCGACCGCTTAAACGGCTATCGGTACGACGTAATTGCCAGCTGACTTCGTAATTTCTTTCTTTTTCTTTGCCATCTCTTAATCATATTAATGACACTTGCGAGATGTTTTGCTCTTTACAGATTGGAATTAATCTCAGAACATCACAACAATTATCTGTTTGAAGAAATATACAATTAAAAGAAGTAGTATATAAAGCATGCCAACAATACAGAATCGCAGTTTTTACGAAATTCAAACTGAAATCGAACGGTCACAGCCAGTTGTCATATCTCGTATTTTAATTCTCGCGGACATGCCAGTTACAGATGGTATTGTGGTTTTTCAACCAGTGTTGTTGACAGCTGTGAACGATGCCAATATCACTACGAATCGATGGATCAATGATAAATGTACTATTTTTACAATATGAATATAAGCGATTAAACGTTTCACTACTTTCACTACATGATACTGTTTTAAATATTTTGGTAACTATCTGTATATATAAATTTAAATTTGTGCGTTACTTATTGATTGACAGACAACGCACAACCGAAACTTTTGGGCGCAAGAAGCTGTTATTTGACATCATTGGGGACTGTAGGGGGTGCATTAACAGGGAAATATTTAACTGTTTCTTCCTGAAATTCTACTGGGATTGAGAAGAAACTATTGAAACGTAGCTGCGATCATCCTTTAGTAGCTGATAAAACATGAATGCGTTATGCAAACGTAGACTACAATGATTAAAACGTGTACTTTTACGTACACAATAAAATATCAGGAGAAAACCTGCACGTCGGCGATTTTTCCATAATGTTTTCGATGGAGATGTGAAAATTGCCAACTCGGCCAGCGTGGTGAACTATGACCAAATCTTTGTCATAATGAGAAGAAGTATGTGCATAACAATGGGATAGATTATAAGCATGGGGTATGATGATGAATTTTCAAAAAATCCCCAAATGAGAATCAGGATTTATTTGGTATTAAATATTATGTGCTCTTGTTGCAATAGCAAGATTCTTATGGCATTACCAATATTATATACAATACATATTTCGCAAAGCCAACATTTAATTTATTTTATTACATATTATTATCATCATCGTTAGCTATTAAAGAACAACAATAATTTTGGAACGCTCATCTATCAAGTTGATGGATTTGAAAATAAACAGCTGACGGATGACGTCAGATGCATTTTCATAAATAAATGAACAATTAATGATGATATCATGTTTCTCTTTCTATTTCGATACGTGCAGCTATTAGACTTCGTTATAATTCGTTTACTTCAATGATTTACTAATCTGCAACACATACAAAGACATGCGCATGTTTCCTGAACGGGTAGGCAGAGACAACGGAACGCCTAAATGTACAATATTACAAATATGCAATGGGTCCTCCTACATATACTGCTTAAACATGTACCTTTATTTTAATTATTTTATGTTTTACTATGTGAGTGATATTATATTATTTTATTTATACATTTTTTTGCTCGACTTTTTAGCCAACTCCTACGCGAAATATTTTTTACATGATTTTGATATGAAATACTTTTCTTAAATTAAATTATTCAATCAAAGTCATCTTACCAATCTTAGACTATTATCTCATTAATTAAAGAAATAGTAATAATATTAATTAATATAAATAAATACAAACCTAAGATACTTTGTTGTGGTGCCCAGTGCACAATGTGGACATTCTTCGGCAAGTCTGACAGCTTTTCTTCAAATTTCCATATCACAGCTTGCTTTAGTGTGCCGAACATTTTCAGTAAGGCTCTCTTGAAATCACTAGGCATGGTGGAACTCTTCATCATACTGCCCATGCTGAAGTAGATCACTCCGTTAGGAGCACCATCCATGATCTTTTGTAGGTCCTGGAGAGATGGATGACATCTGAACTTTTAGACTTAATTTAAAATATACGATTTTTATATTATTAATATATTTTTTGTTGATTTTGTGTTTTGGATCTAGTAGTTAAATAGAAAATAGTAAAGTAGCAAATAGGTAAACGCTTTTTCAATGTTCATTACTCATATTTGTAAAACCCAGTAATAGCATTACTAGGGCGTCATTAACACTAACAGAAAAAGACAAGATGACTAAACTTTCGACGGCCTCTTCGGCCAGATTCTCTTACTCTGCTCATTCTCACTCTCTTTGCCCTATATAAAAGTGGAAACCTTAAAGATGGAGCTTTTGGTCCCGTCGCGTCGCTCTCACTCCTTTAACAAAACACATCTGTAGGTAAACTGCTCTTTTTCGTCGTTCTGTGAGAGGTTAGGTATAACAGGCGAGCAGGTCTTTCCATGACGTATTCCATGTTGATTTTACCACTAATATTCCTCTTCATTCTCATCATACACAGCCCGACTTTGTCTACTGCTGAACATAGGCCTCTTTCTGTTGTTGGCATTTGCCTCAATCTTGTGCTAATCTAGCCACTAACCCCTTTGCACTCAAATATATCTAAACAGAATCACAAAACTAGCATACTTTTGAAATTTAGTTTTACCTCTGGTAACGGCGCAACTTTGTCTTCAATATGATATCCACCAATGGAGACATAATTCTGTGGCAGCTTCTGAGCCTCGCCTGATGAGTAATGGGAATTTCCTATTACCATGGCACCTTTATGTTTCATTTCGTGCAAGGAAGGTAATGGTACTCCTCTTTTTGCTGCGGCAGGTGCAAAGGCATTTTTATACGTTTCTTCGTCTACGGCAACCATACTCCTAAAAAACATAACCCTTGTAATAAAATAAGTTCAGAATAATTATTAGTGTCACGGCACATTTGCGGCAGCTACGACGGTGAATGATCGCTTGATGATTCGCAGTATTTTTCAAGACAACATTCAATACACTTCGGCCAAATTAAGCAACAAAAATTCGACAGTAAGTTAGCTGCTGTTGTTGCATAAGTAGTTACAATTGTTCGGTGCGTCTGGTATGTGATGCTAAACGAAGACCACGACGCATAATTCTGTCACCAGTTGACGCCGAACTTTCAGCAGGCTTTTCGCTACAAATCTATTTCTTGATATCTTCGATCTACTAAGTGCCGGAACACATGAACCACATGCGAAGCTACTGAGTCGCATCTTTTTTTTTTTTTTTTTTGGTATCGGGTTGGAAAATCCTCATGGAGTCCCTCCGCCCCGGGGGGGAAGGACGAAGGGGACTGTCAGACTCTTACTGACTAAAAACCAACCCGTGCTCCTCATGTACCCATGTGTCGGAGGGTAGGGTTTCACCAAAGCATTCCTCGCTACCCCCCGACGGGTATTGGCCCGCCAGATGGTCAGGCGGGCCCCGAACGAAACCCCCTTGGCGGCGGATGAAGGTGTTGGGCTCCGCCGCCAAAACACCCAGCGGCCGCAGAGGATAGGGAGGACGGCAACGCAACACCGCATCTCCTCTTCCTCTGCGGCCCCACCGCGACGCAACGATGGTGCGCCCCCATTTGGTCGCGGGAGATAGGGCGCGGGGCAACGCAACACCCACACGCCTCTCCTCCCGCGACCGCACCCGACTGCGAGGGACAGACAGAACTGTCCCCCGCACCCGCACCATGGGACGCATCCTACGCAGGCCTCTACCAAGCCCACGTGGAGCGTCCCCTCCCGGGATCCCGCTTAGCTTCACCGTGGGTGGCTTCTAACCCACGGTTACTGAGCCCCCCCACCACGACAAGGTGGAGATCCTACGGGGGGGTACTGAGTCGCATCTGATCGCCACAAAAAAAAAAAAAAAAAAAAAAAAAACTCGACAATTGAATGTAGCCAGCTGTACCTTTGACACTTTTTAACTCACCATATTTTTATTATTAATTCTTTTAATAAAAATATATTTACAGGCAGTAAGTGCAAAATCTTCATCTGTGTCTATTATGATTCTGCAATAAATGCGCTGAAAATAGGCAATAGAGGCCACAGGATATTTTTATCGACCACAGACCACACAACTCTGCATCACGTTTCAGTTCCTTTTATAGGCACGTTTAGTTTTAGGTCACGGCATTTGCAACTGGCGTGTGTTGCTTATCTGTCTATACCAAAAATTGGATATTAATGAAATCTAGGAACTTATCGTAAGACCAAATAATATAAATTGTACATAATAGTAATATCCTAGGATAATTCACACATGGTCAGCTGAGCAGACTGGTACTAGGCACTAGGCAGAACCACAGAGTTATTATTATGGCAACCAGATAGCTGATAAAACATACATATTTTAGACAATTAATACCCAGACTCAGAAAAAATAATCGTGATCATAAGAAAAAGATTAATTCGGTATGGGAATCGAACCAACGCCCTTCAGCTTTGCAGTCAGGATCAATAACCACTACACCATCAGCCCAGTCAATAAACAGGGTTATATTTTTTCCAAAAGATATTGTAATTGATCTTAAATTCCCAACAAGAGAACCATATCATTGAGTAAAATGTATGACAAATAATATTTACCATCTTACTCGATACAGATCGATGACATTCCATAGCTCTTTAACGCGTTCTATAAACGTCATCGGCAGAGTGACCGGTGACAAGTGTTCTGGGAAGTATGCGGGATTGCCTGGTTCATCGATCAGTCCTAATATTGCATGATGTGGCTCCATAGACGAAGACCAGATGTACGGAATGTTGAATACAGCAGGAAAACTAAACATATAAAATAGATATTAAGCTTTGTTCATACATTTTTGGTCACATATTAGTTTTGTTTTTCAATTAAAAAGTGTATCAATTGCATTTCCAACTATTGTGTCTAATTAGTAATATTGAAATATTTGTAACTAGTTCAATATTATAAAAGGAATTACATAATTATGTAGTAAGTATTGGCTTAAGTATGAATGTCATAACCCGACCTGCGATTGGCCTTAGAAAATAAAGTTTTACTGAGACACACAACAGGGTGTTCATAAAGTGTTAGGCCGGTTCACAACATTCAAATACCCGTGTGTTCAAAAGCGCTTAAGAGGTTAAGAAGGTGTTTGGTGGGGAGTTTGTTATGATGACAAATATTTTGATAGAATATCTTACCCGCAATAAAGTTCAGAGTACAACCATTCTGTTATAGCCACATCAAACTTCTCTGTACTTTCCATCAGAAATTGTTGCACATTCTCATGAACTATTGATTTATTGGCGATGGTCCTCATCATTTCGTACATAATAGTCGGCTCTAGTTCCAAACCACCGAGTTTTAAGAATTTGTCGAAGTCCAAGGCCTTATCTGTAAAGGTATGTTTCAATAAATGAAAGTTTATTTTTATTAATAAAATACTAGAGTATGCACGGTGCTATGTCATTACGCGCATTTTATTTTAATACAGCTGAAAACGTGACTTTATTTCAAAATCTCCATAGACTTCAGGTACATACAAAAATATTAACATAATGTATATTATAATAATATACATCTGGCATAGACATAAAAGATAGAGAATTACACTACGGACATACTTGGTTTATTTGATGTATAAAATATTTATTTATAACATTAATTGTTTGCGCAATCCCGTGGACATTTCAGAGTTAAGTTCCAGTGTTAATCAGCGTCCGCTTGAAGCATTACACCACACCACAAGTGCAGTAAATACAAATGCACTATTTTACTCTTATATTTCGTTAAAAAGGAACAGCGTAATTGGGGAAGCAGATCATCGCCATCACTTTCAGTCTGTTGTCTAATGCTAGGTATGAAGCTCTCCAATGACACACCACTGAACACGATACTGCGAAAGTACTAAGTAATAGTCTTATGAAGTAGGTACCCTTTCTAATCTAGCTTTAAAATAAACCAGGTAAAGTCATGTTTAAATAGTGTATTTTATAAATATACTACAAATTATCATAACCACAACTATTACAATAAATACAATGGATGCAACATGCAATTTAATGTCAATACGTTTTTGTGAGATCAAGTAAATAAGTGATGTGTAAAGACATCAATTTTGTTACAGTGTGTTATTACGCAAGTATGATAATTATGTATTTACTTTGAAATACAAAAAGACCATAGACGTTGAAGGGTAACAATCACATAATATTATCTGTATATTTGAAATCCTTGTGTTACTGACTGCGACAGACGACGTGCAGCCGAAGCTACTGCATGCATGTTCCTTCCGCAGAGGAGCACTAACATGGGATTTTCCGAAATGCCCATGGGGTTCAAAAGAAAACGTTAAATTAAAATGTAATGTGCTGCGGGCATTCTTTAGTTACGATATAAATATAGAGCAGACAACAAGAAGGTATCTAATTATCATTGTTCTTATTGCGTAAGTGAAACTTTTGGCTAAAGGTGACCCAGTTACGACAATCTGGTATTTATTAAAAAAATATGGGCAAGATAAAACTCAAAAATCTTTTACGCGTGCGAATTGAAACTTTATATACTCCGTGTGTTGACGGATTAGTGAGTCTTAAATACAATTGCAACTAATATATTTGGTAAGAGACAGAAACCTGTTTGGCCAGCGTTTTACAATAGGCCAAATCCTATTAACGCACTGTACTATTATGATTTAAATTAGGACATGCCTATGTCCATCAGTAGACTACAAAAGGCTGTTGTATAATGAACTGTGTTCAGAGTATTATATGTCATCAATGATGTCTGTCTAAAAATAATATAAAAATAGGCGTGTATAATATAAAAATAGGCAGCGATAGCCTAGTGGTGATACCAATGGACTGTCATGCAGAAGGTATCGGGTTCGAATCCTTGGCGCGTAGCAATGACTTTTCAAAGTTACGAGTATGTGCGTATTAAATTGTCAAATATCGCTTGCCCCGTGTCTCGGAGAGCACGTTAAACCGTCGGTCCCGGCTGTCATAAAGATCTTTGGCAGTCGTAATGGTGAGTCAGTACCCTCAAATAAACTGATACTGGTCTAAAACAATGGAATATCGCTATCCCTTTGGATTGCGGAGGTCAGACGGCAGTCGCTCTGTGGAAAAGTTGATATTCTGTCATATCTGGTTAGATCAGTAAACGGACCTCGGGCTCCAAGGCGTGTAAGTCTTGGATACAACCGGGCAAAACGCTAGGATGATGATGATGATGATGAATGATTTCTGTATAAATAATTGACAATGGCCTTGTTTAGACAGTCGTTGAAAGATGAGAGGTATTGATTGACAACTTGCATTGATAAGATAACATAACAGTAATATGCGTGTCATTAAATTTTGAATTGTCATGCCGGCAATGGATGATTACGTCAATCATTTAGGTCAACATTACTTCGAGATAAATAATAATATAGTAATTAAATATTATTTTTTACATTTTAATCGTCTCTATGATATGAAATAATCCAATTTCATATCTTAGAGACGATTATTTTGCGTTATATCAAACTGTTTTTGAATTATCATTCTTACTTATTGCTGAATCATAGTTAGCTGCCCTCAAGTTGATGTACAAATTTGTAGCTTTGTTGTCGTTTCAAAAAATGTTTGTTAACCAAATAATAATATTATAAAGATTCCAAAGTTCCTCCGTATGGGATCTTTTTTTAGTTTCCTCCCTGTTGAGATTTATGCCGAATGCCATGGTTTAAATGCTCATACGGGACAAAAACTGTGTGTAATCGAAAAATTATTGTTTCAAGTCTTAGCATTCTTTGTTTTTAATAAGTAAATTATTATAAAATCACGTTCATACTACATGTTTCTTTTTTTAAGTGTAATACATTCATGTCGTCTAGTTTACAAGCAACCGCGCGTTACCACCTACTTGGAATATGACAGGTTTCAACCTGCCAAATTTTCATAAGTTTCTACTTGTTTCGTATACTTGCTTGACTTGGCTAGCCAAAGTTATTTTATAAAAGTCCACTTTCAATTTTTACGCAGCTAAAAGTGGAATTTTAAGATTTTTATAAAGTGTGTCTGAGGTATAGACGTACAATGGAAGCTATTGGAAGTCTCGTCTCGACGACGTGGTCATTTGAAATGAGATCTGTCTAAAATGATCGACCTACTTGGAGCTGGCGGCATAGGTGTATGAGAAGGCGTTCGCGGCCTATTCACTTAAACCCACTTAAACCACTATATGTCCGTCATTTATTTTTAATCCCAGCGTTCTAGAATATTCCACATTTATCGGAAAGTAATGAAATTGTTGAAAATATAACGTATTTGATTATTCTTTTGTTCGATATTCTTGTCATTCGGAAAGAAGCTGTATAACATACCTACATACCTCTTACTACATACATTATATTAATAACATGAAAGAACTTTTCTCTAGTTAGTGCGAGATATAACTAGTGTTGCAACCAAGTTACCCAGAAGTAATTATTTCTTGTTACTGTAGTTACATTATTGATAAGCAACTACGATTATTTCTCATTACTGACAAATATTAAAATATTGAGCTTATAGAACTCCTTGCTCCCTGCTTTGTAATTTAATTGAATTTAATGTTTACCAAGGAAATATTCTGCGATTACCACCTTTTTGTTTCTAAATTCCCTGTTAAACTAGGTTTATTGCTAGTGTGGTAAAATCATGTTATGTGGATGTCACCATTATTATATACCACTGATTTAACGCCATCATCACTTATCAATTCGAGGTAGTGAAAATATTATATTATTTAGGATAATAATGACAATTCTGTCGATATTTTTTGGGGAAACATCATAAGTGCCTACTAGCACTTATATTAAATATTTATGTAGCTAAATAATTTGCATCATATATTTAATTCCTTACCTAAGTCAAATGTGGCAACATTTGAAGACAGGTCCACTTGTTTTAGTCTTGGCTGAGGCTTCAGAGGCCTTGCGGTGATGTATGTTACCTGCAAAATAAAAAATAAAAAATAACTAGCTGACCCGGCGAACTTCGTACCGCCACATATATTTTTTAATATTTGCAACTTTTTTGTGAATCTTAACCATTCTCAAGTCCCCTTGAACACACACAAAAAAATTCATTAAAATCGGTCTAGTGGTTTAGAAGGAATTCAGTGACATACACACGCACACAAGAAATATTATATAAAGATTATTTTTAGTGCAATAAAGGGACCAGTCTATTCAGTCATTTATTTCATGACAGATACTAATATAATTTTGTCAGATTTAAAATGTGGTTTTGTGATAACAATAGATTTGTCCTTATAATCAAGGTACTTTAAGATTTTCACGTTCCTTGGTCAAATATTTGATCAAGTACAACACTAAATGTATCTCTACCAAATCACAATCAGTATTTATTTGGGTCACTTAAACAATATTTAGCAGAACCAGCAGAGTAAATTTTAAGAAAAATAAATCCGCAGATTCTTTATTTACAGAATCTGCGCGCTGCGGATTAATTTACTTACTTGTACGCATTTGCGTACGATCTTTTAAGTGTATATGTCCTTACCCAGCAAATCCAAAGACGTGTGAACACAATAAAAAGATAGACGCCCCGTCGAAAAGGATGACCCTACTAAACCATATCATATCCCGAATAAACTTATAAATTTTCATAACAAGAGACCTCGTCAAGTTATTCAGCGGAACGCATAGGAAATTATTCACAAGTGAAATTATACCTCAGAATGGAAAAGTTCCTCGAACGAGCTCTGAATACATAATATTCGGAGTCACGGGGCGAGGTACTTCGTATTCATCTACCATTTGTGGCTCCGTTTTTAGAATTTTGCCATTGCTTGTACTACAAATTGATGGTTTGGAACAGCCTGCGCGTTTAGGTACACTCGTTATGTTTTGTTTTGGGTCCCTGTGCGTGCTTTCATCTTAAATTCAAGATCCGACCTACCTTGGATTTGGGACAAAGCAAAACGACACGGAGCGAAAGGTAAGAAGGAAATGACGATATAACAGCAAAGAAAAACTAATAAAGCGTTCTTTTGAAATATATACAAATATTTTTACCGGGTCTCTAATGCGTATTTTTTTAGAATAAATTTGAAACACTTTCTTTCTTCTGCGAGGTTTTGGCACGGATAGCTCGTGCAAAATCACTAGAGTGGTCAGGAGATGACTAATAACTATCGTCACATAAACTACTCTAAAATTCACTGTAGACCTAATTCACTATGTACCAACACAAATTATTACGATTTGAAGCGGACTATTAATGTGTCGGCCGATTTCTGAATTAGTATAATTCTTGAGTATGTGCACACTATATAGTAGGCATATTGACTCTAGTTTGTCAGCGCTCTAAAATGTTCCTCAGATACTACCAGCCCTTCTACTACATATCTATCATCAATTCATACTAAGATCAATTTATGAAATAAATACAAAGTTAAATATAACGTTTATGAGCAAAGTCTTCGTTACAAAGTTCGACGATGTATTCAAACCACCACACAAGTTAATCGACACGAAAGTTTAGTTTCCATTTAAAACGATATGCTTAGATATGATTACGTTGTAAAATTGAAGCAGTACTGTGTGTCTTCGCTACGTGCAAAGTGCATGGAGGGGGTAGCTAAAACGATCGCAGCGCATGCCGTGGCAGAAATCCGTAACTATTCGGGAAGTCAATTTGATTTTTGATTTGAATTTTGTCATAATAAATACATTATTTGATAATTTAATTCTTGATCTGAAATATTATCATCTTTGAAATGGGTCATAATTGTTGTTGTGTTGTGGACTGCAAAAATAACGGCACAAATAGTCTGTATAAATTCTATATTTTTCCAACAGTAGAGTGGAAATTAGATCAAAGAAAGATTAGATATGATACTTAATAAATACATTATTTTTATTTATTCTGTATTTTATGTGATATTAATATCTAATAATGTTTTATTTTTCATTGTTGATGGCTCGCCATGGACTCTAAGACGTCACGACACAATTTAACGTTTAACGTGTAAACGTTTTATTGGAGGCAAAACATCTGACGTGCAAACAAGTCCAAGTTATGTTCCTACGATATTCCCTCAAATATATCGACAGAAGAAAGTTAGAGAGTCACAGGTGTTAGCTAGATATACACGTTTTATAAAACGTAGTACCACAAAAGTCTAAGATATCACATCAAATCAAGTAAGAGTTGAAGATGAAAATGAAATTAATCAAATTGAACCTCGTGTGGCTGATCAAGGATGCCAACTCGATCAGTATTCTGAATCGAATTTAAAAGAAACAACCAATATTTGTAATAGATTCATTTACAGTGATCACTCAATCTCATCTCATCAAGTGGATATAGCAACAATTTCAAAAATTGTAGCAATTAATAATGCAAGAATGAAATACAAAAGCTGTTGCACTGACAAAATTTTGGATGATAATCATTGTACCGAAACAAAAAGCCAATAATTTGTTGGTATTTCATCAATAAAAATGATCAAGAACTCCTAGATCTTGCTGGTGTGTCATTTAGCAATTTGCAGCTTTTAGTAACAAGATTAACTACATGTTATTATGTAAAAATGTACAGTTTCCATTAAATACCGACATCTTATTTTTTAAATAAAATGAAAACTGTCTTGGCATTGAGTGTATTATTTGGTGTACAGCAGAACCACAATCTCACGAATATTTAATTTGATCTTACAAAATCTAGCTTGTGCAACTACTAATTTAATATTTTGGCCGAATAGCCACCGTAGAAGGAACAATGACCAAGTGTTTCAGTCCAGATTACATCAATACAAGAGTTATTATTGACTAAAATGCCGACAGCAGTGGATGACCGTTGATAGTAAAAATACCACTTCGTCTTTTTATTTATCATTAATTTACTATAATTACTAGAAAGCAATAAAATACTGATATGTCATTATTTGACATAATCCCGAATAGTTGCGCATGCTAGGTGGCGCTATTGTCGTGCACGGTCCCAATAAAAACATTTGAAATTATGAATCCTAACGTATAATTTATTTCCTTTCGATATCTATCTGTTTAGCTTTATTTAATTTTTACAAATAAATCCATCATCGTCCTATCATAGCTTAGCAATAATCATGAAAAGTAAATTAGCAAGATATATTATCTCCTTTCGAAATTTTGGATTTTCATTAAGAACAGCTATCTCAAAAAATAAACACGAAGTCTTCTTTAACGTTTTTAAGATTTATATTAGAGGGTGTACACTATATCGCTTGTTAAAAGGCGAAGAAAACATCGTGAAGAAAGAGTTCTTAGTAATGTGAAGACAGCCAACGCGCACTGAGCTTGCGTGCCGGATTTAATCCTTCTCATTGTGAGAAGAGGCCCGTAGGCAGCAGTGACAGAATTTACATAGTGACCAAATTTTTATTGCGTTTGCCCGAAATACTAAAATAACCAAGTCCGCATTCAAATATCACGATTTAGCACTAGCTTGTAGCATTTTTGCATTCAAGTCACAACTTTGAGCTCATGTGAAATTCAGTCTTGGTCAAGTACTAGGTACCGTTAACAAGTTGGCACGCCATCATTCATATTCACAAAGACTGCTCCTAACTTGAGTCGTAAAGGTGCTAAATACACCGTTAGAGGTATGCGTCTACTAACTACTTTTGGGGTATATGTCCCAATTGGCAGCTTTATTAGCCAAAAGTAAATACTTCGTACTATTGAATTGGATGAACTTACATGCATATTTAGTTGTGTGGAATGTTCGTCAACCTTTACAAATTAGACCTTGGGTTTTTAGATGATATTAATAAAACTTCATGTAATATTGTTGCAAACAAAACAAATACATATAAATCTTCAAAAATAGAAATTCAGTTATAATACTGATATAAAAGATTTGGGCTCGTCCGGGATTTGAACCCGGGACCTCTCGCACCCTAAGCGAAAATCATACCCCTAGACCAACGAGCCAGTTCATAGTCAATATCAAAACACATGTAATATATGGTATTCTCTCGTTTTCCATAAATTCATTTGCACTAATATTGTTTGCCATAATCATCCCCGATCATAATATTTACTTGCACTATTATCATTTATACTAATAACGTTTTCCTTAACAACTCAACAGTGATAACTTTTATTTGCCATAAAATGACTTTCTATAACAACATATATCATAATAAATAGTTTCCATAACTAACACATCTCATAATCGACTCTTGACATAATGAAAATTTGATATTATTATGAAAATAATACATAATATTGTTAGGTCGAAATTAATTATACTTAACACCCCGACTCAGTGCAATCCGACTCGGATAGGTTAGGTTAGGGCTCTCTTTTTACCCTTAAGCCAAAAATAGAAGCCCTGCGAAGCAGGGTTCCGTCAACTTAGTCCACATTCTTCACACTAGTTTAATAAACTGAAGTTGAATTAATTATCGTTAACACCCCGACTCAGTGCAATCCGTCTCGGATAGGTTAGGTTAGGGTTCTCTCTTGACCCTTACCCCAAAAATAGGAGCCCTGCGAAGCAGGGCTCCGTCAACTTAGTCCACATTCTTCACACTAGTTTAATAAACTGAAGTTGTTCAACTTCAGTTTATTCTCTATTTTCTTCTTAGATTATTGAAAACGAAAATTATAGCAAATACATTTATGGATTTAAATTATTATGACAATTGATCGATTATGACCAATGGAATTAGTGAAAGTCATTTTATGTCATTTCACGATTATGACAACTGACGCGTTATTTCTAATTAAATTATGGCAAATACCAGTATGGCATATGAAATTATGGCATTTTAAATTATGGCAAACATTAGTAAACCGTAACCAAGTCAGGGTTTGACTTTATAATCATTTGCAAGCAAATAGAGACCATAAAATCGTTAATGTATCAGACTATTTCGTTTTTATGGTAAATTATTTAATGGCAGTTTGGAATATTTTATGTCTATATCCTATGTCTCTCTCATCACTCTATTACGCAGCAAGATTAATTCGTTGCATTCTTGTCACTACTGTTCCGCAAATACCTGCCAAATCGTCGTTACACAGACGCAGACGTTTTGACAGAACTTGCGTCAAGTTTTTTTGTTGTTGTTTTAACAGTTTCGCACATGTTTCGTCGCCGCAATAGTTTCGCAGTCGCATACGAACGCGTTGGTGAACTAACAGCATAAATGCATCGATTTTGTATCTACCTAATTAGAAAAAAAATTGTGATATTGAGCCTCAAAATCTTCTGAACCAGTAATTTCCCAGGCATGGTGCCGAAGTAAAACATGTTCATAATGATTGGGTAATACATATTACAATACAATATGCGATATCGGTTTTCATTAAGGGTCTTTTTATACTCCGTAGGTGGCTTTAATATCTCGGGCATTTTCAGTCAGTCAACCAAGACCGATGTAGATATTGTTATTAGTCATCATATTGTAAAAACTAGCACGTACATAAACCGATGTACAAAATAAAATATAACAGTGGCATAAAATAGTCTGTATAAAATTACTCTTTTTCTGAACACTTTATAACAATTAGTGTGATCTTTAGTCTCATAAAATAACTTAATATTGTCGCTTACTGTTACAATTTAAGACTAAAATTTAACTTTAATAATGTTTTTCACTTAGTTTACTTCCTCGACATTTTAGATGTCATCAAAAACAGATTACTTGGTCTCGGATCTAGAGCGTTTGTAACGACATACTCTCAAGGTTATAATAAACCTGGATCATCTGGAGGTCATTTATAGAACAAAAGTTATCACTTTATGACACAATAGGGATGGCATTTTCATTCATCATTTTTATTTGACGTCCCGATTCCATAATATTACATACAAATTCCGTAAAAAAATATTTTATTTGACATTTCATGATTTAAAATGTCAGATTTGACTACTTGAGAACATCCCTATTATGGTAAATATAATAATTGTATTTATTGTGTGAAATGTGCATGTTGAAAACCTATCTTAAATAAAAACCTACCTTAAACGAATCAAAATCATTAAGTTTTTTTCAAATTTTTCTCCGTCGTTTGACTCTCGTCGTCGTTTGTCAGGTTTCAATTTTTTTTAACTTGTTGCGCATAGTACCTACAGCAAAACAGACCTCATTCTAAGCTCATTGATCAATACGACACACAATTAGACAAATTTGAGGACTTGATGACTAAGGCTATTTACATTTTTCGAACTTTTAAAACGAGTTTCGATTTAGGCATTTGGCTTTTTCGCAGTAGTTGCGGTTTTGTCGTTTGGCCTATTTTGCATTCAACTAAAACAATAAGCTGTGTCGTTTGGCCCATTTTGCATTCAACTACATTAAAATCTTATGGATGTAGCTGAATGATGGCCTAAGCTTCTATATCTTCTTATAATCTAGTAAGGGGTCATTTGTTTCATCCTGCAGTCCCTCTAATGGGCATCTGCATCAAACTACTTCTCTCTGGTGTAACACCATCATGTTGCTTACAATTATTGTGCTTATTCAACTGTCAGTTGACATGGCGCTAAATTCATTTTCTCTCGTATTGTTTTATTCTAAGTCGATGTTTGAGCCAGTTAACTGTCAGCAATTTTTTTACGGCAGGCATTTGAACCATTTTAACTTTCTCAAAAGAATACGGAATTTGATGCATTTTGGGCTTACCAACATAAAATTTCCAAAATAATACACAATTAACAACAGTAATAGCTTAAAAAGAATCATCACCAGAATCATTACTTTCTTAGGGATATGCTGTATAAAATAAATAAAAGTCTATTAAATAGTTGTTTTTTTATGATTTTCTTTTCCAAAAACAAAGTATAATCCATCCTCCTGCAAGTTTTACTAAATGTCGCTTAGGTCAATTAGCCTTTCAACCGTCGAATTATTATTTTTGTAACATAGCCTTAAACTTGCTCATTATAATTTTATTGGCATTGAGACAAGATTTTGTGTTGCATGTATTTTGCTAAGATATCTAATTTAGCATAAAGTATTAGAATATAAATCAGTAGTTATATTCATCAGTATTAATATTAAAGAGCGTGTCGGCCATGAGATTGAGCCCGATGGTTTATAGATTAGTAAGTAGGTTTCCTAAGTAGTATGTTCGAATCTATGTATATCCAAAAGGCTATCACTGCCTTCCTTTTAAGACCGGGGCTATAATAAAATAATGAACTGTAACACTATTTAAGAGACCACAAAAGTACATAGTCTCACGTCTATATCCCCGAAGAGGTAGGCAGAGGTATATTGCTACACCCACTTTTCGCCAGATTTATTTTAGTCCCACGTAATAGGGGGCGAGACCACAAAAGTCATGCTAATAAAATGAGATTCGATCCATAAAGGGATAATTTCTGTGATCCGACGAATCTAGCAGTGCTTTCAGTAGTTAGTGTCATCGTGACACTGAAATTACGACTAATTTAACAAAGATAACGTCTTTTGTGATAATAATTATGACTAATCATTATTTTGCGTCTGATGTACAATCGCCTTTCATAATCTTCATCATCATTAGCCTGCGTTGTGCACTGATGGACATAGGCTTCTACAATGGCATTTTGCACTTCGGAATTAATTATGGTTTTATTGATTGCGTAAATTTAATCGGAATTTATCAAGTTAATTATTTTTGGGTATTTATAAAAGCAATAACGCTCTCGCCTAGAGTACAAGTAAAATCCCTCGTGGGACTATAAAATCATATATATGAACACCCAGACTTGAAACGACAATGTGTGGGTTGCACGAAGTGTTGTCTCGTGTGGGGACCACAATACTCATACGTTTCTCCTAGACGAATGTGGTGTTGCAAGTCGTGTTCCTTTGGTTAAGGTTCATGAACATTTCCAACATATTATGATTCGATTTGTCATTAATGATAATTATTTTTTCAGCCGGTAACTACCATGTTCATCTGATCTCATATAAAATGTTCTAAGTAAGATATCATAATTTGGTTTTAATAATGTGGTATCGTTAGAAAATTAAACCGACCGCTTAAACCCCTACGCTAACCGTGCAGTCGCAGTTGAATCGCAATCGGGTCTTCTTAAACTCAACCTTGTCAAACGATGATCTTAAATTTCGTCACAGCCACAGTCCGTTAAATACATTTGTGAGCCGCGAAGAACTCTGTTAACTAGTTTCATATCATAATTATAAACGTGAGCCACTGTTATGCAATAACGTATTTTGTAACAAACCACAATATCTGTATGTCAAGGAAGGTCGTTGCTTCTATCGGCATTAGATATACGAAGATAATTATGTTTAATATGTGCGTACATTATATATGTATGTTTCTATATATAAGCGTTTGCCTCGCGGGTTTGCCTTTGGGTTGTATCTATAAAAGTATACTATTTGTAAGAGGAACATAAATTATTATGTTAATTTTACAAACAGTTTTACTTTTATCATAGAGCATAGATATTTATTTATAGAGATGTTTTTCTTATTGCCGCTTTTAAGACAAACTTTCTGCGACCCAAATTGCCGCTTGGCGGCGTAACAGTCGCGTGAGTGTCAGTGCAACAGCTGTCTATTTCTTATGCCAAAGCAATGCAAGATAGATGGCGAAAGACGCTAGCGCCGCCAACGGCGCCAACTACGAACTACACTAATGACAACCGTCAATACGCCAACTTTAATCGGCACATGACATCCTTAAGAAATAAGCTTCTTTAATGTAAATCATCTGTATTCATTGCTTTTATCCCCGATTTTATGGCCAAGGGCAACATGGGCAACATTTTTTAAAAACATTCTTTATGATATGAAATAGAATTTTTTTGGTAAAAGGAGTCAATAAAAAAATATTTAATTTTTGAGTCCTTGGCTGATTTTGGTAATATTATACATGGAAATATTCAACTAGATAGTTGAATATTGTAGATACAAGATTGGTCAAAATTGGTTCAGGAATTTAACTATAAAAGCGTAACAGACACACGGACTTAAAAAGGAGGAGACTTTATAAGAAGGAATAATGTCCATTAGTGTGGATGCGTACAATTCCTCCCGTATCGCTTAGATTCCGCTCGTAGTAACAGTATTTAAGAATAAAACAGGACAACTTCATGGCAGTCCATACTTTCCATTGGTTATCACCAATCATGTGCTATATTTAGGTCGGGTCATTGACCGTAATCGGTATTTGATGCAGATGTTTATAATTAATAACAATGATCGACTCAATTTCAGCATGTCATAAAGATTATTATGTGCCATTTTTTCAAAGCCATCTTACATAATGATTATAGTGTAAAGTCCGCCGCGTCCTGTTTGTACAAATGTGATAAACTTAAATCAACTGAACGGATCTTTGTACGGTTTTAAATAATAGATAATGGGATTCCTGAAGAAGGTTAAAGTTTATAATGTACGCGGGTGGAACAAGTTTAGTTTGTAATATAAATTCGTCACATAAAGATTTATCCTGGGTTGAAATCGAAACCAAACCTCAAGTAGGTATAGGTCAGACTATCTACTGCTCGATCATCAGGCCAGGTAGATAAAATTCATAAGGTCTGTCTGTTGCCATATTCTTTTTAGCCGTATACTCAGAAAAACTGAACCGATGGAAAAATATGCACACATAACACATTCACACAACACTTTCATTTAAAGAAAGGAGAAGATTTTTTATTCATATTTCATGTGCACTGAGATATATATGGCATATTCAATAAATTAGACCAGTAACAGGACATTTAAGGGACCTGACTTCCCGTAACCGTCATCAAACAATATCAAGAAATCAAGGCGGCGATAGCGTAGCGGAGATTCCAACAGACTGCTATGCAGAAGGTATCAGAATCGAATCCATGAGATCCAGTTAAGTGCGTATTAAATCGCACATAATTTCGATCGTATTAAATCGTAGTTAATGTTATACCAATTCTTTTTCACATCGTAAAAACTAGTTATTTTGGTAACCATCCGTGTTATAGCTATTTTTATAACGATCAGATGTGTACTATGGTGTACTAAAATAAGATTAGCTAACACCGAACTATTTACATGAAAATAAAAATCACACCTATATTACACTTTTATCTTGATGACTTACATAGTCAATGTCCCAATTTTGTAAAATATTCCATGAAATATTTTGTACAGTCCGGTTTCCAGTGTCACTGTCAGTTTAAAAAAAAACCTGTCTTGTTTATTGCGCGCTCGCTTCCTCGGCCTACCGATTGTTGCCGTTAATAGGTAGAATATTAAATTGATCATATTATTGTAAAAATCTTTTAATCGTTCTTAAGTACATGAATGCTTTCGCTAAAACAATGACCTATATAATATCGGACGTAAGTTGATCTGTATCTTGACGGCAAACCAATATAATGCCAGGCCAGTTTACACTAGCGTTGAGAAAAATAAATATCGAAAACTACTCACATCATGTCCAGCCTTTAGTAGATGCCTCACATACCCATCGCCGAGGATCGCATGACTTTTCCCCGGGTAAGGAAACACAACCAATATATTGTACGCACAGACATAGTTCACATATAACACTGATAGGAATATTGTGAATAATTTATACATGTTCGCGTACTAAGCGGTTTGACTGACAGTTGATGACTGCTGCGTCCACGACAGTTGTACGACGCGACGCCGGTCAGTGATCATGCATGACTCGGATGATAGGCACGTTTTAGAGACCAGTCATCTTCATTATCATTGTAAAAATAAAAAATAGAGGAAATAATTGTACGGTTTTTGTGGTGTATTAATTTAATTTATTAGATCCAAAGTGCATTTGGATATAATATAATTTAATAATTGAAATGACTTTTTTAAAAGCTTATTTTAATTCTTAAATAAACTTTCATGTTTGATAATTTGAAATGTATTATTTTATTATTTAGGAAATGAATTATTTTACATTATTTACTTTAACAAAGATAAGCTCCTTGTTTATTAAGAATTAATATCACTTCAAGAAAACAATCTCCTTTGTCAAATCAATCAATGCATTTAACGTATTATTATTATAACATAGTACATATTAGTAAATTGATGAAATTATTACGTAATAATTAGCTGGTTTCGCTAAAAAAGGCAACGTAAGTGGTATAGGGGTCAAAATTGACCCCAGATATTAGTACACAGTAATATAAAATGAAACAACTGTACATTATAAATTTTCTTTTTATTTAGGAAAAAAGGACTTACGATATAATGTTTTATTAAATTTGTATCATGTTTTAACAAGAGATCACATATTTAATAAATAAAACAGGTAGTATCTTCTTATTTGACAAGACTCTACTTTAGGTATTCTTATTTATATTTAAAAAGAAAAATAATATAAGAAAACATGTTGTATTCGTTTTTGCATATAACTAATATAATAAAAAATAGGAACTTCCTATGAGATCACGAATAATAAAAAAATGTCAATCTAAAACAATTAATCTATTTATTCCTCACAAACGCTGATAATTTTCTGGTCACAAGCAGCTATTGTGGCGTCCTGAATTAATTCGGAGCCAGATTCTTCGTTTTGGTCTTCCAAAAGCTGTGAGATTTCACCGTCACGTAAAAATGATATATAAATTAAGTATAAAATAGTGAAACATTATGACATAAATCAAACAATAAAATGTACACTTCCGGTATCGGGGTCAGATTTGACCCCAGCAGCGTACATATCTCCGTTCTCAGTAGCAGTTAAGTGAAGCGCGTCCATCACCCACCGCACTCCGCGGCGTAATGAGATTACCTTGATGCACAAGAATGTAAATGCTTTAACTGAAAAGGTGTGATTAAAAATATGAAGCTTTGGGGTCAATTTTGACCCCAATACCATTTAAGGGTAATGTCCCAATTGTGTGAAATTATTATAAAAAATCACGACAAAATCATCATTTATGAAGATCGTTTGAAGAAGATTTTTAGAGAATTTGAATGTTTTAATAACATTTTGCATGCGTGAACATGGCGTTTGCAACAGTGCCGAAATATTGGTTACTGGAAACAAAGGTACGTGGCCACGAAAGTTTAAATTCATATATTCTATCAAAAACACATATTGTTTAAATGCAGCGCACGCATCGCTAGTGCCAGTGCTATTCTGTTGTTACGTGACGTGAGGTCAATTCCAGTACTGAACAGCATTTTGACAAATACTTGATTGGTTAATTGTTTAATAGACGGCAACCCAGTGTAGCGTGGCGGGAGTGTAACCGACTGCCATGTCGATGGTTGCGGGTTGAATTTCCATATTTTGTGTGCGTGACAATACTTTGGTTGGTTAAAAATTTGTTTACGATTCAAGGCCTGTGCCCAGCAGTGGAGTGTGGACGTCTCAAGGCTTACATGATGATCTAAGAAAATATTATTATAAGTAGGTACGTTTTGATGTTGTCTGTTTGCTCTTCTCAAACTCTGTCTAGTATGGATGGGCTGTGTGACGTATACTAGGATTATCTTCATATTGATGGAAATTACGGATCGCTTCTTATGTATAATAATACATAAGGAGCGATCCATAATTTCCATCAATATGAAGAAAACCTTGACGACCAATTGTTCCAAAAAAGACGCTCTAAGAATCAATTGATCTTTGTTATTGAACGTTTCATTGTTTAAGACGTTACAATAAAGGCAAAGTGCTAACACACCATTATAATTATAATGTATGTATTTAGAATAGAATATAATACCTCTTTGAAATTAATAAACATACATTGTCCATTTCTTATCATAACCATATTCATAACTGAATGTGCGTGTTTATATATAATATGCAGATGCAAAAATTTTAAATATATGTTATATGGTGACTAACTTACTCAAATGTACATATGTATATCAAATCTAGAAATGAGTTGCCGAAAATGTATATGGAATGCTACATTACATTAAGAACAAGATGATAATAACAGTGTTCACTTTAATAATTATATTCAATTAAATAAATTGTATTATGCAAAAGGCTTTATATCATCATCCTCTTAGCGTTATCCCAGTTTCAATCTGGGGTCCGCTTTCTAGTCTAACCGGATTTGGCTGAATATTAGCTTTTCCATGGAGCGACTGCCTGTCTGACCTCCGCAACCCGAAGGGATAGCGATATTCCATAGTTTAGACTAGTGTCAGTTTATTTAGAAGGTCCTGACGCCCTGTAACGACTGTCAAAGATCTTCATGACAACCGAGACCGACGGCTTAACGTGCTCTCCGAGGCACGGGACAAGCGATAATTAACAATTCAATACGCACATAACTCCGAAAAGTCATTGGTGCGCGCCGTGGATTCGAACCTGATACCCTCTGCATAGCAGTCTGTTGGTATATCCACTCGGCTATCGCTGCCTCAAAAAGGCTTTATAATATCCGCATAAACTAATGTGTTAATTAATTGCGAATGTATGAAAAATTTATCAATTTCATTATTTAAATCTATTATGGTTCGTAGATAAGTTCATTTCATGATATAATTAAATTACTAAAATTTTTACTGAATATTTTAGAACAAGTGAATGCGTTTGTATATTTAGGGTATTTGTTTACGAGAGACGAAAAATGTGAGGGAGATGATAAAAGGAGGCTGGAAGCAGGAAATAGTATGTATGGCGCCGGTCGAAGTGTGAATGGCGCCTTATAGTCCATCAGTAATGAAATTATCCCATGTAAGACTAACTGTTATATAGCAAGGTAAGCCTTGCTATATTACAGTACAGGGAGTTTTTGCGCCAACACTAGATATGGTAGCGAATCATACGAAGCAAGAAAGTAGAATCAGACAGAACACAAATAGCAGTACAAATAGGTCATGTACTGAAAAAGGACCAATTAAAAGTAGCCATAACCAATGAGCATATATGATGAGGAAAATGATTGTCGAGGAAGTGCAAGAGGTGGTTTAAACTGGAGCATTTGGCATATTATATTCTCTGCCTAACCCAATAACAGACTGTCGTGATATATTTTACTAAAATCATTTTCCATCAGTCTCCATCAGTAATCCTGTTTAATATTCCGATATTAATGTAACAAATCTTAGCCTAATAATTTGGAAAATGGGTAAAATTGTGTCTTTCATTTGCCTCAAAGACAATGATCCCGTGCCCACGTTTCGTCATGACTTACACCAGCCGTCCATTCACATTGAAAATATTTCACCTTTAATTCATACTAGATCCTGCGTTAGTTAAGGCTCTGCTCTCGTGGTTCATAACATAATGTTATATAGCCTTTGTCGATAAATGGGCAATCTAATACTGAAACGATTTTCTGAGATTAGCGCGTTCAAGCAAACAGACAAACAAACTCTTCAGCTTTATATATTAGTATTAGATAATATCAAAATTGAAACCTGTTTAATAAATATTATTAAGTGTATGAATCGGTACAGTTTTAACCTGCTTAACCAGTAAAACGGCAGGTTACAGAACTATAAGCAAAATGTGTGTATTGACTATGCTATCAACAAGATGGCAAACAATATTATTGTCTTCTTGCTGTTACAAATACAAGGGCACAAGATTTATTATATTTGCACAGTGGTAGTAGTTTTATGAGCACCTTTTGTTAAATAGGATTGCATTTTTGTTACCTAGTTGCCTTGAACCTTTTTGTTCATTCTTCAGTTTCTAACTGCTTGTAAAGTTATATTTTCTATGAGCACTATTTTCTTAATAAGCGTGTTATATCAAATTTATATTGGAAAAGAGACCATTTAGCCATAATAATAAAAAAATGGGTTAGTAGATGTTCTATAAATCAACAATTTAAAATAATTGGCACTTTTAGTTAAAGCAATAGAATTTAAAATATTTCACACAAGAATTGCAGTAAAGAATTTTAATTTTCACCTAGTTCGCAGTAAGTTGTGAGAAACGCTGCAAAGTGGTGGCAATGATACTTCTTGGCTTAAAAAACGGGATTAATTTTAACTTGGGATTAAGTGCTCTGCCAGGTGAACTACACTGCTTTTAAATGAAGCAACGGTAACCATTAGATTTTATTTAGACTTATCGCGTAGGTACTGCATTAGGTTTGGTTTTCTACTAGTTACAATTTTGACTACGTGTTATACCAAATTAGCAGTTTATGTAATCAAAAGTAAAAAACCGGCCAAGTGCGTGTCGGACCACGCGCAATGTAGGGTTCCGTAGTTACCCATAATGACTTGCTGCAAAAGGTATTAATGTACAACAAATCCGACTGTTTATTTTGCTGAAAAAATTATTTTAATAACACTATAATAAGAACCTAAGTTTTGTTTAGAAAAATACTAGGTATGTATCCAGTTATGTATTGTAAACATAAAATGTAGTTTCCAAGATATACTACTACTATACATACGTAGTACCGTAGTACATTACATACCAAAGTACGTATATCTTTAAGATTAAGCCAGCGCTCCCAATGTAAACTCACAGAAATAGGTATTTATAAGTTAACCGACGATTACTCGTAAACTAGTGATATCTACTAAGCTGTGATAGTTTTTCTTTTAAATTCATTATATGTACTACATTTGTGATTTTTTTCACCTCTTCCAAATTAATAGTTTAGCCGGCAGAGGGGGGGACACTTGAGTCTAACAATTTTTTTCACTTCAAAGCTTGATATTTGACAAACCAATCACTTGATCGAAAAATGATTTGAGCAAACTAATAATATTTTTTTTAAAACCTATCCAATGATACCCCACAAGATGGGGTACTCAACCAAAAAAAAATTCAACCCCACTATATATGTAGGGGAGATACCCTTAAAAAAAATATTTTCCTAAATATTATTCTACAGTTTTGTTGCAATATCTTTTGTCTATATACATGTCAAATATCAGCTTTCTAGCACCAGGCATCTTTGAGCTAGGCTGCGGAAGGACAGACGGACGGACATGACGAAACTATAAGGGTTCCTTGTGGACTACGGAACCCTAAAAAGGTATATTTACTAGCATCTCGTGATCCCAAGTGCAACCTGTGATCTGTCTTACCGGATTTAACTGAATTATTAGTTTTTCCACGGAATGACTGCCTGCCTGACCTCCGCATCCCAAAGGGCCAGCGATCTTCCCTGGTTCAGACTAGTGTTAGTTTATTCACAGGTAGAGAGTACTTTAAAAAGAAATCGTTTAAAAAAGGCACGGGGCAAGCGATAATTAACAATTTAAGACGCACATAACTCCGTAAATTCAGTTCTGTGCACAGTGAATTCAAACCCAACGCCCTGTGAATGGCAGTCTGTTGGAATTTCCAGAAGGCTTTTGTTGCCTTTATAGAGATATCTTCACTAGGAAACCAAATATCCAATTTCTTTTATTACAAAAGCAGATTATTTCATCGTTCTTTCGAGTGCATTTTGCATCAAGCTCATTGCAAGTTGCGAACGCGTGCGTAGTCAGAAATATAAACGCAATCTGCAGCTGCAAGTTTGTCCAATACACAACGACTGGGAAATGCCAATATGATAAGCATAAAACCAAACGCTTTTTAGCGACACTTGATATTCAAAATTGTATAAAGGCTGTATAAAATTGAGTAATATTGAATATCTAGTGAAACGGTGGTGAAGCTACGACTCGTCAAATAATAAGTACAATATTGGTTTGAGTATAGTGTTATTAGATTTCTGTATGAAAACATGTTCCGTATTTGTTATTTGCTTTTACTTAGAGTCAATATAGCTTGGCATATGTGGTGTGAACTTTAAACACGGGAAATAAATAGGTACAAGAATAAGTATTAAAAATCTGTGCTTATTATTTCAATTTACAAATTTTTTGCGCAATATACAAATTTTTCTTCGTATATATACAAATTGTGTAAAAGAAGATGTAGTGACAATTATTGAGAAATGCATGTTAAGATGCTCCAGGCACATGGAGAGGATGGATGAAGAAAAACTGACAAAAAGAAGATATATCAGGGAATTGTGAATGGGACAGGACGAAGGGAAAGACGTAGGCGGACGTACTCTGACCAGATTGGAGACATCCTCAAGAAAGAACAGGTCGGAAGTACCCTAAACAGAAGAGCATGCATAAGAAACTTGATGGGAGTGAATGAAGCAAGAGAGGTATGTCAGGATCGTTCCAAATAGCGTTCCGTAGTATCTGCCTACCCCTCCGGGATACAGGCGTCAGTATAGACTTACGTAACGTAGTGTATACATACTACGTAGTACATTCGTACTATAATACGTAGTACATTCATAGGTATGTATGTATATACAACGTCATTCTCGCAAGCGGATATATATTTTAATAAATGCAATATTAAAAAAACCTCAAAAAATGTAGGCATTCATAAATCACATATAAATTTGGAGCTCTAAAGGTCACATGAAGTAAAGTGTAGTGTAAGTCTGTTAAATTCACGAAAAATTTTAATGTGAATTCCTTGCCTCACACGAGAAAGCTTATTACATTTTATGAGCCAAGATGCAAATACTAAGGCACACGAAATGTGAAATATGTAAGTTTGCAAAGATGAATAGTATGTTATGTTGAATATTCTATGACCACAAAACAAAAAATGAAGATTACAAAACTAGAGAGAGCAATAAAAAGAGTGAGAGCGAAAAAGAAACTGAAAGGAGATGAACAAAAATCATATGGGCCTGTGCCCCAGCAAGTACAGAGATGAAACATATCATTTTAAAGAACAAGTCATCTAGTTATGCAATAAGAAAGGCGCATTTAGCTAATCAGCAGTGGTAAAAAGTTATTAAGGTTGGAAATAAATGATTAATGACATATTTTTTGACAATATTTCACAATGTATTGATATAATATAATTAGTTATATAATCTATTTTAGTTTTCATGCATTTTATTGTTGTTATTGTTCGCTTGGGGGACTCTCATCATATAAAATATAAGTATAATACTCTCGTCTAGAAGTAAACTATAACCGAAAAGGCGCGTACGTAGAAAGATAAGACCTCCGTGGTATTCAGTAGTAATACTTTATGGATAAGACGATAAGTCAACATGTCAACTATTTTGACATTAGCTTGATGATACCAGAGCTGTATTAAAATAAGCCTGTTAGTTAGTGGATTTTGAACTATATTTTAAACGTATTTTTAATTTATTATTAGGAGGTTGGTTTTTATAGAAAATAATATAATTATCGTCATATTATCGTCCGTGTTGCGACGGATTAAGAATACGGAATGTCACCACCCCATATCATCCCATGAGTGTCGTAAGAGCCGACAGAGGGAGCATATTATTCAGAGAACAGCACTATAAGAGAAGGAAAACTTGATACAAACCCTCTATTAACCCGTTTGGCCAGCGTACGCCAATTCCTCATTTCAAAGGAGAGGCCTAGTCCAGCAGTGGACTGGTAAAGGCTGATGATGATGATATAATTATAATGATTTAATCATTCTTAAGATTACGCGTATTTTAACTCTTACACAGTTCGTTGCTATTTTTTTTTCCTACACTAATCTTTTATCATTGTTACGTGGCAACATTATCGGTAGATACAAACAAAGTCAAATAAAAGGAAATCACTTCAAATTCATTTAAATTATTTTCTTTTCAGCGACTGTATTGGAATGTAAAAAGTACTTTAAAATTCCTTGTATGTTTTATATAACTTATCTACATCCGCTTGTTTCTGGTCAACGTGGGGCACATTTTGTCCAAGTCCTTTGGGATGAGCAAAACATGAAATGCTATCTCGTTCAAAGAGCTCAATTCAACGAGGCTGTAATACATATAAAAATATATTGAGCAATACACAATCTATTTTTTACGTCTACGACAGCCTAGTTACAACTTTATTAGACTGCGGAGACAGATATAAATTGTCGTGTCTCAGATGAGTATTAAAAAGATAAAGTACCTATCATCCACTTCAACGACAAAAATCACCGTTAAGGAAAATCCAGAGTTGCCATTTTAATTTGACGTTCGTAAATGTGTTTGATGTATATTGAACGGTGAAGACGTTATAAGTTTCAAATATTATATTTGCATATTTAATATAGGCGTGTGTATAAGGCGGCAGTTTAATGTTTACTGAAGCCTATATTTTATTTTATTTTATAGTTTTCGGAAAATAATAATGCCGTGTGGTTGACGGCATAGAATACAAGTGTCACCACCCCCTATCTTCCCGTGGGTGTCGTAAGAGGCGACTAAGGGATAACATGATGCAAATACCATCTTTGCGTAGAGACGGAAAACTCGACATCAAACCCTATACGACTGCCTCTTTGGTCTCGCGGCATAAATGTGCGCGTGGGATCGGGAGGTCTCGGGTTCGATTCCTGGGTCGGGCAGTGTTATTGGGTATTTCTGTCACGAAATTCTAAGTAGCAGCACGGAGTCTGGAAATGTGCCCGGTACGGCAATAGGCTCGCCCCTTATTACGTGGGACTAAAGTGTATCTGGCGAAAAGTGGGTGTAGAAATACACCTCTGCCTACCCCTTCGGGGATAAAAGGCGTGACGATATGTATGTATGTGTATGTATTTTCGGAAAACTTACAGCTAATTGGTACAGTGAACAGATTTATAGCAAAATATGGCCAATTACAAGTTTTCACAGATAGGTAACTTTATTAGGCAGTTTTGTAACAATTATTAGTATTTGTGATTAACTTACAACCAAAATACACCTCTGATAGATTCAATCTGGACAAAGAACATCTCGATAGATTTAACGAATCAAGAATCGAATTAGTCACTGGCCTTAGTTAGTCGCATTTATACTTCAATATTAAAATTCAGAGAGCCTAGACAAGTCAAATGGCATTCGCTTCTTAACGTTTAACTGGTGGTACACGTCTTATAGACCCCTCGACTCGTTACTACGCTATTACTCCCCGCGGTTTTGGTACTTGCCCCGCTGCGCCTCAGTACCCTCCGCGCTTACATCAACCTTTCGATCAGTGGCAGGCGCGCCCGCGCATTGACACCTATATTGCTGTTGTGGAGTTTTACCGTCTCACAGACGTCAGGTCAGTGCTAATGTGTATTTTATCCATGTGTCTGTTGTTCGTCACCTCACAGATGGCGGTCACGTCTTCATAGAGTCTGGCAAACGTCACAGCGATACTTACGAATTATGTTTTTTATTTAGAATGTCTCACAATGATCAGCCGAGTTCTGCCAAAAGAAGAATTGTTCTTAGTGATATACTGCACGACTTGGGAAGAGAAAGTGATGGCGAGTTCAGTAATTTTGACGACGATATAGGCGATCCTGACTTCGTCTTAGAAAGTTACCATGATCCGGAATCTGAGCAGTCTGGAGACAAAAACCACAGAGCTACTGTCAAACAGGAGTGTACTGACGTAACAGAGATGACCTCTGAAATAAACTTTGACCTAAGGAATATATAAGCAGTAGCGATGAGTCTTTGCTTGAAAATGCCACAGAATCACAACAACAAAACAATTCTGTGAGCCACGAGCCTCCCGCTTACTGGCAACTTTTTGCTGTCTCTGACTAGATCTCTAAGGTTGCTTCAATTAAAACTCCGGGTTTATTATGAGAGGTTACCGCGAGAGCTGCTCTTGACTATAGAAAGTCTATTTGGTGTTGATAATTTACCTACCACCTCGACCAACCAGTGCCATGGCTCAAAATCATCCTGGAGATAAAAAAACTTGTGCCATATGTCCTAGCCGTCTAAAAAGACGTACTATGATTCTGATGTACTTACTGTGATAAACCTATGTGCCTAAACTGTAGTAAGCAATTATGTGATGTCTGTGTACAGAGCCATTCCTAAGTAACTGATGTTTGATGTGTGCAGTTTTTTTATTTCTGTATTTTAGGATAAGTCTTTCAAATATAATTTGTTAATTAGTATCTAAATAACGTAATTATAAAGTAAAAGAAGTTGCACAAAGATTATTTTAGTGTGCTAAAGGGCCCATTTTAAGTTTGTTGCTATTTGTTAGTTAAAAAATGCCTATTTAAATAAAAACGGATTATTTTAAAAATTCCCTATTTTTTTTAAACCTTTTCTTATAAATCACATACCTTGATGTATAATTTGTCAAATACGTAAGTTGAACTTTTCTTCCTGCTTACGATATTTCGTGTACCCTCAGTTTTCCACATACGTTTCTAAAACGTCACGTCACTAACTATGCACTACTAATACCAGGTCACCAGTTAAAGGTTAATTCTACTTTCGCTAACGCTTGGTTGCCATTTTTACATAAGCACGGAAAATTCATAGTTAAAAACAAGTTTACGATTAAGTCGCGTAACTTAACAGGCGAGAAAATATAAGCTGAAATTTTAGTCCTCCTATGTACCATTATAATTATTTAAACGGAACTCGAGATTGTGCATAACTCGATGCGTTCTAGAACAGTTTAGTTATATTTGTAAATAGCTTCTTCTATACCGACATACTCTTTCCAACCGACTTTCACAAATGATTTTGAGGCACAAAAAATAACTCTGCGAAGTATTGAAAAACGTATCTAAATTAGACTTATTTTGTATTTTATATTCCACCATTAACCTACTAAGAAATCAAAGTTGATATTCACTAGAAACTTATTCAAGCCTTACTCTGAATATTTGAAACTAGAGGACGCCAGCGGCTACGCCTGCAATTTTTTTACTAACCCGTTTTGGCCGATCCCGTGGGAATTTCGGGAAATCCCTTCTTAGTGCACCCCTACGGTCTTCAAGGAACATACATGTCAAATTTCAGCTTCCTGCGCTCCATAGTTTCGGCTGTAGCGTGTCTGTCAGTCAGTCAGTAACGCAAGGATTTTATATATTAAGATTATAATTTAGAATGATGGAAACCACATGAGATATCAAAGAATATTATCCGGCGTGTGACATCGTTATTAATACTAAGACATCACAGGATTACTCCAAAAGTACAAGTATTTGCCATTTATAGAAATGTCGAATAAAGATTAAGCCGAGCTTCTAAGAAATTGAGTACGAACTAGGTGTCGGAATGATGTGACAGAGAAAATTACATTTACATATTTTTGAGCCTAAGAAATAAAATTCAGATTTTGTTCAGAATGGTTTTAAAAATAGTACCTATATTAAAAGAAGGATCATCTTTGATCTTATATGTGAAAATAGTTTTGTAAATATATAAAAAAAAATCAGTAAGTAGTTCGTTTTCAATCATCCTTGACCTGCTTTCTCAAATACTTCACATATTTATAAATGAGTGCATTTTGACAAGTATATAAATCATGAATCTTTTAAAAATTTAATGCAATGTGAACAACTAAGATCGATAAATAGCTATTTCCTAAATAAGTGTTTAGTAAAGGAATGATTAAAAATCAAACTCTGTAAGTGAACATAAACACGTCGTAAGAACACCCACTCCTTTATCTCTTAAAAATGGTAATTAATTTATTTGTCAACTGAAATACTTCTTCAACAAAGACATATAAATTAAATATTCAAAGCAACAAGTATGTTTTAAAATTAAAATAAGCATATGATATATGTATAAAAGAATCGAAAATAAAAATTAAATTTAGAAGGCGTCATGAAAGTGCTCCGCATCGCAGTCAATTGGGACCGTGCCCAGAACACAGGCAGCATTGCCTCTTAAGCCTGGCCGCAGACATCCGATTTTCAGGACCGATTTTTCATGGCGGAATTCCGTGAGACCAGCGAGCTTCATTTGTCGACTGTATCAAATGTATTTTGTAAAATAAACTTACTTACCACCGCAACCGATTGATTTTGCTTTGATCGGAAAGCACGCAAAAGTTTCATTCCGTTCCGGACTGAAAAAATTCAGTGCCCGTTTTCAGGGACTGATTTCAGGTTTGTAATGTTTTCGGGCTCTCAAAATCATCTAATTAATAAAAAATGAGCTTACTGCCTACCACAAACGTTTGATTTTACTCTGAACAGAAAACATTCCGTGGACTGAAAGAAATGAAAATCAAGTGCGCGCGGAACGGCTCGTGACGTCATACCGGAATTTAGCGCATGCGTACATCTTGTCATGTATCGATGATATATAGCATGGGTTTGAAGTTTATTTTGTCAGAATCAAAGAGTATACCATAGATCTTGGACCAAGAATCCATAGATTAATGATTGGTCTCGCTCTAATCATTTGTCTAAGGAGTATACAAATACTATAATACTTAAGATGTGTAAGAATCACACGACAATGTATGTGTAGTACAGAGAGGTTGGACTAATAAGGTTATATTTCTTTGGTGTAGTAGATGGTAGTAGACGTATATAATTGTAAAACCCTTGTCTGGGGACTTCAAATTTACGCCAACATCAGATACAGACAAGAGGATAATATAATAATATAAGTTATTTTATCATTTTCGTTAGATCATAATAATGTGTGATGTGAAAGGTTCATATTCGCTACTGAAAACCATTCCTGCTTAAACTTTTGTCTCTCTACGGGTATATAAAAGTGGTAGAGAGGTACATATTTATATACTCTATGCGAGATGAAAACAATTAAAGAACGTAAACAATTCATTTTTCTCATTTATTGTTTGCTTTGAAATTGTATGGTTTTATGCATTCACATTTAGACATTCAATTTGACAATAGCATAAAACTTATTCTTCATAAATAAGACACTTGGCAGAATGTGTCGTGGCTATTTCTGATGGACAGGGTTGCGACGCGCCGTCGCCATACAAAAATTATAAAACTTATCATAGAACCCACCAAAAGGCCAAATATAAGGGCCTAAATGTTTTAAAAATAATGAAAAGCTTTAGTATAGTCGTCCACTGCTTTAGTTATTCTTCTGTGTCGTCCACCTAAAATTGTGTATCGATATACACTTGTCCGGATTTTTTAATAGGTACCTAGTATTTTGTCACAGGTATTTTTCACGCAAACAATTCAATCACAATCATGTGATACCTAATATTTCAATTACCTATATAACCCATGTCTAGGCCAAAGGAAAATAAATGAAAATCGCTTTGCTCACGGAATGAACTGAAAACGGTCCTGAAAAACTGATCTGAAAAGCGGACCTGAAAACGGATGTGTGCGGCCAGGCTTAATATGATTAAAGCCGGTTCTACGCTCGCGACAACTGCGAATTACGAGTGTAAATATTGTTCACGCCTTCTCGTTGGCGTTTCGCGTCGTTCCCCGATCAGTGTCGGTTTTTTGGCCCGTGACATAGAGTTTGCGGAGCGCGAACGTGAACGCATCGATACTTGCAGTTTTCTGCACTAGCTTACAAGACATCGGGAAGTGGTTGTGGATGCCTTTGTGATTGGCATAAATATGAATGCTACATATTTAAGCCAATCACACAATATACATACATACATATCGTCACGCCTTTTATCCCCGAAAGGGTAGGCAGAAGTGTACTTCTACACCCACTTTTCGCCAGATATACTTCAGTCCCACGTAATAAGGGGCGAGCCTATTGCCGTACCGGGCGCATTTCCAGACTCCGTGCTGCTACTGAGAATTTCGTGACAGAAAAACCCAATAACACTGCCCGACCCAGGAATCGAACCCGGGACCTCCCGATCCCACGCGCACATCCATGCCGCGAGACCAACGAGGCAGTCGTATAGGGTTTAATGTCGAGCTTTCCGTCTCTACGCAAAGATGGTATTTGCATCGTGTTATCCCTTAGTCGCCTCCTACGACACCCACGAGAAGATAGGGGGTGGCGACACTTGTATTCTATGCCATCAACCTCACAATATACTTGTGGAATAATGATCTGCAACTGACCCTCATTGCGTGTTATCAAGCCGAGCCTTTACTCTTGCAGTCTTTCGACCGGACAAGGACCATAGAAATAAGAATAAGGTTCATGCCTGGACACGCATACATAATGTTATCTTAAATATAGGATATTATAATATATGGCAAGCAAATTACACGGCTTCAGTAGAAATCACGTCATCATCCATCATAGTCGCGAACGAGACTGTGAAGCTTTGCGAGTGTGGAGCCGGCTTAGTACCTATACAATCTTTTTCACGTGTCAAGATACTTTTATAAAAAAATTATGACTTAATGCCATATGGGCATTATCTCCCAGTCTACCTTTGAATGGTGCAGAGAAAAAAGAAGTAGGCGCTATATAAATACCTATAATGAAAAGAACCTTGAGTTTGAACTTACATAGCTATATAGAGTACATATATATATATTGTTTGTTATTCAAATTTTGCCCTTTGATGTTTAAGATTCTAAACGGAAATTGACGAACATTCTCTGTCTTTACCTTAATTAGGTAGGTATTCATCTATTTTACAAATTTATTAGGCAAATTTTTCGTGTAATCTAAAATTTTGATCATTTCATCATTCAATTTTCTAATTTTATGATATTTAGAATGCTTAGGCATATATTTTGACTTGCTTGTTTAGTATCCTAACACATTTACAAAACTATAGTAAAAAGAAGAGTAAATATGGAAGGCCAGTAAATTCGATAGGACATAATTGTAAGAACGTTACGTCGAAGTTAAAGGTCAAAAATAGCTAAAGATATGAATTTAAGAAAGTGCTTCTACCAACAGGAGCTTAGCACATACATAATTAAGGTAATGTTTTTAGTTACTATAAGATCACAGTCATAAGTACTGCATTTTTTAAGGAATACAAATGTGTACTTAACCCTTAATTGGTCGCGTGGGGTGTTAGACACCCCAACGCATGTTTCCAGGCTAATAACTTAAAAAAAGAAATATTGAGCGTGCTTGTCTTCCAGGGCCTCAAGTCTGTTATTACAATAGTGCCAAAATGGTCAATCACTGACTTCATAATTGTTGATTTTGACAAGTTTGGTAGTCTACTGTTACAATGGTGTCAATATGATTTTCCGATGGTCAACCACTGACACTCCATTGAAAGACATGGCATAGATTGGTAGTCTCGTACACAATGACAAATCAATGACTGACGTATGCGGTAGTCTGGTAATATTTTGACAGTTCTTTTGATCAGTGACCTACCATCGTAACGCCATCGTGCAATCATTGCTTTTGCCTAGTGTTTGCTTGTGAAACATAGTGACAGACAATCAAAAAGTTTAATGTACTACAAAAAAGAGATTATATATTCACTGCGAACTAATATTTTCGAGCTAACTAACAAGCCCGTCGTTTAACGAGGATGACTACAAACCCTTTTACGGATATTCCCGAGGCGGAATTTGTAAAAACGTATCACTTTAGAAAGGATTCAGTAAGGGAGTTAATTCAAAAACTCATTCCCCTTAAGGCCAGACCGCGTCAAAACGATAGCGTATCGGCAGAAATGAAGGTGAGAAAACTGAAGTTAATACTGATTTATTATTCTATTCCTATAAATAAGAAATTTATTTATTAATGTTATATTTTTATTGCTGATTCTGGTAGCACTCATTTTACGCATCAGGGTCTTACCAGACCTTGATTGGACAGGGTGCCCTCCATGACATTTCGCCAATTACTGTGTCGCAGCCCATTAAAGAAGTTACAGAGGCATTATATAAAATATAGCATCAATATATTAAATGGAAATGAATATCATAGTTCGCCTAGTTCAGTTTGTGGTTTTCCAAATTTAATGTTCAAGTGTCTTCTTGAACATCAAATTATATATGTAGGTACATTCTGCCTTCTGAAATATACAAATTTCCTGTTTCTTATGTTTGGAATATGAGTATTTAGCTTTGATGTCCTCAAAGCTAAATACTCATATTCCAAACATAAGAAACAGGAAATCAATAATATTTTCAAACGTTGTAGCTGTGCTTTTAACCCATCTATGGCAGAGCTCAGATGAACTTAGTTCATCTGAGTGACGGAGCTAAAAGGAAAGAGTAATGTTTTTACACATTGGGAATGGAAGTGTTAGTAGTAGATAATAATGACTACAGATAGTGACCAGCAGTGGTTTGGTACTAATAAATGATAATGTCATACCTATGTGATACTTTGAAGTATTAGTACCTACAATAAGATCTTCCTGATCTCATTTTAATATTGCCATACCTACCTGACAGTAACGATTATGTTAATGATGACTAGATAGTGACCAGGCTTTATATAATGTTCCTAATTTATCAATATATTCTACCTACATTTTATGGAGTCTTGTAAAGAATTTAAGTAGGTACATAATTCAATTAAATAATGTCTGAATTATGATGAAAAGTGTTTTTAAATTAACTGCATAGTATAGAAGATTTTAGTATAAAAGAATATGATGTAATGAGTGGTGTGTTTATAAATATTTACTTATCTCTCTTACAGATACAAAATTCAAGCAAACGGGCAACTTCTTTATGAGTTTTGTGACCGCTCATATCCATATGTTTGAGACATACATATTTGTGAAGGATTCTGCAAGGCCAGTATGAAGAAAGTTGCTTTGCTAGTAGATGCAAAAGTGAAGATTTATGATAGTTAGTATATGAGAATAGTGTTCAATTTCTGTGTCTATAATTGGAACCAACAATTCTTAATAAATTCATGTACAGAAATTATTTATCTTTAATAAAACAACATTGTATATAATAACACATCATTATGAGTTTTATTTTTCTTCTTGATACAGTTACAACACATGAAACACAAATAATATTTTAATTGTAATAGGAATGTATCTATGATCTAACTCAATCTTCAATATTTTATGTTTTGGTTATGCCAATTCTTCTTCGAATATAAACACCTTTAGTAGTTAACTCGCTATCTTTAATTATAGTATTTACTCCTGTCGATATAATCTTAATATATAAAATCCTTGCGTTACTGACTGACTGACAGACACGCTACAGCCGAAACTACTGGGCGCAGGAAGCTGAAATTTGGCATGTGTGTTCCTTGGGGACCGTAGGGGTGCACTAAGAAGGGATTTCCCGAAATTTCCACGGGATCGGCCAAAATGGGTAAATTTAAAAAAATTGCAGGCGTAGCTGCTGGCGTCCTCTAGTCACGATATATTCTTTGAGGTGTGAACTTGCTGTATCATTTCCTTTGGAATTTGTTATCCATAAAGCATTTTCCATTGATATCTTCGTTTTGGCTCTAAGAGAAACATACGAGCTACTCGGTATTTAACATTTCAACGCAGTGCATTGAGATTATAGAGAAATATAACAAACTAGGGCTTTATTACAAAAATGTAGTTTTGAACAGTAGGGTAAAATTGGGGCTTCTGCATCACTTGCTCTCGCGTCGCCGCTCGAGCTGCGTGATACAGAAGCCCCAATTTTACAATCGAGGTCGATTCATATTAATGTGTTCTGCATAACTCAGAGTGCCCAGTAATACCATACTGTTATAGTTAACATAATTTTTTAAGTTTAGCAATTATTTAGTTATCAATGGTAGCGTTACTTTTAGTGAGTTTTTATTATGAATGTGTGTACCTAATGAATTCCTCACTCCATGTAATATCAATGTAATCATGTTATCAATTTAAAAAATAAATGGATATGTTAATGAGTCTAGGAAACTATTAAGTAAAATAAAACAATGTATATTATCAATTTAAAAAAAGTTTATTATCAATGCACCATTTTTTTAAACACAAAACATTTTTTAAAGCACATATTGAGTCATGATAAATACAATTGTACAAATCTTCAGAACACTTATAGCGATCATATAAACATAACAAATTAGGACAACATTTATCTTCTAAATTAATTAAATTATTAGTATTTAAAATATCCTTCAACCATAACATTTTTTCAAGACCTTTAACGTAAAAACACTTATCTTTTAAAACATCTGCAATTAAATATTGATAATTTGAGTAAGGTATAAATCCTTCACCCCAGTATATTTTTCTGTTACGTTCAATCCAGCAAACCTGCCGTCCTTCTGATTTAGTCAAATCGTAAAAAGGAAATGGTGGTTTGATTAAAAACACTTGTAGGTTTTTACTACACCATACAGCTATTTCTTTTAGTATAAATTCATTTGCTTCTGTTTTAAAGCCTTGAACGTCAACAATGGCCGTCATGATAGCCTACGCACGATGTTGCTTAGAGGTTTGTATTCCACAATTCGGTACTGAGCTACTAAATTCAGCCACAACATTTATTTAATTTTTACATAAATATAAAGCATGCATACAAACATTGACTCATAACAATTACACATTTTTAAAAAGATAACAATTATTTATTTTTAGAAATACAACTAAACTTAAATAAAAACATTATCTTAAGACTACTCAGTATCACACAATTTCTTACTTATTTTTTTTATTAATGTCTCTGTGATATCCATTACATCATCATAAGGCTCCTCAACCACATATTGTGCACTTAAGCAAGCCTCGTTTTTTTATTTTTGTCTACATAATCTAATTCACAAATATCTATTTTAATTAGAAGACGTCCTTGCTTAGGACGATTTCTTCGAACAATGTACGAATTTGCCGATGACGTTAATAAACTTTGGCGCTTTTTAGACGGTGACAATTTTTTTGACTGTGTAGAAAAGTTTGGTTCAATGTATGTTATGCCATCGTCTTGAGTGGAGAAATATTGGCTAGTAACCTGTAAAAAAATAAATCACACATAAATATATAATAATGTGGACGCGCACAATAAATGTTTATAAACATAAATACATTTTATGTAGTGCTTACCTGATCAGAGGACTTGTTCCGATGCTTATCAAAACATTCATAATTTCCTTGAGAGTAAAAAAATGGCTTGTTTTTTAACTGTCTACCATTCTCTGCCAAAGCATTGTCCTGCAATATAATAACATAAAAAATATAAATGAAAAGTTCATAACTATATGAATTTAACTATGAGGAATAAAATAATATTTACTAACCTCTTGTATTTCTGTCTGGTCAACTTCGTCCAAAGGACTTGGGATTTGAGAATCAACATTATCAAATACAAATCTGTTAAGTTCTCCAATGTTGAGAATGCTGGGGCTGTATGACATGATTCTGAAAATAAAACTAAAGTAAGATATCTAATTATTCATATAATAATATAATATAATATTGTAATAACTAATAACATTAAAAACGTACTTACCAATAAAACTTGATTTCTCTGCTAGCAACAGGTCCTGTTTCGGCTGACTATGACAGCATAATGAAATAAGGAATGCAATTTTAAATCTGTATGATATTCAATACCAAATTAAATCAATTATTAAAAATATAATATTGTAATACGAGAATACAAAATTCCTAACTTTCTAGACCTGTTCAAACATGTTAAATGCGGTTATTTATACTTTATGATATGTATATCTAATTTAGTGTTAAAGTTATAGCTACCTATAAATATGCGTGTTAGACATTCATTCCAGTAATTGTCAAAATGAAGTTGATCAAGCAACCCATATCTTTGAAAATTAATAATATAGATTTAAATGAAACTTCTCACCAGATCAGACATAGTCCTTTATTACCGAATACGATTCGATGTATAATGTGCGGTCCATTGAACTGTGGTAAAACAAACGTTATGATTAGTTTGTTGTTACATGAAAATGGTCTAAAATTTAAAAATCTTTATCTTTATTCCAAAACTTCATTTCAACCAAAGTATCGTTTCTTGAGTGAAGTATTATGAAGAGTCTCGCAGATTAACTTCTACAAATTTAGCGATGATAAAGAGGTAATTTCTCCGAGTGAAGCTTTAACAAATTCTGTGTTTATTTTTGATGATGTTGCGTGTGAAAATCAAGTTAATATTCGCAATTATTTTTGTATGGGTAGACATAAACAAATAGATTGTTTCTATTTATCTCAAACCTATTCCAAAATTCCAAAACAACTGTTGCGTGACAATGTGAGTTTTTTTATTATATTCAAACAAGATGATGTGAATTTAAAACATATTTATGAAGAGCATGTTACTTCTGATTTACAGTGGAAAGAGTTTAGAAATATTTGTCAAACTGTTTGGAGTAAACCTTATAATTTTCTACTTATTAATAAAGAATCGTCATTAAATAATGGAAGGTACAGACAGAACTTTGATATGTTTTTAAATTTGACTGACTGTTTATATGTATATATATATAAGTAATTAACATGGCAAATCAAATTCAGTATAATTTGTTCTTTAGCTGAATACAGTTGTTAATAAGTATAACATGGAGAAAAATATTAAAATAGAATTAATGAAGTCTGTAGACTCCATAAAGAATAAAATAAAACAAATGAAAAACCAGGAACACTCTACGAACTTATCACTTGAAAAAATGTTAAAACCTGTCACAGAGCCCCTTAAAACTCTAGTTAATTCAAATAAAACATTAGAAAAAATACAAAATTTTGAGAATACACACTCTAATTTTGAAGACGTGGAATTAGGTGACATTAATACTAGCTCATCTACTAAGTTTGAAGAATGCTATGACCCAGAACTGAATTCTGTACTGAACGTTAAAAAGCCTCCCCAGACGGAATTACCGGATGATTTAGAAATATCATTAGAGGGTCGTGATATCCATGATATTTATGACCTAAACATACCATTTGGAATAAGGAGTGAAAACAAAAAAATATTAATGGGTAATTCAATAGTTTTGTTTTCTAAAATAGATAGTGCAAATAATGATAATACCATTTTAATTAAAGTTGGTGACAAAAGCTTCAATTTAACCCCTGGTTTAAAAGAACTTTTACTTCGAAGAAAACCTGATTTGAAACAAATATCGAGCAAAGATAAACTTGTCTATAAAGATATGTTGCATTATACAAATGCACATAAGAGAGATTTCAATCCTAATGGGCAAATAAGAGGCGATAAAGGTATAAAATATCGTGAAATAATCAAACCATTGTTTTCTGAATCGTCAAACAATAATATTGTCACTAAATTTGGAGGAAGCTTACCAACGTTAAAGAAATACAAAAATAGCACTGACTTGGTATATTCTAACGAACTGGTTGAAAGATTGAAACTATTAATTGCTTCCCGAGATGCTGGTAATACAAATCATGATAATGAAATTTTATCAATAATCGAAGAGTTAAAAGAAGCTGACATAATTAAATAATAAATAGTCCTAATAATATGCTTTTTATTCAGTATTATAGCAGAATTCGAGACAAACATACCTACTGAGTTGTGAACATGAGCAAAGCTGACGTGGTAAACGAAATTCATAAAAATGCGAGAGTGAACTATCCGCGAAAACATGTTGTAATGAGAGATATAGATGACTTGTGGCAAGCAGACTTAATTGATTTGCAATCAATTTCAAAAGAAAATAAAAATTATAGATATATTCTTACCGTTATTGATTCATTTTCGAAATATGCTTGGGCCTTTCCTATGAGAAGTAAAAGCAAAGAAGATGTGTATAACTCTTTCAAAACTTTGTTGGATAAAGGTCGTGTTCCTAAAAATCTGCAAACCGATAATGGAACAGAATTTTATAATAACAAATTTCAGAAGCTTATGAAATCGTTTCATATTAACCATTATTCAACCTTCTCAACAAAGAAAGCTTCAATAGTCGAACGATTTATCAGAACATTGAAATCTAAAATCTATAAGGAATTTAGTTTAAAAGGCAATTACAATTGGGTAAATAATACCCTCAATGATGTTATTTACAAATACAATCACACTCACCATCGCACTATTAATGAAATCCCTGCTAATGTGAACAATATGAATAAAAAACTGATATTAGAAAGGTATTTAAAGTTGCCAAAAAATGATAATTTAAAAAGCAAGTACAAAGTAGGTGATTATGTGTGTATCAGTAAATACAAAGGTACATTTGAAAAAGGTTATACTCCCAACTGGTCAACAGAAATATTTAAAATTCGTAAAATACAAAATACAACTCCTATAACTTACTTAATTGAAGACACTATCAGAGGTCTGCCTATTTTAGGAGCATTTTATTCACAAGAACTTCAAAAAACAAAACATCCCAATATATGTCTAGTCGAGAAAGTTCTTAGAAGAAAAGGTAACAGGGTTTTAGTAAAATGGTTAGGTTTGTCTTCAGCTGAAAGCAGTTGGATTGATAAATCGAATGTAATATTATAAATAAAATAACGTTAACAAACTCGAATCACATAACTATTTATTAAAGTATTCAAACCGGAATCATCAGTCTTATAATGTGTTTTGGAGAGAGTAGTCTTCTCAATTGGCTTATTAATAATTTACCATTTGAATTACACTTACCAGGATATAATTACTGTGGCCCAGGTACTAAATTAATAAAAAGACTAACAAAAGGAGATAACGGCGTAAATAAGTTGGACGAATACTGCAAAGATCACGATATTGCATATCACAAGTCATCAAACTTAAAGGATCGACATAAGGCTGATTTAATTTTGTTAAAAATGGCGAAAGAGCGAGCGGTTGCTTCCGATGCCAGTATAGCTGAAAAACTCGCGGCACGCTTAGTAAGTAAGGCTATGTCAGCAAAAATTAAAACTGGTTCTGGTTTGGACAAAAAGCCTTCTCCAAAAATTACACCTGGAAAAGGGTTAAAAAGTAAATTAAAATCTGTTATTACAAAAGCAAAAAGGCATATCAAAAAATTAAAACCTAAGAGCAAGAAAATGGCAATAGAATTAGCTATTGGCGCTACTAGAGAATTGGCTGATGATTCATCGATTAAGCTCCCTCGCGTTATTCCTATTCCAAAAACTGGGGGAGTATTACCTTTGATTCCTATTTTTGCTTGATTATCAGCTGCGGGAGCTTTAGCAGGCGGTGCAGCTGGTATTGCTAAAACCATAAATGAATTCAAAATGGCTAAAAAGCTGTATGAAGAATCGAGAAGACATAATGCAAAAATGGAAGCTCTATGTATTGGGAAAGGACTACACCTTAAACCACATAAAGGCGGCCTTGGAATTTTCGTATCAAAAGAAAAAAAACTAAGATATCGGCTACCCAAACGGGCCTTAACTAACTTTGACATTTTAAAGTACGGCAATAGAATTCCTTATTTTAGAGGTGTCTTTATGAGAGATGAGCTCCCTAAATGTCCTTATAAAAAAGAATGTGGAGTTATTAATTTGGATAGTTCAAAAAATCCTGGTTCTCATTGGGTAGCCTATGCAAAATATAATGATTATGTTAAGTATTTTGACAGTTATGGAAATCTTAAACCTCCGAAGGAATTTATAAAATATGTAGGTTCTAACATTCAATATAATTATGAAAATATACAACGTGATCACCCCTTCAATTGTGGACATTTATGTTTAAATTTCTAAAAGAATTTTTGGTATAATCATGAAATAAAATAAAAAGGATCATCTAAAAGAGTTCAGTATGCAAGCATGTCTACTACGGTTACCATCTCTGGAAATAAATCGGAACTGATTTCGTATTTTCAACCACCTCTTCATTTATCTGATCAGTACGAGTGCGGTTTACTATACTTTTCAGTATTAAAAACAAGACCGAATGTGCCCGTTAATAACAGCAGTTTAACAGCTGTTATCAGAATTGAATGTGATCTTGTACACGGTTCATACTGCAACGGATTACCGACTCATTTTATTCATGAATTTATATCTGATACTGCTCCAAGTCACGGCTACATAGAAATACCTCAGAACGTTATTTACTTTCCAGTTAACAAAAATATAATTTCATCCATATCTGTTAGGATTGTAGATCAGTTTGGTTACCGTATTGACTTTGGTGAAGAAAATATTCAATTACGTCTTCATTTAAGAAAAGCAAAATGATAGTATATTATAAAAACCCTTCAGTGAAAATAAAACGTCCTATTCCGTCAACAACCATAAAGGTGCACAGACGTAAGAAAAACGTGAAGAAATTGACTAAATCAAATAAAGATTTTCTTAAAGCTTTAGGGTTTAAAGTATGAGTATACTACAGATTACCGACTTACCACACTTTGATAGTTCGATCGAAAGTTATGAAATCCATTCATACAATCCCTACAATAACAGTTTTAGAGAAAACGATGAAATCAGAATCCCCATACACCAGCAAGATATATACGTGCTACCATCAGCCAGTTCCATCTACATCGAAGGTCAAGTAAAGCTGTTCGGTAAGGATGGGCATCAGATCAAGAAAGCTGTTACGTTTACTAATAACCCTGTTATGTACTTGTTCCAAGACATCAGGTACGAAATGAATGGAATTGAAATAGACCGTATAAAAAAATCTGGAATAACATCAACAATAAAGTCATACATCTCATTTAATGAAGCAGAAAGTAAAGTTTCTGCATTATGGGGTTGGAATTTAAACGGTTTCCAAAGTGATGGACATTTTAGCGTTGTGGTGCCCTTAAATAAGATTTTAGGGTTTGCAGAGGATTACAATAAAATTGTGATAAATTGTAAACACGAACTTATATTGAATAGGAGTAATTCTAACTTAAATAGTATTATTCTTACTGATGAAGTCGTTCAGCTTCAAATAGATATACAGAGAATTCAAGAGTACCACATATAAAAGTTACCGATCGAGAACGTTTAATACTTTTAAAGCACTTAGAAAGAGATAAACCTATTCAGATGGCCTTTAGAAATTGGGATTTATGTGAGTATCCTTTACTACCTAAAACCACAAAGCATTCTTGGTCAGTAAAGACTGCTTCTCAATTAGAAAAGCCTCGGTATGTCATTTTTTGCTTGCAAACTAATAGAAAAAATAATAGAACTAAAGACAGTTCGGTATTTGATCATTGTGAGGTGACAAATGTTACGCTCTTTTTAAATTCGCAATATTATCCTTATGAGCCTTTATCTTTAAAGTTTTGTGAGAACAAATATAGTATATTATATGAAATGTATGTGAAATTTCGCCAGTCATATTACAACTCTCCGGTAGAACCGTTGCTTGATCTGCAGGATTTCAAAGAAAAGGCCCCAGTCTTCATCTTAGACTGCTCGAGGCAAAACGATAGTTTAAAAACTGGTCCAGTGAATGTAAGATTGGAATTTGAATGTTCAACACAAATACCAGATAAGACAACTGCATACTGTTTGATTATAAACGACCGACTTGTGGAATACAAACCTCTGAGCAACATCGTGCGTAGATTATCATGACTGCTATTGTAGACATCCAAGGCTTTAAAACAGAAGCAAATGAATTTATAATAAAAGAAATTGCTATATGGTGTAATCAAAGCCTGCAAGTGTTTTTAATCAAACCGCCATTTCCTTTTTACGATTTGACCAAATCGGAAAGACAACAAGTTTGCTGGATTGAGCGTAATAGAAAAATATACTGGAGCGAAGGATTTATACCTTACTCAGATTATCAATATTTAGTTTTAGATATCTTAAAAGATAAGTCTGTTTTCGTTAAAGGTCTTGAAAAAGTGTCATGGTTGAAAAATATTTTAAATAGTGTTAATGTAATTAATTTAGAAGATAAAGGTTGTCCTAATTTGTTAACCCTATATGATCGCTATAAATATTCCGGAGATTTGTACAATTGTATCTATCATGACTCAATTGAGACCGTGCACGACAGTAGCGCCACCTAGCATGCGCAACTATTCGGGATTATGTCAAATAATGACATATCAGTATTTTATTGCTTTCTAGTAATTATAACAAATTAAAGATAAATAAAAAGACGAAGTGGTATTTATACTATCAACGGTCATCCACTGCTGTCGGTATTTCAATTCGGAATTCAGTACAGTCAATAATAACTCTTGTATTGATGTAATCTGGACTGAAACACTTGGTCATTGTTGCTTCTACGGTGGCTCTATTCGGCCAAAAGATTAAATTAGTAGTTGCACAAGCTAGATTTTGCAAGATCAAATGAAATATTCGTGAGATTGTGGTTCTGCTGTACACCAAATAATGCACTCAATGCTGAAAATGTCATGCCAGTTTTCATTTTTATAAAAAAATAAGAAGTCGGTATTTAATGGAAACTGTACATTTTTGCATAATAATATGTAGTTAATCTTTTTAATAAAAACTGCAAATTGCTAAATGACACACCAGCAAGATCTAGGAGTTCTTGATAATTTTTATTGATGAAATACCAGCAAATTATTGGCTTTTTGTTTCGGTACATTGATTATCATTTATCATGCAATATTTTGTCAGTGCAACAGCTTTTATCTTTCATTCTTGCATTATTTATTGCTACAATTTTTGAAGTTCCAGTTCTATATCCACTTGGATTTCAGCATCAGACTGATCACTGTAAATGAATCTATTACAAATAATGGTTGTTTCTGTTAAATTTGATTCAGAAAACAGATCGATTTGGCATCCTTGATCAGCCACACGAGGTTCAATTTGATTAAATTCATTTTCGTCTTCAACTCTTACTCTTACTTGATTTGATGTGATATCTAAGACTTTTGTGGTACTACGTTTTATAAAACGTGTATATCTAGCTAACACCTGTGACTGTCTAACTTTCTTCTGTCCATATATTTGAGGGAATATTGTAGGAACATAACTTGGACTTGTTAGCACGTCAGATTTTTTGCCTCCAATAAAATGTTCACTACAAATTGTGTCGTGACGTCTTGGAGTCCGTAGCGAGCCATCAACACTGAAAAATAAAACATTAATTAATATCACATAAAATACAGAACAAATAAAAATAATTTTCTTTGATCAAATTTCCACTCTACTGTTGGAAAAATATAAAATTTACACAGACTATTTGTGCCGTTCTTTTTGCAGTCCACAACACAAAAACAATTATGACCCATTTTAAAGATGATAACATTTAAGATCAAGAATTAAATTATCAGATAATGTATTTGTTATGACAAAATTCAAATCAAAAATCAAATTGACTTCCCGAATAGTTACGGATTTCTGCCACGGCATGCGCTGCGATCGTTTTAGCTACCCCCTCCATGCACTTCGCACGTAGCGAATATGTGCATTAAAAAATGTTATGTGCTTAAAAAAATGGTGCTTTGATAATAAACTTTTTAAAAAAGATACAATATGGATTGTTTCATTTTACTTAATCGTTTCCTATACTCACTAACATACCCATTTAGTTTTAATATATACTATGATTGGAATATTACATGAATTGATACACATTCATAAGTACAATAAAAACTCAGCAAAGAGAACAGTTACATTGGTCACTAAGACAAGGAGTTAAATTCCTAACCTGAAAACCTTAGAATAGGTGTTATTATTCTAAGCTGAAAACATAATGTTAATAATCTATATCGTGAATAAAACGGATCGCAGATAACAAAAGTAGGTATTATTGGAGGCGTCTGCGTCGCGAAACGAGCGAAGCGAGTTGAGTGACGCAGAAGTCGGAACACATTTATATTAATCGATCGAACACTACACGTGCAGTCAATCTGCTTTATCTCGATACGTCCGCATCACCTGGAATCCGAGTGACCGTGGGTTCAAGTTCCATGTAGACGAAGTCAGAGGCAAAAGCTAGTTGTGGATAAAACAATTATATAATTCATAAGTACATACATTCATAGTCTTATGCCTGTAACCCTGAAGAGGTAGGCAAAGGTGTATTACTACACCCACTTTTCGCCAGATATATTTAAGTCCCACGTAATAGGGAGGCGAGCCTATTGCCGTACCGGGCACATTTCTAGACTTCATGCTGTTACTGAGAATTTCCTAACAGAAAAACCCAATAACACTTTGGCCGACCCGGGAATCGAACCCGGGAGCCACCCGATCCTACTTTCAACATTGTTAAGATTTTGCATTCATTCATTAAAATTATCAACGAGCTGTGCAAAGATAACAGTATGTACCTACCTACATATAAATTATTATGAATGCATCGCTGTGCCCGAGTCGCACTGAGCGCGTCGAACGAACTTGAGAATGTTGTTTATATTATGTCATCCCAAGTAAAAACATTGTTACTATGCTACCAGTATTACGATGCATCGATGAATGAAATAATATTATACTTCTAATGCCAACCGTCCGTATCGCAGATCATGTTAGTAGTGTGATTTTTGGGGCGCTCTGCATTGCGAACGGAGCGAAGTGAGGTGAGTGATGCAGTAAGCAAATGAATTTATACTAAAAGAAATAGCTGTATGGTGTAATAAAAACCTACAAGTGTTTTTAATCAAACCACCATTTCCTTTTTACGATTTGACTAAATCAGAAAGACGGCAGGTTTGCTGGATTGAATGCCTGTAGTAGATGAAAATGAAATGCATAATTATTATTATTAAAAGAGTAATTAAATAATCTTATAAGAAATAAGTGATTCCTAATCTAACATTTATTGTATTTTAAAGTGCTATTTGTTTTAAGACTAAGATATATAAATCATCCATCAAGAATCCTAATTGTCTACTACTTAAATATATTATATATTAGAAGATTTTACTATCGTAATTATAAAAAATAAACGTTTGTACTGAGTTATTGATTATCTTGGATAATTCTATACACGTCATGTTAAGACAAAGTGGTCCAATATTTTATCACATCTTTGACGACAAGTTTGGCGCATTGGCTAAGAGTATGACTCGCATCACAATGTAAATAGTAGGTTTAATAGACGCAGCAACTAATGCACCAACGTGTTGCGGATTCGATTCCCGCACGGAACAAATGAGTATTGTTCCAGTTTAGATTTTGTTTTTATGTTTTTTTTATTTTATTTTTTTTGTATTATAAGCAATTATTATGTCTCCATAATACCTACTGTTGGCTACTTACTAAGAAAGAAAGAAAGAGAAAAACTATTTATTTGTCACAGACACAGAAAAAGTATTACATATAAAAGAAAACATTGCAAGGCATAAGATTAGTCTGTGACAAATATGTGCACTTGATGTGCACACTCAGCTATATTGTTGCATTGTGGTAGTGTCCACAACTCTATTATTGAGTTATAGTTGCTAGTAAAAGCTAACCTCTCATTATACGGAAGGCCTATGCATTCATTAGTACAAGATGTGTACCAAATCGTTTCGATGCAACGATGTGCCGTGATCGAACATGATATTGTTGTTTATTGTACTTATTTAAGTGCGCGCGATAATTTTTGCTTGGCTATGTCAGTTCGACACCATACCAGATTATGATACACACAACAACCGATCGGACTGATCGCGTCGACTGAACACAGCAGTCTAACTTGTGAATGTTGTTACATTAGCATCTCAAACTAGAAACGACAGTAAGTTGTCCCATTGCATTGCTACTACAATGATATGTCGGTGAATGAAATACAATATTATATCGTGAATCAGACGGATCGCAGATAACAACGGTATTATTGGGAGCGTCTGCGTCAGCTCACTTTGTTCTGAGTGATGCAGATCACATTTATATTAATCGATCTCGATTGTAAAATTGGGGCTTCTGTATCACGCAGCTCGAGCGGCGACGCGAGAGCAAGTGATGCAGAAGCCCCAATTTTACCCTACTTTGAACTTTTGACAGTTCTTACGTCAAAACATGATTTGACTTTGACAGCTAAACAGAACAAATATTATTGAGTTGAATGGTTAAATTCATTGTTTTTTTGCTATTTACGAAGTTTAATACAACTTTAGAGTGCTTATAACACTAGTAATGAATATTTAAAAAATATATAAATGAAATCTGGCATGAAAAATAATCAAATTTAATGGTAGTTTTTCAAAAATCATTTCTTCTAATAGTTTTTTTTATCTATGGCAATACAACAATATCATTCTGCCACCATTCAATTACGAGACCACTGATCGATCACTTAACTATCATTATGAAATACCAGACTACGAACTTTTGTCAAAATGACAATGGGATCGTGTTGGAATGACGAATGTGTTTAAAATAGCAGACTTGAGGCCCAGGTAGCTTCGTCAACACATGTGACATACACAATTTAGGTGCGAGCGGCGCTCGGTCGTGAACGGTTGGGCTTGGAGAGCGTGTTTGGGGTGTAAGACACCCCAGGTGACTGTTTGTCTGGTATAAATTACGGGTTTCTGGAGTAGGCCGATCGCCTTCATACAAAAGGTGTCATATATGACCGAGAACCAAGGACAGGAAAACAAAGACTGAATGCTCTAAGTGCCATAAAAATGTGTGCAATGACCATATCATTATAATGAGCCAAAATTGTAATGTGTATAAAAGTTTCATATCTTGTTATTTTTTTTATTACTTTATTAAAAAGGGGTTTAAATTTTGCTTAATATGTATGTTCAAATGTTCTGATTTATTAAAGTCTGATTTTGCATTTATTTCGTATATTATTTTAATAAACTAATTTGGGGTGCCGCACGCCCCATGCGACCACTTATGCAACTTTTTAGGCGCGCCCAATTAAGGGTTAAGCCTCATTTCGAAGACAAAGGCCCTTTTTGTAACCTAATGTAAGATTCAACGAAATTGCACATATAAAACGTAACATACAGAATCTCGAAGCTAAATATCAGCACCCAATAATACCGTACTCTCGAGGCGAGAACAAATATTACAATTGGCTCCCAACCGAAAACATCTTCATTCCAAAGGCATCTGTAATAAACCCGTTGAAAACCGCACCTACTTGACCTGAAAATATTATTATTAGTTATGTGTTTTCTTTGTTATTTTCCTTAACAGAATGAGTTAGTAATTCCGCTTGTAGGAAGAATAGTACGAAAATATTTATTAAGATACTCCTTATTATTCTTCCTATCCGTCATCGTCGCAGTTTGCGTGCTCTTACTACCCTCTATACTATTCTTACGTCTCCTTCTTCCCCAAATTATTTAACTTGCCAATATCAGTATCTGTATTCTAACCACGACCGAAACATGCGATCGTCTAATAATCTTCTTCTTACTATCCCTTCTCATAACACATCTCTTATTCATTCTTTTTTTCTCGTACAGTCTATTCTCCTCTGGAATGCCCTGCCTTTAGAAATCAGGATGTGCAACACCAAATACAAATTTAAGGCGAAAGTCAAGGAGCTCCTGTTGGCAAGACCAGCGGATGTGTCATAGGATTCGTATCTTTATTTTTATCTACATTATTCATTATTACGTAGTTACTGTATAGAGGCTTTATGTATTCTTTCTTTGGTGCTCATATTATATATTATGTATGTATTTATTGCTTATATATTGTGTATAATAATATATTTATATATATGTATAGTGTATGTATGTTTACCTACTTATTTAAGTATTATACTATTATACATAATTATGTCTATTATTTGTAATATTGTAATTATAGTAAGTATTTAATACACCTACTACGTGTCTCAGCACCGCTCAAAGGTAGACTGGCAGATAATGCCCAAGGCATTAAGTCAACCTGTACACATTTAAGTGTATTAAGAATTAAATAAATAAATATTATTTGACGACCGGTTGGCGCTGCGGGAGTGAAACCCGGACCCGCTCAAGTCAAACATTTGTGTGCATGAACATGGATGTTTGTCTTGGTCTGGGTGTTTCTATGTATAGTATGTATGTATTTACAATATATATATATATATATATATATATATATATATATATATATATATATATATATATATATATATATATATACCATTATTTTTTAATTAGTACAAAAACTTTAAGGACAGATTAGTGAAGATATTATTATCATATATGTGACGTAAGAATTTCATTATGTCATTAAAAAGCAAAGTTATTATCATGTGTTTATCGTAGAAAATCTCACATAAATCATAGCCATATTTTACAATCCATTCACTAATTCATTGATAATATTCCATCCTGCTCATTCGCATTCTCTCTGTCGCACTTATGATGTAGGTAGCCATAGAAAATAAAATGAAGAAAAATAATAAATGTAGGTAGTTATTTTTTAATTTTGTTAATTCTTCCCTCTCCTTCATACTTCATTCGAGCTTAGGACCGGTAAAATTTATCGTTTAACAAGTAATTAAATACGGAGGTATGTAATTAGAAAGCAAACAAATATAAAAATAAAAGAAGGTGTTCTGGACTAAAAGAAAAGAGTAATTTTGGCGTATTTATGAAGTTAGAATCACCTGCTATTTACAAATATTATTTTATCATCATCATGTCAGCCTAGAGACGTCCACTGCTGGACAAAGGCCTTCCTCAAGTTGTGTGGAGAACACAGACCGATTTTGAGCCGCCCACATCAAATTATTATTTACTTAAGTGCGTATTATTTACTAAACTTACAAGTATTTCCATTGTCCTTCGAAATGTCCACCACTGTTGTCAAAAGCATCCAATATTCACTGCTTTAATTGTTTGACACTGACCGGCTCACTTTTGTACACTTACAATAAGATGTCCATGGGTACACAGCTGCACTTGCGATTTTTCCACTCAAAAAGTACGCACGAAGCATAGCTACATACTCCCGTGATATGAACTGATATTATAGGCCATCGCGTCGGGCAAACGTAGACAAAAAAATAACTTTTGCAACAAAATTAGATACGCTTACTTTCGCTAGCAATTTAGCACTGTTTGTCGCATCGTCGGGGCGTGGCGCAGGCGCAGAGGGGCGTGGGGGAGGGTTTGGAAATTTATCAATGGTTCATTTCACTATGATTGTGCGCGGGTCGGTCATAGTATTAGTATTGCATTTACCAATTATCACGTATTTTTGTGGACAGTTTTGAGACAGTTTTGGGACTTAGTGTTATCCATTATCCAGTACCCATAGTACAAGCTTCTGCTTAGTTTGGGACTAGATGGTGTTGTGTGAATGTAGTGGAATATATTACATTGTATATCCTAAGCAGACGCTAAGGGCCGGCGCTGACTGACGGCATGGCATGTTTCGGTAGTTCGAAGAACGCTTCGGTATGACGCGGGAATTTATAAACATTCATGCGAATGAACAAGATTAATTAATTTCTCTTCTTCCATTATTACGTATTTATATTTCTTGAAAGTAATTTCCAATATGATGTACGAACGTGCAGCCCTCTAGCTTGCCACGTTCAAAGTAAACCGACACCAACATGACGAGTCCAGCTTCATGTCACGAAGTGCCGCGGTGACCTGCAGTATACCACATTGCCGCGGCGTGCCGCGGCGTCCTGCAGTACGCCATCGCCATGACGTGCCGCGATATGATTGTATTGAAATAAAATACGTGTCTAATTCGGTAGCTTGGGCGCACGCTAAGCTCGGCCGCGGCGGCACATGCGTTTTCCTCGACCGAGCCACGTCCACACATTGCACACAATGCGAAGCATTTTCCTCGCGAGGCTCGGTCTGTGTGGACCCGCCTATTCATGAGTATTACAATATTACAACGTTTTATTTTCAATTTATAATAAATTCAGTATCACAAATAATAGAGTGAATAAAAAATTGGCATTTAGCGAGTGTAAAAGAGAAGCAGTATTGTGCGTGTTCAAAGAATAAAAAACAAAGTATCCAGATGGGACATTCGTAATAATAAAATACTGATGTGTGTTTTTGTCAAGTAATAAAAGTGATTTGAGGCTGAATCAACACAATATATTATTATTATAGAAATACAAAATCATACGTAAGTTACAAACATTGACGGATGATCAGTCCATTCACTTGTTCTTGTTTTTCTCCTTTTAGTATTAAACAACTAAGTAGATTGTAATGCACAGTTTTCGCTGCCGACCCACCGTACCCCTGGCAGTACCCCTGGGGGTATGGTGGGTCTTTCAAAGCTTAACCGTACTCCCAGATAATATTGTTGTGTAATTCGTTTATTAATTTCAGTTCGTTAATTTCAAGTTCTACTATTTTGTGAGATCATTCCCAGTATAGTAGTAGTATTGAACAATTCTATGATAGAACTGTCCTAATTCTATTAGCACAACTTGATGAGGAGAACAGATCTAATGGGATAAGTAATAGGAAATGTCCCAGTCTAGTTCTATGTATGTTTTTACAAGGGTATTCAATATAACTACTGGGAATGATCCGTAGTGTCACGACATCGCGCTCATATATCCGAATAAATATGTTTTGTAGACGTTCATTTGTTTAATGTGTAAAACAAATGAACGTCTACAAAACAAATGAACGCCTACAAAACAAATGAACGTCTACAATACAAATTACTTACAGAAAGTGATCAGCTATCGAGTGATTGCAGAAAACAGGTGCATGCGATTTTCAACCTAATTGACATTAGTCAGAATTTATAATTTTATTACCCTAATATTGCCAGAAAGCGAGAAAAAACAAAAAAAAAGTTTGTCATGAATTGTCAATAAGGTCGAAAATCGCATGCACCTGTTTTTTGCAATCACTATCGATAGCTGATCACTTTCTGGTAGTCATTTGTTTTATAGACGTTCAATTGTTTTGTAGACGTTCATTCGTTTAACACATTTTTATAAAAACATATTTATTCGGATTTGTGAGCGCGATGTTGTGACACTACCCTTGTAAAACATACATAGAACTAGTAGTAAATTTCCTATAACTGTTTCCCATTAGTTCTATTCTTCTCATCAAGTTGTTCTAATAGAACTAGTGGGAATGATTCGACAGCGCAAGGATGATGATGATGACGGGTCTTCAACAGTACCACAGATTATACCTATAATATACAAAGCATTATAACCATTAGCAGTAATACCTAAACGTTTTATTATCTAATTTATCTCCTTGTTGTCCTCCCATATCATCGTACTAGCGCTTGTCTTCGCTTGTCTAAAAATACAAAAACGTAAGTAGTAAGTCATTATCATACGAGAGATAACACTGTTCAGTTTAATGTCCACGTAGCACGTTGGTATAACACTACGAGCATTTCAGCCAGGAGTACGGTTAAGCTTTAAAAGACCCACCATACCCCCAGGGGTATTGCCAGGGCTACGGTGGGTCCGCAGCACACAGTTTGTATATTAACGTACTGTTTTAGGTTTCCATTGAATGAAATGTACTTTTTTAATAAATGTTATAACTAAATCACATCGACATTTTATTTCCCTACCTTAAATGAATTAATCAAATTTACTTTGAGGCGAATTGAATTTACTCAAGACAGACAAAGTGATCATGTCGCATCTGAGTCAAATTATTGTTTGTGAAACGGTCAGCATGATGTCACAATGCGCTTCGGTCCAGAGAGTATATGTTTATCTCTCTTTCGCGCTAGCGATTAGATGCTATCTCACTTACACTTCTTATCTAATTCTTAGTGTGTCGTTTTGACATATTTATATTAGTGTGCGTACGCTTTTCGCGATGCGTGCCACTCGTAAGCTCCGTCATGTTACCTTGTCAGTAACCTGTCTACGGTTTCTTACTAGTATGTCTATGGTTTGAACGATTGAGTTTGGAATACGAATTACTTTGTACTTTTGCGAAAACGTACATGCGGGGGTGGAGGGGGATTTTGCGGAGCAACGACGTACGTCCGCCTTCAATCACGCCTAGACAGGCACTGATGAACGGCCGGCTAGCGATATAATGCCAACATTTTGACTATTTTTTTTTCTTGGAGAAAAATGAAAACGCAATTACGAAATCTGTTTTACCATTTATTTTAAAATAAAGAGCTGTTTCTATTGATAATACTCGTACTTTCATATAAATTCATTATGGAATCTCTAAGCAGTACACGTTTAAAATTGTAATTTATTGCCATGTTTGACATGTTTTTTATCGAAGCAATAATTCCAAATCGTGTTTCTATCTTTACGATTTACTAGAAGATATGTTCAACTTTTCTACTTTAATTTTTATTCATTAAAAATATCATAGTTCATGGGACTTTCAGACGTTCAAAAATCTTAAAAAGTACTGCAACCTCGCCTTAAGCTGTTCTACATAAAATACTAATTTCACTTAAGAAAATCATCTGACTACTTATCAATCAATCAATCAATCAGCCTATCGCAGTCCACTGCTGGACATAGGCCTCTCCCAAAACGCGCCACAGTACACGGTCCTCAGCCTTCCGCATCCAGTCTGTCCCAGCCACCTTTTTCAGGTCGTCGGTCCACCTAGCCGGGGGCCGCCCTACCCTACGCTTGCCGAGGCGTGGTCTCCACTCTAGGACACGCTTGCTCTATCGGCCATCAGTCCTTCTACGGATATGGCCAGCCCACTGCCACTTGAGCCTACTGATTCTGTGAGCTATGTCGGTAACTTTGGTTCTTTGTCGGATAACTTTTTCGGATTTTATCCTTCAAAGAGACGCCAAGCATAGCCCGTTCCATAGCTCGCTGCGTGACTTTTAGTTTGTGGACTAGTCCCACTGTGAGTGTCCACGTCTCGGCACCATACGTCATAACAGGTAGGACGTATTGGTTGAAGACTTTGGTCTTCAGGCATTGCGGTAGGGGCGAAGAGAAAACTCGACGTAGCTTGCCAAACGCCGCCTAACCCAACTGGAACCTGCGGTCGATTTCTTTCTCGAAGTTGTTTCTACCAAGCTGGTCTACTTGCCCAAGGTTTTCATTCTCTTGAACAACTTCGAGCACCGATCCGTCGACATAAACCGGTCCCGGCACAATGTGTTCGTTGAATATAATCTTGGTTTTATCCAAGTTCATGCCGAGACCGACCCGTCAAGAGGCTCCATTTAGGCTGTGCAGCATCTCGCTCAGCTCTTCCAGGCTCTCTGCTACGATGACGATATCGTCGGCGAACCGAAGGTGGGATATGTACTCGCCATTAATGTTGATGTCCAGTCCAGTCCAGCGTCTTAAAGAAGTCTTCGAGTGCGTTGGTGAAGAGCTTAGGGGATATTACATCCCCCTGCCTCACCCCTCTACGCAACTCAATGGGGCTGATTTTACTGTCCTGGAGCTGGACGGTCATAGTGGCCGTGTCGTACAAACATCTCAACACCTCGTTGTAGCGCCAATCGATGCGACATCGCTGCAGAGCATCTAGAACCGCTCAGGTTTCGATGGAGTCGAAGGCTTTCTCGTAGTCCACGAAAGCCATACACAGCGGCTGATTGTATTCGTTGGTTTTCTGTACAATCTGCTGAACAGTATGGATGTGGTCTACGGTGCTGTAGCCTTTTCGAAACCCGGCTTGTTCCGGTGGCTGGAAATTGTCGAGTCTTCTGGCGAGGCGGTTTGTTAGGACTCCCGAGAACAACTTGTAGACGTGGCTCAGGAGTGAGATGGGTCTGTAGTTTTTCAGCAGGGTTTAGTCACCTTTTTTAAAAACAGAACCACCGCACTCCCACTCCACTCCTGAGGTGTTAGGCCTTGGTGGGTAACGGAATTAAACAGGCTCGCCAGCTCTTTCAGAACTGCTGTCCCACCTGCTTTTAAGAGCTCTGTGGTGATTCCGTCATCCCCTGGAGACTTGTTGTTCTTGAGCTGCTCGAGAGCCACTCTTACCTCGCCCTGGTTGACATCAGGGATGTCCTCCGTGTAATGGCGCGTGAGTTGGGCTCTGTGGTCATCATCGCTGGGTCTCGTGGGTTTAGGCATCCGTGATGCGTACAAGTCCTTGAAGAAACTCTCAATTTCAGCGAGAATCTCGAACTTGGAGGTTACAGTTTTGCCATCCGCAGTATTGAGTTTCGACAGATTAATTCTAACAAACTGGGAGCGAAGACTTTAGTGCCTCGATCCTGTTCAATCGCAGCCACGACACGTCACGTCGCACCAGCTTCCAGATCTTCCGGTTAAGGTTTCTTCCATCTGTCGGAGATGTCTGCGCATATGACATTCCCCTTCTTTGCCTCATAAGTTCGAGAGTCTTGAGCTAGAGTTTACTTTGCTTGTGACACCTGTTGACGATTTGTAAAATTACTTAAAAGGATTGATAACTTGGTTCGATTTACCCCGATTAATTTACCACGCTATCTAGTTGTACGTCACTGGACTAGTGAGGAATAATAATTTCACCATGTCTCAACAGCTTACTAAAAGTTCAAATAATATCCGCAAGATGCCAACACAAGTAGTATGCTTTAAATGTAAACATTCCGTAGATGTGAAAAATACTGCTATATGTTGTGTTTGCAATAACCGATTCGAATTTGATTGTGACGGTTATCCCGAGAAAACCTACCGTTTAATGACTGCAGAGTCAAAAAAGAAATGGAGATGTAAGATGTGTATCAAGAAAAAAGCTACTACCATATATACCGAAATATCTAATGTAATGAACAGAAAAAGGACAGACCATTCTGCAACTGCCTCAAGCCGCTTAAAAATCCACGGTAATTTACCACATACCCAAGATTCTCACGTGCTAACCGACTACGAAACATCGATTGAAGTGGATTTCTCGCCAAATAAAATGTCAAAAAGTGAAGACAGTTTAGCTACTACTTGCAATACTACAATGATAGAAATGCAGGATACAATAGCCCAACTTACTATGAAATTGGAAAACACAGAGGGTGAGTTAGAGAATATTATATTAGAAAACAACAACTTACAAGCACAAGTTCATAAATTAATCACCGAAAATAAGATGTTAAAGTCATTATGTCACTCATCATCAATAATGGAAAGCAGCCCTATTCCCAACAATAAAAACGAAAGTCATTCTTTTATATTTCAAACTGTATCCTCTACGCCTGCATTGACCAAACCAACATCGAGTTGTGATAATATTAGCGATACACAATTCTCACATCTACAACAAAAGATTATAGATTTGCAAAGAGAATTACGAAGGGCAGAACAAGAGATAGAAACGCTTAATGCTCATATACAGAGTTTGTCACAAACGCTTAAAAACCCACTGAAATCGGCACAAGGCAATAAAACAACAACTTACGTAACCAAGCCTACCACACAACAACAAAACAGTGAATGTGGAAAAAGGATAATGATCTTCGGCACCCAGCAGTGTGTTGGTCTGGCTGCTGCTCTTATTGATTCGAGGAAAACGACGCAATATGAACAATACCGGGTACTAGCCCATACTATGCCAAACGCACGCTGTGACGATATAGTGAAGAGCTGTATCAACACTTCGCTTCGACCAGACGACAAGGTTGTAATATGTCTAGGCGAAAATGATTACTACATGAAACATATCCTATTTCAATTAAAATATTTATTAAGAACACTTTGCAATAACAGTGTTTTAATTTTAAATGTACAAAATAACTCTTATCTTGATGTTATCAAACTGAATAATCGCATACAACATATTTGTAAACAATATAGAAATAGCCATTTCACAACTTGTAAAAGCCCTAATTTAGGTCTAGTTAGTAAAGCAATTAATTATATTATAGATTGTGAATATTATAAGGTAAATTTTTTAGATCCCGCCATTCTAAAAACAAGGTTCAGTAATAAAACAGCGATTTCATCGCCAAAAACCACGACAATTGAGCCAAAGAAAGGAACTATTCCTTTTTATTTCAAATTAAACAGAAGCAAAGCCAAAGAACAGGATAAAAGTATTATTACTAGTACCTCTCAACAAATAAACAAAGGAACTATTCCATATTATTTCCCCTCTAATAACAGTGACACATTTTTTCGATCTCAAAAATACACCCCGTAATGCTCATAACTTTAGGATACTACACCAAAATATAGCTAGCGTACTAAATAAATTAGATATATTAGAATTAACCTTAGATGAAATGCGAGATGTACAAAATTATCCACACGTGATTTGCCTGTCTGAGACATTTATTAAGAAAGGCCATGAAAATGATGTTAGGTTATCGGGTTACGAAATGGCAGCAAATTTTTGTAGAGAAAAAAATCGAGGTGGGACTTGTATACTAATAAAACATGGTCTAATGTTCAATGAACTCTCTTTTATTAAAACATTTGCTACGTTAAACATTTTCGAAATCTGTGGCATAGAACTGTGTTCTGAGAATCTCATAATTATTTGCATATACCGGACACCTCAATCTGATCCAAATCAATTTATAGCCAAACTAGACTCCTTTTTACATTACCTCACCTTGAAATATAAATCTTCTAAACGCATAGTTTTAACAGGCGATTTTAATATTAATACGTTAAAGAAAGGGAAGGTCACCGATGAATTCCAAGACCTAGTTCATAACTACAACATGAAACTGCATATTAATATAGCTACTCGAAAATATTCCTGTATTGATCACATTATGAGTAACATTTCAGACGCAATCGGAACAGTATTACCACTTCATCTCTCTGATCACGACACAGCGCAGATGCTATGTTTTCCGCTCAAATATCAAATGGTAGATACTGCAGTATATTTTATTTACAGGCGAGATTACAGTACGGAAAATATACATAAGTTTATTAAATGTTTACAAAATCTAACCTGGACAGATGTCTACCGGGAAAAGGATGCTAATGCAGCATTTGATTGCTTCCATCAATTATTCCGATTATTTTATTTTCTCTATTTTCCAAAAGTGAAGATAAAAGTAAACATTAAAAACAAGAGTAAACAAGTTTGGATTACAAAGGGTCTGAAACAAAGCTGCCGAACTAAGAGGTTTTTACGATATCAATACTATAAGCACAAAAATACCAATAATAAAGTAAAATATACGATATTTTCAAAAATCTTACAGAAGTGCATTCATAACGCTAAACGAATGGCTAACATTAAATTTATAACTAAAAACAAAAATAAGTGTAAAGCAACCTGGACAGTTATAAAAAGAAAAACACATCATACAAAACCCAGAAACAATATAGACTTAATTCAAATTGACGATACAATATTTACAAAACCTGTAGAAATAGCTGCTGTCTTTAACGATCACTTTATAAACAGCACACCTACACAGCAGGGCACAAAGCATAATTGTAGTATAAATTCAAATGCAAATTCGATGTTCCTTATACCTATGTCAGTAAATGATGTGAAAGAACAGATAAAGTCTTTAAAAAATACGAATTCTGTGGGTTACGATGAACTGAATACTAAAATCATTAAGCTATGCCAGAACGAATTAAGTGGAATCTTAACGCACCTCATTAACCTTTCCTTTTCGCAAGGAGTGTTTCCAGACGCATTGAAAAGATCGATAGTTGTACCACTATATAAAAAAGGGAAGAAGTGTGAAGTGACAAATTATCGTCCCATAACATTAATACCCATCTTTTCAAAATTATTTGAGAAATGCTTTCTTAAAAGATTGATTAGCTACTGCGAGAAATATAATATTATAAAGAAAGAACAATTCGGCTTTCAAATAGATAAATCCACAACTTTGGCTATCTTCTCATTTCTTAAAGTAGTCATGACTAATATCAACAACCGTCAATTCACAACAGGACTATTCTTTGATTTATCGAAAGCATTCGATTTAGTCCAACATGATATATTAGTAAGTAAACTCGACGCTATAGGCATCAGAGGAATTCCACTGCGATGGATATCGTCCTACCTAAACTACAGGCAGCAAAGTGTCACAATAAATAGAATTAATGAACATAAGGAACTAATAGCATATAACTCTGATTTTACAACCGTCAAACGCGGCGTTCCCCAGGGTAGCATACTAGGCCCTATATTGTTTCTTTTATACATTAACGATATCGTGACAGTGACAAACCATAAATGTTTCCTTTATGCCGACGACATTGCCATAGTTGTTAACAGCGACAAAAAATTTAAGACAGTAACTGATCATGAAGCGGACATTAATAATACAATAGACAATCTAATTAACTGGCTCAATAATAATCATTTATCTATAAATCTTAATAAATCTGTATACCTTCAATTCAATCAATCGTACAATAATAAATATAAATTTAAAATGAACATACCAAAGATTACTCAAGTAGCTCAAACAAAGTTTTTAGGAGTAATGGTTGATGAGAACTTAAACTGGAAAGCACAGGTAGAAAGTGTATGTAATAAAATTAATAAATTTGTATTCGCCCTAAGACAGATAAAAAATGAAACAGATATGAAAACATCTGTGCTGTTATATCGAGCATGCGTGGAATCCTTGCTACGATATGGGTTAATTATGTGGGGAAACAGTACCGACCTAAATAGAGCATTTGTCGCGCAAAAAAAGTGTTTAAGGGCCATCTACGGAATACCACCAGACGAGTCATGCGTACCGATATACAAAAAGCTGGGTCTGCTACCATTGCCCGCGTTGTACATATACGAAGCTTGTATGTTTGTCCAACATCACAAACACCTGTTCAAAACTGCGGCAGATGTAATTTCTCGAAACAGGCGCGACCCACACCGACTCGTATTTGACGATACACCTCAATTGACGAAGTATAACAAGAGCTGCGTAGCCATGACGATACGTATTTATAATAAATTACCTACTTCATTTAAGGCTTTAAATAACAGGCTTTTTAAAATCAAAATGAGTGATTGGCTTAAAGAAAATTCATTTTATAGTCTCAATGAATATATGGAGAGTAAACATATTCACAAACTATAACAATAATTTTGCATGCTTAGTTTAAGCAAAACATGTATTGTACAGAATTTTTATATTGTAACACCTTATACACCATGTTTTTAGCAAATAAATATATTATTATTATTATTATTATTATTAACGCTTTTTCCGGGAAACTTCCATCGAGACACATCCTGTAGCGTTTTGACTACAGCGTCGGTTTTCTCGTCAACAGTGCCATGGGTTTCCAGCAGTCCGAAACGGTTTTGAAGTTCCAGTTGAAACTTTTCGGATCCTACTGCTAGCTGAGGCGCAGTAGGTCTAAGAGTAGACTTCATCATGCGAAGCCTCTCAGCTCTGAAGTCTATATTTAAAGCGCCTCGGACAAGTCGGTGATCGCTACCGGTAATAAACCTGTTGATCACTGAGACGTCTCTAAATATATACCTCCGATCAGACATGATGAAGTCTATCTCGTTCCTTGTCACAGTATCGGGGCTTCGCCATGTCCACTTTCTATGAGGCTTCTTCTTAAAGAAGGAGTTCATTAAGAAGAGCCCCTGTGACTCCAGAAAGTTGACCAGCATTTGCCCCCTGTGATTTCGGCACCCCACGCCATAGGATCCGATTCTCGTTTCGCCGCGTTCTTGTACTCCCACTTTGGCATTTAAATTCCCCCATAACAACGCTGTAGTATGTCTTGGTGGTATGATGTAGAGCCTTAGTAATATCCTCATACATGGCTTCGACTATGTCATCGCAGTATATCGAGGTCGGCGCATGTACCTGTACCACCTTCCGGGAGTACCTGTCGGTGATCCTTAATATCAGGTACGCTACCCGTGTCGACACACTGCTGATTTCTACAACGTTGTTAACGAGAGATTTGTTAACGAGGAAACCGACACCGCCCTGAGAGGGCTGATCGCCTTCTCGAAAGTAGAACAGGTTGCCTGACTCAAGGGTTATCGTGTCCTCCCCCTGTCTTCGGACTTCAGACAACCCCAATATATGCCAGTTTATATGACCTAGTTCTACTTCGAGTTCGGTGATGTGTTGGTCCAGCCGTAGAGAGCGTCCATTGTACGTAGCCAGGGTCAACTGACCCATGGTAGCTGTTCTTGTGGTAGCCGTTTGCCGTAGCCCGGCGATTCTTAGCACCCCCTGCCCCGCTTTTACCGCGACCGCTACCATAGTTTCGGACAGCGGGACTACCGGGAACTGGGGGCCTTTTATTCGGTGGTGCGCTCATTGGTTGGTATTTGGCCTACTATACCGCGCTGGCCAGATGAGTTGGTATAGGGTTTGGTTTCAAGTTTTCCATCTCTTCGCAAAGATATTATTCGCTTTTTGCAATTTCCTTAGTCGCATTTTACGACACCCACGGAATGAAATGGGATAGTGACACTTGTATTCTTTATCCGTCACTACACGGAAACTGGAAGTTTCATCCACTAGAAGTATTAAATAGACATGGAATATGATATTTTTCTCGTCTGTTCATTAAAGTGAATCCTTGTGAAACTCCAATGTGTACACCTGTTTACATGCTGCCTGTTCCACGTCTGTCATACTTTTTATTTTATTTCTGTTCCATTGTAGCGTGCCACTTTTTCGGCTTATTCCCTTCCTTCCCTTAGTTATTATTGAGATATGCACCCAGTCACCGACAGGAGTTAAGCCTAATCGCAGGTGGATTATCAAGCGGGAAGTGTTCTAAACTCTTTTTTTGGTTATGTTATGCCTGCTATTGTTTAGGAAAAGGATATTTTTTTTTAGTATATCTACAGTTTCCAATTTTGGATAAAGAAAATTGTCTTGTTTCGCATCGTTTTTAATTTCACACCCATTTTAGTATAAGCTACGTGTGCAGAGTAAAACAAGACCATTCAGTAAAGATCTTCGGAGTTTTGTTGCGTTTGTAAACTGAGAAAGAAGTATAAACGAATCCATCCCAATTCCAAATATACTCGTTATAATATACAAATAAACACTTTTTATTTTTGCAAGTCTTGGAATAATTTATTATTAAGACATAAAATATAGTCAAATTCAAATTACAGCTTTAATTTCGAAATAACATGACCTAATGTAAAAACGTACAACTGTGTAATAAAGCAAAAACTAAAAGTCAATATTCAAAACGAACCCGTTTAATGTTAAGTTTCCCTTCATCCAAATTTCTAAGAGGTCTCGAGAGTCTAACAAAATTTCGTAATAATAATTATAAGTTTCTGTAACAACATTCAAATGCGCAATTAAAAACGTCAAACTAACGAATGTCGGTGCTAAAGCGGTGGCTTTTCATTAAAACTTAAAATAATTTAGTATCTTGAAGAAGGCTATAGAACTACGACGCCTTTAGGATAAATTGAGTAGGTTTTGAGCCACAACTAGACATTTTAAATTGAATCACGACCTTTAGGACCGAATCTAACGTGCTCTGTTACTAATCAAATTGCATTATTTGTAAAATTGAATTTTAGTTTGGGTTTGTACAAGAAAATGTACGTACAAAGTGACTTTGGGTATTGAATTAAATCGTTAAGTAATCTGTTATTTTTAAATTGGCTAGATAATTGGTAAATAGATCTGTAGCGAGGCTAATTGTATAATAGAATGAGAAAAATAATAAAATGGGAGAAACGGCTTTTTATAATAACAATATATTATTTTTAGGATCGTTGTAAATATACAACGATCCTAAAAATAATATATTCACACATATATTCAACAGAACGCACTAGCGTTCTGTAGTCTCTGTCTACCCCTCCAGGAAACAGGCGTGAGTGTGCATCACGTATGTATGTATATTATTAGACATTGTTTATTTTTCTTTTGGCTCTGTTAACTGATCCAAACGTAATTTTAGTTTCAAACTACATATATCCCTGTAGCCTGACATCATTATAGACCAGGGTCGATAATTTTTGAAACCAAAAAAAATTACAGTAGGATGAAACCCATTAGAAAAGGAGGGGAATATGATAAAAATGCAAGGAAAAATAAATTACGGTCGATCCGAGTTCGGGAAGTGGGAGGGGGTGGGTTTTTAAGGGTAAAAATGGTTTATCTTGATTTCCGGCAAAACTATAAGTCCTATGGAAAAAAGTTAAATCGCGAAGTTGTAGGTAATAAAAAGATCTACAACTTTTGTATTAACAATTTTTTCACATAACCTCAAAATTTAGGTGAAAAATTCAAATAACCAAGTACTTGGTTTTTTATTTTTATCTTTTTCAAAAAAAAAATATTTTGTATACGCTATTTGGTGAAAACTTACCTTATTATGTCCCAAATACACTGTTATTTATTTGATTTAAAATATTGATTTTTTCGCCTTATTTAACTTAATATCAAAAAAGCACCCTAATTTTCAATCGAAAATTCTCACGTTAAAATATCAGCTTTTTCCAAAAAGTCTGGAGGCTTTTTGTTCGTTGAAATCTTTACTTTCTGATGGCGTAAAAAAATATACATTACCATAGTAAATGTTCTCAGAAAATGCAAAAAATTGAAAAAAACTCAAATTCGAAATTTTTTTTTAAATCATTATGTACAATTTTGAGCTATTTATTAAAATTTACACTTTAATTACTCAAAAAACGTAAGATTTCATGTTACATTGATAAACGAAAAAATTGCAGATTAAAATATACTACTATTATTAACAAACAAAGAAGTTAATATTTAATAAGACATCTACAATATTTTGAAAAAGTTGTAGAATCTTCTTTAAATAATACTTTTAGATGCCTTTTTAATGCTGTTTTAAGATAATTTATATACCTGAGTTACCTACGGTAAATTTTAGCCCATTGTAAGGTATTTCATAGAGAAGTGGGCATGGACATAGGAGGGTCTGAGCCTTACTACATACCTGCTATTTCGTAGCAGCTGTAAAAACCGTTAGCCAGTATTTGAGATACAGAGCAGTGTACAACATCGTTTTTAAAAATACACGTGTAGGCTGAGTTACTCTAAGAGAATTGTGAGAAATTTACTTTATTCAAAGAATTGTTTGGAATCTACATAGCAAGGTAAATCCTATCTGTATTTTAATCTATATTAATCTACATTAAAATAAAAATAGTAATCTTTTCTTTCATAAATAGTATGTTTAATGTAGCATAACCTAAAAAATTAAAATTGCATGATATTTTAGTACGAGAATAAAAAATAATAATTTCGTTTATTTTATAGAAACAAATTTAGCTATACTCATGATAGAACTTTGAAGACATTATTAATTTAATTTTGTCTTTTCAAATTATCAGTATGGATGATTCTGTTTGTATAATCTGCGATAAGTCAGATGACAAGCAAGTGTATGAAATAAAAAAGCAGATTTGAATCGTTTAGTGGCGTCTAGCAAGAAAAGAATCGACAATAAATACAAAAAATGTAAACTTTAAGAGCGTTTATTCCGTCGGAGGCAATTTTGCGGGTTTTTATTGTTCTATTATGTCACGGATAAATAAAATTTAATGTAAAAGATATAGAAAATATGAAAGTTCAGTTCTTTATCAAGATAGTGCTAAAGGAAAATATTTGGGTTACCATAGTAAATATTTTAAAACGGATGAATTTAAAAAACTCATTTTCGTGATTTCTGTAGCTTAGGTCAAAATTAATGGTCGCTAGTGCTATGAAAACTTATCGTTATATAATTCTGTAAATGTGAAATGTTCAAGCCAAAGTTATACAAGCGAGTGCTTAAAAAAGAAATTGTACTTCTATTCATAATTTTTAAGAAAATCGGAGATCAAAACAGTGCATTTTGCTTAATTTTAGCCCGCATATTTGCATTTATATCTAAAAAACTACTATAATTATTAAAAAGATATATACATATTTAGAAACCTTTTGTACAAACATCGTCGACATACCTCTTCCATAGCTGTATTCTGCATCATGAAGGGCAACAAGCAAGACATAGAACGTTTCGCAGACAAATTGAACTCCATACATCCGAACATCCGGTTTACATTTGAAATGGAGGTAGACGGATCGCTACCCTTTCTCGACGTCAAAGTGACGGTGAGAGCTAATGGTACACTTGGACACACTGTATACAGAAAACTGACACACACCAACAGGTATCTCAACGCCTGCTCGCATCATCACCCGCGACTATGGAATCCGTAGCGACCTCGTTAGTGAACAGAGCCTATGACCTCTGTGACCCTGAACACTTAAACAGTGAATTGTCACATGTTCAGGAGGTACTAAGGCGCAACGGATACAAAAAGGAGATACCCCGTCGGAAGAGGAAGGACCGCAAATCTGAGGTAAGCAGAGTGCCGGCTTACATGCCTTATATCAAGGGAGTGACGGACAAAGTTGGAACAGTACTACAGAAATACTCCATCAAGACTGTATATAGTCCCCTCTCCAAGGTAGCACACAATCTGCGTACCCCAAAGGACGTAATTCCTCTACAAACACCAGGCGTCTACAAGGTTGATTGCAGTTGTGGTAGTTCCTATATCGGACAGACCAAACGAACGATCGCTGAATGGGTCAAAGAACATATCACAGCTGTCAAAAATCGACAAATTAATAAATCTGCCATAGCTGAGCATTTGCTGGAATCTGGACCAAACCACTGGATAGAATTACATCAACCACAAGTCTTATCCACCAATCGCCACTTTTACTCCAGGATAGTACGTGAAGCGGTTGAAATCAAAAAACATAGAAATTTCAACCGGGAGGACGGATACAGACTATCGACCACTTGGAACCCAGTTATCAACAAATGCAAACAACGCCGCAGTAACACAACTCATCAGTGTGTAGACGTCATAAGTGTAGTGTGTCGAAGTACCGACGGTGCGGATAGAACTCAAAATATCAAAAATACAAAACAAGTGAGGGTAGCTGCCGAAACCCGCGCTTCACAAGGACGGCGCTGAGCTGACATCAGTCCCTCCGCGACCACAACAGTTGCAAGCCGGTAGAAACGTAGGAGAATAACAGAGGTATTTATGCCTTGAAATAAATAAATTATCGCGACTAAGACCCGCTAAATAATATTGAATGATGTATACAAATCGCGAAAGTTTAAAATCGATTAGCTCCAAAACATGTCTAGAATAACTGAACACGGCGACACGGTTATTCGGGCTCGCTCTTCCCGTACGATTGACCTGTCTAGTTACGTTCGTCTAAGGACTATGGATTATTAGACCGTGATAATTATAAAGCTGATGACTTTATTAGTTTGGTTGAATACAAGAATCCCTGGAACTACCAGTCCGATTGCCATCATTATTTTTGCACTGTACATAATTAAAGTGTTTGTATTCATCGTGTTAGGCTGTGAAACATTATAAGATATGACTTACAGGACCAGCGCACTAACTGTGATGGTGTGTGATTTGAAGTCAGAATATGACAGCAAAATTAATATTGTAGATTCCCAAAGGCGCGGTCAATGCCTCTAAAAGACACAGTTTATTGAGAGTGTTTAGCGTTTGAGACTTTACAGATATTCATACTTATATTTAAGTACACAATCAGTCTCTATTAAGCTATTTTTGTATCACAAAGAAGTTACTTACGCCTTGGAGCCCAAGGTCCGATTACTAGACCAACCAGATATGACAGAATAGCTTTTCCATAGAGCGACTGTCGTCTGACCTCTGTAACCCAAAGGGATAGCGATATTCCATGGCTTGGACCAGTATCAGTTTATTTGAGGGTACTGACTCCCCGTAACGACTTTCGAAGATCTTCATGAAAGCCGGAACACGGTTCAGCGTGCTCTCCGAGGCAAGGGATAAGCGATAATTAACCCATTCCCAGTCCCATGAGCCACATGTGGCTCATAACAATTGAATTTCTATTGTGTCTGGCGTCGGACAGTGAAAGTGTTAATACGCATTTAACTTCGAAAAGTCAGTGGTGCGCGCCGTGGATTCGAACCCGACAAACCCTCTGCATAGCAGTCCGTTGGTATCTCCAGTAGTCTATCGCTGCTTGCTGTTAATTAATCAATGTGTCAACCTCAAACAATAGAAGTCAAATTATGACATTTAAATTAGAAGAATATCAATTCTGAGTCAATTTAAAATCTAATCTCATTACGTTCAAAATATAATTTCAATGTCATATGAAATACGAAAATTGGCTTTCTTATTTACTATCGAAGTAACATTTAATAAAAAGAGGGATTTATATCATCGAACACTGTTTGAAATAATTTTAGGTGTATATATAAGGTATAATTAAAATATTTTGCAAATGCAAATTAACACATCGTTTATTTTGTTCTTACTTTTAATTAATTAAGTATTTTCTTTTATCTGTCTCTTTTGGTTTTGTATTTAGTGTAATTCGTGGGTTTTCATGCATTAATTACGCAAGAGATGTATATTTGAAATGTGACAATTATGTAGATGACAATTATAAATTATTTCTATATAAAAACTGCACCAAATAAATAGTCGTTGTTATCCTGAGCAACATCATCCTACTAAACAAATAATATCTAGCTTTATTTGATACCTTTAAATGCATGTGCATTGAAAATAATTAATTTGAATACTATCATATCATAATCGACGTATTACATAGACGAATACTGTTCATGTATGGCAAGAAGGATCAAGATTATTATTCCACGAGATACCGTCATAGTGCGCCGGGTCTCGCATTCGCGGTGCGCGGGCGAACGCGGTACTACAAATATCTAAACTCGAGCCGCCGCTCGAGGCGTATACGCTCTTAAAATCAGCTTTAATTCATCGAACTTGTCAAAGTCACTATAATGATGAGACTGCAATAGCAACATTCTGTTGCTCAAGACATAGGAAATCACAGGAAGGAAAAGAAATAAATAAGGACGCTCTTACATTTAATTTTCAATCTCATTGCTTTCTCTGCGGCCAGCCTGCACGTGTATTTTAAAAAGGATGTTGTACACTGCTCTGTATCTCGAATACTGGCTAACGGTTTTTAAAGCTGCTACGAAATAGCATGTATGTAGTAAGGCTCAGACCCTCCTAGCCGTCCCCACTTCTCTATGAAATACCTTACAATGGGCTAAAATTTACCGTAGGTAACTTAGGTATATAAATTATCTTAAAACTGCTGTTTTAAGATAATTTAAATAATTAATAATTAATTTAAAAAGGCATCTAAAAGTATTATTTAAAGAAGATTCTACATTTTTTTTAAAATATTGTAGATGTCTTATTAAATATTAACTTTATTAACTTCTTTGTTTGTTAATTATAGTAGTATATTTTAATTTGCAATTTTTTCATTTATCAATGTAACATGAAATCTTACGTTTTTTGAGTAAATAAAGTGTAAATTTTAATAAATAGCTCAAAATTGTACATAATAATTAAAAAAATATTTTCAAATTTGAGTTTTTTTTTTCAATTTTTTGCATTTTCTTAGAACATTTACTATGGTAATGTATATTTTTTTACCCATCAGAAAGTAAAGATTTCAACGAACAAAAAGCCTTCAGACTTTTTGGAAAAAGCTGATATTTTGACGTGAGAATTTTCGATTGAAAATTAGGGTGCTTTTTTGATATTAAGTTAAAATAAGGCGAAAAAAATTAATATTTTAAATCAAATAAATAACAGTGCATTTGGGACATAATAAGGTAAGTTTTCACTAAATAGCGTATACAAAATATTTTTTTTGAAAAAGATAAAAATAAAAAACCAAAAACTTGGTTATTTGAATTTTTCACCTAAATTTTGAGGTTATGTGAAAAATTGTTAATACAAAAGTTGTAGATCTTTTTATTACCTACAACTTCGCGATTTAACTTTTTTCCATAGGACTTGTAGTTTTGCCGGAAATCAAGATAAACCATTTTTACCCTTAAAAACCCACCCCCTCCCACTTCCCGAACTCGGATCGACCGTAATTTATTTTTCCTTGCATTTTTATCATATTCTCCTCCTTTTCTAATGGGTTTCATCCTACTGTAATTTTCTTTCATTTTTACCATTTTTGAAGGCTTCGGCCCTGGTCTATTTTAATATCAATGAAATATAATAATTATGTTTAAGCATATCATATCGTCGTAAAATTCAGATACCGGACAATTTTAGTCCTTATAATTCATGATAGTAATTTTACAAAATACGTGTATTGTTATGAAAAACTGTTAGCCTTTTCAACAATAGTTCATAAATACTCTAAATGCTTGCTTTTCCCAAAAGAAAAAGAAATATGCAAATATTTTCGGAGAAATCCCACAATCTTCAATCAATGGTTCCACTGAGCGTTTGCTTATATATTTTTCTTTTTCCTGGAGACAGCTGCAGCTACACAAAACCTCGGCATTGGCAATCTTTCTGAGATTTTTGTTTATGGAAAAGGAGCTGACTCTTTCGTTTGTTTAGTATTGCGGTTATGTGGACTTTCACACTCGATACTTTTCAGAATTTTATTTGAATGTTTACAATGTTGTGCTATTACTGGTATTGATATTATCCCTTGGTTTAATAGTTACTATTTGCTCTGCCAGAGGTTGTGGCTTCCATTCACCCAGGCTAAACCTTGCGTGACGAGAATGACATACCTATATCCGAAGTCACCCGAACGTACGGGTGCGTGCTCTGAGATATGTTAGTTCGATCCCACACGGGGATTTCCCCGTAAGGATTTCCGCGAGGTACTGTAAGGATTTCCATATGATTGAAAAATTGTTGATTCGAGATTGGGTGTTCTTGCGTACACTGGAAGAATTCATGTAAAAGCGTCCGAGATCAGGATTCACAAATAATAGAGCAGACATTTTTTAAATATTACTAATTTTGATTTGAAGCAATTTGACCGTTTATGATTTTTGATACTGCCAATAGTTCTGAAGTGTTACTTTGTTTTCATAATAACATATTGTAAGCAGTTTATAAGCTTCCTTAAGTAGACTTTATTTAATAATGCAATATGTTTAATACTTAGTGGTGCTTACTTTGAACGCTTTTCCTTTATGAGAAACTCTTGAAAACTGACGTTAATGAAAACTTATGCTGTTACTTTATTAATGGTCGTCTCGTGATTTTTTTTAACGTTATCATAATATGTGTTTCCGTATCTTCGTATTTTAAGGTTTGTACTCGATATTCAACGCCGTTTCTTTACTTTAAACTTTACTCAGCAATAATTAAATATTTTTAAAGTAATATGTGTAAGCTAAAATTTCTCAATAACCTATAATTATATCTGCCATCTTCTTCTAAGTTAAATCATAATTAATTTTAATACTTGCATCTACTGGTACCTTAAATCCATGAACAGCTGCAGTTTAATATTATTATTCGATTACATTTATTATAACTGGTAGCGTCATCTACCTTCCTATCTATAACTAATCGCATCAACGTCAATGGTTGGTCGCTGCTTGGCCAATGCGAGCGATGACTTTGTTTCTATCCCTCTCTATCCCATCCCTAAGGAGAGGCACGCCTTCCGCGGATTGGTCGCTGCGATCGTCGACGCGAGTGACAGTCCAGAACTTTCGAGAACATTCGATTCGCGATACGCGTCCGCTATACCGGATCACCGCGCCGCTCCCGCTATAGTTATTACCTCATAAAAAACCGCTCGCAAGTGGATGTGACTGTGTAGTGAAGTGAAAACAAGCAGCTGCATCACGAAACCACCAGGAGACTGCCCTTCGGAAACGAAGAAGATTGCCGTATAAGGTAAGTGCCCTCCATCCTTGGAATATCCTATACCCACTCACAATCACCTCTTCCCGATCCAATCCTAGGCGGCTAAAACCCGCTATCCTTTGAATACAGTCCATTCCATTAATCCTTCCCAAGTCGCCTAGAACCTACGTCGTTCGGTGTATCGCCGAACCATTTTTCTGATCCATACGAGTCGGATTCATTTACGTTTTTATACGTTACTAGAGGACGCTAGCAGCTACGCCTGCATTTTTTTAAATTTACCCGTTTTGGCCGATCCCGTGGAAATTTCGGGAAATCCCTTTGGTAGCGCCATCTACCTTCCTATCTATATATAACTAATCGCATCAACATCAATCGTTCCACGTTCTAGTGCGAGCGATATCATATTTCCGTCCCGCTCTATCCCACTCCCGGGAAGAGGCACTGCCTTCCGCCTGATTCGTCGCCGCGATTCGTCGACGCGAGTGACAGTCGAGAACATTCCTCCCGCTGAGAACGCCGTCTCGATAGCGTACCGCGCCGCACCGTTGTATGTGATTATATAAACCGCTCGCAAGTGGGAGTGACGGTGAATTGAAGCGTAAACAATCAGCTGCATCACGAAACACCAGGAGGAAAAGAAACGAAGAAGGCTGTATAAGGTAAATGCCTTCCATCCTTGAAATATCCTATACCCACTCAATCACCTCCTCCCGTATCCATCTCCTCTTCCCTTATTCCTTTCTAGGCGACCCAGAACTCGCCCTAATACAGTCCATTCCATTAATCCTTCCCAAGTCGCCTAGAACCCTACGGTTTCGGTGTAAAGCCAAACCACCCTTCTTAGTGCACACCTACGGTCCCCAAGGAACACACATGCCAAATTTCAGCTTCCTGCGCCCAATAGTTTCGGCTGTAGCGTGTCTGTCAGTCAGTCAGTAACGCAAGGATTTTATATATTAAGATATCGCTATACCTAGGCAGTTATAGCACCTAGCTGTACTCCTTATATATTCACATAACCGTCACATGGTTGTTTCCGCCCGCATCAGTAGGTAAACTTTTATGTAGCTACCTACTTACTAAATTATTAATTCTGGTACTATCATAGTTGTCTTATAAATATCATATTTCAAGCAACTTTTAATTCCACAGCTCTAAAGTGTTGGCTACTTAGCTTACTTAGGTAAAATAATAGGTACATTAGATATTCTTATTTTGTTTCGTTCTCATTAGCTTATACTTACGTAAGCATGTCACAACAAAAGAAGTCACGCGTGTCGGAAGACAAAGAGATGACAATCTTAGAAGCAAAACGCAATTTTTTATTTGAGCGCTTTCAAAACATCTATGAACGCTCAAAAACCGCATCTATGTCTGACAGTAATAGCGAAGCATTTCTCAGTTATTGTATGACAGTAGATAGTATTCAGAAAAATGGTTCGGCGATACACCGAACGACGTAGGTTCTAGGCGACTTGGGAAGGATTAATGGAATGGACTGTATTCAAAGGATAGCGGGTTTTAGCCGCCTAGGATTGGATCGGGAAGAGGTGATTGTGAGTGGGTATAGGATATTCCAAGGATGGAGGGCACTTACCTTATACGGCAATCTTCTTCGTTTCCGATGGGCAGTCTCCTGGTGGTTTCGTGATGCAGCTGCTTGTTTTCACTTCACTACACAGTCACTTCCACTTGCGAGCGGTTTTTTAAGAGGTAATAACTATAGCGGGAGCGGCGCGGTGATCCGGTATAGCGGACGCGTATCGCGAATCGAAAGTTCTCGAAAGTTCTGGACTGTCACTCGCGTCGACGATCGCAGCGACCAATCCACGGAAGGCGTGCCTCTCCTTAGGGATGGGATAGAGAGGGATAGAAAGAAAGGCATCGCTCGCATTGGCCAAGCAGCGACCAACCATTGACGTTGATGCGATTAGTTGTAGATAGGAAGGTAGATGGCGCTACCATATCCCCCCGGCCCTAAAGGGTTGCCTTTAAAAAAAATAGAATTGAACTTAGCTATGTTGGGTGTACTACCGCATAACCCATCAATAGGCTAAGACAGCGATATGATAATAAAATTAATCTAAATTAACTTTAGCGAAAACGACAAACGCAATAGTAGCGAAAACTACTAACTAAATACTTAAACTAAGAGGTAGGTCCAACTTCAGGCTAGATCTCACTGAGTTGGAAGTGGACAGAGACGTACAACAGGGCGCACGTAACTCCCTTTAGCGGTTTTCACGGTAACAACGCGGTTTGTACCGTCCTTGGAAGTATGCAATTTCTCTACGATGGCTAACGGCCATGAAAGCGGCGGAGCATTATCATGTATTATGACGACCAACGTACCCTCCTGTATAGGGGATGCAGGACTATTCCACTTGGATCTAGCCTGAAGCTGGTGTAGATATTCCGCACGCCAGCGCCGCCAGAACGACTGCACGAGTTTATCCAGCAGAATATGTCTCTGGAGCAAGCTTGAAGAGTCTGCTTCAGGAGCCGGAAATGACGATAATGGCACTGTGTTCAGAAAATGTGCAGGGCTTAACGCAGATGGTTCTGCAGGGTCACTACTCAATGCCGTGAGCGGACGCGAGTTGATCAGTGCCTCGACTTGTGCAAGGACAGTTAAAAGCTCTTCGTAAGAGAGGATCTGTCGACCTATAACCTAAAAGAGATGCGTTTTAATTACTTTGACCATGCTTTCCCAACATCCACCGAAATGTGGTGATGCTGGTGGAATAAACTTCCAGTCAATATGATTTATGGAAAGTTCTTCCTGAAGACGAGTACGATATTCTTCCCTGAGAAACTTATAAAGGTCGCATAAATAAGAGCTTGCGCCCACAAAACAAGTGCCGTTATCCGTGTACAAACACTGTATAGGGCCACGCCGTGAGAGAAATCGTTTAAGGGCTGCCAGGAATGACACCGTGCTTAAATCTGTCGCAACTTCAATATGCGTAGCGCGCGTCGTTAAGCATGTAAAAATACATAGCCAGGCTTTACGGCTTTTAACACATCGACCACGCACTGGCGTATACTGCAGTGGTCCTGCGTAATCACAACCGGTGTGTGTAAACGCTTTAGCAACCTGGTTGACGCGCTGGCTAGGGAGATCGGCCATGGGAGGGAAAGTCGGACGCGGACGAAATTTGAAACAGATGTTACATTTATGTATTCTGTGACGAATTATTCGTCGAGCGGCTAAAATCCAATACTTATGCCTAAGTAAGGACATAAGCAACTCCGGACCGGCATGGAGATGCTTCTTGTGATAAAAATCAACAAGAAGGTCGACAACATGATCATGTCGCGGCAGAATACAAGGATGTTTGTAGTTATAAGGTTCATCCGAATTTGACAGACGACCCCCAACGCATATGTCGCCGTGTTCATCGAGAAACGGCTTGAGTCTAAGGATAGCGGGAGAACAAGGTACTTTGTCCTTTAAATTTTGAATGTAGTTACTAAGATGAACAGCTTGTACAGCTCGTAGTAACTTACATTCTGCGAATTTGACATCAGTACTTGATACAAAAGTCTCATTAGGTAGGTGCCTAAGAAACCTATAGACATAAACGATGGCGCAGAGTTACTTAGACCACGATGACATGCGTAGTGCTAGTGCATAAATGGGAGACTCCGCAACCTCAGCAATCACGGGATAAGAAACAGACTTCCGTTCGGGTACAGTCACGAGCATAAATATATTACTATGGGCAGATTAGCAAAAATATCTGTCCCAGGAATGAGTTCAATAATATCTGTCTGCACGTACGCAGCAAAAATATCTGATATTATCAGGCAGCATAATGAAGTGGCATCAAAATTATGTGATGACAATGTTGAAGCATAAATATCTGATGTCACAGGTGGCAAAATGTTATGATCCCTTGTGGAGAGCAAATATATGTAACATTTTATATTTCTGTAATTTGCATTGATTCCGCCCTAAAAGCATAGATATGTGACATCAACTAGGTGGCAATAATATCCGACATACAATTTATAAACAATAAAATATTTGATAATATGTATAGCGCCAGTAAAAAGGGCCAAAATGTTTTATTGTTATGTATTTTTCCGGGCAAAGAATATGAACAAAAACACGTTATAAATATTTTTTAATTTTATTTGCCTAATCAACTTAATAAAATATCGATTTTAAGCGAGTATTTATGTCACCGGAGAATGACAAGAACCGCAAATTTATAAATTTCCTAAGAAATGTATAAAATTTCGTAGGATTCTAAACGAGAGATAAATTGTATTATTTTACGCCCATCGTTTCGCAAATAGCTTAACTTACATATTCATGCGTAAAATAATAAGTAAACAATTACCAAAGGCCATGTGCGCTCTGATTGGTTGAATAATTCACGTGTTTTTTTCCTTCCTCTCCACTGCCATTTTTCGCCACTTTAACCTAAGCCTAAGTTAACGGAACCCTGCTTCGCAAGGCTCCTATTTTTCTGTTCAGGGTCATAAGAAAACCTAACATAATCTATTAAGTTGAATTGATGCCGACCTTCATTATCACCGACCGACCAATCAGAGAGCAGTATGTTATATTTAAAATTAATGTGAAACTTCTGTGATTGGTTGAACCGTTTAGAATCTTACGAATCCGGTAGTTTATAAATTTACCACGAGACGTCGCAAATTGATAAATTTGCGAAAATATTGGCGTAAAAAATACAATTTATCTCCCGTTTAGAATTTCCTAGTAAATTTATAAACTTGCGAATCTTGTTATCTTCCGGTGAAATCTAATTAAACATAATGAATTAAAATCGAGTAAATCCACCATTTGCATCATTACGTCCTGTAGCCTCTCTTGCATTGTAGAACTATATTAGCACAGACTTGCGAGCCTCGGAGTGACTCCCATATGTCAAAGGTGTGACAACGTAGAAAATCATGGGTTCCAGCCAGAGTTGGATCCTATTGTTGAAACATTGAACTCCACAGATTCTCAATGGAAATGAATGGATTCAAATCAAGGTTCTCTGAAGGGAAATTGATTAACTTTAAGGCCTCTCTTTGAGTATTAACTTTTAAACCACTCACGAGTTATTCAAGAGCAATTAATGGAATATTTGCATTGAATAGTATCCATGTATGTCTATCTTCATAAATGGATACTGTTTGATAACTCATCGCCAATCCAATGAAATCCAAAAAAATAAGTACGGTCTGGGAGCCTGGGGGCCAATTCTGCTATTTTTATATGACATTGATATTATATTTTGAATGGATTTAAAAGCGGTATTCTGATAACCTAATGTCATTATCGTATAATTTAAAATAAAAAAGTTCGTCGTTGACACATACGATCTCGTTACAATTTCATTCAAATATCAGATAATTTAGAAGAATATGATTTTTGTGACGTAAGTATGACACTGACATGATATCGAGACTATATTTATTTAGCGGAATTGGGCCCCTGATACATTACTATAAAAACAATAGGGGATCGGGCAGTATTAAAAATAAATTGCAAATTATCATTGATCACAAAGTTTGTCTCAAATCACCACTATAAATATTCTTAAATTTTAATTTTGCTCTTACAGTAAATTTCATATAAATAAAACCATAAAATAGTACAGCAGTTGATAAAATACAAAACTAGCGTTTCTACGGGTGACAAAAAGTTACTGATTTGTCTAGGCAGTTCGATACCCTATTCCTAAACTATTACTCGGCAGCCGTAGATAAAATAGAATGATAAGATAATGTAAGTAAATAATTTAATTCGGTCGTAGTATTGGATATGTCTAGGCATAAATACAGGGTGCCACAAGATCCATCACCAAGCCGAAGTCTACTCGTTATGGACATCATGCCAAGTCATACAAAACAAAAATAAAACCTGGGAAACTTTTTTTTTTAAGGAGACACATTTTTTAATCCGCAATTAAAAGTTACTACCCTACTTATCCATGGGTGCATAGGACGTCTATAGAACAGGTTGGCGGGGTAAATGCATCGATTTTGTACCTAATTACAAAAATTATTACAAAAATCAGTAATTTCCCAGGTATGGGGCCGAAGAAAAAATTTTTCGTAGTGATTGGTACAACATGGGATTTCAGTTTTCGTTAAGGGTCTTTTTTCAACCTGTATAGTATAAAACGACAGCCTATATTAAAACAATGTAAAATAAAATTTGTTTTTTTTTTAACTAGGTACCTATTTCGTATAAATTTTAAATTAAATTGAAAATAAAATAATGTCAGATAATATTGCCACCTAGTTGGTGTCACATATTTATGCTTTTAGGGCGGAATCAATGCAAATTACAGAAATATAAAAAGTTACATATATTTGCTCTCCACAAGGGATCATAAAATTTTGCCAGCTGTCACATCAGATATTTATGCTTCGACATTGTCATCACATAATTTTGATGCCACTTCATTATGCTGCCTGATAATATCAGTTATTTTTGCTGCGTACGTGCAGACAGATATTATTGAACTCATTCTTGGGACAGATATTTTTGCTAATCTGCCCATAGTAATATATTTATGCTCATGACTGTACATCTTTGTCTTCTGCACTGTGGTCAAATGGTTGCATGGGCCATTCTGACGGATTATGGGAGATCCAAGAAGGTCCACGACGCCACAATGGATGATGCAGAAGATTAAGTGGAGTGACACCACGAGACAAGCAATCTGCGGGGTTCTCAATACCCGCGACGTGATTGAAACAAGTAGCAGGAACCAGTTCAATCAATTTGCTAACGCGGTTGGCGACAAAAGTCTGCCAGCGATGAGGAGAAGAATGAATCCAAGCGAGCGCTACTTTGGAGTCGGAAAATGCGTATAATTTATTAATGGGGTAGTGAGGCAAAACTGTGTCTTGAACCTTGCGGAGCAGCTGAGACAGCAGAAGGGCCGCGCAAAACTCCAGTCTCGCAACTGAAATGGTTTTAACAGGCGAGACCTTAGACTTGGCACAAACTAACTGCACCGAGTAGTTAGAACCAATGCGGACTTGCAGATATACGACTCCGCCGTAAGCACGCTCGCTGGCGTCAGCGAAACCTATTAAGTTGATGGTACATCCATCTACCAACCCAAGATGACGCGGAATAGTAACTTGATTGAGCGCGGTAAGCTCAATATAAAACTGGCCCCAAGCGGCGACGATATGTTCAGGGGGTGTTTCATCCCACTCACACTTTGATAGCCAAAGCTCTTTGATCAAGAGCTTGGCGTACAAAATTGTGGGAGCCACAAAACCCATTATGTCCCATAGTCGAGCCACTGTGGACAGCATAGTGCGTTTGGTGCACTTATCATCTGGTGGTGAGACATCAAACCGAAAACTATCGCAGGATTTGTCCCAGCGTAAACCGAGAACCTTATGCGGTACAGACTTCTCAAACTCAATGTCTGGAGAAGCCTTATGATAATCAGGTATGCGTGCGAGAACCTCCTTAGAGTTGCTTGTCCATTTGACAAGATCAAACTGGCCTCGCTTGAAAAGCTGAATAAGCTCTTCACAAAGCGAAATTGCTAGCGGAGCGGATATGACACTACAGGCAATGTCATCCATATACAAAGCGGAAGTGGCAACAGCCGCTGCAGCTGGAAAGTGATCGCCTTCATCAGCGATCAACTGGCGAACAACTCGTAACGCGTGATATGGGCTAGACTTAAGTCCAAAACAAACACGATTGAACTGATACATAGATAAAGGTTCTTTCTTGTCAAAACGATAAAAGATCCGTTGAAATCTACGGTCAGATTCGCGAACGCTGATATTGAGAAACATTTGGCGGCAATCAGCTGACAGAGCGATTTGGAAAAGATGAAACTTTATTATAATGTTAAATAAATCAGCCTGTAGATTGGGGCCGGCATGCAAAATGTCATTAATCGACTGACCCGATGTAGTCTTACAACTAGCGTCTAAAACCACACGAAGTTTAGTAGAGGTTTTATCTTCGCGAACTACGCCGTGATGCGGGATATAATATGAGGGCAGAGAGTTGCCCTCGTTGTTTACAACTACACTCAAAAAACCTTTATCTATATAGTCACGAATGACGTCATTATAGGCGCTGCGTAACTTAGGTGATGCATCAAGTTTACGTTCCAAACAATGGAAACGTCTAAGCGCAGCAGCTTACGAGTCGCCTAACGAATAAGGGTCACCATAGAATGGCAACGCCACAACGTATCTGCCACTTTCGTCACGAACAGTGGTAGCACGGAAATGTTCTTCACACTCGAGATCTTTACGGCTCATTGAGGGCGGTGCGGTAACCTCTTTAAGCTCCCAAAATCGCTTGAGAAGAGAGTCAATATTGTTTTCTTGAAGAACAGAACAACAGCAAGACGTAACGTATTGAGAAGTATGTAATGTAGGTACGGTACCCATAATCACATACCCAAATGCCGTCTCAATAGCGGGCGGTAAGTTATTTTTCTCACTACGTACCACTTTAGTAAGTAGCAAGTGCGGGAATATTGCGGCTCCGATCAAAACATCAATGTCTGCCGGATTCGCAAACTCCGAGTCCGCTAGTGGCAATGAATCGAGATGTGTGAGAAGCGACACGTCCACATTAGCGTTTGGCAATGTGTCCGTAATACGCTCCACGATAAGGGAAGAAATGTTAAAATTAATGTCCCTATCAAAACGCGAATGTATTTTAATATCTACGGAACCCTTGCAATGTTTTTCTGATCCGCCTATCCCTCGGATTATTGAGTTCGTATTTTTAAAGTTATTCCATAATTCGAGGCGTTTAAACAATTCTAACTTTATTAAATTGGTCTGAGATGCGCTATCTAGCAGACAACGTACCATGTGCGGCGACCCATTAACATCATATATGATAACTTGCGCTGTCGCTAACAGAACAGTCTTAGACGCCATACATGGCGGCCTAGCACTGCTCTGATCACTACAAGCACGCGAAGGCCGTCCGCGCGTGCGTGCCGCCCGCGCAATGGAGGTCGTACACAACGATATCTCATTGTTAGGCGTGGAGGGGGAAGTCACCGTGGCCTGCACCTGTGAGGTAAGTGTGTCAAGGTTAGCGGCTTGGCTTGACAACGGGTTATCTTTATTGAAATGAAGCAATGAATGATGTTTTTTATTGCAAAAGCGGCACTTTGTCTTACTAGAACAATTACTTGTTTTATGTTTTATGCTTAAGCAATTAATGCAAGCTTTGTTATCTTTTACGCATTTAAAACGAGCGGTTGCATTCTGATTATCGAAGGCGGGACACTTATATAAATGGTCGTGCACTATATTACTATTAGATGCCGAACATGTAACGTAAGATTGTGGATTAGGGACCGAGTTATTATTACTATTTCGCGATTTATTCAACCTTTGTTTGTTGCTGTTAGTGTTAGACGGGCCAGGTGAACCAGACTGCGTATTATGAAATATTCGACACTGATCTTTTATGAACGAAATAAAACTATCTAGTATAGGTATTTTATTATTGCGTTCCGTCATCTCGAATGCGCGAATTGTATCAGTGTCAAACTTTTTTTAAGCGAGTTGAAGCAACATAAAGTCGGAAAGATCTTCTAATTTTAAATTCCTAAGAGAATTAACTGCGGTTACGAAGTTATCAATAAACAGCTGGAAATTCGAGACAGACGCGTTGCCGGACAGTTTGAGATTTAAAGCTTGGTCAAAGGAGGTAGACGCTAGGACGCGCGTGTCCTGATATCTGTCAAGTAGTGACTGAAATATGACCTGATAATTCTCAGCACTGGGTGTGACACCTGCTAATACGGACTGGGCTTTCGGTGACAGTTTACCTATTAAATAGTACAACCTGTCAGCATCTGTCAGAGAACCATTATCGTGCACTGTAGACTTAAAACTCGCATAGAATAACGGCCAATTTCGTATATCTCCGTCAAACGACATAATCTCGATTGGCGGTAATCTCGGTTTGCGGGCAACGGGCTCTGCTGAACATTTACCCTCCAATTGCGATTGTATACGCTTAATAATACAATAAAGATCTTCGAATAAGGTGTACGCCTGGTAGTTCGGTTTTTCATTAGTTGTTAGACGAATAACAATTACTTAGAAAGGTGACAAAGAGCACCAGGTTTACAGTATTATTACAAACAATAGATTACATAAGATTTAAGTGCATGGCACAGTAAAACGATATAAAAGTCAATATAACTCTATGCAACTATTCTAACTTTTTAAATCGTTCCATTCTAAATCCAAATTTAATTTCTTATAGCATAGTTTATTATTATTAACTTCAATAAATAAGAATTAAACCGGTATTAACAAATCTCGAAACCTGAGTGGAAAAATTATGTAATTCACGGAATCCTTTAGAGCCTTAAAAGCTGTAAAGAACAGTGGCCACTTCTCATACATTGAATGACCTGATAATGAATTATTGTGTATATAGATAAAATGTACAAAAACAAGTAGATCTATGATCAAGAAATTATACTGTAAAGTCAGTTTTTCTTAAAAAGGTCTAGGAATTACATATTACACCGAAATTAGTTCGTATTAATTTGACAGATTCTCCCATGTCCAATGTCACCGGCGGCGTCTTTACGTCAAAAACGTTCCATTGCATCCTTATCCAATGTTTTCAACGGCAGAAATACATTTATATTTATCATTTTATATCTTTTAACATAAAAAATACATTCATTTATGATCAGCTTTTAACAACTTGATTCAATTTATATATAAAATTAAGTTTGCTCGAGGTTTTGACAAAACCAAATGCTAAAGATGTGGTATAAGTGAAATGGAACGTAGCTAAACAAGGAAGTATCTTCGGGCACAGATAATATACCTAACAATGCAGCGAATAAAAAATATTTTGATAAGGATGCGTTCACGAGTTCTAGAACATCTTTACAACCCAAAACTTTACTTTTTACCTAGACTTCTATAAAATATAATTGTTAGTGAAATCATTACACTAAAAAATAACCTTAATTTTAAAATAAGTTTTATCTCTATACATGTTTAGGTCAAAAATGGCCATTCTTCTTTATGTTCTCTCAAGTGTAGCAGAACTATATGAAAGAGACAAAAAAAAACAAAAACAGGCAAATAGAGCTAAAAAGCAAGTGACGCGAGGTAAACATGGAAGCAATTCAAGTGGAATAAAGTGAAGCAAAAAATTTAAAAGCGATGAATAGAACCGTACTTTATACAAAAGCTGGGTTGCTTTTGTGTTCAGCTAATATTAAGTTGTACCTATAAATATCGTGTGATGACTTATGGAGTCCTTACATTTAGGTAGATACCACAGGTTATTACACTTACGACTTTGTTTAGAGAGTGTACTTACGAGGTATAAGAAAAAAAAAACACTATTACATTAAAGGACAATGCCCATCTGTGCCCCAAAAATTCCAAAAAAAGGAAATTACAAGATCGTCCTAATAAATGAAAACTAGAAATAAGTTGTTAATTTTGAAACCTAAGAAGCACTGGATAAAAAAACGACAAAAAAGACTTGTTTACTTTGCAGTACCTATGATAAATAATGTTTTATTCATTCATGCACTAAAAGTGCAGTTAATTGCCGTCTGGAACCACGTTCTTAAGCCGATTCATTAATTCCTTGTGATATTGTTGCGGTTTTACGGAGTAAGTATTCTTTCCATATTATTATTTTCTCGAGTACCTACCTACCTACTTAAGTTTTGTATCTAACCAAATAGTTTTCATATTTATATAGATGAAGATACTATGGAGATAGACTATTTATAATTACAAATAACTGAAATGTTTACAGACATTTAAGTATATAAAAGAACACTGATTTGGCCTAGCTTATGTGATGATTATGAAGTTCCTAGTGAAAAACTAATAGCAATGCTGTTTGTAAACGATAAAATGTATAAACAATAGGCATCATGTCTAGTTTAACGTCCAATAACTTTTCAACCAGTGCTTTATATGACATTAATACTAGATATCATAAAAATACTATTAATAAGTTATCGTATGACATAGAGCTGCAATTTGGGCATTGCAGGGAATTGCCGACTTTCGCCTCCATACTAATATGGGCATAGTCCTTTCATATGCAACATTGACTATATAACTACAAGTAGGTACACTAAATATGTTTTTTAAATATTGGTAAAATACCTTATATTTCCCTCGCGAAGTGCAGGTTTCTGCACCTACCTTTACTTGTCTTAAGAATTATTTTTGTCAACAGAACTGTTATAGGTACTTCTACTTTTTTAAAATCATTTTTGGTTAAGGGGTTTTAATCTTAGGAGATACGCAAACCCCATCGTACCTTTTACATGGATCAATTTACATATAATATAAAAGTACAGAATTAATTTATAGAGTGGCATAAATTCGTGGCATAACTAATAAGACAGAGGTCACAATTGAAAACATGTTATTAAATGACACAATTTTCGCAGCTTCCGATGTTGGAAGTGATAAAATTGACTGAATGAAGCCTACATCAAGCTTATTAAGTTTTAGCTTCTTCAAGAGTAATTCCCTCTCACTTTTGTTCCGGACACAATCCATACGCAAAGGTTGTACATCTTCAATCTGATTACATATTCTACAGTTTGGAGAGTCAGTTTTTTTCACAAGGTATGCAAACTTTGCTGATGGATAGTGTCCAGAGCGTAATCTTAGAACCAGCTTAATGTGACTCCTACTTAAATAACAATTATCAAACCATGGAACATGGATAGGGTTCCTTGTTTTGTTCGGTACTAGATGCCTTTCTGTTTAGAAATATTTATGAAATACTCTTTCTAGGAATTGTAACAAGACAAATTGAATTGGGGTATAAGTGCCCAATAATCAGGTAAATAAAAATCAAAAGCAACCCCATTTAATGCAGACAATTTAGATATGCGGTCAGCCTTTCATTGCCACTCAGTCCAATGTGAGCTGAAACCCATTGCAACTTAACCTCTATATTATTTCTATTTATTTTTATTTTTTTTATTTATAGACTCACGCCTGTATCCCTGAATGGGTAGGCAGAGGTGTAATATTACACCCACATTTCGCCAGGAATTTTAAGGTCCCACGTAATAGGGGGCGAGCCTATTGCCGTACCGGGGACATTACCAGACTCCGTGCTGCTACTGAGAATTTCCTAACGGAAAAACCCAGTATCACTTTGCTCGACCCGGGAATCGAACCCGAGACCTCCCAATCCCACGCGCACATTTATGCCGCGAGACCAACGAGGCTATATTATTTCTGTTTAATAAAATAATCTTTTTAAGAATATCATATGCTATCGATGCACCTCTGAAAGCAGAAGCGCATCGAGCAATATGTTGTAGAGCGGTTTTTATATTTGATAGAATAACTACTCTGTTTAAATTTTGATTTATAATATAATTTATTGCTTGGTAAATTGCAATGAGTTCCAGTGACATGATAGATACATTGCAGCCTACTTTAAATCCAAAACCATATATTTTAAATTTTGGTCAAAAATACCTAGACCTAAACCTTGACGTCCTTTCGAGCCATCAATAAAGATTTTGTGCCAGTTGCCATATATTGTATGTAGTTCAGCTAAGACATTATTTACTAATACGTTGGAATTGTACATAGACTTAAAATTCTGTACACATTCAAGGTCTATTTTAATATTACTTTTAAGATCAATAGCTGAGGTCCAGATCTTCAAATTAAACATTTGAAGTATATCAGTTGAGACTATATGTGTTTGCCTCAAGTCATTATAAATTTTAATTAATAGAGGAACTTTTTTGTTTCGCTAATAAGTATTATTAGATAGGTCACTCAAATCCGATACTAAATTAATTTTAAGGTTATTTGACCATGACATTGTTTTTATAACATACTTGTAGGCTAAATACTCCCTCCTCAGATATAAAGGGGGAATACTTAAATCAGATTCCATGACATGGATAGGAGAGCTAAGCGCCTTGTTTTGTAATTTATCTATCTTTGAAGTATGTGACGTAGCACTGCAATCATAGAGGAAGCCACCATAGTCCATTCGGCTACGAATTAAGGAGATGTATAAATTACGTATATGTTTTGTATGGATACCCCATATGCTAAGACCTTAAGTAAATTTAAAAACTTTTACATTTATCAACTGTTTCATTTACATGCTTACCCCATCTCAAACTCCTATCCAGCCACATGCCAAGATATTTAATGCAATCTGAAGAGACTAACGCCTGCCCATTTACCTTTAAAAAAGGGAGTAATCTGCGTCTACCTCGACTAAAACACAGTAAGTAGATTTATTTGGTGACAATTCAAAGCCAAGTTCATCCAGTAACTTGATAATAGAATCTAGGGCATTTTGTATATACATTTCACATTTTTTAATATTCTTATTATCTATCTTTTACAAAGATAACATAATCATCAGCATATTGAGACAGACTTACATTTATTTTAGGTGATCGCAAATCTTATAGGTTATTAAATTGAACAGTAAAGGAGACAATGGGTCCCCTCGAGCTAGGCCTTTATTAGTCCATCTAATTGGAATATCATCACTAATGTCAGATTTTATTTTTCACTTAAAAGTGTCCACAGGTAATTACAAAACCTTGAGCCAATTTTTAATTTATCTAGTATATTAACAGCTACATCAATTGAAATATTATTATAGGCATTTTGGATGTCCAAAAAGCATGCCACTGTGGGAGTATTTTTTGAGAATCCAATTTGTATATAGGTTATCAAACGTACCAACGGATCTAAACATGGCATAGATTTCCCAAAACCAACAGTACACGGTAACAGTAGGTTTTCTTTTTCAGTAAACCATTCTAAACGGCTCACCAACATCAAATGTAATATCTTACTCAAACATGAGATCAAAGAGATTGGTCTTAATTTTAGTTCATCACTAGTGTTACTATATTTAGGTACTGGTATTATATGTATATAGCGCCATTGGTACGGTATAGTACTAAATTTGAAAATTTTATTATATTTATTGAGTAGGAAAGCTTCCATAGAGTTTGGCAAATTATAAATCATAGAATATGATATACCATCCTCACCAGGTGCGGTATCTTTTTTTTTAAGCAGTTTTCAAGCTCCTGGATATTAAAATCACATTCTATGCTTTCATTTCTAGAAAAAAATAAAGGTACTTGGTTTGTAACATAGTCAGGGGTCAATGAATACAATATCTCTTTCTGTTTATCGAGAGGGGGGTTACTGCTACAATGTTTATAACCCTTTACCCAGCGCATTCGGTGCCACATTTCAGACACTGAAGTAACTCCATCAATGGAATCACAAAATCTTTGCCAGCTTACTGTCTTTTCTTTTCGTATTAATTTCTGAGATTTCTTTGTTATTTACTCTAATTCAGTTAAATTTTGTGGGGTAGGGTTACGTCTGAATCTAGATAAATATTGTTTACGTTGTGCCACTATCCTTGAAAGTTCTGGAGTCCAGTATTCCTTAGGTGTGAAATTATTTGTCCATTTATGACGACACTTAATAAAAGGGATATATCTATCAGCAGCATTAATAATTAGGAGTAGCAATAATTATACATTTCTTGGACAATGTCTCCAGAAGGGTTGAAGTTTTGTGAAAAATACTGTTGATAACCTACCCAGTTAACCTTTTTAAAATTTCTTTTCTTAGTAATCATAAAGTTATGTGGTATGTTCATTGACATTCTAATTATCATATGGTCACTACCAAGATTCTCATTGAAAACCTGCCAGTCAAACTTAATTGCAATGTCAGAAGACGCAAAAGAAATGTCTGGTGAAGTTTGTTGCAAAGTCCCATTGACTAATTTAACTCGTGTTGCCGTACCATTGTTAAGGGAAACAAATGAGTTATCAAGAGCTGAGTCAAATATTTGCGTGCCTCTGACATCTGTTTTGACTGACCAATTCGTGTGGTGACCGTTGAAGTCCCCCGCTACTAATGTTTTCTTAGTGAAATTGGAAAATATTTGGTCCCAATCAGACTGTTGAGTTCTAACAGAAGATCCGGTACCACGAGGTGCCGCGCTACCTCCAACGCATTGTCGGGGTCTATTTGTCAGAAAGATCGGTAGTGTACCCGGGTCGAGAAGGATGGGGTCGGCGAGAGACGTCGTGTGGCGTTCCGCAGGGTTCGGTATTGGGGCCGCTCCTGTGGAACGTAGGGTATGACTGAGCTCTGCGCGGTGCGCTTCTCCACGGCGACGACGTCATTTGTTACGCCAACGATACGCTAGTTACAGTGCGTGGGAAGTCGTACCGGCAGGCGGCCATACGCGCGACTGCTGGTATCGCGCACGTCGTGGGTAGGATCCGGCGGCTGCGCTTAGAGGTGGCATTTCACAAGTCTGAGGCCCTGTGTTTTCATGAGCCGAGAATGAAGCCTCCGGGGTCCAGCATCATAGTAGGAGGGGTCTCCATTGCTGTTGAATCGACGATGAAGTACCTTGAACTCGTCCTCGACAGTCGGTGGAACTTCGAGCCGCACTTTACGAGGCTCGCCCCCTGGTTGTAGGGCGCCGCCTCTGCGCTCTCACGCTTGCTGCCCAACCTGGGGGGGCCAACTCCTCCTGCCGGAGGCTCTACATGGGGGTCGTACGGTCGATGGCGCTATACGCCACGCCAGTGTGGGCGGACGCCCTGACGGCCCGCAACGTCGCCGTGCTGCGAAGGCCGCAGCGCGAGGGCCGTCAGGATCATAAGGGGATAGCCGTACGATCTCCTTTGAGGCAGCTAGCCGGATCCCCGCCCGCTCTTCCCCCGCCTCGACGCAAGTCTCCTCGCGTCACTCTATTGGTGGCGCGCGGAGGCGATCGAGCGGGGCGAGCGCCTGGTGCCTCGACAAGTTGAGGCACGCAGGGCAGAGCTCCGCCAGGTCCTAGTGGCGGAGTGGCAGATGCGCTTAGCGCAACCCACGGCGGGGCATGCCGCTGTAGCGGCGGTAAGGCCCGTTCTAGAGGAGTGGCTCAATAGGAGCCACGGCACCCTCAGCTTCCGGCTGACGCAGGTGCTTACCGGACACGGGTGTTTCGGGAAGTACTTGTGTCGCATAGGCCGGGAGCCGACGTCCCAGTGCCACCACTGTGGTGATTGCCGCGACGATACGGCGCTGCATACGTTGGTGGAGTGCCCAGCTTGGGCCGAGCAGCGCCGGGACTTGGTTGCGGCCGTAGGTGCTGCGGGAAACCTCTCGCTTCCAGCTGTTGTGTCTACCATGGTCGGGAGTGAGTCAGGGTGGAGTACCGCCGCCACCTTTTGCGAGGCCGTGATGCTCGCAAAGGAGGCGGAAAGGGAGAGAGTGCTACCTCTGCCTCCTCTCTCCCCTCCCGCAGCAGACGCACTGGGCGTCGTAGGGTGGCCGATTTCCGGCCACCGTAGGGCGCGGCCGCAGTGGGTGAAGGGGCCCGCCTGACCATCCGGCGGGTCAATGCCCGTCGGGTACATGAGGAACACGGGTTGGTTTTTAGTCAGTAAGAGTCTGACATTCCCCTTCCCCCAGGGCGGAGAGACTCCATGAGGATTTTCCAACCCGAAGTTCTAACAGAAGATGGACAATAAATACCTATTATATATTTCTAAGTCTTTACAATTTATCAGTTTTATGCTAATAATCTATATGCCTGTATTAAAAATTTTAAAAGAATTAAGGTGAGACCTGATAGATCTGTGCACTAAAATCGCAACCCCCCCATAGGAATCACATCTATCCGATCTATAGATGTTTTAGCTACTAATATTAATATCAATATCACTATCTAACCATGTTTCGCTAACAATGGCTATATGAATTTCTTCACGACTTAAAAGATCTGAAAAACTAGTTAACTTTGGCCGAAGACTCTGTGAATTCCATTGGAATAAGTTTAGCCTTACATTTTTACCAGTATTATCCATTTGTAAGATGAATAATATTTTTTTCTAACCATTCTCCCTTCAGAAAACATTCAAATACAAAACATTTAATCTCTTCAATTATAATTTTGAAAAATAACATACCTTTCTCTTCAATAGAACCTTCTGACATACATAAACTATTAATTTTAAATAAAAATTTCTTAAACTCAAACTTATATTTTAATTGTACCTTCTTGGGTTTACGCTAACGTTACACATTGAAATTAAACTAGTGTTTACGGCTTTTATCGCGATGTATTGGTTTCACTATGTTATTACATTTGAACCGAATGATCTAGAAACTACATTTTTAATTTATTACTAGCCAACGTTTCGAATTCTTTACAGGATTCATGTTCACGGCAGACTGAGGTGATTTTTGTCTTTTTCTTCAATGTATAAGTTATCTCAAAGTACCCGAACATTTTTCAACTACCGGTGTTACGGCTAGTAATAAATTAAAAATGTAGTTTCTAGATCATTCGTTTCAAATGTAATAACTTAGTAAAACCAATACAACGCGATAAAATCCGTAAACTGTAGTTTAATTTCAATTATATTTTAATTGTTCTTCTTTTTTCTCTGTCCTTTCGTGTGGTGGTTTTCTATTTCATTACCCGTTGGTTTATTTTGATTTGTTTCATTTTGCCCACTCATACCTTTCTGTTGCTTATTCCGGGGGTTTTATCTTTGGGCAAGGAGGTTGTTTTGTTTTGTTGTTGTATCTCCATTGGTTGTTCTTGATCCAAATCTTCTATAATGGTAACTTCTCGATTTGAAGTAGGTTTTGAAACAATGCTACTGTAAGTTTCTGTCTTCTTCTCCTGAGCAATGGACTGTACAGAGCTTTGTAGGGTGGTATCTGACATATGGTTATATTTTTGCTGTTTGCTATTGACCATTTGCATGTGTCTTCTTTATGGTATCTTGTCCTTGCTCATATTATTTCTTATCTCTTTCTCCTGTAAATAGAATGGACAGTTTTTATCAATTACAAGATGATTTCCTTTGCAGTTTAGGCATACGTAGTGGGTACGTTCACAGTTTTCATGGCTGCCACCGCGTTTTGGGCATAGTTTCTTCTTGGTAGGAGAGTATTTTATTATATGACGAAAACGCCAACAACCTGAACACTGGGTCACAGGAAAAACGTACGGATCAACCTTTATTCGACAATCATATGCGTACACGTGCGGTGGCAATTGATAACCTTTAAAAGCAACTCTTACAGATTCACTTTTGATCCATTTTCCCACTTCATTAATCCTTTTAACCGTTTTATAGATACGATTTCACTGCTACATTTTAATATTTTCGCAATATCTTCTTCACATATATCTAGATCAATTCCTTTAATCACACCGAATGATATTGACAGCTCGTTTATTAACTGACATCTATAACCTAAGTCCATACATTTTTTGCTCTCTAGTAACTTTATGGTATCTTCTTTTTCTTGAAATTGGATGAGCACCTTGTTGTAGCTTTTGTATTTAATTCTCAAAACATTTTTAATACTTTTTGATCTCAAAAATTTTGCTAGTGCCATTTGTTTGGGCATATTTTCCGTCAACGTTACTCATACTTCATATTTACATACATAGACTCACGCCTGTTTCCCCGAAGGAGTAGGCAGAGGCATATTGAACGCCCACTTTTCGCCAGTGTTTTGATCCCACGTAATAGGTGGCAAGCCTATTGCCGCTTATTGGGACATTTTGTTTGCCAGAGCCTCGTCCGTTGATCGGCAGGTGCACCACTTGCAGGTGAGGTTGGCTTCGAACCCTAAGTTCTTGGTGGGAACCCTATGCACCTGTTACTACAAAGCTCTGTAATAGCTATCTCTCATTGATCTCGTTTCGAAAGTAACCCTGCAATAGTTTAGTGAAGAAGTGTAATTGTTATGTACTATTATACTGTATTACTTCATATTTATTCATTTCAAAATTATTGTTTTCATTATCTACCCTCCTTTTGTTCCGCTCTTCTAGCGATTTAGTTCTTGATAAAATCCTGGCTTTCTTTCTCTCAACAGTAATAAAATCACCATCTTCGTTAATTGCATCTCCGTTGGACGTGCGGCGCCGAGTCCTGTCATACTCACTGTGTAATAATAAATAAAAACAAATCGTTTTAAGTGAACAAACATCTTATATTCGCTCTAAAAACATTAACAATAGTTCGTGGAACAGGCACAGGTGTAGTCCTACGATTTGTGAAGTGCTATTTACAAAAAACTGAATTATTGAACAAATTCTATGTGCAAAATACTTATAACTACCCTTAACTAAAATTAAATTGAGTGAAAACATATTTACAAACAATCTCCAAAGTGAATTATATACACAGTGCGCGCAGTACATATAGTCTCAGTCTTCTAAACCTGAGGCGTTAGTTATATTCTCTCTAAACAAACATAATCAAAGTTATATACAAATTGATATAATAACGCCATCTAGGCAACCTACCCGGTACTACCAACAAAGCCTATCACGAGTTGATATCGATTATGGCTAAGTGCGCAGCTTGTGGTCGCTTTCTAAAGCCAATAGAGGGTGTTAGGTGCTGCGGTTCGAAGTGTGGCGAGGCACACTATCACCGAGCCTGCGTTGGCTTTCCTGCAAAGTCGGTTGTGGCAGCCGACTGGCGTTGCCCTGAGTGCAGGAAAAATATTGCACGGGACAATAAGGCAGAGACGCCTGTCAGATCTGCATGCTGCCAGGCTAACCCTCCGACATCAGGCACCTCCAACGATGATGTTACACCAGGCAGTTCTATGCATGCGGATGACATGGAAGATGCGAAGAATAACAGCAGTGTGGCGGGTAACTCACGGGAATCTTCACCAATCATCCGCCCTGAGTACCACGCTATCATCAGCGAGCTAAGGGCTGTACGTGAGGAACTTAGCTGCTTCAGGAGGCATATGGAGGACGAACTAGCGACGTTGCGGGGCACGGTCCTCACATATAACGAGCGAGTGGAGAGTCTCGAAAAGAGATTAGAGACTGTGGAATAGCGTACACTCGTCTCCGAGAAAGCGGATAATGCCATAGACGAGCTGCGTCAGCAACTCAATGACCGAGAGTAGGATCTATTAGCCAACGACATCGAAATCAACAACATACCAGAGGCTAACTCGGAGAACCCGGTTCATGTCGTCATGGCTATAGCGACAAAGCTAGGTGTCAGCATGGAGGTTCGGGACATTGTCAGCGCGGAGCGAGCTGGCCGACGACAACTGAATGCGGGAAGTCCTGAGGGGCCCACAGAGCTGCGACCACGCTCTATCGTCGTACGCCTGGCCAGGCGCGACCTTCGTGAGGAGCTGCTCAAAAATGCTCGAGTGAGGCGAGGAGCTACCACGGCTGACTTGGACATGGCGGGACCGGCGAAGCGCTTTTATCTTCATGAGCTCCTTACTTGATCAAATCGCCAGTTGTTTCGTCGAGCCAGGGAAGCTGCAGAGCGCGCAGCGTGGAGGTTCGTGTGGACCAAACGGGGGCGTATACTCGCTTGCCGTAAGCCAGGGGATCCAACCAAACATATACGGTCTGAAACAGACATACAACCTGTTTTTATGTCAACGAATGTGTCCCCATAAAAGCTTCTCAAACTTAATTAACTATAAGAGGTTTGGCTTCATTCTGTTGCAGTATGTGAATAATTTATCATATATCTTCTTTTTAATGGAACTTGTGTGTCTCGTTAGTAGCCATAACTTTCAACAAAATGCTTTCTATCTATATACATGCTACCTTATAATATTTACACTCAGTCATATTACTCACATTATAATTTATATTCAGCTATAACTATAATCTTAATGTTATATCATCATGCCCACAATTCATCACACAAAACTTATTTAATTTACATATATCTAAAACATATATATAATATTTACACAATCTATTTATCAGTATATTTACAAGTGCCTACTTTTCTCAACTATAATACAAACACAGACAAAACATATCTTCTTTATACTCTATACACACAGTACATTGATCTCTTAGACACACAAAATGCCAAATAGCAAGTGTTTGAAGTTTGGTTTATTCAATGCCGGCTCCCTTGCAACCAACCAAAACGAATTTTTAATTTCTATGGACCGGCATGCCGTTGACATACTAGCGGTTAATGAGACATGGGTGTAGCTTTTTACATCAGGACAGGCACTAATGCGCGAGTGAAACCCCATCCCGAACAGCCAGATATCGAGCAATTATGGCTGTCTGCAACAGTTAATGGCCATAAGCTACTTATTGGTACAGCATACCGTCCACCCTGGTTCAACATTGACAGGTTCTTTGAGAGACTAACAGAGATTATTAGCTCATTGGCCCCATATGATAATGTCATACTCTTAGGCGATTTCAATATAGATATGGTGAATATTAGTAACTCTAAAACTAGAGCTCTTAACGAGTTTCTGTGTACTTTTAAACTTAGACACGTTGTGTCAACAGCAACACACTATGTGGGAGATAGCAGCACACTTATAGATGTCATATGTACTGATTTAACCATACAAAATATAGTGGTGGACTCCAATAGTGACCTTGGTCATCACTCTTTTGTCACTTGTGAATCACTCTTTAAAAAATCAAAAGCTTGCCCAAAAACGATTGTATACCGCCCTATCAAGGACATATTGGAAGAGTACTTTCTGACTGACCTAGCCTCAATCCCATGGTCCAGTATCAGTGATATGTGTGATGTCAACTGTATGGTCTCTACTTTCAATCACTGGATCTAGGTTTTGTATGACTAACATGCCCCAACCAAAACACTGGTTGTTAAGACCAGATCTACACCCTGGATTACACCCAATATTAAACTCTTATTTAAACTCAGAGATGAAGCCAGAGAAACATATCATAGGTTAAGGTATGATCAGAAGAAAAAACAGTACTATCTGGATCTAAAACATCAGGCCACGTTCGCCCTAAACTCAAAAGAAGGCATTTTTCACTAAACACATCAACAACAACTTACATAATCCAAAACAGCTATGGAAGAATCTGAAATGTGAAATACTACCGGACCACACAGAAAGAACCCTACCCAAAACTTTTGACGACCCTGATGCAATAAATATAGCTTTTTTGGATGTACCTGGAGAGTACAAGGTGGATATCTCGCAGTTGTCATACCTGGAACATCACAGGTATGGACTGGCCACCTTTAAATTACAGCCAGTGACAAGAGAGACTATTGTACAGATTATAAACACTATAGGCACAAACGCTCAAGGTATCGATCGCATTAGTATGGACATGATCTCCCTAACACTGCCAGCCACTGCGCTGACCATAACAGACAAAGTAAACAGGTCTTTTTACACTAACACATTCCATGCATTGTGGCACTGCGCAGTGGTGCGGCCCATTCCCAAGACCACCAGTCCACAGTCTGTGAAAGATCTACAGCCTATTAGTATACTGCCATGTCTGTCCAAGGTACTGGAGGGAGTAGTATATACCCAAGTAATGACATATTTAGAGGACAACAACATTCTCCCTGACCTACAGTCAGGTTTCCGTAAGAAGAGGGGTACTACTACTGCTTTGTGTGACGTTGTGGGAAATATAATCGAGGCTCGTGACAGGGGGAAGGTACACTGTTGGTCATGTTGGACTACTCCAGGGCATTTGACTCAATTGATCCAACATTGCTACTTTCCAAACTCTCCTACTATGGCTTTTCAGTTGAAACAGTGAAGTGGTTTGATAGCTACCTATCAAACAGGACCCAAATTGTGGAGATTCATGGCAGTATAAGGCCTTCGGAGCCGCGTATTGTTAAAAGAGGAGTGCCTCAGGGATCAATTCTTGGGCGTCTTTTATATTTAATCTACAGTGCTGATGTAGTGCAGTCCTTCAGACACTGTAAATATCACATTTATGCAGATGACTTGCAGGTGTATCTGCCTTTTAAACCTAAAACAATATCGTCAGCTGTCCAGAATATCAATGAAGACCTACAGGGAGTCACTGAGTGGTCAAAGCAAAATTCTCTCACCCTAAACCCCCAAAAATCTAAGTATATGGTGCTGGGTAGTAAAAATCAAATCAGGGATATACTCTCTGCTAATCCGGAAATACTGATACTAGACAAGGCTATACAGAGAGCAGACAGTGTCTGCAATCTTGGATTAACCATGGACCCGGAACTGCGCTTTGAGGCCGACATAGGCAGGATTGCAAGTAACTGCTTTTACCGGCTTAGAGTACTGTATAACCTCAGAAAATTTCTCAGTATACCTGTAAGGAAGCAACTGGTGGAAAGTTTGGTATTGGCCAGGTTAAATTACTGCGATGCTGTCTATGGGCCATGTCTGTTATCTCGTACTGCTCGGCTAACACAGCGCATACAAAATGCTTGTGTAAGATTTTGTGTAAATATACCCAGACGCAGCCATGTCACTCCTTTCCTGAATGAACACAATATTCTTACAATTGCTTCCAGAAGAAAGTTACACTTGGCATCTTTACTTTTTGGAGTTTTACAAGCCAAAACACCAAGATACCTATATGACAGGCTATGCTGGAGAGATACTCAGTCGAAGCACATGGTGAGGTTAGTCACTAACCCACTATCCATGCCCAAGCACAGGACTACTGCATTCAGGGGTAGTTTCAAGTATGCCGCAACACACTGCTGGAATGATCTACCACCAATCCGCAGCCTGAAAACCAAAAATAGCTTTGTTGTATATCTAAAGAAATATTTGCTAGAAACACAAAAAGCTACAAATACCTAACTTTATAAATTTCCTTACATATTTAATTACAGTACTTTATTATCCATACATATCTATAACACAATTTCTTACCAATTTCTTAATTATACTTATATATACTTTATACAGAAAATTTCACTTTGCACCATTCTCTAACTTCAAAACAGTTTTTAATGCCGCGTTTCCACGCTTGCCAGGCCTCAACAAGCTTCCACAAGCTCCAAGCGTCCACAAATCTCGCTTGGCATTTGGGAGCCGTTTACACGCTTGTGAATGCGTCAGTATGCTACGTACATCCAAGCATGGTGGACACTGAACGTGTATCGGCTATAACCTTTGGTTTAACCTACTTTTATTTGAAATACATTTAAAGAAAAGCAAAACCAATTATTTTGTATGATGCAGATTGCCAGGGCCTCTTCTTTACCCTCTACGGAAAACCTTACCTACATAGCCTCAAAATATTATCTACTGGTGCCATACAGGTTACGGCATTATGTATGTCAATACACCTGCATATTATTATGTTCCCTCGTGACATTCCTCTGGGAGCGATATAGTGCATAATCATACAAACAAGCAAAAAAAGTTCGACCAGCCACTCATTTTGAGACAGAACTAGACGTGCGTTCGTTTCGAGATCACAGCTACTACTAAGCACGCGCCAATGTGTGAACGCGTCGCAAGCGCTTGCCGCAAGCGCCCTTTGATCTGTGTCCAAAAACCGACACTAGACCGGATCCTGTACAAGCGTCCACAAGCTCACGCAAGCCAAGCCAAACGCCCTCTTTACTCGCTTGTGCTTGTGGATGCTTGTCGAGGCTTGGCAAGAGTGGAAACGCGGCATTACACATCTATGACTAGTACTCAAACACCTATTCACCTTCTTGGGTATAGCCGACAGGTAATGGAGCAGACCCCAAGTTCCAGACAGTGTTGTTGTGGCGTATTGGAGATTTAAATTAAAATGTCGCATTGAAGGTTGGGCTTTCTTTATTTTCTTCCTGGCAAAACCATATCATAACTTCAAGGACTGTCTTCCGGTCCTGTAGCAAAACAAGTTTATTGTAATAACTACACACCCTTTTTCACTTTATTTAAAAGGCATGACTATGTTATTTTTAATTTACACTATTCTTTAAAATTACTTACTGATCAGCGGGTGTAGCAGCCAACGCTAATTAACCCAACTGTACAGGAGTGTTTAAATGATTAAGAGCCGATTTTTCAATCCTCAGATAAAGAGATGAATAACTATTCCACTGATAAATTTATTGGGCTGTATAACAGTCCGTTAAACTTGTGTCAATTTTTCAATAGTTTTTTATTCCGTGGGCAACTATCTGACCGAATAACATCATCGTACCCGTTACTAACTTCAGAGAGGTGAAACAAATATATCAGAAAAGTGCATGTAAGAGCAGAACAGGAAATTAGAGCAGGACAGGAAACAGAAGCTTTATTGCTTGTCCTGCTCTAACTGTCAAAATGATGGTTGTCATTATTTCGGGGTTCTGTTTGTTTATATATGTTTGGGCTGGTATTTTCGCGGAATTTGTGAGTGTTGTGCTGTTCGTTCTCAATCAAATTATATTATAATAACAATGCCAGCGTACCTCAAATTTGAATGCGAGATTAAAGACATTCAACTACTAACTAGTAAGTTTAATAGAAAAATACAAGTATATTATAGAAATGAAAACGACTGATGTGGTAACTAAACAGGACAAGAAATGTGCGTGGAAAGATAGAAAGTGTTTCTAATTCATGTGGTGTGTCTACAAATAACCGGCACTAAGCCAAAAATTAAGGCTTAAATAAGAGAGTCTAAAAAATCGTAAGGTATTTAAGTTGTAATTCGTTTTTGAAAATATAAGTATGTATTTTATGCCATAAATGTGTGTATAAGGTATAATAAATATTAAAAATACATGCTATCTGATTTATTTCACTATTTCATAATATCAGCTCTCCATTGAATCCAATATAGGTATTAAAATGATCGCCCCGCGGCCTTACAACTCTTTATCACCTTCTAGATCGATTAATATACCGATTCGTATATAATAGCCTCCTCTTCGATTGTTGCGTCGTCAAAAACAAAAATATGAAAAATGACCATATTTTCCATATATCGTAATATGTACCACGCAGAAAATCCAACCAAATGTATCTCAACGTCAACATATCAGTCAAATAAGCGGTTATCTGACCGAGGATCGGGCAGTTAAATTTATTCCTTAGTTTGGTGATCTATTCGGCGAATAAACCCTATCTGACCATTGAAAAACGCAATATTACGCTATCCTTAGAATAAATACTATCTGGTTGTTTATCTGAGGATTGAAAAATCGGGCCTAAATGATAAGGGCCTAATCTAACTTGTTAACCTACACTATCCTAGAGTCGTAGCCTATCACCTATACCTAATATCCTATCCTAGTTATCCTAATCCTTATACCTATATGTATTCTAAACCTATCCTAACTTGCACCTAGCATAAAATGCGTATAGGCTTGGTGCTCTGTGGTATTCTGTGATACAGACCAGTACTTATACGCACCTACTACAAAGCGCCTAACCTATGGCACGTACTATCGTGGTACTACTGTGGTATGCTGTGATACAGACCTACGATTCGTACGCGCCTATAACCTAACCCTATTTGTTCCTACAATCCCTATTAGATCCTAGCCCTACTATACGTATTTATATATACTTATATAGATAGGTGCGGGATATCTGCCACCGGAGACCTATGATGACAGACGGACTGTGGGTAGGACTTAGGTATGGTGGAAATGGTTTTCTGACGGCCAACTCGACAGACTCACCGAGCTGATCAGTACTGATGGCTAAAGGTGTCTTGGCCACCGTCAGAGGTACGGGAAGGGTATCGAGTCAAAGTCGGATTAAACTTGTGACTGGTTTATTTCTTATAATACATAATCTTATATACTAAACTTATCCTATGTACACACACGCAACTTTACAGTTGTGTGCTGTGTGTGTAAGGTGCCATCTCAGCGGTATGTACCTTAGGTGAGTACGTGATTTTCTCTTAATTGAATGAAAATCACGAACAGTCTGTGTTCCAGTGAATACTCACGTAGGATTATATCGCTGATATGGCATGTTCATGTGTGAACATTCTGGCCTCTCCGAGGAACAGGCAACTCCAGTTGGTATAATAGGCTAGTTGACAAAATAAAATTAATAAGTCCGTCCTTTAGATTATTCAAAAATAAGCGATACGTATTTTTTATTTGTAAATTAAACCAAAAATGACCAATATATAGCTCATTAAAGTTACGTATAACGTCACGCCGTGCTGCATTTTTTCGCACTAGATGACGTCACACGTAACTTTAAAGGGCTATATCTTTGTTATTTTTTATTTAATCGAAAAAAGAAAAAAAGATGTGTCCAATATTTTTTTATAATCTAAAATACGGACTAAATAAAATGTAATAATTTTGACCCTGGAAACTACCCTATTCTATAGAGTCATCCTTGGCTGCGTCCTGGTTCAGTGGCTGCTTCCTGGGAGGCTTCGGCAGATGGTTCGGCTGGCTGTAGACGTCGTTCCATGCAGTGTGCGTGGATGGTTGTTTGATGTCTTGATGTGGTGCACGTTGCGGGTGTGGTGGATCAGATCTTGATGATTTGGGGTGTTTTCTTTTTGCTATACTGTTGTCGGCGATTTTGATTACTCCTACATCTCGAATAGTTATCTCCTCTCGCTTATTATCACAAACTATGCATATAGTGATACTGGATTTTGTGATAAACAACCATGAGTTTTGCATGCATAGTTGTTTCCAAATTATGTTACTTGACATTTTAAAGATATTCGTAGGACATTTAGTGGTGCTTTGATTTTTAAATAATTGGTCAACGATGCAATTTTCATTTAATTGCATGTTCTTCACCCTTCCAGGGAAGCAAGGAAACTGTTTGTACCTTTGTTATGAGTTAACTTCAACACTGTGGTTTGAAGTCTTCGGTGTTTCATCACCGACACCTACTATCTCGCATTTCATTTTTCTGCGAGTGTAGGCTAGTAGTTAGGCAACTTCTTCTGTGAGAATGAAGCCTGAGAACCTTGATCACACAGCACTCTTAGTAGCCTTTATCGTGGCTTATGTATGCACAAGGGCCGTTGTTAAAAGCGTTGTACTCTGTGTGTCCGGTCCGGTAAGTTTGACCAAATTGCACCGTGGCAATCTTGGTTGTAAGTTAACTTCAACACTGTGGTTTGAAGTTTTCGGTTTTTCATCACCGATACCTACTATCTCGCATTTTATTTTGCTGCGAGTGTAGGCTAGTAATTAAGCTACTTCTTCTGTGAGAATGAAGCCTGAGAACCTTGATCACACAGCACTCTTAGTAGCCTTTATCTTGGCTTATGTACGCACAAGGGCCGTTGCTAAAAGCGTTGTAATCTGTGTGTCAGGTCCGGTAAGTGTGACTTGGTTTTTTTCCAAGTTGTAGTTGGGTTTTCAAAGGTTTTCCTATTCTTTGACACCTTATTTTCGTCATTTTTACTGACGTATTTGTTGACATTAACCTTCTTTTGAAGTTCAAGGTGTAATAATAAATGTTGACCTAGTTTGCCACAATATCTACACTAAAAATTTAATGAATGTGCGAGTATTATGCACTGTTTGCATACTTTATTATTACGCTGTTCTGCTGACAACGCTTTAAATTGCGCACACATTATGACCTAGCCATCACTTGTAGTTATACGAGCTATTTATAGATTTAGTATTATACTGTTGTTTATAATCGGATTTTGCTACAGATTTGCTATTTGCGAGACACATAAAAAGACATAATTGATGGAAATGTTTGAGGTTTGTTTGGCTCTACAACTTGTTCGTATTATAGAGATCTGTGGTTATCCCGAAATAGTTAGACTTTGTATACATATGTTCTTCTAAGATGTCCTGGTCTTCCAGTAGTGGATGGTTTGCCGATGCTCTGGTGAAGACTTCTGTGAGTTGCGATCTTCTTTCTGCGATGTATTTTTCTGTTTTCCTGGATGCCGAGTCCTTTTTGATGTTGGTCAATATGCGTCCGATTTCTTTGTAGTAGCTCTCCTGGCTTTTTACAATTGCGTTGATCTGTTGTACGTCCATCTTGCTGCCCCTATCCTATCCTGTTTAACCTAACAAGGGGTTGGGTGAAAACAAAAAGTAACTTAGTTGCGATCTGTTTCCTCGTTACGGTATGTGCGACTTCTCGAGCACCGAGGCGACCCTGTTCAGGGAGACCGATACCTGATCCGCTACCGAACGACGCAACTAAGTTAGTCAGTCACTTAATATACAACGAAACAAGCGCTAGGTTGGTGCGCAAGTCTGCTGTATATCAGTTGTCAGTCAGTGAATTAGTCAATTTAAGGGACATGAGGACCACGTGCTTCGGGGGAGGGGGCAATTACTGATTCTAATAGGACCAATCCTAAATCCTATCCTACCGTTGAAGGACCACAATGAACAGCGAGATAGCAGCCCTACGCTACTAACCCCACTGTACAAGGGGATTAATTAAATGATAAGGAAATAGTCTAACTTGTTAACCTACACTATCCTAGAGTCTTAGCCTATAACCTTTGATATCCTATCCTAGTTATCCTAATCCTTATACCTATATGTATCCTAAACCTATCCTAACTTGCACCTAGCGTAAAATGCGTATAGGCTTGGTGCTCTGTGGTATTCTGTGATACAGACCAGCACTTATACGCACCTACTACTAAGCGCCTAACCTATGGCACGTACTATCGTGGTACTACTGTGGTATGCTGTGATACAGACCTACGATTCGTACGCGCCTATAACCTAACCCTATTTGTTCCTACAATCCCTATTAGATCCTAGCCCTACTATACGTATTTATATATACTTATATAGATAGGTGCGGGATATCTGCCACCGGAGACCTATGATAACAGACGGACTGTGGGTAGGACTTAGGTATGGTGGAAATGGTTTTCTGACGGCCAACTCGACAGACTCACCGAGCTGATCAGTACTGATGGCTAAAGGTGTCTTGGCCACCGTCAGAGGTACGGGAAGGGTATCGAGTCAAAGTCGGATTAAACTTGTGACTGGTTTATTTATTTTAATACATAATCTTATATACTAAACTTATCCTATGTACACACACGCAACTTTACAGTTGTGTGCTGTGTGTGTAAGGTGCCATCTCAGCGGTATGTACCTTAGGTGAGTACGTGATTTTCTCTTAATTGAATGAAAATCACGAACAGTCTGTGTTCCAGTAAATACTCACGTAGGATTATATCGCTGATATGGCATGTTCATGTGTGAACAATTACCATTTATTTATGTATTTATTTATAATGTTAACAATCTGGGCGCAAGCGCGCTTAAACCAAGGCGGTATAGGTAGGTACTTATAGCACACTGACGCTTGCTCTAAAATTACATTAGAACACGCAAGGTTCTGCATCACGACACCACATATTCGACACTATTTTGCTTTGATATGTTTAACACATCGTATCTACTCACACATATCATACAGCAAAGTGATTTTAGTTTGTACTCTAAAGTTATAAACAGACACTGGCGCCGACGCCACTAAAATGGATTGCGCAGAATACCAGTGTTGCGGCATAACAACCGCAACGTATACTGAGCGTAGTCCAATTTTTGGCACTAATGAGACACACACTTCCACTTATGTTTTTTAACTTAATTTATAAATAAATTTATAAATTTTCCGATTGTTATCGCTGTACACTGACACCATCTGTAGTTGTTTGTTTGTATTTTATTTGGCCAATGGCGGCAGACGGCTTCCAATTGGTCAGCCGGGAAGCGTTGGGTTGCCAGTGAGCAGACGTAACGATCTGCCAATTGTTTATATTATTTGTTTTAGTCTAGGTTTTAGTGTTTCATTTTAATATGTTTTGTTTTTTATTTTATTTTATTATTAAGGCTACGGTTTTTCTTTTAATATTTGTTTTGTACCTATTTTTTTGTCAAGTATGTGCCATTTGTGGCAAAAATAAATATTTCATTTTATTATACACCGCTATTTTTTAATTAGTACAAAAAATTTAAGGACAGATTAGCGAAGATATTATTATCATATATGTGACGTAAGAATTTCATAATATCAGTAAAGAGCAAAGTTATTATCATTTGTTTATTGTAGAAAATCTCACTTAAATCATAGTCATATTTTACAATCCATTCACTAATTCATTAATAATATTCCATCCTGCTCATTCGCAATGGTTTATTTTACTATGATAGTACACGGGTCAGTCATAGTATTAGTATTGCATTTACCAATTATCACGTATTTTTGTGGACAGTTTTGAGACAGTTTTGGGACTTAGTGTTTTTATTTTTCAACTACATAAATATGATTACTTAAAGATACTTAGTGCCCTGTTAAATTTTTTGTACTAATTAAAAAATAGCGGTGTATATTTTTTATATTTTTATTCTGCTCCTCATCTTGTCTCGCTTTTCTTTTTTCGGGTGATCTCACACTTTCAATTGTCATTTGCACTTCGTCCATAGGGATGGAATTTTTTAGATTTTCCAAAAACTCCGCATCACTTCCGTCATCATCTTTGTCACTCATGATGGCACCACTTAATAAGTTTGAAGTAGGTATCACCGATTACGTATTTTAAATCAATTCACCAAACAGTAGTGTAATCTCTACAATACTATACAAGAATGCGCGACCGCGACTGTGAGGTACTTCTACTAGATAATTTATTGAGACAAACGCTGTGGTTCGAAAGACGATGTGAGTAATGTTTAGGTCTGGTAGTGAGGACTAGGACTTGATCTTTGTAGTCAGCCGAGTGCGCGAGGTTCTCCTAGGTGAACCGCAAGAAACTGATTCAGTTGGCTTGCTGTCTCAGTGGGTTCGGTTGCCACCCGCATCTGCAGATGTTTCACTGGGTTGTTGTCATTGCCACTGGTGTCGTGGTCGAGCGCTAGTCTGGATATGCTTCACGCGCTTAGCAAGTCCTGCCTCCATTGACAGAGTTCTCAACAGGGGAACGTCATGTGTCTGGCCCACGAGCCAGCGGCGGCTCGTTCGGTGGGTGATTCGCTAATGTTGGCCAGGTCGAGCTTGTCGGGGGAGGCTCCAAACACACCGCTCCAGGCACCCGTCAGCCGACGTCAGTGAACTGGTATCAGTCCAGTGTTGCTCATCAGGTCCCGCAGCAGTGGTCGGGCCAAAGGTCCCCAAAAGTAAGGCACCAGCTGCCGCAAGTAAGGAAAGAAAAACCCCTCAGCAAGGGGTCACTCGAACATGTTGGCGCTCAGGCGACAGATGAAGTCGTCGACGCTCTCCAAGCGTAGGTCCCATTTTTTGATGCGTCGTTCCTCTCGCAGCGAGAGGCGTCTAGAAAAGCGCGATATTTTGGCATTGATGCAAGAACCATGTTCACGGATGCTCTGCTACACTGTTTCTCGAGAGTAAGTGGTATATCCGTAATAAATGTAAAACTATAAGTTCATTCATTTTTGCATAGAAGAGTTACAATTATTTATACTTCTATCCATCCTCAGAATCTTTTGCATTTATAATAGAAGTAAAACAAATATAGCTCTCTAACAATCTACATAATAACTCCATTTAGAATCCAAAGAACCACTTATATGAGATATGTGAAGTATCTAATATCAAGCCACATGCTTAGCTTCCGGGAAATGTAAGCGTACCGTTCTGAAACTTCCCTTAGTTTCAGTTAAATTTTGAAGTTTTTCATTTAAATAACTTGATTAACAACTACGATAGAATATATTTTGTTAAACGGTTGTCGGAAGCATTCCTTTCAACATCAGTAAATCTCTTTGCAGGTGATACAAATTGGTTACTAACTTTAGATTACTAACTAGACAATTCAGATTCTTAGCGATTTAATTTGCTCTACCTGCATTCAATTCAGATTATCCTCAAGAAAATGTAAAATGACTTGGAAAAAATAGCTGCGTTTGAAAAATATCTTTATATAAGATAATTAGTAAGAAGGTCAAAAGGTCTATTGCGCATTCTCGGATTTGGAAAAGGCTTACGATAAAGTGGTGAGGAAAGAAATGTGGTCAGTGCTGTCAATGAAGGGGGTGGACAGCAGCCTCATTCGAGCTCTGAAATCCCTTTATGAGGATTCTAGAGCTTGTGTGAGGATAAACGGGGCATACACTGACTGGTTAACTATCGAAAAAGGTGTTAGACAGTGATGTGTAGCGTCGCCATGGCTGTTTAACCTATTCTTGGAGAGTTGTTTGCAAGATCTAAAACATAGTGACTGCGGATTAAGGATGAATGGGTTACTCGTCAAATGCCTCCTTTATGCTGATGATTAGGTAAAGATCGATGGACAACGAGTGGAGCAAGTGAATGAGTTTGTATACTTAGGTACGTTGTTTAAAAGAGATGGAAGATATTGAAAGAAGAGTTAATGCAGGTAATAGAGTTAATGTGTACATGTTACAGAGTTACACCCTTTACAAAATATTACACTTATTGATATCTTATCCGTATTTATAAAATTCTTGCGTAACTGACTGAATGACAGACAAGCTACAGCCAAAAATACGGGGCACAAGAAGCTGAAAAATTTGGCATGTATATTCCTTGGTGATTATAGGGGTGCAGTAAGAAGGGATATCCCGAAACTACTACGGGATCCAGCAGAAAAAGTTAATGTGCGGGCATTGCTGCGGACATCCTCTAGTTTGATATAGGTCTCAAGATGTTACAACACTTGGGATGAAACCACCCATTACCCTTTGAGGGGCTTGCCGTTCAGCCATTGTAGATCTTGTTTACTGTAACAAACAAATAAAACATGCAAATAATATAAATCCACTCAGTTAATAAATAACTGTACATAATAACTACGAAAACACAATCAAATCAATTTTTTTATTAACAAAAAAATACTTACACGAACGGTCGCGTGATGAGCAAAATGCCGCGCTTCTCGATGCACCACTCACAAACCCCATCACCACGCAGTCATGGTGGCACTGAGCACCGCGGGAGTTGCGTCAGAGGAGAGGGGATGAAATTTTTGTAAGGTACTGAGAAGCTTGTAGTTACACAGTATAGCTAAAGTTGAAATTTACAGTAATGAATTTATGCGTGAGCAAAATGCTCATAGCGCGCCTTCTCACGGGTTAAGATGGTGTTGGCACATGGAGGGGATGGATGGCGAAAAACTGACAAATAATATATATAAGGCAAGTGTGTATGGGATAGGGCGAAGGGGAAGACCTAGGCGGACGTTCTCTGACTCAGATTGGAGACATCCTAAAAAAAGGACAGGTCAGAAGTACCCTAAAGAGAAGACCATGCATGAGAAACTTGATGGGAGTGAATGAAGCAAGAGAGTATGTCAGGATCGTTGCAAATGGCGTTCCGTAGTCTCTGCCTACCGCTCCGGGAAACAGGCATGAGTCTATTTATGTATGTATGTAATTATGATGAAATTAAATTAATTCTGCAAAAAAAATTAAACTATTGGGTGACTATATACACATAAAATAAAACAATAATTTCTATACTTAAGTACCTAACAAATAAAAACCAGTAATAAAAAAGGCAAAGAAAATTTTAAGGGGCGTGGAAATCGTCCACATCGACATCAATTGGGAGCTTGCCCATAATACTGGCAGCATTGCCACGTTGTATGGCAATGCTGATCTTTTGTGCCAAATATAGGCCAGCCTTCTGGTCATGCGAGGCGTCAACCAATCTCTCTGAGAGATCTCTAAAAAAGAGATCTCGCACTTGGACCCCATGGTCCCAACGTTTCGTTACCAAACGGCTCAAATACATAATTTCCTACTAGGTTTATGTATTTGCGCCGTTTGAGAGACTCCGCTGTAGCAGCAGCAGCGCTCGCACAACCTGCTGTGCTAGGAAGATGAGATGGCGCAAGGGTATCGGCACATATTGCGTCCCACACCAAAGGCCTACCCAGCTTCTATGGCAGTAAAGACATTTCGTCTGGTCTTTTGCCATCGTCGCGTGCCAAGCCCTGCTGTTCAAGTTGGGGTGGAACGCCAGCGGTGACAGAGCCCGGCGAACTATGTCATTGTACTAATTAAAAAATAGTGGTGTATAGGGCTGATGATGTTGATTCTAGCATTGTCGTGTATTGCATCCATTTACGGAAGATTTTGAGGGGTGGTTATTGACTGTACGACAAACGTAGTACAGCCAAAACTACCGGGTGCAAGAAGCTGAAATTTCTTCCGTCTGTTCCGGTAATGCACTGGGGATTGCCCGAAATTAGAACTTAAATTAAAATAAAATGTGCGCAGCTATGAGCATCATCTATTTCATAACTTTTTAAAGATAACTTCAGTTAATACACTGGCTCAGTATTTATTTTCAAAAGGAATAAGTCAAATTACATTTGCACTTTGCAGTCTACTACAATTTTATGTTTAAATTCCTTTAACAAACACCGTAACGCGATGTAACTAACTTTTTAATACCCTTGCAAAGGCCAGACCAAAATTCCAACTATCCAAATGTACGGTTCAGTATCACATTAACAAAACGAAGGAAAACTCTTTCAGCTGCTTGTGACAAATGGTAATACTCTAGTAGCTGCTCTCAGATATGTTGGTGTAAAAATATTGCATAACATTTTACTTCCCATTTCATATTGTGCAATGTGCATTTCCATTAGATTGCTAGATGCATTTCAGATAAGCTTTAATTTTAATGCCGGTTCAGGTGCCTATGCATTTGCAAATGTACTTTACAGTTGTTTGAATGAAGAATTAGTGTATAGATTACTAAACAATTACATAGCAATGTACTTGTAGTTGTTAACGAAAAAGGAAACGCTTGAGTGTAACGATATTTTAAAGATTCAGTATTCATATGCATTGCCATTCTACAATGTTGTTTAAGATGTTAATAATAATAATAATAATCCTGGGGCAGCCGTTATCTTATCATGAGACTAACGCAATCTTGGAGGGCAGAGTAACAGCTTTCAAACAACACCTTCATCTTGTGATATATATATTACAGGATAGAAAGAAAGCTTACAAACCGCAGGGCAGCTTTATGGCGAGCTGAATGTGTGTGGCGACACTGCGGTCCCGAATGCTTCAGAGAGTCGGTCAGGGCCTCGTCTCTGGCTTGCCTTTACTGGCTGGTTGGAGTGGATTTCCAAGAGCGCCCGCAGGACTCTCAACTCTGGCTTACCTTAGTTGGCCGGCCAGAGAGAAGCCGCAAGAGCTATTAGCTCGGGGGTGGAAGAGTCATTTTCAAAGGCGTAATTACGGGGAAACCCGCTCCGGGTCACGAGACCCGCGATGGCGAAACCGGTGCCGCACCGCTCTACACCCCTAGCCGCTCGCACCGGTGTTGCCCTCTGGCTGCCTTTATGGCAGACTTTTTTTTACCTTGGTGGCTATTTAGAGAGGGCCCATCTAGTGAGTTGGCGAGTCACCGTCTGCCCCTTTTCCACGTACTATAAAAGTACTTAGGGCAGATGCTGGTTTTCATTCATAGTTTCCATAGTCACTTATAATTGAACACCCACCACAATAGCCCAGAGTAATTAGTTTACATACAAGTAGAATAGTCCTATACCTGCTGCGGCTAATCCGTGGCTGTACTTTATAGTGCTGTTATGGAGGCTCCTCAGTAGGTGTCCCATCACATCCTAGATTAAAACTCTCAAAGGGCCTCTGCGCGTTGGACCTATGCCAAAGGGCCGTGTACTTTTTTAACTTATTTTAGAAAAGTACGCGTGATAGAGAAACACATAATAATAATAATAATAACTGGCAACACACCAAAAAGTCAACATGTATTTGTATTTTTTACTTGAATATTTATAATTTAATTTTAATATTACTTGCATAGCTCTGTGTATTGTACATATATTATATTTAATAGCAACAACAATAACCTATTTTATTCAAATAAGTATCATTTTTACGGAAAAGAAATCATATAAAAACCATAGAAAATATACACAATACAAAGATGACAACTGTCAAAGAAATATCAACAAAATATGAAATAACATTTAAAGAAGACACAATAAGAAGAGAATTATGTTGACTAGAGCCAGGGCAGCCAGAGTAACACGTATAACACCCCCGGACTCGTTTGCACAATTGACAGGCTTGCACAATTTTTGGCTTAAATGGCTCCGAAGTTCGCATGCTTGCTTAGCATCTCAATTTCAATCATCATTGGAATCAGGGTCGCTGCCTGATTTTTTATCCGGTGTTACCCACCTGCTTTATAAGTCTGGAAGTGCCACGGACCCCAAGAATTATAGGCCGATTACATGCCTACCAACTTCATATAAACTTCTTACATCCATTTTGAGAACGAAATCATCTAAGCATATATTTGATAATTCAATTTTATCTGTTTCTCAAAATGGATGTAAGAGTGGGGCTCGTGGTTCTAAAGAGCTCCTAACCGATAGAATCTATTGACATGCTGGATAGATTACAAAAAGGCATACGACTCCGTGCCTCATGCGTGGCTTTTGAGGGTGCTAGAGTTGTACAAAGTAGATACAACTCTATGCACCTTCTTAAGAGCGTATATGGGGCAATGGAACACCGTATTGCGCTATCCAGAGTGTCGAACGACCTTGGGTTGCAGTGCTCCAATAAGGATCGAGCGAGGTATATTCCAAGGTGACAGCCAGAGTCCTTTGTGGTTTTGCCTGGCCCTGAACCCCCGAAGTACCTTGTTAGAGGCTTCAGGGCTAAGTTATCGGTTAAGGAGAGGAAGTCAAGTTACATCTCACCTCCTTTTCATGGATGACCTGAAATTATTTGCCCCCATCAATCTCCAACTGACTGCAGTACTTAAGGTAACCGAAAATTATAGTAATTCTATCAGGATGGAATTAGGTGTGGATAAATGTGCATGCATGTGAAGAGAGGAAAGATTATGGAATCCCTCTCCCTGACCGAAACCCACAGATACCTGGGTATGTCGCAGTCTTTGAATATATCTGAGACTGACCTGAGACTGACATGAAACAGACGTTGTAGGCTCGTTTCTTTGGCCGCCTGAAAAAGTACTTAACAGTCTTTTATCAGGTGGCAACAAGGTGGGCCATGCCAGTCCTGATGTATTCCTTCGGCACACTCAGGTGGACCCAGACTCAACTAGATGCCCTGGATAGAAAAGTCTGCTCAATGCTGACTGCATCTCGGCTGCATCATCCACGCTCGTCGTTGATGAGGCTGTACATCCCGCGGAAATGTGGGGGTCGAGACTTTTTATGCGCTAAGATCCTTCATAGCCGCGATATGTGCAACCTCAGAGAGTATTTTCTGCAGATGAGTGTGGATGTGCATCGCGATGTAGGCGCAATTGATACGGGACTTACCCCGCTTGCTCTGGCTAAATAGAACTGGCACAAACCTGCAATACTTAGTACTGAGGACCGACGGGAAGAATGGAGGGGCAAGGAGCTGCATAGACGATTCTACCGGGCCTTACATGGGCCCGATGTAAATTTTAAAGCTTCTATGTCCTGGCTGCGATTCAGTGATCTCTTTGGAGAAACCGAAGGTTTTGTCTTTGCAATTATGGACGAAGTTGTCATGACAAACAACTACCGAAAATATATTCTGAGGGATGGGAGGGTTGACATACACACATCAACAAAGTCTAGGGATATTTTATATTTCATCAAATATCTAAAAATCTATGCAGAATTTTCTGATACAGTAAATAGAAGAATCATAGATTATTTTAAGGTCTTTAATAAAAATAAAAAACATTTCGTGTTTTTTTTTGTTTTAAATAAAAAAATTAATTTTTTTAATCATCATGGAAAATTAGTATGATAACAACAAACATTTCTTCTTAAAAAACTATTAATTTTAATAAAAATGGAAAAAATCTTGTAAAATCTAATCATTAATAATCAGTGTTGCCACCTCTTACATTGATTACACATCGACATCGATTGTTAATACTTAAAATTAAATTGTCAATGTCTTGCTGCGGTATGAGGTCCCATGTCCTTTGCAAGTGTTCGTAAAGTTGTTGTTCAGTCGTCAAATTTGGTGGAAAATCTCTCAAAGCTTTTCGTTGTAACATGTCCCAGGCATGCTCGATAGGATTTAAGTCGGGCGACTGTGCAGGCCAATCCAAAACTTGAATATCGTGCTCTCGGAGAGCGGTCGATACCAGCCGCGCCGTATGGCAAGGAGCATTATCGTGCATGAGTAGAAATTCATGGCCTATTTGAGTTCTGTGTGGGACAATAACGGGCTCTACTACCTCCTCGTGGTATTTTTGTGCAGTCATGCTGCCTTGGATCCAAACGAGTTGGGTTCGTCCGCCAAGACGAATTCCTGCCCACACCATGATTGTCCCGCCTTGGTATGGGTGGACCTCCTGAGGGTGCCGTAGACGGCTAACTCTCCCTGGAGCTCTCCAAACGCGTGTTCTTCGTGAATCCGGGTGAAACCCAAACCGGGACTCATCGGTGAACAGCACCAAAGACCATTGTTCGTCACTCCATGGTAAATGCTCCCGAGCCCACGAAAGCCGCCGACCGCGATTGCCACGTCGCAATGCTGGAACACGCAATGGTCTTCGAGCATGAAGATCAACTTCATGTAACCTTCTTCGCACGGTTTGGTCGCTTACCAGCAGCTGGTGGTCCTCCTGGAGCCTTTGCACTAGTTGCAGCGCTGTGATATTGGGTTGTCTTCTGGCGGTCATTTGGAGAAATCGATCCTGTCTCTGCGTAGTAACACGATATCTACCTGTGTGCTGTTCGGCCACATCTCCAGTACTGCGATAACGTGACCACAACCTTGATATCACATTTTGACTGGTATGTAGGGCCTCAGCAACGACGCGTTGAATTGCACCATTTTCTAACATGCCCACGGCTCGTAACATTTCATCTCGACTCAAATGACGACGTGACATGACTTTTAAAGTTCGTACGTCACGTTAAATTAAAAAAGAAAAACAATTAAAAACCCTTTTCATTAATAATTATAATAAAACAGTTTTAACTTTCTTTAATGTAACGAATTACTAGCAAATTTGCCGCCATATTTTGTTTATTATTTTGTTTTTTTTCTTTCCATGTTCAAATTTTGAAAATAGAATAAAAGAGGTTTTAATCTGTATATAAACTTTTTGTGGAAACTAACAAGGTTCTAAACTATAAACTCGTAAATAATTTAGGATTAAGATATCCCTAGACTTCGTTGATGTGTGTATGTCGGGCGTGTCACCAACCAGGGGAATCGGAAATTGTTATACTGGGATCGGTCTATCATTACAGACAGGACTATTGTAGCCAATAAGCCTGATATTGTAGTGATAGACCGAGCAGAGCGACTCGCAATGATAATCGATATCACCATACCGCATGACGGCAATCTCGTGAAGGCAGAAAAAGAGAAGGAGATTAAATATTGACCTAGCTTACGAGATTTTTGACATATGGGATGTGGATTCGGCGATCATTGTAAACATAACACCTAAAGAGGCTCGCACTAGGCAGCTGGATCAAGTCCTTGATGCAGAAGGCAGTTCTTCTCGACACGGCACGCAAATTCCTGTCTCTAAGGCCCTAACCACTGGTGGCTTGGTCCCTGTACCCGACACCGATGGGTCTCCGTGGTCCTTTTTATATTTTTAAACTTTTTTTTTTAATGTTGTTTATTAATATAAAATTAACTACGAGAAGTATTATAAATAGAGTGAATAATAATAATAATAATCATTTATTTGTGGATCATAGGTTAGTTTACAGTTCTTATAGTTATGTTATAATTATGTGCGCTATGTTCTACCACAATGTGGTGTACAATTTTTGTAGGTCATAAAAGTAACTTATTTCTATAGGTCAATTAATGATTAAAAAATTAAAAATATATAATATGGTAATTAACACATTAAAAAGTATGGATATACAACTATTTCAAACAACGTTAAATGTTTTTGTCATTTAGGAATTCTTCGACTAATTAGTAGGCCTTATTTATCAGTAATTGCTTGAGTTTATTTTGAAATGTATTTATACTATCAGCGCGAATGTATTTTGGTATTTTATTATATATAATTGATGCCATGCAGAATATACTCGCGCGTAGCAACTGCGTTCAGCTTTCTACATGCTTCAAATTGCACGTCTAGTGCCAGAGGGGTTAAGAGCGTTTATTCCGTCGGAGGCGATCTTGCGGGTTTTTATTGTTCTATTATGTCACGGATAAATATTATTTAATGTAAAAGATATAGAAAATATGAAAGTTCAGTTCTTTATCAAGAGAGTGCTAAAGGAAAATATTTGGGTTACCATAAATATTTTAAAACGGATGAATTTAAAAAACTCATTTTCGTCATTTCTGTAGCTTAATATGTTATTAATGTTGACCACATTAATGGTCGCTAGTGCTATGAAAACTTATCGTTATATAATTCTGTAAATGTGAAATGTTCAAGCCTAAGTTATACAAACGAGTGCTTAAAAAAGAAATTGTACTTCTATTCATAATTTTCAATAAAATCGGAGAACAAAACAGTGCATTTTGCTTAATTTTAGCCCGCATATTTGCATTTATATCTAAATAACTACTATAATTATTAAAAAATAGAATTATTAAAAAGATATATACATATTTAGAAACCTTAAGATTCATTTTAAGTTATATAAAAAAACTGGAATCTAAACTTTTCGTTTGTAATTTATATGATTTTTTAAAAAAGACCTGTAAAGCTCAAAGCGCGATGCTGTCCGCCATTCAGCGCTGAGCGCTCTCAGAGGACGGACCTGTCGCTCTCGTCCGCGTCCGCCATTTTACGTAAATATTGCATTTTAAAACGTTTATAGCGCGGCTAAAGCCTTTTGATCCGTATTTTCTTTCTCAACGTATTTTTTTATAAATATGTAAAGTTGATGTAACTTTATTTATGTATAACGTATTAAACTAACGTGTTGGTCAATACATCTGGAATCTAGTGGTTACTGGTTAGTATAGTATCGCGGTCAATCAGGGGCTGGGCGAGACTGACGGAAACGGACCGCTTTATAATTTACCTAATATGACGCCTTGAAACATATAATAAAAAAAAAAAGTAAAAAAAGTATTTCGGTACATTGAATATATTTATAAAAAATAATTTCAGGGAGTCTAAGTAACAGTTAGGAGCAAGAATTAAAAAAAAAAACTTTCTGTACGTATATCGATATAGTTTGTCTCTTTGTACACGCTAATCTCCGAAGTTACTGGACCTGGTATTTGAAATAAAGTTTTTTTGTTATATTGCTATTAGGTCTAGGCAACATATAGGCTATAACTATCACACTATCACATGTACAGACTTGATATTTTAGCAAAACTCGTTCAGTCTGATGAGCATTTTCTGTTGTCTTATAAAAATCGAAGATCTGAAACATGTGATGAGGAACTAAAAGAACCCATCTGCACTATACCATATACACCCTTGACGGTTAAGCAGTAGTTGTCCAGTATGGTGAAGTTTTCTGTTAGGAACTAACATATTTTACAACGCACATTTTTTTAACGTCTGCCTTTTTGTTAACGTACAGTTACTTTAGTATGTGATTTAGCTACACATGAGATATCGTGTACATTAAATGTTTATACATTGTAAAATAATATAGATAATTAATTTTGGGTTTAAATTTTCATGCAAGATAAAAATTTGCATGTCTCACAGCACACGTCACATTTTTTTTTATGCGACGTGTGCTATAAAGCTAATAAAAAGGTAACAAACATAAAATAACCACGCGCCAGCTCCAAAAACATGTCTAGAATAACTGAACACGGCGACACGGTTATTCGGGCTCGCTCTTCCCTTACGATTGACCTGTCTAGATACGTTCGTCTAAGGACTATGAATTATTAGACCGTGATAATTATAAAGCTGATGACTTTATTAGTTTGGTTGAATACAAGAATCCCTGGAACTACCAGTCCGATTGCCATCATTATTTTTGCACTGTACATAATTATAGTGTTTGTATTCACTGTGTTAGGCTGTGAAACATTATGAGATATGACTTACAGGACCAGCGCACTAACTGTGATGGTGTGTGATTTGAAGTCAGAATATGACAGCAAAATTAATATTGTAGATTCCCAAAGGCGCGGTCAATGCCTCTAAAAGACACAGTTTATTGAGAGTGTTTAGCGTTTGAGACTTTACAGATATTCATACTTATATTTAAGTACACAATCAGTCTCTATTAAGCTATTTGTGTATCACAAAGAAGTTACTTACGCCTTGGAGCCCAAGGTCCGATTACTAGACCAACCAGATATGACAGAATAGCTTTTCCATAGAGCGACTGTCGTCTGACCTCTGTAACCCAAAGGGATAGCGATATTCCATGGCTTGGACCAGTATCAGTTTATTTGAGGGTACTGACTCCCCGTAACGACTTTCGAAGATCTTCATGAAAGCCGGAACACGGTTCAGCGTGCTCTCCGAGGCAAGGGATAAGCGATAATTAACCCATTCCCAGTCCCATGAGCCACATGTGGCTCATAACAATTGAATTTCTATTGTGTCTGGCGTCGGACAGTGAAAGTGTTAATACGCATTTGACTTCGAAAAGTCAGTGGTGCGCGCCGTGGATTCGAACCCGACAAACTCTCTGCATAGCAGTCCGTTGGTATCTCCAGTAGTCTATCGCTGCTTGCTGTTAATTAATCAATGTGTCAACCTCAAACAATAGAAGTCAAATTATGACATTTAAATTAGAAGAATATCAATTCTGAGTCAATTTAAAATCTAATCTCATTACGTTCAAAATATAATTTCAATGTCATATGAAATACAAAAATTGGCTTTCTTATTTACTATCGAAGTAACATTTAATAAAAAGAGGGATTTATATCATCGAACACTGTTTGAAATAATTTTAGGTGTATATATAAGGTATAATTAAAATATTTTGCAAATGCAAATTAACACATCGTTTATTTTGTTCTTACTTTTAATTAATTAAGTATTTTCTTTTATCTGTCTCTTTTGGTTTTGTATTTAGTGTAATTCGTGGGTTTTCATGCATTAATTACGCAAGAGATGTATATTTGAAATGTGACAATTATGTAGATGACAATTATAAATTATTTCTATATAAAAACTGCACCAAATAAATAGTCGTTGTTATCCTGAGCAACATCATCCTACTAAACAAATAATATCTAGCTTTATTTGATACCTTTAAATGCATGTGCATTGAAAATAATTAATTTGAATACTATCATATCATAATCGACGTATTACATAGACGAATACTGTTCATGTATGGCAAGAAGGATCAAGATTATTATTCCACGAGATACCGTCATAGTGCGCCGGGTCTCGCATTCGCGGTGCGCGGGCGACCGCGGTACTACAAATACCTAAACTCGAGCCGCCGCTCGAGGCGTATACGCTCTTAACATTAAATAAGTAAAAGTTGGTTTTGACAAAAGAAGCAACCTCCATGATATACAAACATGGCACTGTTAAGATGCTTGGTTCTTTAAATTTATCTTTACACGTCTGTCTCTTTTTAAGTCCTAGCATTGAGCGAACACAGCACTTTTGAGCAATAAACACACGCAACTTATCTTGAATTGCCCCAAAATATGACGCCATACCTAATTATAGGTTCTATGTGGCCGTAATATGCAGTTAAGACGTTAGATTGATTCGCCACTAGGGCAAACTTAAAGATATACAATTTTGATAATTATGGACACTGTTCGGGCATAGCAAATTTTTCATTTTATATGCACTTAAGTTTATTAGGTATTGCTAAATTACACTTAGTCTTATACTTACGATAATAATGCTATATTTGTCATCGGGGGAATTTTCTCGCATGGCATTATATAGTATACTGTTGCCCGCGAATTTGCCCACGTGTACTTAATTAAATCTTGAACGCTTTTCTGCACCGTTTCCTAAACCTTTTTCGATAAGCCATCTGTCAATGGGACAGTATCATCAAAATCGGTATAAACGGTTTCGGAGATTCACCAGAAACATACAGATCGGATATAAAATCTATCTTTAGTAAACACAGGACTCTTATCCTACATACTCCCAAATAATCCGAATCCGAACAACTATCCTAACTTACCTGTATCTGCCGCGCATTTCAATATCGATGCCGTAAAATACTAACTTATAGTTGTAACTTGCAACAAAGGAAGCTAGAACAAATTTCGCATTTAACTAAAATCTCTGTGTAAAGCAAATACAAAATAGATGTTACAGAATATATATTTTGAATACATTTTGCCACCAAAATACAGGCCACAATCGACGTACTATGTGTCAATGCGTGCGTCAGACAATTGTTACTTCTGTAGAGTAGAAATTGATCATGTGTCATTAAGGAATCATTGTAAACAGGAGTAAACATAACAAGAGACACAAAATAACTATTAACTGTTCAAGAAATAGACATAAAAGTCACACATAAATAACGATTTCTTAGTTAATAACTAAGCCATCAGCCACTGCTCGGCCTGCGTTAATTATGTACATCCCTAGACCTTCGACAAGAATCAAACTATTTATTGATGTATACCTATTGGCCAGAAAGACTCGGCCGAGGGACTTTATTTAACTTCAATATTAATAGATTTGTCTATAATTTTTGGAGCTGTTTTCCCATGACCGACAGTGCACAGGTTTAACGTAATATTTGCGTGTATTTTCTGATGAATTATGTGGCAATTGTCACGCGTAAGCCGTTTACACAAGGTAATATTTTGAGTATTCACGAGAATAATTGAGTGAAACTTGGACCATTTTACTGCTAACAATAAACCAATTTGAATACTGGCTTCTCAAGCGCAAAATATTTACAATTAGCGTTTTATCAATCCGATGTTCTCATTATGGCGCTGATGCACTTGAGCATTCACTTGTAGCAGAACATTCGCCGTTTTCTGTTTTGTCGAACCGAACATTTGCACGATCATTTTAGCGAACATTCTAAATTCAAATATTCCGTAGAATATAGAAAAAATATTATATAGAAATGGCACTACAACAGCAGTTTTTTCCAATATGTTTACTTTAGTTTCACTTATGAATTATTTCTAGAGTAAGAGTAAGATAAATAAACAAATGACGTTTCTAAATAATAAAATGCCGATTTTAATTTGAACAGGTTTAATTAATCACACAAGTGTCTGTTCCTACGTTCAAAGTTATTTATCGATATTAAGAGATTATCAACATTCTATTGAAATGAATTTTGAGTTATTATCGATATTTTATAGATATTTATTCTGAGTAAGCCCATCACTAGTCAAGTTAAAATTAGTGACAAACTACGAAGATTCTTCCCTAGATTAAAGTCATAAGTCAAAGTGAAGCAAATATATTGGGTTTAACCACCATTGTAGAGCGAATTCTGTGTATTATCTATATTCTAAAGTTAAAACACACTTATTTGTTTTGTAACATTCGCGAGAATGCTCATTAGAGGTGAATGCTCAAGTGTATCAGCGCCATTATAAATATTATCAAATTTACCTAAAATCGCATGCCATACCACACTGTGGTACATTCAAACGACTCTGTCAGAAAGGGCAATCACGTTGACCGTGATAATTTATAGTGTGTAGGCTTATCTTACTACCTCCACCTGGTGCTAATCTCAACAAAAGATTGGGTTTGATGCCTACTAGTAGTAGATAAGGATTTTCCATACAATAAATCCGACAAAAAAATCCGAAGAAATCTTAATCCAAAACAAATGTCGTAAGTTACCTCTATCTTCATGCTTTTCAATATCTTCGGTGCCATAAAATACTTACTTAACGTTGTAGCTTTCAACAGAGGCAGCTAGAACAATTGCATTCAAGTGTACCACAATCTCTGTATAATGCAAATTCAAAGTAACGTCTGCTTATATCCTCTCTGAATTAACAAGCTTATTCTACAACTATAGAGAAAATTTAATAAAAGCCCTTACAATGTTCCATAGAGTCTGTTTGAAGTTTTCATATAGAAATTTATATAATACAGCAGTTTGTGTTGTAATAGCTGTTGAAATTAAATTGTTTGCCTTAAAGTCAAACGCGATGCGATAAGACTAAACTGTTCATCATGGTATGATGAACAGTTTAGTCTTATCACTAAACGTATAAAACAAAATCTGTCTTCTATCTGTCTGTCCCTATGTATGCTTAAATCTTAAAAACTACGCAACGGATATAATGCGTTTTTTTTAATAGATAGAATGATTCAAGAGGAAGGTTTATATGTATAATTGACGCGGGTGAAGCCACTGGCGAAATCTAGTAATATTATAAGATTTAGTATCTTATCTGAAAAATGATGTTAACTGTTGTTAAATGTTAAAAGGAAATCAAAGGTTTTCAAGATCTTCGGTAAACAGTAATTCAATTATTTACGAAAGCACAATATAAAACAATAATGTGCTTGATAAAAGTAACATAACCGTGCGTTTTGATAAATTTATACGAGAAATATCGAACGAATATTGAAAAGAAAATTCCAATCCGCTTTTGCTATATTGCAATGCATTTTCTACATATAAAAATATAATAAAATCATATATTTCAATGGTATTTCTACAGCATTGGCCTCATCATATCGAATTTATAACCTACCAAATCAAATTGCATCTAATAGACTAAATTACCCGATTCGCAATGTCGTTACTTTTGAATTTGAAGAACACAGTCTCAGTACTATTGCTCTACAGATTTGATAAAACTGAAACGTTTGTATTGCCATGCGTTTGTCAGGCAATTCGGCATGAAAAGTTTCTGGTATTGGATTTTAAACTTGCTATCTGAATATTGCTTCGAAAAAGTCTCGCCAAAAGTGTTTTCGCGTTTGGATATTCGCATATTTTTACTTTTCTTTTTACAAAGTTACGTGGTATTACTTATGATAAAAATTTTAGTATGAATACTTTGTAGCATTTTTTAGTTTTAAATAGGTTTTTAATTATTACTTTTATATATGATAAATGCTTGGAAGAGTATAAGGGAGACCTTTGCCCAGCAGTGGGACAACATAGGTTAAATAAAAATAATATATATATATATAAAAGCCTCAATATACACTTAAATTGTTTTAGGTATTGGGTAGCTGAAGGCTTAAATTGAGTCCAATTTATAACAGCAACATTAATAAACAGTTCAAAGTTTTCATTGGTGATCCCAATTTGCATAATTATTTGGCAATAAACGACGTATCTGAATCATGTTGATTGGTGTAGAAATTGGTTACAGCTGTCCGAGTCCATCTATTCAATAAAATATCGGTAGGTGAATCAACATTTATTGACCATAAAATTATCTGTAATTATAGGTACTATTTACACTTTATAGATATACCTATGCTTTGAGGTCATATGTATGATAGTTAAGACTATAAAATAAAAAAAGCTTCTCATCGAAGAAACAACAACACAAGTTATTTTTGATGCATTAGTAACTGAAATATACATCTTCTTCTTTCTCTTAGCGTTATCCCAGTTTCAATCTAGGGGCCACTTACTAGTCTAACCAGATTTGGCTGAATATTAGCTTTTCCACAGAGCGACTGCCTGTCTGACCTCCGCAACCCAAAAGGATAGCGATATTCCATCATTTAGACTAGTGTCAGTTTATTTAGAAAGTAACGACTGTCAAAGATCTTCATGACAACCGGGACGCGTATTTCCAAAGCCTATACTATTTGAGTCACGAGTCAGACTCTAATAGAATAGTTTTTGTTTGTGCATAGTACTCGACAATACCTAATCTATTTCAGTAAAAAAATTGACTCAAATGGATTAGCTTTTGTGCCTTGATATTTTCAAAGAAAATACACGTACAAAACCTAGTACAGTATGATTCATATTCACTCAAATAGATAAGCCTTTGTCGAGATATTTTCAAACATGGTTTTGGTTTGTTAGGTGCATGTAATTCTAATAACTAAATAGGTTTTGTTAGGCTTTCTTTTGACCCTTAACCCAAAACTAGGAGCCCTGCAAAGCAGGGCTCCGTCAACTTAGTTTATTAAAAATTATTTAATTGGACATAAAGTCTACTTACTAATATAATATACATACAGTCGCACCAAACCAACCAACACTTCACATTGTGGTCCTAAACCTAGACCCAAATAGAATAGCATTTGTTGCTGTAATGTTAGAATGAATTTATCCTACAAAGTCTACGCGATTTCGGTTCATTTCTGTACTAGAATAGACTAAGGTTTCGTTAAGTTAAACAAAAGCTAAACCAGTTCAGTTTGCACTTTCACGTGGGGACAAGCAACCGGGACCGATGGCTTAACGTGCTCTCCGAGGCACGGGACAAGCGATAATTAACAATTCAATACGCACATAACTCCGAAAAGTCATTGGTGCGCGCCATGGATTCGAACCTGATACCCTCTGCATGGCAATCTGTTGGTATATCCACTCGGCTATCGCTACCTTTACTGAAATATACATATGGTGCTTAAAAATCTCTATCTATGGAAAACCTTTGATGTTGCCTATGTTCAGCAAATAATGGCTAAAATCATATCACAAGTATAAAAAGGCAAGACAGAAAATGGAAACACTTAACAATATTTCTCTTGACATAAAATTGCTAGCTCAATAAGTTGAGGCCAATGAAACGCTCCAGCAAAATGTAAAATGCGCTGAAGTACGGGTTGTTACCGCTAAGCACGCTGATTAAACTAGACTATGTGTCCTCAAACTAAGGTTTAAAGTTGCAAACTACGAGAATATTCTAAACAAAAAGGACTTCAACAACTTTGACGCTTACGACCATTTTAAAACCAACGGCATAATTATTAGTTACGGTGAAAGGACGTAAGCGACATTTTACTGACAAACTTTTTAGCGGAGTGTTAAACCAAGCGTGTGATGGAATGAATGTCTTGAATTTTATAAAATTGCTATTAACGTGTACAGTTATTTGTTGCAGCAGTAACTAAGTTTTTGATGAGAGGTGAAATGTTACTTTTATTTTTATAGGGGTAATAACTTGGAATAAACAAAATTTGTTCAGTGGGGTTTCCTATTTGCCGTATTATGATGGCACTGCGAACTTTTTAAAGTATTACAGGCTACCGTGATGTGGCAATTGCGATTAATAAACAAAAGGAGCGGTAGATTGCGTGAAGAAATCCTTAGTTACTTAGATATTAATTGCCAAATAGTTTGCAATATTTTTATTATAAGATGTACCAATAGTAGTAGATGACGATGATGTTCTAGTAAGATGGTGTTTTATTTATATAATAAACCGCAAACTTATCGTAGTGGGCACGGTAGTTATGTCCTAAAACTGATTTTGTCTTGGCTTCGCAATCTTGCACACGTGGACGAATTAAGACAGTGCACAATCTTACTTGGAGGATAAGTTCCTTTTGGCTCACAATCTACTAATGTGTATGCCTATAATAAATCAAATGATAGAAACGCATTATCTGTAATAATAATTGTACCACTTAAGCTATTTGCAGAATGAAATAGTCAAAAAATTAATTATTATTTGGAATATATTTACTAAACATAAAATCATTTCTGTCCTATCTTGAAAATGTATTTTTCTAGACTGTCGTTCCATTCCCACGAGTGTTCTTCCCCAATACATTTACGGAAATAATGAACTTAATTAAGATTTTATTACTTATTTTCTTTTAGCGAGAAAACGTTTATTCTTAAGTAGGTATTGGCCGTCTGCTCTGTATGAATTTGCAGCCGTTGAATATCAGCCTCAAAAGCGAACTCGGCCTATTTTTTCATAAGTAGTTTTGGTTAGCTGATTGCTCTTATCGCTGTCAACTGTTATTATTTGATATTAGTACGTAATCTTCGATGATTTTAGATATTTGTGTGTGTGTGTACTTTTCGGGTGAAAGTACATAATCTAATACTAATATATAAAGCTGGAGAGTTTGTTTGTTTGCTTGAACGCGCTTATCTCACGAACTACCAGTCTGATTTGAAAAAATTCTTTCAGTGTTAGGTAGCCCATTTATCAAGGAAGGCTATAGACTACATGCCTATTCATGGCTTAGTTATGGCACCATACTTTGGGGCAATAGTACAGACACACCAACACTTTTCACATTACAAAAAATACTTATTAGGATACTAGTCAACATAAATGAAACCGACAGTTGCAAACCCCATTATCAGAAGAATAATATTCTAACCTTGTCTTCCATATATATATTAGAAATGTGTAAATTTGTTCGTAAATATCCAAATTTTTATAGTAAAAGACAAGACATCCAAACAAAATATTCATTACGCCATAAAAATAGACTAAATCTACCCACCTCTAAAGTAACTATGCACACAACAAGCCCATTCGTTATGTCAATAAAAATATATAATAATCTCCCAGAACATTTTAGAAATACAATAAATGAATACTTAACTGATAAGCATATACTGTAGTAAATAATGTTAAAATCAATGCATATATATATATATATAGGAAGTAAATTGAATACACAATTTGTTACTTTAAGAGCATAAAGTTTGAACAGATTGTAAAATAATTGCAAGAAAATAGATTTATAATTATTTAAACCTAAAATTATTACTTTATTGAAATTTGAGTTCTATGTGACTTCATCCTCTCTCCTACGCTGCCGTGCCCTACAGGGTCTATAATGAACTGTGTACCTTATATTAAAGATAAGAGCTAAACCTAAAACTAATCTACAATTAAGAAATTAAGAAAAAAATATATATATACATGCTATACTGCGTCCAAGAATTCCTCCGCAACGCTTTCTACTGGTAGCGTGCCCAGAAGGCTGGCAGCATTGCCACGCTGGATGGCAATGCTTATTCTCTCTGCGAAAAATAGGCCAGCCTTTTGCCTTTGATCAGCCCTTTTGATATTTCTCTGTATAGAGCACGAGCACTCGGGCCACATGGCCCCAGCGTTTCGACCCCAAACGGCTCCAAAACGTAATTCCCAACTAGATTTTAATATTTGCGCCGTTTGAGGGTCTCCGCCGATGCAGCAGCAGCGCCAGCTGAACCGGCTGTGCTTAGAAGATGTGATGGCGCATGGGTATCGACGCAGGTGGCGTACCACACCAGAGGCCTACCCATCTTCCAAGGTAATAATGACATATCGTCTGGTCTCTTCCCATCGTCACATACCAGACCATTAGGTTCAAGATGAGCTGGTACACCGGCGGTGGAAAGAGCACGACGGATTATGTCATTAATATGGGCATATCTGGAAATACGCCCTGCACTTCTGCTGCATTATAGGCCATGGTGGCCAAGGCTGTTGACGGCTTCCCCACAATTGCAACGATGCGAAGAAACACAAACAGCACCCAAGCGAAGGCACGAAGCGATGCGGAATGTAGTATCGTCCAACATAGTTCCTATATTGGACGATGGAAGCGCTTGAAGCCATAGCCCCGATTCCCACTCTCCCACAGCCAACAAACGGGCGCGCTTTGCAACACCAGAAGCAGTAGTTAATTGTTTTTGCTATATATTAATGATTTGCCAAACGTCACAAAACATAAGTGTGTACTGTTTGCTGACGATGTATCAGTCATAATACCTAATAATTCAAAAGACGATCATGAAAAAGAAGTATATAACACACTTAATCAAATACTTCAATGGCTAAAACAAAATGACCTCAAAATCAATTTGACGAAAACACATTACATACAATTTAAAAATTATAAACAAATTCCTGCTAAATTAAATATAACAATTGAAGATGTTGACATTAAAGAAAGGAGTAATATAAAATTTTTAGGACTGACCTTGGACGAACACTGTAACTGGAAGTTGCACATTGACAATATATGTAGCAGGTTGAATAGATTTGTATATGCATTGCGACAGTTAAAAAAGGCTACAAATGAATCGGTTGCTCTTACTGCTTATCATGGACACGTTGGGTCGATATTAAGATATGGCCTTTTAATGTGGGGAAACTCAACTAACATAAATAGAGCTTTTATACTCCAAAAAAAATGTGTTAGGGCTATTTGCAGTGTAGGACCCTTTGAGACCTGTAGGCCACTTTTCAAAAGATTGGGTGTACTGACTTTGGTTTCCATGTACATATTAGAAACAGGTTTGTTTGTAAGAAATCAAAGCAACTTATTCACTAAAACTAGTGTAAATTGTAAATATCAGCCGAGAGATCCAACAAAATTAAAATGGGAAATGAGCAAAACAAAATTACATAGTAGCAACAGCTTCATGATGATAATAAAAATATACAACCATATACCAAAATTCATCAGGGAACTACCTACTACCACGCAATTTAAAATAAATTTTAAAAAGTGGCTCATAGATAAAAGTTTCTACACAATCAAAGAATTCTTAGACTACAAATGAATAAATAAGTAGGTAATTAATATCGTACATACATATTTGAGAAATACATCATTAAGCTGTTAACTATAAAAAATTAGGTAATTCATATTTAGTAATATCTCGTTACAATTTTTGACATTAAGATTTTGACATTATATTTTGACATTATTGATTATTATTATTTTTTTTTAATAATATTATGAGTATTATGACTTAATTTATATGGATAAAAATATAAGAAATATTGTTATATAATTAAAATTAAATGTTAACATGTCCTTGCATGTAAGATAAATATGATTATAAACTTATCCCTACAATATTCGTATGCCTGATAGAGGTGAAATGTGAACTGTAAAAAATATGAACATCTATTATGTACCATTCCAATCGAATAAAGTCATTTCATTTCATTTCATTTAATTTCATAGATTATCTCTAATCTTGGTGCAGAGCGGTCCGTCCCATTGTCTCTGAGAGAAAAGATTTCGGGGCAAGTCAGAGCTCGGGCAAGCCATTTTGCAAGCGTTTATTGCATCAGTCTTACACGGCACCTCGGAATCAACCAGTGTGGGTTCTAGAATTTTCCTGGTCAATTCCTCAGTGCCATGGACTGAGGCCAAAAACGATGGCAAACTAACATCAGTAATTTTGCGAACGCCGAGGCCGCCCAAACGGACTGGTAAAGTTGCTTGAAGCCACATTCGGTCGTTCATGTTAAGATTTAGAATTTTGCTCAAAGTGTTTCGAATCACATTATCTATGGTTTTCAAAAGAGATGAATGTTTCCAAAAGGAGGATGACCGCAGAAAATGTGTGCATTTTGGAGTGAAGAGGCAATGCCGAATAATTGTGTAAGCCGAATGTAAATTGATTTTGCATAGCTGTTCTGAAGATTCACAGAAATGTTGAATTTTTTCATTTACAAAAGTTTCAAAAGCTTCTTAAAAAATGGGGGACCCGAGAAGGCGAAATGTAGATTTATTGATTACTTTTATATTTGGCGTCAAAGCATTAAATTTTGAAAGTACCGAAAAGTGTTCTAATGTATCATTTATGAGAATTTCACATTTATTGGAATTTAGTTCTAAACCGATATTGCCAAACTGATTTAAAAAAAAATCTAAATCTTGTAGAACCGTGGCTACATCGCTTCGCAAGAGTCCCATAGTCCAAGTACCAGATGTTTAATTTCGAATTTATTTGTTTTATAATGGGATGAATGGCTAGACTAAAAATGACTGGCCCGAGAGAGTCACCTTGCTGACACCCAACTGCAGATTCTAATAAATTGTCCTTATAAATTAATTTGGATGGATGCCTATAGCATTGCCAAAGATATTTGAAAATTTAGGGTGTTTCTAATTTGGCTTGTGACCGCAAGGTGTCCCTACTCACTGAGTTGATTGCATTCTTCAAATCAATCTTTGAAATGACCTCACTTTCACCGCAGCCAAGGAACGTAGACAGCACATGTATGGCAGCCTCACAGCCTCCTTTTGAGCCAAAGCCCAGTTGGATTGGCTGAAAGGAGAATGATCATCTATGTATGGAAATCCGTCTCAAGTTGTTGCACAATAATTCTTTATTTATTATAGACTACACATTATATATTATCAAATAAAATTATTCATTTTCCTACAAATACCCGGGTTTTTAAGTAATTTAACAAAAACTAAGATAACCTAAAATTATGTTTTAAACCTACTCGCAACTTAAAACAGTTTTGGTTTTAACTGTTTTTGTTGATTATCATCAACTTACAAAAAAACAACAATGTTCGTTAAAAACAAAACAAGTTACTAGCTGCTATTTGGAAAACAAACAATATTCATAACCAACTTATTGATTGAGTTCATATGACGACACCAAAATAAAACAACAACTGAGAGGTTTAGTATTTATTATTAGCATTGTCTCCGAGGTACACAGATAATAAGGTCATAATAATGAATATAACTAACAGACTTTTCCTATAGTTATTATTTCATATAAAGACAAGTATGTTCATGTATAGATGCTCTACATATTTAACATGAAAATCAGCAAAGTTATCATTATGTTAGGTACCAATTCTTTCTCTTAGCGTTATCCCAGTTTCAATCTGGGGTCCACTTTGTAGTCTAACCGGATTTGACTGAATATTAGCTTTTCCACGGAGCGACTGCTTGTCTGACCTCCGCAACCCGAAGGGATAGCGATATTCCTTGGTTTAGACTAGTGTCAGTTTTATATAGAACTGACGCCCTGTAACGATTGTCAAAGATCTTCATGACAACCGAGACCGACGGCTTAGCGTGCTCTCCGAGGCACGGGACAAGCGATTATTAACATTTCAATACGCACATAACTCCGAAAAGTCATTGGTGCGCGCCGTGGATTCGAACCCGATACCCTCTGCATGGCAGTCTGTTGGTATATCCACTCGGCTATCGCCGCCTTTTGTTAGGTACCAATTAATTACCTTATTTTATTCCTCATACTCAATAAAATAATCGTCTAAATACGAAGCTGGAGCACTTATATCATTATAGCGCCCCCAGCTCAAGAACCAAACGATCGTCATGACATGAGCGCAACAACCTACAGTTCTTTTCCCAACCAGGCAGCTGCATGAGTAGCTGACTATTGCATTTAATGTATTAGCCACGGCATCATCATTGCTAATTAATAAATACGTAAAATAGGTGCGACTACTAACGTGTCTCGATATAATCCTGCCTCTCAAGAGGTAATTATTTTGTCCCCAAATCACAGGTATATCAACCTCAACCTCATTATTCACTTCCACATAATAAGTGCCAGTTCGCCTGACATGTTCCCCATAATATGATCTAGCTTGTTTAAGCTGGTAAGCAAATTGCTTCAAATCGCTTATTGAAAGTTGTCGAAACCTACTTAAATGTGGATTATCATAATCAATCATTTGAAAATTCGCTCTCCTTCTATTGAGGTTTTCTCGTTCGACATAAACTGCCAAATAGTTTTCAAGTAAAAGCCTATTTCTTGCTATTCTTACATACTCTGCAGCCTCTGGTGGATCCTGAATGGGTGTATGGAACTTGTTAGTTAGTGCACAACAAATTCTGAAGTCATCCTTTAAATGCAAAGCAGCACGATTATTAAATACATGTCGAAAGATGTAAAATCAATGTGATATTTGGCAGCTCGCTGCAACATATTTAAAATGTTGTCAAACTGTGGACCAGTAAAATCTTTTAACCCGGGAGGTTAATTCCTGCCAATGGCCATGATTTAAATGATAATTACATATTCGTGCTCCTGCTGGAATATAGAATGTATGATTTAAAAGTAAAAGATCTTTTATAGCCGCAGGTATAAGTAAACGTTCGGATTCAAAACAGTCAGCAAATATACAATGACTAGCTGTATCAGCAGCACGCCTGTACACTGAAGATGTTATTTTATCTCTTGCTGGAGAAGGATGCCAGACATGTTGTGGAAGGGGTGGTGGTGCAGGTATATTATAATCTCCCCTCATTTCCATATCTGGCAGAATGGGGCGATTGGCATCATGTTGATCTTGACGTCTCACTTCTCTGTAAGCTGACATGCAACAAGCACCACATACTCTTTCTAATCTAGAAACCTAAAACAGAAAAATAAGCATACATGTACAAATGCAATATAATTTAAATATAAAATATGCTTAAATATTGAAATTGTATGTAATATCAGCATCTATTCAATATTATTATGATTTTAAGTGAGAGAACTATAATAAGTGTTAGTCCAGTGTATAGATTATGACTGCTCAAAGTCATTTATAAGAAGCATTATATAAATATATATAATTATAAGTAAAAATATATTTACCAAGTGCAGTGGAACATTTTTTTATATTATATTCCTTTCTTGGCGGTCAGATCTCAGAGTATATGTTCTTGATGCACGTAAAATAGATAGTCCACAAGAAAAGCATACACTTCTGTGACCAAAAGCAGGCAACGGTAAAGCACTTCCATCATAATTAAATGTGTTTGCTCGATCTTGAAGTAATACCATACACTCTGTACAAAGTACACTTTCTGATGAAAGCTGAAATAAAAAAGAAATACTTTTTAACTCTGCTATATTTTCTAGACATACTTAACTTAGGCTATACACCAATATAAGTATAAAACTGTGCCCCGCTGTGCTATCCACATAATTATATGTAAATATCCTAAAGTAAACTACTATATCTCATGAATTTGGCTATCATATATGAAAAGATTTTTCAAAAACCCAGTAATTAAACAAATAAACAGAAAAACCCTTCCACTTTATTACAATATGTTTGGTTAGATATACAGTACACCAGTATACAACACAGTATTTTACATTGCTGTATTTACACATTCCAGTTTTATATGTACATGTAAAACTGAAATGTTCATTACTTTAAGATTAACAAGATTTAATTGAACAATCAATAAACCATTCAGACTTAATGAGATGGCGCTCTGACCATAAAATAATAGGTACATAATGTTTGATTTATTAACGATTTAGTCACTAACGATAATAAATATCTGTGTAATTATCATTTCTTCACTAATCATAGTGACTTGTGTTATAGTGTGATAGGACGTTAATCAGTTAGTCAAAAGTACAAGATGCTAGCATATCTGTTAGTCAAGAAGTAGGAATGAAACTTACCTCGGTAGGAGTTATCCAAGATCGTAACATGGTTATCATCGACGTAGAGGCTTGTTGCAAAGAATGCTCCTGGTGATTTCTGGGTATCAAAAGCGAACAATTGACACATCGGCTTCTCCGCATTACAACGGGTATTGGTAGATCAGGATCACGCACCGACATGATTACTGGTAGACTCGAAGAGTTCATACACAATACATAAAACGGTAACTAAATATAAGAACGTCCTGTCGTAAGTTATATGAAACGCACGCTAAGTTATTTAAAATAAACACTCAAACGGAATTTCGTAAGTATTACTATTTAAATGGAGAGTTTATCGCAATGAATATTCTCAATCAATACATAAACAGTAATCACAACAGTAATGGCCGATCAGTGCCGGTCGCCGACGCCGGTTGTCATCTGGCTTAACAGTCTGCGTGAGACGGAACACAAAAATAATAATAATAATTATTATAGCAAAGCTATAAAATATTAATTAAATATACATATTTTAAAACGTAAGTATGTTACTGACTATTTATCTATTTATGAATTTCATGTCATTCCTGCGAAGTTTTTTTCTAAAGGCTCTAAGGTACGAACTATGTAAGTATGAACTTACATAGTTCGTACAAATGAAAAGAACGGAACGTCAATACTAAGACTTTATACGGAAATAATGCGTAGTTGCGTAGCTATTTTTTATTTACTGTTTATTTTTAAGTCATAATTCCGGATACGAAAATAAAATTCCTGAAGTCAAAAGGTTGTAAAAAATAAGAAAATAATTTCTATATTATTTTGGTTTTGTTACGTAAAACATTCCTAGACCACATTTGGTCATTCTCCTTTATGGGCCAGGGTGGCGCTGTAATATTTGCAGCATAATTTGGCTGCCATACGTCTGTAAGTACACCCTACGGCAATGGATCGGATGCCACCATCTTTCTTGCGTAGGGCGCACAAGTTGGCCCCATACAATACGTCAATGACATCTGTGACCATGTGGTGGTGGTTTAATGAATCTTATACTCTCCGGCAATGTTGCCGGAGAGCATAAGATTCATTAAAGCCGTTAGTTCCCACAAAAGTGCATCACCGGCGTCCCCAGCACTTGTACATACGAGGTCTTTCAGGTGTTGAGGAGTCAAACCGTCAGTGCCGCCAGCAGATCCACTTTGGAAGGAACATACGGCTTCAAGTATGTCCTTGGCTGAAACATTAAGACAATCAGAACTTTCGTCCGGCTTGTCACGGAAAGAGAGGTCATTAGCTGGCGTTGGGTGCTTGCTCTGCAAACCTGCAAGTGTGTCTGCAGAGCAAGGCGCCACCACATCGCTACTAAACAATAACCTAGACGCTCTCCGAATGTCACCTTCCCTTAGTTTTGATTCTACACATAGATAAATTGTTTTATTAAGTCTACAGGTGGTAAATTTTGGGTAAAAATTCGTGTCAGAATGACTACATTTTTCCTTAATTTGGCTTGTCAAAGATTTTTGTGTTATCCGATTGCTCTCTACGTGTAAAATCCTGTGAGGAAAGGTAAGCAACTGTTCCCAGGCTGTTTTGGAGTTGTCACGGATGACGAGACCAATACAATCAGCTAAACTCTGTGCGACTGCTGGTCTCGCGCCACGTGGAACTCGTTTTAATACAGGAATGGATTTTTTTAAAGTATCTAGAGGTTGCCAAAATGGAATTTGGGAAGAACTAGAAAGTGGAATAGTATCAGGGCCAGGGAGTACATTTTGGTTTTTGTGCACTTTACCAAAATGTACTCTCAAGCCTCGCTCACCTTTAAAAAACCGAGCCTGGGAACAAGCTGGGCAGCGCACCAGATTAGTCAGCGATGTGGCAGATTGATTTATGGCACTTCCTTCCGCATCACTAATGCCGTCACTTGTTGATTGCATGTATACTTATTTATATATGTTTATAGAAGATATTATAAAACCTTAAAAATAATATAACACAATAAATTTGATATCATAGTTTGTTTTGGCATGTTTATATTTTGGTGACAGGCCGTCGCCAAGGGGCTGGCGTCGCGTTCCGTCACTGCTGTCTTCTTATTTATTTTTCTAATACTTTAAAATTGTCTATTACAAAAATTATTATAAAAACACACAAAAAGCAGTCTTGCACAGTTTAGGATTTCACGTCTTCACCCGCATTCTTGCTTAAAGAAATGTATTGTTAGCATATGGGTTAGGTATTATGCTGTAGTATTGTTGGTATCCTTTTTATAATTTATTCGCATGAGTTTCTTCAAAATCGCTCGCCATTTTTTATTCTTAGTGTGTCTTTTTTGGTAGATCTGCAACTTATTGTAATTTGTGATATGCTGTACTGTGTACCTATTTTATAACATCTATGTAATATTAAGGTGTGCAATAAACGTATTGAGTATATATAACATCACGCTTTGAGCCACGGGAGCGCAGTAGTACGCTCAAATAGTGCGGGCGTAACCGCGCGCTCATCAAGTATGTTATAAAATACTATAGTTTCGATAAGAAATGGTTCTATGGCAAATAGCGAAAATCTTTACTATTTTAAACTTCTTTATATTGTACGATAGTCTTGGATATGGGATGAAGTTTTAAGGCCTATATGTATTTTAGTTTTTAAAAAGACAACTCCCGCATTAGGACTAAATCCAGTATCGCGGGGGACTTTACAAACATGCAACTAACGGACACAATGAACACCCAGACTCGAAACAACAATTTGTGAATTTCACAAAGTGTTGCCTCGTGTGGGGATCAAACTCACAACACTCGGCGCAGTGTCAAGCGGTGAGGCGGCCGCTTAAACCACTACGCCAACCGTGCAGTCGACTCTAAGTATATAATCCTTTAAAAGTATCGACGTCATGTATTAATAGTAAAGATACTACTTCAATGGCAGCCAGTATCGGGCATATACCACTTTCTGAAGTTAGTTTGAAGACTGCCTCCGTGGTCCAGTGGATAGCGTATTCGACTGATGATCGGAGGTCCCGGGTTCGATTCCCGGGTCGGGAAAAGTGTTACTGGGTTTTTCCGAATTCTCAGTAGCAGCACGGAATCTGGTGATGTGCTTGGTAACGGCAATAGGCTCGGCCCCTATTACGTGGGACCTAAAAATGCATGGCGAAATGTAGGTGTAATATTACGCCTCTGCCTACCCTTACAGTAATACAGGCGCGAGTCTATAAAAAAAAAGTTATGTGCATATTGAATTGTTAAATGATCCGGTCCCGTCTGACTTGAAAATTTTTGGATAGAAAGTTAAGAAGAAGAAAAGTTATAGAGCAGCCTTGAATAGACTGACACTGGTCTAAGCTGTGAAATATCTCTCGTATTTTGGGTCAGACAGCCGTCGTACCTTTTTTTCTTTTTTTTTTGTTGTCTCATGTCTGTAGTGCCGAAGGGATAGATGGAGGTATTATATACACCGGGGACCTTCCAATTATAAGACGCATAAGCTATTCACTGGATCAGGGAGAAAGTTAATAATTTTTTTGTGAAGTCTTAAGACTAAGGTTATACTATAAAGCGGGCACCGGGTGCCAAGGCAGGAAACTTAAATACAAGCAGGATAACGCTTTAACTGCAACTCTTTCTACATACATAATTATGTCTACGTTTTATTTATTTCATACGATACTCATAAGTCGCTGTTTGAATACTAATGACGTCATTTTATTTTTCACAACATTATTTACTGAACAACATTTTTGTCGTAAATCTAAACAAAACTTTCTCATTGTGTTGAACAAGTACATTTATTTGGTAAGTAAACATAATTTTAGTTTTAATAGAATTTAAAATCAGTTTGATGGAATGCAGGATAATAAGTAAATGTGCTTTGTGTGTACAGAGACAAAGTTTCTTCATTGTTTTGTATTAAATTAGTTCGCGACAAAATTGAAACTTTCTTTATTTCCAGCCTAAATGTTTTTGCTGTAAAGCACATGAATCGTGAACATTCGTTGCAAGGTTTGTTTTAACTAAAATAAACGAATACAGATGGCATAGAACGTTAAAATATGGGCTATGAAGTGAGAGAGATTTGTCAAATGTAAGTGGAAATTTCACAGCTTAATTTTACTTTGGATCGTGTGCCTGTTAGTGCAATACAATACAAATTATGACGACGATAAAATTTGACGGATCTTCGATTACTATCGCATTTTAAAATAAAATTATTATGACAATTTAATGGAAAATACTTCTACAGATATGAATAGTAAAATACTAGACTAAATTTTGCAGTGCTGAAAGCCGTTAGACATGGCAACAGAGATTTGGTAACATCGTGCAATGTATTTGTATGTTTTGCTTCAAAATTATAGACTGCAAAATATGAGTGTACACTTTTCAGAGTTCTTTTAGCAATACATATTGTAAAAAATATTCAGTCAAATACGTTAGGACAAGAAACTCATAATCATCATTTAAATCGAAAGTCTTGGACAACAACTGTAACAACGCAAGGATGATGATAACATTGAAGGACGTATCCATAATATTAATAGGTGTAAGCATTGTTGTGCAAAATAAATAAATAAAATACTTTTACTCAGAGTCAAATATTATGATTTTATATTTGTAGTTACTCAAGAATAGGGAAGATGTACAAGATTACCCCACTTGGAAATAATTGTTTACCTTTTAAACTGTAAAATGGTTTTCTTGTTAAGTACTTGTGTATGACATGGGTTACCTTTATTTTAGGTACAAAACATTAAAATTGGTAAAATAAGAATACATATTGCTTCGCAATGGAAGCTAAAACGGCGGAAACATCTCTCTCTAGTGAAAATTGTCTCCAAAAAATAAAATGTAACATGTGCGAAAAATCTGTATAACTTCAAAAAGCAATCACAATCTTCCACAAACGACGTAGACAGAAAACCGAAACAAATCTATTGACCCAATACAGAACGCGAACTGTGTGGCCTCAAATCTGAAACAAAAAACTATATCCCGTTTCTTTTGACAATTCGATAGAAAATCTTTCTACGGATATTAATAGTGAAATACTAGACTAAATTTTGAAGTGCTGAAAGCTGTTAGACATGGCAACAGTTATTTGGCAATATCGTGCAATGCGGTTGTATCTTCTGCTTAAATTATAGACTGCAAAAGTGTGAATATACACTTTTCAGAGTTCTTTTAGCAATACATATTGTAAAATATATTATGTCAAATAACTTAGGACAAGAAACTAATACATGACAGTTCTGTCTGTCCCTCGCAGTCGGGCGCGGTCGCGGGAGGAGAGGCGTGTCGGTGTTGCGTTGCCGCGCGCCCTATCTCCCACGACCAAATTGGGGCGCACCATTGTTGCGTCGCGGTGGGGCCGCAGAGGAAGAGGAGATGCAGTATTGCCAGGTTGCCGTCTCCCTATCCTCTGCGGCCGCTGGGTGTTTTGGCGGTGGAGCCCAACACCTTCATCCGCCGCCAAGGGGGTTTTGTTCGGGGCCCGCCTGACCATCTGGCGAGCCAATACCCATCGGGGGATAGCGAGGAATGCTTCGGCGATACCCGACTCTCCAACACACGGGTACATGAGGAACGCGGGTTGGTTTTTAGTCAGTAAGAATCTGACAGTCCCTTTCACCATAAAAAAAGGATGATGATAACATTCAAGGACGTGTCCATAATCCGGACGTTGAGGTGGGTCTCACAGTCCAGTTTATTAGATATTAGTTATTTCAATACTTTATGAATGAAAAAGATTATATTCATTAAATTAGTGTTTAGTTTTTTAGGTATTTATGTAAATAAATAAAAGAATAATGTTATATTATACCATGTTTTAATCAGATTAAATAGACCATTGTCCGTGTGGTGACGGATTAAGAATACGGCATATGACTACCCCATATCATCCCATGGGTGTCGTAAGAGCCGACAAAGGGAGCATATTATGCAGAGAACAGCACTGTAAGAGAAGGAAAACTTGATACAAACCCTAAACCAACCCGTTTGGCCAGCGTGGTATAGTAGGCCAATTCCTCCTTCCAAAGGAGAGGCCTAGTCCAGCAGTGGACTGTTACAAGTCTGATTGATTAAACTAGTCCAATTAAAAATAAACGACAAATGTTAACAAAATCTTTCCCTTCTAGTTAAATGTTACGCTATTATGAATTAACTATCAGTCTTAATATTTGAATGTCACTTTTTTGTAGTAAGCTAGATTATCTTGAAAAAACGGCCCCCAGTTCCTGGTCGCCCCGCTATTCCTGGTCAAGGCGGCGGACGTGGTTACGGCGGGGCAGGGGGTGCGAAGAATCCCCGGGTTACGGTAGGCCGCCAATACCGACTGACCATGGCGACGTATAACGGACGCACGCTACGGCTCGACGTACATCTGGCACAACTAGAAGAGGAACTGAGGTGCATAACATGGCATGTTTTGGCACTATGCAAAGTCTGGAGAGAAGGGGAGGATACCATTACCCTAGATTCAGGCCATCTTATGTATTTCAGGAGGGGAGACCAGCCATCCCGGCGTGGTTAGATTCTTGGTCCATAAGGTCCTCTCTGACAACATTTTAGAAATCTCCAGTGTGTCCACAAGGGTAGCATACCTTGTGATCAGACTCACCAAGAGGTATACCCTCAAGGTTATCCAAGTGTATGCACTGACTTCAAGATACTCGGATGATGAAGCGGAGGAAATGTATGAAGACATTTCCAGGGCCTTACAACACACCCAAAAGCCCCACTTTAATGTTGTCATGGGGGACTTCAACGCCAAAGTGGGAGTACATACTGGCGGCGAATCGGTAATAGAACCACACGGATTTGGTAGGAGAAGTCATAAGGGGCAGATGCTCGTCAACTTCTTAGAGAAGGATGGGCTGTTCTTAATGAACTCGTTCTTTAAGAAGCAGCCTCAACGGAAGTGGACGTGGCGGAGCCCCGATACTATGACAAAAAATGAAATAGACTTGATTATGGCGGACAAGAGGCGAATATTTAGGGATGTCTCCGTGATCACTAGGTTCAACACCGGAAGTGATCACCAACTTGTACGAGGCACTTTAAATATCGATTATAAGCTCGAACGCGTTCGGCTTATGAAGTCTACGCTCCGGCCAAATTTCCTCCAATCCGTGGTTGGATCTGAAACATTCCAGCTAAAACTGGAAAACCGGTTCGCTGCCTTGGAAACCACAATAGACCCTGATACGGACCTTGAACTCGATCAAGTGGTGGAAATCCTGCGGGATGAGGGGACGAAATTTTTTAAGATGCATCACACCGGCAGGAGATCTCAACTTTCGCGAGAGTCTCGGCAGCTAATAGAGACACGACGAGAAAACCCAACACTCACTTCTTCAGATCTAAATAAAAAGATCTTCAAGCTGGTAAGATGCGACCTCTGTAGCTCCCTCTATACGCTCTATACAAGAAGCGATCGAGTGAAATCGGGGGTCGAAAGTCTTTATCCAGCACTTAAGTTGAAGCCAGCTGGCGAAACTGACCACGTCAGACAGGAAAGTCGTCACTTCTAGGCCAGAGATTCTTGCGGCGGTTCAGAGCTTCTACGGCAACCTCTACACCTCGAAAACGTCTCGTACCCAACCCGACTCCGAGGATCCCAGAGCCACTTTAACCCGCCACCTCCCGGAAGAGTTGCCAGATGTCAGCCAGGACGAAATCGTGGTGGCTCTAAGACAGCTCAAAAATGGAAAAGCTCCCGAGGACGATGGAATTACGATGGAGCTGCTAAAAGCAGGTGGGAAACCTATACTTGTGCAGCTCCAACGCATATTTAATTCTGTCCTCTTCTCGATGAGAACTCGAAGGGTGTGGAGCAACAGCGTTGTCATTCTGTTCTTCAAAAAAGGAGACAAAACTTTTTTAAAGAACTATCGACCTATCTCGCTTAAATGCAATGTCAGGATATGTTCAAGACAGGCACTGGAAAGGACGCGGTATTAACATAAACGGCGAGTACCTCTCACACCTAAGATTTGCAGACAATATCGTCATCGTGGCAAGTGGCAAGAATACGGCTGGACTGGGCAGCATATAGGAAACTCCGTCAAGTCTTTTCGTCATCCCTACCGCAAAGCCTTAAGACAAAGGTCTTCAACGAGTGCGTCCCGCCCGTAATGACTTACGGCTCCGTACGTGAACACTGACGGTGCGACTGGTCCACCAATTTAAGGTCGCTCAGCGAGCTATGGAGAGGGCTATGCTCGGAGTTTTTCTGAAGGATCGAATTAGTAATGAAGTGATCCGACAGAGAATCAAGGTAATCGACATAGCTCAAAGAAATAGCAAGCTGAAGTGGCAGTAGGCCGGCCACATTTGTCGAAGAACCGATAATCGTTGGAGTAGTCGTGTTCTAGAATGGAGACCGCGCCTTGGCAAACGTAGTCTAAGACGCCCTCCGGCTAGGTGGAGTGACGATATACGCAAAGTGGCTGGCAGCGGCTGGACACGAAAAGTCGAAAATTGGGCTCAGTGGCGTGCCATTGGAGAGGCCTATATCCAGCAGTGGACTCTTGCAGGCTGATAATGATGATGATGATAGATACCCTAGGACGTATGGCGTATGCGTCTTGAATTTGACGACTGACTATTTTTTTATATTAGGGTAGGTGCAAATCAAAATTTGGGTAATGACCTACATACTCAAAATAACTTCTTAGCAGGAAAGACTTCAGAAACTTCATATTTCGACTTAATACTCTTTACTATGCATCGTTCCAGTTTAGATAGCGAGCGCCATTTCGCGCACAATATTAAGACGAGCGATGACAAATTCTCTTCCCAGTCTGTTTTCGCGCTCATTTAAGCGGAATTATAAAAGCATCTTGCAGGCAAAGTGCGGTCGTTGAAAACTCTCGGCATAATAAATGAGGAAGAAACACGGCTTTGTGTTAAAAAAAAGAACGCCACAGTGCAGGAAAAGGACGTTTAAGTAGGTAAAAGGGAAATAAAGAGATAGGCGGCAACTGGGCTCTCAAAAAACTGTCTCTGAAATTTTTATATAAATAGTATTATGAGACTGAGTTTAGTAAAATGAATTTAATTTTATTATTTTGGGTGCGTTGTTTTGTTTACACTTCTTTTCGAGCGAATGAGCTTGTGAGTTCGATGCTTAAATCGAAAAGTGTTTCTGCAAATTCTTTGTAAAAGTACAGAGCCTGTTTACTAGTTTACATACGCCTGCAGGTATTTCGAAAGAGGTTTAGGTAAGGAATGATTTAAAAACTTCAGATTTATTTTCCATTTTGTTTTCGTTCAGACCAAGTGCTCTAAAACTTACTCCAAAATAAGTAACAACTCGGAAAACAAGTATCATATCAAAACAAATATCAAGTAAAATAAAATCAACAGAACACATGAAAAGCATACTATCATTTAACTATTATCTTTTAATGAAACTTCAAAATCCGACCTCATTTGATCCACATCCATCTCCGCGTGCTTGACACACGATCAACAAAGAAAACTACATCACAATAATGTCAGGTTTTGTATGACGATGCTTCAGTTTCCATACGTTCATTACAACAGCATTTAATGCCTACTTGATGTCTATCAGTTTTCATACAATGAACGAGTGGTTGAGATTCAGCTGTAAAAGTCAGGTAGTTCCCTTTGTTATTTTGCATACAATACATACGAGGTAATGTGTGTTTTATTTCCTTTATTGGTTGTCATGTCCACGGCAGGTGTAAGCCGGCCGAAACGGTGGAAAATTCAGAAAAATTATTTTATTCATTTTGAATTTTGCAACACATTTTAAAAGCATACATATGGGTATTATTATACGTACACACACGATTGTAACCCATCGTATTACTGAAAAGTAGTGGATAATATTCTGTAATGAAATATGGTGGCTCTTTGTTACATACCTACCTACATAATCTTCTAAGGTCCCTAAAAGTCTAAGGCTGTGTTTCCACCAGAGGCAGCCAGTGTAATAGGACAGCCTCAACTACATGGCTCGGCGAGCCATTCTTTGTCTGCTGCGGGTCGAGGTAATCTGTCAACCCAATGCTACCTCTAGTGGTTATACAGCTTAGGTATACGAAGCCGAAAGAAAACTATTTCAATGTGTCGTATTGCCGGGAAAAGCATCAACTCACATGCTCAAATTTTGATCTGTATTAGGAAATTATTGACCATTTGTATCAAAACTGGCTTAATAGGTTACGTAAATACGATTGAATATCAGTTTCTCTCACAACTGCTATATTCACACAACAAACACAACATAATCTAGTCCCAAACTAAGCAAAGCTTGTACTATTGGTACAAGACAATGGATAAACATACATTATTTTTTTTGTAAATACATAAGCCAGACCAAGTCAAACATCCATGTTCACGCACACAAATGCTTGACTTGAGCGGGAATTGAACCCGCGACTTTTGGCGTAGCAGTCGCTTACGCGCCCGCTTTGCCAACCGGTCGTCAATGCTATATGCTTTCCTAGATTTATTTTAAAACGAATGCAAGAAATTTGTTCTTGCTTTTATTTTAATACATTTGTGAGTTTTATAATTCTTTTGGGAGTTAAAGTTCTTTATAGCCTTGTGTTTTTTGCGAGTAAGGAAATACAGCAAGCTTACTTGCACTGATTAGTAATGAGGCTGGTCATTGAGGAAAAGCGGAAAATCTATAATGGTTAAAAGTTCGATGACTACTGTACGGCGAATGTTGGGGCGTAACCCAGTTTTACCTTATCGGCGTTTTCTGTGTTATATGTCATCGATTTATGGGCAAATTGCAGTAAAGGGCTTTATAAATTAAAATGATCGCTAACGTTATTGCGGGTTTATGTTTACCTGTACTTGTCGGTTGTCTTAATGAAAGTAAAAATATGCAAGTAAAAATTAATATTATTTATTTATAAAAGAATAACGAGTCAAATGTACGATTTTTTCGCGTATAGGAAAAAAATGCTGCAATTGTTGTCCCTTGCGCATGTCATTCAAAAAAAATTATAATTCTTAGCAACCTTTAACCATAGCACATTGCTTCGTATTGAAAGCTTTATTTATTTAAAAATATACTATTTTTAGTAACAGTGTCCGCACTAGAATATTCGCTGGGGCGCCCACTTGACTACGTCAATAGTTTGTCTCTGTTGTATATTATTTAATTTTTAATACCTTTCAATGCTAATGGTGGAACCATCTTTCTATTTTTATTCATATCTCTTTCTTAGTTTGTTTCATAATTCGAAATATATACTACTACGCTTGAAAGTACATGCAGCCTACTATCCACATACAGTCGATACGTTTGTAAGATATTTTAGTAACTCTTACCTTAAATTCCAGCCGTAAACAGTGACACATGCCAAATCCGCAATAAACAGAATACAATATTATAGTACCAACAAAAATGTGAGCACAATATTACCCTCGCAAATTGTGTCCTTATGTTATTATAAGGGTCGAGTTCTGAATTCACGTAAAGGAGTATACCTACTTAGTTACAAACAATCGCAGTTTTCCCAAGAACAATAATAAAAAAGAAAATGCTTATAAGAGAGGTAGAGTACTCGGAGATACCCTTCCTAAACTTGAGTTGCCCGGCAATATTTACACCCGATAAGGTTCCGGGGCCAAAGTAGTTAGGATATATTTAGAACCGTCGGCTATTAGGTGCATTTGGAAGCTTGGTGCCGGATTTGAAAATTCCACCTGGCTCATATACAAGTTTGTAAGGCGTTTGATAAGCCAGTCAGGCGAATCAAATCAAAATCGTCAGCTTATTTCGAGAAAAACGTTAATCATAGGCAGGCAAAATGGGATATGGGATCAAAATGTGTTATACAAAAGCTAGAAACCAGATTGTCAAACATGGAGAAAATGTCACGAAATCTATAAATATTGAAATACATGAAGTCCCTGAAAGCAGAAATGAAAACCTGATGGACCTTTTCAAGAAACTTTGTGAATGCTTGCAGGTATTCCTGATAGTGAGATAAGATCGTGTCGTCGTGTTGCCAAGATGGACTCAGCAGCAAAACGTCCGCGTAACGTTTTAATTACTCTCTCTTCGCAAAGGTTGCGGGATCTCGTGTTGTATTCTGTAACGCGTTTTTACAAGGCTCATGGTACAGAGAAGCTGGTAACTACTCATATTGGATTACCAGGTGAAGCTCGACGTATTTACCTGTCAGAACATTTGTCGCCTGAAATTAAGGAATTGCATAGCAGTGCACGAAAATTTTGCAAGGACATGAAGTTCATGTTTGTTTGGGTACGCTTTGGGCAAATTTAAATACGTAAGGATGAGAATAGCCCAGCTATACTTGTAAGAAATCTTGATACACTAAACAAATTAAAGTAAATTATATACTGTATCTCCCTCTTTTGTCTAATTGTAATTTTTATATTTAGTACGTGAATGTGTCCAAAATGATGAATGTTTATAACCAAAATGTTAATAGAATAAGAAGTAAACTCACTCAGTTCTATTTAAGTGTATTAACCTGTAGTTTTGATATTGTTTGCCTCACGGAGACTAATCTTAATATGGGTGTATTTGATAGTGAAGTTTTCGAAGCTCGCTATAACGTCTTCAAACGGGATAGAGAAAGCACCACCTCGTCTAAATGCGAAGGGGGTGGAGTGCTTATCGCTACTCTAAAAAAATATCAAGTTATTCATAGGGCGTATTGGCAAACTAGATTAGAGGATATCTGGATCACTTTAATTTCTAAAGAGCGCGATGTTCCATGTCAAAATGTTTGTATTTGTTACTTACCAACAAACATAGAGCTTACAAAACTTGAACAATTCTACGTCAATTGTCAAAAAATTATGTTACATGACCATCCTAATGATAACTTTTTGTTAATTGGTGATTTTAACACCCCAGATTATAGAATAAATATTACTGTTGACCAAGAAAATGTCAAACATTCGAAAAAGTTGTAATTACTGAATGAATTCACATCCCTTTGCAACCTTTATCAACACAACGACATCACCAATGAGACGGGCCGTCTCTTAGACTTCGTTTTTTCGAATATGGACTCTATTAAGGTAGTTGATACGACTCCCTTGAGTTTAGTAGATAAATATCACCCTGCTCTTTCTATCGAAGTAAAATTACCCCATAAATAAAAATTACACACAAATTGCTCACGCAAAGTACTATACTCAATACGTTTATTGCACACCATAATGTTATATAGATGTTATAAAAATAGGTATACAGTTCATTATGGACCCTGTAGGGCACGGCAGCGTAGGAGAGAGGATGAAGTCACATAGAGCTCAAATATCGGTAAAGTAATAATTTTAGTTAGGTTTAAATAATTATATAGGTACTTATCTATTTTTTTGTAATTATTTTACAAATCTATTCTAACTTTATACTCTTAAAAATTACAAATTGTGTATTCAATTTACTTCCTATGTAAATGCATTGATTGTAACATTATTTACTACAGTATATGCTTATCAGGAGGCCTACCATGAACTTTTAACAAGCGATTCAGTTTTGGAGCAATTTAGTGTAGGTTCTTAAATTGAATTGTTTTAAAACGTACCATGAGTTTGTTTAAACTGAATCGTGTTTGGATTGTTAGAATGAATGAATGATATCGCTGGATCGCAATGACGCAATATAATCACATTGACAGAAAGAGACCAAGCTATACAGTTCGTGAATAATGCGGTCTCTTTCCCTTGTTTGCGTTCAGAAACTATTATTCAGTCAGCCATTTTCGGCAAGTTACAATATTGTATGTAGTATGATGTAGTTATATATAACTTGTACGCTACAACTAAATTAAGATTCTTTTATAACAAAGCGAATAGGTATATTTTGTACTAAAAATAACTACAATATTGAATAGTTAATTAAAATACGTTACGTTACGTTATTTTTTCTCACAAAAATACCTAGCAAAACGGTACAAATACTGACTCGGTGGAAGTTACGAACGTATGTTTTGATTGTTAGCATTTCAAGGTTAACAAAACAAGTAATACAATATCAAGACCTATTTTATTCGTAGAAGTATTGTTTCCATATTTATTAATTATTGCTTTTAATGCTTAATTAAGTCTGAACCCAAGTTCAAAACTTTCTTATAAAGGGGTATGTAAATTAGAATTATTGGGATCGCTATTATCTTTATCTCTCTTCTTTACTATGAAATATTAATAGATTCACTCATACAAAGATTTCGCAGCTAAACGAAATCGGCATTGTTATTTTAAGTGGTTTCTTTTTTGTATACAGTGAACCCTTGCGTCGAAGAGTACCTAACTAGGTAACAACCAACTTGTGCACTTGTGGGATTTTTAAGATGAGTATAGGGATATAGTTCTGTGATTCAGTAAATCGCCACAAGCTAGGGAACTATAACACAGGATTTGGAAAGAAATACACCTTAATTTAAATGCACATTGTAAGGGTACAGTAAAATTGGAAAGGGTGGTGCAAAGTATGTTCAGTAAGTAAATAAAAAATAAATACTTTATTAGCTCACATAACACTTATATTATCAAAACCATATAATATAAAAGTGTTGTACCAATAAAATTGACATTATGGAGTGATAGTGTTTTCTACCAAAAAAATGTTCTTCAAGTTAGAAGGTAATGCTAGTTTGGCAATAGCAGCGCGAATGAGTGCCACCCAGAACATCATGAAAACCTTGATAAAACCTGAAACAAGTACAAAAATAAGTATTAATTATTTGATACTATTGAATTCTGTTGATTACTTTAATTTTTAACAAAAGCATACTTTACCTCAGTTTTAGTAAGCTCTTCTTATATTTTGGACAAGCAGAAATAATTCTTTTTCATTCGAGAAGAATCTCTTTCCGCAGTTTGCTATATCTGCTGCCACTGTCTGTTAAGCCATAGAATAAGCTGCATGTCACCAATCGGTTTTTGGTCTCTTTGGTTTGGTGTTTTCACCCAGGAGCAGAAAATGTCAGTGCAGTCACTATCTACAACAAATAAAGTAACAATTAAGTAATGATATGTTATCAATAAGTCTCTAAGTCAAGTAACTATTGACTTGTAAGTTAAAGATACTATGTAGGTACCTTAAAAGAATATTGTGTCTATACTGCAGTCACACTAAAATATTCTATGGTTTCATGAATTTATTAGCATATTTGGTACAGAATGTTTCTTACCTTAAGCTATTGAGATCGGTGGACGTCACCGGCTGCATAGACAATGGTCTCAATGCTTCTCATAAAATATCTAGGGCCAATAGTTTAGCGAGGCGAAATCTTTTGATGAATTCTGTTTCATTGTGTGGTTTCATCAAATGCTCCTTGGTATGTATGAATACGAGTGTTCTCCAGCTTAGCGCCTTTGTTTACGACGTGAAGTGCTAGATACATTTTCACATTCAATAAACCGAGTAAAACTAGAGTCCTTGGCACATCGATTCACAAATTTCACAGAGTTTATGTAAGATTTAACACAGTATTATAGAAATTCTGACACAGAAACCGATCTATAATTAACTTAAACTGATTTAAATCCACATATAATGTCTAAAAACCCAATAATAATTTTAACTATCCAGTTTACCCACTACAAATTGTAACTTTTATTGAATCGCTAAATCTGACAGATACGCGGTTCAGTTTGAGCTGACGTTACACTCATGGTACGGTCTCCTACGGGAAAGGAACGAATGGTTTAAGATTTCGGTTCAAAGTGTCCGTTTCGATGGCGCGGCCATGACGTGTTTTAAAAAAAAAATGATAACAAGATTTTGTAAAAATTTGTAAAAGTAGACTCCCAAAACCATAAATTTGTCAAAGCTATGGTTAAAAAGTTATAAGGGTATGAACGTGGCCGCGCCATTGAAACGCTCCGAACCGCGCGGCCACGGAGATCTTTAAAACTAAGCATTGCAGAGACCTGAAATTTTGGTAAGTAACAGATTGAATTTGTAAAAAATTTGTAAAAATATAGAAAAAAATCCTGAGCTTATATTTTAAGAGCTGTGAGACTAATACGCCATGGCCGCGCCATTGAAACGGAGAAAAACACATTTTCACCGATATCTCGTTGAAAAAGCAACGCAGACGTCTGAAGTTTTTTGTAAAACCCAGATTTGAATTTGTCAAAACTAGTGTAAATACAACAAAAAATCCTAGGTTTATATTTCTGGAGCTATAAGACTAATTCGCCATGGCCGCGCCATTGAAACGGTGAAAAACACATTTTCGCCAATATCTCACTGAAAAAGCAACGCAGACGTCTGAAGTTTTTTGTAAAACCCTGATTTGAATTTGTCAAAACCAGTAAAAATAAAACAAAATATCCTAGGTTTATATTTCTGGAGTTATATGACTAATACGCCATGGCCGCGCCATTGAAACGGTGAAAAACACATTTTCACCTATATCTCGCTGAAAAAGTAACGTAGACGTCTGAAGTTTTTTGTAAAACCTGGATTTGAATTTGTCGAAACTAGTAAAAATAAAACAAAAAATCCTAGGTTTATATTTCTAGAGATATAAGACTAATATGCCATGGCCGCGCCATTGAAACGGTAAAAAAATATGTAATGGCCTATATCTCGCTGAAAAAGCATCGCAGAGGTCTGAAGTTTTTTGAAAACCTAGATCTGAATTTGTCAAAACTGGTGAAAATGCGCATAAAAACCCTAGGTTTACATTTCAGGAGCTTTAGATTACGTATTTTTTAGTCTTACAGCTCCTGAAATATGAACCTAGAATTTTTTGTTTTATTTTTACTAGTTTTGACAAATTCAAATCGAGTTTTACAAAAAACTTCAGACGACTGCGTTGCTTTTTCAGCGAGATATCGGCGATTACGTATTTTTTCACCGTTTCAATGGCGCGGCCATGGCGTATTAGTCTTATATCTCCAGAAATATAAACCTAGGATTTTTTGTTTTATTTTTACTAGTTTCGACAAATTCAAATCCAGGTTTTACAAAAAACTTCAGACGTCTACGTTACTTTTTCAGCGAGATATAGGTGAAAATGAGTTTTTCACCGTTTCAATGGCGCGGCCATGGCGTATTAGTCTTATAACTCCAGAAATATAAACCTAGGATATTTTGTTTTATTTTTACTGCTTTTGACAAATTCAAATCAGGGTTTTACAAAAAACTTCAGACGTCTGCGTTGCTTTTTCAGTGAGATATTGGCGAAAATGTGTTTTTCACCGTTTCAATGGCGCGGCCATGGTGAATTAGTCTTATAGCTCCAGAAATATAAACCTAGGATTTTTTGTTGTATTTACACTAGTTTTGACAAATTCAAATCTGGGTTTTACAAAAAACTTCAGACTTCTGAGTTGCTTTTTCAACGAGATATCGGTGAAAATGTGTTTTTCACCGTTTCAATGGCGCGGCCATGGCGTATTAGTCTCACAGCTCCTAAAATATAAGCTCAGGATTTTTTTCTATATTTTTACAAATTTTTTACAAATTCAATCTGTTACTTACCAAAATTTCAGGTCTCTGCAATGCTTAGTTTTAAAGATCTCCGTGGCCGCGCGGTTCGGAGCGTTTCAATGGCGCGGCCACGTTCAAACCCTTATAACTTTTTAACCATAGCTTTGACAAATTTATGGTTTTGGGAGTCTACTTTTACAATTTTTTTCAAAATCTTGTTATCATTTTAAAAAAAAAATAACGTCATGGCCGCGCCATCGAAACGGACACGGTTCAAACGCTATCCAACTCACAGCTGCGTCGTATTGAAATGTAAACACCAAAACTGAGCCGCTATAATGAGGTCATAGTACGATATTGCGATTCTATTCAGTTTAGGTCGTAAACTGAATCGCAATAAGAGGTCATGGTAAGCCTCCAGTTAAGTATTCATTTATTGTATAATACGCTTTATTTATTAATATCTGTTTTAACTTGTATATGAATTTCTTATCATTTGGTTCATTTCTTAAATATTCTGGGAGATTATTATATATTTTTATTGTCATAACGAATGGGCTTGTTGCGTGCATAGTTAGTTTAGAGGTGGGTAGATTTAGTCTATTTTTATGGCGTAATGAATATTTTGTTTGGATGTCTTGTCTTTTACTATAAAAATCTGGATATTTACGTACAAATTTACACATTTCTAATATATATATGGAAGATAAGGTTAGAATATGATGCTTTTGGTAATGGGGTTTGCAACTGTCGGTTTCATCTATGTTGACCAGTATCCTAATAAGTTTTTTTTGTAATGTGAAAAGTGTTGGTGTGTCTGTGCTATTTCCCCAAAGTATGATGCCATAACTAAGCCATGAGTAGGCATATTATGCGTAATATGTTATCAAGGCCGTATGCATATCAGTAGTTCTCTTAATTTCACGCAAGGCATAAGAAAATTTTGATAATTTGAGTCTGAGTTTCTTTATATGACATTTCCAATTTAAGTGTGTGTCTATGTTTAAACCAAGTAAAGTGAATTCTGTGAATTCTGTAACTTCTTCTAATTTTATATTATTATATGAGACATTTAGGTGTAAGGGTGGTTTTTGACGGGGATGAAAACTCATCAATTTGGTTTTTGAGAAATTAATGTCTAGGTTGTGATCTGCCATCCATTTTGATGTCTTTTCGAGGATAGAATTTAGAATTAGGTTTATATTTAAAGCGTTTTGGCATGGGATGAGTAAAGAAATATCATCCGCGAATAGGACACACGGTTCTTCTATACATTTAGGTAGGTCGTTTGTGTATAATAAAAATAGGAGGCAGCCTATTACACTTCCTTGGGGGATAGAAGAATTTATTGTTATATGCTAATATTTTCTATAGTGTGAGTTTTGTGATTAAAATATTCAATTTCAACTAATTGTTCTCTATTATGTAGGTAAGATTAAAGTCAACAAAATTAAAGTCGCAGACCCAGAGAAACCTGTGGGGAAGGTTGCTGCTGCGAAAACCAAGCGGACGGCGGCTTCGAAAAAATAGGTTTCTTGTTTGTTTGTTTTTGCGACTGGGTGAATTTATATTATTTTTTCTACCTTCTTCATAACATAAAATTGTATTTACTTTCACAGTATTTTTCACTTTGACGTATCATATGTCAGTTATGTCACTTGCTTGACGTACTACTGCCACTCTGAATCATCGGTATTTTATCCTCAGCCTATGTCAAATATTATTTAAGATATACTTGTTTTTTTTAAATATTTTACTTATTTAACAAATTCACCTGGTTCAAATTTTATTACGCATTTTGTTTTTTTCTCTTTGTTTCTTTTTTATATAAAGCTATGTAGTGTTATTTACAATACTCTTCTTGTAACACGCAACTGGCGGGTGAACTGACTTTACACCGTTTTACAATATATTTTTATTTAAGTAATCTATATAATATAAATATATAACGTTTTATTGTATTGATATAGTTAATTAATTTATATATTATAAATATATTCTTATTTAATATAGTCGATGTATTATGTTAGACACAAATAGTGACGATGACAGCTTTTTAACTGCTAGTAGTCTCAATGACAGTTTTACTAGTTTGCCTTCACTTGCAGACATTCTTCAGCCTCAGTTCTCTGACGTCGCAGGGAAGTTTAATGTAGTCCATATAAATGCCCAAAGTATTTCAGCCCATTTCCCTGATATGCTGGCAACCTTTGACTGTAGGAACATTCATGCTATTCTCGTTTCAGAGTCATGGCTCAAACCATGTCTCCCATCAACTTCATATTCTCTTCCGGGGTACCACCTAATAAGAAATGATCGCGCGGTTGGTGGTGGTGGCGGTGTTGCTATTTACCTACGTGCTCAAATTCCGTACCATATAGTTAGCATCTCGCCGCAACCACCACCCTCGAATGCCGGCGAGCATCTATTCTTAGAAGTGGAAATAAATCGTGCTAAAGTTCTTCTAGGTGTTTATTATTCCCCTTCGTTACATATTAATTTTTTTCCCTTCTTTAGAACACATCCTAGAAACTTTGGTACCTTCTTACAGTCACACAATTATAATGGGTGATTTTAACACCTGCCTCTTAAAACAGGATAATCGTTCCATCACATTTAGGCGTATTTTAAATTCTTGCAATTTATCTATTCTTCCTCTTCATGCTACACACCATTTCCCAAACTCTGTACCTTCTCTTCTTGACCTCATTTTTGTTTCTTCCCCTACTTTTGTATCCAAACATGGTCAGTGCTCTGCAGACAGTTTCTCTTACCATGATTTAATCTATCTTTCATATAAAATACGCCCACCAAAGTCAAACCGAGAATTATTATGCAACGCAACTTCGGTGGGATGGATAGTGTAAACCTCTGCGCAGATGCCCGTAGTATAGATTGGTCTCTTTTGTACACATCAGACTGTGTAGATATCAAAGTCAATATGTTTACAGACAAATTAACTCAGCTGTACGATGTGCATGCACCAATCCGTGCCATTAAATTAAAACACCTAACTGCACCTTGGCTTTCTGACGAAATCAAAATTCTTATGTCAAAGAAAGCGGCTGCCAAGGCGAAGTACAAAAGCCGCCCAAACCCTGTGAATTTGGAAAAATACATACGTGCCAGAAATCTCTGCAATAAGGTGTGTAGGAAAGCACAACGCCAGCATATTCACAACTCGGTTGAAAACGGAGATCCAGTTAAAATTTGGAAATTTCTTAGAACACTGGGAGTTGGTAAGTCGCGCAATGACGCAATCCCCAAAGATATAAATATAGATTCGCTTAACGCACATTTCTCTGCTTCGTCCAACTTTCATGGGACAAGAAAAACTAACAGGTTACAAGATCTTTCACGTAACCCAACTCCCAGCTACTCACCTTTTGTTTTCGAGCAATTTCCTGGTTTTGATGTTAAAAAGAGCATAATTTCTATCTCATCCAATGCTGTTGGTAATGACTGTATCAGTCGAAATATGATCCTGCCTATCCTAGATGAAATCCTCTCTGTCCTTTGTCATATCCTGAACTACTCAATTACCAGCGGTGTCTTTCCATCCGCGTGGAAAGATGCACAAGTAGTACCGATCCCTAAAAAATCCAAACCCTCTTCCTTTACTGATTTCCGTCCTATATCCATACTTCCATTCCTCTCAAAAGTCCTTGAGCGTCTTGTACATACACAACTCTGTACTTTCCTTTCCAAGAATGCTCTCCTGAATCCAATCCAATCTGGTTTTCGTCCTGGTCATAGTACTACTACAGCATTGGTTCATAACACTGATGAGATAAGGCTAGGCATGGATGGTGGAAAACTCACGCTTTTGTCCCCACTTGATTTTAGCAACGCATTTAACACCGTGGATTTCCACATCCTGCTTGCCATACTCCGCTCTATTAACATATCTCCAACGTTAATTGACTGGTTTCATAGTTACCTGTTTGAACGCCGACAGCGTTTACGCGTTGATGAGTCGTACTCGTCATGGTGTAGCACAACTCTCGGTGTACCGCAGGGTGGCGTGCTATCTCCATTACTATTCGAAATTTTCATAAATTCTATCTCTAAGCACTTACTTTCGTCCTACCACCTTTACGTAGATGATTTACAGATATACTCACAGGCACCACTAGAAGCGATTTCAGAGGCGTTCTCTAATATAAACTTTGACCTGGCGCAAATTTGTACGTGGAGTAAAAATTTAAATTTTAAATTATTATTTAAATATTTAAAGTAAACCCATCTAAAACACAAATTATTCTGATTGGCAGTTCCAGAGTGATCTTCAAGGTCAACTGGCCGCAGTTACCTGAGATTCAGTTCGACGGTAAAATATTAACAATCTCAGATAACGTAAAAAACCTGGGGATTTATCTAGATAGAACTTTATCTTGGGGATGTCAAATACAGGAGACAAGTCGAAAGCTGTTTGCCTCAGCTGGGTCGTTACGTAGGCTGCGGAACTTTCTTCCCACAACCACCAAGATTGCGCTTGCACAATCCTTGCTTCTCCCAATACTCGATTATGCCGATGTCAGCTATCTTGATCTTAATGAGGACCAACTTAACAAACTTGAGCGTCTCCAAAACTTCTGTATAAGATTCATTTTTGGTTTACGCAAATATGATCATGTTTCTGAATTTCGATCCAGACTCAAGTGGCTCCCAATTCGTCTTCGCCGGAATACTCATATTCTTATGCTACTGTATAATGTGCTGTTTAATCCTAATAGCCCCATGTATCTCAAAGAACGTTTTAAGTTCCTTCATGACACACATTCAAAGACCTTGAGGTCGTCAGTGGATCTGAGACTGCAGATGCCGACACATTCCACAAACTTCTATGATAAATCCTTTGCTGTTCAGGCAGTACGTTTGTGGAATGCGTTGCCAATTGAGATTAAGCAAGCAAAATCACTTAATATATTTAAAGACGCATTAAAGAAGCACTACTTGAAATATCTTTATATAATCGAAATTGATATCATTATATGTATATGTATGTATTACATAGCTATGTATTATATGTACAGTTAGTATGTATATTACGTATTATTTGTACCTATGTATAGGTAATATATAGGTACCTACACATCTATGTACATTCTATTTAAATAACTATTAGTTTCCATATATATATGATCACTACACCATCAAACTTCTCTTTTTCAGTCTGTCCATCCTAAGGTTGCCTGGAAGAGATCGCACTTTGCGATAAGGCCGCCTTTGTGCATTTACTATTTGTATACCTACATATAAGTTATTATACCTAATTTGTACCAACTGTATTTGCACAATAAAGATTTATCTATCTATCTATCTATCTAAGATGTAAGCCATTCGTGTGCTTGACCACGTATTCCTATTCTGTACAGTTTATTTAATAATATATCAAATTGTACTTTATCATATGCCTTGGTCATGTCCAGTAGTATGCCCACTGCATATTTTTTGGTATTTATTATGTTTAAGGCTTCTTGAATATATTTATACACTGATAAGGTAGTCGACCGATTTTTTCGAAAGCCGTTTTGACATTCGCAAAATATTTTATATTTCTCGCAGAAGTTGTATATGCTATCACACATGGCTTTTTCAAACAGTTTTGATGCTGTGGGCAAAAGAGCTATGGGGTGGTAATTATTGACATTATTTTTGTTATCCTTTTTGTGAATAGGCTTTATTAAGGCTCTTTTCAATTGCTCAGGGAAAGTACCTTCCAAAAATGATTGGTTAATTAATAGGTAAAAAGGTAGAGTGAAATCGTCGGCGCAGTGTTTTATTAGGAACGGTGGTAGTTCATCTAAGCCGCAACTACGTTTGTTTTTCAAATTTTCAATTATTTTTTTTACTTCATATGCTTCTACTGGACTGAGAAATATTGTATTTTCAAGGTCTAGCCCGCACCAATCGGCAGATCCTCTGCTTGAATGGTTAGAGGTCTGTTTATCTATTGAGGCAAAAAAGTCATTAAAATGATTTGTTATTGCTTTGGGTTCTGATGAGAGATGATTATTTATGTACATTTCAAAGTTTTGTTTTACGCGCCTTGGTTTATTGTTAGTTCTTTCGTTTATAATATTCCACATGGCTTTAGTTTTATTTTCTGAGGATTTTATTTTATTTATATATTGATTCTTCTTTGCTATTATTACTGCTTGTTTTAATATTTTTTCGTATTTTTTGTAATGTTTTATTTGAATAGGATTTTTTGTTTTTATTATTAGTAATTTTAATATTCGCTAATTTTTACAGGATTTTTCTGTTCCTACTGTTAACCAATGCTTTTTATGTTTAGTTTTTAGTCTTACTTTACAAATAGGTATGCATGTATTTAGAATATTAAGTAGTGTATTATTAAATGAATCGTAGTTGCTATTTATATTATTATTTAGTGTTATGATGTCTTGCCAATTTCGTAATTGTAATTTAGACTTAAAATGTTCTATGTTTCTATTATTATACAGTCTTTTTGTTGTGTACCATATTGGTGATGGTTTTTGTTGCGGTAAATCTATTTCTATGATGGTTCCATTATGGTCTGAAAAACCAAGTTCTTCTACAAAAGTGTAAATATTTTTTGTATTGAAATTTGTAAATATTAGATCAAGGCATGTTGACGTGTTTTCGGTAATTCGCGTAGGTGACTTTATATGTTTGTAAGTATAAAGTTGTATTCAAGCATGAGATCAAGAAATTTGTTTGTTTTTAAATTATTATCTAGCATATTAATATTAAAATCACCTCCAATTATGATATCATATTTTATGTATTTGCTATTTAAATATTGTAAAATAAGCTGTATTTGGTAGTAGAATACTTCTTCCTCTCTTCTATTCCAGTATATGGTAATTATTATTATATTATTTTTTAACAACTCAATTGCACATATTTCTAATACATATTCTATAGACATTGCAGTAATATCATTTCTTTCTATACTATCAATATGGTCCTGAAGAAGAATGCAGACGCCGCCACCTGTCCTTGTTTGACGGCAATAGGAGGCCGCCACTTTGTAACCGCTGAATTGAATGACTTCTAGTTTTTCTTTTGAGAGCCAGGTCTCAGTTATACATATTGCATTGTAGATTGGTCTTTAGAGTATAAATGCTTCTAATAAGTGTCGCTTGTTATACAAACTTTGAATGTTTTGATATAATATATTAAATTTCAGGTCTTGTGTTACGAAAGGAGTGATTTTTATCAGCGAGACACTTGTCATACGGTAGACTTTGGTCGTAACTGTTGCTTGATAATATCTGGTCTCTAGTTTCTTAATTTATATGGATTAATAAATTCTGCATAACATTTTGCATTCCGTAGTTATTAAGTTTGCCACTATATTTCAAAAACATGCTATGGTCGTAAGATAACTCAAGGTATGAATCAAGTACTGTGGCATATTGATGTGTGTGAATATCAAGGTACAATAAGCTGTTGAATGTTTCTATCCTCCAGTTAAACATAGCAGAGTAGTTGTTGCACTTGAAAGTAGGTAAACAAAGTATGATATTAGTATGCTTAATATTTTGTAGCATTCTTCTTATTTCTATGACTATATCCAGATAATTATTGGTTCTTTTAAAATCTTCTTCTCCGATCAATATTGCGCAGTGATCTTTGTTTGTGAAATCTGTTATTTTTTTATCTAAGCCGCTCAAAAGTTGTAGTATTCCGCACTGTGGTGACACATAATGGCGTATTTAAGTATTTTCAAAAATATTTTCTGCAATGGATAATATATTGTTCGTCTTATTAGCACTGATTATACATAGTTTTCTGTTATTAGGTTTTAATACTTTTAATATAGGGCGTGATTTTTCTTTCTCTTGCACTGTGTTAATTGCTTGTGATGTAGAAATGTTAACTTTAGGCGGATTTTTGGGTGTACTTTGGTTGATCAGTGTGCTATGGGGTTTACTAAATCTCTTTGGTGTTTCTAGAGTAGGTTTTGAAGATTTATTTCGAGGCGTCGACATCTTGAAGCTCTCAATATCGCCAGATAGACATTTTGTAGCCCTTTTTAAAATTTCATGTTTTGTTGTTAATTCCTGCACTGTTTTCCTTAAGTCGTGGTTTTCAATAGATAAATTATTAATCTTTTCGTGGGCTAAATTTAGCTGTGAGGTAAGTAGTTCTATTTGATCCTTTAGTTCTTGAATCTGAGTAATGTTTTCGTCACCTGATATGTTTGGAAGCTACTAGTGGTGCCATCTAGTTTTTAGCCACTGGTACTACTATCGTCGCAGGTAAGAACTTCTGTCATAGATAGGGTACGTGTTTTTCTAAATGGAGATTAACCAAAATTTGCGATCAAAACAAAAACTGTCAAAAACGAATCTAAAATCTAATATTTAATAAACATATAATATAAACAGAAAATATTTCAAATTAACAAATAACGTATCTCTGGAAAATTTGAAAAGACGAGATCAAACGCAACTGAGAAAAATTGGAAATAAAAATAAGGTCGGCACGGCGCGCTATTTCGGCGCCCTGCCACGCCCTGCAAGACATCCACAAGAAGTTGTAATAAGTACCTACCAGCCGTACTATTCTCTGTCTACGGTACCAGCATACCCAAGAGCATACCAGCGACAACCAGAGACTACGCCCCACTATGTCTCCGCCGCCACCTGCCATGCGCAACTCAATGTGACATAATATTATTATGACATTATTTTTTCATTATTTTCTTAGAATCATGTTGTATCTATATTTTAATATTTTGTAAATACTTTACTGTAAATACATAGTTGTATATAGTAATTAAGTGCAAATAGTAAGATGCAAGCAGACAGTGATGGCAATGGTGAGGTAGAAGGGGGCGCAAGTCAACCTACCACATCACTGAGTGAATTAGTACGCTGCCCCTACTGTGACCCGGCCCGCTTCTTTAAAGGTAAGCGGGGTTTGAAAGTACATCTTGGCAAAATGCATAAATCCCGAGATGTACTTTCTGACCCCTTAACTTCACATTCAATTTCTACACAAGACTGTGTCCAAATTCCCTTTTGGCAACATCTTTCGGATTTAAAAAATTCTGTTCCGGTTTTGAAAAGAGTTCCCCGTGGTGCAAGGCCATCAGTCGCCAAAAAATTGGCTGACTGCATAGGTCTCGTTGTGCGGGAGAACTCAAAAACAGCTTGGGAACGACTATTAACCTTTCCTTATAGGATTTTACATATTGAAAAAGATCAGGCCTCAAAAAAGACACTTACTGCCCAAATTAAACACAACTGTTCTGTTTCGGTCCATACTTTCGACACCAAATTTACTTTTAATACAAATAGAACGAATTATCAATATGTAGAATCCAAACTAAGGGAGGGTGATATAAGAGGTGCGTCGAGACTCTTATTCAGCACTGATGTGGTGGCGCCTTGCTCTCCAAACACGCTTGCGGGTTTGAAGAGCAAGCATCCAGCGCCGATGGATGGCCTCTCTTTTCCTGATGCCCCGGATATGGATTCGGAGCATCTGATTACTACGGCCAAGGACGTGTTCGCAGCAGTTTGCTCGTTCCGGACTGGGTCGGCTGGTGGCCTCGATGCTCTAACACCACAACATCTCAAAGATCTTGTGTGTTCGAGCGCCGGGGAGGCTGGCGATGCACTCCTGAGGGAGCTGACTGCTCTCATGAATTTGATGCTCTCCGGCAATGTGGACGGTGCCATCACTGACATATTGTACGGAGCAAATTTATGCGCTCTTATCAAGAAGGATGGTGGCATTCGTCCCATTGCCGTAGGTTGCACATATAGGCGTATGGCAGCCAAGATATGCTGCAGATATTATAGCAATGATTTATCTGCTAAATTCCAACCCCTACAATTAGGTTTTGGCTCAAAGGGGGGTTGTGAGGCTGCCATACATGCCCTGGCCACGTACCTTGGTTGTGGTAATGGAGAGGTCATCCTTAAGGTTGACATAAAGAATGCCTTCAACGCAGTGAATAGGGACACCTTGTTGTCCGAGGCAAAATTAGAAACCCCCAAAATTTATAAATTTCTTTCGCAATGTTACAGATATCCCTCAAAATTATTATACAAGGACAACCTATTGGAATCCGCAGTTGGATGTCAACAAGGTGACCCACTTGGACCAGTCATTTTTAGCTTAGCAATTCACCCAATTATTCGGCAGCTAAATTCAAAATTCAATATATGGTTCTTGGACGACGGAACCCTTGCTGGAGACGCTGACATAGTGCTACAAGATTTGGCAGTTCTAAAAGACAAATTTAAATCGATCGGTTTGGAGCTAAATTCAAGTAAGTGTGAGTTATTTCTAAATAAAATTGATGATGAAAAAAAATCTTTGGTATTATCAAAATTTAATTATTTGGCACCACACATTAAAATTTGTGACAAGAATTCTCTTCGCCTCCTTGGGTCTCCTATATTTGAAGAAGCCTACGAATCTTTCGTAGATGAAAAGATTCAAAATTTTAGTGAAATTTCAGATCGCCTGCTAAAAATTAATATTCATTCGGCTTTTACAATCATTCGATATTGCCTTTTCGTTCCCAAATTTACGCATGTCTTGAGATCTTCGCCGCTTTGGAAAAATATAAAATGTTTAGAAAAAATGGACCAAATTATTAAAAATACACTAAAAGAAATATTAAATGTGGATTTGAACGACCGAGCCTGGCTACAAGCGTCTCTTCCTGTACGTCTGGGTGGGCTCGGCGTTCGCAAAATTTCGGATGTTAGTTTACCGGCGTTCCTGTCCTCGGTGCACAGCACGGAAGATTTAACCAGGCAAATATTAGCACCTACACTGGTTAATTCGGAAGTGCTGTGTAAAACCGATGCCGTGAACGCCTGGAAAATGGCTTGTCCAAGCTCTGCTTTGCCTACCAACCCATTCTCCCAAAGGCAGTGGGACGGGCCGCTTTGCAACACGGTGAGAGAAAAACTTATTTTATCGTCTACAAGTGTTGCTGAGCGTGCTCGCTTGCTGGCTGTGGGAGAGTGGGAGTCTGGTCTTTGGCTTCAAGCGCTCCCGTCGTCCAATGTGGGCACAATGCTGGACGACACGACATTTCGCCTCGCCACTAGCCTCCGTTTAGGTGCTCCGTGTGTTTCTCCGCATCGTTGTCATTGTGGAGAAGCCGTCGATAGCCTCGGACACCATGGACTATCTTGCGGCAGAAGCGCGGGCCGAATGCCTCGTCACGCCTATCTTAATGACATCATCCGTCGCACTCTTGTCACCGCCGGAGTACCAGCCGTACTTGAACCCAATGGTTTGGTACGCGACGATGGGAAGAGGCCCGACGGTATGTCATTGATGCCTTGGAAGTTGGGTAGGCCTTTGGTATGGGACGCAACGTGCGTAGATACCCTTGCGCCATCACATCTTCCAAGTACAGCCAGCTGTGCCGGCGCTGCTGCTGCAAGCGCAGAATCCCTCAAGCGGCGAAAATACGGTAATTTAATAGGTAATTACGTATTTGAGCCGTTTGGGGTGGAGACGCTTGGTCCATGGGGTCCGAGCGCTCGTACTTTGTACAGAGAAATCGCCAAACGATTAATCGACGCTTCACGTGACCAGAAGGCTGGGCTGTATTTCGGCCAGCGTATCAGCATTGCCATCCAGCGTGGCAATGCTGCCAGCCTTCTGGGCACGTTACCAATAGACAGCGATGCGGAGGAATTCTACGATGCCTAAACCTGTCTGTACTTATTTCTTTTTTATGTACCTATGTAAATAAACAGTTCCTTCGTTTTTTAATTAATTTGTACGTCAAGCGGAGCTACTACTTAGATTTCAATAAATTATTATTTTCTCTGTCTAAACGTTAGATTATCGAAGAAATTCATAGTTTATTTTATTTGAATTGAAATAAATCTCAAAAAGTTTTCACGGTAACTCAGAATGGATCTCGTGACTTTGCCTTCAAAGTATCAATGCTATCCACTACGCCAACTGGACATTAGGTAAATTATTCAAATTGATCTTCATAAGTTAGTAATGGAACATTTATAATAGGGGGTATTTGTGATGTTCTGATGGGTCAGATTGTTATCACAGTATGTGTTCAAATAAAATTAACGAACAATATTTTTCACTGTTTAGCGTACTCACTGTTTAAGTCGGTAATTCACTGTTTATATATACGATACTTGGCAGTTTTAAAGCAATGTAGATAATTATTTTAATTTAATATTACTAATGTTCCCCAAATGCAATATAGAATTAATTAAGTCAGAACTACAGTCAACCTCTGGGCATGAACTGTTATCTGAAACCGATGTTAACGCGTGTACTGACTTTTTTATAAAAGATTTTTTGATATAATACACAAACACACACCGTTAAAGCACCTTCAACCTAGTACTTACCCACTCTGGTACAGTCAAAGCTTAATTAAAACGAGGAAAAGAAAAAGTACCACAAGCTGTATAAAAGGTATGGTAATCCTCGCGATTATGATACTTTTTCTTTACTTCGCAGTCGATGCCGCAGGTTAGCTAACAATTGTTATAACCGATTTTTATCTTCAACAGAAGAATCTATTCCTAAAAACATCAAAATGTTTTGGAGATATGTACGTAGTAAAAAGGCAAATCAAACCTCAATGCCAACCGCAATGTCAATGGGTAACTCGTCTTCATCTGGTGGACAGAATATATGTGAACTCTTTTCTGTTTATTTTGGGTCAGTTTTTGAATCGGAAAATAGTATGGATGCACCTCAATCGTGCGATAATTATTTGAACGCTGTCGGTGTAGACTTCTGCGGCGCAAGCTTGCTGTCTTCTATCTCTTTTACAGATGAGGACGTGTTACTTAAGTTGAAGCACTTGGATGCAAGCAAGGGTGCAGGACCTGACTTGTTTCCACCTTCTTTTATTAAATCATGTGCAAAACAGCTATCAGTTCCCCTTTCTTTCATGTATAATAGATCATTGAGCAGTGGCGTTTTCCCTCAACGCTGGAAAATAGCGCACATCACTCCCATATACAAACGTGGAGACAGGTCACGATGTGAAAACTATAGACCTATTAGCATTCTCTCTTGTTTTGCCAAAATATTCGAATTACTAGTTTATAAATATTTATATAATCAAGTCAAGCCAATTCTTTTGGATAAACAGCACGGATTCATTAAAAACCGATCTACAGTTACCAATCTTTTAGAATATAAAAACTATCTTTGTATAGGCTTTGCAGCAGGTGGTCAAATAGACACTGTCTACACGGATTTTTCGAAGGCTTTTGATAAAGTCGACCATTTGCTGCTCTGTAATAAACTGGCATCCTACGGTATTCGAGGTAACTTGCTTCGTTGGATATATTCGTATCTGAACAACCGAAATCAGTTGGTAGCCTTGAAGGAATATCTTTCCTCACCTATTTTAGTATCCTCTGGGGTCCCTCAGGGCTCACATTTGGGGCCCTTGTTCTTTTTATTATTTATAAATGATTTGATAGAGCGCCTGTCATGTCAGTGTGTTTTATATGCCGACGATTTAAAAATATTCACCAATATTATTTCCATAAAAGACTGTCAAAATTTGCAAAAGGACCTTAATGTCCTCACTAATTGGTGTGACACAAATAAAATGTCCTTAAACATTAGCAAATGTTTTATAATATCGTTCTCTAATAAAAGGGATAAAATAATTCATAATTATACTATTAACGGACAGGTACTTAATCGATCCACCCTGGCTAAAGACTTGGGCATTTTGTTCGATGACAGGCTCTCCTTCAGGCCTCATTACGAACATGTTATTTCTAAGGCAAATCAGCTACTCGGATTTGTTTTGCGAATAACCAAAGGCTTTAAACAATCTCGTAGTTTATGTTATCTTTAATTTGCTCTAGTTCGAAGCATTTTGGAATACGGTTCTCCAGTCTGGTCCCCTTATTATAAAGTTCACATTGACAATATAGAACGGGTTCAAAAACGGTGCCTGAGAATTTTATGTTACCGTCAACAATTTGATCGAACATACCATAGCTACGAACAAAGACTGTTAAAATTTAGAGTTCAATCATTGGAGATAATATATTAACAGTACGCTAATTTTGCTATATCATGTATATGTTATAATTTCCATTATTTTATCAAGTATCTTAAACTATTATAAAGTGTATAAAAGTCGCACCTACATCAACCCACTTACACCAACAATCACACAATACAACTACACACATCTCTATAAAAACCTATTTCACACAAATACTAACATGCCTTCAGCTACAAGTTACACTTCAGCCACACATACACAAACATTCAACACATACCATTACCATGGGATAACTTGTTTGCATCTTAGTATGGAGATTTGTCAAATCTTTTACTATATGTACATTTTGCATGTTTCTATAGCTATCAAAAATTCGAGATTTGCCACAAATTTTAGTCATATTAGCACCTTAGTATTATGGGACAAAATATTCCAAATAAAAATGCTAACAATTAAAATCCTCGCAAATAACTATAGATCAACGTACAGAGTTCCTGACACACTAATCTACTCTATCCGACACAACTTAGACACATTACTTACCCACTATGGCTGTTTACTTAAATGAAGAAATAGATAGTAGTACCAATTTGGAGTGTCAAGAACTCGATAGGCTGGAGAACTGTCATAAATATTTAAACCTAAAAATACTCACATTTAACATACGTAGTCTGCAGCGCAACTTCGATAGTTTTTGCGTAGCTTTAAAACGTCTAGATATCATTTATGACGTAATTATTCTTACCGAATGCTGGCTAACAACTTGTCCAATAATAAAACAGATACTAGGTTACACAGCTTTCCAAACTACCAATAATTTAAATCAATGTGGTGGTGTCGTAGCATAAGTCAGAGAAATTTGGAACCCCAAAGTCTCTGAGCCTAATATTAAAGATGCTGAATGTCTGATGTTAGAATTATCACGTGATATATCCCTAATTGCCATCTACCGTTCTCCATCATATAGGCAAATTGACAACTTTATCTACTCTCTAGACCATATAATTAACTCAGTTAGCAGTAGTTCTACAATTGTGGTGACGGGCGATATTAACATAAACCTTTTATCAACGCTGGATGGCTCAACTTCAGAATACTCATGCCTTATGTCTGAACATGGTTTGTCACTAGTAATTTCCAAGCCAACTAGATTGGACTCGCGTATAGATCATTTCTTTTTGAAATCGAAATCTAGAAACGCAATAGGCGTAGTTTGTGATGTAGACATAACTGATCACCGCCTAGTAATGATAGGTCTCAACGCTGACGCTCCCTGCACTAGTAAAACTCAAGAGCGCGTAATACATAAAGTCGACGTTTCAACGGTCATCAAAGATCTTAGTGTCAATTGGTTAGATGTGTTGTCAGAGACTGATGTTAATATTGCTACGGACACGTTCCACAAAACTATACATGATGCTCTGCAAAACAATACGACCAATAAGAAAATTAGCCGTTCCAAACTAATATGGAAACCTTGGATTACACCAGGTTTGATAAAATGTATGAACCATAGAGATAAATTGCATAAAGAATCCCGAAAATACCCTAATGACGAAACCAAAAAACTTATTTATACTAATTACAGGAATTTCTTTACCGACTTAAATCACAGATTAAAGAAAGAGTATAATAGTCAAAAACTAAATGAGAATAAAAATAACACAAGGCTTTTATGGCAAGCTATAAAAGATATCACCGAGCAAACTAAAAAAGATTGCAATAACATTGATTTGCTCAAATGCAAACCAACCCCACAAGAATCAGTCAATAAGTGCAATGAATATTTCTGTACAGTTGGTGAGAGGCTTGCCACACAGATTTTCGCAGATATTGGTGAAACTCACGAATCAATACTCCTTAAACAAAATTTGGGTGAACCAGCTAGCACATCATTCTTTATGCAACCAACAGATCCTTGTGAAGTGGACACAATATTGGCTAACATAAACAGTCACTCCGCAGCTGGCCCAGACAACTTTACGCCGAGAATAATAAAAGAAATACGTCGCGAAATAATAGTCCCACTTACCCACATTATAAATCTCAGCCAGCGTTCTGGTACCTTTCCTGATATATGGAAAGAAGCCCGCGTCACACCCGTACATAAGGATGGTTTTAAACAAAATCCGGTAAATTATAGGCCTATATCTTTGATAGGAATATTTGCGAAGGTTTTAGAAAAAAATGTTAATAAACGTCTAATCTCCTATCTTGAGACAAACAAGCTGATCTCTGACAAACAATTTGGATTCAGATCAGCAAAATCTACTGAAGATGCGGTAAGTCTTGTGGCAAATCGGGTGACACTGCATCTGGATAGCAACGAGTGTTGCTTAGGTGTGTTTTTAGACTTAGCAAAAGCATTTGACACCGTTGCTATCCCCATACTCCATAAAAAACTGGAATTCATTGGCATAAGGGGATTACCGCTGAAATGGTTTAAGACTTACTTAAATAATAGATGTCAGTATGTGAAATAAGGGGACTATGTTAGCTCAAAACAATATAATACCTTTGGTGTCCCACAGGGAAGCGTACTTGGCCCGACTCTATTTATTATCTACATGAACGATATTTTTGATTACGTACCTCAAAATGCAGACATAATTTACTATGCTGATGATACTTTTGTCATATGTCATGGCATATCGTGGCTGTCGGTGCATGAGAACGCACAAAAGGTTTTATCCGACAATGGCTCAACCAGAATCTCCTTTCCTTAAATATCTCAAAAACAAACTTTGTGCCCTTTTACAAGACGCAGTCGTCAGCACCCAAACGTGACTATACTATAAAAATTCACCATACAACCTGCAACCCGCTTCTATGCACCTGCGAGTGTATTAAACAGGTAGATCGTATCAAGTATCTTGGCATTATAATTGACAGTAGACTTTCTTTTAAGCCGCATATTGAGTTGCTAGCAAAAAGTGCTAGAAGATTGATTTACATAATTAAACTTTTACGTAACTCAGCAAATAGAAACGTTCTGCGACTCGTATATGTGGCATTGTGCGAGTCTATTATATGTTACTGTATAACAGTCTGGGGCGGAGTTGGAATTACTGCTATGTTACACATTGAACGAGCTCAAAGATCCGTTTTAAAGGTCATGTACAGAAAGCCTTTCAGATTCTCCACAAACTGTCTATACCAAGAAACCTCAACACTCAATGTACGACAATTATATATCCTTAAAATGGTTTTAAAGCAACATGAGAGGACAATACGATCACCAGAATACCCCAAACTATTGACACTTAGGGTCTTTCGATGCCCAAGAATTCGCGTAAAAACTAAATTCGCCCAGCATATGCAACAATTCATGCTGAGTTTCATATACAATAAAGTGGTTAAGGTATGTGATATTAAGCACTGCAAAATGCATCAAGTTAAGAGCATTATTCGTAAATGGCTGCTAACATTAACATATTCAGAATCTGAAAGCTTCCTTAGAATAATCATATAAAAGGCCTCTCTCAATACTCACACATACACGCACAAACACACACCACACACACACACACACACACACAGACACACATACACACACACACACACACACACACACACACACACACACACACACACACACACGCACGCACACACACGCACACACACATACACACACACACACGCGCGTATAACACATTATTTTTCTTATAATTGTAGTATCCTTATTTTTCTAATATATCGTTTTAATTACTATCCAAACACTTGCACGATCTGTATACTCAAGATGGAACCACTCAAGGACTCCACGAGACAGGCTTGACCTAGTGTGGAGTTCATAAGTAATATATTTTTTCCTAAATGTATAAATAATTTTGTATGTATACACTCACTTAAACTAACGTTAAGGAAAATCTGTATAATATGTTTTTTTTTGGCAAACAAAGCTTATTATTATTATTATTAAAGATACGACGTAGGTACTTCGATTTTGTTTATTTATACAAAATAATTCATTCTGTTATAGACTCAACGGTGTTGTTAGCAAACATTTCCATAAATATTAACCCTAGAGTACTAATCATCGCCTGAGAGGCCGCGTTCGGTAGATTTTTTAAGAATATTTTAAAATTACGTCTATGTATCGCGGCGTGCGTTCGTGCCAATATAGTGCAGCCCATGACACGGTGGAGTGGTCATGGGTTCAGCCACAGAACATTTAAGAGAGGTTAGAACGGCCTTGTGGGCGTGGCAGGCTCGCCGTACTTGTGAGCAAACGTTCATATGTCGAAAAATTTGATTGACGCTGTCAACAATCGTGCTCATATTGCGACAGCGTACGAAGCTCCGCGAAAATAAAATAATTATGCCGTCTTGCGTTATAATAACGTGTCGAAAAAGAAGCCAGTTATGTACTGTGGCTCGAGAAGGGATTTCTTTTCACCGGTAAGTCCAAAAACCTTAAAATAAAAATGATATTTGTAATTATTACAATAGTATTATGTAATTTGTAGATAAAAACGACACTATCCCAAGCAAATAAAAAAATATACATTGCTGGCAATACGTGGGTACCATCTAGTACTACGTAGGCGATTGCGCAATGTATTTCGTTCACTGCGAACGTCAAAGCTTGAATTCTGCTAAATCTATGGTGGTGGGTCTGAAAGTGTTGTACCTACCAAGTTATGAACAATGTTGATTGTGAGTTCCTTCGTGTGAATGTATTCAAATGATTGTTATCAGTAATATTAAGATTAACATAACTTTGTTTATTACTACCGATTAATGTTTATAGTGGGTTATTAACTTAGTATCGCGGGTTACATATCACATATTATAATTAAGAATATTGATTGTGACATATGCGTTGAAGCACTGCTGTCAAATGAAATAAGTTCGGACCATAAATTTATCGTAGCAAAAGATAAATGGGGCCTCCTGTATCATTCAAAAGAACTGATACTAATCTGTAAAATGTCCGAAGTAGTTATAAAGATTTACACCGACAATCTTCGGCAAATTAATAAACATAATATATGTTGACAACAAAGATCTTGCGCAGCTTTTTCGGAACTGAATTATTTAGCAACATTAGTTATCACCAGGTTGAATTTTATCCTAGTGCGAGCCATGTTACAGACCTATCTAAAGCTATCATAGAAAAATATATCAATGTAAGATTGCATTTTATTTTGAAAAATTCGAATTTAAAAGATAGCAAGCGTATGCTTCTTAATAAATACGTCTTATTAACGGGACAATAATAGAATCTGGGTTGAAATTTAATTTGAATTATTGTTCAACATTAAAATATTATTGTATTATATACTTGTGTCATTTATTTCTTTACAAACTTTAGCTTATGTGGTTGTACACATGAATAGTTTATCACGGACACTGACATCCTAGGTGGACATGATTTTTAACTATTGGTATTCGGATATGATATAGCCAAATTGTATCTTATATAGTAGCGGCGGTAGCCTAGTGGTGTACGTAACGGAATGCCGAGACGATGGTCTCGGGTTCGATCCCCAGGTACCCTGGGCACACACCTCTGACTTTTCGAAGTTATGTGTGTATTAAAAATGTTAATTTTCGCTCGCTAAACAATGTGCCCGGTAGATGGCAATAGGCTCGCCCCCTATTACATTGGGACCTAAACATAACCGGCGAAATGTGGGTGTGTAGTACACCTCTGCCTACCCCTTCGGGGATAATAGGCGTGAAGTTATGTTATGTTATGTATCTTCCCCTTTAATTTTATATTATTATTTATATATTTTAAGAAAGGCCACACTATTTGTACCCTATCCCACCATCCCGAAATAAAAACAAACAATTGCAAAACTTAAAGTAACAAAACAACAGTATTTTATCGATATAAATAATCGACCTTTTGGACACCGTAACATTAATGAGAGTGTGTAAGTGATCGTCAAGCGCGATAGTTCCATGTCAAGCGAAATGTTTGTGCTAGTGTGACAACCAATGGCAAACTCGCGATCTAAGTAAGTGCAGTTGATTTGTGTGCGTAATGCGCGTACGTATTAGTGTATTGCTTGTAGTGGAGATAGAGAGTGGGAGACAATCGGCGACACGCGTTCTAATACAAATCAGTAACTATTTCCGTTCTAACCCCCTTTAATTGTTCTGTGGGTTCAGCGGGGAATACTCAGGTATCGAGTTATTGACCTCACGTTCGCCTGGGAGGCGATCATTAGTATTAACGGTAAGTTTTTTACTAATGTCGTTTTTTAGTTTTTTGCAATTATCTCTTTATTTATTTGTAACAATAAGTTTAATTTAACTGAGAATTGATCATTTTGTTTCATAGATGAATCTCGACGAGAACCAGATAACATACTATTTGGAAAACGAAGATTCGGACAGTGAAACTGAGAATTACGATTCAGACGACAGTGTGGCTGATCCTACTCTCTTACCTTCATGCTAGCTTGAAGATGATCTCCAAAATATTGCTCCGAACAATATTAATATACCTACTGGAACATCTCAAATATAAACAAGCACAAACACCGAGTTAGAAGCTGCTCTACAATCCCAATGTCGATCTCCAAACTGCTGTAATTGTGATAGAAAATATAGGCTGATTTTAATTTACTCTCAAGCCAAATATCTTACAATTAGAATGGTATTTTTAATTTTATGTGATATAACACTTTAACAATACTTAATTTAGATAATAAATTAGAAGCTAAATGTGTTTTTTTATTTTTTATTATTATTTTTCAAAAGACTGTTCCAACAAGGGCAATGTTAGATTTAAGGTTTATACTTTTAAGGAAAATGTGCCATTAAATTTACAGAAACGAGGTCTTTCTTCATTATTTTGTTACATTGCATACAAATTTGAATAGAAAAATCTCTCTAAAATATTGTATCGTTTATGAAGTAGCCTTGGCTTGCCGTTCGTAACAGATCGGCAAAGTTAAGCAACGCTAACACAGGTTACCACTTGGATGGGTGACCGTGTGTGGCATTTACATCTGAGCGCTACCGTTCTTCGGAGGGCACGTAAAGCTGTCGGTCCCGGTTCTTGTCCAAGGATAAGGATCGTTAGGCCATGTCGGAGGCCTTCGGGCGGTCTGAAAACTCCGACACCAGAGTTGGCCACACGCTCACACGAAAAATAAATAAATAAATAAAAATAAATTAGTATTAAGCAGTAAAAAAGTAAGATAAGTACTCTAGGGTTAAATACAGTAAACGTAGAGCACAACGCGTTAATCTCTTTGCATTACAAACTTATAAAAACAATACATTTTACTACAACTCGCTGGCAAGGATGGTGCGGCAATACAATGAATTGGTTACAAATAACTTGCACTTAGATATTTTCAATCCAAGATTCAATTCATACACAAATACTGTAAAAGATATCCTCTATCCTAAACAGTGACAGTCATGGCATAGGTACTTACCTATTAATTTAATCTAATTAAAACTCATCAATTTACGATGTCGTATCATATCTCATTTAAGATTTATTCTTGATTTTTGGCACTGAAAATGTAAGTATAAATATTCAATACGTACGTATTTAGTCACCTAATGTAATTTAGATAATAAGTACTGTTTTTACTGTATGCACATATTTTTGAGTTGCAATCCAGAATCAGAACATTGTATATTGTATATTTAATTTTTACTTTGATTGTTATTTGTCACGTGCATCTAATAAATAAATAAATAAATAAACAGATATGCTTGTGATATTGTCAAATTACCGAATCATAAATAATTATATGAAGCAATCAAATTCAGCGAATTATTTGGTTGCTCGAGAATACCCGATGAGTAGCAGGTATGACTTGGTCGTAAAATAAAATAAAGGACATTTTATATATTTGCAAAACAAACCTACCGTTTTGGCACATGTTTGGATTAATTTGTCGTTGGTGAAATAAATCTTTAGCTTTTTAACATTTGAACATTAATTAAATAATGCTCTATTCACTTATATTTAGCACTCTACAAAATTAGAGTATCTTTTTGTTTTTTAATTAATCTACTACAACAAACTACAATACTACTACAAACTTCAAAATAATCTTGAAGCTTCTCTAGATTAAATAGCGATATTCATGCTGCGTCAAAAAACCAGAGATCACATGGGTTGTCAGCAGAATGCCTAATGCTCCAAGTGTTATACTTAATAGCCAATTACCTATTCATTATTAAGTCAGTTAACTTGTTAATGACTTTAAAAATACTTTTGTATTAACACTATAGACAATGCAGGTTGGTTCCTTTAATAAAATGCTCGAATTTCAGGAAATAACAAATTAATTTTCAAAATTATATGCTGTGCAAAAAGAAAAAATCGGTGGAGTACGTACTAATGGTGGTATATTTTATAGAAGAGTCAATGGCACAGCCATAAAAATGAAATTTTAGTTTTGAAATTCTGAATCCATTCAAATTTGGAGATCCAATATAAGCAGTGATACAAAATTCAAGCAACCGTTACAAACATAATAGGAAGGCTACGTAATGAAAAATCTTTTGAAATTGGTGCTCGTCTTGAACAGACAAATTGGAAAATTATTGAGGAGCTTTCGGAAAGAGGAATCGTTTTAAATTAATTTGAAACGGTTCTAATATTTGAATCTGAAGGATTCGCCGCCACTTCTGGTTAAGAGGACGTTTGACAATTTACTTTCTACTCGCTTTTCGCTATGAGTTTTTAGCACAAATTTAATATAAGGTAATAATTATTGTATTTCCTTGAAACTAAGTATTATTTACGGACTTATATTATTTAAAACTTTTTATTTTAATGGAATTTGTACGAAACTTGATAGCGTAACGCACACTGCACTTAATTAATACGGTGATGCGTTTATATTTATTAAATACATAGCAATAATATTTTTTAATATCATTGGCATGCAAGCATCGTGATATGTTAAGATCTCAAAAAATTAAAAACTTTGATTGATCAAATTCTGAAGATATGAATGTATCTTCGGCTTTACTGGTAAATATAAGTATTTATTTACAGTACTAAGGTAATAACCAGGCATATACCTTATCAATATTTTCCTATAATTAATAATGTTAGAACTAAATTTAACATCCATCACTTCAGCACAGTTAATAATTTTGAAGTATGATTACGACACAAATAGAAAAGTTAGGCACTCAGTCTCGACAGTTTTATGATTCAACGCCTTTCCTGTTTTATAAATCAAATAGTCTGCAGATGAATTCGCGTCGCAAAGGACTATGGGCAAAAATGTTTGGGCTCCGTCCCCATATACCAACACACATGGAACTGATGCCAATGTGTACCTTAAGTATCCACTACTTGATTAAAATCATTTTTTTTACTTAAATCCCTAGCATATATCAATAAAAATCATTTGTTTTATTATTAATTAACCTATATTTTCATTTTACACTTGTTAGTTATTTTAACGTTATATTACAGTCAAAACATGATTTAGTAACTATACAAAATAAAAAATAATGTATTTTTAAATATAAACTTCAATGATTATGAATAAATAATTAGAAAATAAAATAATAAAATAAAGAGAATTAAAGTTGAAGATGTGGGAAAAAAGGCTGCTAGCTTTAAATGGATCTGGGCGGGCCATTTCAGCCGTATACATGAGGATCGTTGGACGAAAATCTCGACACTGTGGTTGCCAGAAAATGGTCGTCGTTGCCAAGGTCGGCCCCGAAAACGGTGGCGAGATGACCTAGACGCCTACCATAAGAGTTGGCTTGAGATTGCAGGCGACAAGAGAGCGTGGAAAGATTTGGGGGAGCCCTTTTCCCCGCAGTGGGACAGTACAGGCTAATGAAAAAAAAAAGAAAATAATGAATATAAATGAACGAATCATTTAAATTCATTGTCTTCTAATTATTCGTTCCTACAATGCTCATAGTAGGCAAATAGCCATAGTGAGTGTTAATATTACTGGTCTATTATAACACTGTTTAACAGCTGCGCTGGCAGATTAAAATCTGTATGACCACCTATTCCCATGTACCATACAATCGATATAATATGTGCACAACTTCCTATAATAGATAATTGAGCAGGTATTTTACAATTAGGTAATTGTCAATAATACGTCAACGAAATATTTGTTTTGAACGTTAAATACTATGACAACCCAATGCATTTTGGCAATGTCCCCATGGTAAAAACGTATCATCTTGCCAAGATGTGTCAATTGAGCTACATTTCATTTCTGTTGATGGGTGGTGACGATTCCGCCCATTGTTCTTTCCTCCGTCCATTTCAATGACAAACTGAAAATTTCTCCGATTATATTAAAGTTATATTAACAGTCTCGGAATTGCCGATTTAAAATTAATTTTATGTAAACTATATTACTTTCATAATATACCTCCTTATTTTATTTAAACTCAAAGTAAACAAGGGTCAACTCTGAAATCATTTAAAATTTTCAATTATCTGCACTGTTGCCAATAATAATTGAAATTAATAAAGAAAAAGTAATAAAGGAATTTCCTTTTCCACATATTAATGGAAGCTCTGTGTACGGTTTGTTGTTGGGTAGTTGCAAGAAATGTTCTTTGTTAGCTATTTATCAAAGAGATTTTATGAAGTTATTGCCTTGGCTATTAATGGTTAACGTGTAGTGAAAAAATGACATAAATATATTCAATCGTTTTTCCTATTAAGCAGAAAATTTATTGTATTTTTTTTTCAAATTCAAATCCATATCTTTATTAAAATAGGTAATATTTTACAATAATAACCAATTTTAAATATTTAAGATAAGAACTAAAAAAACTAATCAACAATACAAACTAACCTAAAACTACATACATACATACATATGCAAAGGATGGAAATCAAACGCGTGTTTTATGGTTCGAATTATAGAGCTGTACTGTCTAAACTTACAGATTAACATTACAATATATAAGTAAGGAGGTAAAGCTAACTACACACTACACCTCCCCCCTTTATAAAAAAATTAAAAAGAATACTTACATGATTTTTATTTGAAAGGATAACAAAGGATATACGTACTTATACAATTTGGTTAAACATATCTTATAAAACCATAATGTTGCAAAAGCAAAACAAAAATAAAAGTTTAGTTTTAATAAAATGTTATAACTTATATATATTGACGCACTCTGTAATCTCGGAATACAAAGTTGTAAAATATTCACATTTGCTGATGACACAGCATAGGTATTCTATGGCTCTACGTGGGATGAAGTTAAATGTTACACTGAGTTGAGGATTCAAAAAGTGGCAAATTGTCTTAGTCAAAATAAACTTACACTTAATATCTCTAAGTCAAAATTTATTACATTTGGCAATACCGAATCCTCGCTAAAATCGGTGAAAGACACAAATATACAAATACATTATTGCCAAAAAACAAACTATTATCAAACATGTGACTGCAATTATCTGGATCGTGTCAAGACTATTAAATGCCTTGGTATTCTGCTTGATGAAAAACTAACATGGAATCCATATATAGATGTATTGTCAAGTAGAACAAGAAAAGTAATCTACGTTTTTAAAAACCTGAGGCATGTTTGTGGCTGATGAACCTGTTCTAAAAATGATTTATTTTGCATTAGTGCAATCTATTTTGGCTTATTATTATAATTAACGTCATGGGGCCGAGCTCGCAAGACTCATTTTATTAAGCTAGAACGGGCACAACGAGCCTTACTAAAGGTAATGCTATTTAAGCCCTATAGGTAACCTACCGTTAATCTGTACTCAGAGTGTGGTCTTAACCGTCAAGCAATCATTTGTCAGAGATATAATCATGACTCAGCACGAAAAACTAACGTTTAACACTAATAAATGGTCTCTCGACGAACTGATAGAGTAAGTCCTGTTGTTTCTTATAAGACTGCGTTCATTGAAAAATTTCAGTGTTACCTTGGACCAATGATTTACAATAAAATAAATAAAGTAATCAAAATCTATTCGTTAAATAATCACACCTGTAAAGAACTCGTGACATCGTGGCTTAAATCCAAAAATTACGAAGAAATAGAAAATTTATTTACTATTGTTAAGTGATCAAGATCAAGATCATCTTGTAAGAACAGAAAAAAGAAGTTTGTGCACAGATGGAAAAACTTTACTGTAAGTGGGTTTGGTTACGTTTTCACTAACCAAATATAAGATAAGGTAAGATAAGATAAAAATTCTTTATTGTACACCAGAAAAACAGAAATACAAATAAAATTATTAAATAAAGAACTTAAAACTAGTGGTACAAGGGCGGTCTTATCGCAAAATGCGATTTCTTCCAGACAACCAGGTAAAATAAATGGTTGAAGTTACAGAGAGAATGGGTAGGTTATGGTGTACTTAATGGAATAGTGAATTATTTTAAGTTTAACAGAACTAATAATATATATATATATACCTAATACTTATATACTTACATACCAATATCACTACATACATAGGTATAAATATTATAAAATATACATATAAATAGATACCATAAATATATACAATATCAGTGCAAGTTAAAAAAGTAGTCATGAAATATTTGCCAAGTAGTGTTGGGTGACAAGTTTTTTAAATACTGTCAAGGATTGAGCCTGTCTGATTCTCTCTGGCAACGAATTCCACAATCGTACAGCCTGTACAGTAAAAGATTTGCCGTAGAAAACCGTAGAGTGTGCAGGAACTTTCAATCTAAGATTCTCCGATGACCTCAAGCACTTCGTATGTGTGTCGTGAAGGTATTCAAAGCGTGTTTTGAGATACAAGGGAAAAGCAGGATTATAAAGAATATTATAGAGAAGACAGAGAATGTGAGTATTCCGGCGAAGGCGGATTGGCAGCCACTTGAGCTTCATGCGAAATTCAGAAATATGATCATATTTGCGTAAACCGTATATGAATCTTATACAGAAATTTTGGAGTCGCTCAAGTTTATCAAGCTGATCATTATTGAGATCGAGATAGCTGGCATCGGCATAGTCAAGAATGGGAAGAAGAATAGATTGCACAAGTGCAATTTTAGTGGCAGCCGGAAGGAAATTACGGAGTCTTCTCAATGATGCTATGGCAGCAAAAAGACGTCGGCTGATGTATTGTAGCTGGACGGTCCAAGAAAGTGTTGTGTCTATGTATATCCCCAGATTCTTAACATCTTTACTGAAAGGAATAAAAACACCTGCAAATGATACCTGGGGAAGCATTGACCAGTTAATCCTAGTAATAAGTCGAGAGCTGCCGATAATTATAGCCTGGGTTTTAACAGGATTAACCTTGAGACCATACGTTTTAGTCCATTCTGATATGGCAACAAGATCTTGATTAATACTGGCGATGCCTAATGATAAATTTTCAAGCTTCGCTTGGGAGTAGATTTGCAGATTATCTGCATAGAGGTGGTAGGAACTAGAAATAGAATTAGATATTGAATTAATAAAAATCGAGAAGAGCAGAGGAGAGAGAACGCCGCCCTGAGGTACACCCGCAGAGTTGTCGCACCAGGACGAATAAGTTTCATCCAGATAGACACGCTGCCGGCATACTTAATAATAATATAATAACACTTCATTTTTAAATTAAAATCTCAACGAAAACGTAATTTGCTTGAGTTCACATACATCGTGTTTTTACTTCATGTTCGTCAAAAGCAAACCAATAATGCGTCTACTTTTTTACTGACTTTGTAGGAATGTTTAGGTACCTACCGTCATATTATAATCTAATAATTTACTTACCTACATTTAATTATTGTATTTTTATTATTTTCTTTCTGTTTGTAGTGTTTTAAGATTTGTAGTAATACGTCTGTTTGATTATGTTTCTGGAAGGTATCTGGCGCCTAAAACACAGGCTTGGCCTAGTTTAGACGTCAGGGTTCACTAAATAATATAAATAATCATTTAATGTGCTATAGGTTAAGAAAACATTGTATTATTGTGTGTTTTTGGTACCAATAAAGTTATTATTAATAATGCACTGTTGACAATTATTAAATACATGATTAAATAGAGGACTCAAATAATATATAACTTTATTGAAATAAAATGTTAATAAAATTACAATGACATGCTATTTTGGTGGATAGCAGCCTCATTCGAGCTCTGTAATCCCTTTATGAGGATTCTAGAGCTTGTGTGAGGATAAACGGGGCAAACACAGACTGGTATACCATCGATAAAGGTGTTAGACAAGGATGTGTAGCGTCACCGTGGCTGTTTAACCTCTTCATTGACAGTTGTTTGCAAGATTTGAAACATAGTGACAGCGGATTAAGGATGAATGGATTACTCGTCAAATGCCTCCTTTATGCTGATGATCAGGTAATACTTGCATTTTCAGCGGAGGAGTTGCATGGTAACAATCATGCATGGTGCTTTAGAGAGGAAAGGAATGAAAGTGAATGTAAGTAAAATATAAGTTATGGTTTTTAAAGGAGGAATGCGTTACGGCTTGTAACGTTTTGATCGATGGTCAGCGAAGAGAACAAGTGAATGAGTTTGTATACTTAGGTACGTTGTTTACAAGAGATGGTAAGAATGAAGAAGATATTGAAAGAAGAGTTAATGCAGGTAATAGAGTGAATGGAGTTCTGAAGGCGTTAATAAACAGTCAACACACAATTGGGAATGCGCACGCGACACTGTGCGGCACGGTGCGGTCGCAAACAGGCTGGAACGGTGGTTGGGCCGGTATACTATGTTGTGTAATTATGGGCAATCAATCACATTCCGCAGAATTTTCAGAGCAGTGATGAACTGCGTCTGAGACCGCCGGACAGCTAGGGAATTATATCCTAAAGTACCAAGCAAGAAATCTGTAGGGTACATAAATGGATAATACCCATGATTTCTCTTGTATAAGTAGCGTAGGAAGGTCTTTTGAATCTTTTCAATAAGAAAGGTGTATGTTGATTTATATGGAATCCACACACACAAGCTGCAAATTTCAATTTACTTCTAACAAGGGAATTGTACAGTATTTTGTTGATGGTGGGATCACGGAAATCGCCTATATGATTCAGCGGCCACTGCGGAAATGTGCTGGTGAAATGTCAGACCACAATCGAAGATCACGCCAAGATCACGCATGTTAAATACGCGAGTTACCTCATCTCATTTGTACACGGTTTGACTAAATCGGGATTTACGGCTAAACGTCATAATGTAACACTTACTGGTGTTGAAATACAATTCATTTGTTAGACTCCATTGTAAGACTCGATCAATATCACTTTGGAGATCCAAGCGAGTGCGACTACTAACTTCAAGTCGTCCGCATAAAGCAGGCATTTGGCATATTGTACTACACTGACGAGATCATTAATCATTAAAAGAAAAAGTAATGGACCAATGGCTCACTCCAGATCGCGTGTAATATGATCCCGAGAGAAAACATCCATAAGCAACAAATTGTTTCCGGTTCAAGAGATAGTTAGCAAATAAATACAGAAGCTTTAGTGTGAATCCAATGGCTTGTAATTTGCTCAGTAAGATGTCATTGTCTACGGCATCGAACGCCTTTTTTAAATCAAATTATAGAACATATACATCATGCCCCCTATCCAAACCCTTCGAGACGTAATCAACGAGCGACAACAAATTTGTTTCTACTGAGCGACCGGGTCGGAAGCCGTGTTGTTCATCACACAAGTAGGCTTTTAATTAGTGGTAAATTTAAAGTTCTCAGTTTTCTTGACAAGTAAATGTATTTAGAGTGCAGTGGGCAGGGATTTTTCGAATGCCTAAAATGTAGTAAAATGTGTTCTTTAGCATGAAATAATTCTAGTTTTATAATTCTATTTATTCAAGATTATTATATATTCGTTCACAGAATATATACTTTTTTCTTTTTTCAATTATATCAAAGAATGTAAAAAGCTGTATAATGCATGAAATGGCTTTGCCACGTGTTTAATTTAAAAAAAACGTTTTGACGGAATGCTCTCGATGTCACATGATTCTCAAAATGAACCTATCAACCACTCGTGCAAATTTCCGTAATAAATAGTATTTCATCTTTTGCGTCCGCTTCTGTGATTACCAACATTAAAATTTATGTATCAACTACACCTCGATGGGTGAAATAATTAAACATGGAACTTCGGCTTAGTTCACTTTTTGCTCTTGTAGTCTCACTTTTATAGCAGTTGTAACATCACGGCAAGTTGATCACGAAACTATAACGCACACCAAACCATAGCTAAGTAACTATGCACCGACTGGTGTGGCAAATGGCACACTTCCCTTATACCACATTTATCCCCTGATTGACTATATAAATAGATAAGTAATTGTATCTACCTCCATCAATACTGACATGGGTTCCATTCGTAAAATATTTAGATAAACCAAAAGACAAACAACCTTTTTCGTTTTAATTAATTACAATTTGTGTAATCCCTTGAGTGCTCTTTGTGGAAGCTTCTGAATTTTTGTAAAGGGCCATGATGGGAAAGCGTGAATGCCCTTTAGAATTTGTATATGTAATGTGTTGTAAATAATTCACTGTTGACGTATTTTCATTTCCTAATTAAATCAATCCGAACACAATTCTTGTAAACCTAATTCTTGACCATTATTATGATATCATATTATCCTTTTTTATTTAAATTTTTTGCGTATGCCAGACAATATTTAAATGGCTCAAATGAAAGAGGCACATAATATGGCTTTTATTTATATTATAAATGAGTAACGACTATTAACAAAATCTGTTTGTGGCATTTAGAAAAACATGGGTTTAACAGCGTTCTATGCCCGTAATCGGCAATTGTTAGAAGGTGTTGTTGAGTCACATTCACATAAAATTACTATTAAGATGAAACACATACAGAATATTATTCCAAGATACCTTGCTATCTAAATTAAGCAATATAAAAGAAAATGCAAACAATATATCAATTGTAATGTCCAATATCGATAAAATTGTAAATATTCACACACCAAGCTATCTCAAATTAAGATCAAATACTCTCTGTTACTGAAACACACACTCTGTTATTGAACAGAGAGATAAGGCGTTGTTAAGGGCAGTTACTCACGGGCTGTCAATCCTCCCATTACTTAAACGCGTTTATGGCGGTTTCACACTGGTGATTGGTGAGCTTTTCAGAAGAGTGACAAAAATACGCTTGGAGCCAGTTTATTACGGAAGCGCAAGCAGCTTTAATTATTTCAAGCCTGCCAAACTACGCAACTGTGCCATTCATAATTTAATACTTCAGTAAGCCATGAGCCGTCAGTAGTCTCATCACTTAGGCTATACTCATAATTTTTGGTGTTTCAATTTTGTATAATGACTTCATTTTAATGACTTTCATAGATACTTTTGGGCATCCCATACAAAGAACTGGGTTCTTTCTATGGGTGCCCAAAAGTATCTCTCGCATTTTAAGCCAGACTCGCTACTTAATCACCAATTGCATGCTGATCAATCAATCGGAAACAGTTGACAAAACCCTTCTGTGATAACCTTCTACATCTCACCGCTGTTGAGGTAAAAATATGTTCTGTGATTTTGATGTTGCCGACTTGAACTTCTGTTCATCCGAGCAAAATTGACTAGCACTCACAGCTAAACAGCATCGTCATCGTCTTATCGCTGTTTAAAAGTGAGAACACCTGTACTGAAGATTATGTGATTGGGCATTTTTAGAGCAAGTTGTTTATACAAACAACTATTCACGATAAAAAAAAATATTAAATCGATGCAATTACAACACCTGTTCATGAAAAAGAAAAGTCGATGAAGTGCGTTTTATTTATTTAGTACAACTCTGAAAGATTTGCTTTCTAACTTACTTGTGAATGAGCAGAAAATTTGTTTCCTTTTTTCAACATGCTTCCAATCCTTATCATTTGCAGATTATTGATGTGAATTTGTGCACAATAAAAGCTTATATTTGCAATGTAGGTTCAATTTAATTTCAATAATACTAGTATTTGTATTTTTTGTGTCATGAAATGAAACATAAAATAATCTAGGTCGTGAAGTAAAGTTTGTTAAAATACACTTTATTTTCTTGTGCATTTTCTCCCATAATACGATCAAAATATGGCCCATAATCCAATATATGATGCGTGTATACTGGGATATGCGTCACTAGCCTTCGCGCTCTGATAATCTTGATTAAAATTTGTAAACAAGAGTTTTTTCTTTATATTTAATTCAAGGATCACAAAATAAATAAGTGACAGAACGCCGTTCGGAGCATTTCACTTAAATTGTCTCAAGTTGAATGTTAGGTTTTAGTTTTGCTGAAGACTAACTAATGTAGGTTTAAATAATTAAATCACGTTTATTATTTCGTAGAAGAGTTATCCACTTAATGTACCCATTACCATCACACGTCGCAACGCACACCCGTCGAGTGCGGACGTGCGGCGCTGCGACGCGCGTATTAAATTATTATTTAATAAATATAATTAGCGGCTATACGTCACTCGATACTGTAGCTATGAGCTGTTCACAGCAACTCATAGCCAACGAGTTGTTGGCGTTTATACAACATGCCATTGACAGCATGGACGAGGTCAGCATTCTGCAGATCTGCAAGTCCAACTTCAAAGAAGAAGACGTTTGTGGTAGCAAGAAGCTACTCCTCCAGACCCTGGGCAAGTTAGACGAGATGTCGTCCCGGCCAAGAGATGGCACCGAGAAGAGTATCCAGGATTATCATCTCCTTATTGAAGGTGACCAACCCTGAAGACGTGCCTACGTTCGTGGCGAAGGATCTGCACAAGCTGCCGCCCGTCACATTCAACCACGTCGACGTAACCAGGTTGCTGAAGGATATCACATCCCTAAAATCCAGCCTGGCCGAGGTGCAGTCCAAATTAGAGAAGTCGGATAGCACCATAAGTAAGCTACGTGCAGAAATTGTGTTATTACGTAACGCTATTTCTACAAGTAGGCCACCAGTTGTGTCCAACGTAAACACACGACGAGAGCCCCGCTCAAAACGCATCCATCAGCAGTTTTGAGTCAGCGAATTTGCTTGCGTCACCTATCGCCGGAGTAATGCAAGCGATGTGACACGTAATGTTGCTGAAATCGGGTCATCGATACCAGTCAAGGTTTTGTCGAGTGTTGATGCATCGACTACTAAGTGCGCTTATGCCAATGTTGCTGCAAAAAGCAAAACGCAGCAGAATCGGCCGGCAGAAAAAGGGGGTAAACAGAAGCCTTGTGAACCGTCTCATATATATAGTCCTCTTCACTGTGTCCGGTGACAGCGACCCAGACTAATTCTCCCTTCTGTTGTGAGCTCTTAGATGACTAGCAAATCCAAACTTGGTTTTGAAAACCCGGTCACACTGTGGACAGAAGAGTTGACCGGCATCATTGAGAGTGTAGTCATAAGTAGGTTTCGGACGGCTTTTGACTAGGTGACGCTTCCTGTCCAGATCTGCTAGACGACTTTCCTCAAAACGTTCGGTTGCCTTATAGGTTGAAGTTCGCCAGTTTTCGCGATTCTGAGCCAGCACTTGCCATCGATCAACGGGAAGTCCACAGGCAACAAGGTGTCGCTTAAAGACATCCTTGTACCGCAGGTATTGCCCGCCCTGTGTTCGCTTGCCTTGGGCTAGCTCCGCGTAGAAAACGGTTTTAGGCAATCTATCGGATCCCATGCGCTGTACGTGACCACACCATCTCAGCTGGATCTTCATTAGTATTGCCTCCATACCCATCATACCAGTGCGTCTTAGAACTTCCGTGTTGGGAACATAGTCCTGCCATTTTATGTTCAGTATCGACCGCAGACATCGTAAGTGAAACTTGTCGAGCTTTTTAATATCACCTTTGTAGAGACACCAGGTTTCCGCGGCGTAGGTGAGTATAGGTAGGACCAACGCTTTGTAAACGCATATTTTAGTTTGCAATTTGAGGTCGTGAGATGTCCATACCCTTTGCTTAAGCTTCCCAAATGTAGCAGCTGCCTTAGCGATCCGTGCTGGAATTTCAGCAGTCAGCTTATTGTCTTTGCAGACTTGGCTTCCGAGGTAGTTAAATTTGGCTACCTCTACTAGTGGCTCAGAAAGGAGCTCTATTGAACCGCTGTCAGCCGAACATCCCCTTGGTGGTTGTTTAAGGATTTGGGTCTTTTCCACACTGATAACCAGACCAAATCTGCGACAGGCGCTCTGAAGTGCATTCATGTAATCCTGAAGGGTATGTATACGATCTGCTAATAGGCACACATCGTCGGCATAGAGAACCTCAACTATGGGGACCTTAGACATCCTAGACTTTGCCTTAAAGCGTGATATATCGAAAACACTTTTGTCAGAGCGGACGTTAAGCTCGATTTTTCCCACACTATGCTTGAGCGCATCATTCATTACGGCCGAAAAGTATAGCGCAAATAGCGTCGGAGCCATGACGCAACCCTGCTTCACACCACTGGTTACTTGAATCGGGTCCGAGAAATCATTTTCGTGTTGAACACGCGCCATCATACCGTCGTGAAACTGGCGAATTATGTTGATGAATTTCTCAGGACATCCAACCTTTTTCAATACAAGCCAGAGAGCATCACGTGGCACGCGGTCAAAGGCCTTTTCTAGATCGACAAAGCACATGTACGAGGGCCGGTTTTGTTCGAGGCTTTTCTCCTGGATTTGTTTGACCACGAATATGCTATCAACTGTTCCTCTGCCAGTTCTAAAGCCACATTGCGACTCAGGAAGCATTGTTTCAGCAAGATCCACCAAGCGCCGATTTATAATATGGGCCATTATCTTCCCAGCCGAAGATAGAAGGGAGATACCCCTGTAAGAACTACACCTAGAGACTTCACCTTTACCTTTATAAAGTTTGCAGATGAGGGCATCCTTCCAATCTTGAGGTACCATTTCGGTTTCCCATACCCTAAGAACTATACTGAACAGCCTATTTTGTATGTAAGGACCGCCGTATCTGTAGATTTCCGATGCTAAATGATCAGTACCTGGTGTTTTGGCATTCTTTAATCTCTTGATGGCTGATATAAACTCATCAAAAGATGGCGGATCAGCGAGGTCTTTCATAACAGGTCGACTTTCTAGATTTTCAATGTACGCTATGTCAGTTGTCTGCCCGCAGGGATTCAGAACGTCATTGAAATGTTCAGCCCATCTTTCCAGGATCTGTTTATGATCTGTTAGTCTGCAGCTGTCATTACGAGATAATATTGGTGCAGTTATTCTCGTCTTGGGTCCGAAGATGGATTTAAGGCCTTCGAAAAATTTTCCTGTTTGATTTGTGTCAGCTAAAAGCTGTAGATCTTTCGCTTTGTCCAGCCACCATTGATTTTTGAGCCCACGGATTTTGGATTTTAGCTCTCGGTGTATAGATTTCCGTCTATCGGTACTTGTAACAGATCTTAATTCTCTTCTGTGACTTGCCAGTAATGATCGAATTTCGTCGTCCGAATTGTCAAACCAGTCCTGATTTTTCTTCTGCGGCTTTGGTATGGTGCATGAGACGCTGTCCTGAAGGTGTTTTGCATATGAGCGCCATGCTTCGTCTGGGTTGTCACCATCCTGTATGATTTTGGTGCCAAAATGATTGTCTAGGTCACGTCTGAGGTTTTCGGACTGAACAAGTGGAGCAACAAATGCACTTACTGACCTTTTATGTCCTGCACGACGAGTAGGCTTAAATTTTAAGCGCATCCTTGAACGAATGAGACGGTGGTCCGACCAGCACTCTGCACCCCGCATAGCTCTAGTTACTAAAACGTCGCTAAGGTCTTTCTTGCGCACAATTATGTAATCCAAAAGATGCCAATGCTTCGATCGAGGGTGCATCCAGGAGGTCTTATATTTTTCCGGTAAGCGAAAGAAGGTATTGGTCAGACACAGGTCAAACTCTGCACACAGTGTAAGCAGCTCCAAGCCATTTGAATTACAGTTGCCAACTCCATGACGACCAATGACACCACTCCATGCTACGTAGTCAGTACCAACGCGAGCATTGAAGTCACCGAGCAAAATTATTTTGTCTTGTGGAGGAATTCCAGCGAGAACACGAGACAAATCGTGGTAGAATTTGGTTTTGTCGTCATCATTAGCTGTTAAAGTGGGTGCATAGATACTAATAAGGTGTGCATATTTAGTGTCGTTGACAGGGAGACGCAAAGTCATTATGCGGTCATTTATTCCTTTTGGAAGTTCATATAAAGTTGATGCTATTTTGTTACGCACTGCGAAGCCAACACCACTAGCCGCACGCTCCTCTGATGGTTTACCAATCCAGTAATATGTATATCCTCCCATCTGCTCACATAGGCTACCATTATCACTAAGATGAGTTTCGCTCAAAGCAGCTATATCCACGTTGTATCTTAATAACTCTCTTGCTACGATTGCAGTCTTCCTCTCGGGACACAGGTTAGCGTCGTCATCTAAGAGCGTTCGAACATTCCATGCTCCTATTATAAAGTTTTTTGCCATATTCCTTTTTTGTTTCTTGCGACCGCTAAAGGTTGGTGCTCGGTGGACTGCGGTTTGCCAACCGATTGGAATGAGAGACGGACTATGTTTAGGCCACCTTTTCTAGGCCCCTCCCCGGATTGGGGAAAGCAGAGCGATCCTAAATAGGGCTGCTTTGTCGTCAGTCGTGCTGCCGAACCTGTCCCTCCGTCTCAGTCAAGGCCAGGAGCGACCACTCTCGTCTGACCGCCTACGTGCCGAGTCCCAGCTAAGGCCGGTGATCCACCAAGATCCCAACCCCACCACCAGTTCTCGATCGCCGCAGGGCTTTCACAGTTCGCAAGTCAATCAAAAATATAGCCAGGGTCATCCGCGCGTGAATATATTTAAGTGGATAAGCAGTTGCGCTGATGCAAATCCACTCTCTCGTTCTCAAAGTCCAGTTGCCGATGGACCGGGCAGCCGATACGATCAGCAGGAAATTGAGAATGCAGGCGGTTGGCCGCAATTCACTATAAAATATGAATTGCGCCCTTTAAGGCACACCACCGTGTGCCTTGCCTCGCCGCCACAAAGGCCGAATTCCTTTGCCTATCGACACTGCTCGCCCTTTGTACCGGTGAAGACTTAATGGTGTCTTTACAAAACCGGTTTGAGAGTCTCTCTCACCGCTTCTGATACGACGTGCCTCATCCGCCTTAATTACCGTACTGATGGACTCCAACTCCGCCAACTAAGCCGTTAAGGTCTTTACCCATGACCCTGGGCAAGGGATCCACATTATACCCCATAGACATAGGGTCCTTATCCGAACTTTGCCACCATCCTGTTCTAGCCTAGACAAGAGGTGCCCACCCCCGCGACGTGGACGCGCCGGACAAGAGTTACTCCGATGACACCTAACGAAAGAAACAGGTGTCCCGGAGCCGGGTTAATGATCCCGAATTGACCCGAGATCAAAGGCACCGTCAAACCGTCTCATAACGAGGTTGTGAAGCTACGTGCCCCAAAACCGAGGACATGCGACGAGGATGGTTTTATAAAGGTGGAGAAGAAGAAGAAGAAACCAACTTGTCGTAACCTTTGTGGTACCGGGTTAGTGGGACCGATCATGCTGCTGCGTCCCGCCGTACCAACCACGCAGTTGTACGTCTCTCGATTGTATCACTCCACAAAGGACGAGGAGATCGTAGAATACCTGCGCCTTAAGACCAACTGGACTTTGAGAGTCGAGAGATTGGAGTCACGGCATAATACCAACTTCAAGTCGTACGTGGTGCGGGTGCCGACTCAACATCTCGAGACTTTCCTCAAGGCAAAGTTTTGGCCGAAGGGTGTCGTTTTCATGGGAGGTTACGCAATACCACTCAGCGTAACATGAAGCCGTAAACAAAACCTGTTCGTTTTGTAATATTATAATGTTATTTTATGTATGTTAGTCTATAAGGTATATATCTATGGGTTCTTATTACCTGAAAATAAACTATTGTTATTTGTTTCTCTATCACGCATATTTTTCTAACATATTGTGTTAAAAAAGTATACGGCCCTTTGGCAGGCATACACGGAGACATAAGTAGGCCCTTTGAGAGTTTTAATCTATAATGTGATGGGACACCTACTGAGGAGCCTCCATAACTGCACTATTAAGTACAGCCACGGATTAGCCGCAACAGGTGTAGGACTATTGCTTCTTATATGGAAACTAACTAACTTTCATTCCTGTGTGAACACTCGGTTGTGCTGCACGTATTCTATCGCGAAGTCATATATGGTAAACATTTTGTTTTTTTTACGATCCACCTACTTAAAATTATAACAATGAAGTCTTGTGCCTTATGCAATGCTCAGTTTAACGATGGCGTGCAATGTGGAGCCTGCACAAAACACCTGGACTTTGGATGTGCAGGAATTTCGGAGTCTGGTTGGAGAAAACTCGGCGTTGACAGGAGGAGCCAATGGAAATGCGCTACATGTAGGAGCTTATCGCCAGCTGTGCAAGCGTCTGAACTTGGTACCATAGAGAGCGTATTAAGTGAGATTCGTGATATTAAACGCCAATTACTTAATCTACCTACGCTAACGGAGGACGTACGAATCATAAAAGATGAACTGTCTGAGCTTAAAGCCACATGTGAGTACTATTGTGGTAAGCTTGACGAACTAGGCATCAAAGTCAAAGTTGCTGAGGTGGAAGCAAGAGTGACAGGGCTCGAAAAACTTCAAGAAAAAGTGGATAGTCTGCAAAATGACTTAGCTAAAACCAAGCATGAGCTTTGTGCATATGAGCAGCGGTGTCATCTTAATAATATTGAGCTCAAAGGAGTGCCGCTTAAAAAAGATGAGAATTTATTTTCTATAGTTGAATCTATCAGTAAGAAAATAAACTATAACTTCCCAAAAACTCAGATCAATTACGTGTCACGGGTTCCTATGTATAACTCAAAGGAGAAGCTAATCATTGTGAGCTTTCTGAACAGGTACATAAAAGAGGATTTTGTTTTTGGCGGCTCGTGCATTTAAGAATCTAAGTACAATTGATATAGGCTTTCATGGCGTTTCTCAGAGAATCTATGTCAATGACCATTTAAGTCCGGAGCACAAACAGTTGTTAAGCAAGGCGAAACTCACGGCAAAGACCAAAAATTATCAGTATGTATGGATAAAGCACGGTAAAATCCATGTTTTAAAAGATAACAACAGCAGTGTATTAATTATCCGAAAAGAACTGGATTTAAACTAGATTGTTTAATGTATTTTATATTATCATTTTCCACTCTATCAAATTTTATAACCTGTATTCATTATTTAATGTATGTATTTCAAACAACGGGTTGTTTTTGTCTACATAAAAGGTTTAGCATCTGTGCCGTGTGCAAATTACCATCAACGCATTTTCGCTGCTGCGCAAATCTGCGATATGTAGCCTACATTAATGCTTGCGTCTCGCTCACACTCGCGCGTAGTACATCGCTTGGCATCTCACTTTGCTGCAAAGATGTTCGTAATTCTAGTTTGCTTGGCAAGTGCTGTCCGTGTCAAGAAGAGTATCTGGACAAGGAAAATCCATTCAAGTGTGCACACTATCGGACGTCTGTCGCGGACGTGACCTTGAGCGTTCAGGCGTCCGATAGCAATCTGGGCAAATGACAGTTAACGTCCGCGGACGTTTACAAACGTCCGCGGACGTTTACTGTCATCCGTATATTGTCCATGGTATGGCCTTAATAGTTATTTTATACCGAATATAGTAAAAAAATGTTAAATTCACTTTCAATTCAACAGTTCTGCTTTACTTCAAGATCTACCAATAATATAATCTAATAGTGCTAACTGCTAGTGCCCTGAATTAAGAAAATATGCTCCTACCTAGCCATAGTGTATCGCATAGAGAGCATGGCGTGTCTATGGTTGTATCGGACGCGGACGCGACAGAAAGCCGCGTCCGAAAGGATGTGCACACTATGTGTCGCGACTTACTGTCGCGACAGTAAGTCGCGTCCGAAAAGTTTGCGTGCGCCTTAACTTATTAATCCTTTACCCGCTTTTTGCTTATAAAAATATAAAAACAATGTTTTTTCACAGATTCAATTATTACTACGATCAATTAATGTTTATATTCTATGGTGTATTTTGCCGTGTGACTGTGGCTGTGTCTAATATATATTTTGTTGGATATTGTGTAAGTGTTAAATATGTTATCAATGACTAATAATAATAAACGTGGCCTTAGTATATTTTATCAGAATGTACGCGGGCTAAGAACCAAAACTGATACGTTTTATCGCCAAATGTCTCTAAACTCACACGATATTATTGTCTTAACAGAGACATGGTTAACTGACGGTGTTTTGGATTCCGAGTTGTTTGACGACCGTTATATTGTTTGGCGCCGCGATCGCGATTATTTAATAACTGGTCAATCACGGGGTGGTGGTGTCCTAATAGCAACTCGTAAGGAATTGCCCGTAATTTCTCAACCTGTTTTTCATTCTACAGCTGAGGACCTCTGGGTAACCATACGGTTTAAAGGCTCGAACTCACGTAAGTCAATAATTAATTTACATCTCTGTGTTGTCTATCTCCGTAAACAAAACCGCGGTTTATCTTTTTTGTCGCAGTTGCATAATTTTCTTAGTAGACTGAGTCAGACGGTAATTAACGACACCTCTAGTACATTTCTCGTGGTCGGAGACTTTAATTTGAGTGGAATTAATTGGATTACCTCGTCTAATATTTCGCTTGCGCCGTGTAACCCTACTACAGCCGATGAATACTCGCTGGTTGACGAATTGCATACGTTAGATTTAAAGCAATATAATGGTGTAACCAACCAACATGGTAGAATTTCGGATTTAGTCATTTCCAATGAAGTCGTTAAGGTAGGCGAATGTTTAGAGACCTTGGTCCCGATTGACCCCTATCATCCGGGTTTATTGATCGATGTAGAATTTGTTAATTTACCCCCATTAAAACAAAAGCCGCGATTGCGGTACTTGTATGACAAGGGTGACTTTGATTCAATTAATATGGAGATTGATGGGATTGATTGGGAACGTGAATTCAAAAACCGCACTATTGATGAATCCGTTGACTTTTTTAACACGACTATGTCTAGTTTACACCTTAAGAATATATCCCAAAAACCCATACGCAATCAATCTTATCCACCATGGTATAGTTCATCCCTTATAAGATTGATAAAGGAACAATATAAATATTTTAGAAGAACTAAAACATATGGCAACTTATCTGATGTGAATACATACAAGTTACTTCGGGCTAAAGTTAAAGCTTTAGAGTCAACTTGCTATAAAAACTTTTTGAATCTTACCGAGAGTTCGATAAAAATGAACCCAAAATTCTTCTGGACGTTTGTGAAGACTCGGTACAACACAAATGCGATTCCTAGCTCATTTAAACACAATGACTCGACACTCGGTTATAATAAAAGGAGAGGACATATGCGAGGCTTATTCATCCTATTTCTATTCTACCTTTCTTAACCCCAGTAATTTTTCTTCTACAGATTCTACCTCTTCTTTCTCTACTCACTTGGAACCCGTTTCTGACATTTCTTATGTGACCGTTAGCGTTGACGAAGTGAGAAAATTGCTTTGTAAACTTGACACAACGAAAGGAGCTGGTCCCGATCATATAACAGCCAAATTTTTATTGAAGTCTGCTTCCTCTATAGCTAGACCTATTTCTATTTTATTTAAAAAGTCATTGTCCTTGGGCACCGTTCCTAAAATCTGGAAGTCAGCCTTTATCACCCCAGTTCATAAAAAGGGACCAAAAACGGGAATTTCCGACTACCGCCCTATATCTAAACTTTGCTTAATTGCTAAGATATTTGAAAGAATTATTTATGACCAGGTTTATTTCGCTCTTAGTAAATCATTCAGCCCCTTTCAACATGGTTTTTTGAGAGGCCGATCCACTGTCTCAAACCTGATCCTACTTAATGATTATATTACAGATGCTATGGACAAAGGTAGTCAGGTTGACGTTATTTATACTGATTACAGTAGGGCATTTGATCGTGTCAGTCACAGCCTATTAATTTCGAAGCGTTGCTACGTAGGGGTGCATGGAGACTTGCTCAGATGGTTCTCTTCTTATATTGAGAACCGATCGCAAGCTACAGTGCTTAATAATTACATATCTAGTTGGGTTACTGTTCCTAGCGGTGTACCCCAAGGCTCGCTGCTTGGTCCGCTTCTGCTTGTAGTGTATGTGAACGACATAGATTCATGCTTTAAATCATCTCAGTTGTTGTGTTTTGCAGATGATATGAAAATTTATTCCACTGTATCTTCATATTCAGATATGTTAGCCCTCCAGACTGATTTAGATAATCTAGAAACATACTGCAAACATAACAAACTAGATCTTAATCCAAATAAATGTTCAGTCGTAACATACACTCGTAAACGACTAGCATTGGTTACAGATTACACACTAGGGGGCCAAATTTTACCTCGATGTACCTCTGTGCGAGATCTGGGTGTGTACCATGACTCCAAACTGTTGTTTGATGATCATATTGAGTCAATAATCAAAAAAGCCTCGAAAGCCTTAGGTTTTGTAATAAGGACGTCAAAATGTTTCACTGAAGCGAAAACCTTAAAAATACTGTACTGCACCTTTGTCCGTAGTAATCTTGAGTATGCGTCACAGGTTTGGAACCCTTGTTACTTTAAATACATCGATCGCATTGAAATGGTTCAGAAACGGTTTATTAAATATTTATGTTATCACCAAAAGATACCCTATCATTCAAACAATTATCTGGGTCTATGTAGAAAATTTCATATTCTTCCCTTGGAAAAACGTTGTGAGATTGCAGACTGTCTGTTACTCCTAAAAATTATTCATAGTGAAATTGACTGCTCAGATCTCCTCGGCAAGTTTGCTTTCAATGTACCACCTAAGTCGACACGGTTTAATCCACCATTGAATGTACCATCCGCCTCTACTACATACCGGCAGAATACTTACATGATTAGAGCGAGTCGTAACTTCAATAGAATAAGTAAAAATTATAATTTTGATTTATTCAATACTAGCGTTGCATTGGCAAAAAGATGCTTAAGCCTTGAATTCTTTCAAACCAAGTAAATAGTTATCTTTAAGTTATCTTTAAGTATACTTCGTTTAGGCTCTTGTTGTTTGCCGTTTATAAGAAACCCAATATCATTATCAAGATGCATGTATGTAATAGGTATGTAAACAAAAATGACAATTATATTTTAAGTAGGTAGCAATTTTGTTCACACATTGTTTTTTATTATGTTTTTAGATGTGAGGACTTGTAATTGGCTATTAAGCTACTATATTACTTTGTATACTGTTACATTAGCTGTAAGTCCTCCATGTTTTTTAAATAAATAAATAAAAACTAATTACTCTGGGCTATTGTGATGGGTGTGATGGATAAGGGGATATGGAAACTATGTATGAAAAACGGCGTCTGCCCTAAGTACTCTTATAGTACGTCGAAAAGGGGCAGCCGGTGACTCGCCAACTCACTAGATGGGCCCTCTCGAAATAGCCACCAAGGAAAACAAAGTCTGCCATAAAGACAGCCAGAGGGCAACACCGATGTGAGCGGCTAGGGGAGTCGAGCGGTGCGGCACCGGCTTCGCCATCGCGGGCCTCTTGACAATTATTATTATTATTATCTTTATTTAGCCAAAATACCACTATAATTTCTTCAGCGACAAAGTCAAATTTGTTTTTCATAGTATTTGCTTATAAAGTATATTAAATTTTGTGGTTTTGTATGCAATTTAAATGTATGTTATTCAAACTAATTTCCGTTAAAAGTTTTTATTACAATCTATGAAACGAAATGAACTCTAAAAACGGTTTTAATTATTAATATACCTATATAATTGGTGTTCCCAAATTTCTTATCTAGAAGGTAACTTAAATAGATAGAGATTTTTGTTTCAGTAAACTTATGCGCTTCAAATACTAATAAACATTTTTTTGCATTTAATAAAAGTGAGACGAGAGTCAATGGGCAAATGTGGTCGAGATCATTCTCTATGTGCTTCTGTGTGCGTGCGCCCATTTCCGTGCGTTACGAGTGCCGTCCTTCTGTAATATTCTGTATCGAGAGCGTATATACTACATGTACAATATATCTAAGCTAATAATATACAATGTTATCTTTGTATTAGTTCCATGTGACTGCTTGACTTTCACGCGTCAACGGGCTTCAAAGCGTCGAGTACTTGATGAAAGTTTGCTTTCTGATGCATGGTAGCTCGTAAGCTCTTTTTCTACATAAATAATAATATAAAGTGTCATCACAACGATGCAAATTTATGTGTTGTATGAAATTTCAATGTAACTTTAGGTTTGCACATCTTTAAATTGTCGTAATAGGTCCTTGAAATTCAAAAGGAACCAGAAAATATCAGTATTTATTTATTTATTTATTTAAACTTTATTGTACACCAGTATCAACATTATAGGAATCTTATATATTAGGTAAAGTACAAAGGGCGGCCTTATCGCTTAAAGCGATCTCTACCAGGCAACCTTTGGATGGAGATATTGGTAGGGAAAGAAATGGTAGTTGTAGGTGTACCAATTTTATAATATTTATACTGTAAGCATATTATACATTTATACAATACATATATATTCATATATATATACTAATACATTAATAACATATATATACATATCTAGATAAATTTGTGCATAATACTAAATACATATTTTTAGAATAGGAAATAAATTAAACGGACAGGTAATGTTCTTTAACTAAAGCTTTGAATGAAGTAACCGTCTGTGTCTGCCTTATGTTTGGAGGCAATGCATTCCACAAGCGAACAGCCTTTACAGAAAAAGAATTATCATAGAATGCTGTGGAATGTGCCGGCATTTTCAGTCGTAAGTTTTCTGATGACCTTAAATTAAACCAGTAATCTTCTAGTTTTATTTTACTTTATAAAGACTTAATGTATAAGTCAGTCTAGTCCTTTAAGATGGAGAAGACCTAAAACTGACCTTGTTCATTGATTAAATATCTTTACTTCATTAATAAAGCAAACCCTTTTCGTAGAACCCTAAGTCTGACCCAACTAAACGAAGACCCTTAGACACATACGCATATAAATTGAGTTAGGCAAAATAATAATTCAGAAAACTAACTTTCTAGTTTACTTGGCCCCAAAAATGGTCTACTTGGCAGAAAGCGCAGATTGACTTTTGTCCTTTGAATGTCTCATGGCCTTTTGCCGTATTGTCTGAAATATCTCCCATGGGTAATATGTTGCGATAATATTGGCAATTTGGGAGCCTTAAAAGTATTCAGAAATATTCTGATAATTTAATACTAGACGGCGTAATGTTTTGCTAAAAGCCTTTGTGTTATTTGTATTACAAAAGTTAAGTTATGTGTCATGAAGGTTTTGTTTTATTTGCTCGCTTGCTAAACTATTACTAGTAGTACTATTACTATTAGTACTATCTTTAGACGTATTAAGCCAAATAGATGCTGAAAATTAGGTTATTTATTTGACTTATTTATGCTATTATGTAATACAAATTTCTTGAAGGGCAATTTTAAACGAATACACGCTTACTTGTTCTTGCATATCCACTTATTTGCTACAATACTGATGTCTCGATTCAGACACTCAACTCCCATTGCAGTACACCATGCCGTCCCATTCAAAGTTTAGACTTGGACAATAAACTTTGTCCTTCTTGTTGCTCCCGTAAGGTAATACACGCTCGAAAGTACACCCACCCATACAAAGGATGCTCGTAAATAGAAACTCATCTACAACATATTGTACCAAAATGAAATGTTGTATTCGACTTTATTGTTGAAAGTTTTCTTAATGCGTGTAGAAGTGTACTTATGTACTTACTGCCTATCTTCTTTTTGGCTTCACTAGTAATAGATACATACGTATATCTCTTTCTATAAATCTGTTTTAGGATTGACGTGAATATGACATTTGTATGACAATCTTAGACAAGGAAAAGACATCTGCACATTTTAAGTAACAACGAGTTGTGTGAGTTTCCAACTTGTTAGGCTCTATTCATCACTTTCGCCAAAAATACGGTTACATACAGATACATCAATATAAAATCGAACTTCGGATTGACAATACTTTTGACGCTAGGGACTACAATTGAATTCCGTATACACAATTTTCCCCAAACACTTCGAATTCTAAACAGGAGTCGGTCTCATATATTTTACATACAAGGTGTATCCCGCGATTTCAATCCGGACAATCTTTTTACTCTCCGTGGCTTTGACAACTCAATCACGGCTTATTTCTTCCTTGTCCCACACAAAATCGTGTCTCTATGTAATATATTATATATCCCTAAATAAAAACTCAATATTTGGATTTTATTTTATAGCAATAGGCTTTCGAGGTCATTCGGCATATTATGTACTCATAATTATGTAGCCTTTGTCCTCAACCTATTTATGTCTCTAGTATTCAATATTTGGTCAATGTAGCACGAGCCATATTTACTATTTTTTTAACTATTAATCATTTGTAAACCTTTATCCAACTTATTTAAAGCAGCTATACAGTATTTCAGTATTATTATTATAGTGTCATATATCTCAGTACGTGGAATATCTATGTTTAATTATATCTCACCAATAATTTTTATTTCTCATAAAGTGTGTGATATTTTTGCGTGCAGCTAATCTAAACATAATGTTTATTTTATTTTAAAATGCATTAGATTTCACATATAATATCTTAAGTGTTATACGTATCGCTATAAAAATGTATATTAAATTATATTAATATTAGATTTATATTTTATTTTATTTATTTATTTATTTTAAACTTCTTGCACAATTACAAAAAGTAATGCACAAAGGCGGGCTTAATGCCAGAGGCATTCTGTACCAGCCAACCTTTGGGTTAACGCAGAGATGATTGAAGTAGGTGCTTAAAGAGGGAGTAATTTAACAAATAATATTAATTTAAAACAACATAAATAATAGGTATCACACTAAATAAATATGTAATAATAGGCATACTAACAGTAACATATTATTATAAATATATACATACAAAATATAATACATATATACACATACAAGTATAATAGATAATTATATTATATATAAATATATACATATACAAGTATCCTTTACAGAGTCCATTATGATTCTACCAATTCAGCCATATAATGCTGGCGTACTCTAATTTTAAACAGTTCACGAGATGTAGACTTCCTGATTTCGAGAGGGAGTGCATTCCAAAGATGGACAGCCTGTATATAGAAAGAAGAATGAACAAGGCTGGAACTATGAGAAGGGCAGAGAAGAAGAAGATTGTTAGTGGAGCGGAGATTTCTGTCATGAATGCTACATAAATGTTGAAATTGAGGCGACAGATAAGCAGGAGTATGAGAAGAGTTCAAGAAAGAAAAAAGAGTCGTCAGTGTGCGCAATTTGCGACGTTGTCGAATAGGCAACCATCGTAATTGGGAACGGTGAGCAGATATATGATCATACTTATGGAGATTGAAAATGAATCGAATGCAATTTTTGAGAAGGCGGTCAAGTTTATTGAGCAGATCTGCATTCAGGTCGAGATAACATACATCACCATAGTCGATTATAGGAAAAACTAACGTCTGCACAAGCATGGTTTTAATTTTGGTTGGAAGAAAGTTCTTCAAGCGATATAGAGTCCGCAGGGTTCCTGTGACTTTGCGAGTGGTATTTGCAATCTGTGTTCTCCAGTTAAGGGCAGCGTCGATGTGTAGGCCGAGATCCTTGAAACTGGGGCTGACGGGGATGACAGACCCATTAAAATTAATAGGTGGAAGCGATTTGACATCCACCCGGCACATAATACGTGGGCTACCAATTAAAATTGCCTGGCATTTATCAGGATTAACTGACAGACCAAATCTATCTGACCAGTTTTTGATAGCATTTAGATCCCAGTTGATGTTATCGATGGCTCCAGTAAGACTTTCTGCCCTTGCCTGGGTGTAAATCTGCAGGTCATCGGCGTAAAGATGATACGTATAGCGAAGATCATGTGTGAGAAGATTTATAAACAATGAAAACAGAAGTGGAGAAATTATGCCGCCTTGAGGAACGCCAGAGTCCAAATCTCGCCAAGTTGACGAAGTTTCATCAACACGAACAGACTGCTGACGTCCTCGAAGATAAGATAAGATAAGAACCATTCCAGCGCGTCCGATGAAATCATATAGTAGGAGAGGACGTAAATAAGTAGGTCGTGGTTGACGGTGCCAAAAGCGTTTGAAAAATCCACTAAGACCAGCACTGTGATCTTAGTGTCTTCCATACCCGCCCTCACATCGCCAGTTACTTTAAGTAACGCAGAGACTGTGCTATGTCCGGGTCTGAATCCTGATTGTAGAGGAGATAAAATATTGTTTTCGAATACAAACCCGGACAGTTGTTTATAGACGCATGCTTCAAGCACCTTAGACAGAAATGGGAGGATGGAGATAGGACGGAAATGGGAAGGAAGGGAAGGATTAGAAACCTTTGGCAGTGGGCGGACGAAAGCTTTGCCCCACAATGAAGGGAACTGGCCGGTTTCAAGAAAAAAGTTAAGGATATGGGTTAAAGGAGAGAGGAGAAAGTCCAGAATAACGGTGATCATATGACGACTGAGGTTGTCACATCCCACCGCTCTGGACTTGATAGATAGGATTACCTGTTTGACTTCATCTGACGTGACTAGAGAAAACTTAAAATAATTAGTGTTTGGCCGCATTAATCCGGTCATATAGTTAAGGGTTTGACGTTTGGTTATATGATCTACGGCAGCATGTGGAAGTAAAATGTTGATTAATGTCGTCTAACTCGATTGTCCTTGGAAAGTCAATATGACGATGCTTACCAATGCCAAGAGACCCCAGAAAATTCCATATACTAGCTGGGGAAGAGGAATCAAGGTTGTCAAGAAAGTGTCGGCGTTTAGCGTTACGAATCATCTGATTACACCGATTCCTAGCAGTCTTATAAAAAGTCCAGTTCACATCACACCGATCCTTTCGGTATTTCCGAAAAGCTCGGTCTCTACGTGTCATTGCCATTCGAACTCCCTCCGTAATCCAAGGTGCCGGTGGACGCTTCAACTTGATCTTCCTAACCGGAGCATGGACATCGTACAATTTGACTACAGCCTCGTTGAAGAACTGGACTTTGGCATCCACTGTAGTTGCCGCGAACAAGATATTCCAGTCCATTACTGAAGCATCAAGCCGTAATTTATCCACGTCCATCCGAGAGAAACAACGCTTGTGCAAGACTTTGGGCGTAGATTTGGGAGGTTTAAGGATGTATGAAAGGAATATGAGGTCATGATGGGAAAAACCAGGAGCAGGGTACTGACCATGGGAAAGAACAAGGGAAGGGGTAGCGGTGAGAATTAAATCTAGCTAGGTGTCCTCTCCGTTGGAGTTGTGGTGAGTGGCCTGAAGAGGTAGCACATGGAGACTGGCAGATTCAAGGATGTGGAGAAGCTGAAGTGTACGGGAGGATCGAGAGGATAAAAGGTCAGTGTTAAAATCACCCATGATAACGTAATGTGCATACTCTGAACCCAAAGATTCCAAAACCAATTCTAAGTCGGTGAAATAATCTTACGTTGTGGTTGTTTTAAAAACCTCAGTCAGGCCTACGATGTTTGGAAGACTGCATTAAATATGTAATAAGCTTTTGTGATACATCTGTCGAATAGAACTTAGTAATAAATATTGATTACATTTGACATAGGTTCAAACCGTCCTATACAAAATTTAGATTATTATGAACAGTTTTTGACATTAAGGTGCCGACGCAAAAAATAAAAGCTGCCCGTATGATAATAAGTAAGTTCGAATCCCACAAGGTAACCCTTTGTGTGATCGACAAATAGTTGATTCCAGTCTGGGTATACTGTGTGTTCGCTGATTATTTTTTATATAGTCCGCCGCAACACAAAAAATATTCCTAGTGCAGGCTTCGCTTTAATAATAATAATAATAATAAATCATTTTATTTCACGTGGCATAGACGCATAGATAAATACCTTACAGTCTAACATAGATGCAATGGTTGTTAGTATAAATATACTTATAAACTATGTTAGTATTGCTTCACTTGCACGTTGTTGTTGTGCGTTCGTGTGGCACTTGTCCGCGGAAGCGACGGAAGACGACACCCTTCGGCCAAAAGTCCTCCTTCATAATAACATGCAGATAGCACGTCGGGACCCGCACCACAAACGCCTTAAAGTTGACGTTGCGTCGCGACTCCAACAGCTGCACTCTCGGCATGTACTTCGACTTCTGGCGCACGTACTCCGCGATGTCCTCCGCCTTAGTGGTGTAGTGCAGGCGAGAGACATAGACGGGTGTGTTCGGTGCGGCAGCGCGTAGATTTGCACCAGACTCCACAGGAGCCGTACCGCAGCATTTCTTGTTTGTTTTCTGACGACGCTTCCTCCTCTGCACTGTCATAAAACCATCATCTGCGTCCTCGTCGCGGTTCCTTGCCGTCTCCGGCATGGACTTCAGCGTGGAAGCAACGGGGGTGCTCGCAGTTACCTGCTGAGCCTCTTTTCGCTTAGGTCACGCGGCGATACATGGAGGCGCCGCGGAGCCGGGGGCAGGGCTGCGGGGCGCTTGTGTAGCGCACTCAGCAGTCACAACATTCCGCGGCGACAAAACTGCTGACGCGAAACTTGCAACCGATGTGTCGACGCATGCACCTCGGCGCGTGTTGACGTTACCACTCGCCGGTGACCCAGTCAAATTGACAACCTTGTGTAGGTCGTCCACCTCCGTGCGCAAGAGTGCAACGGTATCTTGGGATGCATGTAGCTTCTTATGCACATCCGCTAAACTTGCCTTCAGAAACACAATGTCCTTTAAAAGGCTTGTGACATCGACGTGGTCGAAAGTGACGGGAGGCAACTTGTTCAAGTCCCTCGCCACAAACGTCGGCACGTCGTCAGGATCAGTCTCCTTCAGCAGCGTGATAATATCCTGCAAACTTTTCTTTGTCCCGTCACGTCTGCGGGACACCATCTGGTCGCATTTGTTTAGCGACCTGTACAGAAGCAGCTTGGCAGCCGCTATGTCCTCCTCGCTGAAGTTGCTGGAACAGATCTGGATAGCCGACACCTCGTCCATGACATCCAGCTTCTGCTGCAGGAACGCCAGCAGCTCGTTCGCCACAAGTTTGTCACTCATGGTGATAAAAAATTGCGAGCGTCGGCTTGCGCCGCGCTAAACAATAAAATTAATTATATTGCGCGTTACACGTCCGCCTTAGAGCGCGGTCGGCGAATAATTAAACAAATATTCTTCATTATGAAATTAATGCAGCCTGCATATGTAAGCTATATGTTCCAGCTTCAATTGGACGCAAGACTTACAAGCGTTATACGCCTGGAGCACCAATGATTTAGAGTCTGATCGTTGCTCTATCTGCGAGCGATAAATCTTGACCGAATATGTTACACTAAGTAAATCTAAGGGAATGTTCAAGAGATTCAATGCTTAAGTAATCGGGTGTGAAGCTATAATAGTCATGTATGGGCCTGTAACTTGAGTAATGGCTTATGGAATATGGCGGCAGTTTTCGACACAAGTATTTTGGTGTGTTTTAATCGTCTTTAAAAAGGGGGAGGTTCTCGATCCGATAGTTTCTTTTTCATATATTTCCCAGAACTTTTTACGAGGTAGATCAAGATGATGTTTTATTTCAATGCTGGTGCTTCTCGTATTCAGTCCTATTTAAATTTGATAAGTGTCTAGTAGTTTCTGAGTTTTGTTTATAATCCGGTTTTTAATTTATATTATATATAATTATAATTATATTTAGAGGACATTATGGATTCGGTTTCTTTAAACTTACTTTAATTGTTATTAAAACTTCAAAGTAGTGGTCATGCAACTTGACTTCGCATAAATCGGCAAAGTAAAGCAACGTTGGCACAGATGGGATGACATCACTTGAATGGGTGACCAACTGTATCATAATTTCATCAAAACGCTACAATGTTATGGAGGGTACGTAAATTTATCAATCCTGGTCCAGACTCAGCGCAAATATCGTTACGCCATATAGCAGACCTTTTAAGTTTTCTTTCACATTTTCTTTTCAGAAACTTTAAGAAGCATGTAAGTATTTCTAAACGTTGGCCTATTGTTAGACGAAGCTTAGCTGCCATCTCGAGGCTTTGAAATACGAACTTGTGCACGTATACAACACCACTCAACGACACAAACCGGTTTTAAAATATTTAAGTATGTTTTACACAGAAATGTTGAATAGTTTACTAAAGATTTTTACAGTTCTTCCGGTGCTTTTTTGGTTATGAACATATTATAAAATATAAAACCTTTTTATCTATATAAAATTTTAAGCAGACATAATGCAGATTTAGCTTTTTAAACATGGTTACCAGGTAGATTATATCAATGTTGTTGTATCCTATTCTTTATATAAAGACTTTCAATACAGCTCTTGACGAGATCGAACTGTAAATTGTAAACTTTGTTATCAATGCTGGATATGACATTTACATAAATAAATACAATGTTATGCAAGTTAATTGCATACACCAAAAAATTAAATACTTGCAAACTGAAACTAAACAGCAAAATGGCAAACATTTGGAACATAATGCTGTTGAAGTACCCTAAACAGAAGAGCATGCATAAGAAACTTGATAGGAGTGAATGAAGCGAGAGCGGTATGTCAGGATCGTTCCAAATGGCGTTCCGTAGTCTCTGCCTACCCCTCCGGGATACAGACGTGAGTCTATGTATGTATGTATATACTACGTCATTCTCGCAAGCTGATATACAACATGTAACATATTAAACGCACTTCCTGAAAGTAGTTTGTTCAGAATCAGCTACTGAATCCATTTCTGTCATTTTTTATATTGTTTTTTATTGTTCTAAAATAATAAAAATAACGTAAATAATAGTCACTCATTTGTTTGAAAAGTTGAATTTTACGAAAATAAACCTTCAGTAAAAGATGAACGCCTTCTTTTAAAATGCATTTGTTTAATGGTTCCACATTGGGTCACACAAACGCACACATTAATACAACACAATAGCGGCAAAAGACAATAACACACAATTTACCACCAAAATATCTATTATCTATTTTTCGCTTACGTAATAATCAACAGGCAAGAGCGAGACGTAACGTGTCGCCTGTGCTGGCCAATGACAAGCGGTGATGCGCGATGCGCTTAGACAAGTTAGTTAGTTAGTTGGACAGGTGTTTTCCGCACTTAGCCACTTAATTGGGCCATTGTGCGTTAGCAGGGACACGGTTGTCGCCTGCTACTCATACCATGCAAGCTCCTTCCAGAAGGCCATGAGTTGACCAGTGTTGCGTATGGCTTCGCTCATGGTTCTGGGGTTGTTCAGGAACCTCGTCCGTTGGTCGCTCACGCTGGTACAATGTAGGATCACATGAGCGGGTGTTTCTTCGGTCTCCATGCAGCCCCTACATAGTGGTCTGTCCGTGACGCCGATATTGTAGAGATGCTTGTTTAGTGGACAGTGGCCGGTTATTATGCCAGTCAGATGCTTGAGTGTTTTCCTGTTGGAGTGCAACAATTTTTGCGAGAGTCGTTTGTCTAATTGGGGAAAGGCATCTTTAGATTGCCTACACTCTTGTAACTCTGCCCACTCTTTTTCATGTTGTTGTAGGGTTCTCTCGCGTAACCACGTTTTTAGTTGGTTGAAAGGTATCGGAACAGTTGGTTCGGGTCCCAGAGTTGTTGTGTCCGATCCTTTCCTTGCGAGTTGGTCTGCTGCGTCATTGCCCGTGGAGTCACTGTGTCCTCGTATCCACTGGAGCGTGACCCGATTCCTCGCCGCAGTTTTCTGCAGCTCTTGGTGGCACTCCATAATTAGGCTGCTGTTAAAGCAGTTGCCATCGAGAGCTTGTAGTACTGAGGCACTGTCTGTGATGATGCGTATTGACAGGTTACTCACGTTTCTGGCCGCGATCGCCTTCGCCGCCCTTATAATCCCAACGCATTCAGCTTGGAAGATGGTGTTGAATTTACCAAGCGATAATGAGAGATTGATGTTCAAGTCATGGGAGAATACTCCGGCACCTGTCCCATACTTTGTTTTTGAGCCGTCTGTGTATACTCTAACTTCGTGTATACCAGAGCTATCCTTGTGCTCTTCATGCAGTTGTATGCGGTATTTTTTGTCAAAGACAAAGGTTTTAGGTATGAGGTCGCACGTTGCATCTAGCATCGGGATCTCGTTAGTTAACGTCCTTTTCAGGTGTGCATGGGTTATTCGGTCGTCTCTTCTCCAAAGCCCGAACTTATCGAGCCGGATCGCGACGGCACCTGCTTCCTGCTAGATGATGAGGTGCAATGGTCGCAAGTCGAGAAGCACCTCCAATGCCGCCGTTGGAGTTGTTTTCGTGCAGTCTGTTGTGGCCAGACAGGCGAGGCGTTGTATGCTCTGCAGCTTGCTCTTGACTGTGCTTAGTTCAGTGCGTGGCCACCACACTACTGCACCGTATGTGAGCATGGGGCGTATTATGGCAGTGTAGATCCATAGGGTGATGAATGGTTTGAGACCCCATTTCTTGCCTATTATTCTCCTGCACTGCCAGAAGATTGTACATGCTTTTGTGGTTTTAGTGGTGATGTGTTTATTCCAGTTGAGCTTGTGGTCGAGTGTTACGCCCAGGTACTTGACTTCACTCGATAGGTTAAGCTCCGTGCCAAAAAGTTTTGGTTTTCTAGTCGGGTGTTCCTTTTGTTAGTGAAAAGTACTAGCTCCGTTTTATTTGGGTTGACCGTCAGTTCATGGTGGTTGCACCATTGTTCCATGATCCTGATGGCTGCTTGCATCCGATAATGGATCATGTCTTCCGAGTTTCCTTTGATTAGGATGGTTATATCATCTGCGTAGCCGACCGTGTAGAAGCATTTGTCATTCAGGCTTCTCAACAGATCGTCTACCACTATGTTCCAAAGCAGGGGTGATAGGACACCTCCCTGTGGGCAGCCTTTTGCTACTATCCCCCTTGTGGTGGTGTTAACCGTGAATTGAATAGCCCTTTGTTTCAGGAGTTGATCAATCCAGCCACTGACGGTTTGTTCAACTCCGAACTTGTCAAGGGCTCGGCTAATGCTGGTGAATTTAGTTTTGTCGAAGGTGCCTTCTATGTCAATGAAGGCGCCTAAGGTCATTAGTTTGTCAGATAGCGCTGTCTCTATGGTCCCCACTACGGAGTGAAGCGCTGATTCCGTTGATCTACCACTTCTGTAGACGTGTTGTTGCGGGTGTAGTGGTCTGCGTAGCAGTGCGCCTTCCCGTAGGTATCTGTCAGCGAGCCTCTCCAGCGTTTTCAGCAAGAAGGAGGTTAAACTGATAGGTCTGAACGATTTTGCTTGAGTGTAATCCGTTTTGCCCGGTTTTGGGAGAAATATGACTTTTACTTCCCTCCACCTTCGTGGTATGTAATTGTGCGCTATAGAAGCTCTATATATGCTGAGTAGCTGTGGCACAATCGTTGTGCAGCCCCATTGTAGAAGTGCTGGTGTTATTTCGTCCAGGCCTGCAGATTTGTACGGCTGGAAGCTATCAATTGCCCATTTCAGCCGGTCCACGGTAACCATGTTGTTGGCTATCGTCCAGTCTGTTTGGGTCGGTGGTCTGTGTTCTGATTCTTCCCAGTCACAGTCGTCGGTCACAGTGCAACCTGGGAAGTGTGTTTCGATTAGCACTTGGCTTATTTCCATGTCTGTGATTGCGTAGGTGCCATCAGGCTTTCTGATGGAGCCTAGGGTCTTGTTGCTATCCTGGGATAGGATCTTTTTTACCCTGGCTGCCTCGCATGTGGAGTTAATGTTGGTGCAGAAATTTCGCCAGGACTCTCCCCTGCGGAATCGTATGCGTTTCTTGTAGTGCGACTGGGCTTCTTTGTATTTGTCCCAATCTGTCCTTGTGTTTTTGGCCCGGTTGAAGAGTTTTCTCAGATTGCGCCTGAGCTTCTCCAGTTCCGATCCCCACCATTGGGTTTTACTACTCGTTTTCGGTAGTGTGGTGGGGCAGGCTTGTTGGTAACTGCGTTGTATGCATTTTGTTAGTAAGTTAGTGTTGTGTTCTATGTTTGTAGTGCTTGCGGTCATGTCGTTGAAATTTGACATGGCTATTTCCTGTTCGAGCAGGGTCTTGTAGCTCGCAATGTTGGTATTGCGTGGGTTGCGTTTTGGTTGTGTGACCCTCTCTTGCACTCGTATGTCATAGCAGATACGTCTGTGGTAGGCAAAGGATGGTTTGGCGGACACATGCCAGTTCGTGACAAGTTCCGCGGCCCCATCCGATGCCAGTGTAATGTCTACTATGGTTTGATATCTGGAGCTAACAAATGTGGGCCAGCTCCTTCGATGGGATCTCCTCATCACCGGGCATGTAGACCGAAGCTAGTACTAGCATCTGATCATTGGGCCCTGTTCGTATTCCCACGGCTGTGAGATCTCTAGAACAAAAGTTAGTCAGCAGCAATGCTGGTACCGTTAGGGGAATGTATATGCATGTTCTCGGCTTAGGAGCCGAGCTCCAGTGCAATATCTTACCTCCGATGTTGTTGAGTCCACATATGGTGTCGCCTCTAATCCACGGCTCCTGGATTAGGGCTATTGTGTGGTGGTTAACCTCCAGCAGCCTGCGTACGGTAGCCGTTGCAATTTGCTTGTGCTGGAGGTTCGTCTGTACGACTCTAGTCTGACGAAGATCCGAGAACATTGATGTCCACGGACTCTCCGTCAGACGAGTCGTGCTCGTCGTCGACGTCCGTCACAGCGATGTTTGTCGCTGCGGGCGTCGTGTGTGCTCGGGCTGTGCCCGACGTGCAAGGTTCGGCCGGTGTTGTCGCTTGTTTCTGCGTGTGCCTTCTGGCGAGCGGCATCTCCCCGGGCGCGGCAGCCGCCCCGCCAGCTCCTGCCCCGGCAGCGTGGAACACTACGTACACGCTGCCGGTGAAGCCTTCTTCACCAGCAGCCAGGACTCTCCTTAGACTCGGCGGTCGCGCGCCTCGATTTTCGGCACTTCCGATTCGGGGATGCCCAGAGATAGGTACAGGCCGTGTTTTTGCATGGTAGCGCTGTATAGTTGCCAAGTTTGGACAGCGTACTATGGGTTTTGGGCAGCTAGGAGTTGGTGAATCTTCGGGAGGTCCAGGCTGGTCGACCTCGGCAGCCAGAGCGATGCGCGTACGCGCTTCGCGAGATCCGTCTGCCTGATGACGGTCAGCCCAGTTCCTTCAACCGGTGATTGTAGTCCCGCTACCGTCTGTTTGAGCCACGCACCATAACTTTAGGACACCTCCCGCTGCGAGGGGTTTGCCTCTAAAGGATGGCGCGAGTGCAGGCTCGTTGTTTGATCGAGGTGCGAAGGCTGCTTCTAGAATCCGCTCCTCTATGGAGCGTTCGAGCTGCCGTGCTTGTTCCACCGTCAGGTCTGTAGGTGGAGTGGCAACGACGGCCACCATCAGATGCGAGTTAGTCGCATCGGCGTAGCTTATCGTTGCCCTCTTGGGTGTTGCGTCCACTCTTGCACGCTTCGACGTGGCGATTGGTGGTGTGTCGTCGTGACGGTTCCTCTTCGACGGTGTCGCCGAAGTGGGCCGTCCCGAGAGCGCCAGGTTGGTTGGTGCGTGCCGAGGTCCACGTTTTCTAGGGCCGCGTTTGCGACGTGGCCCGGTGATGCCCCATGGGGCTGCCGGCTCCGCATCTCCAACAGTGTGTGTGTGTGTGTGTGTGTGTGTGCGTCCATGTGAGTGATTGAAGCAGTGTGGTGAATGTATGTGTATGTGTGCATGTACGTGTGTGTGGGTGGTGGAGTAGAAGTCAGTGCAGTTCGATGGTGTTAAATGAGTTGAAGTGCACGGGCCTAGACCCGCTTAGACAAGTTATGACAAGTATCTAGTCATCCATCGGGAATCTGTCAGCGAGAGTTGCGAAAAAATATTTTAAAAAGTTCACTTGTTTATTTACAAAATGTGTAATTATCAACATCACGGCGCCGCCGATATGGAACGTTCTGCATCATCTTGATGTTAACTTGTCGCCGCCGGATTTTTTCTCTGTGGGGAAATATTAAATCACTAGTTTATTGTGAGGACACAACAAGTGCCGAGTAATAAGCGAAAGAGAGAATTATTAAGAAATTAGCTGCTTTTGAAACAGTGAAAAGATGTAATGTGTGAGGAAACAGTGAAGTGTTAAGTGGGCTACAACAATGTGATTTTATCCTGTAAGTTATTTGATTATTCTATTAATGTAACTATTAATTCACAACTTTAAACACGCCGTTCTTGCTTTTTTCTCTTATTGATATTCTTTTACTTTATCTATCAATAATGCTAACTAAGTATGATTACGTTAAGATAGTCACAATAGTCATTTACGATGTTGTGAAACAATAGATTGTGCATGTTATTAGCAAACAATAAATATTTTTATACCAAGTCGACTGTCCACTCCAAAGCCTTTAATATTTGGAAATATCAACAGTAGTTAACAAAGTATTCAAACATCATTTTTGAAAACCCCACTCTATCAGAGTGTGGTATGAAGACTGAATTTGAAACATTTTGTTTATATCGTATCGTATTTCGTTCCAATCAGATCGCTGTCGTTTGTTTACCATAGCAACCGTTTCGTGTGTTTGTGTGCGTGCGCAGATTTATAGTGAGCACGCTTTTCACTTTTAATCGAGTATACTTTCTTCAAAAAACAATATTTACGCAAATAAAAAAACATTTCAATGCATGCATTATGATTGTAACAAGGTATTCTAATTGGGGTGTCTGAGGATGTGCGTTATTTCCGTTACACGTTGTATATTTTAATAAATACAATATTATAGAAACCTCAATAAAATTCAGGCATTCGTGAATCATATATAAATTTGGAGCTCTAAAGGTCACATGAAGTAAAGAGTAGTGTAAGTTTGTTTAGTTCACGAAACATTTTAATGAACCACTTGCCTCACACGAGACAGCTTATTACATTTTACGAAGCCAAGATGCAAATACTAAGGCACACAAACTGTGAAATATGTAAGTTTGCATATATGAAAATAGAATGTGAAGTTGAATATTCTGTGACCACAAAACAAAAAAATAAGATTACACGGAAAAATAGAGAGAGAAATATAAAGGGTGAGAGAGAAAAATAAAATGAAATTGGAGTCAGTCAAGACATGTAATGTTATCTCGTTCAAAGAGCTCAATTCAACGAGGCTGAAATACACATAAAAATATATAGAGCAATACACAAACTATTTTTTATGTCTACGACAGCCTAATTAAAACTTTATTAGACTGCGGAGATAGATATAAATTGTCGTGTCTCAGATGAGTATTAAAAAGATAAAGTAGCTATCATCCACTTCAATGACAAAAAACACCGTTAAGGAAAATCCTGCGCTGCCATTTTAATTTAACGTTTGTAAATGTGTTTGATGTATATTGAACGGCAGTTTAATGTTTACTGAAGCCTATATTTGTGATAAACTTACAGCCAAAATACAGGTGGGGTAATAATAGGGTGAACAGAACCTTGTTCAATTTAACCCCACTAAGACACAAGTATGTGCGTTCATTGCGAAGAAGGACCCTTTCGTTATAGCGCCTCGATTTCAAGGAGTACCCCTGCATATTGTCGAGAGTATTGGGATCCTCGGCGTCGAAATATCGAACAAAGTCTAATTTGGGAGTAATTTGGGGGATAAAGCCAAATTGGCAAGCAAGAAACTGGGAGTGTTGAACCGGGCTAAGGGGTAGTTCACACCAAGCCAACGGCTTATGCTTTATAAAGCGCAAGTCCGGCCACATGTCGAGTAATGCTCACATCTCTGGGCCGGAGCGCCAAAAAAACAGCTTGATGCACTTGACACCCTACAGAGCTGTTCGAATTGTCATTGATCCCGATCTCACGGCTAGACTAGAGTCGCTGGAGCAGCGGAGAGACTTTGGATCTCTCTGCGTATTTTACCGACTCTTTCACGGGGAGTGCTCCGAAGAATAGTTTAATGTGGTACCAGGGTCACCCTTCTACCAACGTACCACTCGCCGACGCAGTAGAGTTCACCCGTACTACCTGGAAGCGTTCTCATCTAGTACGGTGCGCTTCCAACGATCTTTACTACCACGTACGTGTAGGCTTGGAATGAACTACCTACTGCGGTGTTTCCAGAGCGCTATGACTTGTCCTTCTTCAAACGAGGTTTAAAGAGAGCATTACTTTCACGGTAGGCAGCGGCTTTGCTGTGTATACCCTGACATTAGCGAAGTCCATGGGCAGCGGTTACCGTTTACCATCAGATGGGCCGTTTGTTCGTCTGCCACTAGCAGCAATAAAGAAAAAAAAACATGTGTATTTTCCAGATTCCAGATTGACTATCAGAGCACCTGCTCTGATAGTCAATCTGGAATCTGGACAAAGAACATCTCGATAGATTTAACCAATCAAGAATCAAATTAGTCACCGGCATCGCATTTATACTTGAATAATAAAATTTAGAGGGCCTAAACAAGACAAATGGCATTCGCTTCTCAATTCTACTTTCGCTAACGCTTGGTTGCCATCGTAACACAAGCAATTCGTTCTTCATTCACCTCTTGACTTATCGAAAGTCTATGTCAGTTCTATAATTCTTTGCACTTATAAAAATTTATTTGGTCACAAAAGCACAAGGGATTCAAGGTAGATAGATATAGTTATAAGATTATGGCACTAACATGCAATATGCATACAATAATGAGAACAATAATGAGAACAATAATTAATATTATTAAACAGAAGTAAACATAACAAATTTAAACATGACAAATAAAGAACATATTAAAAGTGCAGCAATACAATATAATAAAAGAATAAAAAGATGATGTATGTGTCCCAGCGCTGACCAAATAGGTAGCCAGATCAGTATTTTGTCTAGTCATGCTAGTGCATACCAGACACTGATATTATTCCGGCCCCTTCCATGCGTCACGGATGCGCAAACCATTGCCGCGCCACAAAGTGCAGTTCCATGTGTACAAATGTGTATGTGTTCTTGTGTGTACAGTGTGTTGTGTTGTGATTTATATATATATAAAAAAAAGAAAAACCCATACCATATTCATAAAGTTATAAAAAAAAAACTAAATATTGCTGTCTGTAGGCATAAATTGCACTTTGGGTGTTCAACCCAAAGATTCGGTCACAGTGGCAGACCGCGAATGATGCTGTCGTAAATTATAATAAAATAAAATTAGAATTCCAATTGAAGATAAATATTAATCAGTATTATTTTAATATATATATAATTTATAATTTATTGGATCTATAGAATTTTTTTATGACTAGTGTATTGAATAAAGATTGTATATTAATATTAAGGCATTGACTATAACAGAAATTGAAAAATAGATAAACCTTATAAATTAAGTAATTAAATTGATATTAATTGATAATTTATATATAATTTGGGGTAGGCAGAGGTGTATTATTACACTTCTGCCTACCCCTTCGGGGATACAGGCGTGAGTCTATATCGATGCCTTCCGGCCAAAAGGGGGTAAGCGACATTTTTTGCGAAATCGACTTATATATATGGTTAGAATCGGCTTTTTTTTCTGCGTCTAGTGGTCTAAGTTTCGTGGCTCTAGGACAAACTTTTTGTCGCTTAGGCGGTAAAGGAATTGAGGTTCTAACAGTAAGTTTTTCGTCATAAGCGACAGTTATTTTTGGTGTATTTTGTATTATGGTGGTTGGATAAAAATAATATTTCAAAACTGTGATATAAGCAATTTTGGCTTTGATAATTTTTTTCTTTACTTGAACGTTAAGTAGTTTGAGCTGTAAATTTTTTTTTGTAAAAAATACATTAATCAAATTTTACTGGAACCTTTGTGTTCCAAACTTTCGGTTAGGATATTAGGGCAGTTTCTTTGGACAAAATATATGTCATTTATCACATTTAGGTCTCATTTCTGTGACTTTGTTTGGCGCTTATTTTTATTTTCCCTAGTCACCAAATCAATCATCGAAGGCGCTTAGGATAAATCATCCAAACTATTGTCACCTTACATTGTCGCTTACCCTTTTATTCCCTCCCAAAAAAAAGTTCTGGTATGGTGGTTAGATAATAAGGTAAATCAAAGGTTTGGCGGTTAGCTTACAGATGAATGACAAAAAGCGTCGGTTATCACACTCTTTCGTTCGAACAAATTGTCGTTAGCGTTTCACAGCGAACATTCACAGCGGCGTAAGCACCTCCGTGCTTGCGAGTCAGTTTGGCGCGAAGTTTTTCGAAGAAAATAAAACGGTAAGATTCTTTTAACAGACTTTTATATTCATCTATAATTGTGTATTCTAATTAGTTATTTTAAGTTTTAAAGGTAAGATTCATTAGGTCATTATTTTGCTATCTTGTTCAGACAATACTGAATGGTTAAATAAGTACCTACAGAGTTTTTGTTGGCTGGCCTGGCTTACAATCATAATCAAGGTTGCGAATCCCACTTTGGGCCAGCAAGGAATTATTGGATTTTTTAATGAATTCTCAGTAACAGTCAAGAGTTAATCCTGCGACTGATATGACTCTGTTGTGTCGAATTGCCTATGGGACTATGAGAGTGAGAGAATAAAAACTGCACGTTTGTTTTGCACATATATTAGCGCACGTTGGGCGGTCCCTCTTTTGCAAATTGATATTCTGCCTCAAGATTTGCCACCGTAACTGATTTAACATGTGTCAACATCATTGTTTTATCGATTGAGTGAATGTATGGGTGAGTGTGAATGAATGGATACACGGCAACATTGATAGTAAGAACCCTCTTTGTGGAGTGGCTGGAGGTCGCCATGGTGTCCTCACCTTCCGCCTGACACATGTCTTTATCGGACACGGTTGTTTTGTGTAGTTTCTTTGCTGTGGAGGACTCTCCCAGCAACGGACGTCGCGAGGCAATTTACGGCAACTGTAGACGCGGACATGCCTGCGGACGATGAGGACCAAACGCCGTCATACCTAAAAGTGGTCCTTAGATACGACATTTTAAGTTTATATTTTTTGGCATACCTAGAATGTCAGCATGAATGTATAATGAAAGACTAACTTACAAAAAGTAATTATTGTTTTGTTCAATTTTCTAAAATAAAGACTGATTGAGGACAATTTCTCTTTTTTTAATTCATACGTTAGTCGGTTAGCCTGTTTAAAAACTTATATAAGTCTAATGTATGTATGTAAATATGTATTTATAATTTTATAAGAATTTATCACAATGTGCTTTCGCATTGTATAAAAGAGCTTATTGTATTTTTATACATAATTAACTTATTACAATTTCCTTGTTCTTCTGCCATTTACCAATAGCCGGTTATGTCATATTGGCTGCACTAGATGAACAGAAAAAGCACAGGTGTGCTCTTTTTCTTCAACAGAAATAAAATAAATGGTGCAGTTAAATCATTTGGGTTGGAACTCATTAATTGAGTTGTTTTCATTTACGACGTTTTTTCCTGTTAGTATAATTAGGACCATTTGAGGGTAAGCGACACTAAAAAGTGTTAGGCGTGTGATTTGTTTTAATTAACAATGTCATTTCGTAGAGACCTAATCAAAAACTATATAGTTAAATTTTGAAACTTTTGGCACGTACAGAAAATATTCTATGATTTTTTTTCACTTATTTTGAACTTTAAACTACTCTCCTGTAAAGTTTGTAAAGTGGCGGTTAGCCTCTTTTGGCCGTAAGGCATCTATATATAATATATAAATTGAATATATAATATTGTGTAGGTAAATACATAAGTATAAAATTGTCTGTAGGCATTCCAACTAAATATATGTCCATATTTACGATACCCAGCTCACATTGAGCATCTAATAGATGTTTTTAAGTCGCTTTTTGCCTTAGAGGTAGGGGCAGATTGTTCCATATCTTGGAAGCTGCGTATCGAAAACTACCCTCAAATGCAGCGGTGTTATGACTGTGTATACACAGTTGTTGTGCGCACCTTCTACTCGAGCAATGTCTTTGATTAGTGACGCAATTAGGTTTGGTATATAGGTATGATGGTTCTTTGTACTTGATGACACCGAAAAGTAGGCATGCCAAGTGAAGTTCCTGCGGGATTTAATTTTTAATATTAAATTTTGGTTCAAGAATAGTGTTACATGACTTCTAAACGGAATAGAAAAACAAAAACGGGCGCAAGCATTCTGAACTTTTGTGTATTGTTATTCCTTTTATTATTATTTTTGTTATTTTTTTATCTGGCTTATGTCCCTACACATGCTTTTAATCTGTTTTCTGCCTTTGTTATGTGAGAGTTGTGATGCTTGCAGCAATAAACGTTTCTTTCTTTCTTTTTCTTTATCAAGCTGAGCCATTACTCCGGCAGTCTTTCGACCAGACAAGGACCATAGAAATAAGAATAAAGTTCATGCCTGGACACGCATACCTAAGTGTTAGCTTAAATATAGCAATGGCAAGCAATGACACAGCTGCAGCAGAAATGACGTTGTCATCTATCATAGTCGCGAACGAGAATATGAAGCTTAACTAGTGTGGAGGGACACAGTTAACGCGCAGATCTCGGTTTATTCGCGGTATGAATTCACGGCGCGACGTCACACGCGAGTGTAGAGCCGGCTTTAGATACAATCTTTTAGCGAGCGTTCACACTGCGCCGGACCGGTTAATAAGCCGGAAGCCGGCGCCCGGAGCGAGTGTTCACACTACGGCGCGACCGGCTAATTAGCCGGAGGACGGCCGGCTCCCTTGATTAAATTTACTTTATAGATGGAAGTTTTGCATCACAAGATCGTCACTAAAATAATCTGACATTGGTGACCATGGGTGGCCATGGTCACCAATGTCAGATTCTTTTAGTCAAAATTAAAAAGAACTTGATGTGAAACTTAGAAACTTCATTCATAGACATTTTGACTTATGCGTATAAAGATTGTACTGATATTTGTAGGGACGTTGAAATTTTATCGATACTTTTATTTAAAATGTTTTTGTATGAAAGAGAAACAAATGCATCCTTAAAAACTTTCGCGTTCATAATAACAGTTTATATACAGGGTGGCGCTTGCATAGGGGCATTAATTTAAAAAGGACGTAGCATTGAAGCCAATAAAATGTTTTATATCAACAAAAAAGGTCATGGGGCCAAAATAAAATAATAAAATTTTCAAACAAAATAAACTATAAAATATGAGTAGCAAAACGAAACACCATTTGTAGACCAATTTGACATTAGGTTACTGACCTTTGTAAGAACGGCAACGTGTGCTATGCGGCAGACGATGCCACGGAGGTAGTTCACATTTATTGACGAATTACCTATTTCAGTAATTTTACACATCACTCCAATGTTTGGTCACTCATTAGGTAAGCACTGGTGTCTTTTTCATATCAACAAAAAAACACTTAACACAAACCCACGTAAAAGTTAGCACAAAATTTTCAAATTCTCAAAATGGCCGCCATTGTTATCATGAATTACCTACTTCAGTAATTCTACAAATCACTCTAATGAAAGTTCAGTAATTAGGAAAGCACTGGTGTCTTTTTCACAACAAGAACCCACGTTACACAATCATATTCGCATATTCGGACGACATAAAGTTTGTCATTATTAACACAAATAATGCAAAAATGACGAATGATACAGTTCACTAAACAACAACACAATTAAATAACACAACTAAATACAATCACACAATTCAATATCAAAAACAACTGTCGGATAAGCGCGCGCGCGATCTGATCGACTTATTAATCCAATAGTTTTTGCGGCACTAACTAAACAAACCTATGATGAGTCACCGATCACCGATGCGCCGCTGGCGCCGACATGTCTAGGATAGGAAATAGAGATGCGCAATAGGTACTATGAATGTCAATATTTTTGACACGTTAATACTTTAACAACAAAATAACACAAAATGTTTTTATACAACGAACTATGCATTCTTACTTGTATTAACAATAATGCTATTGCTTAATTGTGTTGCTAATACGACACAGTTAAACAAGTTTATGAAATACTATGCACATACTTCAATTAGTTCTGTAGTTTTAGTACATAGTTATTATAATTCTTAAGTAGATTGTTGAACCCATTAGACCATTTAAAAAATACCATACGGAAAGAGCTAAAATAGTCAATAATTATTAACTTATTTCAAATGATTAAATAATTGAATATCTTTACATGTTTATCATTGTTTACCTATTAAAAAACGTCGTCTTTATTTGTACCACACTGAAATTTTCGAACGTAAAGTCATTGATAAGACGATTACATTAACGTTAAATACAAACAATGTCGATACAGTAAACAACAAACTTTTACGGTGCGTAGGATTTTTTATCGATACTATCATTGATAAGACGATTTCATTAACTTTAAATACAATCAATGTCGATATAATAAACTACAAACTTTTACGGTGCGTATTTTTTATCGATACTATTGATAATATTTTGTTCATAATTGGGCAACTCTATTTGGCTCGACTATGTTTGTCTTTGTCACACGTAGTGCATTTACTGTGCATACCTAATCAGATTTTTTCGTGCTTGCGGAACCGATCCATTTTATTATTATGTAACTTTATTGAAAAGGTAATTAGGAAGTTTCAAAAGTTTTGTTCTGTTAAAAATGTTACGCATTAACTTGGGCGCAAAAACCTACAACGACGAGTCTTAGGTAGGTACCTTCGAGGCGAAGCGACGTTGCACGAAGACGTCATCGTCCTAAGTCGTCGAAGGGTCAACGCAGACAGAGAGGAATAATCCCCGCGCGGTCTCGGGCATTTTCTTTACGGATTGCGTATGCTCAAGATTGCGCGCGACCTCGTGAGCCTGCGTGAGTAAAACGTTCTGGGTTACCACTCTACATTAAATATTTTGCCGCGAAAGTTCGTTAAACCCTGAAAATACGCGTACGACGCGGGCGCCGACCCGACTTTGCGCGGGGATTTCCGCGCATCTTCGAGGACGCGCGAATATTTTTTTTCAGGTTCAAGCATTCATGAACTTTATTGTAAAAACATTAAAGTTTATTTTCAAGTGCGTTGATAAAATCCTCTCCGCTGTGCTCCGTTCTGTCTGCGCTGAGCCTAGCTTCGGATGACGTCGAGGCGTCCCGTCGTGAGTAGTACCTAGCGAGTCGCAGCGCGCAATGTAGGGTCGTTGACCGTTTTGTATCAGCTGTATGGAACTCAAAGCGTGTGCAAAAATTGCGGAACTTAAAATCGATATTGTGGCTAAACTACTGCACCGATTTAATTGATTTTTGGTACAAGGCTTAAGAATGTTGTAAGCTATGCCTTTGTTCAAAAAGTGCCGCTATGCAAGCGCCACCCTGTATAAAACCATTTTCGGCAAACAACTACTAAGCTATGCCTGTTTAGTCGCGATTTTTTCCTAGATCATAGCAAGCGATACTTACCTAATAAATGCACATAACTTCCGAAACTCAGAGACATGGGTTTGAATTTGAATTTTATTGCCATTTAAATTAAGTACACGGTGCCTGGTGGCAACCAAACATTGACGTTACTGATATTCAATGTCCGTTTGACAATGAAATCAGCTAAAAACACGATTTGTTCATTTGTTCCTGACTTGGTTACATATAATAATAATATGCAGGTTTTAATTTGAACAGGTTTTGTAAATGAGATCACAAGTGCCTGTTCCTACGTTAAAATTTATTAATCTATATTTATGTTTCATCCATATTTACTTTATACCTACTAGGAGAGCTGGCATCAATTTTGGGTAGGTATTTGAGGCATGATTGCAGACCTGACTGGCGAGCAGCGAGGCTATAGAAAATTATGAAAAAACGAACAAAAATGTATTTGAGGCAACATGCAATTTTTAAATATAATAGTTAAATGTATATTATTAGCCGTATAATTCAAATACTCTGTGGATAGTATCGATCCCCACCACTAATTTCCTATAAAAGCAAGCGCTCAGTCGTACGCGGGCTCTCTTGCCGGTCAGTCGTCGGTTGGAAAGGTGGTTGGTGTCGATACTGTAAGTCCGTTCCAATATTTTGTGTACCTACCTTTTTTTGTGATTCAGTGTTTGAAAATTAACGGTTGTTTGCGATATTGAACTCATATTTATTAAAGTGATTTTTTGTAACGATTTGTAATAAGTTAGTTTCAGTTTATTGTAATTCGTCTTTTTTTTAATTATAACACTTCTGGTTGCTGAAAATATAGAATATAAACAAACATAAGTCAGATGATATAGTCGGGGCTTTATTACATTGCCAGGCGTTTTTTATATTGGTTTGAAAATTATTTTTGCATGTGCCGGGCTATGTTAAAGCCACGTCTAAATGAAATAATATAATCATTAATAGACATTTATCTTACTCTACGCTAGAAAAATCATAAGTCAAAATGAAGTAACTATGTATATTGGACAAGACTGCTATTGTAATGCATTCTCTATAGTATTTTCCTTATTCTAAGGCCAGCTCCGATCAGTGTTACCAACTTAGTAGAATTAGCACTAAAACTGAGGGTTTCAACATTTGCCTAAAATTGAATACATCGTTCGTTTTAAAATAATTTGTACATTGTTCAATCTATTATTATTATATTACTTGATGTGTTGATTTAACATTTAATTTGCATTTTTCTTTACATTACCTAATAGAACGAATTATTATTTTTGTATACCAATTGTTTTTCGAAGTGAACCAAGTATTACATACATACATACATACATAGACTCACGCCTGTATCCCCGAAGGGGTAGGCAGAGGCATATTAAACGCCCACTTTTCGCCAGTGTTTTGAACCCACGTAATAGGTGGCGAGCCTATTGCCGCTTATCGGGATATTTTGTTTGCCAGAGCCTCGTCCGTTGATCGGCAGGTGCACCACTTGCAGGTGAGGTTGGCTTGGGACCCTAAGTTCTTGGTGGGCACCCTATGCAACAAGTATTATAACAAGTATTATAATGAAAATTAAATGGGTGTCATGTGTCTAGGGAAATTTTATTTGTGGTTTCTGGTGGAGAGCTTAGTTCAACTGTTGGTAACACTATGTCACCGGCACTAGGCATGGGTCTGTGCTCGTTGTCATAACTATCTATATTTCATAACTATCTATATCGTTCGATCCCCTAATTTGAAGAAGTATTTACTCGTAGATATGTCTAATGCATAACTAGAATGATAACAGCAAGTGGTTTGGTAAGGCTCGTTTTACAAAACCATTAAGAATGCTAAGATTGTTATCGAGACCTATAATTAAATGTATTGAGATGGCAAAAACTACGGCAAAAATAGCAAAAAGTTAATCAACAAAAAATATTGTGAAAAAGAAAAATCGAAACAAATAACAAATGTGGCAAGATTAAAAAAAAATATAATGCAAATTTAAAATAAAATTAAACAATATGTGAAGAATACGCCAAAAAAAACGAAAAGAAAAAAAAATCTAATAGTATTACAAAAAGCTGTTTTTTTTTTAAAGTTCACAAACATTACAAAACGTTAAAATTGAACAAATAAACCGTAACAAGACAACAAAAATACGCCAAAATGAGTTAAAAGTTCAAGGAATAAAAAAATGCAACAAAATGAAATTAAAAAAATACATGTACAAAAAGTATACAAAAATATCAAAATGAAATTAAAATATCAAGTTAAATTAAACAAAAAGGTGCAAATAATAACAAAAAGCTAAATGTAATAAAATTGAGCACAAAAGTGAAAAAAAAATAGAAAAAGTAATACCGTTACGTACAGATTAAATAATTATATTTTTATCTGTACTATGTAACATAAAAAGTTAAAAAAATTACATACATCCAAAACGTGTATAAAAATGGTAAAAATATATTAAATCGTAAAATTATTTATCAAAGAGTAAAGGAAACTCTACAATAAATATATCAAAGAAAGAATACAATAAGAAGAAATAAATAAGCCTTGGAATGTTACAAAATGTCTATCTAAATGGTCACCGGCCAACCATTCTGCTGTCAAAAAACGCTACGTTAAAATATAACTACATAGGTAAAGTCTGACCGCGCGCGGCATTTCATGGTGGTTATACTCGTTATGAAATTTAGATAGTCAAACAATTGACGTATAAGTATCTTTACCTAATATAGCATATGATCGTTGCCATAACGATCGGTATATTCTAACGCATACTCTTAGCTCAGCTCTACGAGTCCGTCTTAATGCCCGGATCCGGTCTATTGACCGGATCCAGCTTAGTGTGAATAGCTTCATACAAATTGTTCTGCCACTGGCTCGTTATTCGCCGATCCGGGCATTAAGCCGGACCGGTTAATTAGCCGGTCCGGCTTAATGCCTTAACGAATACATCGTTCTACTTAGAAATTGCTTGGATGGAAACTACTTCCTATATCGTGAACAACATTACCTCCAGATCGATGGAGTGGCCATGGGTAGCCCTATAGCACCGGTAATGGCCAATATGTGGATGGAGCATTTCGAGGAATCTATAGACATACAGGCGTCAAATGTGAAACTATGGAAAAGGTATGTCGACGATATCTTCTGCATCATGAAGGGCAACAAGCAGGACGTAGAACAATTCGCAGACAAATTGAACTCCATACATCCGAACATCCGATTCACATTCGAAATGGAGGTAGACGGATCGTTACCCTTTCTCGACGTTAAAGTGACAGTGAGAGATAATGGTACCCTTGGACACACTGTGTATAGGAAACCGACACACACCGACAGGTATCTCAACGCGAACTCGCACCACCATCCGCGGAACTTGGATTCCGTTGTGTCCTCGTTAGTGAACAGAGTGTATGACCTATTTGACCCTGAACAATTAAATAGTGAGCTGTCACATGTTCGGGAGGTACTTAGGCGCAACGGATACAAGAAAAACATACTCCGTCGGAAGAGGAACGAGCGTAAACCTGAAGTTAGCAGAGTGCCCGCTTACATGCCGTATCTAAAGGGAGTGACGGACAAAGTTGGAACAGTACTCAAGAAATACTCCATCAAGACTGTATACAGTCTGCTCTCTAAGATAGCACACAATCTGCGTACCCCTAAGGATGTCATTCCTCTCCAAACACCTGGCGTCTACAAAGTCGATTGCAGCTGTGGTAGTTCATATATCGGGCAGACTAAGCGTACAATCGCTGAAAGAGTAAAGGAACATATCGCATCTGTAAAAAAACAACATATTAATAAGTCGGCGATAGCTGAACATTTGTTGGAGTCTGGACCAAACCACCGGATAGAACTGCATCAACCACAAGTATTATCCACCGATCGTCACTATTACTCCAATATAGTACGTGAAGCGGTAGAAATCAAGAAATATAACAATTTCAACCGGGAGGATGGATATAGATTATCGGCTACTTGGAATCCAGTCATCAGCAAATGTAAACACCGCCGCAGTGATAAATCTCAACAGTGTGTAGGCGTCATTAGTGTAGTGTGTCGGCGTACCGACATTGCGAACTCAAATAAAGACCAAGTGAGGGTAGGTGCCGAAACCCGCACTTCCACAAGACGGCGCTGAGCTCTCATCAGTCTCTCCGCGACCACGCTCGGTGCAAGATGAGCGAAACGTCGGAAACAAATAGGTATTTATAGCTTAAATAAGTTAAGTTAACGCGATTAAGACCCGCTAAATTATTTTGTATGATGTATACAAATCGCGAAAGTTTAAAATCAAACATATACTTAATTATCATTTTTTATTAACTTATAGTTTAAATTCAATCTTTCTTTCTAATAATTCTAAAATTTATCAATGTAATCATCAAACAAATTGGACATATAAAACGCAACATACAGAATCTCAAAGCCAAATATCAGCATCCAATAATACCGTACTCTCGAGTCGAGAACAAACATAACAATATGGCTTCCAACAGAAAATATCTTCGTTCCGAAGGCATCTGTAATAAACCCGGTGAAAGCCTGAAACTACTACTAAAACTACTTGACCTGAAAATATTAATATTATTTATGGGTTTTCTTTGTTATTTTTCCTGTACGAAATGAGTTGGTAATTCCGCTCGTAGGTAGAATTGTGCGAAAATATTTATTGATATATTCATTATTATCTATATCCTTAACAGACGCTAAGGATATTTATAATAATGAATGCCATTGTTAAAATAATATCTATACATGCCGTGGAATGGTAAATATAAATAGGTACGTTACAGTTATGGTACGGTTCTTACTATACCTATACGGTATAGTAAGAACTAGAATTATGTTGTTTTTTTATTATTTTCGTATATACCTAACAGTTAAGCGATGTCTGAATGCACAATAACAAATTTTATACGTGCTGAACTTCAAAAAGCCGACCTCACATTGGGCGACAGCGTTCCTCGAGCGTACGCCCGGCGTGCGCTCGGCGTTCACTCTGTAGTAAAAAGTGAACGCCGGGCGCACGTCGAACGGACGCCGAGCGTAGGCTCGAGGAACACTCATGAACAATGTGAGGGAGGCTGGATAATGACAAACTGGACCAGTTCACTGCTTAGGCAAGAGTCATAACAATTGTACAGTTTGTCAAACCACTGATACAACAACCGTTTCTTACTTTTCTTGAATACAAATTAATTAATATTCCAAAGAACAATCAATTCAGAAAAAATCTTGATCAAAATGAAAATTTTACAAGCCTTCATCTCTGCGTAAGGTTATTAATATTCCTTGACAGCGCAATATCTTATCGTACCGCTTAATTAAAAATATTTAATTCTGCTAATATTATGGAGTGGACCCAACACAATTATTAAAAATGTCTTGCAATTTATTTTTCAGCATGCACATTTATTTCAAGATTTTTTTTAAAGACTCACGCCTGTATCCCCGAAGGGGTAGGCAGAGGTGTAACATTACACCTATATTTAGTCATGAATTTTTAGGTCCCACGTAATTGGGGGCGAGAAAACCTAGTAACACTTTTGCCCGACCCGGGAATCGAACCAGGGACCTCCGATCAGCAGTCGCATACGCTATCCATTGGACCACGGAGGCAGCCTATTTACGTTATTTTAAGATTACACTTTAAAAAAGCGATGCGATGGAAACATGTCAGAAATGTCTTTAAATAGGATTGTTGATTGATATTATAATTAAATCACAAAAAATAACAATTTTACTTAGCCGTGTATTGCGTGTGAAATCATTTCTTAATTTTTTACCAATCTTTTCTATCGGGCTTCTTGCAGGATCATGTTTCACATAAATTTCATTTGAAATATGAATGATTAATGACAACCTTACTTCTGTCAACTGAGGTTCCACTTATTTATAAACTAAGAACTAATTTCAATTATCGAACTGTAATATCTCGTTAAATAGATAATTATTTTAAAGGATGTTAATCGTATAGGGACTAATTTTAAGGGTTTAGGTAAATGCCCCTTTGTGATGCATACAAGTCATGGAAGCTTGAATCACTTACTGATAACCAAACTTAAATATATTGTGGTATATAGTGGTGTACGCTATATTCATTATAAATTTGATTTCGTGTAAAAACAAGTAAATTCCTAGTTGATATCCTAGTTTAAAATGCCGTACTGCTGTTCCGATACCGAGTGTTTCATGCCATAATAATTTCAATACACTCAATCTCTTATACAACGTACTCAGTCTTCTCTAAATAATACATTTCGTTTAAAACACTCCAATGACTCTATCGAAATACTGTCTAAGCGGTACCTCGAAAATAAGCCTGTCCAATAACCTTCACACAATATTTTCGATCTAAATTTGTGTTTTTACTACAGGCTAGCTTGAATCATCTTATGGGTACCCCATTTAGAATTTGACCTCTAAGACCGTCTTGCAAACAGAGAAACTGTATTGATAACAATTACAATTAACATAGCACAAAGAGTAGCGATTTCAAATCGACAACTCCTACGAAAGAAAATGTCATTTTCGTCATTTTTACAGATACGATGTTATGTATCTGTAAAAATGACGAAAATGACATTTTTAGATTTTCATTTACCTCGTATCATGGACTATCGTTTGATCTAATAAAAACAATATTATTCACAATAGAACCCAAGATATGAAGACTGCATATAATCTTATCTTCATCTTTAGCGTAGTAATATATCGCATAGCGCAACTACGATACAGTACGCGGGGAGGGGAATACCTATGAGCCGCGCGAGCCAATTGTAAGTGTAAGTACCGATAGAATACGCGGGAGGAGGAATGTTCGTGGTTGCACTAAAAGAAACGGTTTGATTAATATTATTTAATGGACAAATAAGGTAGTATAGCTATCAACTATGTCATTTTGATCGTCTTACAAATGGTTGATGCAGTAATTGAAACTTAACTGCAGTAATTTTAACAAAATTATTCGTTTGATCTACAAAACCAAACATAAATAAGTAATAATTTTATAATTAAGTGTGTACCATTAACTCTTTTGCGGTCGTTGTACGAACGTGCAAGGTAAGTGGAATGTTTTAAAATATGAATTACAAATAAACGAAATATATGTCTGAAATAACATAATACCCACAGTAAAATCTCGTACGAAGGACTTAATATATTATACATTGATTTTAGATACTTTTCAACTATCGTAAGTAATGACTTACGATATTTTACTATTGTCTAAATGTAAATTAGTTTTGTGTATTTGGACTTACGATTATTTACGCCGATTTTGTTAGCCTTTTTATATCCTAAGTTTTACTTAAGATATTTTACATCGGAACGAAACATAAGTTACTATAGTATTCGCTTGAAAAATCCTCGATAAATTTATTAATTTTGTTTTTGTTTTACAAAATCACCGACCCCTTTAACGCAGATATTGATGAGATAAAGGGAACAAGGGAACGGTGAACTTTTTAACTGATTCCGAAGAAATACGCCATAGTATAAGCTCTACCCCCACTCATAGTAAGTAACAGTGTATTGGAATAATAATGGCACGTCTCTAACATTTATATCCCAACTTTAAAGGTTCAAGTCAATTTAAAACATAATTTTGAATTTAACTTAATTTAGAATTATAAGAAGTAAAAATTCCTATACCAATTATACAAAATAATGTCAAAGTTTATTTTTTTCTCTTTCTCCCTCTTTTCTATCTATGTATCCATCCCTTTGTACAGCTAAACAACTCAAACACTGTATAGGCTATAAATGTCATGTTGTGGAAGGTACTTACCCAAAGGACAGTTATGATTATGAAATTGTCACGAGTAAGAAACAGCGAAAAAGAGTTATAGTTATACTAATTTTCTTTCTTTTGCATCCCAGTGAAGATTCTCTGTTAACTGCTGCAAATATAACACGCAATTCATTCATTGCACAATAAATCATCTAGATTTTGATAACGTAAACCACTTTTGTCCTTGGCTTGTCGAAAAAGTTATTTTTTCACTACAACCCTCTCAATCTTCACTCATTTAGTTGATACTCAGCTCGTAAATAGACCTTGTTCTTCTTTCTCAGAAGCGACACCACATACTTCCAGAAATAGGAACACTAAGTCCAGGAAAGACAAATATCGGACCTCGACATGCTGCCGAATAGAATGCCAGCAAATGGAAAATGATTTTCAATAGGTTTGGGCCATTTAGGGAACCGTGAAAAGCATGATGATGTGTGTAGGATATATATGCGATCATATAAATACAATATAAATTTTTTGCAACTAGTAGAATGTCATTAGACTCGCCAAATAAACCTGAAGATCCATAAGGATCTTCAGGTTTATTTATATCATCCTTTTGGCGTTATCCCAGTTAGAACCCGGTATTTTTTTTGTAGTCTAACCGGATTTGACTGAATATTAGCTTATAAACAGTATAAACAGAGCGACTGCCTGTCTTAGATCCCCGCAACCCAAATAGATAGCTTTTATTCTATGGATTAGACTTGTGTCTGTTTATTCATAGGTACTGAGTTCCTAAAACGACTGTCAAAAATCTTCATAACAGCCGCGACCGACGGCTTAATGTGCTCGCCGAGGCACGGGGCAAATGTTAATTTTCAATTCAATAGGCACATAGCTCTGAATAGTAATTTGTGCGTGGCGTGAATTCGAACCCGATACCCTCTGTATGGCAGACTGTTGGCATCTCCACTTGCTGTATTTTCCGCTAGGCTATTGCTTTATGTCATCGAAGCGTCTAGTAGGAGATAACGTATACCTTACAATGTTGCGCTCTGTGCAAGTGGGCAGCTGATACCTAAGGCGAAAATAAAAAATGATTTGATAAACATGTGCAAGTCTCAAATCGTTCTCAGCTCTCAACATGATCTTTTTTAACGTTTACCAGAAACTGGTAACCGTGACAGTTTTCCAAACAAAAAATCCAATAAAATTCAGACAAAGTTTCAATAACATTATATTCCTAGTAGTGTTTGCTCTTAAAATGAATGACACAAGAAAATAAATCTAATAATAAAAACCTGATATCACGTTCCTAAAACTACTGTAATAATGAATGGCAATGCCATTGATTAGTATTTTGAGTTCTTTTTCTGAAAGGAATGTTTATTTGGACTGATTTAATTATGAAATATGAAGATATTTTCTTTCACGTATTCCCTTTAATATCATGATAATTGTAAATTGCGACATATTTTTATACTATTAGATCTGATGTAAGTTATCTTAAATACAACATACATTACTTAATTTTAGAAAAAATGTCAACGTAAAAGATAGTAAGTACCACGATAGTACTATTGGGTTTTTCTTTTTGTTTTTCCTCGTCTATTTGATTATTTTTATTTATTTAGTTTTATTGATTTAGTTTAGGATAGTTTAGTTGCATAAGTAGTTTTATTCTGTTGTATATATGTTATTTGTTACTTTAGTACCACATACAATTAAATTACGTCTGATATTTTCAAAGTAGAAAATCGTATGTGACTTTTAAAGAATTCTGACAAAAATAACAAGAAATCTTACTAGAGGTCATAAACTAAGCCTAAAAATATGTCAGTATGTCAATTTTGGTTCTTATATTACTTTATTTGACTTCACAAACATCAATAATCTGCCCCCGTACTTTTCAATGGCGATACTGTAAAGTTGAGAAAATACAGTTACGATATGTACGTAGGAGGTGTCGAAATGTTGAAAGAACAATGCCCATTTTTCTTAGAGACGGCCCAGGTGTGGACCGTCAAAAATCGTAGTAGTTGTTATTGCATTCGATAAAAGAGTGTTAAACTAGAATTTTGAGATTAATTAGAGGTCGGCCACATTCATAGTTTTATTACAAGACGTACTTTTTTATGCTCAAAAATCAGGTGTGTAGGTACGTACTTTTATTAAGATAGTTACAGTATTTCGTAGTTTTGAGTAGAAAGGAATGAGTTAATCGTTTGGTAAGGGTAGAAATCCGAAAGAAAAAGCCAGAAGTAGTAAAAATCCACAAACATTCACAATGCGCACGAGCAAAACAAATAACAAACAAAAGAAATTCAATATGACATTATTGACATTTACTAAAAGTCAAAAAGTGTTGCCATTTTACGGTTTTTAAATGATATTTATTAATCGATATAGATTTGGGTCATCATCTCTATGGTCATCATAGGTTATATATCTATATACGTATTTGATTCAAAACAGAACTTATTTGTAGTTAATCGCATATTATTATATTCCTTAAAAATACACATAATAAATATTGTTTAAGGGCCAAATAAAGATTTGCTAGTCACTAAAATCATTTTGAGTAGAGAAAATGTGAAATCGTTTAAATAATTGATTTAGTATTATGAGTTCTTTACTGGCAATTTCTGATCTATTACGTGTTGGCTGTTTAGACGTTAACACATCTCTTTAAACCAATTTATGGATTATGTTTCTCAGCACACCTTTAGTAACGCCTATAAATTAAGTTATAAATAAAAAGGATTATTCAACAACTAATTGAAACTCTATTGTGCTGTTCATGATTTCCAAACTGGGCCAGAAATGGGCATTGTTCTTTTTTAATATTATTGTCAAATTAGGTTTGGTTATAAAATAATAATTGAACCAATTTTCCAACCGGTACGTAAACATTATCAGATATGTATTAATGAGAAATCAAGAACATAAAATATTACCAATTAATTCTTTTAACTTTTACTTATGTTGGAGTTTCAGTTTAAATTAAAATCGAAATAGATACGAGTACATAATTTGGCTGTTTTATACAATAAAGATCTTTTGTAAAATGTAGTACTTTATTTTTATGTTCAGTTTTTTATTTTGTTAGTTTGTGAATTTTAATATGAAATATTTTACCAAATATGTATTTTCTTGAAAATCAAGATACTTAAATAGGTATGAAAAAAAAATCATTCATGGATCTCTGATCACAATGTTATAAGATTTAAACCAACAGCCTGGTTTTGATATTGATGACTATATTATTATGGCATGTAAATTGGACTATGGTAGCTGTAAATACTTGAATCACTATATACAGTATGGCGCTTCAGTGAAATACTTAGTGAAATCCTAATCTCAGGATGGATCTGAAGTCAAGGCACTTCACAGGGAGCAGTGGACGTCTTTAGGCTGATATGATTATGATGATGATGAAATAAAGCAATTTATTCAAACCGTAGTGAACCAATTAAAACTGTGTATATATCCTGCGTTTTGGCTTCTATTGAAAGAAACATGTAGATGCATAATATAAACTCAGTGTGAATTTTTAGAGACTAATTATGAACTAGTGATAAATCCGACACAAAGTAAACCAGAATTGGCACAATTTGTGGATCGCATAAAATGTTGTGTCGTTTGGGAATGGAACTGAAAACATGTGATGCTAGTAGCGATGAGGCGACCATTCATACCACAGAATATGGAAATTCGGTCCCTTATGCCATATGTATAAGTAATACATTATTGCCTTAGAATATAATTAACTGGGGGATGCCCGCAGGTACGCTCGTACATTTCATTTTTATTCAATTTATTTCTGCCTTATCCCGTATGCATTTAGGAAAATCCGTTCTTAGTGCACCTCTACTGTCTCTAATGAACATAACTGGCTTTCAGCTTCTTGCACCCAGTAGTTTTGGCTGTGCCTTGTCTATCAAGCAGAGATAATTTTATATGTACTGATGTGCCAAAAAATATAATTATTTACGACGGAACTAGGTACTAAGTACCTTCACATGTACTAAGCACTGTCTTGTACGTTGAGTGTAACGTAATCACAAATGTCTGACCTGTTCACGCACTGGAGTACCAAGAGTTAATTACATAGATATATTATATAAAGCCATGTGAAATTAGCACGAGTTATGACCATCTTTATACTTTTCCGGAGTAACTGCTGTCTGACGTTTGCTACTCAGAACGGTCGTTAACATAGTCGTTCGGCTATGCCATAGCTTAAATAGTACATTTGAGCGTACCTACAGACTTTTTTTATTACTGCCATGCATCTTTATGACAGCTGAGACCGAACGGTTTAAAGTGTTCTCTAGGGTGCGTGAAGTACTGTAATAAAATAATTATAATGCACGTATTTCCTCTAACTTTGACAAAAAAGTGGTGCGTGTCATGAAATGAAATGAAATGAAATTAAATTAAATGAAATGAAATTATTCTTTATTTCGTGTAAACTTTGTTTAAAGTGCTTACGAAACGTCAATTTTAAATTTATCAGTTTGTACAAGTATGTATTTTTATGTTGAATTAGAGCAGCTCAATCCCAAGCATTTTTGTCGTCTATATAATCGGAAATTTTATAATATGCTTTTAAACACAATTTAGTTTTAACAATAATCTTAAATTTATTTATTGTTAAATTTCTAATATTAAGAGGGAGCTTGTTATAAAAGCGTATACACTGCCCCATAAAACAGTTACTTATTTTGTGGAGGCGGGTGCTATGAACTACAAGATTATACTTATGTCTAGTATTTACAGTGTGAAGATCACTTTTTTTACTAAATTTGTCAATATTCTTGTGGACATGTAACAGATTATCGTATATATATTGCGATACAACCGTTAGAATGCCTATCTCACTGAACTTTTCTCTAAGAGAAACACGAGGACCGAGGTTGTAAATTCCCCTTATTGCTCTTTTCTGCAGAACAAATATTGTGTTAAGGTCTGCAGCATTCCCCCAGAGAAGAATCCCATAAGACATAATACTATGAAAGTAACTGAAATAAACCATTCTAGCTGTATCTATATCTGTAAGGCGTCTAATTGTCTTAACTGCATAAGCTGCAGAACTAAGTTTGCCCAAAAGTCTTTCTATATGCGGACCCCATTGAAGCTTGGTATCAAGCATAATACCTAGAAACATAGTTGTCCCGACGGGCTCAATTCTGGATTCCTTAAGTTGTACATTGGTTTCCACCTGTTTAACATTGGGCATTGAGAATTTTAATAGTTTGGTTTTCTTATCATTAAGTAATAAATTATTTACATTAAACCAATTAACAACTTTAGAGAGTGCATTGTTTACTTCGTCAAAATTTCTCTGCTGTCGTCTAATATTAAAAATTAAGGAGGTATCATCCGCGAACAACACAATCTCATGATTCTTCTTTACGTAATAGGGTAGATCGTTAATATAAATCAAAAAAAGAAATGGGCCGAGGATTGAACCCTGCGGGACACCCATTTTTAAGGCAGAACCTGGAGATGTCTTATCATTGATCTGGACCTTCTGGATTCGGTTGCCCAAGTAAGAAACCAGGAGATCGAGAGCTTTGTTCCTAACGCCGTAATGATACAATTTCCTGACCAGAGTGTCATGATGTACACAATCAAATGCTTTTGACAAGTCGCAAAAAATACCTAAAGCATCTTGCGACTTCTCCCAAGCAGCAAATATACTTTTGAGTAACTCAACTCCTGCGTCAGTAGTCGAACGACCCCTCGTAAATCCGAACTGTTTCTCGTGAAGTAAATTATGACTATTAAAATAACTAAGTAACTGACTAAGAATTAATTTTTCAAAAATTTTACTAAGTGTCGGTAATACAGAAATAGGTCGAAAATTAGAAGGGTCGGTTGTGTCACCAGATTTCAATAAAGGTATAACTTTACTATATTTCATTAAGTCAGGAAATATTCCAGAAGCAACGCAACCATTGAATACCTTTGCAAGATGTGGAGCAATTATGGTAATAATTGATGAAGTAGTCTTCACTGACAATCCCCACAAATCCATTGTCTTTTTCATATTTATAGTTTTAAATTGTTTAAGAATATCATCAGTAGTAACAACAGTAAATTCAAAGGCTGCATCACATTCTGGCACGCAGTCCCTAAGAAGCATTTCAGCAGACATGGAAGATGAGTTGAGCGACTCTGTTGTCACTATAGGTATATTAGCAAAGAAATTCTCAAATTCTATCGCAACTTCCAGGTCCTCTGCAATACTCACATTGAAATTAAATCAATAATATTCTTTGTGACAGTCGATTAATACTCAAACTGGTCTACATAAAACATTAACCTCACTAAAGAAAATCATCAGACTATTTAACTGGAAGTCTTGTCGACTACAGGTATAGAAAATGATATTTTTCTCATCTGCTCATTAAGGTGAATCCTTTTAAAGCTCCATTGTTTACGTCTGTATTCATGTTGCCTGTTCTCTGTCTCCTTTTTTATTTTATTTCTGTTTACATTATAATAATAATATAATAATTTATTTATTTCTGACCATAGATATTTATTTCTGACCATAGATAGCCATTTTTTTCGCCTTATACCCAATTATTATTGAGATGTGCACCCAGCCATCGACAGGGCCTAAGCCAGATCGCAGGTGGATTATCAAACGGGGAGTGTTGAGACTTCCTTGTTGGTTATGTTATGCCTGCTGTTCAAAAGTTCAATTTTTTGTATATCTACAGTTTCCAATTCTGGATAGAGAAAATTGTCTTGTTTCACATAGTTTTTAATTTTACACCCGATTTAGTATAACGTCGTAGAGCCTGCAAAATTTGCTATGTGATTTTTCTCTATTTTTGGTTTTTGATGTTATTTTGATCCTTATATCATTTCACACAAGGTGCAAAAACAGTTTTGTGAATAAACCTTCTAATAACGAAGTTTAAAAAAATAGTTATGTAACGTTCATACTTTGAATGCTCTTAAAAATAACTAAGTACTTAAAATCACATAACTATAAAAATTCACTATTACATCATACTCATCAACTGCGCCCGCTATGTGTAAGTTTGACACAGCGATATTTTCATACGCGTTAAGACGTGTTTGTTCGTGCAACGCTCAGGTCAAATATCACATAGCTTAATTTTTCTATAAGATTGTTCAGTGTTGTTCGAATAGTGCGCAAGATTATACGTACGTACGTTAAGTAAAACGCTATAATTGTTGATTCACTTAATAGTTGATACCTACGAGTTGGTTTTTACCAGTTGAGATCATTACAAGTAAGTCAATAATTTGTGTCTATGATTTTTTATATTAACTTAAGATTGGTTTATTTTTGGGTTGGTTTTGTTTCGTTGGTGAATGGATTATAACTGCAATAAGCTTGTACTGATTACAGCCATTGTTATAAATGAATAGTTTACACTCGTAGCTTTGTCTGTGCCCGAAACTAAACTTCCTAGTGGTTTACTGAGATGAAAAGATTTTTTTAATCTAGTTTAATCTTATATTAATATATAAAGCTGAAGAGTTTGTTTGTTTGCTTGGTTGAACGCGCTAATCTCAGGAACTACTGGTCCAATTTGATAAATTATTTCAGTGTTAGATAGCCCATTTATCGAGGAAGGCTATAGGCTAACGTAACGCTATGAGCGACGAGAGCCTCTGCTCTCGTAGCCTTAAATAACGCGGGTGTAACCGCGGGCATCGTCTAGTAATTATATATAATAACGGAGTGCATTGTTTTCTTAGTGCCTTATAACTTCTTGGTATTATAATTTAACGAACAAAATGCGTTTTACCTAACGCTAATTGCTTAACTAACGCTTTATTTTTGCTCTTTTAGGATTAACAATAAGAATGTCTAAGTTTTGGAGAAGTAAACGTCTTGTATCGTTATGCAAAGAAGATCCACAACAGTCGATACGTGAGCTGGCTTTAGAGCTGGAAGCAGAATCTTCTATGTTATTTCCACCTACTACAATATCCCAAAAGAAGAGCGTATGTGAAAACACAGATGCCATTAATACTTTTGCCGACCTCACTAATATTATTACGACAGCTAATCAGGAACCAATCACAAGAATAATAAGTACAACTTAAAGTGTGGTAACCGCAACAGCTATTATAGGATTGATTGATACTGAATCTTGCATAGAAGTACAAAATAACTCTGAACCATACAGTAGTACCATACCGGATTGTTCTAATGTAATGCTTTACTTGAACGATCAAACTGGTTGTTTTGAACCTATTATTGAAAAGGAAAATGTTTCTAATACCATTCAAGAAGATATAGTGGTTCTAGGAGAGAAAAGAAAGAGAAAGAAAAATCAGGAATTGAGGCTTTTAGGGAAAAATATTCAGGCCATAAAGTTACGAAAGTCGACGAGAATACCGTATTAGAAGAAGTGTCAAAACCGGGTAGACGAATTAGAGATAAACCTTGTGGCCATGGAGCTGCGAAGAAAACGGACAGAAGCTATTCCTGTGCTGCTATTAATGAAGAAACACGGTCCGATATTTTTCGATATTTCTGGCAGCTACCCTCATGGGAAGCAAAAAAGTCTTACTTAAATGGACTCGTCCAGGCACGAAAGGTCATACGCCGAAGAAAAACATAAGATAAAAAATCTTTATTGTACACCAGAAAAACAGAAATACAAATAAAATAATCAAATAAAGAACTTAAAACTAGTGGTACAAGGGCGGTCTTATCGCAAAATGCGATTTCTTCCAGACAACCAGGTAAAATAAATGGTTAAGTTACAGAGAGAATGGGTAGGTTATGGTGTACTTCATGGAATAGCGAATTATTTTAAGCTTAACAGAACTAATAATATATATATATATATAATACTTATATACTTACATACCAATATTACTACATACATAGGTATAAATATTATAAAATATACATATAAATAGATACCATAAATATATACAGTATCAGTGCAAGTTAAAAAGAGTAGTCATTAAATATTTGCCAAGTAGTGTTGGGTGACAAGTTTTTTAAATACTGTCAAGGATTGAGCCTGTCTGATTCTCTCTGGCAACGAATTCCACAATCGTACAGCCTGTACAGTAAAAGATTTGCCGTAGAAAAGCGTAGAGTGTGCAGGAACTTTCAATCTAAGATTCTCCGATGATCTTAAGCACTTCGTATGTGTGTCGTGAAGGTATTCAAAGCGTGTTTTGAGATACATGGGAAAAGCAGGATTATAAAGAATATTATAGAGAAGACAGAGAATGTGAGTATTCCGGCGAAGGCGGATTGGCAGCCACTTGAGCTTCATGCGAAATTTAGAAATATGATCATATTTGCGTAAACCGTATATGAATCTTATACAGAAATTTTGGATTCGCTCAAGTTTATCAAGCTGATCATTATTGAGATTGAGATAGCTGGCATCGGCATAGTCAAGAATGGGAAGAAGAATAGATTGCACAAGTGCAATTTTAGTGGCAGTCGGAAGGAAATTACGGAGTCTTCTCAATGATGCTATGGCAGCAAAAAGACGTCGGCTGATGTACTTATTGTAGCTGGACGGTCCAAGAAAGTGTTGTGTCTATGTATATCCCCAGATTCTTAACATCTTTACTGAAAGGAATAAAAACACCTGCAAATGACACCTGGGGAAGCATTGACCAGTTAATCCTAGTAATAAGTCGAGAGCTGCCGATAATTATAGCCTGGGTTTTAACAGGATTAACCTTGTGACCATACGTTTTAGTCCATTCTGATATGGCAACAAGATCTTGATTAATACTGGCGATGCCTAATGATAAATTTTCAAGCTTTGCTTGAGAGTAGATTTGCAGATCATCTGCATAGAGGTGGTAGGAACTTGAAATAGAATAAGATATTGAATTGATAATCGAGAAGAGCAGAGGAGAGAGAACGCCGCCCTGAGAAACACCCGCAGAATTGTCGCACCAGGACGAATAAGTTTCATCCAGATGGACACGCTGCCGGCGGCCAAACAGGTAACTACGAAACCAGTCAATCACGGATGGAGATATGTTAAGAGAGCTTAAAATGGCAAGGAGAACATCAAAGTCAACAGTGTTGAAAGCGTTGCTGAAATCCAACAAACAAAGAATTGTGAGCTTGCCGTCCTCCATACCTGACCTGATATCGTCCGTAATATTGACAAGGGCTGTAGTAGTACTATGACCAGATCGGAAACCTGATTGAAAAGGATTGAGGATGTTGTTTCTAATAAGGAATGAGTTGAGTTGGTTATAGATAAGACGTTCAAGGACTTTGGAAAGGAAGGGTAGTATGGATATGGGTCGGAATTCAGCGAAGGATACAGGATTGGATTTTTTAGGTAGTGGAATCACATGAGCATACTTCAAAGCTGAAGGAAACACGCTACTGGAAATTGAGGAGTTAAATATGTGCCTGATAATAGGAAGGATTACATCAAGGATGGGAAGGATCATATTACGGGTGATACCGTCACAACCAACAGCGTTGGAGCTAATGGATAAAATGCTCTTCTTAACATCACATGCAGTAAACTGACTAAAGACAAAAGGAGTATAATCAGGAGTTGAAAGCGATGAAAGATAATTTATTGTATTCAATTTGGTTGTCCCGTCATAATTGGATGAAGCAGAGAAGTGCTGGTTAAGCAAGTTAATATCAAAATTATATGGATCAATTTTCCGACTTTGCTTTCTAACCCCTAATGATTTGAGAAATTTCCATACTTTCGCTGGATCTCCATTTTCTACAGAAGTGTGGATATGCTGGCGTTGTGCATCCCTACACACCCTATTGCAATGATTTCTGAGTGTTATATACTTTAATTTGTTTGCCTCTGTATGTTTGGATTTTAGCTTAGATTTGGCCGCAGCTTTTTTCTGTAAAAGTGATCTTATTTCCTCAGTAAGCCAGGGAGATGGCGCATGCTTTAATTTTATAGCACGAACAGGCGCATGTGCATCGTAGAGGTTTATAAGATTTCTCTCAAATAGCTCAATTTTGCCGCCAATAGTGTCAGCATCTAGTAGTGGTTTCCAGTCAATTGCCTTAGCATCATCAATGAGATCATCGTTATTCATGCCACTAAAATTGCGAAGCAAGAGAGTTCTAGACTTTGCCTTGGGGGGGCGAATTTTATAAGACAGATAAATGAGGTCGTGATAGGAAAATGCATCTGCACTACATTGGCCATGTTTAGCGACATGGCCAAGTGATGAGACAAGAATGAGGTCTAAGAGTGAAGGTGAAGAATCAGGGAAGTGATGAGTAGCATTCAAAGGAAGTATATGCAGATTTGTGGAGACAGCAACAGAAGAGAGAGAAGAGGAACGTGAGTCGTTTTTAAGAAGACAGGTGTTAAAGTCACCCATAATTATGGTTTGACTGTAAGAGGGAGATAGATTAAGTAAGAGATTTTCAAATGACGAAAAGAAATCAACACGCAAAGAGGGACAGTAGTAAACACCAAGGAGAATTTTCGTATGGTGCAGCTCAACTTCCAGGAAGAGATTCTCACCGGCATTGGTTGGGGGCGGCTGTGGGGACATGTTTAATATTGAATAAGGAATATATGAACGGAGATAAATGGCTACACCACCGCCACCACTCCAAGTCCGGTCATTCCTAATGAGCTGGAAGCCAGGCAGGGTATACGAAACCGTCGGAATGCATGGCTTAAGCCATGATGCAGAGACTAGAAAAGCATGAACGTTCTTACAGTCAAAGCTAGCCAGCATATCAGGGAAATGGGCGGAAATACTCTGTGCATAACATTAAAGTCTTTCGAAACACCAGAGAACAAAGATTGCAAGTTTTCTACCAAAGAAGGAACATTAATGTAACTGTCATTGTCGCTACTGGCAGAAAAAAAATCGTCACTGTCACTATCCATGCACTGATTAATAACTAGTATAAAATATAATAAATATAATATAAAAAATAAGATAATATATAAATAATAAAATCTAAGATAAATAAATCCGTACTACTAGTGAACACTATTCAATAAAGCCCACCTGCCAGTTTTAACAATTTAAACTACAATTGTCCGTATTTATGCAAAAAGGAACCACCCAGCAAAAACGTACTTCTGAGATATCAATGGATTTACAAAAACATGTGCAGTTCTGTTAGATTAAGTAAAATATTACATTTATTTTATATAAATGTATTGATAAATTACTCATTTAAGTATGTGTATATAAATTTGCTCTGGATACTCTTAATTTTTATAGATAATTAAGAAAATGTGCATGTGGTTCCTTTTAATATCTACTAACTAATAGCTTTCCTCATACGCGAAAAGGAACCACAACCCATGGGTTGTAGTTCTTTTTACTTAGTACTTATACTAAGTTTCATGTATATCGGTATAGCCATGGATTAACCGATACACATGAAACTAAGTATTATCGTAATAAACCTTTGATATGCAGCCTATAGCAATCCACTGCTAGACATAGACCTATCCCAACACGCGCATCCCAGCCTCGATTTCAGGTCGTCAGTCCACCTATCCGGGGGCCGCCCTACCTTACGCTTAACGAGTCTCGGTCTCCACTCTAGAACAAACTTGGTCTATCGGCTATCAGTACTTCTGCAGATATGACCAGTCCACTGCCTCATAAGCTTACTTCTTCTGTGAGCTATGTCGGTAATTCTGGTTCTTTATCGGAAAACTTCGTTGCTGATTTTATCCTTCAAAGAAACGCCAAGCATAGCCCGTTCCGTTGTGGACTAATCCCACTGTGAGTGCCCACGTCTTGGCACTAAACGTCATTACAGGAAGGTCGCATTGGTTGTTGACTTAGGTCTTCAGGCATTGTGGTGGGCATGTGGGCGAAGAGAAAACTTGACGTAGTTTGCCAAACGTTCCCTAACCCCACTGGACACTACGATCGATTTCTATCTCAAAGTTATAGCTACCAAGCTAGACAACAAGCTGTTGCTCATGGTAGACATACTCTTGAACAACTTCAAGCATCCGTCCGCGGACATAAACCGATCCCGTCATGATGTGTTCGTCTAACATAACCTTGGTTTTGTTCAAGTTCATGCCGAGACAAGTTCACGTCGAGAGGCTCCGTTTAGGCTGTGGAGCATCCCACTCAACTCTTCCAGGGACTCCGCAACGATGGCGATATCGTCAGCAATCCGAAGGCGTGACATGTACTCGCCGTTAATGTTTATGCCCCGTCCAAGTCAGTCCAGCATCTTAAACATGTCTTTGAGTGCGTTGGTGAAGAGCTGAATAAAATATTACGTCTCTCTGCCTCACACCTCATCGCAATCGCGTCGACGAGGCTAGAGTTGGATGGTCTTAGTGGCGATATCATACAAACATGTCAGCGCCTCAATGTAGCGCCTATCGATGTGAGACCGCTGCAGAGCATCCAGAACCACCCAGGTTTCGATGAATCGAAGGCTTTCTCGTAGTCCACGAAAGCCATACATAGCAGCTTATTGTACTCATTGGTCTTCTGTATAATCTGAGAAACAGTATGGATGTAGTCTAGTTCCTGTGGCTGCTAATAGTCGAGTTTTCTTGCGAGGCTGTTTGTTAGCGCTCTCGAGAACAACTTGTAGAGGTGGCTGAAGAGTGAAATAGGTCTATATTTTTTCAGCGAGGTTTTGTCACCTTTTTAGAAGAACAGAACAACCGCACTCCCGATCCACGACTGAGCTGTAAGGCCCTGATGGATAACGGAATTAAAGAGGCTCGCCAGCTCTTTCAGGACTACAGTCCCTCCTGCTTTTAAGAGCTCTGTGATGATTCCGTCGTCCTATGGAGACTTGTTGTTCTTAAGTTGCTCGAGACCCTCTCTTACCTCGCCTTGGTTGACATCAGGGATGTCCTCCGTGTATTGGCGCGGAAGTTGGGCTCTATAGTCATAATTGCCTGGTTTCAAGAGTTTAGACTTCCGTGATGCGTACAGGTCTTTGTAGAAACTCTCAATTGCAGCGAGATTTCGAACTTGAAGTTTACGTCTTCTGCAGTAGAATGAAATCACACGCTTGTGGTCCTGCCGTTTACAATATTTATTTATACATGGTAGAACCTAATGCTTGTGGTTCCGTTTTGCAAAAAAATAAATATTAGTCATTAAATTATGAATTTATTTTACGCAGAATGGTACCACAGAAATTTGGTTCCATTTTGTGTATTATAATATTTGTTAATAATAGAAATATTTTTAATGTATAATGGTACCAAGTGTCTGTGGATCTGTTTTGTATAAAATGACATGGAATTAATATGGTTTATTTGTTTGAACAATCGAGTCCCATGGTGCTGTGGTTCGGTTTTGCAATATATATAATGTGTGTTTTTGCTGTTGGTTCCTTTCTGCTTTTTGTAAAACTTGTTTCCAAGGTAAAAATCATGTGAATCTTTTTTTAATAAGAAAATAAACCACTTTTAAATTAGTATTCTTCAAAAAAAGCAAAAATCGAAATTTGTCGTGTGGTTCCTTTTTGCATAAATACGGACAATTATATGAGCAAAGAAACACAGAGTAAAGTTAAATATCAAATAATAAAAGATAAAAAAATAATTTAATCCCAGGTAGTATAGTCAATTCAGGTTGTATGCTTACAATAAAATTAAATCTATCTACAAACTCTAAACTAAATGTATAATATTACAATAAGTAAACCGCAGTGGCGTGTGACAATGGCCCAGCAATGAAAATGTCATCGGTTACTATTTCCGAACGATACATGTTGACAAGTAAATAAAATACGTGACATCAGAACTGTCACTGTCACACTTCGAATATAATATTCAATAAAGTAAATAGTCGGTAACGAGATAAAATTAAAAGAAAATACGTCAAGTATAATCTACCGTACCTGCAAGCAATATTATTATAATTTAAGGATATACTTATACAACCACCCACCTTGGATTCAATAAAGAAGTAGATGAAAGCAAAATACACTACACTATTTCTTGGACGTTGCCGCTCTTCTAGTTTTCGATGGCTCGTTCTTCGAAGCTGGGGCCACCTGCCTCTGCTGTTCTACGGAGACAAGGCAAAGATTTTTAACATCGCCCAGACGATTCATACGATGTCGCGCGCCGTTTGCCCCCAAGACATAAACAACCCCTTCTTTGGTCCAACACTTAGAGATGCCAAACTTCTCCCTCGCAGCCATGAAAACGTCATGACGGGCCTTGGTTAGAAATTCAGAGGCAGTGATGCCTGAACCCTTGAATTTAGGTTTGGAAAACCAGACCTTGTCACGCACCAAGACATTTTGGAATTTCACTAGTATTGGGCGGTGTCTGTTTGGTGCAGCAGGTCTCCCCATCCGGTGACAGCGCTTAATGCAACAGGGTGTGAAATCTTCAAGCTTCAGATGTGTCTTCACAACTGTAACAATTGTCTACACAAGGTCTTCTTTCTTTTCTTCACTGACGCCATGTAGCAGGAGAATTTTACGACGACCCACCATCTCTAAATGATCTACACTGTGCGCTAGTAGCTGTACTTGCTGTTGCAGACCCTTTAATGTTTCGGTGATAAATGCCCGGAATGCAGCAAATTCTGAAGAAAGACCAGCAACATTGGATGGAGGAGCTGTGTTGCTTTGCAGTTTGTCCTCAAACTGTGACATCCTTTGATGAAACATGGTGTTCAGGTTCTCAATAGTGTTATGTATTGACTCCATTTTAATATGAGTTATGGTGAATGTGGAAGAAGATAACACTCTCTGGCAGGTAGAGTAATGTGATAAATTTAATTATATCATTAATGTACGTCCAAATGGTTGAATGGTCGATACACCAAGGATATTGAAATGATAGAGATAAGTTAACTGGGTATAGTTTTTATTATCTCTATCAAAGGTAATTTTAAATTATGCTATTATGTAATACTACGTTAATGCTAATGAAATGATATGTAGAACGGTCAATGACACACTTGCTAGGTCAACCGATCGAGTACGATGCTTGTTAGGTACTAAATGATTTATTATAATTATGTATAAAGAAAACAAATGGCAGGTGTCGGCGTAATGCTGACACTGCGATGTACGGTGATTTGCCCGTACATGCTCCCGCCCGGGAGAGGAATAGACTGATAGATGGATAGTGATTGACGTGCGACAGGGATGATTGTTACATTTGCTACCTAAATCTACTTAAAGATAATGCATGAAAACAAATTATGAGATTATTAAAGAGAACTTAAAGTCTCTTCACTGTCTGTCAAAACTGATTTACGCACTATTGGGGACGTATGATTGTCAGTTTGATACGCACGCTTTGTTTTTTCACTAACACTAACTGATTGTAACTCTACACTTTCACCTTTACACTTACACTTAACACAACGGGCGCGGGGAGCTGCCCGAAACGCACTCTCGGGCGCTTCCACCGCCGGCACAGGCGACGGGGAACGCGCGGGCGTCACCGGGGCTCCGACCCCAGGACGACCCGCGCGCTGCTTGATGCACCGATACACGAAGACTGCTGCTACAAGTACGGCTATGCTTACCAACACGTAGATAGCAGAATAGTTGTGAATACTGTGGTACGTCATGTTCCTGTCAATTGAGTCCTGGTTTTCCTTGATGTTCTGTATTTTCTTATGAATATCTTCCAGTAACTGCTGATTCTGTAAGGTGTCTGTTTCGTTAGCGATACTTTCCTTGGGAAACGTGATGTTTAATAGGTGGTTTATCGGGGCAACCAGAGGAATATATACGTCAGGTCGAACCTTAATACTTGTGCTTTGAAAACTGTGTGCGTAAATGATGGAGTGTTCAGTTTTTATTATACATCCTTGATCGATGCTAATAATTCCGGAACGTGATACTGTCTGTGCCGAAGCTTGGTCTTCGCACAGGATATGTGGTGTACAGTAGTCGCAACAAAAATACAAGTATTGGTTTACCTGGCGAATATTGAGCCATTGATCGTGACAGGGTTCGCTAACGAGGAGGCATGAGCTCGAGGTCTTATCAAGTTTACATAAGTCCTTATAATTATTCATACGATTAACAGGCTTTTCTAACCGACACAGGAAATGGTCTGCGTCTGTAAAGCAGCTGTTAATTTCGTTCTCGCTAATCGTGACGTAAGAGTCCTTTTTCAAACTTATGGCAGCGTATTCTGCTTTGGGAATAATAGACAGCATGTTTTGTCCTGATTGTGTAGGAATAGGTATAAGTTTGAAAATCTCGTATCCGTCACGACTGATAAGCGGCAGCTTGATCTCAAAGATGCAGTATGTTTGCGTTATTCTGGATCGAACAGTCAACAACTTATAAATTTTTTGTAGGTCTGTTTGTATGTCAATAGGGAGAGCTAAATCAATCGATAATTGACTTGCAAATTTACTGAGTTCGTTTCTCAGTTGTTCCGGAGCAAGCAGATGGATGTTAAATCTGCCATGGTAAATATCCGTTACGGCGTCAATGATGGTATTTTGGATGTCTTTCAAGTTCTGGAGTATGTTGTTGGCGGCTATTACTCCGAGGCTGAAGTCGATGGATACGAATTGCGACCGAATGGCTTGCTCCATGTTGTTAGCAGCGTGCTCCAAACTCACTATATGATCATTTATAATCGTATGTTGCTTGTCTATAGACTGTTCGGCTCGTTTTAATAAGTTGTACTCTGCTTCGATTATGGATGTTTGATTTTTCCATAACGAAGCCATAAATTGTTGGTCTAATTTAATTCGCGTAATATCTTGTTGATATTGTTCAGCGAACCTTTCGTCGAGAACGCCGAACAAGCTGTTTGCTAGATACCCGACACCGTTTATAAGGCCACGGCGACGCCTTGACTGGGCACGACCTTGCTGACTCAGGAGCAGGAGGTTGTAGTACTCGAGTTCCGAGAATCCGTGTTGTAGTTGCGATACGATTATATCACAATGAGTTTGGACACGTATGCGTGAGCACATCTTCTCTAAATGTTCATTGTATTTTTTAAAGGCTGTGACTCCCTCCCAAAATGGGTACATATCGTAATATGTAACGATCTTCCATTCATCTCGGACCAAGTTCATCTTTGAAATCCGATCGAAGAACAAAGTATCAGTTTCCAGTTTTGTGATGTTAAATGATTCGTTTGCACAGGCTATTAAAAACGTAAAGAATAATAAAGCCATTGTTATGTAACTGATACTTTGTTTATGTTTAGTACGTGTTGGGGTCATATTACATGTAGTGACATTGACTTGATTTGTAGTACGCGACTCTTGTTCGTCGTGTATAGGCAGAATTGATAGTTTTACTATAGGCCTCTTGATATAGCCGTTTTTTGTTTTCAATGTCACGACTCTTACAAGGTTGTCCTTTCCGGGGTGGAGTTCCGTTACTCTACCCATGGCCCATTTTCCGGCTGGGACATTGTCATCCTGAATGAGTACGACGTTGTTGATTTTGATGCTTTGACGAGGCTGTTTCCACTTGCTTCTAGTTGTAAGCTGAGTCAGATATTCACTACGCCATCTATTCCAGATATCTTGAAATATCTTTTGTGATAAATACCATCTTGTTCTGAGGTCTGTTTCAGTTCCTAAGACTGTCAATCCAGCCCCACCGGTTAAGAAATGACCAGGTGTTAAATAGTCGAGACTATCGGGATCTTCGGATAGGGCACAAAGTGGTCTGGAGTTTAAACAGGCCTCTAACTGCGTTAGTATTGTGGTATATTCTTCGTATGTCAGTTTTTGCTCACCGACTACGCGCTTGAGATGGTATTTCAAGCTCTTGACAGCAGCTTCACATAAGCCGTTGCCTGATGGCCATGAAGGGGCATTAAAATGCCATTCAATTTTCATCTCCGATATTTCCGACATGAATTCCTTACCAAAAGCTAGTTGCCATTCGTCGTACTCTTTCTGGAGGATGTTGCTAGCGCCTACGAAGTTGGTACCATTGTCACTAAACATGTGACGGGGAGTGCCGCGACGTGCCGCCATTCTACGTAATGCCGCAAGGAATGCTGATGTTGACAAATCTGTGACGAGTTCGAGGTGTATTGCTTTCGTTGCCATGCAGACAAATACCGCGATATACCCTTTCATGGTCTTGATACCACGACCCTTGTTGGCTTTAATCGTCACAAATCCGGTGAAGCCGACGCCAGTGTTATAAAATGCTCGTGGAGAGATGTTGCTCCTTGATCGAGGTAGATCTCCCAGAAGTTGATGCTGTTTACTGGAATCGAACCTGCGACATACGACACATCGGCGTAGACGTTTCTTGATGTACCGGTTACCGCCAAGTATCCAGTATTTCCTCCTTACAAACGCTGTTGTTAATCGTGCACCTCCATGGTATGTGATTTTGTGGGCGTAATCGACTATCAACTCGGACAATCTGGAATCGTTTGCTATGATAGCAGGGTGTTTCGTTTCCTCGCTAAGTTGAGCATGTCTCAACCTTCCCCCTACCCGCAGAACACCCGTGGCATCTAAGAAGGTGTTGAGGTTCAGTAACCTGCTTTTTGAGCTGATAGCCTTACCTGAATGTAGTTTTGATATTTCTTCAGAAAATGTGTCCGCTTGATGGTGTTTGATAATGTTCAATGTAGAATATTTTAATTCGCTGATTGTTAAGTACGGACACGTTTTTCTGTCTTGCTGTTTTGTTATAAACCTACGGACCCACGCTAGTATCCGAATAGCCTTCGAAAAGTCATATTTACTCGTAATTTAGGTTATGATGCTTTCTTCGGGTACTTGTTTGATGACAGTGTGGGCTTGGACTTGTTTGGCTGGTTTTTGTTCCTCGTCGGTCTTGAAGGTAACGCGATTTTCCTCTTGTTTGGAAAACGTTGGTGACCATGAGGGCCCGTGCCACCAAAGTGAATGGCTTGCCAATTGCGATGGAAAAATACCTCTGCTGGCGCAATCAGCCGGGTTGTCACCTGACTTCACGTATCTCCAAGAGTCCTCGGGTATGCTCTTCTTGATCTCCTTCACCCGATTTGACACGAAAGTCTTCCAACGGTCCTCGTCTCCCTGTATCCATGCTAATACAACTTGCGAATAGGTCCATCCGAAGACTTCTGGGCTGTAGTCTGATAGACAATCCTTCACCTTGTACATTAATTTTGACAATAATTGGGCTCCTGCTAGCTCCAATCTAGGTAAAGTCATATGTTTGCTTGTAGGAACACACCTAGACTTAGCGGCGACTAAAGAAACAGTATTGTTTATTTTACAATAAATAACTGCTGAATAAGCTTTGACGCTCGAGTCGCTAAAACCGTGTAATTGTATTATTTGTTTCTCTAATGTGTTAATCCACCTGGGTATTTCAATTTTGTTCAAATGAGTTGTCTCTGATTTGACTTTAACCCATTCGGAATGAATTTCTTCCAGGACTTTGGTGTCCCAGTCAATGTTAGAAGCCCAGGTAGACTGAAAGATAAGCTTTAGTTTGACTGTTACGGGTGACAGCCAACCTAATGGGTCAAATAGTTTGGAGATCTCTGAAAGTAATACTCTCTTCGTTTGTACAATCGAATCCGAACTTAGCTGTAAATCAAAGGTGAAGGTGTCTTGTTGACTATTCCAACGAAGCCCCAACATTTTTCTAGATTCCGCTTGTTTGAAATCATACTTTACTGGGTCTGTGTCGTCCTTATTGACATCACTAACTAAGTCGGGTGAGTTGGAGGCCCATTTACGCAAGTTGAATCCTCCCGATTTCAACAAATCGATAAGGTCCCTTTGTAAGCGTTTAGCTCCAATTAAATTATGCTCGCCGTGCAATAAATCGTCAGTATAGAACGAATTTTGCAATGTTTCTATAACCTTGTTGTCATAAGAATTTTGCGAGTCATGTGCCAGTTGTTGTAATGTCATCATGGCGAGATAACCTGCCGGTTTTGTGCCGTAACTGACCGTCGTGAGCTGATATTCTTGTAACTGTTTAGTTGGGGAGTCACGCCAGATGATTTTTTGGTATCGCTGATCATCTATATGAACCCAAATCTGCCTGAACATCTTCTCAATATCTGCCGTAGCGTATTTAAATTGCCTCTACTTTAGAATTAGAGTTTGTAGATCCTTTTGCAGATTTGGACCCCGATACATTAAATCATTTAATGTCTTCCCATTAGACATTTTCGCCGATGCGTTAAAAACGGTGCGCTGTGACGTAGTCGATGATTCAGCACGTGTTACGCAGTGGTGCGGCAGAAAGCCGACATTTCTGGATTTTTGGCAAACTTTCGCTCTAATTGACGAAATTGGGCTATCGCTATATGTTTTGATTCGCCTACCTCGTCTTCGAGGTGCGGTTTGAAGGGGATACGGACTTCGTATCGGCCGTCCGGCCTTCTGGTGGTGGTATTCCTGTAAAAGTCTATGCAGTACTGATCCTCCGCTGACACAGACGTTTCATTTGATATGTCTTCGACCTCCCAGAATTGTTGTATATCGTCTAAGCTGTTGAGAGTGACGTTGCATTGTAGGGTCTTAGCGCCCCACACACAATATCCAGCCTAGACGCGTTTGCTGGGTGATAGGCATGTTGTGTTCGCCTCTACATATCCCTTCTAAAATTATGTTTGAGTACACATCGGCTCCCAGAAGTATTTGTACTGGGCGACTAATGTTATAATCGCGATCTGCCAATTCTAAGCCTTCCAAATGAGCCCATGTCGGCTTCGGGAACGACTGGCTAGGCAAGTTTTTAACTAACGTATTCATAATGGCCGCATCGGTATTGAAAGTTACGTTGTTGTTCATAGACGTAAAGGATATGTTTGTCATTCCTTTACAACTACTTTCTTTCGTTCCTATTCCCGACACGATACCTGTGCAATGTTTCCTGTTTAGTTTTAATAACTGTGCTGCCTGTTCAGTAATGAGGGAAAGTTGCGAACCCTGATCTATAAGAGCCCGCATATCTATGTAGGTACCATCTCTTGCTTGGACCTTGATCATAGCTGTTGCTAAGAGAATTTCCGAAGTGTTTAGTCGCTGCGACACGTGTGTGCTAGATTTTTGTTCGACATTTAATCTCGCTGATGCAGAATCCGCGAACGCCTCGTGTAAGATAGAATTGTGAAATTCTCCGCAATGCCGACATCGTTTATCCGATGTACAAGGTTTTCCGTTATGGCTGAACAAGCAATTTTTACAAATGTTGTAACTTTCCAATGCTCTTATTTTATTGGTGTCAGACATGTTTAAAAACTTTTGGCAGTGATATAATCCATGATTTTCTTCACAAATGACGCATTTGATCCTAGGATTATTGGGTTTGTTTTTTGCCTGTGGCGCGACTCTGTTTGCTGGGAATGACTGTTTATGGTATGCTAGTTTACCTTGTTGTTGCTTAGACCCCGATGTTGTAGGTAAGTTTTGGTTCATGGTTTTCTGCGGGACGTCTTGTTTCCTCCGTGGCATAGCAGATTCCATGGTTGTAAACTTACTTTCCAGGAAGGACAGGAGTTCCTGTAGCGTTGGAATTTCTCTCGGTTGTTTAAGAGACTCCAAGTAGTCGCTGTGCGTTTCGGGATCTAGTTTTTGTGATAAGATGTAGACAAGGAGTGGATCCCAAGTACTTACATCGATTCCTAAATTCTTTATTGCGTTTAGGCATTCGCGTGTTGTATCGTGGATACGCTTGATAATATTCACCGATGCTGCTTGCATTACAGGCAGAGACATAAAAATATTTATGTGTAAAGTAAATATTAATTTTTTGTTGTTATATCTGTGGTTTAAAATTTCCCAACAGATACTGTAATTTTCTGACGTTATCGGTAAATGCTGAATAAGGCGCTCTGCTTCGCCTCTCACCTTGTTCTTGAGGAACTGCATTTTCTGGGCCTGGGATAGGGACGGATTGCCGTGGATTGTTTCAGTGAACAAATCTTTGAAAGACATCCATTGATAATAATTACCATGGAACATTGGAATTTCCGATTGCGGTGTTGACTTTTCCCTATGAGATACGGACCATAATTTACTGTTAATGGACTTTTTAACGAGATTGTATTTTTGTTCGTGACGTGTAAAATACTGCTCATACTGTTGATATTCCTCTGTGCCGTTAATCATGCTATCAAGTTCCCAATGTAAGGAATCGATAACAGACCACCTTGACTCTAACTGACGCAACAGATCTTGGTATTCCCACCTCTCCGTAACTGTTTCCAGGTCGATATTAGTAACCGTTCTAGAAAAGGCTCTAAAATTACTTTCCTGTTTTTTCAACAAGTCAGTCGTCTTGCTGTCGACTCCTTGTGATATGGTGCTCGGCCCGGCGATGGATACAATTGGCCGATCCGAGGCTGGAGACCCAGGCTGCGGAGTGCTAGGGTGCTGTTGATCAGTTTCCATTCGCGGCGATGGTCTTGGCGTTTTAGCTAGATACTGCTTGAAGTACGTTTTTACCTTGTTGTAAACTTCTTCGGCACTTTTGTAGTAGTTATCTTTGAAATAAGGATACTCATCTGAGTCGAACTTACGTAACCGCTCGTGATTATCTTGGAAATCATTCCAATAGTCCTCCAAAGCGTCCAGCTTTCGCTTGATTAAGTCCGCTGTCCGCTTTTCTAACCCAGTTTTCTTGAATGACGTCAGGAGTCGTTCCATCTCCTCGACGAGTTGCTCTTGTTCAGCAACGTCAGCTTTCATTTCCGCCATCGTGATATGCTAGATAAATTGGAAAGATCTTACTTGATATAACTGCAAACTTTTGCTCGTTCGAAGTTCTGCTCACGGAGCTCTGTTGTCCGCCAAGGAAGTCTCTCCGGATCTATTCACTCGCGAGAATAATTCCTAGCTCACACTTTGTAGCGAAAATTGTTTGATATTGTTACTGATCACTTTCGACACGCGGAGGTCCTGCTTGAACCAAACCGCGCGATAGGTTAAAGCTCGAGGGACCAATTGATGTACGGCCAAATGGTTGAATGGTCGATACACCAAGGATATTGAAATGATAGAGATAAGTTAACTGGGTATAGTTTTTATTATCTCTATCAAAGGTAATTTTAAATTATGCTATTATGTAATACTACGTTAATGCTAATGAAATGATATGTAGAACGGTCAATGACACACTTGCTAGGTCAACCGATCGAGTACGATGCTTGTTAGGTACTAAATGATTTATTATAATTATGTATAAAGAAAACAAATGGCAGGTGTCGGCGTAATGCTGACACTGCGATGTACGGTGATTTGCCCGTACATGCTCCCGCCCGGGAGAGGAATAGACTGATAGATGGATAGTGATTGACGTGCGACAGGGATGATTGTTACATTTGCTACCTAAATCTACTTAAAGATAATGCATGAAAACAAATTATGAGATTATTAAAGAGAACTTAAAGTCTCTTCACTGTCTGTCAAAACTGATTTACGCACTATTGGGGACGTATGATTGTCAGTTTGATACGCACGCTTTGTTTTTTCACTAACACTAACTGATTGTAACTCTACACTTTCACCTTTACACTTACACTTAACACAACGGGCGCGGGGAGCTGCCCGAAACGCACTCTCGGGCGCTTCCACCGCCGGCACAGGCGACGGGGAACGCGCGGGCGTCACCGGGGCTCCGACCCCAGGACGACCCGCGCGCTGCTTGATGCACCGATACACGAAGACTGCTGCTACAAGTACGGCTATGCTTACCAACACGTAGATAGCAGAATAGTTGTGAATACTGTGGTACGTCATGTTCCTGTCAATTGAGTCCTGGTTTTCCTTGATGTTCTGTATTTTCTTATGAATATCTTCCAGTAACTGCTGATTCTGTAAGGTGTCTGTTTCGTTAGCGATACTTTCCTTGGGAAACGTGATGTTTAATAGGTGGTTTATCGGGGCAACCAGAGGAATATATACGTCAGGTCGAACCTTAATACTTGTGCTTTGAAAACTGTGTGCGTAAATGATGGAGTGTTCAGTTTTTATTATACATCCTTGATCGATGCTAATAATTCCGGAACGTGATACTGTCTGTGCCGAAGCTTGGTCTTCGCACAGGATATGTGGTGTACAGTAGTCGCAACAAAAATACAAGTATTGGTTTACCTGGCGAATATTGAGCCATTGATCGTGACAGGGTTCGCTAACGAGGAGGCATGAGCTCGAGGTCTTATCAAGTTTACATAAGTCCTTATAATTATTCATACGATTAACAGGCTTTTCTAACCGACACAGGAAATGGTCTGCGTCTGTAAAGCAGCTGTTAATTTCGTTCTCGCTAATCGTGACGTAAGAGTCCTTTTTCAAACTTATGGCAGCGTATTCTGCTTTGGGAATAATAGACAGCATGTTTTGTCCTGATTGTGTAGGAATAGGTATAAGTTTGAAAATCTCGTATCCGTCACGACTGATAAGCGGCAGCTTGATCTCAAAGATGCAGTATGTTTGCGTTATTCTGGATCGAACAGTCAACAACTTATAAATTTTTTGTAGGTCTGTTTGTATGTCAATAGGGAGAGCTAAATCAATCGATAATTGACTTGCAAATTTACTGAGTTCGTTTCTCAGTTGTTCCGGAGCAAGCAGATGGATGTTAAATCTGCCATGGTAAATATCCGTTACGGCGTCAATGATGGTATTTTGGATGTCTTTCAAGTTCTGGAGTATGTTGTTGGCGGCTATTACTCCGAGGCTGAAGTCGATGGATACGAATTGCGACCGAATGGCTTGCTCCATGTTGTTAGCAGCGTGCTCCAAACTCACTATATGATCATTTATAATCGTATGTTGCTTGTCTATAGACTGTTCGGCTCGTTTTAATAAGTTGTACTCTGCTTCGATTATGGATGTTTGATTTTTCCATAACGAAGCCATAAATTGTTGGTCTAATTTAATTCGCGTAATATCTTGTTGATATTGTTCAGCGAACCTTTCGTCGAGAACGCCGAACAAGCTGTTTGCTAGATACCCGACACCGTTTATAAGGCCACGGCGACGCCTTGACTGGGCACGACCTTGCTGACTCAGGAGCAGGAGGTTGTAGTACTCGAGTTCCGAGAATCCGTGTTGTAGTTGCGATACGATTATATCACAATGAGTTTGGACACGTATGCGTGAGCACATCTTCTCTAAATGTTCATTGTATTTTTTAAAGGCTGTGACTCCCTCCCAAAATGGGTACATATCGTAATATGTAACGATCTTCCATTCATCTCGGACCAAGTTCATCTTTGAAATCCGATCGAAGAACAAAGTATCAGTTTCCAGTTTTGTGATGTTAAATGATTCGTTTGCACAGGCTATTAAAAACGTAAAGAATAATAAAGCCATTGTTATGTAACTGATACTTTGTTTATGTTTAGTACGTGTTGGGGTCATATTACATGTAGTGACATTGACTTGATTTGTAGTACGCGACTCTTGTTCGTCGTGTATAGGCAGAATTGATAGTTTTACTATAGGCCTCTTGATATAGCCGTTTTTTGTTTTCAATGTCACGACTCTTACAAGGTTGTCCTTTCCGGGGTGGAGTTCCGTTACTCTACCCATGGCCCATTTTCCGGCTGGGACATTGTCATCCTGAATGAGTACGACGTTGTTGATTTTGATGCTTTGACGAGGCTGTTTCCACTTGCTTCTAGTTGTAAGCTGAGTCAGATATTCACTACGCCATCTATTCCAGATATCTTGAAATATCTTTTGTGATAAATACCATCTTGTTCTGAGGTCTGTTTCAGTTCCTAAGACTGTCAATCCAGCCCCACCGGTTAAGAAATGACCAGGTGTTAAATAGTCGAGACTATCGGGATCTTCGGATAGGGCACAAAGTGGTCTGGAGTTTAAACAGGCCTCTAACTGCGTTAGTATTGTGGTATATTCTTCGTATGTCAGTTTTTGCTCACCGACTACGCGCTTGAGATGGTATTTCAAGCTCTTGACAGCAGCTTCACATAAGCCGTTGCCTGATGGCCATGAAGGGGCATTAAAATGCCATTCAATTTTCATCTCCGATATTTCCGACATGAATTCCTTACCAAAAGCTAGTTGCCATTCGTCGTACTCTTTCTGGAGGATGTTGCTAGCGCCTACGAAGTTGGTACCATTGTCACTAAACATGTGACGGGGAGTGCCGCGACGTGCCGCCATTCTACGTAATGCCGCAAGGAATGCTGATGTTGACAAATCTGTGACGAGTTCGAGGTGTATTGCTTTCGTTGCCATGCAGACAAATACCGCGATATACCCTTTCATGGTCTTGATACCACGACCCTTGTTGGCTTTAATCGTCACAAATCCGGTGAAGCCGACGCCAGTGTTATAAAATGCTCGTGGAGAGATGTTGCTCCTTGATCGAGGTAGATCTCCCAGAAGTTGATGCTGTTTACTGGAATCGAACCTGCGACATACGACACATCGGCGTAGACGTTTCTTGATGTACCGGTTACCGCCAAGTATCCAGTATTTCCTCCTTACAAACGCTGTTGTTAATCGTGCACCTCCATGGTATGTGATTTTGTGGGCGTAATCGACTATCAACTCGGACAATCTGGAATCGTTTGCTATGATAGCAGGGTGTTTCGTTTCCTCGCTAAGTTGAGCATGTCTCAACCTTCCCCCTACCCGCAGAACACCCGTGGCATCTAAGAAGGTGTTGAGGTTCAGTAACCTGCTTTTTGAGCTGATAGCCTTACCTGAATGTAGTTTTGATATTTCTTCAGAAAATGTGTCCGCTTGATGGTGTTTGATAATGTTCAATGTAGAATATTTTAATTCGCTGATTGTTAAGTACGGACACGTTTTTCTGTCTTGCTGTTTTGTTATAAACCTACGGACCCACGCTAGTATCCGAATAGCCTTCGAAAAGTCATATTTACTCGTAATTTAGGTTATGATGCTTTCTTCGGGTACTTGTTTGATGACAGTGTGGGCTTGGACTTGTTTGGCTGGTTTTTGTTCCTCGTCGGTCTTGAAGGTAACGCGATTTTCCTCTTGTTTGGAAAACGTTGGTGACCATGAGGGCCCGTGCCACCAAAGTGAATGGCTTGCCAATTGCGATGGAAAAATACCTCTGCTGGCGCAATCAGCCGGGTTGTCACCTGACTTCACGTATCTCCAAGAGTCCTCGGGTATGCTCTTCTTGATCTCCTTCACCCGATTTGACACGAAAGTCTTCCAACGGTCCTCGTCTCCCTGTATCCATGCTAATACAACTTGCGAATCGGTCCATCCGAAGACTTCTGGGCTGTAGTCTGATAGACAATCCTTCACCTTGTACATTAATTTTGACAATAATTGGGCTCCTGCTAGCTCCAATCTAGGTAAAGTCATATGTTTGCTTGTAGGAACACACCTAGACTTAGCGGCGACTAAAGAAACAGTATTGTTTATTTTACAATAAATAACTGCTGAATAAGCTTTGACGCTCGAGTCGCTAAAACCGTGTAATTGTATTATTTGTTTCTCTAATGTGTTAATCCACCTGGGTATTTCAATTTTGTTCAAATGAGTTGTCTCTGATTTGACTTTAACCCATTCGGAATGAATTTCTTCCAGGACTTTGGTGTCCCAGTCAATGTTAGAAGCCCAGGTAGACTGAAAGATAAGCTTTAGTTTGACTGTTACGGGTGACAGCCAACCTAATGGGTCAAATAGTTTGGAGATCTCTGAAAGTAATACTCTCTTCGTTTGTACAATCGAATCCGAACTTAGCTGTAAATCAAAGGTGAAGGTGTCTTGTTGACTATTCCAACGAAGCCCCAACATTTTTCTAGATTCCGCTTGTTTGAAATCATACTTTACTGGGTCTGTGTCGTCCTTATTGACATCACTAACTAAGTCGGGTGAGTTGGAGGCCCATTTACGCAAGTTGAATCCTCCCGATTTCAACAAATCGATAAGGTCCCTTTGTAAGCGTTTAGCTCCAATTAAATTATGCTCGCCGTGCAATAAATCGTCAGTATAGAACGAATTTTGCAATGTTTCTATAACCTTGTTGTCATAAGAATTTTGCGAGTCATGTGCCAGTTGTTGTAATGTCATCATGGCGAGATAACCTGCCGGTTTTGTGCCGTAACTGACCGTCGTGAGCTGATATTCTTGTAACTGTTTAGTTGGGGAGTCACGCCAGATGATTTTTTGGTATCGCTGATCATCTATATGAACCCAAATCTGCCTGAACATCTTCTCAATATCTGCCGTAGCGTATTTAAATTGCCTCTACTTTAGAATTAGAGTTTGTAGATCCTTTTGCAGATTTGGACCCCGATACATTAAATCATTTAATGTCTTCCCATTAGACATTTTCGCCGATGCGTTAAAAACGGTGCGCTGTGACGTAGTCGATGATTCAGCACGTGTTACGCAGTGGTGCGGCAGAAAGCCGACATTTCTGGATTTTTGGCAAACTTTCGCTCTAATTGACGAAATTGGGCTATCGCTATATGTTTTGATTCGCCTACCTCGTCTTCGAGGTGCGGTTTGAAGGGGATACGGACTTCGTATCGGCCGTCCGGCCTTCTGGTGGTGGTATTCCTGTAAAAGTCTATGCAGTACTGATCCTCCGCTGACACAGACGTTTCATTTGATATGTCTTCGACCTCCCAGAATTGTTGTATATCGTCTAAGCTGTTGAGAGTGACGTTGCATTGTAGGGTCTTAGCGCCCCACACACAATATCCAGCCTAGACGCGTTTGCTGGGTGATAGGCATGTTGTGTTCGCCTCTACATATCCCTTCTAAAATTATGTTTGAGTACACATCGGCTCCCAGAAGTATTTGTACTGGGCGACTAATGTTATAATCGCGATCTGCCAATTCTAAGCCTTCCAAATGAGCCCATGTCGGCTTCGGGAACGACTGGCTAGGCAAGTTTTTAACTAACGTATTCATAATGGCCGCATCGGTATTGAAAGTTACGTTGTTGTTCATAGACGTAAAGGATATGTTTGTCATTCCTTTACAACTACTTTCTTTCGTTCCTATTCCCGACACGATACCTGTGCAATGTTTCCTGTTTAGTTTTAATAACTGTGCTGCCTGTTCAGTAATGAGGGAAAGTTGCGAACCCTGATCTATAAGAGCCCGCATATCTATGTAGGTACCATCTCTTGCTTGGACCTTGATCATAGCTGTTGCTAAGAGAATTTCCGAAGTGTTTAGTCGCTGCGACACGTGTGTGCTAGATTTTTGTTCGACATTTAATCTCGCTGATGCAGAATCCGCGAACGCCTCGTGTAAGATAGAATTGTGAAATTCTCCGCAATGCCGACATCGTTTATCCGATGTACAAGGTTTTCCGTTATGGCTGAACAAGCAATTTTTACAAATGTTGTAACTTTCCAATGCTCTTATTTTATTGGTGTCAGACATGTTTAAAAACTTTTGGCAGTGATATAATCCATGATTTTCTTCACAAATGACGCATTTGATCCTAGGATTATTGGGTTTGTTTTTTGCCTGTGGCGCGACTCTGTTTGCTGGGAATGACTGTTTATGGTATGCTAGTTTACCTTGTTGTTGCTTAGACCCCGATGTTGTAGGTAAGTTTTGGTTCATGGTTTTCTGCGGGACGTCTTGTTTCCTCCGTGGCATAGCAGATTCCATGGTTGTAAACTTACTTTCCAGGAAGGACAGGAGTTCCTGTAGCGTTGGAATTTCTCTCGGTTGTTTAAGAGACTCCAAGTAGTCGCTGTGCGTTTCGGGATCTAGTTTTTGTGATAAGATGTAGACAAGGAGTGGATCCCAAGTACTTACATCGATTCCTAAATTCTTTATTGCGTTTAGGCATTCGCGTGTTGTATCGTGGATACGCTTGATAATATTCACCGATGCTGCTTGCATTACAGGCAGAGACATAAAAATATTTATGTGTAAAGTAAATATTAATTTTTTGTTGTTATATCTGTGGTTTAAAATTTCCCAACAGATACTGTAATTTTCTGACGTTATCGGTAAATGCTGAATAAGGCGCTCTGCTTCGCCTCTCACCTTGTTCTTGAGGAACTGCATTTTCTGGGCCTGGGATAGGGACGGATTGCCGTGGATTGTTTCAGTGAACAAATCTTTGAAAGACATCCATTGATAATAATTACCATGGAACATTGGAATTTCCGATTGCGGTGTTGACTTTTCCCTATGAGATACGGACCATAATTTACTGTTAATGGACTTTTTAACGAGATTGTATTTTTGTTCGTGACGTGTAAAATACTGCTCATACTGTTGATATTCCTCTGTGCCGTTAATCATGCTATCAAGTTCCCAATGTAAGGAATCGATAACAGACCACCTTGACTCTAACTGACGCAACAGATCTTGGTATTCCCACCTCTCCGTAACTGTTTCCAGGTCGATATTAGTAACCGTTCTAGAAAAGGCTCTAAAATTACTTTCCTGTTTTTTCAACAAGTCAGTCGTCTTGCTGTCGACTCCTTGTGATATGGTGCTCGGCCCGGCGATGGATACAATTGGCCGATCCGAGGCTGGAGACCCAGGCTGCGGAGTGCTAGGGTGCTGTTGATCAGTTTCCATTCGCGGCGATGGTCTTGGCGTTTTAGCTAGATACTGCTTGAAGTACGTTTTTACCTTGTTGTAAACTTCTTCGGCACTTTTGTAGTAGTTATCTTTGAAATAAGGATACTCATCTGAGTCGAACTTACGTAACCGCTCGTGATTATCTTGGAAATCATTCCAATAGTCCTCCAAAGCGTCCAGCTTTCGCTTGATTAAGTCCGCTGTCCGCTTTTCTAACCCAGTTTTCTTGAATGACGTCAGGAGTCGTTCCATCTCCTCGACGAGTTGCTCTTGTTCAGCAACGTCAGCTTTCATTTCCGCCATCGTGATATGCTAGATAAATTGGAAAGATCTTACTTGATACAACTGCAAACTTTTGCTCGTTCGAAGTTCTGCTCACGGAGCTCTGTTGTCCGCCAAGGAAGTCTCTCCGGATCTATTCACTCGCGAGAATAATTCCTAGCTCACACTTTGTAGCGAAAATTGTTTGATATTGTTACTGATCACTTTCGACACGCGGAGGTCCTGCTTGAACCAAACCGCGCGATAGGTTAAAGCTCGAGGGACCAATTGATGTACGGCCAAATGGTTGAATGGTTGATACACCAAGGATGTTGAAATTATAGAGATAAGTTAACTGGGTATAGTTTTTATTATCTCTATCAAAGGTAATGTTAAATTATGCTATTATGTAATACTACGTTAATGCTAATGAAATGATATGTAGAACGGTCAATGACAAACTTGCTAGGTCAACCGATCGAGTACGATGCTTGTTAGGTACTAAATGATTTATTATAATTATGTATAAAGAAAACAAATGGCAGGTGTCGGCGTAATGCTGACACTGCGATGTACAGTGATTTGCCCGTACAATTAAATTACTTAAAAACTATTAAAATTAAATTATAATTAAATAAATAGCGAGAGTTAACTTTTTTGCTGCAGATTTTTGATATACGTGGGTAGTTGTACCCACGTATATCAAAAATCTTTGGATATATCAAAACATCTACTGATGTACAAAAAAAATCTTTGGATTTGATTGCTATTTACCTGGCATGAACGGTGTGAAGGTACGTGTTTGTAAATAACTATTTCTTGCAACATTTGATTTAAAGAAATATATATTACAGCTATGGATCCGATCTAACATAAATTTAACAGATAGTGGTGAAAATAACATTTTCCGAAAAATCGATAGAGTCGCAAATCTTTCTACAAACACAAATCTTAAGTCCGAGTCTGTTAAGAAGTGGCTTGATGGTATACCAAATGTACCAAGTCATTATTGTCGAGCAAATAGTACCAGGATATACATTGAAGAATCATTCGAATATTTTACTCACATGCACTCTATTTATACGGCCTGGTGCCAGGCAAATAGTGCATACACCGTTTAGAGAAAAAAAAAATACAGAGATTTTGAAAGAACAGAAAATATCTATTTTCAAGCCATGTAAAGATCAGTGCGATACGTGTGTTGGTTACAAGCAAGGCAATATTCTAGAAGAAATCTACCAGCTACACATAATAAAGAAGGACGAAGCTCGCGTAGCAAAAGCTGCTGCTATAGAAGAAATGTCAGATGATATAATAGTAGTATCTATGGATATGCAAAGTGTACTACTATGTCCAAAGCTTCTCGTATCAGAAAAATATTATAAAATGAAATTAGCACTTCATAATTACACATTTCACGTAAAAAATACCAAAGATACAGCGACAGCGAATAATGTTACTAGCTGTATTGTGGACTTCTTGTCAAAATATTGCATCGGTAAAAAGAAAGTGATTTTGATATCCGACGGATGTGCCTATCAAAACAAAAACAAAATATTGTATAGTGCGCTACCAAAACTTAGTGCTTTAAAAGGACTTCAAATGATACTAGAAAAGGACCATACTATGATGGAGGTGGATAGTGTGCATTTGACCCTAGAGAAAAAATTTAAAGCACCAATTTTTTCTCCATCTGACTATGTCTCTCGAATGAGACAAGCTAGACCGTCACAGCCGTACATCGTAAATTACCTTGACTATACTTTTGTTTTAAATTACGAGGCAGTACCTGGTAATTTTTCTACTATAAGACCTGGTAGAAGAGTTGGTGATGCAACTGTGACAGACATAAGAGGACTTCTTTATGTCAATGGTGAAGTGCAATATAAATTACGCCATTCCGATGACTGGAAGTCTTTGCCACGAAGACGAATAAATACGACGCCTTTCGCGGAACCAGTAAGGCTTTACAATGATCCATTGAAAATCGATGCTACTAAATATAAACATTTACAAAGTCTAAAGCAATACATGCATCGTAATACCATCCATTCTTTGATAATTTATCTTATTAAGTTGATGTCGTTCTGAAATTAAAGTACAAAAATTTTAATTACACAAAATGGTTAGGTTTCACTGATTTTTGAGACTGATGTTTTATAATTGCTGTGTGGTTGACGGCATAGAATACAAGTGTCACCACCCCCTGTCTTCCCGTGGGTGTCGTAAGAGGCGACTAAGGGATAACACGATGCAAATACCATCTTTGCGTAGAGACGGAAAACTCGACATCAAACCCTATACGACTGCCTCGTTGGTCTCGCGGCATAAATGTGCGCGTGGGATCGGGAGGTCCCGGGTTCGATTCCTGGGTCGGGCAGTGTTATTGGGTTTTTCAGTCACGAAATTCTCAGTAGCAGCACGGAGTCTGGAAATGTGCCCGGTACGGCAATAGGCTCGCCCCTTATTACGTGGGACTAAAGTATATCTGGTGAAAAGTGGGTGTAGAAATACACCTCTGCCTACCCCTTCGGGGATAAAAGGCGTTACGATGTGTATGTATGTTTTATAATTATATTATTATGTGTTCAAATTCTATGTTCTAATTTTTAATTGTGCATTTGAATCCCTAAATTACTTAATAAACGTTTTGTATAACCAATTTAGTTTTATTAAATAGCTATATGCCACAAAATAGGACAAATTATAATCATTCCGTGTCATTGAGTAGTAGCTATGTGTCCTTCAGGCACATGACGACTCATAAATATGACACATTAAATTTACGCCATGTGTAAATTTTAATAATTTAGTTTTTTTTAGAAAGGTTACTATGCGTGTTATTTAAATAAAATCAGTCTTAAGGCATGTTAATAATTTATTTAATTTATCAGACAAACGGAATTTAACTTATCTCAAATATATCCAGAGTAAACGGGTTTTTTGTTGTTCCTGAAAAGTAGCTCCAAAACACATAGCGATTTGTGAACGCATAGCAACGATAAGCTACGTGTACTGAGTAAAACTGATGATGTAACGTACAACTGCCAACTTATTTGAAATTTTTCTTTTACTTTTTAGAAAAGATTGCTAACTTTGTATTTATACTTATATCTGTCAGTTTAACACATTTAAACTGAGAAAGAGAGAGGAGAAAGAAAGAGTCATCTTATCCGATGTAAAATAAATAATAGAACTCTGAAAAATTTCTCACTCGCCGTTACAAAACAAAAATATTCAGTGACGATCTTCGGAGTTTTGTTGCATTTGTAAACTGTGAAGAAAGTTTAAATTAATCCATCCGAACTCCATACATAACCGCTATTTACAAATAAACACTATTTATTGTAGCAAGTCTTGAAACAATTTATTATGAAAACAGAGTCAAATTAAAATAGCTTTGATTTCAAAATAACATAACTGAAAATATATTTATTCCTTTACAATTATCCAATAATTATTTAAATGATTAACAATATAAGTAATTAAATTAAGTCTTAAAATAATAAAAAAAACTAATTAATATATACAATGTGGTTCGGCGATACACCGAAACCGTAGGTAGGTTCTAGGCGACTTGGAGAAGGAAATGGACTGTATACAGAGGATAGCGGTTCTTCACCGCCTAGGAGATGGTTACGGGAAGGGGTGATTGAGTGGGTATAGGATATTTCAAGGATGGAGGGCACTTACTTTATACAACCGTCTCCTGGTGGTTTCGTGATGCAGCTGCCTGTTTTCACTTCAATTCACCGTCACTCCCACTTGCGAGCGGTTTATATATGCGGTAATAAATCACATACAGCGATGCGGCGCGATACGAACGAGACGGTGTTCTCAGCGAGCGGAATGTTCTGGACTGCGTCTCGCGTCGACGATCGCGGCGACGAATCAGGCGAAGGCAGTGCCTCTTCCAGGGAGTGGGATAGAGCGGGACGGAAATATGGTATCGCTCGCACTAGACGTGGAACGATTGATCTTGATGCGATTAGTTATAGATAGGAAGGTAGATGGCGCTACCATATCCCCCCGGCCCTAAAGGGTTGCCTTTAAAAAAAAATAGAATTGAACTTAGCTATGTTGGGTGTACTACCGCATAACCCATCAATAGGCTAAGACAGCGATATGACAATAAAATTAATCTAAATTAACTTTAGCGAAAACTACAAACGCAATAATAGCGAAAACTACTAACTAAATACTTAAACTAAGAGGTAGGTCCAACTTCAGGCTAGATCTCACTGAGTTGGAAGCGGACGCGAGTTGATCAGTGCCTCGACTTGTGCAAGGACAGTTTTGACCATGCTTGCCCAACATCCACCGAAATGTGGTGATGCTGGTGGAATAAACTTCCAGTCAATATGATCTATGGAAAGTTCTTCCTGAAGACGAGTACGATAACCCGCGACGTGTGTGAATTACTATTAGATTCCGAACATGTTACGTAAGATTGTGGATTAGGGACCGAGTTATTATTACTATTTCGCGATTTATTCAACCTTTGTTTGTTGCTGTTAGTGTTAGACGGGCCAGGTGAACCAGACTGCGTATTATGAAATATTCGACACTGATCTTTTATGAACGAAATAAAACTATCTAGTGTAGGTATTTTATTATTGCGTTCCGTCATCTCGAATGCGCGAATTGTATCAGTGTCAAAATTTTTAAAGCGAGTTGAAGCAACATAAAGTCGGAAAGATCTTCTAATTTTAAATTCCTAAGAGAATTAACCGCGGTTACGAAGTTATCAATAAACAGCTGGAAATTCGAGACAGACGCGTTGCCGGACAGTTTGAGATTTAAAGCTTGGTCAAAGTAGGTAGACGCTAGGACGCGCGTGTCCTGATATCTGTCAAGTAGTGACTGAAATATGACCTGATAATTCTCAGCACTGGGTGTGACACCTGCAAATACGGACTGGGCCTTCGGTGACAGTTTACCTATTAAATAGTACAACCTGTCAGCATCTGTCAGAGAACCATTATCGTGCACTGTAGACTTAAAACTCGCATAGAATAACGGCCAATTTCGTATATCTCCGTCAAACGACATAATCTCGATTGGCGGTAATCTCGGTTTGCGGGCAACGGGCTCTGCTGAACATTTACCCTCCAATTGCGATTGTATACGCTTAATAATACAATAAAGATCTTCGAATGAGGTATACGCCTGATAGTTCGGTTTTTCATCAGGATTGATAGAAAGTAATCTTGCGTTATAATCGTCTAACAATTTATGAAAATCTGTTCGAATACTATCTACTGTCATACAATAACTGAGAAATGCTTCGCTATTACTGTCAGACATAGATGCGGTTTTTGAGCATTCATAGATGTTTTGAATGCGCTCAAATAAAATATTGCGTTTTGCTTCTAAGATTGTCATCTCTTTGTCTTCCGACACGCGTGACTTCTTTTGTTGTGACATGCTTACGTAAGTATAAGCTAATGAGAACGAAACAAAATAAGAATATCTAATGTATCTATTATTTTACCTAAGTAGGCTAAGTAGGCAACACTTTAGAGCTGAGGACTTAAAAGTTGCTTGAAATATGAGATTTATAAGACAACTATGATAGTTGCAGAAATAATAATTTAATAAGTAGGTAGCTACATAAAAGTTTACCTACTGATGCGGGCGGAAATAACCATGTGACGGTTATGTTAATATATTAGGAGTATAGCTAGGTGCTATAACTGCCTAGGTATAGCGATGTAACGTATAAAAACGTAAATGAATCCGACTCGTATGGATCAAAAAAATGGTTCGGTGATACACCGAAACCGTAGGTAGGTTCTAGGTGACTTGGAGAAGGAAATGGACTGTATACAGAGGATAGCGGTTCTTCGCCGCCTAGGAGATGGTTACGGGAAGGCGTGATTGAGTGGGTATAGGATATTTCAAGGATGGAGGGCACTTACCTTATACAACCTTCTTCGTTTCCGTAGGGCAGTCTCCTGGTGGTTTCGTGATGCAGCTGCCTGTTTTCACTTCAATTCACCGTCACTCCCACTTGCGAGCGGTTTATATATGCGGTAATAAATTACATACAGCGATGCGGCGCGATACGAACGAGACGGCGTTCTCAGCGAGCGGAATGTTCTGGACTGTCACTCGCGTCGACGATCGCGGCGACGAATCAGGCGAAGGCAGTGCCTCTTCCAGGGAGTGGGATAGAGCAGGACGGAAATATGGTATCGCTCGCACTAGACGTGGAACGATTGATCTTGATGCGATTAGTTATAGATAGGAAGGTAGATGGCGCTACCACAATGGAAAATTCAAAAAATTTAAAAATAAAATTTAGAAGGCGTCATGAAACTCATCCGCATCGCAGTCAATTGGAAGCGTGCCCAGAAGACTGGCAGCCTTGCCTCGTTGGATGGCTATACTTATTTTTTGAGCCAAATACGTGCCAGCCCTCTGGTCACGCGAGGCATCTATGAGTCTCTTTGCGAAATCTCTAAAAAGTGATCGCGCACTTGGACCCCATGGCCCCAATGTTTCGACCCCAAACGGCTCAAATACATAATCTACTATTAGATTTTCATATTTTCGCCGATTGAGTGTCTCCGCTGTAGCAGCAGCAGCGCCTGTACAACCTGCTGTGCTGGGAAGATGAGATGGCGCAAGGGTATCGACACATGTTGCGTCCCATACCAAAGGCCTACCCAGCTTCCACGGCAGTAACGACATCCCGTCTGGTATTTTGCCATCGTCGCGTGCCAAGCCTTGAGGTTCAATTTGGGCTGGAACGCCAGCGGTGGCAAGAGCACGGCGCAGTATGTCATTGAGGTTGGCGTGTCGAGAAAGACGACCCGCGCTCCTGCTGCATGACAGGCCATGGTGACCAAGGCTATCGACAGCCTCTCCACAGTGACAACGATGCGGAGAGACACATGACGAACCTAAACGGAGGCAAGTAGCGAAGCGGAAGGTCGTATCGTCCAACATGGTACCTATATTGGACCATGGCAGTGCCTAAAGCCAGAGGCCCGATTCCCATTCTCCCACAGCCAGCAAGTGAGCACGCTCCGCAGCGTTGGACGATGTATTGAGAAGGTTTTCTCGTACCACGCTGCAAAGCGGCCCATCCCATTGCCTCTGGGAGGATAAGTTTCGGGGTAACTCAGTTCCTGGACAAGCATTTCTCCAAGCGTTCAAGGCATCGGTCTTACACGGCACTTCAGAATCAAACAAGGGTGGGAGCTAAAATTTTCCTAGTCAATTCTGCAGTGCTGTGGACCGATGACAAGAACGCTGGCAGGCTTACGTCGGTAATTTTGCGAACGCCGAGGCCGCCCAAGCGCACAGGTAAGGACGCCTGTAGCCACTCCCGGTCGTTCAGGGCCACATTCAAAATTTTACTCAGGGTATTCTGCATAATTTTGTCAATTTGAATGAGTGGAGTTGGATTTTTCCAAAAAGTTGAGCACCGTAATGCGTGCGTAAAGAACAATGGCAAACCACCGTACATTATCAGTATCGCATTAAGTCTTCGCGAGCATTAGTACAAATACTTTAAAAAGATAGATCTAAGGCCTATTAATTAAAATGTAATTACAGAATATTTTAATGTTATGGGATTTTAATAGAAAACGAAGTTAAAGTGTTGTAAGTTACACCTCGCGCATTTAGTGTGGGCAGGTCTGAAGTTAGTCACTAATATAGTTATAGTATATCATCTGTAGTCACTAATGTCACAGCTGTCACAGTGATAAGTTCACGTATGTGCAGTGCAATGAATAAACGTGCATTGCGCAGAACGCTAATGACTAACGTCAGGTGACGTTTCAAGGAGCTACTTAAGTAAATATTTGAGCTCTTTGCTAATACGTAGGTATCATGAGCATAACAGAACTGTGATTGGAATGTTAAATCATCTGAGAGTATCTTTTCCATCACTTACTTCTACGATTTTCTTTATAATTATATAGGTAGGTATATCACACTTCGCTGTAATTATGTTGCTCTATACTCTATCCAGCAAACTTACACTACCTAATTATACTTTGCAAACTCTCGCGCTATTTAGCATTTAGGCGTACTTTACTGATTTGGCGTTTCATCAGCCCTATGTATCATAAAATAGTAATTAACTGAAAATAAAATATGTTTGGTAACAAAGCATTTATTTACATTTGAACCATTATATAATGCCTCCGACTTCTTCGAGAAACTAAGCTGGTGACGGAATAATAGCTTGACGACGAATATATCCCAGATATCATACAATGCACATAATGTATAATCATCAAATCCCATACTACACAATAAAAAAATCTGTTCAAAATAACAATACGTATTAGATTTTTGTCTCAAACGCATTCTCAAACGTATGTCCAGTATCACAGCAACATAATTGTGTAACACCATAAGTAGTTATTCAAAACTCAGGATGCAAAAGTTTAACTGAAAGCAGAAACGAAAGCTAAGCTAAGAAAAGTTAACAAAACAATGCGAAAATGCGTAATTTAAATAATATACAGACATTCATTCATAAGATCTGTGACAACTGTATCAATGACAGATGACAAGAAATTCACGCCATTCGTCGTTTTTTTGTAAGGTTCGATTTCATAAAAGAGGATTTAATGATTCTTATAAAATCTCGCTTTTGACGTTTAGTTATTGCTATGTGCATTTCAGGTGTAACAAAATATTTCTTTATTAGATATTTGTTTTATCTCATTAAATAAAAAATAATAATAACTAATAAAATAAACTACAGCTAACATTCTATAAAATGTATATAAATTCATTCATGCTCGCTTTCATAAATAAGCGACACTGATTTTGCCATTCTTCTTTAGGGACAAAAAGACAATATTGAATAATAGTGACAGCCGAATGTATATTAATTTTGAGTAGTCTGTCAGAAATTTCACTAAAATTTTGAATTTTTTTCTGTATAAAAGAATCAAAACCGTCGTCCAAAATTGGGGACCCCAGGAGGCGAAGAAAACTTTTTTGAACTTGAGTGATATTGGGAGCCAAATATTGAAATTTTGAAAGAATAGAGGATTTATCTAGATTGTCATTAATAAAAATTTCGCATTTGTTTGTATTCGTTCTAAGCCTATGGATAAAAATTTTGATTTCAGAAGTGCTAGATCTTGATACACACACTCTACGTCACCGCCCAGGGTTCCATCATCTAGGTACCAGATGTTTAATTTAGAATTTAGTTGAGTTATAACTGGATGGATGGCCAAACTAAAAATTAGTGGTCCAAGAGGGTCACCTTGTTGACAACCGACGGCAGATTCTAAAAGATGTATTTGTATATTAATTTAGAAGGGTGTCTGTAACATTGCCAAAGAAAATTGTAAATTTGGGGTGTTTCCAATTTAACTTGTGTCAACAAAGTGTCACTGTTGACTGAGTTAAAGGCATTCTTTAAGTCAACCTTCAAGAAAACCTCACCTCCATTACAGTCAAGGTACGATGACAAGGCATGTACGGCAGCCTCACAGCCTCCTCTGGAACCAAAGCCCAGCTGTTGTGGCTGAAATTTACAAGATAAGTTGGTGTTAAAATGGCGACAGCATATCTTGGCTGCCATACGCCTGTACGTGCACCCAACGGCAATGGGACGAATGCCACCATCCCGCTTTCGTAAGGCGCACAGATTAGCGCCATACAAAACGTTGACGATGGCATCGTTCACATTGCCGGAGAGCATGAGATTAGTTAATGCCGTTAGCTCACCCAAAAGCGAGTCGCCGGCCGCCCCAGCGCTTGAACACACAAGATCTTTCAAATGTTGTGGTGTCAAACCGTCGAGACCACCAGCAGACCCGCTCCGGAAGGAGCCAACGGCACCAACCACGTCCTTGGCTGTAATGCTGAGAAAACCCGAGTCAGTGTTAGGTGGATCAGGAAAGGAGAGGTTATCCCCTGGCGCTGGATGCTTGCTCTGCAGACTCGCGAGTGTGTCGGCAGAGCAAGGCGCCACCACATCGGTACTGAACAAAAGCCTGGACGCTCCCCTGATATCACCTTCCCTCAGTTTAGACTCTACATGGTGGTAGATGGTGCTATTGCGGTGTGCTTTGGCAGGATGGTAATTTAATTTTGATGTCGAAATATTGCAATTTTCTTTAATTTTTGTTGTCAAACTTTTTTTTGTAAGCCTGTCTTCTTGAGCATGTAGAATTCTATACGGAAAGGTAAGTAACTGTTCCCAAGCCGTAATAGAATTCTCCCGGATGACAAGGCCTATGCATTGTGCTAGATTTTGTGCCACTGAAGGCCTCGCACCACGGGGAATTCTCTTCAGAACCGGAATGGAATTTTTTAACTGCCTCAAATATTGCCAAAAAGGAATTTTAGGGGCGTCTGTGGAATGACTGTGTGTAGTACTGGACGTATTGGGGCCGGTAAGTACATTTTGGTTTTTGTGAATTTTGCCAAAATGTACTTTAAGGCACCTTTGAAAAATCGTGCCTGGGAACAGATGGGGCAGCGCAACAGGGTAGAAGATGTGTAAGGTTCACTGACACCTATTTCTTCATCGCTTTTGCCACCATTACACGACATATGCCGAACAATTAACTATATGCACTAAAAATAAACTTATCTAAATAAATAATATCGAAACAACACTAAATATACACTTTGACATATGACAATTAATATTTTTATCGTCCGTGGCGGCGGACCGTTGCCGTCGGCCAGTGCGCTAGCGGAGGCCGGCATGGAGGCTAGCGATGTACGCCAGCGCTTCGGAGGCTGTCATGGCGTTCCTCGCACCAGCCAGCAAGATATTTTCTATATCGGATAGAATGGCTTCAATGTAGGTGTTGGGCTCGCTTTCAGGGTATATGGTGTTCTGTGCTCGCTTTACTTTCTTTACTTTCTTTAGCGAGCTAAAGCTGCAGAGGGTGAAACCACCTTATATAAATTTATCCAACCCGATTTCGAAACCACTGTGTTGCGTGTTTATTTAGCGTTGATTATTGCTATTTGAAACAAATGTATAAATTATTTTAACGGAATAAAATTTTTCCGACATTCCGTTCCGACGCTGTCAAGTCTTTTTTCTTTTATTATCAAGTTTTCATACAATTGGCTAAGGGGTCTCGAGAATCTAAAAAAATTTCGTAATAATAATTATAAGTTTCTGTACCAACATTCAAATGCGCAAACAAAATCGTCAAACTAACGAATGTTGGTGCCAAAGCGGTGGCTATTCATTAAAACTTAAAATAATTTAGTATCTTGGAGAAGCCTATAGAACTACGACGCCGCGCCGTTTGGATAAATTGAGCAGATCTTAAACTGCCACAACTAGACATTATAAATTGAATCAAGACCCTTAGGGCTGAATCTAACGTGCTCGGTTACTAATCAAATGGCATTATTTGTACAATTGAATTTTATTTTAGGTTTTTACAAGAAAATGGACGCACAAAGTGACTGTAGTGTGGGTATTAAATTAAATTGTTAAGTTATTTGTTATTTAAAAATTGGCTAGATAATTGGTAAAGATATCTGTAGGGAGGGTAATTGTTTACTAGATTGAGAAAAATAATAAAATGGACAAGAATTTATTATTTTCACAATAACACATCCCGTTCACGTTCTGATGGCGTGGGTTCAAATCCCAGTCATAACAGTTATGTGCATTATAGTTTTTATGAAATTTGGAAAATGTTTATGAATATTTGGCAAATATTTAAAAGATTATTTAAATATTTCGAGTAAAAATTAGAAAATTCTAGAAACTTCAGGAAGGAATGGAAAGGTTAAAAAGAGACAGGAGATGGAAAAACAAATTTAAATATTTCGAATAAAGATTAGAAAATTCTAGAAACTTCAAGAAGGAATGGAAAGCTTAAAAAGAGACAGGAGATGGAAAAACAATTGAATAATGAAAAGACAATCGAAATTATTTACTGATACTATATTTATTGGTTTTAATAATTGAAAAATGAATAAGATTTACCTAAACGATACTATCGGAATCAAAATAAAGAAGATACCTAAAACTAATCTACAATTAAGAAAAAAAAGAACAAAAGAAAAAGAACGAAAACGAAAAAATCATATATAATAATATATATGCTATACTGCGTCCAAGAATTCCTCCCCAACGCTGTCTACTGGAAAAAAGAACTGGTGTTTAAAAGATTATTTAAATATTTCGAGTAAAGATTAGAAAATTCTAGAAACTTCAGGAAGGAATGGAAAGGTTAAAAAGAGACAGGAGATGGAAAAACAAATTTAAATATTTTGAATAAAGATTAGAAAATTCTAGAAACTTCAAGAAGGAATGGAAAGGTTAAAAAGAGACAGGTGATGGAAAACAATTGAATAACGAAAAGACAATCAAAATTAGTAGATCTAGAATATTCCTAGAGGTAAATAAGGCGGTGTAGACGCGCTAAGCGCCAGTTTAAGTTGAAAAGTGGTAAAGTGAAGAAAAAAAAGAAGAAGTAAAAGGAAGAAAGAAGTAGTAGTGAAATAATTAAAGTGAAAGTATAGTGCAGTGAAGTGCAGTGCAAAAGACGCCAGTGTTGGTGCTGTCCGCGTCGAAAATAAACGGCGTGTCGTGTGTGAAGTCGAATAAAGTGTCATCAGTGCTACTCGGTGTTTCCTTCCAATCCCGTTACCCCGTCCGTAACAATTGGTGTCAGAAGTGGGATTGGAAGGTTCGAAGGCTTCAGCAATGCCAAGGAAGGGTCAACGTGCGAGAATTGTTCAGGAGCAAGGGTGTTCAAGCCTGGAAATTGAAGTGAGAACGGGAAGCACACTTTTGCAGGAAGGTTGTCACGGAGAAAGAGTGTCTTCAGCAGAAAGTGTGGCTTACACATTATCTCTCGAAGGACTCGCTTCAGATTTTCAGCAACTCCAATCGCAAGTTGAGCTGACCTCGCAAGAACTCGAATCTCAACTGCAGCTAACCTTGCAGCATCTCCAAAGTCAAATCGAGCAGATGGAAATAGAGCAAGTGCGTAAACACAGTGAATTAATGCAGAGCCAGAATGACATTCGCCATAGCATAATAGAAAACGCTTGCAAAATTTCCGAGATAGAGAAGAGGTTTGAAGCTTTATTGGCTGTCCAGGAGGCAACACAGTTGCGAATAGCAACAGTTTAGTCCCGTTTGGCTACGATGGAGGAGGAGTTAAAGAAGATGAAGTCCAACAGCCCTTCGGTTTCCGTAAACCCATCTAGTTCTGGTGGTTATTTTAAAGTGCCATCATTCGATGGAACCATGTCCTGGGAGGCCTACAGGATGCAGTTTGAGGCCGCTTCTATCAGCAATGGTTGGGATTGCGATCAGGCCAAGTTTGCACTTATCCTCTCGTTGCGCGGCGATGCATTGTCGGTGCTTGAGGCAGTGGGAACGTACGCCACTCACGAAGAACTTATTGAGGCCCTGGAATCCAAGTTTGGAGATGCGCACTTGCAATATGTGTTTCGAGCCAAGTTACGCAACCGCTGTCAGAATCCGAGTGAATCCTTTCAGCAGTGGGCGATGGAAGAGACGAAGATGGTGCGAAAGGCTTATCAGTCGGCACCCGTGGAACAAGTTCGAAGCATGCAACTCCAGGTTCATCGACGGAATTTATGACGACGAGGTCAGAGCTGCTGTGCGCTTGAAGCACCACAGCAATGTTAAAGACGCATTAGCACATGCTTTAGAAGTGGAGGCTATTCGACAAGAAATTACGAGTGATCGAGACAGAGTTATTGCAGTGGAAGTAGAGAGAACGCAGATCTTCTGTCTTAAAGTGTTTTAACTGTAGCGAGCCCGGACATTTAAGGCGTAGCTGTCCGAAACATGTAACAGTAAGAAGTAAGATTGACGCTAGTGTTCAAGTGTTGAAAGATGATCAGGAAGCAGTTACAGCCAGGACTTTGATGCAAGCGCTGATCAGAAGACGGAAAGCTCCGAAAGTTCGTATTCGACAACGCACGGATGGAAATGGTTTAACTATCGATGGAGCAGTCAATGGCGTTACCTGTTCGCTGACCCTGGATACCGATGCAACACGAACGGTTATAGGAACTCGTTTGACAAGAAAGAATGGAAAGATTCTAACATCGTCAAGTTCACCTCGACTGACAGCGGCGACCGGCCAGTGCATCCCAGTTAAAGGCGAACAAATGGTAGCCATAAAAATCGGTCACAACCTATACTGGCAACGAGCGGTGATTGCAGACATCGTAGACGATTGCATTGTTGGACTGGATTTCTTCAGAGATCATCACTGCAGATTAGACATTAAAGGTGGTAATCCTTAAGTGTGGAGATTCCAATGAAAAGTGGTGGCAAGGGGCAAGTTTTGTGCCTCAAAGAAAGCAAACTTACACATAGATCACAGGCTTCTATAGCTACAAAGTTTTATTATTTGGTCCATGTCGATAGGAGAGCGGTGTATTATGGGTCTAAGGATGCGCGGGACGCGCAAGTCTTAGAGGGGGGTAGTGTGACGGCCGGTGTCATGTCAAACCGTCGTCACGAAACACAATAATTAGCAAAGAGGTTTGAAGACTATTTTATTATTTGGAAATGAGTTTGTAGGTCGATGACGTATACACTCTGTCAAGTGTTCTCCAAATTTACAAGTCATTGACAACAAGGCAGTGGCCGTGCGGATAACACATCCCGTTCACGTTCTGATGGCGTGGGTTCAAATCCCAGTCATAACAGTTATGTGCATTATAGTTTTTATGAAATTTGGAAAATGTTTATGAATATTTGGCAAATATAATATTTTTTATTGCGTAATAGGTACAAGACACATATATATATATATATATATATATATATATATATATATATATATATATATATATATATATATATATATATATATATATATATATATATATATATCGTATATATATATCGTATAACATATATATATATGTCGTGTATTAGTTTTAGGATATATATATATATATATATATATCCTAAAACTAATCTACAATTAAGAAAAAAAAGAACAAAAGAAAAAGAACGAAAACGAAAAAATCATATATAATAATATATATGCTATACTGCGTCCAAGAATTCCTCCCCAACGCTGTCTACTGGAAAAAAGAACTGGTGTTTAAAAGATTATTTAAATATTTCGAGTAAAGATTAGAAAATTCTAGAAACTTCAGGAAGGAATGGAAAGGTTAAAAAGAGACAGGAAATGGAAAAACAAATTTAAATATTTTGAATAAAGATTAGAAAATTCTAGAAACTTCAAGAAGGAATGGAAAGGTTAAAAAGAGACAGGTGATGGAAAACAATTGAATAACGAAAAGACAATCAAAATTAGTTGATCTAGAATATGCCTAGGGGTATATAAGGTGGTGTAGACGCGCTAAGCGCCAGTTTAAGTTGAAAAGTGGTAAAGTGAAGAAGAAAAAGAAGAAGTAAAAGGAAGAAAGAAGTAGTAGTGAAATAAGTAAAGTGAAAGTATAGTGCAGTGAAGTGCAGTGCAAAAGACGCCAGTGTTGGTGCTGTCCGCGTCGAAAATAAACGGCGTGTCGTGTGCGAAGTCGAATAAAGTGTCATCAGTGCTACTCGGTGTTTCCTTCCAATCCCGTTACCCCGTCCGTAACAATATATATTATAGACCGCACCGTGACATCAATGTTTATGCAGGCATATTATTTCATTATTAAATTGAGGTACCAACCAATTTTGATCCTTATATTCCAATTGAAGGAGTATCTGTTGATATTTTCTCATTAATGATAACAATTTTTCAAAATGTTGTTATGACAAATTGTTACCCTTTTCAACAATAGTTCACAAATACTCTAATGCTTGCTTTTCCGAAAAGAAAAAGAAATATGCAAATATTTTCGGAGAAACCGCACAATCCTCAATCAATGGTTCCACTGAGCGTTTGTTAAAATATTTCTCTTTTCCGTGGAGACAGCTACAGCTACACAAAACCTCGGCGTTGGCAACCTTACTAGGATTTTTTTTATGAAAAAGGAACTGACTCTTTCGTTTGTTTAGTTTTGCGGTCATTTGGACTTTCGCTCGATACTTTTCAAAATATTCTTATGTGTATATTGTCTTATTTGAATGTTAACTATGTTGTGCTATTACTGGCATTGTCCCTTGGTTTAATAGTTACTTCAGTAAAAATTTCTAAATACGTCGCCATTTAAGGGGTTGTGAGTGGTTGGGGGAGGAGGGGTAGGGGTCGGGTCCCCCCCTCAACATTTTCACCCGCCGGAAATACTTGGTTTCCTTAGAAAAAGTAAAAAGTATAAATGCTCTCTAAACATCAGTGTGTATGGTGGTGCCAACTTCCACATTCTTCACACTAGTTCAATAAACTGAGGTTGACGTAGCCCTGCTTCACAGGGCTCCTATTTTCGGATTAAGGGTCAAAAGAGAACCTCACATAACATATTTACCACCAATACCCTCAAATTCAGGTGACTCATTTTAAAATCCAACCCGTTACTTCTTGCTTTGCCAGAGGTTGTGGTTTCAATTCACCCGGGCCAAGCCTTTTGTGACAAAAATGATGATGATACCTATCAGCTAGTTTCAATATTCGATCTATCCATGGATTTAGAGATTCGTGATTCATGGATGATGACATATTTTGTATGGAGCTAATGTCAAAAACGAATCTAAAATCTCTAAATATGGATAGATCATTGAACATTGAATTCAGCGGTATATCTATAGTGATGTTAGTTCGATCCAACACGAAGAAATACTATGATTGATAATTGTTTGATACGAGATTGGTTATTCTTGGGTCCATTGGAAGCATCCATGTAAAGGCCGCCGAGGTCAGATCATAATAGTGCAGGCTTTTTTTAATATTAACAATTTATATTTATTTTATGATCATAGGAATTTGATCGTTTATGATTTTTGATTTTGCAGACTGTACTTGAAGTGTAACTTTGTTTTCATAATAACATATTGTAAGCAGTTTATAAGCTTCCTTACGTAGACTTTACTTAATAACACAACGTGTTTAATACGTCGCGATTTAATTCGATTACATTTATTATAACAATAACTTAGGAAGATGGCAAAGAGCACCATGTTTACAGTATTATTACAAACAATAGTTTACATAAGATTTAAGAGCATGGCACAGTACTACTATATAACCATGGCAGTTAATTTAACTCTATGCAACAATTGTACCTTTTTTCATCGTTGCACCATTTTAAATCCAAATTGAATTTCTTATAGCTTTGTAAATTATCATTAGCTTCAATAAAAAAGGATGAAACCAAAAATCTCGAAACCTAAGGGGGAAAATTATGTAATACACGCAATCCTTTGGAACCTTAATCCCTGTAAAAGGACAATGGCAGATCTCCATACATCGAAATGTCTGAAACTAAATTGAAGCGCACAGTAATAAAAAATATTTTAAAAAATTCGTCGTAAGTAACAGAGTCTACAAATGATTATATTTTCACTCGGGAAACCCGGAAAAGCAAGATATCGGTGTTTTAGATTTTAGTTAGGATGAACAATGTAGGTACGTTTGAATTATCAAATGAAATTATGTCATTATATATGTCATATGTGATTGACATCAAAACACAGAAGTATTCTGTAGCATATTCTGTAGCATCTAACTGTCACAGGCAAAGACAAAAGCAGAGCTGCACATTATAAATCGATTTTATGTGAAATCGATACAACATTAAAACGAAGCTGTGACGTTTTTATTTGATTTTAAAAGTTTGTTTTGCTTCAAAAATCATTAGCTTATTGATATAATGTTAATTAAAGATTAAATAACTGCATTTTAATAAGTATATTTTAATAATCGATACGAATCAATAGCACTCACGTCTATTCCTGTCACACCATTGTCTATGGCAACAATCAAATAATAAAGTAGGTGCCTAGTCCGTAATCAATTGGAATGCTTTTTATCATCATAAAATACTCCAGCTTTAACGAGAAAAAGTGAAAATATTAAAAATCGTAGAAAAAAAACCAATTTGTTTTGTTATTGTGAAGTTTAAGCTTGCCACAACAAACCCAGACCGAATTCTTCCATTGTTCTTTATGCTCTCTCAAGTGTAGCAGAACTAAATGAAAGAGACAAAAACAAAAACAGGCAAATAGAACTTAAAAGCAAGTGACGCGAGGTAAACGTGGAAGCGATTCAAGTGGAATAAATTGAAGCAAAAATTTTCAAAGCGGAGAACCGTACTTTTTATAATAGCTGGGTTGCTTTTGTTTGTGGTTAGTATTAAGATGACTTATGGAGTCCTTACATTTAGGTACCACAGATTGTCACACTTACGACTTTCTTTAGAGAGTGTACTTAGGAGGTATAAAAAAACAGTATTACGAAAATTTCATAAGATAACTACAAGTAGATACACTAAATATTTTTATGAAAATATTGGTAAAATAACTTATATTTCACTCGAGAAACTTGATGGGAGTGAGTGAAGCAAGTGAGGTATGTCAGGATCGTTGCAAATGGCGTTCCGTAGTCTCTGCCTACCCCTCCGGGAAACAGGCGTGAGTCTATGTATGTATGTATTTATTGAAATTAATTTTCAATATGATGTACGAACCTGCAGCTCTCCAGCTTGCCACGTTTAAAGAAAAACGACACCAACCTGACGAGTCCAGCTTCATGTGATGAACTGCCGCGGCGTCCTGCAGTATGCCACATTGCCACGGCGCGCGGCGTGCCGCGGCGTCCCGCAGTACACCACGCGACGTGGCGCGATATGATTGTATCGAAATAAAGAAATATGAATTCCAAACTCATTGAAATAAGAATAAAAATAACTTGATCAGTAATAAAAGCCTATGCCGTGCCGTGCCGCGACGTCAGTCAGCGCCGGCCCTAAGGATATTTATAATAATGAAAGTCATTGATAAAATAAAACCTATACCGTGCAGTGGTAGCTATAAATAGGTACGTTATAGGTATAGTAAGACCAAGAATTATGTTTTTTTATTATTGTCGTTTACCGTATAGCTAAGCAATGTCTAAATGCCAGGCAGTTTGGTAGTACTGTAATGTGAATTACAAATTGTATACTTGCTGAACTTTGAGAATACTGACAGACTAGTTCACTGATTAAGCAAGAGTCATAACAATTCTACAGTTTGACAAAGCACTCATATAATACCCGATTTTTACTTTTCTTGAATACAAATTAATTAACATTCCAAAGAAAATCTTAAAACTTGATCAGAATAAAAATTCTACAAGCTCTGCGTAAGTTTATTAAAATGCCTTGATAGCACAATACCTTATCGTACCGCTTAATTAAGAATATTTATATATAATATTTGCAAATTATTCAGTGGTCCCAAGATAATTATTTAAAATTTATTTTTCTGCATTCAAATTAATTTTAAGATTGTATTTAAAAAAAGCGGTGCTACTATAATAATGATATGTCGAAAATATTGTTGATTGATATTATATTAAAAATACAAACCTCAAACATAATTTTAATGAACGAGAATAGTTCAATCACAAAAAATAACATGTTTTATTAACCATATTTTGGTTGTTAATTATTTTTTTTTTAAACTTTTCTTTCAAGATTCTTTCATTATTATGTTTCATATCGATTTAATTTTCATATTTATGAATGATTAATGATAAACTTTATTCTGTCAACAGAAATGCCTTACTTATTAATAAAGAAAAATAAATAAATTATCTCATTATAGATATTTTACGGATGTTAATCCCGTAGAGACTTATTTTAAGAGTAAAGGTAAATGCCCTTTCGTGATAAATACAATTAACGAAAGCTTGAATAATTTACTGTACAATCTAAACTGGTCGAAGTGTACGCTATATTAAATACAACATTAGAAATTTGATTTTGTGTAAAGGAGAAATGAATTCCTAGTCGATATCCTAGTTTAAAGCGCCATACTGCCGTGACGATGCCGAGTGCTAGTTCCCTTAATAATTTAAATACACTCAATCTCTTATTCAACGTACTCAGTCTTCTCTAAATAATACATTTAGTTTAAAATACACCAATAACTCCATCGAAATACTGTCTAAGCGGTACCTCATATAAAAGCCTGTCTCCAATACCCTTCATACAATATTTCCGATATAAAATTGTGTTTTTACTACAGACCAGCCTGACCTATTTTATGGGTGCCCAATTTAGAATTTGACCATTATCCTCTAAGATTCTCTTGCAAACAGAGAAACCGTCTTGATAAAATTACGAATAACATAGAAAGTAAGTGATTAAAAAAGTGATTCCTAATCGCAATGTTGAACTTAAATATTATTGTCAATTTAGGTTTACTTATAAAATAATCATTAAAACAATTTTGCAAGAAAAGCAGAAGGTATTTCCGTGACTTCATGAAGAAGGTATGCTCAAACAGAATTCGCTTGAAGCAGAAGGTATTTCCGTGACTTCAACATTTGAAGCAGAAGGTAGTTCTGTGACTTGAAAATTTTGAAGCAGAAGGCAGTTCCGTGACATTAACATTTGAAGCAGAAGGCAGTTCCGTGACTTTAACATTTGAAGCAGAAGGTGGTTCAGTGACTTCATTCGACTTTCCCAGCACCATGTCTAATATGCTTCGACCGCGGAAGTTTTTGGTACTCATTGTCAACACGATGATCTGAAATATAAGACATCTATTAGATATAAATTAAACCAGAACTAGCATAAAACTATTAAAGATACCTACACTACTCACTGTCAAAATCGGTACGTAAGTTAGTGTATTGCTTAGGAAGTTTCGTTTATTGATCGAAAAATAACAAAATTAAAACATCCGCACTTCGTAACACTGATTTACAGATACTTACAAATTGAGTTATTAAATACTGCATATGCATTAAGTAAGAATTGATAGGAATAATTTTAAGGAAGAATTATGAAGAAGGCATTAAAAAAAGAAATAGGTACCGAAGTCAAATTCGTTTATTAAGGTACTTCACTTTTCATAACCTAACCTACGCGCGGCGCCAAGCGCTCCCGCTAGTGTTGTCGAATCCACAAGTAAGTACACCTACCTACCCGCATTGCAAAAATCTTATTCTCCAATATTAAACCCAATTACATAACTTATAATTAACTTATTCTCCAATATTAACAAACTATTACAAAACAAAATGTTTACAGAATAAAAACATAATTAAATCAAATTGTAGGTACATTTGACAATTTGTTCTTTAAATGCAACACCCTTAATAACTTTAAAACAGATTGCTCTATTTACATAACTTCTTTTGCCCTATCGTTTTTATATCTAAACCAATCAAATAACACTAAAACCAACATCATGTACGTAAACAAAAAATCATGTTTTCAATTTACGTAATATTTGGCGGCGCAAAAGAACTAATAGTGTCTAAAGAAGTTGGTTGAAAACGATAATTCACAACCGTCCACTAAATACCTAGTTAGGATTTGGTTTTTGTGGCTCAATTTTTGCATTACAAAGTACAGATTAATAAATATATTGATCCAATTTAGATAGTACCTACGAGTATTAGATTGACTTCTGTATCTACCTATAACTTTTCTGGTATTAATATCAAACTAATGTAAATGTCATTAAACTGCTGTAAACTACTCAATAAAAATTAGAGTAGACTATCATAATTATGTATTTATTTATTAGGTATACTCACCGAAACTTCGTTGCGTCAAAAAATCAACAAGAGGCGCACCGGAGTCCCGCTCGCGGGACACTTATTACTCCACCGAATGACGTCGCCGAACTGATTTACTAAGACAAAACTGCGACAGTGGATCGCACTGCTACGACTTCGCAAGCCTTTACTATACTTAAATACAGTAATGTGGAGTACTGCGTTTTAATTTAGCAATTTGTCTACTGAATTTAAAACAAAATAATAAAGTAGTGGTTATTACTGCATTCTGTTTTAGTGTATTCTTCCAAGTACTGCATTCTTTCTTAGGCCATGTTTTATACTGCGTTTTTTCTTATCATTGAAGCAGTTTTTATGCAAGTACGGCAAAAATCATTACATAAAAAACATACTTCGAGTGAATTTTTTATGAAAATATATTTTTTTCATGTACATGAACCTCTTGGGATGCCATTTCTGGAAAAAAGTGAAAATCTCAAAAATGTCGATTACTGCATTCTTTGTTATCAGGGCAGTACAGGTATTATATAGATATGGAAAATGATATATTTCTCGTCTGTTTACTAAGGTGAATCCTTGTAAGTTCCAATGTTTGCGCCTGTATACATGCTGCCTGTTCCACGTCTCTCCTCTTTTTATTTTATTTTAGTTTCCGTTGTACCATGCCATTTTGCTTCATTTTTTCGCCTTATTCCCAATTATTTTTGAGATGTGCACCCAGCCATCGATAGGAATTAAGCCAGATCGCAAGAAGATTATCAAGTGAACAGTGTTGAAACGTTTTTTTATTGTTACGCCTGCTGTCGTTCGGGGGAAGAGGGATATTTTTTTTTGTGAAGAGAGTTTTGTAGTATAAATTACGAGAGAGTTACGTGTTACGGGCACATTTATATTTTAACTCGTTAGGAATGATTGAAAAAAGCATTTTTATTTTTATTTAATCTGGCAGGTCGAACAAAAACACCTTTATTCCAGTTAGATTAACATATTGAAAGGGAAAGAATAATCTGATCCGATGTTCAATAAACAATAGAACCCTGGCAAATTACTCACTCGTGGTAACAATACAAGACCATTCAGTTGCGATCTTCGAAGTTTTGTTACGTTTGTAAACTGTGAAAAAAGTTTTTATGAATTCATCCGAACCCCATACATAATTATATCCGGTTACTACAAATAAACACTTTTTACTCTCGCAAGTCTTGAAACAATTTATTATGAACACAGAGTAAAACTAAAATTATAGCTTTGATTTCGAAATAACATAACCTAATGTAAAAATTATACAACACAAAACTAAAACTAAAAGTCAATACTCAAAACGAGGGTTCGTTTTGAGTATTGACTTTTAGTTTTAGTTTTGTGTTGTATAATTTTTACATTAAACGGGTGTTTAATATCAAGTTTCCACTCATACAAATTTCTAAGGGGCCTCGAGAGTGTTACAAAATTTCGTAATAATAATTATAAGTTTCTGTACCAAAATTCAAATGCGCAATTAAAATCGTGAAATTAAATAATGTCTGTCTAATATAAATATTAGACAGACCATGTTACACACTAAACAAACAAGTGTTATTATATGTGTACCGACGTATAAATGCAAACATTATCATAACTTATATAATTGGCGAGTAGAAACTTTTATAAACATGCTACATTTTGATGTTATCACTCACGAACATGTATATCTTCTGGACAGTAACTTAAACTTAAAATATGATTATAGTATGTTTAATAGACGTACAGGCTCAGTTAATATTTCTGAAATGCACACAATATTTTTAGACTTATTAGAATTAATTAATAATATTCAGTTATCCCATTACACTAATGATTCACCAGCGTCATCAAATGAAGATTGTTTTCGAAAATAATACAAATAACAAATATAATGACATAACAATTACACTTCTTCACCAAAATATTGCAGGAATACTTTTGAAACGAGATCAATTAGAGATAGCTATTACAGAGCTTTGTAGTAACAGTGGTCCCGTAGATATGTCTTAGCGAGACATTCCTCAAGTATGGCAATGAACGTAACTTCAGTTTAGGAGACTACAAAATAGCGGCATGTTTTTCTCGCAAAAATCAAAATAGATGTGGAACATGCACATTACTCAGAAACCACTTGCAGTATAAAAACCTCGAATTGGAGCCCTCAATACCACATAGTTTCGAATGTTGTACCATTGATATATTGGGACTCAATCTCATTGTGTCATGTATATACAGAACACCTGCGTCAGATGCAAATTTATTTCTAAGAAAACTAGAACCCCTAACTGTCAAACTAGCTAAGAAAAGAAATAAAATAATTATAATAATGGGGACTGGAATATAGATATGCTAAAAATAAATAAATTCTCTGATGAACCTACCACTATCCTTGATAATAACAATTTCACAAATCATATAAAAGTACCAACACGAAAAAGCGCATGTCTGGACTTAATCGTAAGTAATATACGCGAGGCTTCTTCAAATATACATTATCTAGCACTGTCTGATCACGAAACAGCTCAATCACTAACGGTTCAGATAGAAACGGACTACGTTGCAAAAAAAAGGACTCCGAAATTTTCGTTTAAAACTGTAAGCTAAGAGAATGTTGAGAAATTAAAAAATTACCTGACATGCTTATCATTTAATGAAATCTACGAGCATACAAACACTGAAGATGCGTTTAATTGCTTCCATGACACGATTACGCTATTTTATAATCTATGTTTCCCATTTATAAAAATTAAATATACGCAAAAGTCCATCAAAAATACTTATAAGGCTTACAAAAGGAATAAAAATATGCTGTTTTAAAAAAATAATGTTCTACCTTAAATATCATTTGCAAAAACATAATGAATATGAACAGTATGCGGGAATATTAATTTTTTTTATATATAAGGCGCAACAAATAAATAACCATCGCTTTATTACATCATCAAAAAATATGAATAAAGCAGCGTGGAAGTTAATTAAAGACAACGTAAATAATTCGCAGAATCTGTCTGAAATAGATAACATAAAAATTGACGGCGTAACATATGACGACCCAAACATCATTTGCGATCTTTGTAACAAATACTACATATCCCTAACGAACCATAACACACATGATTATAATGGGCAACAATTGACAACCCATAACTCAAAGTACATTTTTAACTCCAGTAGATAATTATGAGATATATAAAATAATTGCTTAAAAAACACCAATTCTACGGGTTATGACGATCTTAATACTAGGATTATCAAACGATGTGCTCAAGTATTAGTATACCTATTAACGTATATAATTAACTTATCGATGTCAGAAGGTTTCTTTCCAGATCGTCTCAAGAAATCCATTGTACAACCTCTAATTAAAAAAGGTGATGCGAATAATATGAATAACTACAGACCAATAACCTTAATACCTATACTGGCAACGATCTTCGAAAAAGTGATGCACAGTAAAATAGAAAACTTTATTACATCGTGTGATATTCTACAAAACCAGCAGTTCGGCTTTAGGAAAGAACGTTCAACCTCTCTACCATGTTTATCATTAGTGAAACAAATTGCCGAAACTCTCAATAATAAATTAAATATAGCCTGCATTTTCCTAGACATGAAAAAAGCCTTCGACTTTGTCAGTCACAAAACACTGTTATCGAAGCTGAATTGCTACGGAATACGGTGGATCGCCAACAAATTAATGGATAAAGAGTTACCTTGACGAATGTAGCGGCCCGCAACGTAACAGGATCGTTTTGCTGAGGTGACAAAGTAGGCTCCCCTGTTACGTTGCGTCGCCAAGCCGCCACAGTCGGTTTACCTCTGCCGTTCTATATGGTTCTATCGTAACGTGTCGTATTGTACTATATATATGTATTCAAAATTGTAAATGTCGAGACAATATATTAATATTCGTTTACTGAAGTTCCTTGAGTTTTACTGAAGAAGTCCTTAACAACCTTCTGAGGAGTCAGTGGATTGTGGCGCAATAGAGAACACCCACACATATATCGCCAAAGTGGTGACCTCCGTTTGGACATTAAAAGGACATTTGCGTATATTTGAAGACTTTCGTAATTCAGCATCATGATACCAGTAACGACGACCATGGCAGGAAGATGCGTGGTGACCGAGACGGCAGGAGGTAAACCGGTTGCCACCACAGTACCAGTCACCACGATGCCCGACCATCTAGCTGCTATTACAGTAACATCGCGAATCCCGGAATTTTGGACGAACATGCCGAGACTTTGGTTCAGTCAATTTGAGAGTATTATGGCCCAACAGAAGCAAAGCGACGAGACAAAATACAACGTGGTAGTATCGAAGTTGAACATGGACGTTTTGCAACAAGTAAGCGACATCCTTCGTGATCCTCCGGCTACCGAGAAGTATTTGGCCTTGAAAGAGCGATTGATAGGTGTTTATGAAGATTCGGCTGAACAACAATTTCGAAAATTAGTGAGCGAGATCGAATTAGGAACCCAAAAGCCATCCCAATTGCTACGGCAAATGACTGACCTAGGGAGAAACTCAGAGATATCCGGACAAGCACTTTGCAATTTGTGGCTAGGAAAGTTGCCAGCAGCCGTTAGAGCAGGCTTAGCGGTAACCCAAGAGACAGACATACAGAAACTATCGAAAATCGCAGACAAAATCGTGGAAAATTTGAACGCAGATAACGTCGCAGTAGTACATTCGGAGAGCATACAGTTACCGTCGGCACCTTCGGGAAGCAGTCAAATATTCGCGGTTGGAGACCTGTTGTCGCAGATAAACAAGCTGTCATTGGAAGTAGCGTCGTTAAAGAGCGAAGTCCAAGAGCACAGAAGGAACAGTTTTCGAGGACGCGTACAGTGGAATGGACGAGGACGAGCATATGGACGTTCCAGATCGAGATCGAGACCAAGAGGTACGCCGATGATGACCCCAGATGACCCCAATTGGCTTTGCAGACATCATTTCAAGTACCGTAGTCGCGCGCGTACCTGCGAGAAACCCTGCGCCTGGATTGAGAAGACGGAAAACTAGCTGCGGTACGTTCTGTGGCGGAGGAACATGTACCGGCAGCCAATAACCGCCTTTGCGTGACGGACTATCAAAACAAGATTCGATTTTTGGTGGATACAGGTGCGAACATTTCGGTCATTCCAGCAAAGTCCAGAGAAAAGTGCAATGGTGAGTGTTCAAAATATAAATTATTTGCAGCCAACGGTAGTGAAATTAAATCATACGGTATTAGATCACTTGTGCTAAATTTAAACTTAAAACGTGCGTTTCGTTGGACCTTCGTTGTCGCGAATTTTACACAGCCTATATTAGGAGCAGATTTTTTGAGGCATTATAAATTGTTAGTAGATTTAAGCTCTAGAAGATTAATTGACCAAGTTACGAATTTGAACATCCTTGCTTCAGTGGTACAGTATGATCAGGAATCTATCAATACAATTAGTAATAATCACCCTTACTATGATTTGTTGTTGAAATATTCAGATATAACAAAGCCCGTTCTATTTATAGATTCGCCGTCGCACGCAGTTTTACATTACATTGAGACGACCGGTCCGCCTGTGTATGCGCGCTCTAGACCGCTACCGCCGGACAGGTATCATAAAGTTAAGGCAGAATTCGCGTTGATGCAAGAGCTTGGTATATGTAGACCTTCAAAAGGGGCTTGGGCTAGTCCGTTACACGTAGTTCCGAAAAAAGACGGCCAGTTAAGACCTTGTGGTGATTATCGTCAGTTAAATAGTATTACAACGCCAGATAGATATCCGATTCCGCGGTTACAAGATTTTACTTACATTTGCGCCGGGAAAAAAATTTTTACTCGTTTAGATATTAATAGAGCTTATCATTGCATACCAATCTCACCCCAAGATGTAGAGAAAACAGCTATTATAACACCTTTTGGTTTATTTGAATTTTTAAGAATGCCGTTTAGTTTGCGTAATGCCGCCCAAACATTTCAGAGGTTTATGAATAATAACGTATTACAGGGTTTAGAACAATGCGTAGAAAATAATTTGAAAAATGATAATAATAATTATTTAGAACCATTTTATTTCTGTTATTTAGATGACGTCATAATCGCAAGTGAGAATACCAATTTCCATAGAAAACACTTACAAGCAGTTTTTGAAAGATTCAATAAATTCGGTATCACTATAAATCTAAGTAAATGTATTTTTGGCGCATCCGAAATCGAATTTTTAGGATATAAAGTATCTTCTGAAGGTATTCTACCTCTTGAGGATAAAATACAAGCTATAATTGATTACAAAAAACCAGAAACAATAGAACAGTTACGTCGTTTCTTAGGAATGGTTAACTTTTACAGAGCACATTTACCGCAAGCGGTCGAATATCAAAAAGAGTTAAATAAATATTTGCACAATTCCAAAAGGAAAGATTAGACTAAAATAATTTGGACCGAATCAGCTGACAAAGTGTTTTTGAAATGTAAAGAAAGTTTACAAAATAGTGTTATGTTGTGGCATCCGGTAATAGACGTTCCGTTGGCCTTGATGGCAGATGCGTCCAATTCTAGTGTTGGTGGAGTGTTGCAGCAAGAAATAAATGGTCAGTGGAAACCATTAGGTTATTTCTCGAGACAATTAACTGAAGCTCAACAAAAATATTCCACTTATGATCGCGAACTTTTAGCAATTTATTTGGCTATGCAGTATTTCCGTAAAATGTTTGAAGGTAGAAAATTAGTAATATACACCGATCATTAACCGTTAACATTTGCATTTTCTAGGAAAATAAGCGAAAAAGAGAACCCGCGCCGAACCCGTCAGTTAGCGTACATCAGTGAGTTTACGACGGATATTAGGCATGTTACAGGCGATAAGAACATTGTTGCGGATGCGTTATCGCGTATTGAGACTATTGACTGTCCTTCTTATATAAATTACAGTGAGCTAGCGAGAGATCAAAAATTAGATACTGAGTTATGTGATAGAATTAGTCAGGCAAAAGATACACCGCAATTTAAAGAAATATTTTTACCAAACGAGAAAGAATCAGTTATTTGTGATATGTCAACGAAAACAGCTCGCCCTTATCTTCCAGAAAAGTATCGTAAATTAGTTTTTGATAGTTTACATAATTTAAGTCACCCTGGTATTAGAGCAACAAAGAAATTAATTAAGGATAGATTTTATTGGCCTTCAATGAACTCACAAATTTCAAAATGGGCTAAGACGTGTATCAGTTGTCAAAAAGCTAAGGTGCAGCGTCATACGATGTCAGAATTAGGAAAATTTACGCCTAGTGCTCGTTTTGGACATATACATATAGATTTAGTAGGACCGCTGCCTACCACGTCAGAGGGGCATAGGTACTTACTAACTATTGTAGATAGAAGTACAGGCTGGCCTGAGGCATATCCATTGAAAGAGATAACGTCAAAAATGGTTGCGCAAGTTCTGTTTGAGAATTGGATAGCTCGTTTTGGATGTCCGGTACGGCTGACAAGCGACCAGGGCAGACAGTTTGAAAGCGATTTATTTTTACAGCTTACAAAATTATTAGGTATAGATAAAATTAGGACTACAGCATTTCATGCCCAAAGTAACGGTATGGTAGAAAGATGGCACCGTTCATTAAAAGTTGCGTTAAGAGCAAAATTAAATAATAATTCGAATTGGCTACGAGAATTGCCCATGATTTTGCTGGCGTTGCGATCTGTTCCGCGAAGTGATACGAACGTAAGCGCAGCAGAATTGACGTATGGTCTAAAGTTAAAACTGCCTGGCGATTTTTATGATAATAAGCACTGTAATATTAAGTATAATAACGAGTACGTTGAACAATTGAGAAATGTTATTAGGAACCTAAGACCGCGTAATGTAGCGCAAAGAGATTCACGTACAATATTTGTCCACCCTGATTTAAGTAGTTACGAGTATGTATTCATAAGGGATGACGTAGTAAGAGGAACGCTTCAACCTCCTTATGTAGGCCCGTATAAGGTCATAAAGAGGGGAAGTAAATCGTTCAAGATTGATATTTGTGGAAATGTTAAATTAGTTTCGATTGATAGATTAAAGCCCGCTTATTTGTTGAATATTCCCTCAGAACAAGGATGTTCAGATGAGTATTGCGATATTAATTGTAAGGATATACAAAATGATCAACAAGAAAAATGTGAGAATAGCGATAAGCGTGTCACTTACACCACTCGCAGTGGCCGCGTATCTAAGTTGCCTGTTAGATTTTTGTTGGATTAGCATTTATTATTGTGAAATTGTTATTTAAAAGGTCAGATTGGCTAATTAGAAGCATTCTTGATACAAATTTTAACCAGTTAACAGAATTAGTTTTACATAGTAATTATGGGTAAATCTTACAGTAAAGAACAAGACATTATTATTGCCCAAAACGGAGCAAATAATGCTAGAAACAGTGATTCCGAAATACAAAAGCATTTTGAGTTTTTTGGAGCTATCTTGTTGACCATTTTGGTGTTGTTATCTTTACTTATGGTGTATTTCTGTGTAACCAAATGTAAGAAACGGTCACGTAAGTGGATCCGTAGTGAAATGGTTTTGGCATCGATACCCTCGATAAGTGGTTTGCAACATGTGCAAGCACAGCAGTCTGCGCAGCATGGTAGTGGCCCACAACTGGCACAACCACAAGTTGTATATGCGTAGTGCAAGATGTGTTTATTAAATTCTTATGTCTATCCCACTGCTGGGCAAAAGGTATTCCACTGCTGGGCAAAAGCTACTCTTGACTCAATTTTAAAACTACGTTTATTAAATGTGTATTGATTGTGTATTTCTTATATTTTGTATGTGTAAAGCTGATGTTCAGTGCGTATACAGTCCTCCAGTGGACACTATCATCGTTAGGTAGCAGTTTCGATCCCAAGGCACCAGCCGTAGGGCTAGTTGTACTGTATACAAATTGAAATAAGTTTCCGTATTGTTACTTTTGTAATAAAGGTAAGACTTAGAAAATAATATTGTATTTGATTGTGGAATAATTTTTGATTCGTTATAAAATATTGTAAACAATACTTAGAAGTTGATATCATGTTTGTTATATTTTATTCACATCCGTTCAAACCGTAACTCTAGAAGTTGTTTTGATGAATTGCATTTTGGCCAGTGTGAATGTTATGATTTCATCATTGTTCTTTGTTCGCTTTAATTCCTGCGTTATAAGCTAGCAACATCATGTAGCTGATTATATTAAGTTACATTCTGTGTATTCTTTTTGCTATGTCAGATTTTATAAAGGTGACTACACACTGGGTACTGTGGTTATTCTGATTATATGAAATAATGTATCGTTTACAAGTATGTTTTGTATGTAATATTTTTGGATGTTTCTTTTTGTTTTTTGAAAAAAAGGGGAGGACCGCTGTAGCGGCCCGCAACGTAACAGGATCGTTTTGCTGAGGTGACAAAGTAGGCTCCCCTGTTACATTGCGTCGCCAAGCCGCCACAGTCGGTTTACCTCTGCCGTTCTATATGGTTCTATCGTAACGTGTCGTATTGTACTATATATATGTATTCAAAATTGTAAATGTGGAGACAATATATTAATATTCGTTTACTGAAGTTCCATGAGTTTTACTGAAGAAGTCCTTAACAACCTTCTGAGGAGTCAGTGGATTGTGGCGCAATAGAGAACACCCACACATATATCACCAAAGAAAAAAAAAATACAATGTGTCGAAATAACAAAAATCAGTCAACATCAACAAAACCGATATAGGTCAACACATCAGCAAAACAACTACGGTGTTCCACAAGGTAAAATTTTAGCTCCTCTTCTCTTTTTACTCTATATAATCGACCTGCCCACTGTGATCAATAATGGATGTATCTTATTTGCCGATGATACAACGCTGATTGTCAAAAGCAACGACTTGAATGATCTGGAAACTCAGATTTATATCGCAATTGACAAAGTCGCTAACTGGATGGAACGAAACAATCTTAGAGTGAACATGACAAAACCCAACATCATACATTTTAAAAATTACAGAAGTAATACAACAAAGCTAGAAATAAATCGGCTCTTGGAAGCCTCATATCAACAAAATTGTAGGTAAAATAAATCGTTTCGTCTATGTTCTCTATAGGATTAGAAAAATTGTCAATACTCAAACAGCGATAAAGGCTTACCATGCATATGTGTCATCTGTACTACGTTATAGCATTATCATATGGGGCAACTCAGTAGAGGTAGACAGAGTATTTATGGCACAAAAAAGTGTATTTCAGCCATGTTTGGATCTGATTACCTTGAAAGATGTAGACCTTTCTTTAAACGACACAAAATACTCCCATTGCTGTGCCTTTATATATTAGAAATCTCATTTTTCGTTAAAAAGCATCCAGAGTTATTTATTTGGCTAAGAGATGTAACAACAAGCCGGATAAGACATAAAAAAAAGCTCCAGATTCCGAAAATTAATCTAGAGTAAAACTAATTAATATATATGTTTGAAATAGAATTAGTTTTTATTATAAGTCAAATCGATTAGATCGATTGAGTAACATTTTGTTTAGTCTATTGAAAATTTCTGACAATGGTCACACTGAACTGTCACTTCCGTCCTTCCGCTTGAAAAATTAAGACGCCGTTTTGCTCTCTCGCGTAAAATATTGTAATAAAATTGGAAGTATTGGAACCCGTTTGAGTGCCGCTTCTTTAATCAGCTGGCATCGGTTTACTTGTGACCAAGGATAAGTTGTATCTTAATGAACATTTGTGAAATATTGAACTTGGTAAAACACGTGTGTGAATTCCTGATTGGTGCCCGAGGAGAAGGACTTCGCCGAATTATACACTGGTATCTATTCGATTCTCTTGTTATTTTGGCCAAAATTATAAGTTAATCGATAGGTCCACTTCAAGAACATCACCAGGAGCTATAAGGTAAAATTTTCATATAACTACATTATAATTTGTCATCGCTGAGAATCTCAGCAATATGTGTCAGACATTTGATTGCTTTAGGACAACTGGATGAATATAAATTAGCTTCCACTGTGCCTACAACCAATTCCCAGTAAGCCTACGGTAATTCTAGACAATATACAAGACGTGAAAATTAAAAAGCTTAAAAATTAAAATTTAGAAGGCGTCATGAAACTCATCCGCATCGCAGTCAATTGGAAGCGTGCCCAGAAGACTGGCAGCTTTACCTCATTGAATGACTTTACTTATCTTTTGAGCCAAATACGTGCCAGCCCTCTGGTCACGAAAGGCGTCTATGTGTCTCTTTACGAGATCTCTAAAAAGTGATCGCGCACTTGGACCCCATGGCCCCAATGTTTCGACCCCAAACGGCTCAAATACATAATCTCTTATAAGATTTACATATTTGCGCCGTTTTAGGGTCTCCGCTGTAGCAGCAGCAGCGCCCGCACAACCTGCTGAGCTGGGAAGATGAGATGGCGCAAGGGTATCGACACATGTTGCGTCCCATACCAAAGGCCTACCCAGCTTCCACGGCAGTAACGACATCCCATCTGGTCTTTTGCCATCGTCGCGTGCCAAGCCTTAAGGTTTAAGTTGGGCTGGAACGCCAGCGGTGGCAAGAGCACGGCGCAGTATGTCATTGAGGTTGGCGTGTCGTGAAATACGACCCGCGCTCCTGCTGCATGACAGGCCATGGTGACCAAGGCTATCGAAAGCCTCTCCACAGTGACAACGATGCGGAGAGACACATGACGCACCTAAACGGAGGCAAATAGCGAAGCGGAAGGTAGTATCGTCCAACATGGTACCTATATTGGACGATGGCAGTGCCTGAAGCCAGAGGTCCGATTCCCGTTCTCCCACAGCCAGCAGGCGAGCACGCTCCGCAGTGTTGGACGATGTATTGAGAAGGTTTTCTCGTACCACGCTGCAAAACGGCCCATCCCATTGCCTCTGGGAGGATAAGTTTCAGGGTAACTCAGTTCCTGGACAAGCATTTCTCCAAGCGTTCAAGGCATCGGTCTTACACGGCACCTCAGAATCAACCAGTGTGGGAGCTAAAATTTTCCTAGTCAATTCTGCGGTGCTGTGGACCAATGACAAGAATGCTGGCAGGCGTCGGTAATTTTGCGAACGCCGAGGCCGCCCAAGCGCACAGGTAAGGACGCCTGTAGCCACACCCGGTCATTCAGGGCCACATTCAAAATTTTTCTCAGGGTATTCTGTATAATTTTGTCAATTTGATTGTGTGGAGTAGGATTTTTTCAAAAAGGTGAACACCGTAATGTGTGCGTAAATTTAGGGACAAAAAGACAATATCGGATAATAGTGAAAGCCGAATGAATATTAATTTTGAGTAGCCTGTCAGAAATTTCACAAAAAAATTGATTTTTTTCTGTATAAAGGAATCAAAACCGTCGTCTAAAATTAGGGACCCCAGGAGGCAAAGAGAACTTTTTTCAGCTTGGGTGATATTGGGAGCCAAATATTGAAATTTTGAAAGAATAGAGGATTTATCTAAATTGTCATTAGTAAAAATTTCGCATTTGCTTGTATTCAGTTCTAAGCCTATGGATAAAAAATTTGATTTCAGGAGTGCCAGATATTGATACACAGTCTCTACGTCACCAGCCAGGGTTGCATCATCTAGGTACCAGATGTTTAATTTTGAATTTAGTTGAGTTACAACTGGATGGATGGCCAAACTAAAAATTAGTGGTCCAAGAGGCTCACCTTGTTGACAACCGACGGCAGATTCTAAAAGATGTTCCTTGTATATTAATTTAGAAGGGTGTCTGTAACATACATACATACATACATAGACTCACGCCTGTTTCCCGGAGGGGTAGGCAGAGACTACGGAACGCCATTTGCAACGATCCTGACATATCTCTCTTGCTTCATTCACTCCCATCAGATTCCTCATGCATGCTCTTCTGTTCAGGGTACTTCTAACTTGTCCTGTTTTTAGGATGTCTTCAATCTGGTCACAGAACGTCCGCCTAGGTCTTTCCCTTCGTCCTGTCCCTTCCACACTTGCCTTATATATCTGCTTGGTCAGTCTCTCATCATCCATCCTCTCCACGTGTCCAAACCATCTTAGCATACCTTTCTCGATGCTTGTCACTACATCTTCTTATACCCCACAACACTCTCTTATCACACAATTCTTTAATCTGTCAGTCAAAGAAACACCACACATACTTCTCAATGCTCTCATTTCTACAGCATTTATTCTACTTTCATGACTCTTCTGCTATACCCAACTATCACTACCATACATAAGAGTAGGTACTAACATCACTCTATGAACAGCTAAACGTGCTACCATCTCCTGCAACTCCTCCGCTGAAGACGCAAGTATAATCTGATCATCAGCATAAAGTCTGTAACATTGCCAAAGAAAATTGTAAATTTGGGGTGTTTCCAATTTAACTTGAGTCAACAAGGTGTCCTTGTTGACTGAGTTAAAGGCATTCTTTAGGTCAACCTTCAAGACAACCTCACCTCTATTACAGTCAAGGTACGTTGACAAAGCATATACGGCAGCCTCGCAGCCTCCTCTGGAACCAAATCCCAGCTGTTGTGGCTGAAATTTACAAGAAATGGAGGTGTTAAAATGGCGACAGCATGCCATACGCTTGTACGTGCACCCAACGGCAATGGGACGAATGCCACCATCCCGCTTTCTGTATACCATATGATAGTGACAATTACTGGCACATCTGGAAATACTTTATAAAATCTTAGCATGACATCAAATTAACATTCCATTTAATTACTTATATCACACAATATTTATTCAGTAGGTGAATAAATATTGTGTGATATTGTATTAGAATTGTCATTTTTTTCTGTACTATTTAAATTTGTGTATAATCATTTTGTAATTAATTTATATTTTCGCACCATCAATGGTAGAACATGTGATCAAATGTATTTATTTAACATAAGACCCGTAATTTATAACCATGTTCTTGAGATTAAAGACTGATTCTGATTCTGATTCTGAAACTAACGAATGTCGTTGCCAAAGCGGTGGCTATTCATTAAACCTTAAAATAATTTAGTATCTTGGAGAAGGCTATAGAACTACGACGCCGTTTGGATAAATTGAGTAGATCTTGAGCCACAACTAAACATTTTAAATTCAATCACGACCCTTAGGACCAAATCTATCGTGCTCTGTAACTAATCAAATGGCATTATTTGTACAATTGAATTTTAGTTGAGGTTTTTACAAGAAAATGTACGTACAAAGTGACTTTGGGTATTAAATTAAATTGTAAAGTAATTTGTTATTTTTAAATTGGCTAGATAATTGGTAAACAGATCTATAGCGAGGCTAATTGTATAATAGAATGAGAAAAATAATAAAATTGGGAAAGACGGCTTTTTGTAATTACATTATATTATTTTCAGGATCGTCGTATATGGCGTTCTGTAGTCTCTGCCTACCCCTCCGGGAAACAGACGTGAGTCTATGCATGTATGTATGTATATTATTTTACATTGTTTATTTTTCTTCTGCCTCTGTTATCTGATCCAAACGTAATTTTAGTGTCAAACTATATCCCTGTAGCCTGACATCATTATAATATTTAGGTGACATCAATGAAATATAATATGTTTGAGCATATATCGTCGTGAAATTCAGATACTGGACAATTTTAGTCCTTGTAATGTAGTAATTTTACAAAACATTGTTATGAAAAACTGTTAGTCTTTTCTACAATAGTTCACAAATACTCTAAAGGCTGCTACACACAGTGCCCGGCGGCGGCGGCTCGGGCACTGTGACTTTTGTCGCGCGGCTCGTGCCGCCGGCTTTTGTTGGGCGTCGTCGGTGCCGCTGGCATCGGCCGCAGAAAGCCGCCGGGCATTATTCCAGTTGTATAAAGCGACCACACACAAGTAGCAAGTTGCAACCCGCGGCGCACGCGGGCATGCCGCCAGCTTGGCCGCCCGGCCATGCCGGCGGCTACTTCGTGAAGCCAGGCCGGCGGCACTGTGTATAGCAGTGTTAATGCTTGCTTTTCCGAAAATAAAAAGAAATATGCAAATATTTTCAGAGAAATCGCACAATCCTCAATCAATGGTTTCACTGAGCGTTTGCTAAAATATTTCTCTTTTCCCTGGAGACAGCTTCAGCTACACAAAACCTCAGCATTGGCAACCTTTCTGAGATTTTTTTATGGAAAAGGAACTGACTCTTTCGTTTGTTTAGTGTTGCGGTCATGTGGTTTTTCGCTCGATACTTTCAGAATTTTATTTGAATGTTTACTATGTTGTGCTATTACTGGTATTGGACTGTCTCTTGGTTTAGTACTAACTACTTGATATGCCAGAGGTTGTGGTTTCGATTCACCCTGGCCAAGCCTTGTGTGATGAGAATGATATACCTATATCCGAAGTCACCCGAACTCTGATCTCGGGTGTGAGCTCTGATCTTATATATATTCGAGTTTGGGTGTCCTTGTGTCCATTGGAAGAATTCATGTAAAAGCGTCTGAGGTCAGGATACACAAATAATAGTGCAGGCATTTTTTAAATATTACTAATTTTTATTTATTTTATGATTAATGGAATTTGACCGTTTGTGATTTTTGATCCTGCAGATAGTTCTGAATTGTTACTTTGTTTTCATAATAACATAATATTGTAAGCAGTTTATCAGCTATTATTCAATAAATGATTACTCAACTGATAAGAAGCTTACAATTATATAATCATAAAACAAATAGAATTTAACTATAATTTACATTCTTAATCATAGAAATTACTTTCCTTCCTCTCTTCTTCACTTGCTGTGCCCGACAGGGTTCACAATGATCAGAATTGTACTTTTTTACCACCTAAGTAAACATTGTGAAATGCAAATAAAGTATTGAGTATTGAGCTACATTAAGTAAACTTTACTTAATAACGAAACATGTTTAATCCTTCTTAGTGCTATCTTTGAACGGTCTTCCTTTATGACAAACTCTTGGACACTAGCATCAATGAAGAGTAAAGCTGTTAGTTTATGAATGGTCATCTCGGTTTTTTTACGTTATCATAATATGTTTTTCTGTATCTTCTTATTTAAAGGTTTGAACTGGATATTCGTTTCGCTCTTCGCGTATTTAAAACTTTACTCAGAATTATTTAATGATCTTTGAAGTAATGTGAATAAGCTAATATTTCTCAATAATCTATAATTATATCTGTCATCTTCTCAGTTAAATCATAATTAATTTTAATACTTGCACCTACTTGTGCCTTAAATGCATGAACAGCCGCAGTTTAATATTATTATTCGATTACATCACTACATCGTATAAAACAAAGTCTGTCTTCTGTCTGTCTGTCCCTATGTATGCTTAAATCTATAAAACTACGCAACGGATTTTAATGCGTTTTTTTTATAGTTAGAATGATTCAAAAGGAAGGTTTATTTGTATAATTGACACGGGCGAAGCCGTTGGCGACGTCTATTATTATATGTTTCTTATAACAATAACTTAGGAAGGTGACAAAGAGCACCAGGCTTACAGTATTATTGCAAACAATAGTTTACATAAGATTTAAGAGCATGGCACAGTAATACAATATAACCATGGCAGTTAATTTAATTCTATGCAACAATTCTACCTTTTTTAATCGTTGAACCATTTTAAATCCAAATTAAATTTCATATAGCATAGTTTCTTATCATTAACTTCAATAAATAAGGATTAAACCGGTATTAACAAATCTCGAAACCTGAGTGGAAAAATTATGTAATTCACGGAATCCATTGGAACCTCAACGCTGTAATGAACAGCTTAATAGAACTATCAGGGACATTGTAAGCTGGTTAAGTTGCAATAGCCTACTGTCTATACTGACTGTCAGACGGACTGTCAGACTCTTACTGACTAAAAACCAACCCGTGATCCTCATGTACCCGTGTGTCGGAGGGTCGGGTATCGCCGAAGCATTCCTCGCTACCCCCGACGGGTATTGGCCCGCCAGATGGTCAGGCGGGCTCCGAACAAAACCCCATTGGCGGCGGATGAAGGTGTTGGGCTCCGCCGCCAAAACACCCAGCGGCCGCAGAGGATAGGGAGGACGGCAACGCAACACCGCATCTCCTCTTCCTCTGCGGCCCCACCGCGACACAACAATGGTGCGCCCCCATTTGGTCGCGGGAGATAGGGCGCGCGGCAACGCAACACCGACACGCCTCTCCTCCCGCGATCGCGCCCGACTGCGAGGTACAAAAGAACTGTCCCTCGCCCCCGCACCATTGGACGCGTCCTGCGCAGGCCTCCGTCAAGCCCACGCGGAGCGTCCACTCCTGGGATCTCGCTTAGCTTCACCGTGGGTGACCTAACCACGGTTACTGAGCTCCCCCACCGCGACAAGGTGGAGATCCAACGGGGGGGTTAACATAATTTCAACCCTAAATATGATACTCAAACTATCCGAGGTTAATACTATTTCTTTTCTAGGTGTTATCTTGGTAAGGCATGTAGTAAAATCAATAGTTTTGTTTATGCTCTATGGAGATTAACAAAAATCTCAAACAAACAAACAACACTTCTAGCATATCATGCCTTTGTTGCATCTAACCTCCGATATGGCATCGTACTTTGGGGCAACTCAGTCAATATAAATAGATTGTTCATAGCGCAGAAACAATATGTGAGAGCAATTTTCAATGTAACGCCTTGGACAACATTTAAGCCTCTCTTTCAAAAGCTCTCAATTTTAACTGTGCCCTGTCTTTACATTTTCGAGTTATGTGTTTTTGTAAAAAATAACTCAAGTTTATTTACTACCAAAAGAGATATCTGCAATTTTAATACGCGATATTCTAATAAACTTACTCTTCCTGCAATAAAAACAGACGTACATATGTAGTCGTAACAGCTACTCTATGGCGGTACGCATTTACAATCATACCGCAACATTTACATGATTTATCTCATTATAAGTTTAAGAACGAATTATTTCGATGGCTAATGGCAAAATGTTTTTATTCGGTAAATGAATATTTAAATTGTAAAAATTTAACAAACTTTTGAAATATTTGCATGCTGTAAAATTTGACGGCAAATATGCTGATCTAAACTTGTAACAACATCTCTGTATACCACGTTTTGGCAAATAAATATTTTGTATTTGTAAAATTTATGCTCTCTCAAGTGTAGCAGAACTAAATGAAAGAGACAAAAACAAAAACAGGCAAATCGAAGTTAAAAGCAAGTGACTGAGGTAAACGTGGAAGTAATACAAGTGGAATAAAGTGAAGCAAAAAAATTTAAAGCGGTGAATAGAACCGTACTTTATTTATATAATAGCTGGGTTGCTTTTGTGTTTGGTTAGTATTAAGATGTATAAATATTTGTATGAGTACTGATGGAGTCTTTACATTTAGGTACGACAGGTTGTCACACTTACGACTTTGTTTAGGATGTGTACTTACGAGTTTTAAGAAAATAAACACTATTGCAATAAATTTCAAAATAATAATACAAGTAGGTAGGGTAAAACTTGGTAATACGCCCCGCTTTTTTTTGAAGTTCAATAAATCTCAAATAATAATATATATAACCTTTTTTTTGTTACTAGGACGTTATTTGGTTACTTGACCACAATACAACAAAAGCTAAATGTAATAGGAACGTTAGTTAAAGACTTATTTCTATATTTTTTTGACATGGAGTGGGGCGTTTTGTCAGGTACACATCGCCTAATACGCCTCTCTTATATTATAAAATGCCCCGGGTAATTTAAAATGCCCCAGTAAGTATATATACATACATTAATTTAAACAAAGACGATAAAAACAACATCTATTAGTTTTAACTGCTTCCATAGTGATGCAAAACTCATGTAACCACCCTGTACAAGCCGAAAATTGAATCCAGTCTTCAGAAATTTTATTTTGTAGCAATTTTCTGTGCATTCAATGCATTTGTTATCATCCATATCCGAAAATTCTTCTTCAGAAATGTTAGTTCTGTTACCGGTTTCATCGACTATTTCAGAAGACGATGAATAAAATACTTTTCTGTTTTTTGGATGAACTTTCCTCACCTTTTTCTTTTCAATCGAAATTTTAACTATTTTACTTCTTTTGATTTCTTCTTTTTCATTATTCTTGACCCCCTTTTCCTTTGCCGGTATTTTCTTCTTTGTATTTTCAACATGCCTATATTTCGCAGCTCGGTTATTTATCATGTAAATTCTCATCTGAAGATGCATCCGTTCTATCTTCGTCATCTTCTGAATCATTTTTATTTTCAGGTTTTCTCTTCATTGCTATTTTCGTTTTCTCATTGGGTTTTACTCGGTCATTTTTTGATATTTCACTTTCAGATATATCCATCAATTTCAGATTATTGTCTTTTTTCTTAGGTTTTCTTTGCACATTGGTTAATTGTTTATGTTTTTCGTCTTGATCTGAATCCGAGTTCCAATTTTTGTAATTATTTTTGTCATTTCTCGTTTTAGATATTTTCTTCTTTGCTTTTTCAATTGTGTTCTCCCATGCCATTTTGTTTTCTTTTGCTAGCAATTACTTTTCTCTTCTCAATGTTATCTGCAGATGTAAGAATAATAGCTTTTTGCTTTCTTTTTGATGACATTACACATGTAATTTGAATACTGGGGCGTATTGTACAATTTGCTGCTTAAAACGCCCCATCAAGGACAAAGCCGCAATCTCAAGGTTATAACACTGAGTGAACGAGAATAATAAAGGGTATTTATATGTATTTTTCACACTTTAGATCAATTTGACTTAACTATAATGAGTTTGAATATTTAAAAAAATGTTTGCAAATTGCCACAAATTGTATCTTCACCGAAAAACTAAATTTATTAATATTTTTTAACCGAGCGTAATAAACCACACGTTCACGTCATTCATGTTGTTTGGCGACTGATGGCTACTCGCAGCGCTATACCTGTGCTGTGTAGCTTTCCTAGTGTGCGTGCTAGATGCGTGGGGCGTTTTGTCAACTGGGGCGTAATACCAAGTTTTACCCTACACTAAATAATTTATTGAGGCACAGGTTGTAGCTCGAAAGACGGTGTGAGTAGTCTTCGTTGTCAGCCGGGCACGGGAGGTTTTTCTAGGGGAATCAAGTAAACTGATTCAGTTGGTTTGCTGTCTCAGTGGGTTCGATTACCGCCTGCAACTGCCGACGTGTCACTGGGTTAAAGTCTTTGCCACTGGTGTCGTATCTGGGCGTCTTTTCTGAGAGTTCTTCATGCCACTAGCGAAACCTGACGCTGCCGCCAGTGTTCCCAAGAGAGGAAGGTCCAGTGAGAAATCTACGAGGCAGTAGTACATTGTTCGGTGGGGGCTTCGCTAATGTTGCGCAGGTCGAGCTTGTCGGGGGATGCTCCAAACAAGCACCCGTCAACCCACGTCAGTGAGCTGGTATCAGTCCAGTGTGGCTCATCAGGTCCTGCAGCAGTAGTCGGACCAGTGGACCCCAAAAGTAAGGCGCCAGCTCCCGCAGGTGGCGGAAGTGTGACTCCAGAACGCGGGCGAACTGTTGGCGCATGTTGGCGCTCAGGTGGCCGAGGAAATTATCAAGGCTCTCGATGCGTAGGTCCCGTTGCATGATGCGTAGTTCTTCTCGCAGTGCGTCTACACTGGCGTGATATTGCGGCATTGTGGCAAGTGCCATGTTCACGGATATTCAGCTCTGCTATACGGTTACTCGAAACAAAAGTACGTGGTAAATATCTCGGAAGAAAATTTAAAACGAAACGTTAAGTAGTTTTGCAAAAAAGAGTAACAATTATCTATACTTTCATCCAACCTCACAAACTTTTGCATTTATAATAGAAGTAAAACAAATATAGCTCTCTAACAATCTGCGTAATAACTCCATTTAGAATCCAAAGAATCACTTATATGAGATAATTATGTGAAGTATCTAATATCAAGCCACACGCTTAGCTTCCGGGAAATGTAAGCGTACCGTTCTGAAATTAAGGGAATTTAAATGAGTTGATTTACAACTAAGATAGAATATATATATTTTGTTAAACGGTTGTCGGAAGCATTCCTTTCAACATCAGTAGTAAATCTATTTGCAGGTATTACAAATTGATTACTAACTTAAGATTACAAAGAAGACTATTTTATTGATTACTTTTTTAGTGACAATGAAGCACAACATTTTTATTATATGTGTTCTAGACCTATAACCATTGATCGCCCGGTGACTTGTCCTGCCGAAAGCGCTTCCGGGGGGACGTCTGAAAGCCCTGCTAAACGGCGGTCGTGAGTCTTGCTGGCAGTACGCGTTTTGTATAAAAAACTGCCCTGGTCCTTCCGGCAGTGTGGTGACCTTATGCTTTGAACCCGCATTTCAAAAGTTCAAAACTTTTGGTTGGTATCGCGTTTATATATTGCATGATATCTATTATTTTGGCTATAGGAAGAAATAAAAGCCCTATAGCAATTTCTTGATTGGGCCCATTATTTAGATCCATTTGCAGATGCGGTATGTACATAATATTTTTTAAATTATCGATAGTTATATTATTTTCATAGCTCAATTAACATTTAAACCAACATAATATATGTTACTGTGACATTTTTTTCCTTTATGCTGAATGTTCAGAATTAGAAATACCCGTAACTGTTTATTATTTGCCAAGATTGTAACCACAATCCCAGATATTTCACTTAAATAATTTTCACCAAATTGTTCTCAACCCCGTGCATTTCCTTGGCAGATTTCTGGAACACGCTTCCCACGTTTATGGTCATGCGCCATCGCTTGTCGAGTGAAGGCCAGCTGCGTTGACAAATTGTTTTTACTACCCCGCGAAAGAGAATTGTTCTATTTTTCATATAAATTTCTAATAACTATGAATAATATTTATTTACAGTACTGTGAGCGAAAACAGTTGCGTCCTTCCGGAAGTACTTTAAGTAGCACGCCGGGTACTTTTTTTTTTTGGGTAAGTACTTTAAGTAGCAGGACGCCGGGTTATCTATTAATAAACTAATACGATATAGAAATGACGGCAAAATGCTAAAAATATGTTGCCAGCTATTACAAGGCACTTTCTACGTACATTCAAATTTAAATTCAGAAGGAATTTCAATTTGCATTTCAATATATTGAGTACCATAAAATGTTCACTTATGCACCAAATTTGGTTGAACATTTATATTGTTATCGGGTCAAAGTATTTACTTCCAAGAGATAACATAAAATACAACTGCCTGTGTATTGGCTTCTCGATGTCATTGTAGGCACACGGAACACACGAGCATCGCTAAAGCTGTAATGTGGATATGTTTTTTCTTGCATCGTCTTACATCCATTTACAGTATAAAAATTTTGAGGGTGGGTGAATCTTGGGTTATTGACTGACTGACAAATATTGTACAGCCAAAACTACTGGGCGCAAGAATCTGAAAGTTCTTCCGCCTGTTCCAGTAGTGCAGAGGGGATTGACCGAAATTTCTTAACTCTTTAAAGAATTTTCAGTTAAAACACTGACTCAGTACTTTTTTTTCAAAAGGTATGATACAAATTACATTTGCCACTTTCAGTCTACTACAATTTAATATTTAAAGTCTTTTAACAAACACCGTAACGTGATGTAACTAACTTTTTAATACAGTTGCAAAGGCGACACCAAAATTCCAATTATCCGAATACTTCAGTATCACATTAAGAAAAGAAGGAAAACTCTTTAAGCTGCTTGTGATAAATGGCAATACCTTAGTAGCTGCTCTTAGATATGTTGGAGTAAAAATATTGCATACCGCTTTACATCCTATTTCTTATTGTACAATGTGCATTTCCATTACATTATTACATGCATTTCTGATAAGCTTTAATTTTAATTCCTGTTCAGGTGCCGATGCATTTTCAAATGTACTTTACAGTTGTTTGAATGAAGAATGAGTGTGATTACTTAGCAATTACTTAGCTTTGTTAAGAAAAAAGAAATACCTTAAGTTAAACAATGTTTTAAAGATAAAAAACTATACTTGTCGCCGGATGAACTCTCCCGCGTATATAGTCTATTGTTATCTGCGTCTTCCTCTGGAATTAAGATATTATTTTGCTCGGTCACTAAACCTTTCTATAGCCTTTATTGAAATCGGTACATTCGTATTAGAGATTCATCAAAAACAGACAGACCGGAGGTAAAATCTGTGCCAAGTAAATACAGGACTCGTGTCCTACATACTCCCAAATAATCTGAATCCGAACAACTATCCTAACTAAGCATATAGCATAACCTTAGATTCTAAGCTACAGTGGGGCCCACATATAGGTCAGTTGTCGAATAGACTTAGCTCTGCAGCATACGCCGTTTACAAAATTCGTCAGTTAACTGATATAGATACAGCCAGATTAGTATATTTTAGTTATTTCCACAGCATAATGACATATGGCATTTTATTATGGGGCAACACAGCTGACATTCAAACTGTGTTTGTACTGCAGAAGCGGGCTATTCGTGCAATATACAGTCTTGGTTCAAGGCATTCACTGAGGGAAAAATTTAAAGAAATTAAGATAATGACTGTCGCATCTCAATACATTTATGAGAACTTGTTATATGTCAGGAAAAATATAAATATGTTTTCTAAATTCAGCGACATTCATAATTTAAACACACGAAATAAAAACAAACTTGTTCTACCTTCAACTAGACTACAAAAAATAAGTAACTCATACAAGTGTCAAAGCATACGTTTTTACAACAAAATTCCAGGCAATATTCAGCAACTAAGTATTAATAAATTCAAAGTATTTATTAAACAGAGCTTGTGTTCAAAAGCTTATTACACAGTTAAAGATTATTTAGCAGACAAAAATGCCTGGAATTGAGTTTAAAAGTTATGAATTTTGACATTCTGAAATTAGTGACATGATATTTTTATTTACATTTGTAATACTTATATTTTTACATTTTGACATTTTTAATTTGACATTTGTAATTTTATTTATTTTGTTTTGACATTGTTTGATTTGACATTGTTATTTTATTTATTTTCTTTTGACATTTAAAATTACTTAAGTAATATATTATTATTCATAAATTGACATTCAATAATATTTTTCTGACATTTAATAATATTTTCCGACATTTTAAATATATGACATTTTATTGTTTAAATTTTTATTATTTTTACTTATTGTTTGCAACATGTATTTTACTGTGTATTAGCATGTAAAGTTGTGAGTACGATGTGGACATTATTAAACATATAAACAAATAGTTGTGGCAACCTGTCTGATGGCTTAGGCTGACATGCTTATGCATACACCTTCTGATGGCGTGGAGGCATAGTGATACAGATCGTGCTGGCTCCCTCAATTAAGGTTGAGCCGTACGATTGCTGTTGAATGCGGGCCATCAGTGGGCCGAGTCAGTCAAAAGCGTCAGATAATTTCCTGCATTGTACTTGCATACTAAACCCTTTTTTGTCTGGACTTTAAAAGATGAAGAAAAGACTAAAGAAATTGAAGTGACAAAAAAAAAACAATGACTCTGAGTTTGTTTCGGCCTTTCTTCTCAAGAAGTCATTTAGCTAGGAAAAGCCGGCTTCATCTAGAATAGGGTATTGACATGTATAAGTGTTGTAAACAACCAAAATGCAGAAATAAATATGTCTTTATGTCTTTTATGTCTTTAACTTACCTGCCCTCCCGCGCATTTCAATATCGACGCCGTAAAATACGTACTTATCGTTGTAACTGGCAAAAAAGAAAGCTCAATCGCATTCAAGTAAAATCTTTGTGTAAAGCAAATACAACATCATCATCATCATCATCATCAGCCTTTACCAGTCCACTGCTGGACTAGGCCTCTCCTTTGAAAGGAGGAATTGGCCTACTATACCACGCTGGCCAAGCGGGTTGGTATAGGGTTTGTATCAAGTTTTCCTTCTCTTACAGTGTTGTTCTATGCATAATGTGCTCCCTCTGTCGGCTCTTACGACACCCATGGGATGATATGGGGTGGTGACAACCCGTATTCTTAATCCGTCACCACACGGACAAAATATTGAAATACAACATAGATATAAAAAAATATCCGTTTTTAATGCTTTTGCCTACCAAGATATAGGGCACAATCACAATTTTATGCGTGCGTGACACAACTGTTACTACTGTATCACTTAGAAACTAGTCAAAGAATAGACATAAAAGACACACGCAAATAACTATTATACATGGTTAACCTCTACTAATTCTATACTTTAGTTATTTCTTATCTTCGCCCATAACTCCGCTTGCTTTTTATACATCCCTAGACCTTTCACAAGAACTACACTTCTTATCAGTGTAATTCGTACACAAACCTAAAACAGTTCTCAAAAGAAAAATGAATTCATAAACACGTTAAGATTTTGCGTGATATAGCTTGAACCAGTTGAACATTAGCAATAAATTATTATTAACTTGAATATTGGCTACTCAAGCGAAAAATAATCATAATCATATCAATCCAACGTCCTCATTTTAAATATTGTCACATTAATAAGCGAAGTCGAGGTCACCGTAGTGGTTTTTAGGACGTAATCTTTCAGGTATCGCACATACTCACTTCATCATGCACCAATCTCAATAACATTTTATATTAGCTTTGAAACCAACTAGTAAGAAGAAATTTCCATTGCGACACAAAAAAGAAAACTCAAAATCCAAAGAAATCTGAATCCAAAACAAATATCGTAAGTTACCTCTATCTTCATTCATTTCAATATCTTCGGTGTCATAAAATACTTACTTAAGCTTGCAACAAAGAAAGATAGCACATTCAAGTGTACCACAATCTCTGTGTAATGCAAATTCAAAGTAACGTCTGCTTATATCCGCTCTGAATAAACATGCTTATTCTACAACCAGAGAAAATTTAATAAAAACTCTTACATTGTTTCATAGAGTCTGTTTGAAGTTTTCGTATGGAAGTTTATATAGTACTGCAGTTTGTGTTGTAATAGTTGTTTGCATTAACGTCAAACGCGATGCTACCATGATGAACAGTTAAGTCTTATAAGTTGGTTGCCATATGAGCTTCTAGTATCTCCGTAAAGGGATATCGATAAAGGGAAGATTAAGATTTTTCTTTTAAATCTAAAATAAATGGATTCGTTTTATGGGATCCCAGACGTCATATTTTTATTTTCCATCCAATTTGAGGAGCATACATACTTCTGTTACAGTTACACACATAACATTAAAACAACATATCAAGGGGCGTGTTTAATAAATTTATATGAAAAGAAATATCGAGCCAATATTGAAAAGAAAACTCCAATCTGCTTTTGCTATATCGTAATGCATTTGTTTCATACGAAAATTTAATAAAATCCTATATTTCGATGTTATTTCAAGTTTTAACCTAACAAATCAAATTGCATCTAATAGACCAAATTATCCGTTTCACGATGTCGTTACTTTTGAATTTGAAGAACGCAGTCCCAGTTCCATAGCTTTACAGATTAAATAAAACTGAATGGCTATATACGTTTGTATTGCCGCGCGTTTCTCTAGCAATTCGGCATGAAAAATTTCTGCTATTGGATTTTTGAAACTTGCCATCTGAATATTGCTTCGAAAAAGAGTCTCGCCAAATGTGTTTACGCGTTTGGATATTCACATATTTTTGCTTTTTTTTTGTAAAGTTACGTGGGATTACATATGATGAAGGTTTTAGTATCCTTACTTTTGATAATTTACAAGATTTAAAATGTTTTTGATAAATATTTGTAGTTACAAAAATATGCCCAAAGATATTATGCTTGTTTTAGTTGTTGTCTAGCCGAAGGCATAAATTGATTCAAATTTATCACAGCAACATTAAGAAATAGTTCAAAGTTTTCATTGGTGATCCCGATTTGAATAGTTATTTTGCTTCTTCTTCTCGAGTCGTTGGTACAGAATTTAAATGGCACCAGCCCAGTATGTGGCCACAGCAACGGCATTGTCAGTGGCTTGACATAGGTCGGCCCCCGAACATCTGTGCGGACACTTAGGACACTCTAGCAGGTGACTCATGGTCTGTTCGGGGGCACCACAGTCGCACTGCGTGGAAGCCGAGTCAATCATACCCCATTTCGCTAGGTTGTGTCTGCAGCGGCCAACCTGGCTTCGTAAACGATTCAGGGATCTCCATATGGGCCACTGCAGATTACTTCCGGGGGGTAGATGTTCTTTGGCTTCCACATAGTTCGCAGGGGGTGGAACTGTCTCATGCCATATTTTTTTTCTTAAACTAGTCGGATGGTCTTGACTAGCCTCAGTATATCGCAAAAAGCTTTTGCGGCTTTTTAGTCTACCACGGGGCAATCTATGGTTGTGCAACGGGTGTCGAGGGTCCTCCTCCTGGCGGCGTTTCTCAACAGCGCAGGCCACTTCTCGGCGAACCTCGGGCGGGGCAATGCCTGCCAGAGGGTAGATTTTATTTAGAGGTGTCGGCTTAAGACATCCTGTTATTATGCGACACGTTTCGTTCAGTGCAAAATCGGCTTGTTTTGCGTGGGCAGATCGATGCCACACTGAACACGCAAATTCACCTGCGGAGTAGCATAAAGCTAGGCCAGTTGTTCGGGCTACATTAGGCGATGCTCCCCAGTGTGTAGTGGTCAACCTTCGGAGAAGGTTATTCCGGGTGTCAATTTTTTGCCTGGTAGCCTCGCAGTGGCGCCGATAGGTGAGAGACCTATCAAGTATGACTCCTAGATACTTGGGGTTAGGACAATGCTCGATGTTAGCGCCCTGCCATGTGATGTTGAGCTTCCTGCTGGCTTTGTTATTGCGAAGATGAAATGCGCATGCCTGAGTTTTACTTGGATTCGGCTTAAGTCCATTATTTTTGTAGTACCTATCAAGAGTCTTTAAAGCACTTGATAGGTTTCGTTCCACCTCTTCAAAGCTAGTACCTTGGGCTGTTAGTGCAAGGTCATCGGCGTAAAGAAAGCGGTCAGTGTGCACAGTTGAAGGCTGGTCATCTGTGTAGATGTTAAACAGTGTTGGTGCTAGAACACTTCCTTGTGGGAGACCGTTTCTTTGACATCGCCATCTACTCTTGTTGCTGCCTAGTGAAACCTGAAAACGTCTATTGTGTAGAAGCTCGCCCAATATTCTGATGAAGCCCTTATCGCCCACTAAATGCGCGACCTTACGAAGAAGAATTTTGGTATTCACCGTGTCGTACGCTGCTGTCAGATCTACAAACACGACGCCTGTAATTTTTTTTTCTTCGAAGCCGTCTTCTATCCGTTGTGTGAGTCGAAGTACTTGTCCGGTACAAGATTTGCCTGGTCTAAATCCAGCTTGCTCCGGAATCAGCTTTGGGTCTATTATTGTGACTAGTCGGTTTAGAAGTAGCCTCTCGAACAGTTTGTACGTGTGACAGAGAAGAGAAATTGGTCGGTAGCTAGTTAGACTATTGGTAGGTTTCCCAGGCTTCAAGAATGCCGTAACTTTTGCCCTGCGCCAAAGTTTTGGTATTTTGCTAGTAGCAAGAGAGTTATTAAACATAGCCAAAAGCCAGGATACCGCCACAGGGCCCAGGTGTTTAATTTGCTCCACCGTGAGGTCATCTACTCCACTAGCCTTGCCATTTTTGAGCGAATCTATACCTGTTATAATTTCGCATAGATTAAAGGCTTTGCTAATATCAGCAGAATCATTAGGATCAATAGTCTCTTTTCTAGCCCTTGGCAACTTATGACTGGATTTACCGTTGCTTATGAGTTGGTGGGCGATCTGGTTAGCTGTTACTTGCCCGGGGTTTGAGGCATTAGGTGGATCCTCAGTTAATTTCCGTAATGTAGACCAAGCCTTCTTGCTGTTATGAGTCATATCGATGGATGTGATGGTATTCATCCATTTTTGTCGTCGACTTTCTCCAACCATAGCCATTAGCTCTTCGACAGCTGTCAGTGTAGTTTCGGAAAACGGATCCTTTGCGTATAGTGCTGCATAGCGACGTAGGCCATTTGCAGAGTCCTTATCGAGGCCGGGAGTGTATAGTGTACTGCAGCCGCGGGGTATGTGTTGGCGGGAGGCAATTTTTACTGTGCTTATAAATGCTTCATAGTTGGCAGGTGTAGGCTCAATGTTCTTCAATTTCTCGTCAATAACTTTAGAAAATCTGTCCCAATTGGCCTTCGAGAAATTAAAACGCCGTCTAAACGGGACTTTAGTTGGTGTTATTGCAGCGAAAATCTTACACTCAACTGGCCTGTGTTGTGTGTTTGGTATGGGTCGGCTTACGAACTTTTTGCAGATACTGCTGATACGGTCACTTACAAAAATAAGGTCAGGGTTGTACCCGCGTTTCCAACGTCGGCTGTTAAAAGATGGTGGTTGTTTGGCATCGTGAATAAGGGTTAAGTTCTGGTTTTCTGCCCATGATTCAACTGCATTGCCATCATTGTTCATACCGAAGTAGCCCCAAGTTGTGCTGTGGCTATTAAAATCGCCAACAACAATTTTTATCTCTCTGTCATTAAAGTTAGACGGTTCATGAAAAGTAAACGGTTGGTTTGGTGGTTTGTAAACGGATTTTATAGTGCATGTGCCAGTGTCTATCGTGAGTATCTCTATTGAGTTATTAATATGACTTTCTGAGGAAAGAACATTCGTTTCAGGTCTACTAAAAATTGCACTTCCATATTTTGCATGAGGTGTTTCAGCAATAAGTGTCATGCCCGGTATGTGTGGTCTTAAGTTTTCAGCGCCACGATGAGTCTCCTGTACACATAACACATCACAATCTGATATTTTACATAGATTGGAAAGCAAGTTGGCTTTGTTGTCGGAGAATCCCTCTATATTCACTGACACAACAGACAAAGCAGGTTTTAGTGGCAGGTGTAGGTTGCTGCTATGTGGGTTTTTGGCTCTTAAAAGAGCCGTTTGAATGGATATGTTCTGTACCATCGTGGTGAAAGGATTGGTCACCTAGACTCTGCGTTACCGAGTACTAGGGTCCAGGGTGCGCCGGACGTTGGGGACTCTGGTTCACTTGTTACGTCGCTCGTGGAGGCTCCTTTCATGCACCCCGAACGTCCCAGTTATTTTGCTATAAACGACGTATCTAAATCATGTCAGTTGGTGTAGAAATTAGTTACAGCTGTCTGAGTCCATCTATTCAATTGAAATATCTGTGAGTAAATCAACATTCTTCGCCCATTAAATTATCTGTAATTATCCCATGTATACTTTATTGATATACCTATACTTTAAGGTCATATGTACGACATTTGAAATATGAAATTTAAAAAAAATTCTCATCGTAGATACAACAAAACTTGTTAAGTTACTATTCGATATAAGTAACAAAAATATATTAATGGCTCAAAATCTGTTGTACATCTATGCAAAACCTTGGTGGTGGTCTGTGTTCAGCAGTGAATGTCTAAAATTATATTACAAGTAGACAAATGCAAGACAGCAAATGGGAACACTTAACAATATTTCTCTTGACATGGAACTGCTAGCTCAATAAGTTGAGGGCAATGAAACGGTCCAGCAAAATGTAAATTTGTAAGCGCTGAAGTACGGGTTGTTACTGCTAAGCACGCTGATTAAACTAGACTACGTGTCCTCAAACTAAGGTTTAAAGTTGCAAACAACGATAATATTCTAAACAAAAAGGACTTCAACGACTTTGACGCTTACGACAATTTTAAAACCAACGGCATAATAATTACTTAAGGGGATACGGTGAAATAACGTAAGCGACATTTTACTGACAATCTTTTTAGTGGCGTGTTAAAGCAAGCGTGTGATGGAATGAATGTCGTGAATTTTATAAAATTGCTATGAACGTGTACAGCTATTTGTTGCAGCAGTAACTAAGTTTTTGATGAGAGGTGAAATGTTACTTCTATTTTTATAGGGATAATAACTTGGAATAAACAAAATTTGTTCAGTGGGGATTCCTATTTGCCATATTATCATGACACTGCGAACTTTTAAACGTATTACAGGCTACCGTGATGTGGCCATTGCAATTATAATAAAGAAAAATAGTAGTAGGTTGAGTTAAGTTAAGTATCCTAAGCTAGTGAGATATTAATAGCCAAAATAGTTTGCAATATTTTTCTTATAAGATGTACCAATAGTAGTAGATGATGATGATGTTCTAGTAAGATGATGTTTTATTTCCATTATAAATCGCGAATTTATCGTAATGGGCACGGTAGTTATGTCCCTAAACTGATATACATATTTTGTCTTTGCACCGCAATCTTGCCCACGTGAACGAATAACATCTCTGTTTGGGTTATTGATCCAGGTAATATGTAACAAACAATGCCCATAACTTTATTTGGAGGCTAAAGACGTATTTGCTCACGATGTACTAATGCGTATTGCGATAAAAAAACAACTCATAGATTGGCGTCATCAGCAGTATTTCATCATCAGTAAGGCCATAGTCCACCACGCTGGCTGAGTGCGGTTTGGCAGACTTCACATGTCTTACGAGAACATTATGGAGAACTCTCAGATATACAGGTTTCCTCACGATGTTTTCCTTTACCGTTTAGCAAGCGATAATTAAAAATTGTATACGCACATAACTCCGAAAATTCATTGGTGCGCGCCGTGGATTCGAACCCGGACCCTCTGCGTAGCAGTCTGTCGGTCTCTCCACTAGGCTATCGCTGCCGTATACAACGTGTAATGGAAATAACGCACATCCTCAGACACCCCAATTAGAAAACCTTGTTACAATCATAATGCATGAATTGAAAATTTTTTTTTATTTGCGTAAATAACGTTTTTTAAAGAAAGTATTAACTCAATTAAAAGTGAAAATCGTGGTCACTCTAAATCTGCGCACGCACACAAACGAAACGGTTGCTATGGTAAACAAACAACAGCGATCTGATAGGAACCAAACACGATACGATATAACAAAATGTATGAAATTCAGTCTGTAAACCACAATCTGATAGAGTGGGGTTTACAAAAATGATGTTTGAACATTTGTCGGCCACTGTTGATATTACCAAAGATATTATGAGTATTATTTTCTTTCCATCACACTTTTAGGCTATGGAGTGGACAGTCGAATCATTTATTGTTTGTTATTAATATGCACGATCTATTGTTTCTTAACATCGTTAGTGACTATTGTGACTATCTTAACTTAATCATACCTAGTTAGCATTATTGATCGATAAAGTAAAAGAATATCAATGAGAGAAATAAACAAGAACGGCGTGTTTAAAGTTGTCTTGTGAATCTAAATACTTACAATAATAGAATAATAAAATAACTTACAGGCTTAAAAATCACATTTCTGTAGTCCACGTAGCACTTCACTACTTATTTCCTCACAAATCACATCTTTTCACTGTTTCAAAAGCAGCTAGTATCTTAATTAATTAACTACTCGGCACTTTTTCTCTCATCACAATAAACTGGTGATTTAATATTTCTCCACAATGAGAAAGTCCAGGGGTGTCAAGTCAACATCTAGATGATGTTGAACATTCCACACCGGCACCGGCTTGTTGATAATTATTAAATTATACACCATTACACATTTTGTAAACAAGTGAACTTTTAAAAAGGTTTTCACAGCACTCACTGATAGAATCAGATAGATATTCCCGGTTGTACTTGTCATAACATGTCTAGCGCATCGCCCGCTGCGCTTGTCATGCGCCAGCGCGAGCGAGACATTACGTCTCGCTCTTTCCCGTTGTTTATTACCTACGTTAGTGAAAGATAGATGATAGACATTTTGGTGGTCAATTGTGTGCTATTTTCTTTTGCCGTCTATTGTGTTGTATTAATGTGTGCGTTTGTGTAAGTCAACGTGGAACCATTTAACAAATGCATTTAAAAATAAGCCGTTCTGCTTTGTTTTAAGGTTTATTTTCGAATAGCTCTTTTTTTTTTTAATTGTGTTGTATTAATGTGTGCGTTTGTGTAAGTCAACGTGGAACCATTTAACAAATGCATTTAAAAATAAGCCGTTCTGCTTTGATTTAAAGTTTATTTTCGAATAGCTCATTTTTTTTTAAATGAGTGACTACAATTTACGTTATTTTAGTTATTTTAAGACTAAAAATAAACAATATTAAAAATGACGGAAATGGATTCAGTTGCCGATTCTGAACAAAGTACTTTCAAGATGTGCATTTAAACTTGTTACATGTTGTATACAGTAATAAAATTGCAACTCTTAATATTTTGCCATTTGCAAAACAAAAACACGAAAATAGTCAAAATATTTATTTTTGGAATATTTTTACTAAACATAAGACAATTTCTGTCGTATCTGGCAAATTTATCTTTCTAGACCGTCGCTCCATTCCCACGAGTGTTCTTCCCCAATACATTTACGGAATGAACTTAATTACTACTTAATTTTTTTTAGCGAGAAGACGTTTATTCCTAAGTAGTTATTGGCCGTCTGCTCTGTATGAATTTGCAGCCGTTGAATATCAGCCTAAAAAGCGAACTCGGCCTATTTTTTCATAAGTAGTTTCGGTTAGCTGATTGCTCTTATGGGTATAAATTGTTATCAATGGATTATATTATTATATTTGTTCATATCATTCAATAATTTTTAAATAGTTTTTGTGTGTTTTTGAGAGTGCCGGAGGCCCCATCCCCTATTCCTTCTTCCTCAACCCACACCTCCTCCTATCCGTTTTCCCAACCCCAAGGGGTGGCAACGCATTTGTGACTCCTCTGGTGTTGCTTGTGTTCATGGGCGGCGGTAAATGCTTACCATCAGGCGATCCGTCTGCTCGTTTGCCGCCTATTAGATACTGTAAAAAAAAGTGTATGTACTTGAATGAATACATATTATTATGGCATAGAACGGGGCTATGAAGTGAGAGAGATTTGTCAAATGTAAGTGGAAATTTCGCAGCTTAATTTTACTTTGGATCGTGTGCCTGTTAGTGCAATACAATACAAATTATGAGGACGATAAAATTAGACGGATCTTCGATTACTATCGCATTTTAAAATAAAATTATTATGCCAATTTAATAGAAAATACTTCTACATATATGAATAGTAAAATACTAGACTAAATTTTGCAGTGCTAAAAGCCGTTAGACATGGCAACAGAGATTTGGTAACATCGTGCAATGTATTTGTATGTTTTGCTTCAAAATTATAGACTGCAAAATTAATATGAGTGTACACTTTTCAGAATTCTTTAAGCAATACATATTGTAAAAAATATTCAGTCAAATACGTTAGGACAAGAAACTTATAATCATAATTTAAATCGAAAGTCTTGGACAACAACTGTAACAACGCAAGGATGATGATAACATTGAAGGACATATCCATAATATTAATAGGTGTAAGCATTGTTGTGCAAAATATATAAAATACTTTTACTCAGAGTCAAATATTACGATTTTATATTTGTAGTTACTCAAGAATAGAAAAGATGTACAAGAATACTCCACTTGGAAATAAATGTTTACCTTTTAATCTGTAAAATGGTTTTCTTGTTAAGTACTTGTGTATGATATGGGTTACCTTTATTTTCGGTGCAAAACATAAAAATTGGTAAAATAAGAATACATATTGCTTCGCAATGAAAGCTAAAACGGCGGAAACATCTCTCTCTAGTGAAAATCGTCTCCAAAAATAAAATTTAACATGTGCGAAAAATCTGTACAACTTCAAAATGCAATCACAATCTTCCACAAACGACGTAGACAGAAAACCGAAACAAATCTATTGACCCAATACAGAACGCCAACTGTGTGGCCCCAAGTTTGAAACAAAAACTATATCCCGTTTTTTGATGTGAAATTTTCGTGTACGGCAGTAAAACAAGTGACAGGACAAATAAAACAGTGTGGCAGGAAAATATTTGTCCCCCCTCGTGGGATCTCCACCTTGTCGTGGTGGGAGGGTTCAGTAACCGTGGCTCGGACACCCGCGTAGAAGCTAAGAGAGATCCCGGGAGTGGACGCTCCGCATGGGCTTGGAGGGGCATTCGCAGGATGCGTCCAACGGAGCGGGTGCGAGGGACAGTTCTGTCTGTCCCTCGCAGTCGGGTATGGTCGCGGGAGGAGAGGCGTGTCGGTGTTGCGTTGCCGCGCGCCCTATCTCCCGCGACCAAATGGGGGCGCACCATTGTTGCGTCGCGGTGGGGCCGCAGAGGAAGAGGAGATGCGGTGTTGCGTTGCAGTCCTCCCTATCCTCTGCGGCCGCTGTGTATTTTGGCGGCGGAGCCCAACACCTTCATACGCCGCCAAGGGGGTTTTATTCGGGGCCCGCCTGACCATCTGGCGGGCCAATACCCGTCGGGGGTAGCAAAGAATGCTTCGGTGACAGCCGACCCTCCGACACACGGGTACAACCCAACACCAAAAAGAAAAAAAAAGGAAAATATGTGTCAGAAAAATGTTAGCGGCACCGGTGTGCTCGCAAGGTTTAGTGGGAGAACATTGTACATTGTAATCGAATGTGTGTGAGTGAATGCATATGTGTGAATATTGTGGAATGTATGTACTGTAAGCAAATGCGTATGTGTGTGTCAATAACGGTGATAGTTTGGAAAAAAAATCGGGCAAGTGCGAGTCTGACCCGCGCACCGAGGGTTCCGTACGCAGTTTACCTTATTTGAGGTTGGTGCTAATTACGCTAGTCCTCTAAATCTGTATGAGCGCCCATACAACTTAGAGGACTATCTTAAATGGAATCAACTATGTATTGTAATTTTTCCTTTATTTGTGCTATAAGACCCTGCTTTTGGCCAAATTTCGTGATTCTAGTTCAACGGGAACTACCATATAGGTTTTCGACCCAAAACCTATAGGGTACTTCCGGTTGACCTAGAATTGTCAATTTTGGTTCAAACTAAGGTCTTACAGCACAAGTAAAGGAAAAATTCCGAAAATTAAAAAAAGTTGAAAATTAATTCTAAATCTAATTTTGACCATATCTTTTTATCGGGTTGACCCAGGACCCTGATTTTTATACACCTAATAGGAACCATAGACCTCCGTATCTGGTATAAATTCAATTTGCTAGGTCCACCCGTTTCTGAGAAAATCGGTGGTGACACACGGACAGACAGACAGACAGACAGACGGACAAGAAAGTGATCTTATAAGGGTTCCTTTTTTACCTTGTGAGGTACGGAACCCTAAAAATGACAGTGGAATGCGACTGCAGAAATACGGACGCATTAAGTGCATGAAGTTTTGTCAAATAGTTTTTTATCATCTGTTATTTTACAAAGTATGTGTGATATGTAATCTATACATATTATAAAAAACAAAGTCCCCCGCCGCGGTGTCTGTCTGTGTGTTCGCTTAAAACTCGAAAAATACTGGACAAATTTTTATACGGTTTTCAACAACATCGAGACTGATCGCTGAGGAAGGTATAATAAGTTTAGGTTTTGTCACAGAATAATTAATAGTACTAACGTACAGAAGCTTCACTTTTCAAACCAATTTATTGAAATTGCGACTCTTGGTACTAAGCAATAAAGTTTAATTCAGCTCGCATAAGCACTCAGTGCCTAATGCGATATTAACCTAACAGTTCCCGTTCTTTTCTAACACATAACGCTGTCGCTGTCTGGCGCGGAGTGGCGCGCTAGGGTTGTCGACTTGGCGCTGCTACTATATTTATTCATTGTCTATCTACCTACTTGACCACGTACCTAATAATAAATAATTATCCTATAAGTATCCTATCCCACTATTTGAGCTAGTAGAACAAAAGTACAAAAATTGTGGTCGTTTACATTTTTACTATACAAATTCTTAGTTATTTCCTAAACGCGTGGACCGATTTACATGATTCAAACAGATAAAATGATTTTTTAACTAGATCTTTAATTTGACACCATAATCGTTGAGATATCTCAACAAACAAGAAATCAAATTTTCAAGTTGGTCTCGTAATATAAATAAAATAAAATTTTCAAGTCGCTTTCGACACACACACTAATTAAGCAATACTTTGCATTAGACTTGTGATGATACATTTTTGTTGTTAAAGGCATTTAAGTAAGTATATATGTAATTAATTGGATGCCAATCTCAGGTACGAGAAGCATGTCGCTGAACTGGTACAAAACTGCTTTTACAGACTGAAGGTTCTGTATAAAGTGCGTCCCTACTTATCTGAAGATCTCCGTGTGAGACTGATCGAGACACTGGTGTTGTCTAAATTAAATTACGCGGATACGGTATACGGGCCGCGTCTGCTCTCACGAACTGACCGGCTTATACAGAGAGTTCAAAACGCTTGTGCTAGGTACTGTTTTAGTATACCACGTAGATGCCATGTTACGCCATATTTAAATAAAAACTACATCTTAAAAATGAAGTCCAGACGCAAACTACATTTGGCCACACTTATGTTTACCGTAGTCAACCTTAAAGAGCCAATTTATTTGTACGACAAATTGTGCTGGGTGGCTAGTGGTCGAGAATACGCAAGAAGGCAGTGCTCCCTACAGCTCTCGATATTGCCTCACAAGACGAACGCCTTTAGAGGCAGCTTCCGCTATGCCGCCTCTAAGATATGGAATAACTTACCACCGCCTTTTAGATTACTTAAAACAGTAAATACTTTCAAAAAACACGTACGTCAGTATCTTATTGAGGCGCAGCGGAAGCTAGGTATGACCAACATAAACATATCCTTGTTATAGTATAACTATCACATTTCATACCACCTATAACCTAGGCCTAGGGCACGTGTGTGTGTTGGTTGTGTGTGTGTGTGTGTGCGCGCGCAGTTGCGTTGATTGTTGTTTACCTTATTTATAGTTATAGTTGAGGTCGTCGTGTCCGCGCCGATTCACTGCCATGCATGCCTGTGTAACTGTATTCTTTCACACCGTTCGTTATCCACCTTCATGCTTGTTTTGATGTGATATCTCACTGGAACTCCACGTAGGAAACCTTAAAGGCAATGGATATTTTATTGAATATACGATTATACATATACTGTGATTCTCACTGATAATAATCAGCTCAAAACATCCATGCATTATGCATGTAAGTACCTAATATATAGTAGAATTATTATACCTTTGTTTTTGTGGTTTTCGTGGGGATGGAGTATAGGTGCTCGTTGCTGTAAATATCTACCAACCAATGGCCTTAGAGTAAAATGGTTAGCAAACGGCATTTTACTTTTACTTTGTGTGTAGTTGCCACCCTAAAACACAACAAGAACAATATCACTGGAATATTTTGGTTAAAGGTCGTAAAAGATAATATCTATTGTAGGGTAAACACATTTTATGTACTTACCTGTTTAGTTCGCTATAACTATTATTTTATTTTATAATTATGTTCGCTTGTGAACCGTTTGTTTGCTAGTAAACGGCGCGGGGCTTGGCATTGCATGCGCCCGTTGTGTGGTGCGCTGTGCACTCGCAGCGTATAGTCGCGTTGATGCCGACTTATTCACTGTGCGAACGATACGCAGTTGCGGCCGTTGTTGCCTGCGCCCCCGCCGTGCTGCCGTTTGGTTCCCCGTCGATATATCTAGTGTGTGTACATAAGTATACATACCGTTTATAATTATTATTATATGTAATTAAATGTTATGTTTATTTATTTGTTTGAAGTATGTATGCATGATATTTATTTACTGAAGTATATATTATTTCTTTAACTATCGAAACTAACAAGTATGTTTTTTTTTTTACTGTATTATTTTAGTTTGACGCTTGCGTGAGTCACTCAAGGGCATAGTTGAAAATCAGCGTCAGGCATCTGCCTGACAAATGCTGAACTATGCCCTGTTCTGACACGCTACACTTGTGTCTGTTATTGTTTTATTTTTGTACTGTTTTTTTTATTGTGTTTTTATTGTTTTTTTTTATTTGTGTGCGTGTTAAGAATAAAATTATTTTTTCTTTTTCTTTTCTTTTCTAATTTGAACAGTGTATGAACACGGCGCGTGAGAATACGGAGCGGTCGCACTCGTTGCGTGACGTCTAATGTGAGCGGCGCGCGGCAACCTACTAAATCCAACCATGTCGACATGGTCGGCCGAGGTACTTGTAAGTTTGTACCTAAAATGCGAAGTGCGCCCGGCCTGGTTTTGTGCAAACTGACGATATTACGACGATATTAGTTCGACGCGTCGCAAAAAATTGAGCCGATCGGGAGCTTTCCTCGAAAACGCTGCCAAAACCTTTTGAGTTATAGCAAAACAATGTATGGTGAGAGTGTACCTTTTTAATAGATCGACAAAAAAGTCCGCGATGGTATATGTCTATCTTCCAAGGATAACCCACAATCTATACTATCTATACTTAATATAATAAAGCGGAAGAGTTTGTTTGTTTGTTTATTTGTTTGTTTGTTTGAACGCGCTAATCTCAGGAACTACCGGTCGGATCTGAAAAATTCTTTTTGTATACGATAGCCCAGTTTTTCCGGAAGGCTATAGGTTATATAACATCACGCTTCGACCCTTTGGGGCCAGGCAAAAGGCTAAAAAGGCTAAAAGATAATGTCGGCTAATCTCAGGAACTAGCAGGCGGATTTTAAAAATTGTTATTGCCTATGATAGTCCAATTACTCCGAAAGGCTATAGGCTATATAAAATTACGCCACAACTTTTAGGGGTCAGACAAAAATAATAAAATGGTCAAACGAGAAGGGGGAGGGTTGGGTCAAAGGCAAAAAAAGGCTAAACGAATAGGATACAATCTATATGGATATCGTTTTCGAGATTTTCGGGACGCTGATTAATAATATGAAATTTATTTAGTGATCCAAGATGGCGGACGGGAAATCAAAGATGGTGGATGAGAAAATTTAAAAACTCAGTATGGGTATCGCCTTCGATATTTTAGGGGGTGGAGAATCGAAATACAACATCTATTTCGTGATCAAAGATGGCGGATGGGAAATCAAAGATGGCGGATGGAAAAAAATTATAAAATCAATATTGGCATCGTTTGCGATGTTAAAAGGGATGGGGAATCCAAATACAACATCTGTTTCGTGATTCAAGATGGTAGATGTGAAATCAAAGATGGCGGATGGGAAAAATTTAAAAAATCTATATGTGTATCGTCTCTGATGATTTAAGGGATGGAGAATGCAAATACAACAACTATTTCGTGATCAAAGATGGCGGGATAGGAAATCAAAGATGGCGGACGGGATCTTTTTAAAAGTCGATATGGGTATCGTCTTCGATATTTAAAGGAATGGGGAATTCAAAAACACCATCTATTTCGTGATCAAAGATGGCGGATGGGATTTTTTTTTAATCTCTATGGGGATCGTCTCCGATGTTAAAAGGGATGGGTAATCCAAATACAACATCTGTTTCGTGATTCAAGAGGGTGGATGGGAAATCAATGATGGCGGATGGGAAAAATTTTAAAAATCAATATGGGTATCGTCTCTGATGATTTAAGGGATGATGAATACAAATACAACATCTATTTCGTGATCAAAGATGGCGGATCGGAAATCAAAGATGGCGGATGGGAAAAAATTAAAACATCAATATGGGCATCATCTCTAATGATTAAAGGGATGGTGAATCCAAATACAACATCTATTTCGTGATCAAGGATGGCGGATAAGAAATCAAAGATGGCGGACGGGATTTATTTTAAAAGTCGATATGGGTATCGTCGCCGATATTTAAAGGGATGGGGAATCCAAATACAACATCTATTTCGTGATTCAAGATGGCGGATGGAAAATCAAAGATGGCGGATGAGAAATTTTTAAAAAATCAATATGGTTATCGTCTCCGATGTTTTAAGGGATGGCGAATCTAAATACAACATCTATTTCGTGATCAAAGATGGTGGATAGGAAATCAAAGATGGCGGACTGGATTTCTAAAAAGTCGATATGGGTATCGTCTTCGATATTTTTAAGGAATGGGGAATTCAAAAACTCCATCTATTTCGTGATTCAAGATGGCGGATGGGAAATTAAAGATGGCGGATGAGAAAGTTTAAAAAATCTATATGGTTATCGTCCCCGATGTTTTAAGGGATAGCGAATCTAAATACAACATCTATTTCGTGATCAAAGATGGTGGATAGGAAATCAAAGATGGCGGACGGGATTTTTTTTAAGTCGATATGGGTATCGTCTCCGATATTTTAAGGAATCGGGAATTCAAAAACACCATCTATTTCGTGATCAAAGATGGCGGATAGGAAATCAAAGATGGCGGACGGGATTTTTTTTTAAGTCGATATGGTTATCGTCTCCAATATTTTAAGGAATAGGGAATTTAATATTATATAAAAATCTATGTTTGTTTTTGCATCATTTATAGACCCTGGAATGATAAGAGATTAAGCGCTAAGTCAATGGTAACTTTGGAAAAGGGGCTTGGAAAAAGGGAATTAAATAAATACTCTTAAAAAGGCGATACGGAGTTCGCTGGGTCAGCTAGTATATAATAAGTTAGTGATTAAAAAAGTGAGTGTGAAGTGGGTAAAATCAGAAAACATTTGTCTTGTAATATCATCATTGAACTTTCGGATTGGGGCTTTAGTTTCATTTTTTAGTCTTACCAGATATGATAGATCAACAAGCTGTTCCAGAGACTGACTTTTGTGTCCTTTAACGTGTTAAAAAGTACTCTAAGTAGCATCAAATCTTGATGACTAAGTGATAAGTGATGAGAAAATCAAATTTATTCCTAGGTTCGTATAGATTAGAGTTTAATGTATGCTGCGCTTTAATTAGCTGATACTGGAAAATATTTTAGGTTTACCGCAAAGCATTTGTAATATTTTAGAGCTAAGTTCGAAAAAACTTGGTATGCCTTGAAGTTGAACATGGAAAAATTATTTCGACATTAAGCTACTTTATGTCGGGTATCTTGAAAGTAAAAATTGTCCTTGAAATTACACTTGTATTTAATTCGTATTTTATTTTCGAACAAGTAAAAGAAAATACATTTGACAGGCGTAAACTATAAATAAGAATTTTGAATATACGATGCCGTGATATGGGCCTTATTTAAAAACCCAGGGTCACTCAGAGGGCGATGTAGAGAGTTATGCTCGGAGTTTCCCTGCGAGATCGATTCAGAAATGAGTAGATCCGCAGGAGAACGAAAGTCACCGACATAGCTCTCCGAATAGCCGGGCTGATAGCTCGAAAAACCGATTGCCGCTGGGCAGGCGGGTCCTGTAGTGGCGACCATGTACCGGACGACGTAGCAGGGGTAGGCCTCCCACAAGGTTGACCGACGATCTGGTTATGATCGCGGGAAGGGAAGCGGTTGGATGTGGGCGGCTCAAAATTGGTCTATGTGGAGAACCTTGGGGGAGGCCTATGTCCAGCAATGGACGTCTCTAGGCTGACATGATGAGGCAGTAATAGCCAGGTGGAGAAACCAACAGACTCTCATACAGAGGGCATCGGGTTTAAATCCACGGCTAATAATTGTAAAACACGAATAAGACCTAGACAATCTAATTTCTGGAGATCTTTTAAGAAAAATAACATTTTCAAACCTGAAATGAACTTTGTTACTTAGAGTAAAAATTTTCGTTCGTTTTACATGTTCGTTATTATGTTGTTATTAAACTATAAACACAGTCATGGTCAAGTTCATCGACGTCCGTCCAGTTTATTCCTGATTTAGTCACTCGACATTTTTGATAGCCAATTATAAGGGTTCAACTATTTACTTACTTTAGAATATCATTATTTCGAAGATAATATCTTTTCTTATAAAGAAACTGAATTCCTTTAGAAATATTCAAAATTGTAAACGACTTTTTGTAGTAGTTGTAATATAAAATATAAGTCATTTCAATTGAAATTAAACTACAGTTTACGGATTTTATCGCGTTGTATTGGTTTCACTAAGTTATTACATTTGAAACTAAAGATCTAGAAACTATACTGTACATGACTGTGTAGAAATTACTAGAAGGAAGCTGACAGAAAACAACATGCCTGAGGAATATGCAGAAATACTCAAACACTGCCTGACAACGGGCTATCTGTTATGGGACAAGAAATACATACAAGTAGACGGTGTAGCAATGGGCTCCCCAGTATCGCCTGTTGTCGCTGACATCTTCATGGAGGACTTCAAGGCGCGAGCCTTGCAGACTGCCACCATCACACCGAGGTTCTACAAGCGGTATGTAGATGACACTTTCACAATTTTACCAACAGATAGTGTTAATGCTTTCCTAAACCATCTTAATTCTATTAATAACCAAATACAATTCACAATGGAATTAGAGGCAAACAAGTCTTTAGCTTTCTTAGATGTACTTGTCATCAGGAATAAAAACAACTCCTTAAGCCATACTGTGTATAGGAAAAAGACCCATACAAGTAGGTAATTAAACGGTGAATCTCACCACCATCCTAAACAGTTAGCTACTGTAGGAATGTCTCTGTTTCAGAGAGCCCGCGGGATCTGTGACAAGAAACACCTGGACGCTGAGCTTCAACATGTCAGGCAAGTTCTGCAAGACAACAAGCTCCGACCGCCGCGCCACTGTCACAGATCCCAGAAGAAAGAAAAACCAGCCACAGTAGAAAGACAACCTGCTGTCCTCCATTACATCAAGGGCGTGACCGACAAAATTGGCTACATCTTGAAGCGAGCTCTATCAAAACTTACTACAAGCCGCCAACGAAGATCAGTCAATTATTACCATCTGTCAAGTGTCAGTTACCCTTGCAAGAGGCCGGTGTCTACAAAATTGACTGTGAATGTGGGCTCTCATACATTGGACAAACCAAGAGAAGTATAGGCATTCGACTCAAAGAACATATAGCTGACATAAAACATAAACGCTCAACAAAGTCTGCTGTGTGTGAACATGTGGAACAAGGATCCAACCACTACCTGGGATTTGATGAACCAAAGATACTCGCAAAAGAACATCGTTTTCTTCCAAGGATGATACGAGAGGCTATTGAAATTTAAAAACACCCTAATTTCAATAGGGAAGATGGTTGGAATGTTCCTCCAGCTTGGGACCCTGTCATAAGGCTAATGCAACCCAAGAAGGACAAAGTCACCAGAAGACCTAAGGACACTGTGAGCTCATTCTGCGTAAATAGTAACACCTGTAGTAGAAAAATGTTCGGGTACTTTGAGATAACTTATACATTCAAGAAAAAGACAAATATCACCTCAGTCTGCCGTGAACATGAATTCTGTAAAGATTTCGAAACGTCGGCTAGTAATAAATTAAAAATATAGTTTCTAGATCTTTAGTTTCAAATGTAATAACTTAGTGAAACCAATACAACGCGATAAAATCCGTAAACTGTAATTTAATTTCAATGTGTAACATTCGCGTAAACCCAAGAAGATACTATAAGTCATTCCAAATTTATTTAAGCATGTTCTTTATCTATTCTGAAAGAGATAGTCTAGATTGTCCTTATACCTCTATTTACATATTATTATTCAATTATTTAAATAAAACCACTATGTTCACTAGAGCTTGAAATATATTAATGGTACAATTTCGTTAAAATCATAGTCAAATCATTTATTATTCACATGGACGTTCAAAGCAATCTTTTATTTGGATGAACTTGAAGCGCTTTAGTTCATTACAATCTTTTTCATATGATGAAGTGCTGAAAACTGTTTGATCCAAGCAAAAAATCTTCTTTGACCCTATTAACTTTGTGAGTCTTAGAAAGCATTAAGTACTATGGTAAATATTGTGATGTTAATTTAGAGGCATTTCCTTTGACCCAGTAGTATGATGATGCGATATTTTTACTAATGATTTTGCGTACATATTCATCTGATTTAAATTGATAAGCATAATTATGTTGCCCCGAGCCACACATAGCATGTTAAAACGTCAGTCCCACTGAAATAAAGATATTTAAAAGTCGTAATAGGATACCTCGTAACGGAATGCCTCTGAATAAACTGACACTAACTGACGGAATACCTCTGAATAGTCTAGTCTAAACCATGGAATATCGCCCTCCCTCTGGTATGCTGAGGTCAACTGGTTAGACTAGTAAGCGGACCTCAGGTTTCAACTGGAATAACGCTAGGAAGATGACATATTGATTAAACAACTAAACACTAAACTATCTCTTGCTGTGAAACTCAATAACATTTTCTCCTATTTATCCTATACAGCAGTATTTTACATCTATTTCTCATTATTTACAATACAAAACTAGAAACAACATTAAAATATAGTGTAAGTTTAACTCAATGAACGCTGTATAAATATACAAAACTACTGAATTAGTCCTGTATATTTAATATACCTTGATTACGTAAACTGATTACCACGGGGAACACCTCGGTACAAACTAGAGCTACTCGTCAAAAAACTTGCGCCATTAATATGCCGCAACCGCACTCTCTCTTTGCCCAGTCACCCATTCTCAAAATTGGATTGTGACACATTTATTTCACTCTTTTATTTCATACACTTACAGCTTTAATAAATTTCTTTGTGTCTCTGGAGACGTAAGAAAAATTTAACATATCAGATGAGGAGTCATCTGAAAGGTTTGCATATTCAACAACGAAGGTTGGGAGTCAGTTCGAATATTTGTAGAAGTTTCTTTTGACGCCTGTGAGTATGAAAACTTACTACCTACGCATTTGCTATTCATAGCACGATGGCGAAAAGTTCCCCAAGGCGTGTTATCCATCCATTGACTGATGTCTAAAAGGGATCGGCATAGACGCCTGATATAAATATGACTTTTGTGAGTTGTACTCAACATACGAAAATATTATATCGTACGATTTTTTTTTAATATATTTTTTACCACATTTACACATCACCATCTAGTCCCAAGCTAAGCAGACCTTGTGTTATGGGTAATAGATAATGGATAAATATACATATATACTTTTTTTTGTAAATACATACATATTATACATAGAAACACCCAGACCAAGACAAACATCCATGTTCATGCACACAAATGTTTGACATGAGCGGGAATCAAACCCGCGACCATCGGCGTAGCAGTCGCTTACACTCCCGCTGCGCCAACTGGGCGTCCAATTATAGAATACTAGATGATGCCCGCGGTTACACCCAGGTTATTTAAGGCTACTGCTCCGCTCCCATCGCTCATAGCGTGATGTTATATAGCCTATAGCCTTCCTCGATAAATGGGCTATCTAACACTGAAAGAATTTTTCAAATCGGCCAGTAGTTCCTGAGATTAGCGCGTTCAACCAAACAAACAAACAAACAAAGAAACTCTTCAGCTTTATATTTAGTATAAGATATAGGAGTCTTAATATACACTCAACAATTGACAGTCTAGTATATTTTTTTTACGTAAGTGTGAACGATATGATTGAAACTTTTGACACTTTGATTGGTGAAGAATTTGCAGCGTTCCAATCAGTATGCCAAAGGCGGATCAGTTTGATTAAATCTTGAAGTAGCTTGAATCTAGAACTCGATGTAAAGCTACTGATAATAATATGAAGACTTCACCGTTACAAAGAAGTAACTGATATTTTAACTCGGCTGTTGGTCTTGTCGTAAGAGATCCTGACAGGTCTTTGTGATCAGCACAATTATATGTTTTGTGTCTGGTATAAACAATGTGTATTTCAGGATAGGGTAAGGTTGCGATCATTGGACCAGCGCTTTGATTGGACCACCTCAATAACTCACAAACGATTTGGTTTAAAAATCGTTTGTTACATCGAAACGCTAGCTTTATGACAATAGGCACAGCTCGTGTACCGCCTGTGTCGCCGCAGGCTTGGTTGAGGAGAGACGCGTGACGTTTAATTGCACGCGATTTTGATATAAAATTGTCGCAATATATGTCTCCATGTAAGTGCAGTTCTATTAAGTTGAGGAGAGACGCGTGACGTTTAATTGCACGCGATTTTGATATTAAATTGTCGCAATATATGTCTCCATGTAAGTGCAGTTCTATTAAGTACTATATATAACGTATAATATATTTGATAACGTTGTGCATTTATTGGTGTGGCTAATTATCAAAATAAGTGGTTGACAACTATTTAATTAATTTTTTTATAAATTTTTAATGAGGTTATAGTGTGTTGCCATCAATGAACCAGTGCCTGGCTCTTTGATTGAACCGGTCCAATCATAGCAACTTCTCAAATTGTCGATTTCTTCATTATTTATTTTCTTTTAGAATGGCGAAAAGAGTAGGTATTATTCATGGAATGAGACAAGTATGGATTTAGCGTTACAAGCGCTACGTAAAGGTAAGGTGGGCTTAAATAAGGTAAGCAGGATTTACAGCGTGCCTAAAGCGATACTGAAAAGACGATACAATGACAAAAGTACGAAGGCCAAAGGTTGCAAGCAAATTGTTGGTTCAACGGGAGATCTGACTGCAGAGTTGGAGAAAAAACTAGTTCAACACATTTTAGAATTGGAACGATGTTTATATGGTGTAACACCAACTGTCATGTAAATGTTGGGTGCACGAGTGGGTGGGAGTGTGCTTGTGTAAAAAAGGGCAAAAAGAAATAGGTCTAGAAATAAGTGATGAATATGAGAGTTGAGGGATATAAGGCAAGAGGAAGACCAAAGAAAAGATGGACGGAATGTGTGAAGGCTGACATGAATGAAAAGGGATGGAATAATCAGATGACGGCTGATAGCAGAGAATGGAAGAGAAGGACATTCTGCGCCGACCCCAAATAATATGGGAACAGGGCAGGAAAAGGAGAAGTATAAATTTGAGATTTAACTGTACTTGTCTTTCAAATGTTGTATAAAATGTGATTGACAAAACGTTGTCTTTTGTGTTTCCTAAAAATTCATTTTTCTTAGGCTCTTTGAATGGACCAGTAGGCCAATATTGTCTAAGTCCAATGATAGCAACTGAGCGGTCCAATCAAAGATAAAGTGGTCCAAACAAGGCGACCATATTTTTTTTTTTATTGCTCTTTTGGCACTAAACGCTTAATTTAAAAAAGAAAACATGTATACTGCGGATACTTCAATAAAAGTACAATTCGATTAACCAATTTCTATATTGCCTACTGCTATAGTTTTGATTTTATGACCGCCCAAAGTTAAGTGGTCCAATAGTAGCAACCTTACCCTAATATAGTTCTGAGTTCGGGATTCCATTACCGTTCGTTGGATATCCTCTGACGCATCGTGTATGAGTCTTGAATTTGACGACTGACTATTATTTATACTTAAAGTATCATCATCAGCCTTTAATAGTCCACTGCTGGACTAGGCCTCTCCTTTGAAATGAGGAATTGGCCTACTATACCACGCTGGCCAAGCGGGTTGGTATAGGGTTTTTATCAAGTTTTCCTTCTCTTACAGTGCTGTTCTCTGCATAATATGCTCCCTTTGTCGGCTCTTACGACACCCATGGGATGATATGGGGTGGTGACAATTCGTATTCTTAATCCGTCACCACACGGACACTTTTTAAAGTATATTTATCAGTAATCTACGATGATGCGTTGCGAAGATGCGTCGCGTACCCGTCTTGATTTTGATGACTGACTTTCTCTTCATCTTTGGCCACAATTCAAAATTTGAGCCATGACCTACATATTCAAAATTTCTTCTTAGCAGGAAAGACTTCAGAAATTTAATATTTCGACTTAATAATCATTACCATGCATCGTTCCAATTTAGATAGCGAGTGCCATTTCTCGCATGATATTAAGACGAGCGATGACAAATTGTCTTCCCAGTCTGTTTTCCCGCTCATTTTAGCGGAATTATAAAGCATCTTGCAGGCAAAGTGCGGTCGTTGAAAACTTTAAGCGTAATAAATGACGACGAAACATGTTTTTGTGCTAAAAAAAAGAATGCCACATTGCAAGAAAAGGACGTTTAAGTGGGTAAAAGGGAAATAAAGAGATAGGTTCTCAAAAACTGTCTCTGAAATTTTAATATAAATAGTATTATGAGACTGAGTTTAGTGAGAATTAAACTTTATTATTTTGTGCTGCGTTGTTTCGTTGTTTTTTCGAACAAATAAGCGCATGAGCTCAATGTTTAACCCCTCAACTAAAATATTAACCTCAGAGGTTAATAACAGGTCGGGTATCATTGGTCGTTGACATTTAACGGTTTTTGCACTTATAACACGATATTGTTATATCATTCGATTTATCGATTTCCGCTTGACCAATTTTAATACTTTTATAAACTGGAAACGAGCAAGAATGAACGAAAATTAATTAAACAAAATACGTATGCCATCGAACTTTGCGTCGACGCCATATTGGCCATTTTGATATTGAAATAAGTGTGCACGAGAAAAGAAAAAATGTTTGTAATGAGAAAACATTGAGTAATCTTATAAGTATTATATACAGATCGAAAAGTGATAAATATTGCAGTGAAAAAGTAACGAAACTCTTGTAATGCACTTATTACGTTCCCAAAGAATGGCCGCCGTTATTTTTCGTCGCGTAAACAAAAACGTTTTATGGTGAAATTATGATTCTAAAGTAAAATGAGTTGAGTTATCTTTGCACATTGTATATTGTTTTAACGTAATAAAGTGCTCGTTTGGTGTTTATGTGTGGATATTCGATAAATTGTGATAAAGTTTACAATTTATACCAATGAAATTTCTCAAAATCAAAATATATTACATCGCTGCGAGAACAGGTCAGTTTTATTTACATATTGAAATATATAACTAGTTAGATAAACTTGTAACGAAGCCAGGAAGGTATAATTCATGCCATATAATTATATTTTTGTAGACGAATTTTTCGTTTTTCTGCAAGTCTACGTAAAAATTAAAAAGTATTTGAAATGACGTTGCATTTCGTGCGTTGGGCAAAGCGGGCCTTGCGCAGGATAGGGGTTAATTCGAAAAGTGTTTCTGCCATTTCTTTTTTTCTTGTCTTCTGTAACAACACAGAGCCTGTACGCTACATAGTATACGTCTGCTTGCATTTCAGGTATTTTCAAAGAGACTTAGGTGAAGAATGTTTTTAAAAACTTCAGGTTTATTTGTCGATTTTGTTTCCGTTCGGACCAAGTGCTCTAAAACGTACTCAAAAAAATAGTAACTTGGAAAACAAAATTGGCCAATCAAAACAAATATCAAGTAAGATAAAACCAACAGAACACGACATGAAAAGCAAACTTCCATTTCACCATTATCTTTTAATGAAACTTCGAAATCTGAGGGCCAATTCTGGTAATTATATTTGTTCAAATTCCAATATCGATCTAGTCTCGGCGTCATAAATGGTATTCTCGTAACTTAACTGACACTTGAATGAGATCGGGACTACATCGAAAGTTGAACCAAGTGTGAACTAGTGTGAACGGTATTCTGCTAATTATTAGTAGAGCAGGTAAGGTATTTCTAGTTTTAATATACATTTGTTACCAAGGACACGACGTGATGACGTGATTTATTTGACATTCCCAACGATACCACTAATAGTGTTGAATATTTTTCTGGTAATATTTATGATCTATTTTGCTAATAAACATAGGAATCGCCTTTAGCTATTATGTGCCACTAGTTTTACCACGGGGATAGGTATCTAAAATAAGTTTAAAAAGAAATTGTGTAAGACAAATTCATGTCTACAAAACAAATGACTATAAAATGATCAACCATCGATAGGGCTTACAAAAAACAGGTGCATGCGATTTTCGACCTTATTGACAATTCATGATAAACTTCTTTTTGGTATTTTCTTGCTTTCTGACATTGATACGTTATTAAAATTATAAATTCTGAGTTACGTCAATAAGGTCGAAAATCGCATGCACCTGATTTTTGTAATCCCTATCGATGGCTGATAACTTTCTGATAGTCACTGGTTTTGTAAACGTTAATTGCTTTTATACAATTTCACAACTAATGAGTTCACGAGGATCCTCTGGGGGATCTGGCTAGGAGATCCTGGTGGACAACATGCTAACATGTTAAGTATTTCGTTGCCAGCATTGACAATATTTATTTCAAGATCGAAATATTCGCGAAACTTTTGCTCGAGAAATTCAACAAATGAGTTAAAATTATCAGGAGGGAAAATGAATTAAAAAACCCAATTGTACGTTACCATCGTTAAAATCTTTATAATGTCTGAATTATTTCTATTATTGAATATTAATTTTTTTAATTATTGAATACCTATTGAAAATAATTCACACGATCCAAGGAACCAATATATTTACTTACAGAAATTTTATTACTTAGTTGTATATTAATTTTAATTTGGCATGTAAACGTATTGGCATCCAATAACCATTCCTATTAATGTATTTTCCCATACAATGGCAAAATTCACGTTTTTGTTTTTGAGTTTTTGTCATTACCTCTAAGATCAACAAGAGATTATAAATTGATTATATCGAAATTATACTATAAGGAGATTAAGTGGAGCAGAATACCAATTGTGAGTCAATTCAAAATTAAATCGCAGTTCATTCAAAATTCAGTGTCAGTCTCTGTTAAATACGAGAATTGGCCTTCTGACCTCATTTGATTCACATCCATCTCTGCGTGGTCAACGCACGTTCAACAAAGAAAACTACATCACAATACTGTCAGGTTTTGTATGATGATGCTGCAGTTTTCATTCTCTCAATACTTTCATTATAACTGCCTTCAATGCCTACTTGATGTCTATCGATTTTCATACAATGAACGAGTGGTTGAGATTCAGCTGTAAAAGTCAGGTAGTTCCCTTTGTTGTTTTCCATACAATGCATAAGAGGTAATGTATGTTTTATTTCCTTTATTGGTTGTCATGACCACAGCAGGTGTAAGCCGGCCGAAACGGTGGAATATTCTGAAGAATTATTTTATTTATTTTGTATCTCCAACAGATTTTAACCTTTAAGTACTAACGTGGGTGTCTCACAGACGACGAGTAACAAATATGAGGCTTATTTCAAGTTCTTTAAAGTTAACCTCACGCCCTTCCCTGCACCCTCGGGATCTAACATGTTCATCAATCAGTCGAACGCTCACTAGCAGTACGATAACACATTCGGCAGTGTCTCTCAGACGTAAGGTCAGTATTAGTGTTTTGGGTCAAAAGCAATTTAAAATGTGTCAAAAGTAAAAGCAATCGCTGCCTAAGCAGTACTATAATTAAGACTAGATTAAGACTAATGTTTAAAATATAAGAAAAAAGAATGCCCATTTTTCACCTATGTATATGTATGAAATAAATCTTGAAATTCAGCTAATTTAACTGTATATTTATTACACTTATCACAATGTTAAAAGAAACCCAGAAAAAATATTTATCAGTAATTCTTTACACATATTCTACGTAAACGTATTAGCATGTTTTTAACCATCTATTTATGACATTTCATTTTACGCATTGGCCTTCATCCAAATCTGTTTCCGAGTTTTATACATTATTTTACGTTTTATTTAATCAGTCAATATATCCTTACTAGTCTTTATATAATACAGATGAATTAAACATAATATGATAGAGAAATAAATGAATTATGCAATATATAATTGAGTTCGCACGAGTGAAATGGCTTTTTTTGACATTTGACAATTCTCCGATTGGCATCGGATATATAATGGAGTTCGCACGAGTGAAACGGATTTTTTTGACATTTGACAGTTCTCCGATTGGCATCGGCGCAGTCCTTCGTTGTTGCGCTTGCGTCTCGTTGTGTACTGTGCTATTTAATGTTTGTGTGTTTTTCTTTTACGACCCTATTTACCACCCCAAATCTCGATTTCTTCCTTATCTGACGACCTTTGCTTACCATACCGTTTCTTGACAATGCCGCCAAAAAGACAACGTATTCTTTGCATAAACTGCAACGTCCTCATAAATACTTTACGAAGTTATCTCGTTCATGAGCTCAACACAAGAGTTATTTCGTTACTTAGCGAGTGGATGTCACCAGTAATCGTAAGTATTTTGTGTATTATTTTAATAAAAGAATATTTAGGTAGGTGTTATTTCCTTATCAAACTAACAAAGCTGCTATAATAATGAATGAAATAACACAAGTAACTTTTCGAAAAATCTACCTAAATATCCGAAAGATGTACAATATATAAACTACGTCAATATAGTTTTGCCATGTTATTAAATTTTTAAATTCGTTTTGATTTGTTAAGTAGCCCTTCTTGTTGTTTGTTGGAGTTAAGTTTAAATAAAACCATTTGTTCAACATGTGCCGCTTGCATTAATCTATTGTATCATTTGTAAACAAAATAAGTTCATATTGAGTTTCCTATTTCAGATTACTGAGGAAAATTACATTTGCGAACCATGTAATAAACTCCTCATGAAAAGTATAAACCAGCAGTTAGCAACTGGCTGTGTAAGTGCTCAAACTTCAGGGTCATATCAACCAGGTCGAAGACAAATTTGCAGTCTTTGTGGACGGTCAAAAGTTAAGCGTCAGAGTCATTTTATTATTTTTGACTGCCTCCGTGGTCCAGTGGATAGCGTATGCGACTGCTGATCGGAGGTCCCGGGTTCGATTCCCGGGTCAGGCAAAAGTGTTACTGGGTTTTTCAGTCATTCTCAGTAGCAGCATGGAGTCTGGTGATGTCCCCGGTAACGGCAATAGGCACGCCCCCTACTATTACGTGGGACCTAAAAAAATTCATGGCCAACTGTGCCTACCCTTTCGCGATACAGTCGTGAGTCTATAAAAAATAAAAATATTGACAATCCTTCAGAAGAGCAAGGACAGATTAATGGTGTTACACAAACAAGAATTGCACCATGCCTGGTATCTATGTTTCTATGTTGTTAATTAGTTGCTTATATAAGTTACATGGTATTGACACTCCAGATATTTTCCCTTGTTGTTTTCTAGACAAAAATTCATTTATCTGTTACTGATTAACGAACTGCAATAATTTAAATCACAAAGAAATAATTAAAACTATTGTACTTATACATTCTGACATGAAATGAATATAATAATAATTGCTATTTGATCATGCGAATTAAAAGAAATGTAATTTATTAATATATTACACTACCTGATATTAATTCAATGTTTTCTTTTGTAGATATCATCATCAGATAGAATCTGCTACTTATGCTCGTGGTCCAGTGTCTTCGTGGTCCAGTGGATAGCGTATGCGACAGCTTATCGGAGGTCCCTGGTTCGATTCTCGGGTCGGGCAAAAGTGTTACTGGGTTTTTCCGAATACTCAGTAGTAGCCCGGAGTCTGGTGATGTGCCCGGTAACGGCAATAGGCTCGCGCCCTATTACGTGGGAACTAAAAATTTATGGCGAAATGTGGGTGTAGTATTACACCTCTGCCTACCCCTTCGGGGATAGAGGAATGAGCCTATAAAAAAAAATGAAATGCTCGATGAGTTGTAAGCGTTCTGCCATACGTTATTGAAGAAATAGACATTAAAACAGGTGACTCTGAGCCAGTCATTGCTGAACCCGTTAATGAAAGTCCAGAATTGCCTGCTGTAGTCATATCTAGTGACATTTTTATTTTATTTTTTATTTTCAGCCTGTAGTGTCCCACTGCAGGGAAAAGGCCTCCCTCTCCTTTTTCCACAGGTCTCTATTTTGTGCTAGCACAGGCCGGTCCTTCCTATACGAGTCCAGTTCATCCCGCCATCGTCGTCTCGGCCTTCCACGTTGTCGCCTAGCACCTTCGGGGACCCAATTAGTGGCAATTCTGGCCCAAAGGTCTTCCGGCATGCGGCAAACGTGGCCTGCCCAGTCCCATTTGAGTTTGCAGGCTTTGTGGGTGACATCGGCGATTTTTGTTTTGGAGCGTAATATTATAGTGACATAACATTGGAAAATTATAGGTAGACGAGCAGCAAATACTGATTCTCACTGCCTTTTCTCTCAATGTTCTAATATTAATCTGCACAATATGGCAGATTCATTCAGAGCAACAACACTCAGTATCTATAAATATTATATCCCTGTGCACAGCCGTGTCTGTACAGAACATAGACTGAGTAATGAGTGCAAAACTCTGTATAGTTCGAGAAACAGCCTGAGTACATTCACTTCACAACAAGTAGAGCACATTTTTTCATTTTTGAACGTATCTAAGCCCTACCTTAATTTCACAAATGTAGAAGCCATACAAGAAATTGAAGATAACATTTTTTTATTTGGACTGGAAGGTTGAAACAGGATTTTTTCACCCTGTTGATGAAGTTCCTCGCATACAAGATATGCACAAAGGTATTTTGGGATTAGCTGCATTGCTAATGAAAATGAGGACTGTTGAATCAGATGTTCGGTCTACATATTTAGATCAACCGCGTAGCATATTAGAGCGACTTATGAACAAATGCAGAGAAATCCTACTAGAAGATTTTGTACCTATCCCTAATCCCTAACCTATCATTTGTACTTGGGTATTTTTGACATATCCAGAGAAAGTCTAATGGATCATAATCTTACAATTCCAAATGATATATACAATGAAAATTATTCGAACGCTATAATTATTTGCGATGGGACTTACATAAATATAAATAAAAGTTCCAATTACTCCTTCCAAAAATATACGTATTCATTACACAAATATAAAAATCTATTAAAGAAATTTTTATTTGTGGCATGTGGTTACATCTTAGATTATTTCGGTCCATACAAGGCTACCACATCTGATGCTGCCATAATGATTTCCTTTTTTGATTATGAAAACTCTCCTTTTAGATTATATTTTCAAGAAAACGATGTGTTTTTTGGATAGCGGTTTTCGGGATTCTATAAGAATGTTAGAAGGCTATAATTATCGGCCATATATGCCTGATTCTCTATTAGAAGGCGAACCCCAATTAACAACACAACAGGTCAACCGGAGCCACTGTGTAACAATATGCCGCTGGGTAGTTAAGGCAGTAAATGGCCACTTCAAAAGATTTTTTAAGCTTCTGAGGCAAGACTATTTTCATCAGTACCAAATATGATGCAGAACTTCCAAATAGCTGCTAGTTTACTCAACCGATTTGGTGTTCGTCTTCGTGATAGAGATGATTCTAATGAAATAGTGGAAATAATTGGAGAGAGAATTCATTTTGAAAATAATTTACCTCAATTGGTTGAAGAATTAATTATGAATCGAAGGCATGCTGTTTTTCATAGTATAACAGCTGACCGTAATAATTTATATAGGATTCCTAGACTAGGCTATAGCGCGTTAACATTATTTGCCCTAGGTACTTACCAGATAAGGCAAACAAGATCTTATTACGGGGAACATATTCGCTTTCGTGGCTCATACCGAATAGAAATATGTAGGGATACACAAGATTTTTCTCAATATAACCTAAGAGGAAGTGGTGACATAACTTTAATAAGAGGGAATTAAGAGGAAACACAGCGGCCGTTTTTCCACATAAACGTAGTCTCCTGTTTTCTCCCTGGATAATGCCAGTAGAGCAATTTTTTTCCAAAAGATGTATGGCCCCGATTGGCATGTCCCTATGTTTTCCTTTTTCTCATAAATTAAATATTAAAAAAGATATGAACCTTCAAATACCTCAAAAATTGGCCAGATTTACCGCTGTGTTCAAACATCCAAAAAACAAATTTGGCTAGATTATTTAAAAAAAGGAAAACATACGAACACGGCCAAAGCCTTTCTTTAATTTAATATGAAAAAAATAGTTAAATCGATGAAATTTTGGAGAAGGAATCAAGGGATTACGAAACGTTGATTTTGTGTACATTTAATAGGTATTTTTGGTCCAAGCTGCAGTTATCTCTGTCGCGCTCTGCGGGGGGAGGCTTGAGGCTGCGCGACAGCAATAGATTTTACAAATAACTATTTTTCAATTCGCTCGCCCGTAGTGTTTCCTCTTAAGTCCAGACACATTTCTAGAACACAATATTATGTACACATTTTGATAGAAAATAATGTGGCTGGCAGAGTATAGTGAGATATAGTGGAATATTGTTGCAATTGTTTGGTCGGTCTTCGAACCTTTGGATGTTGCGCGCAGGTTATGACGTTGATGTGGTACCTTGGATGGGCTAGGAATCAAGAAATTATCTCTGCGCCAGCTGAAAGTCTAGATGACGTGAATGTAAGATAGGTCGAAGATGATGATAATCAATAAACTATTTCAATTTACTAAAATGTTTTATTTGTTTTTCCACGTTTTGTTCATTAGGTATATATGCAGGTATGCAGGCCAGTGGTATGTATTGTGTTGGGAGGATAAGTAATTAATCACCTTTGATAATATAATAACTTATTAAGACTTTTTAGAGGTATCGAAACTATCGTCTTTTTAACTAATAATGTAACTAGGTACATAGTACTTAGGTCTGTATGTTGTTATGATTGACTGATGTAAGAGTTTAAAGGAAATTAAAGGAAGAAAAAGGTTTTTTTAGACCATGGTAAGTATTCCTATTTCAGACGAAACTTCGAGCGTTCATTATTAGTTTTGGTCGGTCATCACCTATTGGTAACGAACAACCCTAACCTAAAAGTAACATTAATGTATATTTTTTGGGCTTCGTAGCGTTAAAATCGTAAAAATGTTTACATGACATTCTTCTTCTTTCTCTTAGCGTTATCCCAGTTTCAATCTGGGGTCCGCTTTCTAGTCTAACCGGATTTGACTGAATATTAGCTTTTCCACGGAGCGACTGCCTGTCTGACCTCCGTAACCCGAAGGGATAGCGATATTCCATGGTTTAGACTAGTGTCAGTTTTATTTAGAAGGTACTGACGCCCTGTAACGATTGTCAAAGATCTTCATGACAACCGGGAACGACGGCTTAACGTGCTCTCCGAGGCACGGGACAAGCGATAATTAACAATTCAATACGCACATAACTCCGAAAAGTCATTGGTGCGCGCCGTGGATTCGAACCCGATACCCTCTGCATGGCAGTCTGTTGGTATATCCACTCGGCTATCGCCGAGTGTAAATGTTTACATGACATTATGTTCTAAATTTACAAGCAATCTTTCTACTATACCTTATAACTATGCAAATACTTTCACTATCAGGTTTTGAAATGTATGGGAAGTGGGCATTGTTCTTTTCCAAAATAATTCTAAATAGCTTTTTATTCGGTTAGATTATAACTAATATTTTTTTAAGGTGAGCGAAACATTGGTTATGTCATTTCTACCAAATAAATACAGATCTCCTACGAAAAGATTGTTGTTTTTTTACGGAATTCATAAAATAATAATAAAATAATCATAATACAACAATGTGTAAATCAGTTAATAGAAATGATCTATTTTGACTATTTACTAAGCTGTCTGGGACACGTCACGACACCATTTATGATATATTATGACTAAAATACGTATTATAATACGTACAAACACGATTGTAAACCATCGTATTACTAAAAAGTAGTGGGTGTGGGGTCACGTTTAGCTGACGTTAGCATATTATAAACATTGTACGAGACGCGCCTGTAGCGCAGTTAGTTGAGTGGAGTCAGTCGCTCGCTGGCATTTGTATCATTAGACCGAATTAACGTGTTATGTACCTATTAACCAGCTTTTTACTTGAGAATCCCATGAGTCGTAATCCTGAACACACCAAGGACATACAAACATACTAGACACCCAACAGTCTCAACAGTGGTGACCTCCGATTACGCATTCGTGCAATTTTCAAGTAGTGCACTGTACGCATAGTGAACTTTGACCGCGACTCCCCGATAAAGTGAAGTGCCATCGGGTAATAAATAATGGAGCCAGCCAAAATGGTACAGATACCATCGACCGTCAGTGATTTGGCAGCGATAAGTTTGTCATCAAAGATACCACAATTTTGGACAGACTTACCGCGCATGTGGTTTAAACAATTCGAGGCCATTGTTGCGCAAGAAAAGCAAGCTGATTCAACGAAGTTCAATTTGGTGGTAGCGCAAGTGAGCAAGGACGCACTTCAGCAGGTGAGTGACATCCTGGATTCACCATCCCCAGAAGGAAAATATGAAGCGCTGAAAAATAGATTATTGACAGTTTTTGAAGAAAGTGCTGAAAGGCAATTTCAAAAATTGGTCAGTGAGATGGAATTAGGCTCACAAAAACCCTCGCAGTTGCGGAGAAAAATGAAGGAACTTGCACGGAACACTCAGGTCTCAGACGAGGCCCTAAAGAAGCTGTGGATGTCACGTTTGTCAGAGTCAGAACAGTACCCGTAGTAAGTCAGGACACTAACCTAAAAAATTTGGCTACAATGCTGGATAAAATAGTGGAAAATATGCAGACTGGAGAAGTCGCCGAGGTTACGTCATCGCAATCGCCGGAAAATAAGGCAGACCTTATCCAACAAATTTCCGAAATGACAATAGAGCTTAAACATCTCCGAGGAGAAGTACACGCGATAAGAAGAGAAAATTCGAGCTGTGTATACAGAGTCGTAAAAACGCAGTCGAGTTATCACATCCTGTCTCAGGCGCACCGCTATCGCTCATGACAGATGCGAGTAACACATGTATTGGCGGAGTGTTACAGCAAAAGGTAGGCAATCAGTGGAAACCTTTAGGATGTTATTCTAAAAAGTTATCGGAAGCCCAAAGGAAATATAGCCCTTACGATAGGGAGTTATTAGGCATTTATATGGCGTTAGTACATTTTAGGAACATGGTAGAGGGACGTCCGTTAACCATTTATACGGACCATAAACTATTGAAGTATGACTTTTCGTAAATAGGTTCAGACAAAGAAACTCCTACGTTCTCTTTGGGAGCTCGCAGACCGCGAAGGCTTACGTTTCCCACGAGCCTCTGCCATCCTGAAGGACGATATTTATGTGGATGGCATTTGTTCGGGCACCTCCACAGCGGACGAGGCGATCCTCTTGCGGGACGAATTGATAGGTATCTTGGCCTCCGCTGGTAATGCAATTCAATTCAATTCACTTTATTTCAGATAAAATCCATAGATTACAAATATAACTAACATTGCACACATCTATATAAAAATTGTAAAAGATAAAAACAGATTAAAAGTTAATGCCAATACTATAATATATAAAATCAATAAAATACAGTTAAAAGTTCATATGAAAATAATAAATAAATAATGCGAATTCAATGTAATGTCAAAATCAAATTAAAATTAATAGAATTTAAAAGTAAAAAATTCAACATTAATAAAATCAAAGCTAATTTAATTTAAAATTGATAAAATTGGAAATTATATAAATAAAATATTAATCAAATTCATAATTCATAAAATTTCAATACCTAATGCAACTTATACATAATTATAATTAATGTAATGAGTTGCGCAAATTGGATTTCCAGCTCACCAGTGCTTTTGAAAGGCTTGCCAGAGGGTCATCTGCAGGATCCACATTTGTCAACAATCTCAAGATTGTTGACAACCCCGCCATGATGGCTGTTCTCGGCGGTCAGTACAGACCAGTCCAAGACATCTTTACGTATAACGTAGACTTGAAATTGCCTTGTTCTTGGACTAAATGTCTCGTATTGTCTACTGTCACCAGAACCTTTGATCTAAACGGTTGGTCCTGTCATATTTTAGGCAAAATGCTTCTTGCAGAGGCTTTAGACAGCAGGATTGACTTGGGACGAACCTCTCCGCGGTACTCTTGTTGAGTATTGGACCTCCTTTGTATCCTCACTTTTTTTTTTTTTTTTTTTTTTTTTATTGCTGCTAGTGGCAGACGAGCGAACGGCCCATCTGATGGTAAACGGTAACCGCTGCTCACTTCTTGCCGTCAATGAGATCTCCTTGCCTCGTCCCATCCTTCCTCCCGGGAAGTACAAGGCATCCCTTCACGGGTTTTGTGATGCTTCGGAACGTGGTCACGCGGCCGTGGTGTATGTCAGGTGAGGGTTTCCCTGATCATGGCAAAGAGCACCCTTTCGGACATCTCTGACCATTCTGAAATTGGAGCTCTCGGGAGCAGCCCTACTTTTACGTTTATTGAATCACGTGTCTAGTACATTAGGTAAAACAATTTGTATTAATGGAACCTACGCCTGGACAGACAGCCAAATTGTTCTCTGTTGGTTAAAGGTGTCTGTCCACACTTTGGAGGTATTTGTCGCTATTCGCGTTTCTCAAATCCAAAAAGCCGAAGTCACGCTTGTTTGAAGACACGTGCCAGGTGAGCTCAACCCCGCTGATTGTACCTCGCGCGGATGCTTGCCGCCTAGTTTGATAGGCCATTCGCTGTGGTAGGGTTCGGAATGGTTGAGTCAACCAGAAATTGATTGGCCTCGAATGCCAGTCTTGAATACTTCTAATTTGCCTGGTCTACGAACACTCGCTCTTGAGAAGGTAGAATGCGCCTTCGACCCCGATTATTTTTTGAATCACTACAGCTCCCTTGACAAGTTATTAGGGGTTACTGCTTGGATAAAGCGTTTTGTTTTTAATTTCAGGCACCCACAACAGAAACGACTGACACCGTTTCTCTCACCACAGGAACGACAGGAGTCCCTCACCTTTTGGATTTGTTCTGTGCAATTGGCGCATTTTGAGAAGGAGATTGCTATCCTTAAGTCAAGGAAATCGCAATTGTCGAGAGCTGTATCTAAATTGAATCCTTTTTTGGACGGTACGGGTCTCGTGCGCGTTCGAGGGCGTCTCAAGAACGCCAACCTCCGTTACGGGGCACGTCACCCCATGTTGTTACCCAAGGACGGTCATTTGGTACGTTTCTTGGTAACTTACCTACACTTTAAAAATTCGCATGCTCTGTTGGCCATTTTGCAACGCGAGTTTTGGATTTTGTCTGCCCGAAAAATAATTAGGAGTGTAGTCTTTCGGTGCATCTCTTGCTATAAGCTCAAGGCTTCTACCATGCAGCCCTTGATGGGAGACATACCGGCAGATCGCGTAACAGAGAGCAGGACATTTGACGGTGTTGGCACGGACTTCGCTGGTCCCTTTTTGACACTTCGAAACAGCAAGACTGTTAAGGTCTACTTGTGTGTCTTCCTTGATAAGTTCTGATTGCGGCACTAACTTCAAGGGCACTTATAATTATTTTAATGATGTAGTTAATTTCCTTAAAACTAACAAAGCTGATGGGCTTTCCCGACGTGGGATAGATTGGTTGTTTTCCCTACAAAATTGACCACACTGGGGTGGTATATTTGAGGCCGCTGTAAAATCGGCCAAGACATACTTGCGCAGGACAATTGGTGAATCAGTTCTTACATTTGAGGAACTCGCAACTGTGTTTTGTAAGGTTGAGGCCGTTTTGAACTCTAGGCCATTGTGCCCGATCTCCTCAGATCCGAATGATTTGGAAGCCCTTACGCCGGGCCATTTTTTGATTGGTCGCCCACTTGTTGCCTCGCTTGAGTACCCCTATATTGATACGAGACCTAATCGTCTCTCGCGTTTTGAATTGGTGCGCCAGATCACTCAGAGCTTTTGGAAACGCTGGAATTTGGAATATTTGCACATACTCCAGCAACGCGTTAAGTGGACCGACAAGACCGATCCACCCAAGATTGAAGACCTCGTTTTGATTAAGGAGGCTAACCTTCCGCCACTCAGATGGCGCAGGTGGCGCATTCTTCGTTTGGTAACTGGGGCTGATGGAGTTCCCCGATTTGCTGAGGTCTTGGTGGACGGTTCGATTCTGAGGAGAGCGGTTGCAACGTTGTTACGTCTACCAACTGATTAGCAGACCGGTAGGCCGGTCCGGGGCGGGTGGATGTTTGAAATAGAAATATTGTCTATGATAAGTTAAATCGTTTATATCAGTTTAGTAATTTTTTTTTGTCTATTGTAATTTTGTGACTCTGGTCACACTATGAACGGTCAAATCATTCTCATTCTTGCTTCCGGAAAAATTGTCTTGTGTCCACGCCGTTTTGCTTTTCGCGTAATTTGTAGAATTGAAGTAAATTTGTCTTGTAAATTCTTGTATCTGCCGCTTTTGACTATTACCGGCAAGGGTTGTAATAGATTTGTGAAATATTGAACATTTGCAAAAATTGTGTGAATCCTATGTCGACGTCCACGTGCCATCGTGTCTTGAAGACGCCGCGTTTGGAGTGTGGTAACTAACGATAATTACCTCTGTTTTGGCCAAAATTAGTGCGTGTTTTATCTCGGTTTCCTTCAGGCCACCAGGTAAGTTGTACTTGTAAATTGTCATCACTGTGTATCACAGTAAATATATGTTCGACTTTGTCTTCGCCTACAACGACTGGATGAATACAATCACGCTTCCATTGCCCTCTGTAAACTTTTCCCAGTCCTTCTAGGCAGATTCTGAACAATAATGTTGTTGTAGCAATAACTCAGAGTGCACATAGCTGTGTTGATTAATAGCCAGATTTATCAAACTCGCGGCTCGACGATGCACTGCCGATTAGTTTGATTTATTCGTCCGATTATTGTTACAATACTGGCATGGTGGATAGTTTTAATGACGTAACTAGTAGAGTATTTGTTATAGATTTTGTGTAGTTGGTATTGATTTCACTGACTCGTTGGCTTATCTAATTATGATGCGTGCAAGTGGTAGCATTGTTTAACTATTTATACTTTATGTCGGCATAATTTCTTAAATCATTCGCAATATTTTATTTTATTTATTTTATTTGGAAAACAAACAGTATTATCATCTAAAACATAAAACAGATCACATAACTATTTACCAATTACATGTTTTCACATATAAATATAAAAACTTGTTAACAGTAATATGGTAGTTGAAAATAATTATGTATAAAGGTACCTAGTACTTTAAGTCGTACAGTTATTCAACCAAGGTGAGCTCATTACTTTCTTAAAGATAGCTGGTTTAGTTATAAGCAAATCAAATTCTGAGAAGTCGATCAACCCATTATTATTTAGCGGATCTTATGAAAAATAAATATTGTCTATAATTTGTGCTGCAATGTGGCACATTGAGACACACATGAGGATTCCTAACAGATCTAGTAAGAACTCGCAATTGCACTTTAGAGAGGAGATGTTGAGAATCAATGGATGATTAAGCCACCTTAACAAGAAAATAAATATCGGTTATATTCCTTCTCTCTTTGAGTATTAATAGATGGACTCTTTTGTATCTCGATTCATAATTTGGATCTTCTGCTTTACACTTGTACTGAAGGTATCTGGGAAAGTTTCTTTGTACTAATTCTATTCTAAAATATAAATATTGTACAGTGGATTCCATACTTGGGAACAGTATTTGAGAAAGCTACGAACATGAGAACAATACTGGTTCGGCGTTACACCGAAACCGAAGGTAGGTTCTAGGCGACTTGGGAGGGAAATGGACTGTATAGCATAGACTCACGCCTGTTTCCCCGAAGGGGTAGGCAGAGGCATATTAAACGCCCACTTTTCGCCAGTGTTTTGATCCCACGTAATAGGTGGCGAGCCTATTGCCGCTTATCGGGATATTTTGTTTGCCAGAGCCTCGTCCGTTGATCGGCAGGTGCACCACTTGCAGGTGAGGTTGGCTTGGGACTCTAAGTTCTTGGTGGGAACCCTATGCACCCTATACAGAGGATAGCGGGTTCTTAGCCGCCTAGGAGATGGATACGGGAAGAGGTGATTGTGAGTGGGTATAGGATATTTCAAGGATGGAGGGCACTTACCTTATACAATCTTCTTCGTTTCCGAAGGGCAGTCTCCTGGTGCTTTCGTGATGCAGCTGCTTGTTTTCACTTCACTTCACCGTCACTCCCACTTGCGAGCGGTTTATATATGCGGTAATAACTTATACGGCGGTGCGGCGCGGTACGATATAGCGGACACGTTCTCAGCGAGCGGAATGTTCTGGTCTGTCACTCGCGTCGACGAATCAGGCGAAAGGCAGTGCCTCTTCCAGGGAGTGGGATAGAGGGAGACGGAAATATGGTATCGCTCACACTTGTACGTGGAACGATTGATCTTGGTGCGATTAGTTATAGATAGGAAGGTAGATGGCGCTACCAAATACAATGTTTTAATAATTTTGATGTTCGGGAATTGAGAGCAAGACCTCTTTAAGAACCCCATGGCCTTGTTGGCCTTTTGTACTATGGTGTCTACATGTTTCTCATATGTAAGTTTCGAGCCGTTTATAACACTTAGATCTCGTAAATAATCAACCCGTTTTAGCTGACTATTTTTAATGTGTACCTATGAGCTATTTTATTCGTTTTGCGAGTGAATGCAATTAAGTGACATTTAGAAACATTAAGGTCTAAGCTGTTCATCGCGCAGTAAATTTCTAGCCTATTTAAGTCCTGTCGCAGTAGATAACTATCTTCGACATTCTTAATATTTTTAAAGGTTTTCATATCGTCAGCGCTAAGCAAAAAGGCCAGGTGTGTTAAAGCAAATGGTATATCATTTATGAATATATTAAACAGTAACGTTCCGAGTACGGACCCTTGAGGGACTCCTGAGGGAACTATATACCACTTAGATACGATGTCATTTGAAGCAACAGCTTGAGTTCGGTTATGAATATACGAAGAAAGCCACCGGTACAGATTGCCATGAATACCTGCGTTTAGTATATTTGCAACAGCATTATATGGTCAATTCAATCGAAACATTGCGTATAGTCCGTGAAGATACAGTCTACTTGGCCACCGTTGTCCATGCATGAAGTAGTAAAGTCAATAAAGGATAGCGGGTTGGATGTAGTTGACCTATTTTTGATAAAGCCGTGCTGTTTCGGGATGAAGACCGCTGAAATAGTGCTATATAATTGATCAAAAATTATGCGTTCTAGTATTTTACTAAATATATTGGTCTGTAATTTTTTATGTTTTTTTTATTTCCACTTTTATGTACCGGTGTAATAAATGCGGTCTTCCATATGTCAGGTACAATTCCATCCTTAACAAAACGCATAAAAATTATTGTAAGAGGCTTTACTAATTGTGTAGCACATTTAACTATGAATACAGGCGGTATGTTGTCAAGGCCTGCGCCCTTAGTGAGGTCTAGTGAGCTAAGGAGCTTGAACACAGACTCTGCATTTATTTCTCTTTCGCTGATAGCTATCGAGTTTCTAGCAACGGTTATATTATTAGCAGTAGTTTGGTCCAAATTTGAGAGAAAATTTGATTGAAAGTACGTCGCGAAAGCATCACAAATTGCCTTGCAACTGCTAAAATATTTATCCTCATTGAACATAGTTGAGGCAAGCAAATTGGATCCTTTTTTGTTCGATTTAATAAATGATCAAAACATTTTTGGATTTTTTATTATTGATTCCTCCGTATTCAAAATATAGTCTTTGTAACATTGGTTCTCTAACATTTTAGCTCTAGCTCGAAGTAAACTAAAATATTCATAGTCTAATGAGTTACCATAATTTCGGTATTTGTGTTTTTCTTTTAAAATATTCCTTCAACTTCCTTACCATGGCGGAAACTTCGACGGATTAATCATCTTGCTAGGGATATACTTTTCAATTAAATTATAAAGACATTTATAAAAATGGGTGCATATGGTTCCCACCAAGCAACCTCACCTGCAAGTGGTGCACCTGCCGATTAACGGACGAGGCTCTGGCAAACAAAATATTCCGATAAGCGGCAATAGGCTCGCCACCTATTACGTGGGATCAAAACACTGGCGAAAAGTAGGCGTTTAATATGCCTCTGCCTACCCCTTCGGGGAAACAGGCGTGAGTCTATGTATGTTATAAAAATTATCAACAGCATTGTTAAGTGTATTATTAACTAAAATATTGTCCCACATGTATTCATTAAAGGAACTCCTAATCTTGTTATATTCTCCAGAATCAAATAAATATTTTCTTCTAGGTTTAGACTTAAGAGGTTCGTCACTAACAAAACATAGCTGTATATTAAGGGATTTGTGATGATCATCTTCTTGAATCAAAGAGTATTGCACAGTGGGTAACAGATATATCAATATTACTTAACACTAGGTCTAAACTTCGTCCCTTTGATATATTACGATAAGTATTAAACTGATTCAAATTACATTCGGATAGAACATACACAAAATATGTTTGAAAATCACCTGCAACTCCAGAGGGTTGCAAATAAGTCACGTCACTTAACTATTCAACGTTAGGCATATTAAAATTACCCATTATTGTAAATTATTTATTTATTTATTTATTATTTATTTATTTATTAAAAACAATATAAGCTTACAGTATATATACACACCAAAACGCTTACATGCTATACTATATTAATTCACAAATCAATTCTAAAAAATATATAAAAGTAATATATGTTTAGATATTATAATATTAAACATTATTAGATAACAAGAGTTATTAATTATGAAATTGAATACGATAATGTCAATAGAGAAGGAAAAAAAAACTATATTACAATATCAAACATTACAACACACAAACAAACAAACATTACAGTACAAGAGTTATTCATTATTAAATTAATACCCGAATGTCAGAAAAAAAAGCGATGTTTATAATATTAAACATTATTAGATAAAAATAATTATTAATTATCAAATTGAATACGATAATGTCAATAGAGAAAAGAAAAAATAAACTATATTATAATATCAAAAATTACAACACACAAACAAACAAACATTACAATACAAGAATTATTAATTATTAAATTAAATACCAGAATGTCAGAACAAAAAGCGATATTATATAATTATATATGATTAATTTGGTTGGATTGGATAGGACATTACAGTTTATTAAAATGTATCATGACTGCTTGCATTAATTTAGTTATTTTGTCAGAAAATATGTCTGCCTCTTCATTGTTTTGTAAAAAATTGTTGATCAATTGTATGGCCCTTCCGGTGGGACTATTTGCAGCATGAGGGAGTCGCCATGTTGGAGGATAGGTGAGGAGACGGTGTTGCCGACGACAACCCCGCAAATAATTATTTGGTACATACAAATTTACACACTCACTAACCGATGGATTATCCACTTTGTGGTGGAGCATCAATATATAATGCATTACGTGTGTAATTTGTCGTCTCAATTCCAAAGTATCCAGGCCAACCATCCCAGATACAAATAAAGAAGGGAATAGGAATGGATAATAACCGAATTCCCGCTTGTATACAAATCTAGCAAATTTACGTTGAACTCTTTCAATCGCTAGAGTATATATCTTTTCTTTCGGGCTCCATACTATTGAATTGTACTCTAGTCTACTGCGTACGTATGCATTGTAAAGTATTCTAATAGCGCGTGTGTTCTTAAATTGATAACATGTTCTAATTATAAATCCTAAAGCTTTATTAGCATCTTTACATATTTGGTTTATGTGATCGTGAAAATTTAGTTTTTGGTCGAGAGTTAACCCCAGGTCCCGTATCGTACTCACGCGCTCGAGCGGTGTTCCAGCTAATTCGTAAGTCACAGCTATTGGAAAGCGGGATCGAGTAAAAGTTACTGTTTTATATTTTGAAGTATTGAAAGTGAGCTTATTTCTTACACTCCATTCATAAACCGCGACAATATCCGATTGCAGGGCCGTACAATTAGAACTATCTGTGATAGATAGGTATAATTTAAGATCGTCGGCAAACATCAGACACTGAGATTTAGAGAGAACACTAGGAAGATCGTTAATCATTATTAGAAACTGCGTAGGGCCTAGGGTACTACCTTGACTTACACCGGATCGAGTGTAGTATTCGTATGAATGGTAGTTGCCCATTCTCACAAACTGCTTACGATCTTTCAGATAATCGGCCATGAAGCTCAGCAGGTTTGGGCTAAATCCAAAGGCAGAGAACTTAGTCAGTAAAACGTCATTATCCACCAAATCAAAAGCCTTTGAAAAATCAAAATATGCTGCATCAATCTGACAACCCGTTGTCATACTAGAAGTCGCATAGTCAATGAATTTTATATGGTTAGTCAGAATAGAACGTGATGGACGAAATCCATGCTGAGAATCATCTAAGCGGCTTTTGATTTGTTTAAAAATACTGTTATTGAGTATTGTTTCGAATAACTTCCCAAATATAGACAATACTGCTATAGGTCGGAAATCAGTGACATCATTTGGTGATGCAATTTTGGGCACGGACGTTACTCTGGACACTTTCCACTTTTTAGGATATGACCTAGATTGCAATGACAAATTAAAAACATGCTGAAGTGGTTCCTCTAGAGCAGGCAGACAGTCCCTTACCAAATAGGTTGGTATATTATCAGGACCGCAAGCAGACGATGTTTTTAAACGCGGCATTGCTTACCTTAACTCAGAGAGACTTATGTGGTCCATCGACACACATGATGAAACTAACGGATTTGTATCACGCTCAGCCACCTCTGCGTTTAGCAATGGGGAGTTAGTGTGGAAAACGGAACTAAAATAGCTCGCAAATGCAATGGTAAAGCATTGCACCCTACGGAGACCGTTCCTATAGTTCATTACACATTATTTATTTTATACTGACAATCTGAATTCATTATCGCAGGAAACGGGGTTGAACCAACTAAAAATCTTTCGCTTGTTTATGGTCATATCCTGTCATCAACAAGTTTAGTTACCAATAAAATGATAAAGTACCACTTTTAGTACAATCAAAATATCATAGACTATAAGAGGCTGACCGCACATTATATATTAATAGAATCGTTTTTGCCCGATATTATGGAAATCTTGGGCAATCTCTTCTCAGTGCTTGTGCACTAAGAAGAGATTTCCCAAGATTTCAACCACGCTCTCCGAGGAGAGCCATACAGGAAAAATTTCAGCTTCTTGCGCATAGCACTTTTAGCTGTGCGTTGTCTGTCAGTCAGTTACGTAAGAATAATATACTGATAGTTTCTAAAGACGGCAACACGTGCGACTTGAAGAAGACGAGTGGATTATCAAAAAATATTCCATTTGCAACGAGGATGATGGGTACTACTTGTTTATATCGTAGAATCCTATCACCAGTATATATTGTTGTTATTTAGATAGTATTTATTTTTAGTGAGTGATTTTTCAGTTTTATGTCTTATAACGGTGGCAAGGGTGATGATGAAATAGGTGCGGATCAACCTTGCACTTCGTCTACTCTGGTGCGCTGCCCCAATTGTTCCCAGGCGCGTTACTTCAAAGGTGAGCGGGACCTAAAAGTACATTTTGGTAAAATCCATAAAAACCAGAATGTACTTTCTGGCCCCAAAACATCCACACATACACACAACAACACAATAGTCTCCCCCAAAATTCCCTTTTGGCAATATTTAAGTCAATTAAAAAATTCAATTCCGGTTTTAAAGCGAATTCCCCGTGGTGCAAGACCTTCAGTGGCCCAAAATCTAGCACAGTGACAGAGGTCTTGTCACCCGGGAAAATTCTATAACAGCTTGGGAACAGTTAATCACCTTTCCTTATAGAATTTTGCATGCACAGACAGACCGTATAACAAAAAAAAACACTTACATCAAAAATTAAAGAAAACTGTAATAATTCGGCATCCCATTTAAACCCCCATCCTCCTAAACCATACCGTAATAGCCCCATTTACCATTATGTAGAATCAAAACTAAGGGAAGGTGATATCAGGGGAGCCTCCAGGCTCTTGTTTAGTAGCGATGTGGTGGCGCCTTGCTCTGCCGACACACTCGCGAGTCTGCAAAGCAAGCATCCAGCGCCAGGGGATAACCTCTCCTTTCCTGACCCACCTGACACTAACTCAGATTGTCTCAACGTTACAGCCAAGGACGTGGTTGCTGCCGTTTGCTCTTTCCAAAGTGGGTCTGCCGGTGGTCTCGACGGCTTAACACCACAGCACCTTAAGGATCTCGTGTGTGCGAGCGCCGGGGCTGCTGGGGACGCGCTTTTGAGGGAGCTAACGGCCCTAATCAACCTTATGCTCTCGGGCAATGTAAACGATGACATCGTCCCTATTTTGTACGGCGCCAATCTTTGTGCCTTGCGAAAGAGGGACGGTGGCATTCGTCCCATTGCCGTGGGGTGTACGTACAGGCGTATGGCAGCCAAGATATGCTGTCGCTATTATTATACAAACTTAGGTAATAAATTCCAACCCCTGCAGCTCGGATTTGGATCCAAGGGGGGTTGCGAGGCTGCCATACATGCCCTGTCAACGTACCTTGGCTGTAATGGGGGCGAGGTTATCTTGAAGGATGATTTAAAGAACGCCTTTAACTCAGTGAACCGGGACACCTTGTTGACACAAGTTAAAATTGAAACACCCAAAATTTACAACTTTCTTTGGCAGTGTTACAGAAACCCTTCAAAATTGATCTTCAAGGAAAATCTTCTGGAATCCGCCGTTGGCTGTCAACAAGATGACCCTCTTGGACCACTCATTTTTAGCCTAGCAATTCACCCAATCATCAGCCAGTTAAATTCAAAATTCAATATCTGGTACCTGGATGACGGGACCCTGGCAGGCGACGTACAGACTGTTTATCAAGATCTGGCTTTCTTAAAATCTAAATTTTCATCCATAGGCTTAGACCTAAATCCAACTAAATGTGAAATTTTCATAAACGACAATTTAAATAAATCCTCTATACTTTCCAAATTTCAATTTCTGACTCCCAATATAACCCACATTGAAAAAAGTTCTCTTCGCCTCCTTGGGTCGCCGATTTTAGACGAAGGTTTCGATACATTTATTCATGAAAAAATTCAAAATTTTAGTGAAATTTCGGACAGGCTCCTCAAAATTAACATTCATTCGGCTTTCACTATAATTCGGTATTGTCTTTTCGTGCCTAAATTTACTCACGCTATTCGAGCTTCGCCTTTTTGGAAAAATTCGAGCCTACTCATTGATATGGACAAAATTATACAAACTACTCTTAGTAAAATTTTGAATATAGCACTGAATGACCGATTGTGGCTACAGACGTCCTTACCTGTACGTTTTGGCGGCCTCGGTATTCGAAAACTTTCTGATGTTAGCCTACCAGCATTCCTGTCCTCGGTCCACAGCACTGCAGAATTGACCAGGAAAATCTTAGCACCAACACTGGTCAATTCTGAGGTGCCGTGTAAGACCGATGCCACGAATGCTTGGAGAAGAGCTTGTCCAAGCACTGAGTTACCCCGAAACCTATCCTCTCAGAGGCAGTGGGATGGACCGCTTTGCAGCAGAATACGAGAAAACCTTCTTAGCACATCGTCTAATGCTGCGGAGCGTGCTCGCCTACTGGCTGTGGGAGAGTGGGAGTCGGGCCTCTGGCTTCAAGCACTGCCATCGTCCAACATTGGTACCATGCTGGACGATACGACCTTCCGCATCGCGTCTTGCCTCCGTTTAGGTGCGCCATGTGTTACTCCACATCGCTGTCACTGTGGAGAGGCTGTCGACAGCCTTGGTCACCATGGCCTATCATGCAGCAGGAGCGCAGGTCGTATTTCACGACACGGCAACCTTAATGACATTCTCCGTCGGGCTCTTGTCTCCGCTGGCGTTCCAGCCCACCTTGAACCTCAGGGCCTGGTACGCAACGACGGCAAAAGACCAGACGGTATGTCTTTACTGCCATGGAAGTTGGGTAGGCCTTTGGTATGGGACGCAACGTGTGTCGATACCCTCGCGCCATCACATCTTCCTAGCACAGCCGGTTGTGCGGGCGCTGCTGCTGCTACAGCGGAGACCCTCAAACGGCGCAAATACGTAAACCTAGTAGGGGATTACGTATTTGAGCCGTTTGGGGTCGAAACGTTGGGGCCATGGGGTCCAAGTGCGAGATCTCTTTTTAGAGACCTCGCAAAGAGGCTTGTCGACGCCTCGCGTGACCAGAAGGCTGGGTTGTATTTGGCCCAGAAGGTAAGTATCGCCATACAGCGTGGCAACGCTGCCAGCGTTCTGGGCACGCTGCCAGTTGACGGCGATGTGGATGAATTTCATGACGCGCTCTAATTTTTTTTTTCTTTTTTTTTCTGTATATATTTTTTTGTATGTTCTGTATATATTTCTTTGTATTTTAAGACTTAGTTACGTTTCAATCTGATATATATATATAAAGTTGTAAAATAAGATCACCAGTAAATGTATTCACAGAAAAAGTGATAAAGTACCTTCAATCGTAGAATAAAATACTGTGTTTCGAAGTAATAGCGGCTTCAGACGTAGCGTTACGTCTACGGCAGATCCCCGTAGTGGACTCGATACAGAAGCGCACTGAAGTGCAAAGTCCGCTGAGCGGACGCGACACAGTCGAGAGGTTAAATAAATGAAAAAAAAATCAATGCACAGATTGTGAGTGACAATCACAGATTACTATTGCTACTGTAAAACTTGACATGTACACAAGTAAATAGCCGGGCCAATCAAAAGTCTTACTTTATTTATTGCAACAGCACAGCGTACCAAATATTATAAATTGCATTGAAACTATTTTACGTTTACTTTCACAAGAGCGCTCGCCCATTAGACCAGTGTCGATAATTTTTGAAACCAAATATATTATAGTAGGTAAACTATACTAAAGCAATGCTGAAAATCGGCAGAAAGTCAAATTTTACCTTTTCTTTTCCTCTTAACATTTGTGTAAAAGAAAAGGTATTTGACTGGTTATATAAATAAGCATCAATTTATGGCGAAGGTTTCTATCATATCCTATGAAAATGGTTGCCTACCCATCGTAACACCAAAAAATGACTCTGTCAAAAATTACTTTCAGTGCCACACCAGCGTTCATATCATCATATCAGCCAAACGACGTCCACTGCTGGACATAACCCTCCCCCGAGGTTCTCCATACAGACCGGTCTTGAGCCGCCCGCATCCAACCGCCTCCCGCGATCTTGACGAGATCGTCGGTCCACCTTGCGGGGGGCCTACCTCTGCTGCGTCGTCCGGTACGTGGCCGCCACTCCAGAACCTTTCTGCCCCAACGGCCATCGATTCTTCGAGCTATGTGCCCTGCCCACTGCCACTTCAGCTTGGCTATCCGGAGAGCTATGTCGGCGACTTTGGTTCTACTGCGGATCTCCTCATTTCTGATTCGATCTCGCAGGGAAACTCCAAGCATAGCTCTCTCCATCGCCCTCTGAGTGACCTTGAGCCTTCTGATAAGGCCCATAGTGAGCGACCACGTCTCTGATCCGTAAGTCATCACTGGCAACACACACTGGTCAAAGACTTTCGTCTTGAGACATTGCGGGATATCGGACGCGAATATATGTCGTAACTTCCCGAACGCTGCCCAACCGAGTTGGATTCGACGATTGACCTCCTTCTCGAAGTTGGACCTACCTAATTGGACTACTTGTCCCAGGTAGATATACTTGTCGACAACTTCGAGCGTAGAGTTCCCAACCTGAATAGGAGCAGGTATAACATGGACGTTCGACATGATTTTCGTCTTGTTTATGTTCATCTTAAGACCTACTTGTTGGGAGACTCTACAGAGGCCATCGAGCATTGTGCTTAGGTCTTTCATGGTCTCAGCCATGACTACGATATCGTCTGCGAATCGAAGGTGAGTGATGTACTCGCCGTTGATGTTGATGCCGAGTCCATTCCAGTCCAGAAGCTTGAAAACATCCTCCAGCGCAGTGGTAAACAGTTTCGGGGATATGACTTCCCCCTGTCTCACTCCTCGCTGGAGTTGAATAGGTTTCGAACTCTGATCCTGGAGGCGGACTGACATAGTGGCGTTTTCATACAAGCACTTCAGCACTTCGATATATCGGTAGTCAATCCGGCACCTTTGGAGAGACTGTTGCACCGCCCAGGTTTCGATCGAATCGAAGGCTTTCTCATAGTCCACAAACGCCAAGCATCGGGGCTGGTTATACTCCTCGAACTTCTGTATAACCTGCCGAAGCATAGGTATGTGGTCTATGGTACTATAGCCTTTACGGAAACCGGCTTGTTCGGGAGGCTGGAAGTCGTCTAGCTTGCTCTCGAGACGATTCGTGATGACCCTCGAAAACAGCTTGTAGACGTGGCTCAGAAGTGTGATGGGTCTGTAGTTCTTTAAGAGGATTTTAGATTAGATTAGATTAGATTAGATTAGATAATACTTTATTGTACACCATACACAGAAATTTTACAGAGACAAGAGAAATAGTTAAGTTTACAATTTAAATGCACAATGGGCGGCCTTATCGCTAAAAGCAATTTCTTACAGGCAACCTTTGGATGGACAGAAATAGACTAGAGAAATATAATAATTCAATGGTGTAGTAATAAAGTTACTTGCTTAAATTAACATATACATACGGTGCATAAATACATAATAAATACATATTAATATACGTGATAATATACATAATACATAATAATATACATACATACATATTACAGTTTAGATATTATAGTAAAATCATGCTATAAACAATGACTTAGTTACTAGCTAGGAAATGTTGTTTTAAAGCCTTTTTAAATATGCCTATTGACTTTGCTTGCCTAATTTCTAATGGCAACGCATTCCACAAGCGCACTGCCTGGACAGCAAAGGATTTACTAAAGAAGTTTGTTGAATGCGTTGGCATGTGCAGTCTCAGATTCTCTGACGACCTCAGGAACTTTGAATGTGTGTCATGGAGGAACTTAAAACGTTCTTTGAGATACAGGGGAGTGCTAGGATCGAATAAAACGTTATACAATAATATAAGAATATGAGTATTCCTGCGAAGACGAATTGGGAGCCACTTGAGTTTGTTACGAAATTCTGATACATGATCATATTTGCGAAGACCAAATATGAATCTTATACAAAAATTCTGGAGACGCTCAAGTTTGTCAAGTTGCTGCTCAGTGAGATCAAGATAGCTGACATCGGCATAATCGAGTACTGGAAGGAGTAAAGATTCAGCAAGCGCAATTTTAGTGGCTGTTGGAAGAAAATTCCGCAGCCTACGTAAGGAACCCGCTGACGCAAACAACTTACGACTGGTCTCCTGTATTTGATGGCCCCATGTTAAATTGCTATCTAGATATATGCCCAAATTTTTTACATGGTCTGTACATTGTAATATTTTACCGTCGAATTTAACCTCAGGCAACATTAACCAATCGACCCTCGAGATCATCCTAGGACTGCCGATAAGAACAAGCTGCGTTTTTAAGGGATTTACCTTGAGGCCGAACTTTTTGCTCCACTCACATATTTGCGTTAAGTCAGTATTTATTGAAGAAAAAGCGTCTGCTACTGATTCTAGGGGTGCCTGCGAGTAAATTTGTAAGTCATCTGCGTAAAGGTGGTAGGACGAAATTAAATTACGGGATATAGAATTTATAAAAATTGCGAAGAGTAACGGAGATAGAACGCCACCCTGCGGTACACCGGCAGCTGTATTACACCATGAAGAGTACGTGTCTTCAACGCGCACACGCTGTCGGCGACCAAACAGATAACTATGAAACCAGTCAACCACCGTTGGAGATATGTTAATAGAGCGAAGTATGCCAAGCAGGATGTGGAAATCAACGGTATTGAACGCGTTGCTAAAGTCAAGTAAGGAAAGTAGCGTGAGCTTTCCACTATCCATACCCAGTCTTATCTCATCAGTGATGTGAACCAATGCTGTGGTAGTACTATGTCCAGGACGAAAACCGGACTGGTAGGGATTTAGGAGAGAATTTTTAGAAAGGAATGTGCATAGTTGTTTATGAATGAGGCGCTCTAGGACTTTGGAAAGGAATGGTAGTATGGATATAGGACGATAATCAGAAAAGGAACAGGGTTTTGGCTTTTTAGGTAGAGGAATTATTTGGGCCTCTTTCCATGCTGAGGGAAAGGTACGGCTTGTAGTTGAGTAATTCAGTATGTGGCAGAGGACAAAAAGGATTTCATCAAGGATAGGAAGGATCATGTTTCGGCTAATACAATCACTACCAACAGCATTGGATGAGATTGACATAATGCTCTTTTTAACATCACAATCGGTAAATTGCTCGAAAACAAAAGATGAATATTTGGGAGTTGGAATATTTGAAAGATCTAGTAACGTGTTAGTTTTCGTGATCCCATCAAAATTGGACGAAGCAGTGAAATGGACATTGAGTGAATTAATATTGATGTCTTTGGATGACACGTCAGTTCGTGACTTTCCCACTCCCAGACTTTTGAGAAATTTCCAGACTTTAGCTGAGTCTTCGTTTTGAACAGAATTATGGATATGTTGGCGTTGTGCTTTCCTACACACCTTATTGCAGAAATTTCTTACACTAACATATTTATCCAGATTAAACGCAGTTGGTCGTTGCTTATACCTTGTTTTAGCTGCAGCTTTCTTAGACATAATTTTTTTAATTTCATCAGTAAGCCAAGGTGCTGGTAGATGTTTTAGCCGTATGGCTCGGATTGGTGCGTGCTTGTCATAGAGCTGTATTAAATTCGTCGAGAAAATGTTGACTTTAGTGTCTATATTATCTGAAGCAAATAAGGTTGACCAGTCAATGTTACGGGCATCCTCGCAGAGCTGCGATCGGTCCATCGCACTAAAATTGCGTTGCATTATAGTCCTCGGTTTTGCTTTAGGGGGGCGTAATTTATATGAAATATAAAGCAAGTCATGGTAGGAGAAGGCATCAGCAGAGCATTGGCCATGCTTGTAAACAAGGTTAGGAGAAGAAACAAGAATGAGATCGAGTAGAGAAGGAACTGAGTTTGGAAAGTGATGTGTGGCATTAAGAGGGAGAATAGTTAAGTTACTAGATTCTATAATACTTTTAAGAGAGGATGCACGTGTGTCCTGTCTTAAAAAGCAAGTATTAAAATCTCCCATTATAACTGCGTGATTGTAGGAAGGAATTAATGTTTCTAGAATATTTTCGAAAGATGAAAAGAAGTTGACGCGTGATGAAGGGGAATAGTAAACACCTAGTAGAACTTTAGAGTGATTCAATTCCACTTCTAAAAAGAGATGCTCGCCGGCGTTCGGAGGTGGTGGCTGCCCTGAGATACTTATAATACGAAAAGGTATATGATGACGTAGATAAATGGCGACACCTCCACCACGTCCATCCGCACGGTCATTTCTAATTAGATGGAAACCAGGAAGAGAATAGGAAACAGATGGCAGACATGGCTTAAGCCATGACTCTGAGACAAGAATAGCGTGTAAGTTTTGACAGTCAAAGTTAGTCAGCATATCAGAGAAGTGGGCTGGAATACTTTGTGCATTTATATGGACTACATTAAAGTTTCCCGGTGCATCAGAAAACCGAGACTGAAGAGTTTCAGCAAGTGAAGGCAAACTAGTAAAACTGTCATCAAGGCTAGTAGCGGTTACAAAACTATCATTGCTAGTTGAATCATCATTCATGAATGTAAGCATATAAAGAAATATAATATATAAAGATCAATAATAAAAATAAAATTAAAAATATATAGACATATATATATAAATATATGTGTGTGTAAAAGACTAATAATATCTTTCAGTCCACCCGCCAGTTGCGTGTTAGCGAAATTAAATTGTTATAAATAGTAAGAATACTAAACTAAAACACAATAGAAACAGTAATAAGAAGAAAAACAATAATAAAAGAAAATAAAGAAACGACTGGGTGAAATCAGTAGACAGAGGGAATGGAAAATTAAAATTGTTTTTTTTTTTTTTGTTTTTTTTTTTGTGTCACATACTTTGCTCAAAACCCTTGTATCCAGAGCGGAAGAATTTTAGTAACTGTAGTCGAGAATGACAGTGACAAGTGATACATGTCAAAGAGTAATAAGATTTGTGTTAGAAGGTAATAAAATAAGTAAATAGAAAAAATTATAAAATTGAAGAAGGTAGAATAAATAGAAAAGAAAGCAATTCACCCAGTCATGTAAACAAAAACAAGAAATTGAAGAACCTATTATTTCTTTGCCGATGCTGCAGCTCGTCTTGATTTCGCAGCGACAGACTTCAATGCGGGTTTCTCCGGTTCCGCACCTTTCATCCTGTCGAGATCACTCAGCGATAGGATCCGATGTCGTTGACCGTCCGCACCAAGAACAAAGACAGAGCCTTCCCTCGTCCAGCACTTATCGACGCCAAACCGCTCCCTAGCTGCCATAAACGCTGTATGGCGCGCACGAGTTAAGAATTCGGACATCGTAATACCAGCTCCTTTCAGTTTGGTTTTTGCGAACCACACAGTGTCCCGCAGCGACACATTATGTAGCTTGACAAGAATGGGCCTGGGCTTCTTGTTGGATTGTTGGCGGCCCATCCTGTGGCATCGTTTGATGTCTGCTGCACAGAAGGATTCAAGCTTGAGGCGCTGCTTTACTAAATGCACAACCACTTGAGCTGTCTCTTCGTTCTTATGCTCCTCAACACCATGCAGTAGTAGTATTTTACGACGGCCACGCATCTCCATGTTGTCCACCTGGCGAGCAACAGTCTGCAACTGCTGTGAGAAAGACTTCATAGTGTTCAATATGAAGTCCTTGAAAGCTTTGAACTCCTCCTCCAGGCTGCCTGTACTTGAAGATGACTTACTTTGGAGTTCCAATTCAAATTTAGCCATCCGTTCTTCAAAATAGTGTTGGATATTCAAAAGTGACATGTCCATGATGTTGTGATGGTGTTTTTGTTTGATTTCAGTTGTGTTTTAGTGGAGATAACACTTTACTGGCAGGTATTTTAATGTTAGTTGTATATTTTATCCATAAAATATATGTAAAATATGTATTTGTTATTTTATTTTAATTTTTTTGCTACTGATGCAAAAAAACAGCTGTTTACTCTACTACCCCCACTTTAGCTTTTGCCCCTTTCTTAAAAAAAGCACCACCACACCCCTGTGCCACGCCTGTGGCGTTTTACCTTCGAGAATGACGGAATTAAATAGCTTCCGAAGGGCTTCTCTAGCGTGTGCACCGCCAGCCTTCAGAAGCTCGCTCTTAATTCCGACATCACCCGGCGTCTTGTTGTTTTTGAGCTGTTTGAGAGCCACACTAATCTCGTGCATGCTGACGTCCGGGATATCTTCGGTATAGTGTCGGGTCAATCCAGCTCTAGGGTCTGACGCTGGAGTACGAGTAGAGTTATGGGCATCGGAATTCCCGGGGTCACTTGCTGGCTAGCTTTATGGAGAAGGAAGGCCTCTATATGATGAATTCCTTCTTCAAGAAGCGAGAATGCCGCAAGTGGACCTGGGTAAGTCCAGACGGTGCCACCAAAAATGAGATCAACTTTATCATGTCGACGAAGAGGCGGATATTCAATGCTGTCTCCGTGATCAATTCACTTAAAGTGGGGAGCGATCACCGAATGGTAAGAGGCATATTGAATATCTGTACAAGCCTCAAACAGTCGAGGTTGATAAAGTCCACGCTCCGACTGGCACCGGTTCATATCCAAAACCCCGAGAGTTTTCAGCTCGAACTCAAGAACCGTTTCAAATGCCTGGGCGAATGCTTAGATGTGGACGAGTACAGTAACGGGTTCGTGAATGCTGTCCATACAACAGGGGCTAAATTTTTTAAGCCCCAGAAAAGCAAGAGAACCAGCAAGATCTCGGGTCCGACCCTCGAGCTGTTAGAGGAAAGGCGCAAGATGGTTCTGCTATCCTCCGACGACATGACGAAATATCGGCACCTCAACAGACAGATCTCTAAGTCTCTGACTCGCGATCTCCGCCAATACAACACAAAATGTGTTCGTGAGGCGATTGAGCAGAATAAGGGATCCAAAGTGTTCCAGAGGGATCTGTCTGTTGGGCAGAGTCGGCTGACAAAGCTGAAGACGGAGGATGGCAGAATCGTATCGTCCAAGCCTGAGCTCTTGGAGGAGATCGAAAGGTTCTATGGACAGCTATTACACGACAACGCAACAACCCGCAAGTACTCCAGCGTGCATATCACCAACATAAAAATATTTTTTCAGTGAAGCAAATCTTTCAGTTTTTAAACTATAATATTTCATTTAGACTGACATCACGACTTTTCATGTGCATGTTACCATTCCGGTGAGTAACGCTCGGATTGCACTTAGCAATATATAAATACAAAAAACTTTCTGAATAAAATATTGTTTTAGAATAATACAGCTAAATATTTTACTATTAGCATAATACAACTTAGCTATTAAACTTCGAATTCCCAGAGGTAATTTTGCAAAGTGTTACTGGGTTTTGCCGAATTCTCAGTAGCATCACGAAACCTGGTGATGTGTCCGATAACGGCAATAGGCTCGCCCCCCATTACGTGAGACCTAAAAATTCATGGCGAATTGTGGGTGTAATCACACCTCTGCCTACCCTTTCGGGAATGCAGGCGTGAGACTTTAAAAAAATATAACTAAAATAATAGTATGACACAACTTCACTATTGAACTTCGAAAAGCCAGAGGTAATGTTTCAAGGCATTTGACATCTAAAGGTCAGTTAAAATTCATCATGAGATTCTCAAAGCAATTAAGCTAACTTCATCATTCAAACCCTGCAATTTACAATGACCGGCTATTTTATATTAAAAAATCTTTTCCAAGTATTCGAAATACTGAGATTGAATACCAAATGAATTTTAACAACAGCTTAACGTTGATCTGTGTGTTTCCGTGAATCAGAATTCGTAAATGTAGTGGATTTCTACAGGATTAATGAAAACTTACGACCTTACAGTAAAGTCCACTCGAAGCTGTGTTATGCTACCCCGAAGCGTTTTATAAATAAATATAAAAAACAGCAAATCGAATTTTCTTGTTTTCTTCTAGCATGCATATTTAAGTTAGACCAATGCTGGCTTTAAAACACATAAGATTATTATTTTTCTTTGATTATTATAATTACATTATTGTTTTTTTGTGCGTGAATTCAAATTTCAAATTATGCTACCTAACTACAAGCTAATCTACATTAACTTTCAGGATTAAAATAAGAACGTTAATACATAATTATTCTCCTTGTTAATTCTTTTTAAATCAGTAAGTCAATAATTTCAAATTAATGTTTATTACGACGTATAATAAAAAGTTCGACGTACAATTCTTTACGCACTCGAAAAATACTTACATTTTTCGAGTTCGGTGATCAAACTTTGTTCTTTCGAACATTTCAGCACAGTTGGTACATTGCTCTTAGCAAAAGCAGAAAAAAAAATACTGTAATAATTGAATTAGTTAAGGACGCGTTTACAAAATTAGTAGGTACAAAATCGCGTCACTACAGCGACACGGCGGCAACAGTACGTACTACGTACGGTAACTTGCGGAAATGTAGTTCAACTAAATAACTTTGAGACTTAGAGTTTTTTGTGATATGTATCTATGTGTAATAGGCCTGGCTGTGCGAGTTACGTACAAATAAGTTTCTTATTTTTATATACCTAAATGGACATTATTACTTTATTTTTCCATTATGTTGATTCAGGATATATTCCGGTATTTAGATATTATTTTGTTTCTTGCGTTGAAATCTGGTAAGATTATGTGGACTGATGGTATACCATCCCATTCAAGTGTTGCGACTGGAACTCATAAAAGAGTAGACCTAGTTATGCCAGGTTGGGGCTCATTTTATTTGTTTTAGTGAGACCCTACCAGTGGTACTAGTGAAGTAACCTTCCAAGGTTATTCGATGAGTCTTACTAGTACTCTTATGTGAGTAGAGCTAGGCATGCCGAGTTTGGGCTCATTTTGTTTGTACATAAGAGACCCTACCCCTGGAACATATGAAGTAACCTTCCAGGGTTATTCGATGACTCTTGCTGGTACTCATATGTGAGTAGAGCTAGGCATGCCGAGTTTGGGCTCATTTTGTTTGTACATAAGAGACCCTACCACTGGAACTTATGAAGTAACCTTCCAGGGTTATTCGATGACTCTTGCTGGTACTCATATGTGCGTAAAGCAAGGCATGCCGAGTTTGGGCTCATTTTGTTTGTACATAAAAGACCCTACCACTGGAACTTATGAAGTAACCTTCCAGGGTTATTCGATCACTCTTGCTGGTACTCATATGTGAATAGAGCTAGGCATACCGAGTTTGGGCTCATTTTGTATGAACGTCAGATACCCTTCCACTGCAAGATACCTAGCTCTACTCACATATGAGTACCACTAAGAGTCTTTGAATAAACCTGAAAAACCTGAAAGGTTACTTCATAAGTTCCAGTGGTAGGGTCTCTTATGTACAAACAAAATGAGCCCAAACTCGGCATGCCTAGCTTTACTTCCATATGAGTACCAGCAAGAGTCATCGAATAATCCTGGAAGGTTACTTCATAAGTTCCAGTGGTAGGGTCTCTTATGTACAAACAAAATGAGCCCAAACTCGGCATGCCTAGCTCTACTCACACATGAGTACCAGCAAGAGTCATTGAATAACCCTGGAAGGTTACTTCATAAGTTCCAGTGGTAGGGTCTCTTATGTCTAAACAAAATGAGCCCAAACTCGGCATGCCTAGCTCTACTCACATATGAGTACCAGTAAGAGTCAACGAATAACCCTGGAAGGTTACTTCATAAGTTCCAGTGGTAGGGTCTCTTATGTACAAACAAAATGAGCCCAAACTCGACATGCGTAGCTTTACTCACATATGAGTACCAGCAAGACTCATCGAATAACCTTGGAAGGTTACTTCACTAGTACCAGTGGTAGGGTCTCACCAAAACAAATAAAATCAGCCCCAACCTGGCATAACTAGGTCTACTCTTTTATGAGTTCCAGTCGCAGCACTTGAACGGGATGGTATACCGTCAGTCCAGATAATCTTACCAGATTTCAACGCAAGAAACAAAATAATATCTAAATACCGAAATATATCCTGACTCAACATAACGGAGAAAATAAAGTAATAATGTCCATTTACGAGGGTCAAACTGAAAGTTCTTAGAACTGGCCACTTATAAACAATATAATAAAAAAAATATTCTAAAATTTGAAAATAGAACTCTTTGCCAATATTACTGAGTATATATTTCATTCATTTGTCATTTGTTTTACGATTTGGCGGCAAATTGAAAATTGTCTGTGTCACGTCAACATGAATTTAACACGAGAAAATTTTCGTGCAATGATTTTTTATGACTTTCGATGTCATTTAAGTCAACAAGAAAGTTATGATAGACTACGATTGGCCTTTCACGATGAAGCCCCATCTCGTGCGACTGTTTACAACTGGTTTAATGAGTTTAAACGTGGTCGCACTAATCTCACTGATGATGTACGTGAGGGACGGCCTTCTACGGTGACGACTGAAAATAACATCTGTGTTGTGCGGCGTATGATAGAGACTGACAAAAGAGTGACCTATCAGCAGATTCGGACAAGCTTAGGCATTGGTATGAGTCAAGTGCACAAAATCCTCCACGAACATTTAGCGGTCAGGAAGCTTTGCGCCCGGTGGATACCTCATAATTTGACTAAGGCTCAAAAACTCCATCGTGTGGATTGGTGCCGTAAAATGATTGAAAGATTTAACGGAGGTGACTCAAATGCTGTGTTCGACATACTAACAGGTGACGAAAGCTGGATTTACTGTTATGATCCTGAAACCAAAAGACAATCTGCTCAGTGGGTGTTTCCTTTCGAGGAGTTGCCAACTAAAGTGAAGAGAGATCGAAGTGCGGGAAAAAAAATGGTGGCCTCGTTCTTTGGAAGGATAGGTCATTTCGCAACAATTGTGTTAGAGGATCAAAAAACAGTTTCTGCAGAATGGTACACTACCAATTGTTTGCCACTTGTCTTGGAAAAAGTTCGAGAGAAACGAGCTCGCAGTAGGATCCTCCTTCACCACGACAACGCCTCGTCGCACACCGCCAAGCGAACGATCGACTATTTGGCGACATCAAACGTTGAATTACTGGGTCACCCGCCGTATAGCCCCGACCTCGCGCCTTGTGATTTTTATTTATTTCCAAAAATTAAAGAAAAACTTAAAGGAAAGCGGTTTATGAATGCTGAAGAAGCGGTGGCTGCGTATCGCGATGCCATTGAAGAGACCCCTAAGGACGAGTGGGCAAAGTGCTTTTCCCAGTGGTTCCATCGCATGCAGCGGTGTATTGACGTCAATGGACAATATTTTGAAAAGATATAATAAAACTAATAACTGGCTAATGTAATCAGTTTTTGATTTTCTAAGAACTTTCAGTTTCACCCTCGTATACAAAAGAAATTTACTTGTACGTAATTCGCACAGAATACGAGAAGTATCAAATTGATTTTAGCGAATATTTTGTATTCGTATATTGCTTTTTTCGTCTTCGGGCTGCAGCGACAAGCGACATAGAGTCCACTCCCGACGGCGCTCAAGCGCAGACTGAGATCTCATTGCAGAATTTGGATATATAAATCAAGAAAGTGGCTAAATAAAACGAACCTTATTGCCACACATTAAGACACACGTATGCGAGCAAAATAGAAGAAAAATGTAAGATGATTTTTTGCTTTTTTTGAGTCAATTTACAATATTTTCGAAAAAAAAAATCTAATTGTTTTTGAGTTGACTATATTTACTACCCTATTCTATCTTTGAAAATCTAAATAAATGTAAAAATAGAGAGAAAATTGTACCCAAAAATAGCCGTATATGCCTATTTTTGATTTAAGAGGCCGTTTCGAATCGATTTTACATTAATATTAATTAAATATTTTTTATTTATTTTCAAATTGATTTATAGATAAAAAAGTAATCAATTTATCGTAATCATTAGTTTTATTAGTTATTATCTAAAATTGTCGTAAAATGTACCGGAAATATGTGGTTTTTTGATACAAACGTAAACGCGTCCTAAATATATTTCATAAAAATTAAATATTTAAGCAGTAATTTGGTAAGAAATTCATAAGAAAAAGATAATAATATTTAGCAGTCACCTTGATATTAAAAATAATTGAATTAAAAGACTTGTTTGGAATTAATGAAGAGGTCAGTAGCATTGTCTGTTTGTGTTATAATTTCTATGAAATATTTTGTAGCTGACATTTTCAATAATAGTGGCTTTAATTTTAGTGAAGATGCATATTGTTGAGACACAGGTATTAACTTTGTATTAACTCTATTCAAGTATTTCGTTTATTACAAGCGTTTTACCTAAAATAAAACGTATATTAAATTACTTACCTAAATTTGAAGCCTAAGACCAATACATGAGAGAGAAGCCATCGTTCCGTCCCTTTTCCGCACATTTTCCCTCTCTTTTTCCCCGCTATTGCCTTCTCTGTCTCTCACTCCCACCACCACCAGCAGTCGCTAACGCCGGAGGCGATCGAATTTCGATCATTGATGTCGTTGTAACACCAGGTAGAATTTAAGTTATTAGGCTTCAAATTTAGGTAAGCAATTTAATATACGTTTTATTTTAGGTAAAACGCTTGTATTAAATAACTTGACCGTAAATTTGAAGCCTAATAATACATGAGAGACTTGTTTGATATCGCCTGGTGGTGTTGAAAACGTCAATGTGATAAGAGAGTGATCGTCTAGATCACACGACAATGAAAATGAATGAGTCTTAGTCAACAGCAACGTCATCTTCAGCGCAATGCGTTAAGATGACTGCAACTTTTAAAGATAGTATTGGATAAGGTATTAAACATGTATTAAATTAATAAAAACATAAAAGTTATTACAATGATTTATTGCATAAACAGTAATTATGATATGAATTGACAAATCTTATTCAATTTATAAGGTGCACATGGGCAGTAATTATATTACTCTGCTCTGAAAAGACTCGTTACAGGATTTCGACTTATCACACTTCGAACCTCTTTACGGTAGAATCGTTTAAATGTATTCTCTGACCTCCAGTTGCCCCTGGAGAGAATTTCATCCAGGGAGCAGTTTTCAACCCAGCTTTTCGATGCTACCGCGGATCTAAAGCTTCCTGCTGATGCTTCGATACCGGCATCCCTCAGAAGTTTTTTGAACCAGTTAGCTATAACGCACCGAGAAGCAGGTCGAGTTGTACCACAGGTAGTTATAAAAAGATTATCACAATTTGCCTTAATTCTTCTTTCTCTTCCTATGAAAATCAACTTTTTTACCCAATGAACTGGGTCAAGGCTTTTATTATCATTGTTAATCATTAATCTCCAACCAGATTGGCGATAATCTGCCGAGTTTGTTTTTGACCCAAACATTGGCCAAAAGATAATGTAATCATCTGTAATTTCACAATCGTTAGAGTCAATACTCAATAACGTTAGGTCATGCACCCGGCGACCGGAGCACAGAAGTAAGAGGCAAGCTGTGAATTTAGATATTTCATACAAATTAACTGTATTAGGATTTTGCTGCGCCATATATGAAATAACCTGGTCTATATCCCAAACAGGTGATTTCTGTGGTTTGGGGACGGCCAGTGCGATAGATTTTAAAATTCGTTTGACTAACGGATGGCCACTAAGACGTTCAGACAAATCTGGACTACATAATGTAGAAACAACAGCCTTGTGGCTTAATATAGTGTTGTAAGACAGTTTGTCTTTCTGATGGAGGTCTGCTAGAAATTTTGCTAGCTCGGAACCACTGGGCTCACACACCGAAACATGATTATTGTAAGCCCACTTCACCCAACGAGTCCACATTGGTTTATATGTCTTTATAGTAGACACTCGCCAGCTTTTCATGAGAAGGTTCTTCTGTTGGTTAGTCCAGCCAGGGAGTCTTTCTTCCCACCCCCACATCTCCAAACTTCCAACGTCATCTCGTCTGCTTTGGGCAGAGGTTTGTTGGTTGAACAGTCCATTAGAACTTGGGACAGGTTCCTGATAGTCCACGGGTGGTCCAACGCTCGACTTTTCAGGTCGGGTCTCCAAAAGACTTGTTCCCACCTCAGAGCCACTACCAGAAACACACCTTGACACTGGTTTAGATGAATTAACACCTTCGGTATTAAGAACGGTGGAGGAAACACCCAGGCTAACGGGTAATTCCAGATCTGGGTAAAGGCGTCTTGAAATGTCGCGTTCTTGTCTCGGCGGTCTAGAGTGCAGTAATTGGGAACTACGTGAGCTCGTTGAGAAGCAAACAGGTCTACTACTGGAGTTCCCCATTTGGCAAAAATCAGACTTGTTACCTGAGGAAGTAGGTGCCACTCTGGTAATTCTTGCAGGCGAGATACTCTGTCCGCTTCCACGTTGTACACACCTGGGATATGATGGATAGTGTACTGGATGTGATAAGAGTCGATCATGTGCAGTATCTGATAAACCAAGTCTACAAGTTTGAGCGATTTCGTGCCTCCCTTGTTTCTCATATATGACACTGCCGTCTGGTTGTCGCTCTGAATGTGTAAGCTGCTGTCCAAGGTCCGGAAATATACTCGCAGTTTATGTAAGCACCCCAAGCCTGGTCTGAGGCATCCGTAACTATGTAGTGTGTTGGATGTGGCATGTGGATGGGGGACGCTGTCTGAAGATGATTTAGCCACCACCGCAAGTCCTCCAGAGCTGCTTTGGGCAGGGTAACCATTAACGTGGGTTTTAAATGTAGCATATTGATGCAAAATCTTTGAAGGTGGCGGAAATTTATCCTTCCTCGAGATATAGCAAAGCTGGAGAAGTTCATCATCCCTATTACACTTTGCAGCCCCCTTAGACATGCTTTTTGTTGGTGCATCATCTGGGAGATCGCGGTTCTCATTTTCAGGCACTTTTTTGGCTGCAGAGATTTGATAGTCTTTCGCGTATCCCAAAGTATGCCCAAGTACTCTACAGCTCGACTTGGCTGCAGTGTCGACTTTTCGTAATTTATTGCCCATCCTAGATATTTTAATAAGTTTACTGTGGTATCTGCATGGTGCAATAGCATACTGTGGTCCTGGTTGGCCAGAAGATAGTCGTCGAGATACACTAGCAGACGCATTCCGCGTTCTCGGAGGATCTGAGTGATCCAATTGCTCAGAGAAGCAAAGGTCTTTGGTGCAGAACTGAGACCGAATGGTAGGCAGTTTATTTGAAGTAATTGGTTTCTGTAAATAAGGCGTAGAAACCTCCTGTGGGCTTTTGATACTGAAAGATGAAAATAGGCCTGCGAAAGATCTAATTTCACCATCCAATCGTTTGGTTGAAGAAAGTCTGGGACCCGATAAATGTTGATGAGCCTGAATGTAGAGGTGTTGACGTATTGGTTTAATGCTCTGAGATTGAAAATCGGTCTGAGCTTTCCTCCTTCCTTGGGTACCAGAAACATTGGTGAGATAAAACTTCTTGAAAGAGGCACGACTGTCAATACCTCTTCTGATAACATTTTGTAAATGATCCGATCCATTTCGCTCGAATGGGGTGTTGCCTGAGCCGAGTTCTTTAGGTCGGGTGTATGAAGTGGAGGTTTTTGTACAAATGGAATTCGGTATCCGGTTATTATTTTCAAAACGTAGTCTGGTGCACCCATTTTCTTCCACCGGTCGTAAAAGAGCTTCAGCTGACCGGCACGGAAAAGACTCGTTGAGTCAGGAACGCCGTGATCTTCCTCTCCTATCCCGGTGGGATGAGGGAGAGTGTTTACGCTTATATGCGTATGGGTCCCCGTTAGCTCTATTGGCATTTGACTGCTTTCCACCTCTGCTCCGAAAGGGCTTGTTACTACCGTGAAAGGGTGTATTATTCGACCTTGAGGTTGAATGCCCCGTATGTTTGTAGGTCACCTTTCTTTGATTCGTAGGAGGTAGTCTACGTTGAGATGTGGATGCAGATTGATCGGGCTGCGGTGCAGCTGCGCGATCCTTCTCACGACACCAAAACACTTTGTTAATGCCACCAGCTTTTTCCAAAACCGATGTCAATTGCTCGGCTCCAAAAAGGTTGTGGCTTGATGGGGGAATTCTCCTCATCATGCTTTTATGCAGTGGATCCTTAACAGCAGCCAAGATGGTTTCCCTTCTTTGCTGAATGCATTCAGCTCGGTGGCCGCAAACCATTTGTAAAGCATCATTTGAAATTTTGGCGTACTCACCGTTCACGAAAATATCCGTGAGTTTTTCGCTAATAGTTTCAAAATTCAAAGTATGTGACTGTCTACTCCAGCTTAAAAATGAGCGAAGATCTGATTGTAGCTGTTCCTTTTGCTTGATAAGAGCAAAGGTTATTGAGGCAAAAGCCTTTTCCGTATTAGTTAATGAGCGTGGAGCGTCATAAAGTTTTATTTCGTCATTTGCATCAAGATCAGTAAAACCGGGGGTATGTCTATAATTTTTCTGTACTTCAGAATATCGAACATTAGTCCAATCCGGGTCATCAAAACGCTGAATACTTTTAAATATCTCTAAGTAAGCACTAGGTGTTTTTAATATTTCGGGGTCTTTTACTCTCGTTCCTAATGACAATGATAGCCCTGGCTCTGGTTCTGGGTCAACATTAGTTGTTTCATCCGCAAAACCGTTATCAAAATACAACTGCCGGCTCACATTATCATCAAGACTACCGTCACAGTAGGACCCCTGATCATAATTATTAGACACGCTATGTGACATAAAGTTTTTCTTTAGATCAGCCACTTCTTCCACTAATTTTTCAAGCATTCGATCATCGCGGCTACGTTTGCACTTTTTACGCGATCTACGGACACGTTTACGCGGCGAGGAACTATTAGAACTATCAGAACTCAAACTAGAACTAGAGCTCGAAGAGCTGCTTAAATTACGGACGCGTCGCTTTCTTTTTCTAGATTGCACTTTAGGAGACTGTGTCAAGTCTTTAGCATTGTCTCGAACGTTCATGTCTTGACTAGTTACATTATTATCACACATGATAAAAAATTTCGACTAAAACGAAAACACAATAAAACGAACAATAAAATTGTAGAAAATACAGAGGGTAGTTAACTATAGGTCCTTTGTAAAATTAAAACGAACGGTAACACCGTTAAATGTTTTAAACTGAGATATTTATCACTTCACTTTCAAAGTTAAGAAATATTTGCACAGTACCTTATTCCGATGTTGTCGGGACGGGAACAACGACGTCAATGATCGAAATTCGATCGCCTCCGGCGTTAGCGACTGCGGTGGTGGTGGGAGTGAGAGACAGAGAAGGCAATAGCGGGGAAAAAGAGAGGGAAAATGTGCGGAAAAGGGACAGAACGATGGCTTCTCTCTCATGTATTATTAGGCTTCAAATTTACGGTCAAGTTATTTAATACATTTTCTATTGACGTTCACGCTGATAGATCCCAATTAAATAGACAAAGATTAGCAAATCATAAATCAAAAGTGTAACAAATTTATTTATAGCTAATAATGGTCTATGAGTTCGGTATAGTAATCTAATTTTAGATCTTGGTTTGTTTTAACTTTCGGTTTTGGTAATATTGACGATTAACACTACATTAATTATCAGCATCTCAGACAAACAACGTCGCTGCTGCCTGTAAGGCTATGTTGGCTTGCCACAAAGATCTCCACGTATGCAGATCTTGAGCTGCCCGCCATTTTTCGATAGCCTACTTTATACTTTATTAAATACTACAGGCGCTACGCCCGCTTTTTTATTTTAATTTACCCGATTTGTCCAACCCCGTAACTACGGACCCCATGGAATATACATGTCGAAGTGCAGCTTTTGTGCCCAATAAGTTTGGCTGTGCGTTGTCTGGAAATCAGTAAGTAATGCAAACAAAGAATGCTTTAAATTTACTCGTATTGACACATACATGCGCCATATCCATTCCTTTCGATTCCATCTAAATCAACATAAGCGAATTGTACGAAACGCGATGTTTTGATGCCCCGAATACTAAAGTTACCAACAATATTTGCTTTAGCTTGCTATCTGCGATCATTGTTCGTTATATATTTTAATTTATGTACTATCTTGCGTTTGCTACGTTTGGTATACAATTTTTAAATTCCACATATATTAAAATTGCTTCCAAAAAATTATGATAGCAATGGCCATTAAAATATTAAAATAAACAATATTTCGACTCATCCGCAGAACAAAGTCCGATCTGCATGGATCGCAATTTTCAGCAGGGGCTGTAGAAGTTCTTGACTTGTGTAATTCCTTATAACTATTATAACGAGAGACTTAAAATTAAGATTTTTTTGTTTGTTACTATAACAGCTCAGCCTAATTAAATACTCTATAGATAGTGGGTTACATATCGACCTAGGACGTTTATGGCGGAAGAGCAAGAGTCCGTGGTAAACATCGTGCGTTGTTTTGCGGAAACGTTCGATTTAAAAGACGTTCTATGATAAAAAAGGTTGATATTTGTTGGAATTTTTCATCCCTTAAGAGTCCTTTGTGAATAATATAAAATATAAAATTAAATTCAATTACATTTATTTTTATAAGAAAGTCTTAAAATATGTAGTTGACATAACCTTAGGTGGCAAAGATTAGACTTCTTGCATGCATGAGTAATTATAATTTTACTAACTAGACACGTCGTGTAATAGTCGGAGTAATTATATTTACTAATTTAAAAATAAATAAACTGTGTACGTATGTACTTACATTTATTTAACTTTACGTATAATCGTATATACTTATTTAAAAGTCATCAATTTGTACGTATATATAGAACAATTAATAGCCAATAAATGACAAATTGTATCACAAATTTCCAATTACGTACCTATCTACACTGGGGCTCGGGCTTCACGAGCAGTCACAAACTTATTTTATAAGGACCTACTTAATCTTAATATATAAAATCCTTGCGTTACTTACTGACTGACAGACACGCTACAACCGAAACTTTTGGGCGCAGGAAGCTGAAATTTCAGGTTAATTCAGGTCACCCCTACGGTTAGGGGTGCGTTAAGAAGGGATTTCCCGAAATTCCCACGGGATCGACCAAAACGGTTAAATTAAAAAAAAATGGAGGCGTAGCTGCTGGCGTCCTCTAGTATCAAATAAAATTATAACTACAAACATCTTTATCATCACCTAAACCTAAAGACATACACTACTGAAAATGGTCTCCCCAAAGGCTCTCCACTCAACTATAATCATGAGCCGCCTGAATTCCACCGCTTCCTGCGATATTAACCCAATATCTTCTTTTTTATAATTTCACATATATACGGTGTAATAAGACCCATCACTAAGCCGAAGTCTACTCGTTCTACACATCTTGCTAAGTCATAATTAGCAAAACAATACCTCGGAAACGATGTTTTTAGTAGACACATTTTATAAGCCGCTATGTAAAGTACGCGCGTGCAATTCTCTAGATACCTATCTAAGGGTAGGGCTATATAAAGAACAAATTGGCGCGTGAAATGCATAGATTTTGTACCTAACTAAACATTGTATTGTAACTTTGAACCTCAATATCTCCTGAAGCAGTAATTTCCAAGGTATGGTGCCGAAGTAAAGAATTTTCGTTAAGGGTTTTTTTCCACCTCATATAAGAATAACAACAATCTTACATCGTATTTACCTAGACGTGGTGCACAATATTTACTAAATAATAGTAAAATACAACTAAACATTAACAAAATTTAAAATCGAGTACTCATTCTCATTTTAGTATTTAGCTAGACTATCCTGTCAAATCTTATTAGTCTACTAAGCAGAGCCTGGGTTGTATGGCATAAAGTCGTGGCTGCCAACCTGGTAACGTTGAGACCATTATAATTACACAGTTCAGTACTTACTCTAAGTAAATAACTTGACCAGCAAATGACCATTAAGTGTTTATCTTTTTTGAAACACGCTTTTCATTGCATCATCTATAACAATCTTGTGCCTGTCAAGACGGCTCCGCCTGCCCTTCCTTTAGAATTACACGTTTATACTGTCTCATCCATGCATACATATCTCATCCATGCAGTCTATCAACAATATAATAGTATAACCCAAAATGAGTTAAAACAGCATGAGTGTTAATGAACATAGTTTGGCATACTTCAATGTTCTCGCAGTGACTGTCGCTGGGAGCTGTAGTAAATGGCAGACTACTTAAAAGTATGTCTTAATGTTTTCTATTATTAGGGCATAATATAATATCGCATGTCGAATGAGCATGTATGTATTTACAAAAATACTACATTTATCCGTTTTCTAGTAACCATAATACAAATTCTGCTTATTTTGGAACTAGATGATGTTGTGTGCATGTGGTAGAGTATTTTTATCATTATTTATTCGTAGGAAACAGCATGGGAGTTAGTACTGAAACTAACTGGGGTAGACCTGTGGTTACACTTCTAACTGTTTGAGCTGTATTAACGATGAATTTGCAAAACTGAATGGATTTCCAAAATAAATGAACTAGGTTGATTACTGTAGACACCTTCGGTAGACCAAACAGACATGATATTTGGTTTTGAGCTATTACAGATTCCTTTCATTTCTTTGTCCCGTCATGTTTGTACAGAATTTCTTCCCATATTTCAAATTCACGACTGGTTCCTTTGTATCAGGAGGCAAAGACGATTCATGCCAATTTATCCTTCATTCGTAACTAAAATATAAAAATTCCTTTGCACAAATATTTTTAACAAACTATTTTTAACCGTTCTTTGAAACAATAAATTTTGCCATAAATTTAACTAGTTTCTAATAAAAAATCTTTATAAGAAAAGATTTTTTCAATTGAACAACGTCCTAATTGATTCAACGTTTTGAGTAACAACGTCCCATCTTAACATTGAACCCATAAATTGTTTCACAGACTCCGGCGAAAACCGTCCCTTTTTACCCTCTGACGCTTAAAACTTCAATAATTTTCGTAAAAAAACGTCTTAATATTCCATACCCAACTAGCACAAACTGCTGCTTAAGAGCTTTGGAGCTAATCCGATTATTCCCAAAGGCGCCAGGCTCAAGCGCCAGAGCGTGCACTGCAAACCTTATGCAGCCACTTTGGAGCCAAAGGGGCACAACTTTTTGCAACCTATAGTTCCATTAGAGCTTCATAATAGTGGCATAAAAGCGCTACAGGAGCGGCAACTAATAATTAACACCACACTAAAACTCTTGTGGCGCTTATTGAATGAATGACAGGTTTAACTGAACGAATAAAGGATCACTGATCATTCACCTTGTCTCTCATTTATTAAATACATCTGTTGTTCCTGAGTCAGACATCACTGAATACAAATAAATAATAAGTGAAGTGAAGGTAAGTGTTTTTGAGCTATATTTTGTATTATATGCAAGTGGCTACAAACACAGCTCAGTTTATCGTGCATATAGTTGATATTATTGGAGTATTTTTAACGCGCCTCAATAATTACCTCAGAATATCGTAAAATATGTAAAATGTTATTATATAAATATTTTTATATCACATACCTACACGATATTAAAATTACATACTTGACTAAATTTGTATTGAGTAAGTTACTGGTTCTATATTTACTTTTATTTTACCACAAATTGCGATAAAAACCTATAAATTATGTCCCTCAAGTAATGATAAATAATTGTCTTGTAAGCATGTCGTCTATGAGAAGCAGCTTTAACTTGCAACTTCAACCTTAAAACTGCCTCTGTGCGCGTCATAGCGCTAAGTTATACTCTTCTGAAGGTCCAAGTAATACCTGTTCCACTAATGCAGTTCAAGTCTTTACAATCTCTTTTCTTTCGTACTTACTGCAGATATTGAACCACACTAATAGTTATTTGTTTAGAGATCCGTAGAACTCGTTGAAAACTCTAAAATACGATGATCACTTGTAGCTGCTTCTATGTATATTTTTCACTCTTTCAATTGTTTAACACTTACTATGTCTTACCATGTTTTCAGAATGCCTTTCAAAATAATTCAAACTTATAATGAACAACAAAATAAACAAGAACTTTGCATCTGTCCATCTAAGTGCAAAAAACACAGAGTGTTACACTGGCCGAACAAGAAAAGTAAAAAAATATACTTATTTAAAATAGAAAATACCAGCACGCAAGACCGTCATCGACCAGTCATCGCAAGTAGCACACGTTCACGAGTATGACGCTTGGGCCAGCCATCATCCCTCTTGCCATATAAAAGGGACAGGGATGACCCGACACACGACGCCACCACAAGAAATGACATTTTAGTGAGCATGACAACAACGGTATATGAACCGGCAGTAAGAAACAATCTATTGGTATACACTGACCATGACCGCCAATTACCTCCACTTTCCAGATCGTTATTATTAACACAAATTAGCGGAACGCGTGAAGGAATGCAAATGTAGAAAGAATTTTGTGAACGTGACAAGTAAACAATGATAATTATGATCAGGGATAAATAATGTTAAACTACATTCAACAAATCATAAAAATATCCAAATCCTGCCAAAATCATGTGTTCACGAGGCACCCCCACTTAATATGTAACTTATCAAAATAAGAATTTAACAAATTTATATAACAATATATTAAACGGTCAGAAAAGAAAATATAGCCTAAGCCCATCCCCATGGTGTCTTATCATTTAAAAATTCCTTAATAGTGTAATAACTCCTTTGTAAAAGAAAGTTCCTAATTGTCCGTTTATATTTGTGCATGGGTAAATTCATTATTTCAAGAGGCAATTTGTTGGAAAATCGTATACTAAATTCTAAATACTCTAGTTTATATTCAGTATCGCTGTCCGATTCCAATCTAGAAGAAAAAAACAATAAATTTTGCAAAGAAGGTTATTTAACTTTATTTTTATAATATGCCACACCAAGCTGTAACTTACTTTTCCTCTGTAACTGGTCCGTCATCAGTTATAGAGAAAACAAAATCTACAGGACCCTCGCTTGTGTTTGTTGAACTCGAACTTGGCGTGTTGTGAAGCCTTAATGTCGCTATTAGTAAAACAGATGATCAAATTACTACTTAAGTCTGCGCAATAGAACAAATCACTTCTGCAATTAAACTTTCAGTGACAGAACAGTGATAAATATATCTTTTATACAGTTCCATTAAAATGTCTGTAATTAAAGTCTTTATGCAGTTCTGAAGCGTACAGCAGTGGCAATAGCAACTCTTTAGCAGCTTTTAGCTTTATCATACTTGTTTTAACTCTCTTTTAAAGCTATAGACGGCAAATGAGCTGTAAAATTAACTCTTATAAAATCTAGAGTGGCTATTGGTTCAGATTCTGCTACCCCAAGTGATATTGCAGCTATGAGCAGTTACGGAAGCAATAGTAGAACTTAAAACTACATTCTGAACCCCTAAAGCGCTATTGTACAGCTAAAGGTTGCAAAATAGGCTGCTATTTCCACTAGTGTGCTAGTTGGGATAAGACCTCTACTTTTTGTTGCTCAATATTGCATAAAAATCGATTACTTTATGAATATTAATTACGGTAATCGTCTTTTTGCGCCAGAGTTGCGTTTCTGAACAACTCTATCGAAAAACATTCTAAATAATCATCAATCGCTGTTAACTATGAACTGAGTTAAAAAGTAATAAATACAATAATCTGTGTTAATTTAGGAACTTAAAGTTGTATATAGTGAAGTAATATTTGTAAAACATCGTCACTTACCAGAATTGAAATCTTGATTTGCAAACGCGGTATGTAAGTTTGAAAACGCCGAACTAAGATCAGGCTCTTCTGCAGCTACTTGAATCATATTTAGTATTTTGCGTGATCCTGATATCTTTAAAAGTATTCCTTTTTATTTAAAAAACTGAATAAATTGAATTTTCTAAACTATCATGTAAATTAAGCATAGAACTCGAAAACGCCCCAATTTTCTTCTTCTTCCAATGAACATCGGCCGAACTGATGACCGATCGCGGCGGTCGCGCCACCCGTACTCCCCGTGCCCCGTCCCATGTATACGTCGTGCGTTGTTGCGCGGAACAAATATTAGATGAAACGTTATTCGATTCTATATCTCCGAAAGTAAATAAGATACGAAAATTCTAAAAACACATTTTTGTAGAATTTGTATTCCATATCCCATTTAGCTATTTAACGCGATTTTGGTATATGGTCACCTGGAACTCTATTCTACTGATAGGTCGATTTTTGTATGAAGAAAATGTGCACATGAGGGCATTTTTAATCCCAGTCTATAACAGGGTCCGCTTTTCCATTTTGCCTGGTGTGTTACATCCTTCAAATTCAATCCGTTGACACTCATTTCGCTTCCTATGATGTCGATACAGCGTTTCTTGGGGTGGCTTCGAGGCCGATTACCGGGCACTGTACTAGTACTGTATAGTTAGAAGATGCCTAGACTGGGAGTCTAGGCATCTTCTACTTATACACCCCTCCAGTCTGCGCATTAGAAGACCATATCATCTCAGGCGGTTCTACTGGAGCTTAACCGCCATATTATTCTCTATACGGCGACGGTAAAATACCCAGAATATCTTTGACATAATATTGACACATTCACTTCCTTCAAATGCAGCTATCAGGGTAACCAACCTTCTAATATAAGCATACCGGCTGCCGACTGCCTACAACCCTAACCGGTCATTACGAACTTAGGTCACAAAGTCACCGAAGCAATTCCAATCCGCCAATTGTCCGATTATGCATAGGTTTCGATCTCTGTGAGTTATTAGCTTATTACCATCCAGAGCTCGACCCCGACAGTAATTGGCCTATTAACACATTGTGCCAAATTGGCGATCTCCGAATGCGGTTGGTAGACCCGGCGAACTGTTGTTTATGTAATTCTAGAGAACGAAGATTTCGGTGCGCCTTTGATAATGGCTTGAGAGAATTAGATACCGTACGATCTTGTTGTAAGTAGCTTACGTTAGTGTATTTATACATTTCTCTGTTTCATGTTCAAATAGATTTATTGTGAGTCAAAGCTGCTGTCTATTTTATACGTAAAGAGCTTTGTTGAAAGGAGTGCTTTCTGATTTATTACTTTACGAAGCATATTTGGAGCATACAATTATAGACTAGCTTTTGTAAATACATGTTTAATGTGTGTCTTTCAGGTCACATTTGAATTAATGAGTAGTTCTAAACATTCTGTTACATTTATTTATTAATAAGTATTGCCGAAGACTTAAAAATATTCAGTCAACGGGTACACGCCTACCAGACTCAAAACAATAACTAATATGAGGTACGTATCAAACTCTCGACACAGTGCTTAGAAGCGAGGCATTCATTTCAATCTCTATTCATTGAGATATATATTATGGTGCCCAGTATTTGAGTCCTTTCAATTATTGTTTTACAAGTACACACAATAAATTAGTTATCATTTCTCAGCGACTTGACTTGAAGTAAAGGCCCGGATGCGTTAGAAACGTTCACGAAAATATTCGAAACTTATTCTCCTAGAGTTATATCAGTTTCAACCTGAGGTCCGCTTACTTGTCTAACCGAATTTGGCTCAATATTAGCTTTCCACAGAGTGTCTGCCTGTCTAACCCGAAGGGATAGCGATATTCCATGGTTTGGATGTACTGGCGCTTTATAACGACTGTCGAAGATCTTCATGGCAGCCGGGACCGACTGCAAAACGTGCTTTCCGCGGCACGCGACAAGCAATAATTAACAATTAACAATTTAATACGCACATAACTCCGAAAAGTCAGTAGTGCGCTCCGTGGATTCGATCCCGATACCCTCTGCGAGGCAATCTGTTGGTATCTCTAGGTTATCGCTATTCGAAACTACTCGTCCTTAAATCATTGTCATCAAGTGATATGCTATGGCATGAAACATTTTACGCTTGGTTAATGCTGATTGAAAATCACGGCGGCATAACGTCATTCATCTCTTGTGGCTTCACACTTAGCCATCAAGGGAATTCCAGAACAGGCAATATATGCCTGGCAGGTAAAATGGAAATTGCAGCGCGATAATATTAGCAAGCGTGTCGGTTTTACCAAATAATTACTCATGTCTGGCTGTTATACATATACCTGTGGGTGGTATGCACGCAATTATGGTGTTACTTTTAGAATTGATTGATTGATTGATAATTCTTTATTGTGCACTACACCGTTGGTACAAATCTGGTAAAAATAAATTAAACGTAAATACATAGCAAATGCACAGGGGCGGCCTTATCACAAAGTGCGATTTCTTACAGGCAACCTTAGGATGGACAGACTGTAAAAGATAAAAAGTTTTGATGTGTAGTTATTACATTTGTTTGGACACAATAATGGTTTTAATACAATACACATACATACATAAGGTAGGTATGCATATACCTATACATATAAATAAATACAATACTATACAATACTTACTAACTACATAGTAAAAATACTTTAAAATACATATAATTATAGTTACATACCATACATATATATACTAACATAAACACAAAAATACAGTGATGAAATTTAGCTTACAATGACAAGTAATGCTTGTTTAATGCATTTATAAATAATGTTCGGTGTTGCTTGCCTAATTTCAACCAACAGCTCATTCCACAAACGGACAGCTTGAACAGCAAAGGATTTATGGTAAAAGTTTATGGTATGTGCTGGCATCTGCAGTCTCAAATCCACTGACTACCTCAAGGAAGAAGAATATTATAGTACTGTCATTTATGTAGCTTTAAAATTGGATGGTGGAACAGTCTTATGGTAAATACCATGACCTGCACGTTTCTATCTTTGATCCTTTCCAATACAATCATAACAGTCAGAACTCTGAAAATGAAGTCCACTTTTCTTCCTGTGCATCTATATGGAGGCGAGAAACTCAAAAATTTCCGAGGGCATTTTTGTACAGTTGTAATCCATAAATAGTGTGATCGGGATTTTCGTCAAAATCTTGCCGTTTTGCCGAATAGATTTTGACAAAATTTCATTGCCCAAACAAATTTTAGTAACCTTTTTTTATACCATTGCCATATTTCGAATGATTTTAGTACGCATATTTTTATCCGGTCAAATTATTACTTGTTAAAATATTACCAAGTATAATGTCGTTATGGCATTTGGTCTTTAATCAAATGATTTATTACAGCAAACAATCTTCAGACAATAAACGTTTGGTGATATTAGTTTATTAATGGAAGTAGTTAGAGTAGGTTAATGATTAAAAAAATGGTTAGGTTAGGCTAGGTTTAGAACTGTGACCTCCTACGCACGAGCCGAGCGAGCGAAGCGAGCGGTGCCGCGGTAGCGGCCGGCGAGTGGCAGAAACGACTTGCATTAATAGAAAAAAGAGATTGTTTTTAGTAGGTTACCCGGAACTGAACTATTTAGATTAGAATAATTATTGACTTTGCGTAAAAACTGTTATTCCAACTGAAATATTTGACTAAATAAAAAATGTTAAAAGTACTAGTTGGCAAACAAGGTATAGTTTAAACGTTCATTTCCCAAACATTAGGTTTGCGTTACAAATTTTTGTGAATAGATTTTTTTGCTAAGTAATAATTTGGCAAATGAAATAATGCGAAAATTTTTTTTGGGAAGTGAAATTTGTCAAATTCCTTTCGTTCAAACAAGGGAGACCCAGTGTGATCCTAACAAGTTTTAGGTATAAAATTCAAGCAGGCAAAGCCGCGGGCAGTCTATTTTACATTTGTTGTTAAAATTCTGCCCATCTCAGTTTCTTCACGTATAGGTGAGCGACATGTAGTCTAGCATACGTGCGTGTATGCCACTCAAGACGTCAGTAATTATGTCGAGTGTGTGATCTCGGGCACTTATAGTAGTTAATTGAGAAGTTGGTAAGCCCCCACACGTTAGTCCGCGACGTTGTTGGTGGCGAATCATACGGTATGGTGCCGTCAGTGTACAGGGAATCAGTCCCTTAAGCGTAGCGTAGCAAAGGTCCTTAATTATGTTGTTTGTTCGATACTTGTCTGTGATTCGATGTAAAACAAAATTGGATTGAAAGTATAACCATAGTACAAAAAGAAAAAAGCTTCATACAAATCAGCCGCCGCTGGTTTCAGTGTACGCGTGAGTCGCCGGCGTCGTGTACGCACGCACTTTTCACGCACACAATCTCATAGACGAGCGCGGCAAGCGCGGCTTCAGAGGCCCGAGCACGAAAAACTCTCGAGAAAGTATTCGTAACGTAAATGTCAAAATTTGTATGACAATTGTTCAGCGTCCCTATCGTGTGTAAGATGCAACTAATATTGGCAGCACAAACTACTTTCGACGACTATCCTGCGGTAAATGTCGTGAAAATGTATCAAGTTTTCTAACAAATAAGAAAAAACGGCAGCACGAACTCTGATTTGACATAAGCAAAGTAAAGTTAATGTCAATCTAATGTCATTTTGTCGAAACAATTTTCACCTAGAATTTGTTGGTGAGAAAAGATTCGAAACGTATAAATGTATCATAATTACACGTTTTAAGCCTTTTTATGATTAATATTCATATAGTTTCATATTTCATGTGTTCCTTTTGAATGTAGGCTATAATTATAGACGCAATAAAAAAGTAAACACGCAAATTTCGCCACTTTAAATATGTAGTAAATAACACCATATTTTGGTTGCGAGCATGTAGAAATATAAGTGATAATTATCTGTATACGAAAAATAAAGTACCAATCGATATCGACATAATATCAATTTTCTAATATGAACATAGGATGTTCCTTAGAGACTCTTTTAACACTCCTTCGTACTTTACTTTACAATTACGTAGGTACTCTACAAGTATAAAATAACTTATCCTTACTGACATATATATCTTCAAAGGGGTAAAATTGGGTTTGTAATATTGTTAAAAAAGCCTCTTATTTTGAAGTAGGTACCATAATATGCGGGCACAGCGAGTATAATAATAAAATTTAGGTGCCGGACGAGTATCTGTCGTGTGGTGACGGATTAAGAATACGGATTGTCACCACCCCATATCATCCCATGGGTGTCGTAAGAGCATATTACGCAGAGAACAGCACTGTAAGAGAAGGAAAACTTGATACAAACCCTATACCAACCCATTTAGCCAGCATGGTATAGTAGGCCAATTCCTCCTTTCAAAGGAGAGGCCTAGTCCAGCAGTGGACTGTTAAAGGCTGATGATGATGATGATGAGTATCTGCCGTAAATAATTTGTGAGTCTTATATCAGCGTCTTACCTAGCCCTCTTGGATATGACTGTCTGAATATCAATAAAAACTTACGCTTTAGTCAGAAGACATGTGATAAGATAGATGTCTATTAATCTTATTAAGCTCTGGTAATAAATGAAAAACACCAATACAATAATAACCATTATTTTATTTTCAACCAAATCTTAATATATAAAATCCTTGCGTTACTGACTGACTGACAGACACGCTACAGCCGAAACTATTGGGCGCAGGAAGCTGAAATTTGGCATGTATGTCCCTTGGGGACCGTAGGGGTGCACTAAGAAGGGATTTCCCGAAATTCCCACGGGATCGGCCAAATCGGGTATATTAAAAAAAATGCAGGCGTAGCTACTGGCGTCCTCTAGTATTCTTATAAAAAAAGGCTTTTTAATGTCAGGTACAAAACACTGGTTCAGTTTATTAGCTTCTGTATAAAACTTCATGCTTCTTAGTTATATACATAAGTAACCGAAATCTTCTTTAGACATCGTACATTGAAGGTGTTTCATCAACAATTAAACTTGTAAACTTATATTATTATAAACTTCTCGTTGAACACGTTATGTTGTAGTATTCACGCAGTTTTAACCAAAATAAAATAATGTATCACGAAAACCTTCTATAATAGTATTTAATTTGGTTTACTATTGTTTAACAAACAACGTATGACAAAAAATCATTTTACAAACAACGTTTGAAAAACTAATCATTTGACAAACTTTCATTTCGCAAACATATTATTTTAAAAACAATCTTTTGACATAAACGAATTATTTAATTCGTTTGCCAAATTGGTGATTGTACAAAAAGTTAGAAGATAAATTATTAGTTTTTAAAAATAACTAATTTCTAACCAATACTTACGCGAAATTTTGAAAATATTTAATTGCATGGTTGCAATTTTCATCTTGGACAGATTATTTATAGGCTAGTAATAATTTTGTATTAATACTAATTCCATAGTAACTTAAGTCTTTTAAAAAATACACACTGCCTGAATCAAGCGAAATAAGTAGAATTTGGTTCTGGCACTCGCAAGCCGCTCCCACGGCACGCTCGCTTCGCTCGCTCGGCTCGTGCGTTGTGGTTGCAGTTCTAACCTAACCTAACCAGCTATTGTTTCAGTTGACCCTACACAAAGATTGTATTAACCCCTCCCGCGCGGGCCGTAAAAATTAAAAATGGCCGGTAGTGCAGGCTGCTTTACCTCTTGGTCGAGCAACAGCTGACCGGCGTCATTATTTTACCTATATCTCAGTTAGTTTTCAACGTATCACAAAAATAATGACGGTTTTTGCATCCTTGAAATATGCTTAGAAAACTTATTATAGATATATGATGTATTACTTAATTACCTTTTCTCTGCATTTCGTTGAAATAAAACTCGAAAACATGAAAAAATCCTCTTCAATAAAACTTTTAACACACACTATCTCACAAATATTTAGCATTTTAGCAATTATTCACATCACTTTATACACCTTACTTAATGAATTATTGAATTTAATCAACAGTTAATATCAACTTCACTTATATTTTTATAAATCAACAAAAGTTTAAACACATCATCGTAATACGAAACGGCCGCCATAATCGCGCGCGAAACTGTGCCGACTTTGATACACTTTTGTAAATATCAAAACCATAAGTTTATTATTTTATTATTATTTACACATTAGTTTGTGATAAATAAGAAAGGTTATGAGTAATAGAACCGACTTTTAACTACCTAATCTTACAAAACTGAAATGCGGATGGGTGTATTTACAACTTGCCGCCATTTTTGATAATGATATTTTGAAAATCGTTTTTCGTTATAATTTATACAATGACCATATCTTAACTATATTTTATAGCAAACAAGATTAGTTTCCGAGTATAATGACATATAACACATATAGTGAAATTACGAGATTGCGACGCTACACGTTTTTCAAAGCAGAGCTGTCGTCAGTCTAACGCGCGCAAAATCGAACTTGTGGCAAACAATTTTCAGTCGTTATTATTGCAAAAAACGTCTATAAAAATGACAGCCAATAACAATGCAGAATTAAAAAGAATATTCATACTTTGCAATAGTGGAGCATAATCTTATCGGTGGAATTATTTTAACGTCATTAAAAGTAGTGAAACATGGCGCTGTCGTTGCGGGACATACGTGTTTCCCGCAAGCGCTGGACGGAACAAATTTTCCTGGGACATACGTGTGTCCCGCCTGCGTTCCAGAGGTTAACGTTGATTTTGTTTAATAAAATATTTACCAAGCAATGCATTTTGTCAAATGTTATTTATGCTTTACGTTGTTTTGCCAAATAAAATGTTAAAAAAATAATCAATTTGTAAATTAATAATTTAGCATAATAACTTTTTACTGTAAATATATTGTCTAATAAGTAGTTTATTAAGCAATAGTTTGTAAAATAATAAATTTATCAAGTATAATTTTGTCAAATGTTATTTGTCAAATGTATGTATGTATGTATGTAAAATTTTTCATTTGTTTTTTGTCAAATGATCGAACACCATTTAATTCTTTATATAAGAATGTGCCACTGATTTAATTACTCCTCGTATTTTTATTTACTAGATTTTTATTTAATGACATAAGTCCGTCATCAATGACAAGAAAGGACATTCGGAAACCATAAAATATTTTTTTGTTTTCTAAAAAAGAGGTTTTACAATATAAATTTTATAAATATTAACCATTTCACCTAGTTTGGAACGTACCATTCATTCAATAAGGCGGCGGTCATTCAGCTCACATGGCCACATCTCTATGTACGTTACTAATGTAAAGTCATCGAGTAAACGATAGATGTCAAAATTGGTTGGTGCTGGCTGCTATAGTTCTGTTATCGTGGACTCGATACATTTACTTAACAAATTCGTAAATATTTCGTGCTTGAGTCTCAGTCCGGGATGCACCGTGCGTCTGATCGCGCGCATTCACGTAGGTACTACATTGCTCGCCCGCTCGAATTGTTTATTACATTCAGTTTTGTAATAAACGTTATTATACAATATGTTAAACGACAGTTAATTAAACTTGTTCCTTTTTTCTCGTTATAAAAGGTATTTAGATAGTTATATCGCGATATATAACGCTTAGTCAGTAGGTATTTGAAAAATATATATTCAAGCTTAAATTGTGAAGTATTGAGCGTGTCAGAATCAGGGAAGCTTCCTATAGTGTAGAGACAGTTTTGATAAATAAAAGAGACAACTATCAAATCATACTTTCATTTATTCAGTTTGGCACAAGGATATATCTTTAGATTACGTCGTGATTCTACATTTACATTTACAGCCCAGTTCGCAAAGCAAAGACATAGAACCAAGAGAAAGAACGGGCAATAAAACTCTTGATCATTATTTTCAATAACTATATATAACACTAATTAACAAACAGTGGTAAAGCCAATTTATATCAAATATCAATGTTGTGGGTAGTTTTATATTACTAGAAAGGTCTGTCTTACAACAGAACATAATTAACATTATTTAGCATCAATACAATTTACTAAATGTTTACCACAGGTATATACCTAATGAATCTCATTGATACGACTGGATCCACAGTATATTATTCTATCCTATATTACAATCTATAATATCTCACAAACGATCAAACTACCCACAACACAATATCAATAAGATAATGATTACACTATCTTACATTGTTTCCTAGATGATGAAACAAAAGAACAAGCAACACAGAATATTGGAACACAGTGGCAATTAAATAGTCAGAACCATAATTTTATTTCATTAATTAAATAGTCGTACCTGAGCCGTCGTCGAAGGAGAATCTAGCGAGCCTGTCGACTTATATAGATACACCTTATTTACACGTTTGACAGTTTAACTGTCAAACGTCATGTCAGTGTCATTTAGTTGCCACTATCCTCTTACATATTATGTATAAATACTTGGATATCAGTAATTTCAGCCCAAAGCCTAGATATTATTACATATCTCTCACGGCCAGACTGACAATTACTTCGTCCTCGAAGTACAATAAATTAAATAACACTTTACTAAACAATCGCCCGACGGGCGCCCTGTATTATATAACAATGAATTCTTAACATATTGATTAAAGCCATCTAAAAACTATAGTATCGTTACGTCCGCTACGGCTATACTGACTTACATCGTCATCTAAGTAAGTTCAATTATAAGAATAGTATCACAACAACAATCCATTTGTACGAAACAATTACACAAAAATAAACTGGACTCATATTTACAGTAATTACGGTTTCATTTTGCGAGTCTAGAAATAAGTTCTGTGTCAGCTGCTTTGATACCATTGTTACAAATTGTATTTACTATTCTATGAAGGGATCATTAACATTCACAATACACATGTTACATAGAAGTACAGTTTAATTTTACAATATTACACCACTGCATTATCCATCCACAAATTGACAAAAATAATATAGTACAAAAGGAGCCACTACGAAGCATAAAAATTTAAGTAAAGGTTTTAAGAATAAAAAATTAAAATAGGTTATTCTGCTTATGGCTGATCAATAAATGAAATAAAATAAATAATTTAAATTCACAACCGAGTTAAATAATTAAATTCGATTTCACTAATTTACAAGTATACAGGTACCAACTTGTATGATAACAGTAGTGTAATACTAGGACAATACTTTCATTCTAATACACTCATTGCCATTGCCTTTCCTTTCACATTAAATAGACAAGTAACAACGGTCAATCTCCTGGATACTATCTAGCCTCACACCTAGTGCACATGAGTCCAGGCTAGAACAAGGCGAAAGACTTCAGCAGTTCGTAGGCAATATGATCAATATCATCAACATCAAAATGATTATCAATATCATCAACATCAAAATGATTATCAATATCATCAACATCAAAATGATTATCAATATCATCAACATCAAAATTATTATCAATATCATCAACATCGTCATCATTGCCAGCATTATCATCAACTTCTTAACCATCGGTAAGTTAATCATCAATAATAATTCAATCATCGTCAACTATTTAATCATCAATGAATAAATCGATGTTATCACATTATTATAGATATTTACAGATATCTTTATATCATCGCTGCTACCTACATTATCGATCCTTGTTTAGAAGAAGTTTATATGTAATGCTGTGTAGGGTTATCAGAACCTCTAACCTATAGTAAGACCGCCCTTTTATTTTCTTTGTATATGTATTTTAAAATTTTACTTAAATACTTTAGTAAGAAAACAAAGAAAATTTTATCAAAGAATATCTAAACGTTATTAATCTATAAATCGTAGCTATCTAAAAGTACAAAGTTCTTTATTATATTCCACAAAAATTAACTGTAGGAAAATCTATAAATGTAACTTATCATAATCAAAATTGATATCTATATTGATAATACACTAAAATGTTATCAATTTAGAATAATAAATGCAGCAGACCCTATTAAAGCATGTTACTATAAAACATATTTTAACTATAATATATCAAATGCACCTAGGTATAATATATAGACTTATAGTATATTACTAAACTGCTCCTCTCTCCTAAAAGTGTTCCATAATAATTGTTTCCTAATTGTAAGTCTACCACCCGTAAATGCACAGTATGGAATGCTATAAACTGAATTGACCTAAATGTATTGCAGGTACAGACGGTACAAAAGTATAAATAAATAACTAGTAATCAAGAATGAACCAATTTAGTTAATAGTTTATTTATATTACCAATAGTCAGTGAACTGCCTAAAGCTAAACTAGACGCCAATGCCAGTAAAAGTACTCTTGGTAAGAAACGGTATAATAAATAATCGTGTTGAAAGTCAAACCAGACACTAGTTAGAATTCGGACCAGTAGGTTAATATTTCAATATCTATAAGTCAAATATACATACCTAGATTTATTAATTTAGGTCGCAACACTTAAAAACATCAATGTACTTATACAAATACTTATTATATTAAGCAGAATATCTTATTTAATTTAATCAATTTCAGTTTAATTTATCAATTGTATCATGTGATTGTGGCTATTTTCATTCCGTTTACACAATCGGAACACTGACATCGTTTTTAATTCGTTTTTTTTACGTATTTTACGTTAGGTATCTGGTTCATTCAGTTTCATTATAATTAAGATTTGACGATTCGTAAGAGGTTTGGTATAAAAATAGTAAGCTAACATGTAAGTAGGTACCTATTGTTTAAAATAAATAAACAAAACCCTTCAAGCACCTAGAATGATTAAATACCATTTTAATCATTATTGCCATGGTCTCCCACAATTGAACCACACAAAGTACATGTACACATATATCTTTGCATAAAAAATATCTCTAAATAGCTTATCTATCGCAGTGTTTATACCAGAGATACTAAATTGATAAGATAGTTCATTACCGAGAGCTAATCCTAAGATTGATTATTACTATAATTATGGTCTAAATAGGGTTACAGTTTAACACATGGCACTTCATAATAAAAATACATAATTTCAATGAATAAAAGCAGATAAAAATAAATACCGTCTCATATTTTCGAGAATGGATAAATAAATTATGAGAATGTTTTCGAAAAAAAATCAGTGATGTAATTTGGAACTATTTTCAAATTGAATCAATTTAGTTGAATAGCTTATTTCAGATCCATCTAATTAGACAGATGTCTGCATTTATTACACATTTCATTTTAACTATTTTATCTGCTATTATCGTTATAAATAACAGGAAATTATCAACCAAAATAACACTACTTGAAAATATTGGATACACTGCCATCTAATTGTGCCAGACATAAGCAAAATGATGTCACTTTCTTTAACAAGTCAATTTAATCCTATGTAATATAAAAACATTCTTCAATAACTACTTTTTAATAAAAATACCTTGAGCTATATATTTAGACGTAGCATATATGACCCCTCAGGTCTCAGGAGGATGAGGTATGTTTAAAAAATAAAAGGAAATAGTTACTAAACGAAACTATCATTTTATCGATATGATCTAGCTAGACCCGCTTGTTATAATATAGAATATTTATGTACCTACACACAAAAGTTCGCTTGTAGTAATAGTTATACAAAACTCATAGGTTATCTTTACAACATGTCATTCAAATGTGGTGCCTCTGAGACAAATGGAAGCTATTTGGTTTTGTTCTTCCAATAGAAATCAAAGTGACAAAATCATAAGTATGTCTATTGCAAGTAAACTGGTGGAAATTATCTGGGTACATGACAATTACTCACTACACAATTATAGAAAGTGCATTATTCATTGTAATTCTATACACAAATTTTTGTGCCATAAACAATTATTAACCAGTTAAAAATACGAGTAAGTATATTTCAAAGATATGTTGAAGATAAATATACAGTTTCGTATTCTTATCTCCAGGGCAACACATTCACCCCCCCCGTGGGATCTCCACCTTGTCGTGGTGGGGGGGCTCAGTAACCGTGGATTGGTGTCCCGCGGTGAAGCTAAGAGGGATCCAGGAGGGGACGCTCCGCGTGGGCTTGACGGGGCCTGCGCAGGATGCGTCCAACGGTGCGGGTGCGGGGGACAGTTCTGTCTGTCCCTCGCAGTCGGTTGCGGTCGTGGGAGGAGAGGCGTGTCGGTGTTGCGTTGCCGCGCGCCCTATCTCCCGCGACCAAATGGGGGCGCACCATTCGATGCGTCGTGGTGGGGCCGCAGAGGAAGAGGAGATGCGGTGTTGCGTTGCCGTCCTCCCTATCCTCTGCGGCCGCTGAGTGTTTTGGCGGCGGCGCCCAACACCTTAATCCGCCGCCAAGGGGGTTTTGTGCGGGGCCCGCCTGACCATCTGGCGGGCCAATACCCGTCGGGGGGTTGCGATGAATGCTTATGCGAATCCCTACCCTCCGACACACGGGTACATGAGGAACACGGGTTGGTTTTTAGTCAGTAAGAGTCTGACAGTCCCCTTCGTCCTTCCCCCGGGGCGGAGGGACTCCATGAGGATTTTCCAACCCGACACCAAAAAAAAAAAAAAAAAAGGGCAACACATTCAAGAGCTTAACATTAAAATATTCTTTTTTTTTTCTTTCGTTATAGTTTGGATCCGATTTAATAAAACTATATAGCATGAACTGATTAATTTGGTAATTGTGGCGAAAATTTAACAACAGCTTATGGAACAGAGCTAAGGCACATTCCTACACCGCAATATTGGTCTGTATGTAATGAATACACAGCCAAAAAAAATTAATGAAGAAATCTCTGAAATGTATTCTACCTACCATCATTTCATATTCGACTTGTAATGAAAAGATTCTTCAGAGCACTTAATTCTTGGAATTCAAATATGCAGGACGGTGACGCTAATCAGTACTAACACTAGAAAGAGTTATCAACAAAGCACAACACAGCCAATGCATATACCGAGTCTCTGTCAATCACTACAAATGTTGCCTATTTAAATTCCAACAGATTAGAACAATATCGGCTACTTTAAAAATCTATTATACATTTTGTGTAACTTTTTCGCTTTTACCTACATAGTTTTATACTCAGATAAATTTTTGATGAACATGTTAAAATAACCTGGTACAACAGTCATATTTTTCGACCATTCATGGCTATAATCTTGGTGGAAGTACATTACCAGCATTTGCATTTGGTTGTTGCTGTTGGCTTCAGCATACTGTTGCAGATCGTTAAGATATGTAGTCGGTACTCATCCACCGGCTTGCTCTCGGCAACGTTGCTACTGGATCGTAGGGCAATCGTTCTCCGTCGTCAGCTGAACGGTGCAGTGACGGGCTTAGGCAGAATCATGGCATCACGATGAGGAGACTCTGGAACTTGCAATTGGATGTATTAGTATTGTGGGCGCAAATTTATCCCACTTCTGATGTCAGAATCAGGGAAGCTTCCTATAGTGTAGAGACAGTTTTGATAAATAAAAGAGACAACTATCAAATCATACTTTCATTTATTCAGTTTGGCACAAGGATATATCTTTAGATTACGTCGTGATTCTACATTTACATTTACAGCCCAGTTCGCAAAGCAAAGACATAGAACCAAGAGAAAGAACGGGCAATAAAACTCTTGATCATTCTTTTCAATAACTATATATAACACTAATTAACAAACAGTGGTAAAGCCAATTTATATCAAATATCAATGTTGTGGGTAGTTTTATATTACTAGAAAGGTCTGTCTTACAACAGAACATAATTAGCATTATTTAGCATCAATACAATTTACTAAATGTTTACCACAGGTATATACCTAATGAATCTCATTGATACGACTGGATCCACAGTATATTATTCTATCCTATATTACAATCTATAATATCTCACAAACGATCAAACTACCCACAACACAATATCAATAAGATAATGATTACACTATCTTACATTGTTTCCTAGATGATGAAACAAAAGAACAAGCAACACAGAATATTGGAACACAGTGGCAATTAAATAGTCAGAACCATAATTTTATTTCATTAATTAAATAGTCGTACCTGAGCCGTCGTCGAAGGAGAATCTAGCAAGCCTGTCGACTTATATAGATACACCTTATTTACACGTTTGACAGTTTAACTGTCAAACGTCATGTCAGTGTCATTTAGTTGCCACTATCCTCTTACATATTATGTATAAATACTTGGATATCAGTCATTTCAGCCCAAAGCCTAGATATTATTACATATCTCTCAAGCGCGATCACTTAAAAAAGCGGCGAAAAAGCGCGCGCGCCGACAAAGCCGCAGTATAAACAAGTGACAACCCGTGCGTCAACGCAAGAGTAGGCAATTAACTCGCCGTGTGGGCTTAGCTAACCTACTATTCTTATTTTACTATGGTATAACCAATTTAAAGTGAATGAATGAACGTGTCCGAATCTGAATACATTGTATTCCTAATCGAATGTATGCTTGCACGGTTGGCGTTGTTGTTTAAGCGGTCGCGTCGCCGTTTAACACTGCGCCGAGTGTTGTGGGTTCGATTCCCACACGAGACAACACTTTTTGTGATCCATAGTTTGTTGTTTCGAGTCTGGTTGTTCATTGTGTCTGTTGGTTGTATGTCTGTGAAGTCCCCCACGATACAGGATTTATTCCTAGTGCGGGCGTTGTCTTTACTAAAACAAAAATAAAACAAAAAAAAAGTCACTACAAGTTGTGATTTTGAAACGGCAAACTTTTAAAAGGTGCTGCGTAGGACTTATCACAAAGCTTGATTTCACTCTTTATAGCAAAAACATTAAGTGATATTAAAGGAAAACCCTACAGTATCCTGCATACTCCTCAGACCTTGCTTGAATGAGTATAATTTCTTTCGAAATTTGGTCAACTTTTGCAAAGGAAATATTTGAATATATCAATCAATACGGCTTCACAAAACTTTCAGAATCAATGAATTTCCTATAATAATAATAATCTATCGATAAAAGCGACACATATCTACTTCGGTTAACAAAAATAATTATGCAGAATAATGTATAAATTTCTGTTTTTCTCTTTTATTGCTCGTGCTAAGGACGTAATATTTAGTAGTGTATTAAGTTGACTTATAGTTCCATTTCTAGAAAAGTATTCGTCATAAAAATTGTGACGAACATTCATACATGTAATTTTAGTTCTAACATTTTATTTACATATGACCTACAAGCCGGCTATAATTACACTTGCTATTAAACCCATCATTTCCTTTTTAGTACTGTGAAACGCTAGGTTATAAGTACAAGGAGAAAATGGCATATACAGTAAAAATATTGTGCTAGAGGAAACATTTTCAAGGTTACTTTGAAACCTACAATTTATGATCCAATTAGTCAATGTTCCAAGTCGCTAGTTATATAGAGTAATATTTCGTGTGGAATTACTTCGGTATGTTTCCGTTTTGCGGGAATTTTTGCGACATAATTTCTTTCCTTATATTAGGCAGATGGTTGATATTCGTATGAGAACCTTTCCGTGTAATTGGGCTCTTGTTACGTTATAAGCATAGTCTGTACTTCATTAATTTTACCATTGGTGTCACTTCTGCAAATAAATGTTTCATATGCTTGTTTCTAAGGTGGGTTAATTCAGATAGAGTTTTACTAGTACCGTTCTTGCTGCCAGTGGTAGAGAAGATATAATATATGGTAATAATTATTATATATGGTAATAATTTATATAGTGACTAATGTGTTGTTGATAAATGTGACTAATAACATGAATATAGTCAACCAATTGCTATTGTATTATGAGAGTACTACCTTTTTTAATCTTATAATATATTGATTCTAAGGACGGCAATACGGGCGACTTAAAGACGACGAGTGGATTTTATTAAACAACAGTTCAAATATTGCAACCAGGATGACGGGTGCTTCTCGTTTATATCGTAGCATCCTGCCGCCAATAAATGTATTCACAGAAAAAGTAATAAAGTACCTTCAACTGAACTTCAATCAAAATATACTAAAGAATTTTAAAAACTTCAATGATACAAAATCGGAACAAAGTAAAAATTTACCTGGTCTTGTACACTTCACTGTTACTGGTTATATAAATAAAAATAAATTTATGACGAAGGTTTCAGTCACATCTTATGAAAAAAGTTGTCTACTATTGTAACACCAAAAAAATCTCTGTTAAAAATTACTTTCAGTGCCATACCCGCGTCCATATCACCAACATAAAAATATTTTTAGTTCAGTGGAGCGATTTTTTCTGTTTTAAAACTATATTTCATTTAGACTGACATCACGACTTTTCATGTGCATGTTACCATTCCGGTGAGTTACGGGCGGATTGCACTTAGCAATGTATGAATTCGAAAAACTTTCTGAATAAAACATTGTTTTACATACAGCCAAATATTTTATTATTAGCATAACACAACTTAGTTATTGAACTTCAAATTGCCAGAGGTAATTTTGCAAAAATGTTACTGGGTTTTGCTGAATTCTCAGTAGCACCACGAAGCCTGGTGATGTGCCCGATAACGGCAATAGGCTCGCCCCCCATTACGTGAGACCTAAAAATTCATGGCGAAATGTGGGTGTAATGTGTGAATCTGCCTACCCCTTCGGAGATACAGGCGTGAGTCTATAAAAAATAACACAACTGAACTATTAAACTTCGAATAGCCAGATACCTTTGATGTCAAAAACATTAGTTTTAATGCATTTGACATCAAAGGGTCAGTTAAAATTCATCACGAGATTCTGAAAGCACTTAAGTTAATTTAATCATTCAAACACTGCAGTTTACAATGAACGGCTATTTTATATTCAAAAATATTTTTCAAGTATTCGAAATACTGAGATTGAATACCAAATGAATTTTATCAAAAGCTTAACGTTGGACTGTGTGTGTTTCAGTGAATCAGCATTCATAAATGTAATGTATTTAATTTTATTTTATTTCTACTGGATTAATGAAAGATTACGACCTTACAGTTAAGTCCACTCGAAGCTGTGTTAGTCTGCCTCGAAGCATATCTATAATTATAAAAATGAATCGCTAAATTTGTTTCTTATCGCAACTCTCGAGAGCAGCTGAACCGATTTCGCTAATTCTTTTTTTATTATATTCCTTAAAGTACGAGGATGGTTCTTACAGAGAGAAAAAAAAATAGAGAATCGACTATTAGGCGGTACGAAATTCGCCAGGTCTGCTAGTTTTTAATAAATATAAAAAAAAAAACCTCAAATATAATTATTGTCTTGTTTTCTCCTAGCGTGCACAATATGGTCTATAGCTAGACAAAATATGCTGGCCTTAAAAACACATTAGATTATTTTGTTCTTTGATTATTATATTTATGTTATTGTTGTTTTGTGCTTGAACTACTTCAATTACGCTTTTAATAGCATTGTAACAATACTACAAGCTTATCTAAATTAATTATTAAGAACAGGA